>CM060920.1:13791250-15055000 GCA_030737875.1 Allium sativum
ACTAATCACCTCATTTGCCCCGGTTAAGCAGTTTTTCACCTCCTAAACATTATTTCAGCCATATCTCCCAAACGGTAAGTCCGTTTTTCACGTATGACCACTCTACAGAAAGTAAACCATCATTCGGATCTAATGGAAGTGGTTTCAGGTCAAAACTCCTTACCAATCAAAAGTTATGCCAAAACAAGATCAGCTAGGGGCAAAATGGTCATTTAAAAATCGGCAAAAATCATGAATATGGGAAATGACCCCAATAGTCGTCTCCCAAAGTTACATGACCATATGACTTAGTATGTGAAAGAAATAAATATTCTACGATCCTTCGATGCGTAGAATGCGGGTCTTTACATTCCCCCCACCCCCCCTTAAGAAATTTCGCCCCCGAAATTCCTTAACCAAAACATACAAAGGTTCCCGCATGCCTATCAATTATTTGCAATCAATCAAACATACATAACAAACACAAGCCTACCCTAGCATGCGAATTACTAATGAGGGAAGAAACTATCACTATTAAAAACTTACTAGGCAAAGAGTTCTAAATACGACTTTCTTATGCTCTCCTCTGTTTCCAAATACAGTCTTTGTCATTCCCACCACACTGGACTTTGATTAGTTTCACTGTCTTCCTTCGAAGTTGTTTCGTATCGTGTCCGGCAATACGAATCGTCTTGTGGTTCCCAACCACCTCGAGTTCTACCTCGATATCGTCCAACTGATTTGGTGAAATAGTCACATTCGGGTCGTGCACAAATTTTCTTAACTGGGAAACATGAAATACGTTGTGAACTCTCGCCATCTTGTCTGGTAATTCAACTCTATACGCTAAATTCCCAACTCGCTTGAGAACGGAAAATGAACCAACAAACCTTGGTACCAACTTGCATCTCCTACCGGATCGAATCACACTCTCCAATGGAGAGATCTTGACGGATACCAAGTCGTTAATGAAGAATTCCAAATCTCTTCGTCTTCTATCAGCCCAACCCTTCTGCCTATCTTGGGCAGCCTTCATTCGCTGTTGGACAACCTTGTTCTTATCTGAAGTTTTTCTTATTACTTCTAGTTTAAGAACAAATTTCCCACTGTTTTCTAACCAACATGATGGTGAGTTGCACGGTGTTCCGTACAAAGCTTCAAATGGAGCCAATTCAATACTAGACTGACAACTATTATTATATGCAAACTCAACTAGGTGCAAATGGTCATCCCATGATCCACCATAATCCAATATACAAACTCTCAAAAAAACTTCTAATACTCGATTCACCCTCTCTGTTTGACCATCGGTTCGAGGATGATACACGGTACTGAGATGTAATTTTGATCCTAAATCCTCTTGTAAGCTCTTCCAAAACCCACTAGTAAATAATGGATCTCGGTCACCCACAATGCCTTTGGGTACTCCATGAAATCTCACTACGCACTTCATATACAGTTTTACTAACTTAGTTGTCATTTTATTCGACTTGACTGGTATAAACCTTACACTCTTGGTTAATTGATCCACAATCACCCAAATACTGTCATGGGCACCCGATCTAATCCTCGGTAAACCATCTATGAAATCCATCGAGACTTATTCCCAATTCCATTTGGGAATTTTCAACAGTTGTAACAAACCAGTAGGCTTCCTTTGCTCAGCTTTAACTAACTGGCAATTTATACTCTTGGAGACAAACTTCCCAATGTCTCTCTTCATCCCTTCCCAGTAGTAGGTCTGCTTCATGTCTCGATACATTTTGTTACCACTAGAAGTATAGTCATTCTTAAGTGATGACATTCTCTAAGAACTTCATCTCTCCATCCATTGACATTGGGTACAACCAGTTTATCATCCTTTCGAAGCCATCCTTCTCCATCTGGTCCATACTTGTTCATTTTCTCACCATCGGTATTCATCTCTTCCTTGGAGATGATTTCTATTAGGTTTTAGGATCGTCCCTCTAACAAGAACCAATCCTCTTAATCAAAGTCAGTTTGATCGTCAAACTTGTTAACATTTCTGGATCCAATCCATAATTAGGTCTGAAATCATATCCCACGATATACTCCAGTTACTTTCATTCAAGAAACATAGCACCTAAACTGGCATGTATCCTACTCAATGCATCAGTACAACACCTAGTCTGATACCACATGCATCTGTGTATACCGTCATCTCTTCGTTCTCTATTACCAGAATCCTACAAGTGATAGTCTACTCAAGGGAATAAAACAGAAACAAACATAGAAACCATAGCATCCATCAAACATGTCCTATCTATCACTTGCTAAAGCCATACACATGTCGATACCTACTTGACTGGTCCAACCAATCCCAAGGCTAACAGAAGCCCCGCCTCCATACATACGTTGATGCCTACTTGACTGGTCGAACCAATCCCAAGGCTAATGGAAGCCCCGCCTCCATACAGACTACTGTATGTCCAGTGTACGTTTATCCTCCAAGGATAACTAGATCACGTCCAACGGATCCAAGAAAACGGGCGTCCCCAGATACCCCGGCTTCCAGTCCGCCTAAAACACTCGAGTCCCACACAAGTCTATCCATTATCTTACTTCCTTCTCGAGTCCAACTCGAGCCAATCCATTTCCATGTAGCCTTCTCGAGTCCAGCTCGAGTCAATCTATTACCCATAAACTCAGACCCAGTCTTGAGTATTCATTACCGACAAACTCTAATCCAGCATGAGTCATCTCCATATTCATTGCATCTCCAAGATCAACGAACACCTATTTTCTTTTACGAGTTCA
The DNA here is from genome assembly GCA_030737875.1 of Allium sativum. Lineage (NCBI taxonomy): Eukaryota > Viridiplantae > Streptophyta > Magnoliopsida > Asparagales > Amaryllidaceae > Allium > Allium sativum. The sequence goes on from CM060920.1 coordinate 13,794,008, forward strand.
ACTCCAACTTGAGTCGTCCTAACCCTCGTTGCATCTTCCATGATCAATGAACATATGCTATTCCTTCAAAAAGAACATCAGCATAGGGTCCTAAACAATCCATTACTTTGCATCTTTCTCGAGTCCCACTCGAGTCATCTCATAACCCTATCGAGTCTAACTCGCATCAGCCCATACCATTGAACAATCTTATCATGTCACGGCTGCACATCACTACTTGAGTAAGCCGAGATATCAATCAATGGAAATCACAACAACTACTTATATCTCACGCAAACCATCCTAGTCGAACTCGACATTCCCTAAGCACAAGCCCCAAAGGCCTAAACCAATATCAGATAAGCACTCAAGGAACGTCTCCTCCGAATTTAGACTAATTACATGAGATAATACTAGCAAAGCAACTAAGCAATCACAAGCAAACATACATCCATAACTCGATAAGACCACATTACAAAAAATCATGTAAAGGCTAGTCAAACCACCTATCGGGTTCGTCACAACTAAAGGTCTATCGACTATCTCAGGTTTCAATCCCAACTTATCTACCAGGTCACTAGATATGAAGGAATGGGATGCCTCGCTATCAACAAAACTAGAACAGGAACATCATAAATAGAAATCATACCTCGAGTAATGACGCCCTTTCCATTCTCTGCTGCAGTTGGGGCATTCGACGAAGAAGGAACGACGTTGATAGCATATGCTTTCACAATCTGCTTCTCTTTAGGGGGTTGCGAGCAATAATCCTTGTGATGTCCCACTTGGCCGCAACTGAAGCACTACCTTTCCCCAGGCTTTTCCTAACAATCTCTAGCATAGTGGCCCTTCTCGCCACAGCTAAAGCACTCGCCATCTTTCTTATTCTTCTTATTCTGACCATCCTTGGTTTGGTTCTGTTTCCTCTTATTCTGGGACTTTTCCTTGCCTCCACCGCTTGCCTGCGGCTTTGGCTCCTTTGTAGATGCAACGGCAACTTCAGTCTTTGGCATAGGGTAAAGACTCTCTGATCTCAATGCCTTTCCCACAATAGATTCAAACGTCTCGTCGATGTGGTTTATCAGCCTTTCCCCTAAGTACTCATCTAAGCCGGTTATGAACTTCTCGTTCTTCTTCTCGGCAGTGTAGATAAGAGGTAATCCATACTTCGATAAAATATCGAACTCAGCAATATATTCCGAGACTGCCCTACCATTCTGCTTAAGCTTCAAAAATTTCCTAAACAGTTCAGATTTATGAGCAGCTGGAATGAACTTTTCGCTGAAACGAGTCATAAACTGATTCCAAGTAACTTGATCTTCAGGAGTAGCTGCTATAATAGCATTCCACCAATTCATAGCTCGTCCGTGAAGCTGACGCGATGCTAACTTTCTCTTCATGGCATCATCGATTCCCAAGTCCTCGAAGATGCGCTCACAACTATCCAACCAATCTTGAACATCCGTAGACGACTCCGTTTCGTGGAATGGCTTCCCGCCAAGACTAGTATAATCTTGTTAAGCTTGGTGAAATCATCCCTAGGCGCCTGCACTACTGCACCACCACCGTTAGCAGCATTAGGAACTGCTCCCCGAGCATCCCTAAGCATCTCTCGTATGAAGGTAGTAAACATCGTTCTCATATCAGAAGCATTCCCATTATTAGCTCCTCTACCAGTACCCCTAGTATATCGGCTCATCGTTCAATCTATAAGGAGAAAATGATTAATCATCTCCATAGTGGTGCCAGTGCAGTGCGACCCCATCTTAGATATACTAATAGTATATATATAGCTTTTGAAAACCAAAATATCACAAATATGCACTCTCATATATGTATACTATCTCTCCCTGATGTCTTCACCTAGGTTAACTATGCAACCTAGAGCTCTGATACCAAATGTGACGGCATGCCCTGCACCAGCTGATATTTCCAATGAAAGTGCGTTGTGCCAATGCCCGACTAGCATAGGACGGTCGCCAAAGAAAGGAAAAGAAAGGAATTTGAATTAACAAGGAACCTGTAGAATGTCTCACATCGCATGGAATAAAATATAATAATAACATACTTGGCATAAAACAGGCGAGACAGTGCATAAGCTGAAACTAAACCATAATCATCATAGCAGCGGAAATTCAAAATACAACTTATGATCCACATCATTATTACAACTTCAAAATACTGTCTCTAAGGAAAAATAAAAAGGTGCACTACTAATGCCCAAAGTAGTGACCAACAACAACACAAGGAGATATATGTATATATCATACGTGGAAGCCTCCTGCTCGTCTCCGGTACAGCTAATTGTGCATAATCATCTGACCTGTCTCTAGTCTGCCCATTTAAGTGCAACCAGAGTAATAAGAGGAGACATAAAACCCTGGGTCAGACAAAAGTCTGGTATGAGCGATAAGCAACAAAACAAAACAATAACAGGTATAATCCAATCATAACTGAGCCTGTTCCTGCAACCAAAGTGTTAGCAAAACAAAATGCACAATACAATAAGGTAATACTATCATAAAGTGTAAATGGGGGTGTGGGTCATGGTGATAGCAAACATCAAACGTAGCAATCATCCTCACATCTCTCACTCAGTGAGTAAAGCATACGATATCCACCACCCGATCACCCAATCCTTCACTACGATCACTTTGCTCCATTGAGTCACTATGACCCCATTGCACTGATCCATAGCCACTAATCCGTCTCTAAGTGGTGAGCTAAAATTATGGATATCGATAACCCCTTTGCACTCGTCTCGCAGCAAGGTCCAATCTTGAAGTTAACTCGTTGGTTCCCATCTTGGTCCCGAGTTCTAACTTCTCATTTGAACTACCTTTGCATCTCGGGTTTTGGTCTCTTCCCGTTTGTGTTTCTTTAGTTCATAGTTCCAAGCTTCCATTCATGTCCATTTTTCGATTCGTGGTTCGCCCTCCTGACATCGGCTCGTGACTCCTGGTAGTGGCCATCGATTCGTGATCCCACTTTAACTCGTGGCTCGTGACATTGTGACTCTAGGCTCCGGTTCGTGGCCTTCGTGATCGGTTCGTCGTCCTCTCTCTAGTTCGCGAGTTGCAGTGGCAGTTCGTGGTGTCTAGGTCCACTTGTGGCCCATAGTTTAGTTCGCGATGCTCGAGGTCAGCTCGTGGGTGTTGCACCAGCTCGTGGCACGGGCGGTTCGTGAAGGGTGGTCCGATTCATGATGGGGGTGTGCTCTACGATCGGTTCAGGTCGTGGTATATGCCTCACGAACGGGTCGGTTCGGGTAAGGGGCGATCCGATCCGGTCTGGCTCCTGCATATTTTTCCTGCAACTTCCAACAACTTTTTTACGCCACACGACGGCGTTTTCGACTATTCTAACTTTTATAAACAATTACAAAACATTCCAAATAGTCATAGCAACAATTATAGTAATCCACAAACACCAAAACAATTAATAATCATGATAATATAAATCAAACATACCCAAGAACCCATGTTTTCGCCTAATCATGTTTAAGCATAACTAATGATAGGGTTAGTAGAACTTAACCAAATTAACCCAAATTTCTAATAGAGGCCTAAAATAATATTTTAGAATTTTACAAAAAAAATTCAGATTTTTCTGAGCCATAATTTCACTAATTACCACTAATCACCCCTAATTAGCGTAATTAGTGAAAAACAATGCAAATCACTCACCTTTGCCACAAATAAATTATAGATCTAAACTTTGCTACTGTTTTGGTTCAAATTCTAATGCAACACAGCAGCTCCAACTCTGATTTGGTGTTATTTCCCTTTGATTTGACGTAGCTTAGGCTAATCCTTGATTAAACGGTGATTAGAAATGATTCTAGAAAGTGGAGGCCATTGCTAGAGTTTCTAAGAGGTAAATGGCAGCTAGAAAACTGAAATAGAATGAAAACGTAACTCATTTCAGCCCCCCTAACCCTAATCCCGAAATGGGTTATGGGTCCATTCACTAATCACCTCATTTGGCCCGGTTAAGTAGTTTTTCACCTTCTAAACCTTATTTCAGCCATATCTCCCGAACGGTAAGTCTGTTTTTCAAATATTACCACTCGACGGAAAGGTAAACCATCACCCGGATCTAATGAAGTGGTTTCAGGTCTAAACTCCTTACCAATCAAAATTTATGGCCAAAACAAGATCATCTATGGGCAAAACGGTCATTTAAAAATCGAAAAAAAAATCATGAACATGGGAAATGACCCCAATAGTTGTCTCCCAAAATTACATGACCATTCGACTTCGTATGTTAAACAAATAAATATCCTACAATCCTTCGATGCATAGAATGCGGGTCGTTACAGAACTGTACAATTAGATCTAGGTAATTAATTAAAAATATCCAGTCGTTTCTTCTTTCCTGGAACGCGAAAGAGTGAAAAAAGAATTAAAGTCTGGAATGCGAAAGGGTGAAAAAAGAAAAAAAGTATGCAGCGGATTTTAGTGCGAAGAAATATAAAAAATCTAGGCGTTTGTTGAACAAACGCCTGCAAGCAGGCGTTTGTTCAACAAACGCTAAACGAGTTTGCACATTCTGAAACTTTTCCCCTAGAATTCCGAACCGTCTGTTCTTTCTACACGCAGTTGGACATGAATTTGAGGTTGGATTTCACATTTGTGGATTTCGGGGGTAATTGTTGGAGTTGCCCTAACTTGTGTATTTTCAGGTCGTTGATTAGACCATGTAAAAGAAAAATGTGAGTTGGTGGAATTCTTTTTCATCGGACGTGTACTAGTTTAAGCATTTTCAAAGTATTAGTTTTTCAAAACAGTCTAAGCATATACATACAAGTATATATACAACTGCACACATATATAAACTGCAACAGGAATTATCCAAATAGAAGAAGTGCATACATACATATGTATGTAAATCAATAAATGGAAGATTAGTCAAGTCACAAGGACCATATATACTGCTAGAAAAAAAATCCATACCTATAATGGGACAAGAAGAGCCCGAGAAAGCCTTTCTGCTCACTCTTGCACTCCGCCTCACACAACTTCTCTTAACTGAACTAGTACTTCTACATATAAAAGAAAAGAAATATCTGATAGTCTTGAAAAAGAAATATCCAAACCAAATTCCCTTCCAGTAACTACCTCAGTGAGACTTTCAAAGGAATTAACCGAAACTGTCATCTTTTCCTCAGTCTAGAACTCCACATATCCCCTTACAACAGGAACAATCGAAGGAGATACATATTCAACATTCCTATCAGAACCCACCAACACAGCCGAATCCAAACAGTTAACATGAACGATGTTATCCACTGCAACAATTGTTTGCTACAAAAGCAAACTGCAGGTTTTATTTTTTATATTTCTTCTTACATACTTGCAGTACAAAAGCCATATATATAAGGTAATTTTTACTCTAATCCACGATATTAGTAAGTTAATCCACGCTATTTTATAGGATCATTAGATTTTACTGAAATTTAAATTTTATTCAGTTTATCCACAAAAACAAAAAAAATCGTACATATTTTCTCTTCTTCTCCGTCTTCTTCTATGCGTTTTCCGTCATCTTCTTGGTACTGGAATCCTAGCATCTAAATCCAAGCTCAAGTATTAAGCAGAGAAATTCAAGATAATAGTAAGTAGTTTTTTTTAAAAAAAAAATATATTCCTGCAGCGAGGTTTATGCGGCTACAGTGTTTGTTAATATCTACATTTGATAATTGCGGCTTCCTGTTAATGCAGTTTTAAGATGAGCAGGCTGGTTTCTCCAGTTTTTTATATATAATCTAATAAGAAGAAAGTCTATAATTATTAGCTCTTTTGATTCGTCATGTGAAGCTCTTGCTAGTCTGCAGGTAGTTGATTGTTATAAGGGTTAGTTATGTACTAACTAGAAGTTGTTTATCATGTAAATTCTACAGTAGCAATAAAATTTTGCACTTAACTTTCATTTTTTTTGAAGTTGATTAATTGTATACAAAATTGTTTTTTTAATATCACCACTATCACATATAATTGTAGTTAGCTATTTTCTAAAATCTTGAGAAATTGATAGAAACATGTCTGAGAAGAGAAGCCGTTGACGTCTTGATGAGGGAGATGGTTGTTACAGTACTAAGGAAGTTTAAGGAAATCAAGGGTTTTATTCAAGACTAATAAATAATGATGATGACGACGAGTGGCTTGTTGAAGTCGTGAAAGAAGAAAACAAAAACATGATGGATGATTTAAATCAAGAAGCACAAACTCGACTGTTAACTATATAATAGGGTGAAATCTTTAAGTTAATCCACTTGTGGATTAACTTATAAAATAGTTGTGGATTAACTTATTAAAGTAAAATGGTGGATTAACTTATTAAAACCGTGGATTAGAATAAAAATTACCTATATATAAAGGCTTACAAAATGGCTGTCAAACATAGAAATAAATGCAAAATGGCTGTCAAACATGCAAATACATCCTTTCAATTTTCAAAGTTTAATATGACGTTCATTTTATATATTTCCAAAGCTTTGCATTTGAGTCAGCAGTAACCACAGCCCCCCTTCAAATCAAAGCTACTTCATTCCCAGCATGTTTCTTAGTTTTATGAAGGTTTCACCTGAGACTGGTTTTGTATATATATCCCTTGCTTGTTCCGCAGTGTGGCAATATTGCAGCTCTATTGTTTTTTGCTTCACATGGTCTTGCAGAAAATGAAACCGAGTATCAATATGCTTACGTCTTCCGTGATGCACCGGATTTTTTGCTTGTTGAATGGCTGATTTGTTTTCTACACATATCACAGTTGCCTTCTCTTATGGAACATCCAGCTGTGTCAGAATATATCTCAGCCAAATAGCCTCACAAACAGTTGATGAGAGTGCCACGTACTCAGCTTCGCATGAAGATAATGCCACAACACTTTGTTTTTTCGAAGTCCAAGAAAATGCAGTTGATCCAAAATAGAATACATAGCCTGTTGTGCTTTTCCTATCATCTTTGTCACCTACCCAGTCACTATCGGAATAGCCTACCAGCTTTGCATTCTCCTTGTAGCGATAGAGAAGACCAAGACCGAGAGTTCCTTTGATATACCTCAAGATTCTTTTTGTAGCTAACCAATGCGACTTGTTCGGTTTGTCCATGTAACGACTTAGAAGTCCGACTCCATATACAATATCAGGTCTTGTAATTGTCAAGTACCTCAAACTGCCGACCAAACTCTTGAAAATGGTTGAGTCCACCTGAGCTTCACTTTCTTCTCTTGATAACTTTGCTTCTACTGCTACTGGAAAATTCATAGGTTTGCAGTTTATCATGTTGAATTTTTTCAGAATCTCATTCATGTACCTTTTTTGAGATATATATATTCCATCTTCCATTTGTTTCACTTCAATGCCAAGAAAGTAGGACATCAATCCGTTGTCCGTCATCTCAAACTCCTCAAACATTGATTGTTAGAACTCCATAAGCATTTCCATATTGTTTCCTGTGCATAGCAAGTCATCAACATATATGCAAACTATCAACAAATGGCCAACGTGATTTTTCTTTATATACACAGCATGCTCATATGGACATTTTGTGAACCCATTTTGATGAAGATATCTATTAAGTCGTGCATTCCAAGCTCTTGGTGCCTGCTTCAAACCTTATAATGCCTTTTTTAGATGATATACCTTGCTTTCTTCTCCTTCTACCACAAAACCTTCGGGTTGCTGGACATATACTTCTTCCTCAAGAGTTCCATTGAGAAAAGCCGATTTGACATCAAGTTGATATATTTTCCAATTATGTTGAGCAGCGAGAGCGATCAATAGTCTTTTCGTGTCAAGTCTTGCAACTGGTGCAAACACCTCTTCATAGTTAATTCCATATTTTTGTTTGTAGCCTTTAGCAACAAGCCTTTCCTTGTATCGGAAAATTTCACCATCTGCAGTACGCTTAATTTGTAAACCCATTTAACATCAATAGCCTTTTGCTTTTTTAGAAGTGTTGTCAGCTCCCAAGTTTTATTTTTCTCAATAGCTTGTATTTCCTCCTTCATTGCCAATCGCCAACAATCTTCTTTTATTGCTTCTTGAAAAGTAAGAGGCTCTTGATCAGCATACAGGCAAAAAAGATTATTTTCTTCATCATTCTCTGTCTGCTCATAAATGTCCTTCAGATTTCTCATTTTGACAGGACTTTTCTACCTTGAAATTTCGTTGTTGCTTTCTCCAATAGATGGAGAGTTACTTCTTGGAGAGGATGTTTGAGGAGACAAAGGTGTCACCTGTTGAACTTCAGCAAGAGGCTCTTCTGAATTAATTTTCCAGTGCAGGTTGGTTTTGATCAACCTTCACATCATCACTCCAATTCCAAGTTTCATTTTCATTAAATTTAACATCTCTACTAATCACCAACTTCTTTGTTAGTGGATTGTAGAGCTTGTATGCCTTCGTATTCTCACTATATCCAAGGAAAATGCAATTTTCACCATGATCATCTAATATCTTTCTATTGGATTTTGGTAAAACACATCCGAAAATCCTTATGTGTGCAAACATTTGGTTTGTAGATGCTCTACGCCTCTTGAGGTATCATGTGTTTGACACTTTTGGTAGGACATTGATTAAGTATATATGCTGAGCATGCTACTGCTTCCGCCCAGAAATGCTTTGGCAGCCGTTCTCTTTAAGCATAGTTCTTGTCATATCTATAATTGTCCAATTCTTCCTTTCGGTGATTCCATTTTGCTGCGGGGTATATGCAGCGGTGAATTGATGCTTTATGCCTTGATCCTTGCAATAATTCTCAAAAGCTTTTGATGTATACACATCACCACGGTCAGAACGGAGAGATATAAGTTTGTGACCAGATTCATTTTCAGCAAGTGCTTTAAAAACTTTGAATACATCCAAGGCAGCAGATTTTTCTCTAAGAAAATGAACCCAAAGTTTTTGACTATAATCATCAATGAAGGTGATAAAGTATTTATTACCTCCTAATGTTGCAGGCTCTATTGGTCCACATATTTCAGTGTGCACACGTTGAAGTGGTGTTGTAGCTCTCCAAGATTTGTCGCTTGAAAACGGAAGTCTTGAATGCTTGTTAAGTATGCATTTTTTACAAGTATCTTTTGGTGAATCAATCATTGGTAAACCATGCACCATATTAGATGAAGACAACAACTTTAGTCCACCAAAATGAAGATGCCCTAAGCGAAGATGCCATTTCCGTGACTCATCTTGCTTGTGTCCATAGAAACACTTTTCCTATTTGTTGCTGAGATGTAGTGTTTCACATGCAATTTCTGGTCATTGGAACAATAACTATGATTCTTCCAGATTTATCTCCCAAAATAAGTGAATTGTCTGCCATGCTTATGTTGTACCCTTTCTCCAAAAGCTGTCCAATACTTAGAATATTTCTTTTCATTTTGGGAACATAATATACATCAGATATATAGCCTTTTGTGCCATCTTTTAAATCAAACTGTATTGTACCGTTGTCTTCAACATAAAGTTTGGAGGATTCCCCAAGATTCACGGTTCCATGAACTCCTTCTATAAGTTTTGCAAATAAGTTTTTTCTACCATACATATGATTGCTCGCACCAGAATCAAAGTACCAAGTATCATATTGAATGTTTAAGTCGTCTTGAGCAAAAAGTAGTATGGTATCATTACCTCCATCATTTGATGTTTCTGCAACATTTGCTTGATCATCATTTTTGCTACAACAATCAACGACATAATGTCCAAATTTCCCGCATTTATGGCACTGTAGCATTTTTCCAGTTTCACATGTATGGACTCTTCCTCTGTCACGGTAGCCTCCACATCCTCGACCTCTAAAACCTTGATTATCATAATGACCTTGATTTGATCGTTGAAATCCACCACGACCTCTGCCTCTACCACGACCACGGCTGTAATTGGGTCTTCTTTGATCGTTTAGCGTCATTTTTAACTCTAGAGCTTGTTCTAGTGGTGCATAAGTCGAATCTTTTTGCATTCTTTGCTCATGCACTTGAAGCGAACCCAGCAATTCATCAACTGTTAGCTTCTCCAAATCCTTAGACCCTTCAAAAGCTACAACCACATGCTCAAATTTAGTGGAAAGGGATCAAAGCACCTTTTCGACAACACGGATGTCATCAATTTTCTCACCGTTTCTTTTTAAGCCATTTACAATAACCAATAGCCGTGAGAAGTAGTCCGACACCGATTCTCCATCTTTCATGTGAAGTGCTTCAAACTCACTCCGTAAAGCTTGTAGACGAACTCGCTTCACTCAATCATCACCTTTGTAGATGGTAGCAAGAATTTCCCATGCTTGTTGGTGCTTCGACAACCTTTTCAAATGTAACCTCATCTAGACTTGGTAGAGTGTAAACAGGGCTTTTTTGTCTTTCATTCTCTGCGCCTTAAGAGTCCTTCTTCTTTGTTCTGTGTATGCGGCCTCTTCTTCAGTGGTGGGTTCCAAAAAACCATTTGTCACAGTTTCCCAGAGAACTAAGGATCCAAACAAAGCCTTCATTTGGGTTGATCAGGAACCATAATTGTCTTTTGTTAACCTGGTTATTTGTTGTTGGACAATACTGGAGTTCATGCTGGCTCCGGTACCACTCTTGTTGGCTACAAAAGCAAACTGTAGGTTTTATTTTTTATATTTCTTCTTTCATACTTGCAGTACAAAAACTATATATATAAATGCTTACAAAATGGCTGTCAAACATAGAAATAAATGCAACATGGCTGTCAAACATGCAAATACATCCTTTCAGTTTTCAAAGTTTAATATGACGTTCATTTTATATATTTCCAAAGCTTTGCATTTGAGTCAGCAGTCAGCACAACAATATCAATAACATCACTATAATCCATAACCCTATAACAAAACTTTTCTACAACCTATGCGGTATCACCAACATTAATATCATGACCCCTCGAAAAAGAGTCTTCATCCACTGAAAGAATAACAAACTTGTTGGACAAAGCCACATCAAAAATAGGATCCGAACAAGAACTTGATATAGGCTTCCTGACAGAAGTAAAACCAATAAATTCCCTAACATTGGAATCAGAAACAACCTCATCAAAAACAGAAGTCACACAACCCCTAACATCCTTAGACAAACTATAGTTACCAGAACAAACTAAAGACCTCAATGTTGAATCGTTAATAGAGTTATTTGCTTAAGATCGATCACATTTTATATTAACAAAAGAAAATAAGACATTAAAATGAAACAAAAATTCCACAAACAGTTTAAGTCCTAAGCAATACTTTGTAGAAACACAGCCTAAAAAAATATTTCTAAATTTTATAAAAGTTAAAAAAAAGATAAGGCATGTTCTTTAGCTGCAAAATGATTCAGAATAGAAGAAATATTATTTTTAGAAAACGAATTGAAAGAGACATCAAAAAGAGCAGAAGATTGTAAAAAATCAGAATGCCAAATTAATTTGTCTAATAATAAGAAATTGTCATTTTTAAATGAAGAAAAATAGACTGAAAATAATTTCTTAAGTAACAAGAAGATAAACAGAATAAAAAAAGTGACTTTTATCTTTTTCTATTCACCCCCCGGTATTTACTCTTCCCATCCCAGTAATTAGAAAAATAAGTCACCCCCCTCTTTTTACTCATCTCACCCCGTTTATACCCGAAATGCCCCAGGCAGACATTGCATTTTAAATGCATGCCATGGCCTTTGAATAATATGTTATGCAGGCATAGCCATGCCTCATGCATTTGTGATTAAATTTATCTTCCTCATACTTATATAGCTAAACCATAAACATTTTACATAAAAATCTGAATGGATTATACCGATGAATGGGTTTATTTTCTTTTTTGAATGGAAGCTTATTAAGAAATTATGCTGTTTTTAATGAACAAGCTTAATGGAGGCGTTGGTATCTTTTTGTTTTTAATGAACCAGCATAAACAAGCTATCTAGAAAATTATTAAAGGGTATAATTGGTATTGAATTTTTAAAAATTTTACCGGGGGGGTGAAGAGCAATTACTGGGGTGCAAATAGACATACCCTAAGAGATGAATATCATAAGCCTTAATTTTTTTCATATCGATGACAAGAGAGCAGTGACTTTAATTTAGAGAAGTCATTGTTTTCAGATCGAAAAAACGGAAGAGAAAATATTCGAAGAGAAAGGGAGAGAGAATATTAAGAGGGAGAAACCAAAATCTTAAGCAGCAGAAGGAAAATTTTAGGGAAAAGTTGAAGTGCCATTTTTTAGCTACAAGAGAAAGAGGGAAATAATTAAAGAAAAACGCGGCCATGCAACAAGTTACACAATACTGAGAGGGAAACCAAAATTTTGGTACGAAGACAAAACCATTTATTTTTATAATTTCAATCAAACAAGAGATAAAATGTTGTCTGAATGGCATGGATGTAATCTTAATTGAACAAAAAATTCATAGGCTATGACAGACAACATATGGTTTTTCTATATGGTATGTGAAAAATGGTAAATATTGGGATAACAACAAATCTATCTTATGTTGTATAATCGCTGTTGTCTTACTCCATTTCTGGCGCAGTGCAGGCCTAGTTCACGCACAAATACTCATATATATATATATGTATGTGTATGTATGTGTGTGTCTATATATATACATACATACATACATGCATGCATACATACATATATATATATATATATATATATATGCACACTAGACATCTCACATTAGGCCTACCACTTGGAGATGCTGGATTTGCTGGGCGGTTCCGAATAGGCTTCTACTACGATTTGTGCTTAACCCTTCATCAAAGTGTACTAATTATAATGGCGCATGACACCTAGACCTCTTACGTTAACCTAATTTACTTGTACATGCCAGATATGCCAATCGATTCTAAGCAGATTTCTATTACAAGTAATGGTTAACCTCATGTCTATGCGTCAATAATATTAATTAAGCCATTAACTCACACACATACAAACATAAAAATTCCTATGGACATTCAAATTCTATTCCTAACTTACTTGTATTTGTTGCGCACTTAATACGTATTAATATACATTAATTACATTATAGATATATAGAAATAAAAACATAAATTAAGCGAACGAGATTAGCGTCCTTACTACGTTTTTGAAATGTCAATCCCTATAAATTCTTAAAGGTGCACAAACCATTTTTTCATATTTTTCTCAACCACTACACAAACGTACATATTAACATATGACAATATGTCGGGAAAAACGATCACACCAACATAAAAACTTGCAACCTAAGTTTTGATTATTGTAATAATAAGAGATAAACATAACTTTATACATCAAATATACATATATGTTTACAATTCCTATTTTGGATAGATTCCTTTCTTATATTAGTTTACACACAAAACCTTAATATTTATGTATATTTTAAATAATACGTTCAAATACTATTTGGAGAAATAAAGATTCAATCCTATTTAGATTTACAAATTTATCCAAATCTTAACCTTCTACATAAGATAAGACACATGGATTTACGTGGAATAGAATAAAAAGGAATCTAAACAATATAAATAATTATACACAAGAATCGTGTACTTCTTTTACTGTTACAATAACCCAAAACTACAAATATAACTAGATTGATCATTTCTATGAAAAAAATAAAATATAGAGAATTTGGAGGATGTTTAATATTATATTTTCCTTTGGGTACAAATTCCCTTAGGCATATAGATCCAAATCCACACTACAAAATAGAGAAAATACCAAAATGATGTCATTTCCACTCACAGTGCTAAAAAGGTTAAAAAAGTGAAAATTTGAGTGGTGTTTGCTTTTCGATCCAATCTTTCATATAAAATGTTCCCAAAAACTTATTAATATATATATAAGAATGAAGTGATTAGAATATTATATATAAATATTGTAATTTCAAAATATAAAATCAATATCTAATCCTAAATCAGAATAGAGGAGAAAAGAGATATAGATTAAGGATTTAGAAGAAAACCTAAACTTTTCTCTTGAATTCCAATGGAAGAATGGAGGCACAAAAAGAAAATAGATTAGGGTTTAGAAGGGTCTAGGTAGGTAGTATATATAGTTGCAATTGTGTAAACAAACCGTTAGATCAATTAGATTTAATCTGGACAGTTCTGTGTTTGCAATTTATATATAAGTCCTTATAAAAACAAGCCACCACCACAAAAATCTTATGGGTATTCTACACCCTCCCAAAAGAGGGCGGTACACCCTCCTTCTGGGTCGAGTTCAGGAAACAATTGTCCCCTATAGTTTATTTTTTAATTAATTCTTATTAATTCTGATTGATTTCTTTCCTTCTGTTCATTATTCTTGTCCCCATTGCATATGAATATATACACACAAGTTTAAATTCAAAAGGAATATTCTTTTTCAATTTATCCAATTAATATATCGCACGATTGTATAAATATTTATTTGGAATTCAAACTTTGTATGTTTAATATATACACACAACTAAATTTATTAATAACTTTTGCATATGGACTCTGTTTTCGGTAAATAAAATATGAAAATGAATCAAAATCCCGCCATGAATGCAATAGTAAAACTTTCGTGGCCTAATTCACAACTTTTCAAAATTCTTATTTTCAGCCCATTAATATTTTATGAATTTATTGTTGTTTATATTTAATTTGATTATCTATGTCTATTTAGGATTTATTTTTACTAGGTGCTACACAAATGGTGGTTTTGATTATTGTTCGAGTAATCTGTGTGTGTTTTGATTCATTACTACATTGGAAAAAGTGCTGTTTTCCATCTTTATATTTAGAAGTGGAATCGGCGAGCACTAACCAAGTGATATTCTTAGTACTCGTACCTTTAGGATCCCTAAAATTCGTGCCATGATAGAGGTTGAGCGTAATTCTTAATGCATATGATAGGTCTCATCCTTCGATAAGGCCGTCACATACTCATTCTATCAAAGCCAGACCATTCAAGACTCGAATACAATTGAACTCAAGTTCCTGGTACTTGTAGACAAGAAAAGTCAGTTCGACAATGGCACAATACTCCGAGTCAACTAAAGCAAGCACATGGTGAAAGTGACAACTCCGTTCGGCATGGTTTTGATCCATCCTTTATAACGAACCACATAAAGCCTCACTTTTGGTTTATCCATTGAAGTGAAACTCGTGAAGCCCTTATCCGATTCAACCCTCCTTCTGTTTGACCTCCCCGGCTCGACTAGTTGAACATGCCTTAATCCCTTCGTCCGATTCGACATGATGTTTTCAGAGTTACGTTGTGGCTCATATGGTCATGACATCTATCACTTCACTCCATATTTTCCACTCCTTCCAGTACTCCAACCGCTCCCGTCAAGCACCATGCCGAATCGGATACGAACGACCCTATAAATACCATCTTAGGAGACATCTACGAAACTTATTCTTCCAAATTTTTCACTGTTAACTTACAATATTTGTCTATACTCAGGATGCAGGCAGTCTTATACTCTGTAATCATAAAAATTGCGCAAAACTAGTGAAAATTGTCGAGGGGGCGTATGTATATTCAAGTCGAACCACTATAAATTATTGTCCTCCGATTTGTTTTCTTCATTTTTAGTTCTCTATTTCCATAATGTTAGGTGTTGAGCTATTTTTGGTGCCAACATTTTTGGTGCTTTCGTTGAGAATATTGAATTCTCAAGCTTCAGGATCTTTTTGTGTATTAGTGAATTCCTATGTTCATTAAGAAGATTCTTTTCCAGTTATTTTCCATCATAATGGTATCCCCGAGAGCTGTTACCTCCTCCAGGCCTTCAAGCAATCGATCTTAGGACAACGTGAACCAATAATTTGCCAACGCTATGAATGCTGTTGTGACCACCCCAACCGTCACGATTGCTACTCCTATGCCAGATTCTACATCTGTGACTCGCGACGACCTCATGAAGATATGGAAAAAATAAAAGAGACTACTAGTGCATTGAATGACCAGATGCAAGAAAACATTGCATTGAGATAAGACATGAATAGGATGGCAGCGCAATAGAACAACTTTAGGAGTCAGAGAGCTCCTGCTCCAGCGTGGTACCAATCTGAGGAATCTTCATCGTTAGGCAGAAATAGAGGAACAAAAAAAGCCAAAAGAGTTCTCGACACCAATTAGCGCCTTCAGTTCAAAACGTTTCCTTTTCGGCATATTGAACTGGGTAATGCCGAACAAAGGAAAAAATCCTCTCGAATACTAAATACTCCTAGTTCGTCGCGTGATTGCGACGCAACCAGACCGTCTCAAGCTTCCGCGCTTCCCTTGTCGCGTTCTGTGATTGGCCGGGATAACATGGGTAAGGGAAATGCGGCCCAGTAGACGACGCAGGTGATGTTGCCTATGAGGGAAACGAGGGGCCCCAAGTGTGATGACGATTTAAAGTACATACCTTTCATTATTACTCCAGGCTTGACTGCCATGGCTATGCAGATTATGGTTGAAGTTATGATAATGAGGATTGGGGAATTAACCATAACCATACCCCTTTCACGGATGAAATTTTGAACGTCGAGCTCCCACAGAGATTTAACTTATAGCAGATATCTCATTACTCGAGAAAATTTGACTCTCACCAGCACCTAATGCGATACCAATGATATATGTAATCAGCCTAAGCATCAAATGCCATAAAGTGCAAAGCTTCCCGATCAACCTTGATGGCGTAACTCTCATGTGGTTTATGAGACTACTGCCAAGATCAGCACCCTCGTTCGACGAATTGAGTAGGAAATTCATGAATCTGTTTCATTTGCACGCTGCCAAGTCAAAGCACATCATGACTCTATCTCTGGCATAAACTAAGCTCACGGGGAACCACTCAAGGACTATCTTGAACACTTCAACATTGCCATCATCTAAGTTAGTAACCCTAATGACGAAACTACTTTTATGACACCTGTTGATGGCATTGAACCCCGATATAGAATTTGGGAGATGGCTGGTGGGAAAGCCTTCGTCCACTTTAGATCACTTCTATGAGAAAGTCAACCAATTCATTCGCACTGAGGATGCAGAGAGAAATCAGAAGAGGGGGATTAACAGTCCGGTCAATGAGGGTATACAGAGTAATGTGATAGAGAAGCAGTCTGGACACAATTTCAAGAAGGTTCAGGTTAATGTTCTGAACAAGAACAAGAAAAGTGGAAACTAGCATAAATGCAGCAATGGAAGTTGTGCGACTAGAAACGGGATGCTAAAAAGCAATCCATATTTTTGACTTTTGATAATTACACTTCACTAAATGATTCATTGGAAAATGTTTACGTGGATACCTATAACACAATGTAGTATAAAAAGCATACACCGAGAGTGTCCACAGAGAAAGAGAAGTAGACGGGGAAGTTTTGTCTATTTCATGAGATATACAACCACACGACTAATGAGTTCCGTCATATTTGGGATATTGTAGAAAAGTTAATTCATGATGGAAAACTGGACAAGTATGGAATGGTCCCACGAGATAGGGGAAGGGGACTTCGGACCCCAATCGACAAGGTCAGGAGGCTTCTAGAGTTGCTGTCCAACAAAAAAAGAAAGGTATTGTTAACAACCCGACAGTCAAAGGACCACATCCGGTTGGTTTCAGTCTACAGACAATGCAGTAGTACGTCAATGTAGTAAAGCATGTTGAGGTTCAGGAGTGCGACGTTGCAGATGAAGTTGTTCCCATGAAGCAATGGAGGACAATAAAGAATGATGTCGTCTTCCGTAACATAGACGCAGATGGGGTAGAGGCCCTAAGTATTGATCCCGTGGTGATTTTGGTCTTGATTGATCCAGCTTTAGTACAAGAAGTCCTCTTGACTGTGGGAGTTTCATAAATATATTTTTTAAAATAATTTATGACCAAATGATGCTGGAGGCTATAGACTTGAAGTTGGGCCATGCCAGAAAGGTACTGCAAACGAGTTGGTAGGTATGGTTGAACTAGCCGTAGAGCCTTGTGAGGGAGCCCGTAGTAGAGTGCAGATCCTCTCATTTGTTGTGGTGGACATTAACTCTCCATACAATGCTTTCTTAGGTCGACCTCCCCTAGCTGAATTTAGAGTATGCATAGCTCCTTGGTGCTTGCTTTTGAAATTCCCAACTGAGAATAATGTCGGGGTTGTATGGAGAGATCAAGTAGCAGGATGGGCATGCCACTTAGCCAAATGGAAAAGATGCCCACAACAAGGAGAAGGGAAAGGCTGTTGATACTCCCCTTCGTGTTAAGGGTGTCGCTGCATAGAAAGTAAAGGGAAAATTTATGCCTGGACAATATAGCCGTAATTTCGAATACATTAATAATATAAAGGACGAAGTGTCAAAGTACTAAAGGGTGGCCTCCAAAGAGGCAACGATGGAGATCCCAATTGATAACGACAACCTTTCTAATGTCTTGAAAATCAGATCCCAACTTGGACCCCTCCGAGCGAGGGAACTAACCAACTTCCGTCGTGCAAACCTTGATGTGTTTTCCTGGACAATGCTAACACGTGTGAGATATCGTCGACCATCATAATCCATTCACTTAGTATTGATTCGTAGTACATCCCATGAAGCAGAAGAGGCGTATGCTCAGTCCCGAAAGGACTGCGAAGGAAGAAGTATAGAAGCTAAAGAGCAACTATTCATCCTAGATTGATTACATTCCAACCGTGTATTGAATCCGGTTCTTATGAAGAAGTCCAACAGAAAATAATAGACATGCAACGATTCTTGTGACCGGAATAAGGCCTATCCCAACGACAACTTTCCGCCTTTCAGGATCGACCAACTTGTGAACTCAACAACTGGACATGAACTTCTCTTTGTTATGGATGTTATTTAGGATACAATCATACTCCGATGCATGTACCTAACCAGGAACATATTAGATTCATACAAACCTTAGGCTATATTATTATGTGGTCATGCCGTTCGGACTGAAGAATGTTAGAGCTACATAAGACTAGATTAGGAGGTCAGTGGAGGTTTACGTTGATGACATGATCGTAAAATCACGATGATCGACCAACCATGTAGGTGACTTAACAGAGATGTTCATCATTCTCCGCCGGTATGGAATGAAACTCAATCCTTCAAAATGCTCTTTCGGTGTTGCATTAGGGAAGTCCTTGGGTTTCATCATCAAACCTCGAGGGTTTGGGGTTAATTCCAACCAGATAGAGGCCATTTGGAATGTTCAGTAGCCTCAAAAGATTAGAGACATACAATGCCTGAATGGGAAGGTAGTCGCTCTAAGCCGATTTATATCTAGAATGATTGATAAGTGCATTCCTTCCTTGGACCTGATAAAGAGAGGTGTTTAAACCAAAAATGGTTCAACACCAAAGGTACATGAATCATACTTCAACAATATGGTTAGAAATTGAAAGGAGCCACAATCGCAAAGTAAACGGGAGAAAGTAAGTTAATGCACAAGGATTTGTATTGTGGTTCGATCTAGAGTAGATCTACGTCCACTTTGAAATCCATTTCATTATCATGTGATAGATTTACGAAATTCATCATCTCATACATCTCATTTTGGTCCATTCTCTCTTTGTACAATAATTTTTCCCACTTTAATGATTTGATTCTCTCTAATCAACTACGGGAATGGTTGGATCCTTATGAATGCAACGAACGTGACAATATATGTCCCACGATTTGAGCAATTAGAGTATCGACAGTGAGTCCATGGCGGTTGAGATGTGAATCGAGGCTTGAAGGAAGATTAATAACGGTAGGAAAGAAGTAGAATGGTGAGTCTAGTCTTGTACATGACGGATCTCGGATTGCAGATGGCGTGAATGTAGATTGAAGGCGGTTGGCGAGATCGGAGAAATCTCAAATGGAGGAAGGAGGAGACTAGGTCCATTTGGTGATGGAGGAAGATGAAGTGAGTTGGAGAAGCCATTATTGAAGCTTGAAATGGAGTTTGGAGTGTTAGAGAAATGATTTTGGCGGCCCTTCGGGGTAGAGAAGATCGGTCCTTCAAATGGTTATGAAAGGGGGTATTTATAGTTGGAACTGGTGTGGAGTGGGGAAGTCGTAAATATGGATGCAAGGCCATATGGGTACAGCGGTCCGCACTCTCTTTCCAGCTGGCTTCAGCTGTTATCTTCGCATCAGCAGATATCATGCGCGACCGACCTCTGGTTGGGTGCATGAGCAAGCTGCTTAGTAATGAACGAGCTATCCTCTGCAAGAATGAACGAGCGAACATCGATATATGGGTGACCAAATCATTTTGTTTTACTTTCTGGGACCATCACACGTGATTTTCTACTTCATCCTTTTCCGCAGATTATTTAAATAATATGTACTTTGTCCTCTAGTACTCTTTTGGGATCAAGAATTACGAGACATGCCACTCTCCTTTATTTGGTTTACTGTACAAAAGTGGGATTGGAAATTACTGTTTCTACCATTGCTTTGTGTAACGGCCCAGGAATTTTCGACTCCAAAAATCGACACAAATATTAATGTCGACTATTCATACATCGGAAATATCGGATAGTTAATAGAAAGAAGTTAGAGGGTGAGAATAGATAAGGTAGAACTATTAGAATAGAAGAAGAAGAATACAACAACATCAGAGTAACACGAATCTCACAGCGGAACGAATAAAATATAGTACACAAAATAACATTGAAACACAAATCTGTATTTGTATATTAGGGTACAACACTTACATCACAGCGGAAATAAACAATAGCTATATAATGCTACTGAAGCCTCCTGCTCCAAGATCCTTCTAGTATATCTATAAATCCTGACTACTTGACTGCCTGTACAAATTTGGGCACCCAAGAGTTTAGGGAAAACAAAACAAAATAAACTCTGGGTCAGTCATGGGACTGGTGTGAGTAAAACTCCAATCATTTGGTTTAACTTTTCGAAATCCTTTTCAAAAGAAATGATAATCGTAAGACCAATCCACACATAAATACGGATGGTTTTTACTTTACGATAACCCAAAACATTTTCAAAATCAATACTTATTCTGATATTATAATAATGTCTAATCACAAGTAAATAACAATCTAGCAGAACGCTTGCATCTCACGCTCTACATATATAATATACGATCAAAATCGCGGGCTATTATTGGAGATTGGATTCCAACTATGACAAGGTATGCGACCACCTTCTGATAAGTGTAGTCTAGAGGGGATACACTGGAGTTCAACCAGAACATCATGCAACTCGGCCCACACATGACCGACCATTCATTTCGCTTGAATGTTCCGAATATATTGTCACCATACGGTTGGTATACCAACATAACCATTCCCGGGAGATACAGAAATGAAAAGAAGTAACAAATATGAATATTCTCTAGATGGTGACAATACACCCTAATGGGGGCGACCCACTTAGCCATGTTGCCGGCCTGATTTTTGTCATTTCCCAGTTGATGAGGCTTGAGGTCATAACGTATCTTTTGACAGATCACACCTCCATTTACTTTAAATGCCACCTTGTCATACCCGCCAAATCACAAATTGATTTCCACAAAAATACCACGGGTATAAAGCTAAGAGAAACTAATTCCTCCACCACCAAATGTGGATACGTTGGAAGCGATCAACTTACGTGATCCATTAGACATACTCTGTCAGACATTTGTCCATACACGATGTCCTGGGTCTGGACAAACTGAAGGCACTATTCTGTAATTCCATCTTGGGAAATTTCTACCTAGGATCGCCAGAACAACCCTTGCACAACTCCGTCTTCAATTATCTTCATCAGATTTGATTCGCAATGCTAATGCCCATACGGAGTAGTTTTCAGATAATGAATCCGATCCCGGTCTCTCCGTATTAACGATGGATAAATGGTCAAAAACTTTGATAGTCGGTGATTTAACTATCAAAGGAAAACATGTGTTCAAACAATGGTCGTAGTTCCAAATGGAAATCTTACCGATCAATCATCAATTAACACTGACCCCCTTTAATTTAATTTTCCATTCAATTATCCATTTCCCTATCTCCGTTTCCATTTATTCGTGAATTCTTATTTTCTAAATTTAGAAAATATACGTTATTAATCATTGGAAAATATTTCCATATTTACTCTCATTTCGTATCTTCTATGTTAGAAAACATTTCTAATTCCTATTTGGATAACATTTCCAAAACTCCTTCATTGGATTTAAACAGATGTTTAAATAAACATCGCTATGCCAATTCGAACCATTAACACTTATTAACTAAATTCAATTAACTCCTTCACTATCGAATCTTAACCATTCCTTAGTTAAAAATGAAGTCAATCAAGTTGGGGTATAAGTACCTCTCAAACCTTAACTGAACAACATTTCTAACCCCGAAATAGACAAAGTTCACCTTTTAAATCTTTAACAACTTCCTTACGAAACTCTCGGATTTTATTTTCGAATCCACTTCTTTTATAGAATTCATCTGATTATAATATGTGACGTCCCCAAAACCCCGTACTACAATGTTAAGGGTAATCTTTGGAATATAACACATAAACAGATAATAGCAGAACAGAATTAAATAAATACACCAGATAATGAACAAATAATACACTGGATAAACATAATCATCAGAGTTACACAGTGTACAGGATCATACTTAGTACAAATACAGTTCAGCTATACATAAATGTCTACAGCGGAAAACAAACATAATATGTACAATAGGAGTTGAACAACATAAAAAGAGGTAAATGATAGAATCCATCCTCAGCTCCAGCTATCTAGAAAGAGACTGCTAAAACCTAAATACAAGGCTGCCCGTGTAGAAAAAGGGGCATCCGAGTTTGCAAGTGAAACAAACTACGAGTCAGTCATGAGACTGGTATGAGAAATCTACTTAACACATTCTATAATATGGCCAATCACAGGACCACGCCACTTTCGTGGAATGGGTTTACTCCATTGGATTGCCAGTGCTTTAAAACAATTAAATCTTTTAAACATCGCAATGCTTTTTATAAAAATGAAGCCGATATAAGACTCAAGTCCCATCACACAATGCAACGCAAACCGGAGGATAGAGCTTTACTTTATATTGACCAAAATATGCTTGATACGAGCAAAACAAATCATTTAAAATGTAAACTTTGTCGTTTAATTCTTAATCAGACTCCAACTGTAAAATAATAAGAGATCGATCCCCCAAGTATTAACCCCGAAGGCCGAAACCAACATCAGACCAATACCCAGGAAACCACCCATCTTAGCTCGTTTCCAGTTAGTTTCTAATTTTATGAACAATCATAAATATCAATCATAGACGACATGAGCGTCCCATGCCACTATGTCGCCAAATATAGGTTTACAATCAAAACCGCACGATGTCGTATTTGGAAATTGGATTTCCGTCATGAACCAAGGCAAAAGAGAGCCCTTATCGAATTCGAGACGCTCTAGCCCATGTCTTAGGACCCAGACTCAGGTGGGCCCTTGGATCGTCAGGGTCGGTCCACCGATGTGGATTAAAATGCCTGAACACTGCGTTTCCCCACCCTTTGGGGCGTAAATGAGCCAACGAATGACTCCATCGGTCCCGGATCGACCGATATATCTGAGGCGCCTCACAACAGCAACAATCACATAGGTGAAAATAATATAAATGCTAGCCAGTTTAAGCACTCACACCAACTCTAGCTAGAAGGAAACACATGCCCTCCCTGATGTCCTCTCCCGTTTCTGGTTCATACTGGGGTGTGAGGCTCGCGAATTCACGTTATACACAAAGCTACGCCACACAGGCCGTGTGTAACACCCCACGTCCATTAATGTCACTCACAAAGGGAATGCATTAACTTCCATGGAGGTTTTAAGTGAATATAGAACAGTAAAATTACAACAAGACAGATATAAAATAGTACTTGGAAATTCAAAAACTTTATTTCATTGTAGCAGAAGTCAAAACATGTTTAATTACATCATAACACCATATTCAATGTCAAGTACAATATCTATCTTGATAAAACAAGTACATAATCCCATTACATGAATAGCCATTAAAAAGAAAGATAACAAGCTGGACTTTACTTCAGCAGTCCAAGCTTTCCAGAAGATAAGCGATCCAACTAGACTCCACTAGAACTTGGCCCAACCTGCGGACCTGAAGGGAGAAAAGGATGGAAAAGAGGGGGTCAGACATAAAGTCTAGTGAATATGATAATTCTACAATACTATTACCAAAATAACTGGACTAAGGCATAAGCTGGAAAACAAGAAAATGTCTATGAAGAGCAGATTAAGGACATAGACAATCGCTAAAGGCAACGTTATAGGCGCTCCTAAATACTAAAGGATAAACACTATACTGCACCACACCAGTCACCCTAAAGATTCATCCCACTTAGCTTCACTTAGAAACTTTCCCAATGGCTTTACGTACCCCTAGCTGACTACATAGGTGCCGCCTGCCCCTATCTCCACTAGGTGTACCCTACTTCCCATTATTCGATCGGCTCCCTAACTCGTAGATACCCGTGCTGGCCCCACAGTGAGGTGTATCACTCCCCTAAAGTGGCAACCTGATACAACGGACATGCACGGCTTATACCTACACGATGCAACAACGTCTTACCTACCAGCCTGGGTCCACACACGCATATGAAACCCGTTGGACTTGCGTTGCCACCGCTCCCTGTTTTGGCCTCTTATAGTCAAACCCAGTATGCGTGTCCCGTCCTCGACTTGGGTCGAGCCCATAAAGATACGTTTTGGGATACTGGTTGAAATGGGCCCCCACTATTTACCACAAGCATTCCACCTAAGCTTGTCCCCATTAGTCCATCCCACTTAACCCACTTAGTCATGTTCATTTACATGTGTGTTTGGTTAAGTCTAATCGTATTTCAAATGCCTCTAAAGGCAACCACCAGATTCCTCATGACACCCAAGGCACCTACTTAACCCCCATGTCCCACCTTACATGATTATCTGGTTAAGTATTTCTTAGTTCATTAAGGCCATAACCTCATAAAGACCTCTCACATTAGACTGGCATTTATGGCAGCTGGATTTGCCGGGCAGGTCCGGGCAGTCTTACACCATAAAAGAGTCTAACCTCGTGTCTTTACAACTGTTATGCTTTAGTTTGGGCCTAGGACCTCTCACATTGGGCCGACATTTGTGACTACTGGATTTGCCGGGCGGGTCCGGGCAGGTTTACATCACAAACGGGTCCAACCTCGTGTCCTAAGCATTGATTATTAATAATAATCCACTTTCCCCCAATTTTAATAATTCCCTACTTGAATTATTAATTACTTCCAATTTTTAACAATGTCCATAATTGACTCAATTATGGACATCCATTCATGGTATGCAAAATCTTACAAAATTGCACCCAATTTATTAATTCCTAATATTACCCCTACCCCACGTTTGAACGTTTATTCGCAAAATATATGTTAGACTCGAATAGCCTAACTCATAGCATAAAAGAGATTATCATAATAACAACATGTATATGTGACCAAATGAATCATAATAAGGGGTGAAACTTGCATATGTCCAACTTGCATAGATTATACATGTCATGGACCTAAAGGTGTCAACTTGTTCAAAATTCACCTAATATAATCTCAATCAATTTTCATAAACTTACATATGAACATGTGTGAATCAACATCATCTAATTTTTTAACAACATGGTTTTATATGGGTACACCTAACTCAATAGGCAAATTCCCATAATCAAGTTTTATTTAATTATAGTTTCAAGTTTATGGGTACACCTAACCTAATAGGCAAATTCCCATAAACAAGATCCATTTAAATTAAGAAAAAAAAAACATAACTTTAAGCATGATCCAACAACATCATGATTTTTCAACATAATATAGCATGATTTATAACATGGCATAGTATGATAGTATAACATAGCTTGACATGATTCTCAACATAGCACGACATAGCATAAGAGAATTTACAACATAGCATGACATAGCATATATAATTTACATCATACGACAACATAATAACATAATAAGAGATCCACAATATATAGAATTTACAATTACAAATCACATCACTTTCTTGTGATCCATTCATAACTGAGTCAAATTAGTTTGTAATAGTCTTGTGAGAATCATCATACTCACCAACAAAAGAAAAGAATTAGAGAAAGAGAGATCTTTTGATTTGATTTGTGTAGATTTAGTTGTAGATGATTAGGCTTCCTCTTCTTAGTTTGTGACGGCTATGCTGAACTCCATGGCAGCAGCATGACGGTAGCTTCTCTAATTTTACAAGTGATTTAGGTCTAGGGTCTACCCACTTATTTATAGATTTTAGAATTCATTTAGGCCATTAGATTTAACCTAGAAATAACCGCAGTCGTTCAGACAAGATGGGGTTTATCTTGTTGACTCAGCAATGAGTCAGAAGTGACTCAGCAAACACTCAGCAAACACTCAGCATATTAATAAACTTCTATTCATGTCATAAATATATATTTTCTACAATGTACATATTAGATACATCCCCCTTTACTTATTATTGTTTTTATATACATATTAGATACATCCCCTCTCTCACACACTTATTAATATTTTTATATTCATATTAGATACATCCCCTCTCTTACACACTTATTAATATTTTAGCAACTTTAGTGTTAATAGAAAATTCGGGGTGTTACATTCTCCCCTCCTTTTAGGATTTCGTCCCCGAAATCTTCAAGTCTGGAAGAATGTATATCCTACCATCCAAACGTCCATCTACTCATCCATCATACACAGGCATCCATTGTCCTTAAAAGACTTCAAATGCTTTATGATCATATGCAAGTGTGTGTACATGTCCTTACCTAATGCGAAATCAGGCGGTCTACTGATTCAGTTGACCTCCTTAATGCAAATTATGTAAGTGTCATGAATCCATTATGTATGCAAAAGATCCTAATTGCTTACATACTACTTCTATATGCGTGCACACCCATTCAACCGAATGCAGCATCCATATGATGGTACAACCATTATACATCCATTATACTAAATACATCCATATATATGCAATATGTAATATGAAGTGACTGAGCCGATCTAGTGCCTAAAGTGTGTGTATATATGCATCCACGAGCAACCACTAGCAAACACTTGCATCCATTTTGCATCCATCATACATAACATGTCTCAAACACATGTTTCAACCATAGGATTATCCTAACTAAAGGTCAAAGATACTAATGAGAGGACATACTAAAGATAAGATAAGATAAGCTAAGCGATAAAGGAGAAATTAAAAGACATACCCTCAAAAAGAAAAGGGTACAACGAACGCATCTTCTCTTCTGTCTCCCAAGTTGCGTTGCTCTCATCATCTCCCCATTGCACTTTAACCAGTCTGACCTCTCGATTCCTCAACTTTTTGATCTCCGACCCAAGAATGCATGTAGGAGCTCGTCTAATTGTTGCATCACGCTCTATTTCCACCTCTTTAAGCAAGCTCGGCTCTACCACCTCCGCAGTCTTGTGCAAACACTTCCTCAAATGTGATACATGGAATACGTCGTGTACTCCACTAAGTTTCTCAGGCAACTCCACCCTATATGCCATCTTCCCAATCCTGTTTTTTACAGGAAACGGCCCTACAAATCTTGGTGCTAATTTCCCCACGGACCCAAAGCGAACAACATTCTGTAACGGAGATACTTTGATAAAAACCATGTCCCCAATGTCAAACTCAAGATCTGTCCTCCTCTTATCAGCATACGATTTTTGCCTATCTTGTGCTGCTTTCATCCTCTTTCGAATCAACTCAATCTTCTCCGAGGTTTCCCTAACCATATCGGGCCCAAGTTGGATTTTATCGGTAGATTCCCACCAACATGTAGGCGAACGGCAAGGCCTTCCATAAAGAGCTTCGAAAGGTGCCATGCCAATACTAGACTGAAAGCTATTATTATATGCGAATTCTACTAACGGAAGGTGCTCTTCCCATGTACCCCCAAAGTCTAGGATACAAAGCCTTAAAAGATCCTCTAGAATGCGATTCACCCTCTCGGTCTGGCCGTCTGTCTGAGGATGATATGCGGTGCTCAAACATAGCTGAGTTCCTACCACCTCTTGTAAACTCTTCCAAAATTCGCTAGTAAAGATGGGGTCACGGTCGCTTACTATACTAGAAGGAATACCGTGCAAACGAACTATCTCCTTAATGTATACAGAAGCCAACCACGGAGCAGTCCTCTTACTTTTCACGGGAATAAAATGGGCGCTTTTAGTAAGTCTATCTACTATAACCCAAATCCCCGTGTTACCCTTCCTTGATCTTGGTAATCCATCCACAAAATCCATTGAGATGCTTTCCCATTTCCATAGTGGAACTTCTAATGGGTGAAGCAACCCACCGGGTTTCTTTTGTTCTGCTTTAACTCGTTGGCACACCAAGCATCTAGCGACGTACTCGGCCACATCCTTTTTCATACCGGCCCAAAAGAAAACCCGCTTCATATCTTTGTACATCTTATCCCCGCCGGGATGAATGGTCATTTTTGAGCGATGAGCATCATCAAGAATGGCCTTCCTTAAGTCTTCGTCTTGTGGTACACAAAGTCTATTATCCCTTCGTAACCAACCCTTATCGTCTAGGGTATACCTACGAAGATGGCTTGACGACTCCCCCCCTTTGAGCTTTTCTACTATCTCAACCAACTGTGGGTCGTCTCGCTGTGCCTCACCAACCCGTCCTAGAAGTGTAGGTCTAACCTCCAAGGATGCTAACAGACCGGGTACTAAGTCAACGGAGGGTCTAAAGTCAAACATAGAGATGAATTCTAAGCTTTGTCGTTCAACAAACAACGGACTCAAGGACGACCTTTTCCTACTTAAGGCGTCTGCCACCACGTTACCCTTGCCCGGGGTATATGCTATTTCAAAATCGTAGGAGGCTAAGAATTCCATCCACCGTTGCTGCCTTAAATTCAAATCCTTCTGAGAGAATAAGTATTTTAATGATTTGTGGTCAGTGAACAGTTCGAATTTCTCACCAAGAAGATAGTGACGCCAAGACTTAAGCGCGAAAACAATTGCGGCTAGCTCTAAGTCATGCGTGGGGTAATTCTTTTCATGAACCCTCAACTGCCTTCCACCATAGGCTATTACTCTTCCCTCTTGCATGAGGACCGCGCCAAGTCCCGTCCCACAAGCATCAGTATAGATGGTAAACGGTTTATTCCCGTCTGGCAGCACTAAGACTGGGGCTGAAGTTAAGGCTCTCTTTAAACGTTGGAACGCATCATCGCAATCTTTGTCCCACGTAAAAACCAGGTTCTTCTTCGTTAACCGTGTTAATGGAGCTGATATTTTTGCGAAGTCTTTGATAAACTTCCTATAATAGCCAGCCAACCCCAAGAAACTTCTTACTTCGGTTGCATTTTTAGTGACCTTCCAATCTTGGATGGCCACTACCTTTGCGGGATCCACTGCTATCCCTTCTTTGGAAACCACGTGCCCTAAGAACCGTACTTCCTTCCTCCAGAAGTGACACTTAGAAAATTTTGCCTTAAGGTTATTCGCTCGAAGGGTTTCCAACACTTCCCTAAGATGTAGGGAGTGCTCTTCTTTATTCTTAGAAAAGACTAAGATGTCATCCACAAAGACTACCACGAATTTGTTAAGGTATTCCCTAAACACCCTACTCATCAAATCAACAAAATATGCAGGGGCGTTTGTCAAACCAAAGGGCATCACTAGCCATTCATAGAATCCGTCAGGAGTCCTAAAAGCAGTCTTATCTATACTATCCTCAGCCACTCTCAGTTGATGAAAGCCAGTGGCTAAGTCCAACTGCGAAAACACTGAGGCGCCAACTAACTGATCAAAGAGATCGTCAATCCTCGGCAGTGGGTGTCGGTTCTTTTTAGTAAGCTTGTTTAGTTCTCTATAGTCCATACAAAGTCTAAGAGACCCATCCGCCTTTGTGGCAAAAACTACTGGAGCACCCCACTCCGATATACTACGTCTTATGAACCCCTTCTCAAGCAACTCCTTTACTTGCTTATTGAGTTCCCTCCTTTCACGAGGAGCCATGTGGCGCACTGGCAAAGATACGGGTTTAGCATTATCCACAAGATAAATTCGAAAGTCTATCTCCCGCTTTGGAGGTAAGCCCTTCACCTCCTCAAACACATCCGGATATTCCCGGACCACTTCTACCGATCGCAGGTTCTCTACAGACGCGTCAAGCGATTCAAGATAACTTAGCATAACGGAATTTATGGGATTACAAAAGATGTCGAGAGCATTACCAAGGCGAGTCACAAGCCTAACTACTCTCCTTTCACAATCAAGAATGGCCCTATTTCTAGACAACCAATCCATTCCTAAAATTAGCCCATAGCCCGTGAAGCCCAATACATAAGCATCACATCTAAATTCAACGCTAAGTATAGAGATTTTCAAATCCAAACATATCATGGTCAAATGAGCCGAACCCCCAATTGGATTTGAAACGACCAAGGGATCCTCTACTAAACTGGTGTTCAAGTGCAGTGATTCAACTAATGATGCAGAGATAAACGAATGAGATGCGCCAGAATCGAATAAGGTACGGACAGGATGATCAAACAGAAAAACTAAGCTTTCAACAGAAATTGTTCTACCTCTTTCTTGCAGCGGTGGGGCCGCAATAGCCTGAACTTGCCCCCTTGCCTGCCCTGGTGCCATAAGAGCCTGGACCTGTCCTCCCGAGGTAGACCCTGCCCTCTGCCCCTTCTTTGGACAGTCCTTCACTAAATGTCCCGCATCTCCACAATGAAAACAACCAGTCTTCTTTTTCTTTCTACAATCTTTGCTGAGATGGCCAGGCGTCCCACAATTGAAGCATTTCTTCTTCCCTTTGCCATTATTGTTTTTACCACCCTTCTTATTTTGCTGTTGGGGTTTCTTCTGATCCCCTTTCTTTTCAACTGCCTTATCCTCATGCATAAGTGCCATTTCTACTAGCTTTTCAAAGGTGGCTCCCATAGGGATGTGGGTCATAGCCAACCCTTGCAACGGTTCATTCAAGCCTCTAACGAACCTCAAAGATTTCTTCTCTGGCGTGTTCACCAACTCCAAGCCAAACCTTGCTAACTGATTAAATTTATTGACATATTCCTTTACTGATGAGCTCCCTTGCTTTAGTGCCAGGAATTTTTCCATATTTAAGTTCTCCTCTTCCCTTGAAAGAAACTTTGCCTCAAACCTTCGTCTGAAATCCGCCCATGAATCAACTGGACGTTCCCCGTTAGTGACCTCCCACCAAAACGAGGCCTCTCCCTTCATTAACCAAGCAGCTAAACGGACTTTCCTCCCATCTTCCACTTCAAAGATATCCAACAATTCCTCAGTCTCCTTAAGCCAATCTCTGGCCTCCACAAACGTCTCAGTCCCTTGAAAAGTTTTTCCTCCCATAGCCTTGAATTCCTTGCACGTCTTTGCAAAAGTGTCAACACGAGGAGGAGGAGGAGGAATGGGTGCAACTAGGGGTGGAGGAGTATCCGCTGGGCCTGCAGTGGTGGCCCTAGCCTCCAAGTATCTCCTAAACCACCCTGGAATCGTCACACCTTCTGGGAGATTAAGATCTTCAGCCATGCTGAAACGAAAAAGGAAAGATTCAAAATGGAGAATTCGAAAGATAAAGATAAGGATGTGGCTATTTGGGATTATGTTTTTCATAAAAACTCTCTTTAAATAACATGTTTTTTTTTGAAAGCACTTCTTCCAAAAATACTTTAGAAAAAAAATATTTTTCTAAATTTTTTTTATCTGTTCTGGTAACCTTATGCTCTGATACCACGTGTAACACCCCACGTCCATTAATGTCACTCACAAAGGGAATGCATTAACTTCCATGGAGGTTTTAAGTGAATATAGAACAATAAAATTACAACAAGACAGATATAAAATAGTACTTGGAAATTCAAAAACTTTATTTCATTGTAGCAGAAGTCAAAACATGTTTGATTACATCGTAACACCATATTCAATGTCAAGTACAATATCTATCTTGATAAAACAAGTACATAATCCCATTACATGAATAGCCATTAAAAAGAAAGATAACAAGCTGGACTTTACTTCAGCAGTCCAAGCTTTCCAGAAGATAAGCGATCCAACTAGACTCCACTAGAACTTGGCCCAACCTGCGGACCTGAAGGGAGAAAAGGATGGAAAAGAGGGGGTCAGACATAAAGTCTGGTGAATATGATAATTCTACAATACTATTACCAAAATAACTGGACTAAGGCATAAGCTGGAAAACAAGAAAATGTCTATGAAGAGCAGATTAAGGACATAGACAATCGCTAAAGGCAACGTTATAGGCGCTCCTAAATACTAAAGGATAAACACTATACTGCACCACACCAGTCACCCTAAAGATTCATCCCACTTAGCTTCACTTAGAAACTTTCCCAATGGCTTTACGTACCCCTAGCTGACTACATAGGTGCCGCCTGCCCCTATCTCCACTAGGTGTACCCTACTTCCCATTATTCGATCGGCTCCCTAACTCGTAGATACCCGTGCTGGCCCCACAGTGGGGTGTATCACTCCCCTAAAGTGGCAACCTGATACAACGGACATGCACGGCTTATACCTACACGATGCAACAACGTCTTACCTACCAGCCCGGGTCCACACACGCATATGAAACCCGTTGGACTTGCGTTGCCACCGCTCCCTGTTTTGGCCTCTTATAGTCAAACCCAGTATGCGTGTCCCGTCCTCGACTTGGGTCGAGCCCATAAAGATACGTTTTAGGATACTGGTTGAAATGGGCCCCCACTATTTACCACAAGCATTCCACCTAAGCTTGTCCCCATTAGTCCATCCCACTTAACCCACTTAGTCATGTTCATTTACATGTGTGTTTGGTTAAGTCTAATCGTATTTCAAATGCCTCTAAAGGCAACCACCAGATTCCTCATGACACCCAAGGCACCTACTTAACCCCCATGTCCCACCTTACATGATTATCTGGTTAAGTATTTCTTAGTTCATTAAGGCCATAACCTCATAAAGACCTCTCACATTAGACTGGCATTTATGGCAGCTGGATTTGCCGGGCGGGTCCGGGCAGTCTTACACCATAAAAGAGTCTAACCTCGTGTCTTTACAACTGTTATGTTTTAGTTTGGGCCTAGGACCTCTCACATTGGGCCGACATTTGTGACTACTGGATTTGCCGGGCGGGTCCGGGCAGGTTTACATCACAAACGGGTCCAACCTCGTGTCCTAAGCATTGATTATTAATAATAATCCACTTTCCCCCAATTTTAATAATTCCCTACTTGAATTATTAATTACTTCCAATTTTTAACAATGTCCATAATTGACTCAATTATGGACATCCATTCATGGTATGCAAAATCTTACAAAATTGCACCCAATTTATTAATTCCTAATATTACCCCTACCCCACGTTTGAACGTTTATTCGCAAAATATATGTTAGACTCGAATAGCCTAACTCATAGCATAAAAGAGATTATCATAATAACAACATGTATATGTGACCAAATGAATCATAATAAGGGGTGAAACTTGCATATGTCCAACTTGCATAGATTATACATGTCATGGACCTAAAGGTGTCAACTTGTTCAAAATTCACCTAATATAATCTCAATCAATTTTCATAAACTTACATATGAACATGTGTGAATCAACATCATCTAATTTTTTAACAACATGGTTTTATATGGGTACACCTAACTCAATAGGCAAATTCCCATAATCAAGTTTTATTTAATTATAGTTTCAAGTTTATGGGTACACCTAACCTAATAGGCAAATTCCCATAAACAAGATCCATTTAAATTAAGGAAAAAAAAAATAACTTTAAGCATGATCCAACAACATCATGATTTTTCAACATAATATAGCATGATTTATAACATGGCATAGTATGATAGTATAACATAGCTTGACATGATTCTCAACATAGCACGACATAGCATAAGAGAATTTACAACATAGCATGACATAGCATATATAATTTACATCATACGACAACATAATAACATAATAAGAGATCCACAATATATAGAATTTACAATTACAAATCACATCACTTTCTTGTGATCCATTCATAACTGAGTCAAATTAGTTTGTAATAGTCTTGTGAGAATCATCATACTCACCAACAAAAGAAAAGAATTAGAGAAAGAGAGATCTTTTGATTTGATTTGTGTAGATTTAGTTGTAGATGATTAGGCTTCCTCTTCTTAGTTTGTGACGGCTATGCTGAACTCCATGGCAGCAGCATGACGGTAGCTTCTCTAATTTTACAAGTGATTTAGGTCTAGGGTCTACCCACTTATTTATAGATTTTAGAATTCATTTAGGCCATTAGATTTAACCTAGAAATAACCGCAGCCGTTCAGACAAGATGGGGTTTATCTTGTTGACTCAGCAATGAGTCAGAAGTGACTCAACAAACACTCAACATATTAATAAACTTCTATTCATGTCATA
Organism: Allium sativum; assembly: GCA_030737875.1. Classification (NCBI taxonomy): domain Eukaryota; kingdom Viridiplantae; phylum Streptophyta; class Magnoliopsida; order Asparagales; family Amaryllidaceae; genus Allium; species Allium sativum. The sequence continues at coordinate 13,828,393 of CM060920.1, forward strand.
AATATATATATATTTTCTACAATGTACATATTAGATACATCCCCCTTTACTTATTATTGTTTTTATATACATATTAGATACATCCCCTCTCTCACACACTTATTAATATTTTTATATTCATATTAGATACATCCCCTCTCTTACACACTTATTAATATTTTAGCAACTTTAGTGTTAATAGAAAATTCGGGGTGTTACACCGTGCTTTGATCATCAACCACAAGACTTTGCTTTTCAACAGAAGCCTTGATCACTACATCTTAGCATGCCACACAGGCAATTCACACCATGCAACTGATGGCTATCAATCACACAGTCGATTTACAAGTCCGTTCTGGGTCTGAACGAAACCGGAGGCACTATATACCTCGCATACCCATCGATCTCCACGTACGTCCGGACGATCACCACTCATTATCCATATTTCGGGATGCCTCCCAATCAGGACATCAGTTATCATCCAACCGAGGAGAAGATCTCCCGTCTTCAACCACCGTCTTCATCTTCGATTTCTTATCGTCGATTCGGTTATTCAGAATGGGTTAAACCCGGTCTTTCTGAGCAACTCGCGTATATAATAAACAAGTGCTACACAAACACAACGTACTCCTCATTCTAATTCATTAGTCACTAACCGTAAATTAGTAAGAGAACGATTTCCCAAATATTAACCCCGAAGGCCGAAACCAACATCAGATCAAAACCCAGGAAACCATTCGACTTAGCTAACCTTCAGTTAGTTTCTAAAATTTCACATTCCATATCGTTTATAATATTTTATAACGATTTATCACTATTTTTATTTATTTAAAAATAGCCAATTCATTCAAACGACGATTCAGGCTATAACGCGGTCGTGGCGCTGTTTTCCTTCAGATTTGATTTACACATATCTGAAAATTTAACCATTGGATCTTCACAAAATTTATATCATTATAAAGATCTTTTCAAAACGAATCCAACGGTTCCAGTTTTGGGAAAATCCGACGGTCGGATCTCCCGGTACAATCGTTTGAAGTTTCGATTTCAAAATACGAACTGCAGCGTCGTTATTCGATTTAATTTAATTATATTTATATATATATATATATATATAAATATAATCGATTCCGACGCTGTTTTTCTTCATATTTGAATTAAACATTCCAGACAATCCAACCGTTGGATCTTTACAAAGTTGGCGTCGTTGGAAAGATATTTCCAAAGCGAACCCAACGGTTTCGGTTTTGAGAAAATCCAATGGTCGGATCTCCTGCACTAATCGTTTGAAATCACGGTTTCAAAACACGAACTACAGCTTCGTTATTCGATTTATTTTAATTATATTTATATATATATATATAAATATAATCTATTCTTCGATTTCAAAACCATATTCATTTCTTACCTTTGATAAAAATGATATTTTTATCCAACCGACATTTATTTCAGCACTTCTCTATTTTATCAATTCATGTATATAATAAAAATGTGATTTTTAATGTAAAACAATTTATTTCAAAACATGACTATTTCATATAGTTCATATAGATGATAAAAATACGATTTTTATTATAAAACAATTTCTTTCAAAACACGACTATTCTATATAGTTCATATAGATGATAAAAATATGATTTTTAGTATAAAACAATTTCTTTCAAACACGAATACCATTCAACACATGAATTTCTATTCAACGAATGAATTTCTATTCAACACATGAATGTTTTCTATAGTTCGTATATATATAATAAAAAGGTGATTTTTATATTTAAAACACAAATACAATTCAACACATGAATTTCTATTCAACGAATGAATTTCTATTCAACACATGAATGTTTTCTATAGTTCGTATAGATATAATAAAAATGTGATTTTTATATTTAAAACACGAATACCATTCAACACATGAATTTCTATTCAACGAATGAATTTCTATTCAACACATGAATGTTTTCTATAGTTTATATATATATATATATATATATATATACAATAAAAATGTGATTTTTATTGCAAAATAATTTATTTCAAAACACGACTATTTTATATAGTTCATATAGATAATAAAAATATGATTTTTATTATGCGACAATTATTTCAAAACACGAATGTCGTTCAATACATGAATTTATATTCAACACACGAATATCGTTTCAACACATGAAAATAATTCTAACTCATGAATATTATTCAAAATTTCGGCAGCATAACGGCAGGGTAGTTAAAACCGGGGCCGTCCCTAATACGGCTCCTCGCTCTACCTTAAAGCCTCGCAGCTTTTGATAATGGGGATTTCATGCATCTAGTTCGCACGCAGGCGGCATGTATATTTTTTTCTTTCTTTTCCACAACTAATCCTATGTGGTTCAACCAAATAATTCTCAACCACAAACAGGTATTTTTCAACCACAATCAATCAATTTCAACCACAAACAATTCAAATCAACCATTCGCTATCAACCAATTTTCACACCAATCACAACCAATAAATATCGTCCATGGTTTGTGGACGAGGTGCGTATATATATTTATATAAGTATATTTCACTTCTATTTCAACACATATATAATCTTTACAACGCATATATAACTTATACATCGAACGTACAACTTATACAATGCTTATACATAAGGTGTACAACGCTTATATAACTCATACATCGACTATATAATTTATACATCGTTGTTTTCCATATCGTTTATAATTCAGAAATCTCACTTTGGGTTCCACTCCACCAAAAATAGCAGAAGGCTCAGAAAAATATGCGGTCTCTTCCAGAATGTAGAAGACGTCCACACGAGTCCACTATATCTTGTTTTACTGAATTTCATTAAGAAACGAAAAAGATATGATTTTTATAGTGAAATCAAAAATCGTAGCGCTTTAAAGTGCTATAATATAATTGAAATTAAAATAGGCCGTCACCTCCACGAAACCTTCAAAACTAGGATTCCGGTTTTCGCGAAAACCGTGTAGCGATGCGTCGATCAGAGGGCACCACCGTGGAGAGCTAGGAGAGGCGCAGCTGGTGGTGGTGGGGGTGGCAAACTTGAAGGCGCAGGGAGGGTTGGGCGGCGCGATGAAGTTCGTAACTTTGGGGGCTCGGTTCTCCCCAAATACACTTCAAAAAATGCAAATCCTATATGGATTTAAAGCTTGCACAAAGCTCTACAAAATTGCCAACAGGGCCATTCGATTTTATTGCGTAGATGTGGAGAAAACAAGGAGAGAAGGTTTCCACCCTTTTGCCTCGTTGGTTTCAGAGAGAGTCGGGGAGAGAGAAGAATGAACGGGCCAATAGGATTTTTTTCATATTTATTAATTTTAAAATCCGAAAATACCCCTTGCCACACACGAACACCAATCCAAACCCAACGACTGCCGTCCCTAGCTAAATACCCCCATTCCGAACACAATGGGATATGTTTCATAGGCCCATTCGACTGTTTCAGTCAGTTTTCCTTCAAATTAAAATATAAAACATTAAATATTTAATTTGAACGTACATTTCAATTTGCCGGGGCCACATACTGATTCTAAAAATTCCCGAAAAATAAATCTAGCTATGTTTTGACGATACAGTCCCAACAAAACTAGTTTCTTCGAATTCTGAGACCGTTTGAATAATGGCCCTTTTCTGGTCGATCCAATTAAATAGAAATCAACCAAACACATTTTCCATTGCCACACTCACATACTAGCTTCAAAAATTATGAAATTTGAAATCTAGTAATAATTTGACATCCCGGATCCAACAAAAGTGGTTTCGTCGAATTCTAAGGTCGTTTGCAAAATGGCTATTTTCACGGGCTATATAACTCTATAATGACCTTTCTGAAAATTCATTTGGCCATAACTTTTGCTTCCTGGTATGAAACTTCGATTTTTCACATTCGTTAGAAAGATATTCACTAATAGATTTAAATATTTTTGGTTTCACTAAAATCCGTTTTAATTTGCACCCGGTACAGTTAGTCAAAGTCTGAATTCAAATTTTGAAACAACCGCGCCATTTCAGGCCTTGTTTATAATTAGAATTAATTATATTCATTTTCAGACATCAATTCAAACTTACTTTTCGTCGTTATTATTTAAAATATTAATTTTAAATATTTTAAATTCACCAAATTAGCCAATATTTTTTTTCAAAAAATTGGTTCAGATTTTCCGGGTCGTTACAATCTCCCCCACTTAAAACTTTTCATCCCCGAAAAGGAATAAAGTCGAAAGTGGCTTGATTAATCAACTCTACTTTCAATCTGGCTTCCATTCCCTAACTTTTCAGTTTCTGAGAATTTTCAAATTCTTCAAAAAATTTGGCTAACACCCTTAATTTTCGAAAAATTTCGCCATAACCTCCTTTGTACGGGGAGGGGTTTGGAAATTTATCTGGCCGTATTTGGTACCCAATAAATCCTATAAAGCATACACATATTTATAGCGATATATTCTGGTGTTTAAAGGGGAGCGTGTATAGATAATAACTCCAGAGAATAAATTCTCGTCACCCTGTCTAAGCCTGAGGGAGTATGTATTTTTAATTACTCCAGAGAATAAATTCTCGTCACCTCGTCCCGTGTGGGAAATAAATAATCTATGTGCCGTATCTAATAACTAGAGAGACGTGATTATTGTCAACTCCAGACCCGTGTAGGTTTTTTATTAATCTGGAAATTTATCATTACAATTTTTATATGGTCCATATCAGTCATCATTTCAACCTGTAATATCTAGTCATCGCCATACAAGCCTCTCGCTCATATGGTAAATCTTCAACCTCGTCACACAAGCTCCAACTGCTTATGTGGTATATGATGAAGTATGCCTATCTTCAAGAAGTATGCCATGTAGTGTAGTTCAAAATTAATTGTTACTATCCTATGGCGACATTTATTATTACACACAGAACAACCAGCACTCCGCATCTAATGGCATTCACAGGAGTTGATATAATAATATTTCGCATCTAACTCATTAAGGTTTACCTATTTGTCGGGCATGCAAATAAATTCTTTACTCAACAACTAATCCATTTACCTGTTCAAACATATATAATGCACATGTATATATTTCAATCTATTTTTAAATCAGTTCAATACGTGATATAATCGAATAAATTTTACTATTCATTCTCGTATTAATTAAATTAACTATCATTCTAATAATTTAACTAATCAAATCCACTATCACACCACACAAACAACAATCAATTTTATTTTTAACTTTTCAGAAATGTACTAATCAATTCCTATACTCTTCTAAAATCATTCAGACTATAGAATTAAAAGTTCACATCCATGAAAGGAAAATAACAACAAAGTAGAGAACAACTGGAAATTTCAAAATATGTTAAATGTACCTTGCACCGGAGTCAATCAGAGATATCCACTCGACACTTAGGATAGACTTTCTGAATGCTTTCCTCAGTTTCCCAAGTATAATCTCGTGGATCTCCACTCCATTGCACTTTGACTAGGTGAACCTTCTTGTTCCTCAGCTCTTTGGTTTCTTTTCCAATGATCTTTAGCGGCTCTCTTCTCACAGCCAACTCTGGAGTAATTTCTATATCCTATTGTGCGGCCTCTTCCACAACCAAATCTGGGTCATGGACATGCTTTCGAAGTTGAGAAACGTGAAATACGTCATGCACTCCAGGCAACCAATCAGGCAATCGAACTCTATAAGCGAGGGTTCCAATCCGTTCTAGTATAGGGAATGGACCAATGAATTTGGGCGCCAATTTCCCTGTTTTACCGAACCGGATAACTCCTCTCATCGGCGATACTTTCAAATATACATAGTCGCCAACAGCAAATGATATATCTCTTCTTCTCTTATCGGCATAGCTCTTCTATCGGCATTGAGCGGCGAGTAATCGTTTCTTAATGAAATCGACTTTGTCCACTGCATCTCGGATCATATCAGGTCCCAATACAAGCCTATTACCAGGTTCGACCCAACAAGCAGGAGATCGGCACGGTCTACCATACAATGCTTTGAACGGTGACATCGTCAGGCTCGCTTGGTAGCTATTGTTATATGAGAACTTAGCCAAATGTAAATGGTCTTCCCATGATCCACCAAAACCAAGAACACAAGCCCGCAATAAATCTTCTAGTATACGATTCACCCTCTTAGTTTGACCATCTGTTTGAGGATGATAGGCGGTGCTTAGATTCAGCTTTGTTCCCAGTTCTACTTGAAATGCCTCCCAGAATTTGCTAGTAAATATTTGATCACTATCACTAACTATACTGATCGGCACTCCATGTAGACTAACAATTTCCTTGAAATATATCTGCGCCAGACTCTGAGTAGTTCTGTTCGATCTGACAGGTATGAAATGGGCGGTCTTCGTGAAGCGATCTACGATCACCTAAATCCTGTCATTTCCTTTTCTGGTTCTGGGCAAACCATCTATGAAGTCCATGGAAATATGTTCCCACTTCCAACCTGGAATGTCCAGCGGTTGCAACAATTCAGCCAGTTTCTATTGGTCGCTTTTGACTAGTTGGCAAGTAGGGCACCTTCTAACATATATAGAGATGTCTCTTTTCAACGATTTCCACCAGAATGTTTGCTTGATATCGTTTTACATTTTACCCACACCCGGATGGATGCTGAGCTTAGATTTGTGGCATTCATCAAGCACGTATCTTCTGAGTTCAGGAATTTCTGGAACACAAATTCGTCCTTGTAAGCTCAGAATCCCTTCGCTATCGAGCTGGAAATCTGAAGCATTGCCTTCACGAATCTGCAGGCTCATTCCTTTTATAATTTTGTCATCTTTTTGGAGAGCAGATATCTTGTCAATCAAAGAAGTCGCAATAATAAAACTAGCGATCATTACATTCTTTCTACTTAACGCATCGGCCACGACATTGGCTTTCCCTGGAGTGTATAGAATTTCAAAATCGTATGCTGCAAGGAACTCTAGCCAACGTTGTTGCCTCAGATTCAAGTCTTTCTGAGTGAATAGATACTTTAGCGACTGGTGATCTGTAAATAGCTCGAATTTCTCACCCAGAAGATAATATCTCCATATTTTTAAAGCAAATACGATAGCCAACAACTCAAGATCAGGAGTGACGTAGTTTGTAACACCCCACCTCCGCCAGGGTCACTCTTGCAAGTACACTAGCTTTGGAGGGTTGTTGGACAAGGTAAGCATGCATAAAGATATCACAAGATAGAACATATAAGTAAAACAGAGTAAGTAAAGCAGCGGATAAAACTACTATTTCAAAACCATAGTCAACTTACATCAAAAGTACTTAGTCATTATTTTCCAACTACCACAAGTCTAGAAACATAAACTGAAAACTGGAAATAACATAAAGTAAACTATCCCCAAAGTAGACGTGGTAAAGCCATAGCGAGGTCAAGTCCAAACCGTACATGAGCTATCCAGTAATCAAGCTAAAGATCCAAGCTAGGTGCTAGTGTTCCCACCCTGAGAACCTAGGGGGGAATGGAAGAAAATAGGCGAAAGAAAACGGGTCAGTCAAAAAGACTTGTATGTCCTACCTACTATTAGTATAAAAACTAATAAAGTTAACTGGACATGTAAAACAGAGATGAAACATAGGATAATAACTGGCATGGTGAAAAGTTAACAAGATAGATCAAGTGAGGCATCGCATATACAAGGTTAAATTTTGCACCACTAGTACTAGTAATCCAATCCATGTCAAGTATAAACAAGAAATGATCCCTTGGCCCAAGTTTGGCCCAACATCATGAGATGACCTAAATCAAGGTCCAACTACACGGTCTAGTCGATCGGCTCCCTATATGCCTAACCTGTCAAGTGTCGGTGTCATACGGCCCAATCACGGAATGTAGTCGAACTGTGCTAGGTCCACCCTAGGGTGTATCAAGTCCTAGGGTGCCAACCACTGACACGAATCAAGCACGCACAGTCTAAACCTACTGGTGCCCGTGCCTGCTTTTTCAACTCCGGACTATGTGCACGACCATAGTCCGCCTGAACCTACACCGGCGCACCAACTCAGCCGTCGTTCTGGTCGCTTACAATCAACCCAGTAATCGTGCCCCACCCTAGCCTAGTCCCTAGGGTATCGTTGATACATCCAAGAGGGTTACTGCTGAAAAGGACCGCGTAACTAGGGTTTCTAACGGGTTAAGTGTGGTTAACCCTATCCCATCATGTATCAAGTTGGTTAAGTGTACCCAAGTGGTTTATAACTTAACCCCAACCATCCATCGTTAAGTATTCAAGTGGTCCATGACTTAACCCTACCATGTGGCATTAATTAACTTAATGCACCCAACCTCTCACATTAGACCTTGTTGTGGTTACTAGTTAAGCCGGGCGGGTCCGGGTAGCTTTACACCACAACTTAGTCTAACCTCGGGTTTTAAGTGCAACATGACCAACTTCTCACATTGGGTCCTATTGTTTGTAGCTACTAGTTAGGCCGGTCGGTTCCGGGTAGATTTATGCTACAAACTCAACCCAACCTCGAGTTGGCCACCTTCATGTTTCCTACATGTCATGTCCATGTTCATGTTTTTCAAGCATAATCACATGTCATATTTCAAAACCATGTTTTTATGTCAATAAAGTTACCTAACTACCCATACGCATTCCCATCGCATGTTCGTTTCATCACAACACAAAATGGATTAAAAGAGGGAACTTAGAAGCATTACAAAAATGGGCATATGGTGATAGGATTTGGCCACAAGTTAAACATGGTGGCACATGAGGCAAAACGTGTTCATTAAACTTGCATATTATATTATAAACCTCAAAACATACATGACATAAAACTTAGCAAATAGGTGATACATGGTCATAGAAGGCATAGGATGATAACTAGTGATTCGCATATAACATCATATGCAAGTTAACATAATGGTTATGAGAGTTTCTATGTTGCATTATGCAACCTTTCCAAACAAAGCTCATAGCTTTCAATCCACAAAGTCAAGGTGATAGCTTTACAAACATACATAGAACAAATCTATGCATAACATGATAGATTCAAAGCAAAGATCATACTTAGGCCCAAACTCAAACTTGCAACATGTCATATTTAACTTCATAGTTTAAATCTAAGAGTAGAATAGGGCTTACAATGCTATGAAGACTATAAAATAAAACAAGATTGAGACGAAGCCACATTAGCAACACTAAAAACCCCCAATTGAATATAAGCTCCAAGTTGTCTTGAGAAACAAGAAGCTCCTTTGATTTGTATGAAGAAAGATCCTTGTTTTGGAGAAGAAAGATGGCTCTTTTACTAGCTTAGAACACTCAAACTTTCATGAAGAGGATGGAGGCCATGATATGAAGGCCATGAAGCATTTTGGCATAATTTAGTTGTAGGAATGATTTGTGTTGATTTAGGCTAGGTATTAGGGTCCTTTTATAGAAGTTTAGGTTAGTTTAGGCCATAGGTTTAACCCTAATTCAGATCTGAGCCATCAAATCACGTCACTAGCCAACAAAACAAGACCCAGGAGCCAAAACAGGTGCACCAGGCCAAACTGGCCGACCACCCAAGTCGACAGGGGTGTCGACACCACCTGGGGTGTGTCGACTCCCAAGTCGACTCCCCAGTCGACTTGGGGATGGCGGGAATTTTCCCGCCTGTCCTTCTAGGGCTGAATTTGAATTCTGAATTCAAATTTGAACTGTTTTTGAACTAGAAATTTTTTGAAAACTTTGACGGGCCATAACTTGGTCATACGGACTCCGATTTTCGAAAACTCGGACTCTATTTCGCGTATTTCTCCGAGAAGAACGCAATGGCACAGCCCATTCCCCTTGATTCATATTTTAAAATTTAATTCTGCCTTGATTTACGTTATAACATGTTATTCAAAAATACGGGTTGTTACATTCTCCCCACCTTAATGGATTTCGTCCCCGAAATCTTCAAGTTAGGAAGAACATATCCTACCATCCATCATCCATCTACTCAAAACATCATCCACGAGCCGTCATTGTACTTAAAAGATTCTAAATGCTGTATGATCATATGCGAGAGATGTGTGTATATGTACTTATCTAATGCGAAAATCAGGCGGTTACTGATTCAGTAAACCTCCTTAATGCAAAGTATGTTAGTTAAATGAGTCCATATGTATGCAAGTTCCTAACATAATTCATAATCTCTACATGAGTGCACATAACATTCATCCATATGCAACATCCATGTGATAGCATAACAAGTTTCATCCATGAATAAGTATAAGCACTCATGCATATGCAATATGAAAGTGTGTGAGCCGATCTTAGTGCCTAATGTGTATCATGCATCCACGAGTATTCACTTGCAAACACTTGCAACCACTTGCAAACATCAAGCATAACATGTTTCAAATGCATGTTTCATCCAAAGGGTTTCTACCTAAGGTTTTCATGACAAGGTTAACAAGATAAACATGGATAGCAAAAGAAAGATATGCTAACTAGGAAAAGAGATTGAGAATGTACCTTTAAAAAGAAATGGAAAAAGCCCATGCATCTTCTCCTCGGTTTCCCAAGTTGCATCTTCATCGGCTTCACTCCACTGAACCTTTACTAACTTGACTTCTCGATTCCTCAGTTTCTTGATCTCCGTTCCCAAGATACGAATCAGGGCTCGTCTCAAAGTTGCCTCTTTCTCTACCTCCATGTCTTCAAGAATGCTAGGCTCAACTACCTCGGCTGACTCATTTAGGCACTTTCGGAGATGCGAGACATGAAAAACATTGTGCACTCCGGCCAGCTTCTCGGGCAATTCCACTCTATAAGCCATTTGCCCAATCCTCTCGATGATAGGGAGGGGTCCTACGAACCTTGGTGCCAGCTTCCCAACTGCTCCAAAACGAACCACATTTCGCAAAGGAGAAACCTTCACAAAGACCATATCTCCCACTTCAAACTCTAAGTCTGTCCTTCGCTTGTCTGCATAGGATTTCTGTCTGTCTTGGGCCGTTTTCATCCGCCTTCGAATTAACTCAACCTTCTCGGATGTGTCCCTTATCATGTCGGGCCAAAGTATAAGCTTATCCGTCGTCTCCCACAAACACGTTGGTGACTTGCACGACCTTCCATACAGAGCTTCGAATGGTGCCATTCCTATGCTTGCCTGATAGCTGTTATTATAAGCAAACTCTACGAGAGGAAGGTGGTCTTCCCAAGTGCCACCAAAGTCAAGAATGCATAGCCTCAACAGATCTTCTAGTACCCTATTCACCCTTTCGGTCAGTCCATCCGTCTGTGGGTGATAGGCCGTACTTAGATTCAATCGCGTACCCATCGCTTCTTGCAAACTATTCCAAAATTGGCTAGTGAAGATTGGGTCACGATCGCTAACTATGCTAGAAGGAACTCCATGCAATCGCACTATCTCTCGAAGATAAACAGATGCTAGCCATGATGCAGTCCTCTTGCTTTTCACCGGAATAAAGTGAGCACTCTTCGTAAGTCTATCAACTATGACCCATATGCTCGTATTTCCCTTCCTTCACCTAGGCAATCCATCCACGAAATCCATCGAGATACTTTCCCACTTCCATTGCGGGACCTCCAATGGATGTAATAGCCCATCGGGCTTCTTCGACCCGACCTTCACTTGTTGGCGAACAATGCATCTAGAAACAAACTCTGCCACATCCTTTTTCATCCCATCCCAAAAGAAAATGCGCTTCATATCCCGGTACATCTTATCCCCTCCGGGATGTATGGTCATCCTCGAGTGATGCGCCTCCTTAAGAACTTTATTTACTAAGTCTCCCACTCATGGGACACATAGTCTTCCATCACGCCTTAGCCATCCCTTGTCGTCAATAGTATATCTAGCGAGGTGACTTGACGTCTCACCCCGGATCAACTTGTCCATGATCTCGACTATCTGCGGGTCTTCCCTCTGTGAAGCCCCAACTTGATCAAGAAGTATAGGTCTATGATCAAGGGATACTAACGAACCAGTCATCGAATCAACAGCCGGTGCAAAATCAAAGGTTACCAAGAACTCTAGGCTCTTCATCTCAACAAACAAGGGACTCAAAGTCAACCTTCTTCTGCTTAGCGCATCTGCCACAACATTACCCTTGCCAGGGGTATAAGCTATCTCGAAGTCATATGATGCCAAGAATTCCATCCACCTTTGCTGCTTTAGATTCAAATCTTTCTGCGAGAAGAGGTGCTTGAGTGACTTGTGATCAGTATACAACTCAAACATTTCACCTAGAAGATAGTGGCGCCAGGATTTGAGTGCAAAGACGATCGCCGCCAACTCCAAATCATGAGTGGGATAGTTCTTCTCATGAACTTTGAGTTGCCTACCCCCAAAACATATCACTCTCCCTTCTTGCATCAAGACAGCTCCTAATCCCGTGCCACATGCATCAGTATACACGGTAAACAACTTCCCTCCATCGGGTAATGCTAGAACTGGAGCTGTGGTGAGGGCTTTCTTGAGCCTTTGAAAAGCAAGCTCACACTCTAAGTCGCATGCAAAGACTAATTTCTTCTTCGATAACTTAGTGAGAGGGGCTGAGATCTTAGCGAAGTCCTTAATGAACTTCCTATAATTTCCTGCCAGACCAAGAAAGCCCCTTACTTCAGTTGCATTCTTCGGAACTTTCTAGTCTTGTACCGCCACCACTTTAGCGAGATCCACAGCTATGCCTTGCTTAGAAACTATATTCCCAAGGAACCGAACTTCCTTTCTCTAGAAATGACATTTAGAGAACTTGGCTTTCAACTGATGAGCTCTAAGCGTATCCATAACCTCCTTGAGGTGTGTAGCATGCTCTTCCTCGTCCTTAGAGAAGACCAGAATATCATCCACGAAGACAACCACAAACTTGTTAAGGAACTCCCTGAACACCCTACTCATCAAATCAACAAAGTATGCGGGTGCATTAGTCAAACCGAACGGCATGACTAGCCATTCAAAGAATCCATCTGGAGTCGTAAACGTAGTCTTATCAATACTATCCTCAGCCACTCTAAGCTGATGGAATCCGGTGGCTAGATCGAGCTGAGAGAAAACAGAAGCACCAACAAGTTGGTCAAAGAGATCATCAATCCTCGGTAACGGGTGTCTATTCTTCTTTGTCAGCTTGTTCAACTCACGATAATCAACACATAGACGAAGCAAACCATCCGCCTTAGTAGCGAATACCACCGGAGCACCCCATTCTGAAATGCTTCGCCTAATGAAATTTTTCTCAAGCAACTCCCTGATTTGCTTGCTAAGATCTCTTCTTTCTCGCGGGGCCATGTGCCTAACAAGCAATGAAACTGGCTTGGCATTATCAACAAGATAAATGCGGAAATCTATCTCTCGCTTAGGGGGTAACCCCTTAACCTCGTCAAAGACATCGGGGTATTCTCGGACCACCCTTACAGATTGCATATCATCAATAGACGAGTCGAGTGATTCAAGATAACATAACATGACGGGACCCAGAGGGTTACAAGAAATCTCTAGGGTATTGCCAAGGAGAGTCATAAGCCTCACTACCCTATGCTCACAATCGAGAATGGCTCCATAACTGGACAACCAATCCATGCCCAAAATCAACCCGTATCCCATGAACCCGAGAACATAAGCATTACATGTGAATTCTACGGTCAAGATAGAAATCCTCAAATCCATACAAATCATAGATAAATGGGCGGAACCCCCAATTGGATTTGATACACTTACGAGATCCTCAACAAGACTAGTACTTAGGTGCAAAATTTCAACAATGTCAGAAGAGATAAAGGTATGCGATGCGCCAAAATCAAATAAAGTTCGAACAGGAAAACCAGAAATATAAAAAAGACTTTCTACAGAAATACTACCTCGGTCCGGGACTGGAGCAGTGTTGAGAGCATGCATCTGCCCTCCAGAAGATCCTGCTCACTGAGCCTGTCCTTGCCCTTGCCCTTGCTTCTTTGGGCAATCCTTACTGAAGTGTCCAGTCTCTCCGCAATGAAAGCATTCTCCCAACCTCCTCTTCTTCTTCCAACAATCTTTGGCTATGTGTCCAACAATCCCACAGAAGTTGCACTTTCTTGGGTCCTTTGCCTTGTTGTTGTTGGCCTTGTTACCCTTGTTGTTCTTGTTGCTCTTGTTGTTCTGGTTGCTCTGATTTCCTCCCCACTTGGAGTCCGCCTTCTTGGTCCGAGTCTCATTAGGCTTGACTTCTTTCTTGCCATTCTTATCATCTCCCTGAAGCAAGGCCATATCCACTAAGCTCTCAAAAGTGGCCCCCATGGGTATATGAGACATGGCAAGACCTTGTAATGGCTCATTCAATCCTCGTGCAAAGCGTAGAGCCTTCTTCTGGGGTGTGTTAACCATGTCCAAACCGAATCGAGCAAGCTGGTTGAACTTATTCACATACTCCCTCACTGTCATGTCCCCTTGCTTCAAAGACATAAACTTCTCCATTTGCAGATTCTCCTCAGTAGATGATAGAAACTTAAGCCCAAACCTCATCCTAAAGTCGGCCCAAGTCTCTATAGGCCTACTAGCGTTGGTGACCTCCCACCAATAAGCAGCTTCCTCTTTCAATAGCCATACTACCACCAGAACTTTTCTACGGTCTTCCACATCAAAGATGGCGAAGAGGTCTTCAGTTTCTTTTAACCAATTTCTTGCCTCAACAAAAGTCTCCGTCCCAATAAAATTCTTGTCACCCATCGCCTTAAAGTCTTTGCAAACCTTTGCGAAATCCGCTTGTGGACGCTGAGGAGGAGGAGGAACCTCAGGTACAGTGGGAGTGTTTGCTGGGCCCGCATCGTTGGTCCTAGCTTCCAAGTACCTTCGGAACCATCCGGTATGGTTACTCCCTCGGGAAGGTTAAGATCGACCATGCTGAAAAAGGAAAAGATAGATTTAGAACGAGGAGACAAAGGATAGTGCTAATGGCTTTTGGGGAATAGCCTTTTAAAATAAACTATACTTTTCTTGGAAAATACATAATTGGTTTTGAAAATAGTTTTTCAAAAGGTAAGTTTTAAAAACCTTTTATTCAATCTCGTAAACCTTATGCTCTGATACCAAATGTAACACCCCACCTCCGCCAGGGTCACTCTTGCAAGTACACTAGCTTTGGAGGGGTGTTGGACAAGGTAAGCATGCATAAAGATATCACAAGAAAGAACATATAAGTAAAACAGAGTAAGTAAAGCAGCGGATAAAACTACTATTTCAAAACCATAGTCAACTTACATCAAAAGTACTTAGTCATTATTTTCCAACTACCACAAGTCTAGAAACATAAACTGAAAATTGGAAATAACATAAAGTAAACTATCCCCAAAGTAGACGTGGTAAAGCCATAGCGAGCTCAAGTCCAAACCATACATGAGCTATCCAGTAAGCAAGCTAAAGATCCAAGCTAGGTGCTAGTGTTCCAACCCTGTGAACCTGGGGGGGGGGGAACGGAAGAAAAGAGGCGAAAGAAAACGTGTCAGTCAAAAAGACTTGTAAGTCCTTCCTACTATTAGTATAAAAACTTATAAAGTTAACTGGACATGTAAAACAGAGTTGAAACATAGGATAATAACTGGCATGGTGAAAAGTTAACAAGATAGATCAAGTGTGGCATCACATATACAAGGTTAAGTTTTGCACCAGTAGTACTAGTAATCCAATCCATGTCAAGTATAAACAAGAAATGATCCCTTGGCCCAAGTTTGGCCCAACATCATGAGATGACCTAAATCAAGGTCCAACTACACGGTCTAGTCGATCGGCTCCCTATATGCCTAACCTGTCAAGTGTCGGTGTCATACGGCCCAATCACGGAATGTAGTCGAACTGTGCTAGGTCCACCCTAGGGTGTATCAAGTCTTAGGGTGCTAACCACTGACACGAATCAAGCACGCACAGTCTAAACCTACTAGTGCCCGTGCCTGCTTTTTCAACTCCGGACTATGTGCACGACCATAGTCCGCCTGAACCTACACCGGAGCACCAACTCAGCCGTCATTCTGGTCGCTTACAATCAGCCCAGTAATCATGCCCCACCCTAGCCTAGTCCCTAGGGTATCGTTGATACATCCAAGAGGGTTACTGCTGAAAAGGACCGCGTAACTAGGGTTTCTAACGGGTTATGTGTGGTTAACCCTATCCCATAATGTATCAAGTTGGTTAAGTGTACCCAAGCAGTTCATGACTTAACCCCAACCATCCATTGTTTTTAATTGGTTAAGTATTCAAGTGGTCCATGACTTAACCCTACCACGTGGCATTAATTAACTTAATGCACCCAACCTCTCACATTAGACCTTGTTGTGGTTACTAGTTAAGCCGGGCGGGTCCGGGTAGCTTTACACCACAACTTAGTCTAACCTCGGGTTTTAAGTGCAACATGACCAACTTCTCACATTGGGTCCTATTGTTTGTAGTTACTAGTTAGGCCGGTCGGTTCCGGGTGGATTTATGATACAAAATCAACCCAGCCTCGAGTTGGCCACCTTCATGTTTTCTACATGTCATGTCCATGTTCATGTTTTTCAAGCATAATCACATGTCATATTTCAAAACCATGTTTTTATGTCATTAAAGTTACCTAACTACCCGTACGCATTCCCATCGCATGTTCGTTTCGTCACAACACAAAATGGATTAAAAGAGGGAACTTAGAAGCATGACAAAAATGGACATATGGTGATCGGATTTGGCCACAAGTTAAACATGGTGGCATATGAGGCAAAACGTGTTCATTAAACTTGCATATTATATTATAAACCTCAAAACATGCATGACATAAAGCTTAGCAAATAGGTGATACATGGTCATAGAAGGCATAGGATGATAACTAGTGATTCGTATATAACATCATATGCAAGTTAACATAAAGGTTATGAGAGTTTCTATGTTGCATTATGCAACCTTTCCAAACAAAGCTCATAGCTTTCAATCCACAAAGTCAAGGTGATAGCTTTACAAACATACATAGAACAAATCTATGCATAACATGATAGATTCAAAGCACAAATCATACTTAGGCTCAAACTCAAACTTGCAACATGTCATATTTAACTTTATAGTTTAAATCTAAGAGTAGAATAGGGCTTACAATGCTATGAAGACTATAAAATAAAACAAGATTGAGACGAAGCCACACTAGCAACACTAAAAACCCCCAATTGAATATAAGCTCCAAGTTGTCTTGAGAAACAAGAAGCTCCTTTGATTTGTATGAAGAAAGATCCTTGTTTTGGAGAAGAAAGATGGCTCTTTTACTAGCTTAGAACACTCAAACTTTCATGAAGAGGATGGAGGCCATGATATGAAGGCCATGAAGCATTTTGGCATAATTTAGTTGTAGGAATGATTTGTGTTGATTTAGGCTAGGTATTAGGGTCCTTTTATAGAAGTTTAGGTTAGTTTAGGCCATAGGATTGACCCTAATTCAGATCTGAGCCATCAAATCATGTCACTAGCCAACAAAACAAGACCCAGGAGCCAAAACAGGTGCTCCAGGTCAAACTGGCCGACCATCCAAGTCGACAGGGGTGTCGACTGGGCAGTCGACACCACCTGGGGTGTGTCGACTCCCAAGTCTACTCCCCAGTCGACTTGGGACTGGCGGGAATTTTCCCGCCTGTCCTGTTAGGGCTGAATTTGAATTCTGAATTCAAATTTGTACTGTTTTTGAACTTGAAATTTTCTGAAAACTTTGACATGCCATAACTTGGTCATACGAACTCCGATTTTCGAAAACTCGAACTCTATTTCGCGTATTTTTCCGAGACGAACGCAATGGCACAGCCCGTTTCCCTTGATTCATATTTTAAAATTTAATTCTGCCTTGATTTACGTTATAACATGTTATTCAAAAATACGGGTTGTTACATAGTTCTTTTCATGTGGCTTCAGCTGACGGCTAGCATAAGCAACAACTTGGCCTCTTTGCATTAATACTGCACCAAGGCCTTCTCTAGAGGAATCTGTCCAGACTTTCAAGTCCTGATTGCCGTCGATTATTGTTAACACTGGAGCCGTTGTTAATCTTATCTTTTGCTCCCCAAAAGCCTCCTCACATTCTGGAGTCCACTTGAATTTTGAGTGCTTCTTTGTAAGCTTTGTTAAGTGACTAGATATCTTCGAAAAATCTTTAACGACCTTCCGGTATTAACTAGCCAATCCGAGAAAACTTCGGACTTCTGTGGGAGTACTAGGCTGTTTCCAATTTTGAATAGCGGTGATTTTACTTGGATCTACAGCAATTCCCTCTTTTGATACGACATGGCCAAGAAACTTTACTTCATCTTGCCAGAATATACATTTGGACAGTTTGGCTTTCAATACATTCTTTCTCAGAATTTCTAGAACCTGCTCCAAATGTTTTTCATGTTCGGCTTTTGACTTAGAGAAGATTAGAATATCATCAATGAAAATCAGAACAAATTTATTTAAGACACCGCGGAACACTCGATTCATCAAATCGACGAAGTAAGCTGGAGCGTTACATAAGCTGAACGACATTACTAACCACTCATAGAATAAGTCTGGACCTCTGAGTGCTGTCATAGGAACACACTCTTCGGCAATACGAAGCTGATGGAAACCGTAGCTAGGTCCATCCTTGAAAATTCTTGTGCTCCATTCAGACGATCAAATAAATCATCGATTCGCGACAATGGATATTTATTCTTTATTGTCTGCTTATTCAGGTCACGATAATCCACACATAGTCGCAGAGTACCGTCAGACTTTGGGACAAACACCACTGCTGCTCCCCAATCAGAGAAACTAGGCCTGATCAGACCCTTCCACACAAGCTGTCGAATTTGATTGTCTAACTCTTCTTTCTCTTTTAGAGTCATTCTCCAAATAGCGTGCACTACTGGCCTTGCGTTCGGAATTAAAGCGATCTTGAAATCAATTTCTCTCTGCGGAGGTAAGCTAACAACTTCTTTGAACACATCCGCATAATTCTTGACGACAGGAATATCTTTGATGAGGTCCGAAATATTCTCTTTGACTACAGGGATATTTTCTATTTGAGCAGGAGAAACATCCAAAGCTGCCCAGAAGTCTTTTCTATTAGAATTCTGACGTTCACAGGGAATGGTTATATAATCACCTAATTTAATCTTCGCCTTAACGACTCTATCGGAGCATTTAACCTCAGCTTCATATTTGGTCAATCAGTCTAACCCCAAGATAAGATCAAACTCTGTAAAATTCATGACGACCGCGATGGTAGGGAACCGATAACGAGAAAAAGAAACCGACACCCCCCAAACCCAACTGAGATCGAGGGAACCCCCAACCAAATTATGGACAGTCATTAGTTCTTTGGGCTTCTTCAAATTCAAATCCAGTTTCTTAACCGCATTCTTTGCAACAAAGCTTCGCGATGCGCCGGTGTCAAACAGTACTTTAACTGGAATATCTTTGACAGTAAGCGTGCCTTCTAAAACATCTGGCCTTTCCTGAACAGCTGAGGGTGCTGAAGTTTTTGCCACTTCATTTATATGTACTGCTTCAGATTTCTTTGAGAGTTGGCACTCCCGTGCAATATGACCTTCTTGGTGACACTTATGGCATTTCCTTTCATCATGAGACTTCTTTTTCTTCTTGGCAGGTTTGCAATTCCTAGTCAAATGCCCTTGTTTCTTGCAGATACCACGTTGTGACGTCCCCAAAACCCCGTACTATGGTGTTAAGGGTAATCTTTGGAATATAACACATAAACAAATAATAGCAGAACAGAATTAAGTAAATACACCAGATAATGAACAAATAATACACTGGATCAACATAATCATCAGAGTTACATAGTATACAGGATCATACTTAGTACAAATACCGTTCAGCTATACATAAATGTCTACAGCGGAAAATAAACATAATATGTACAATAGGAGCTGAACAACATAAAAAGAGGTAAATGATAGAATCCATCCTCATCTCCAGCTATCCAGAAAGAGCCTGCTAAAACCTAAATACAAGGCTGCCCGTGTAGAAAAAGGGGCACCCGAGTTTGCAAGTGAAACAAACTACGAGTCAGTCATGGGACTGGTATGAGAAATCTACTTAACACATTTTATAATATGGCCAATCACAAGACCACACCACTTTCGCGGAACGAGTTTACTCCATTGGATTGCCTGTGCTTTAAAACAATTAAATCTTTTAAACATCGCAATGCTTTTTATAAAAATGAAGTCGATATAAGACTCAAGTCCAATCACATAATGCAACGCAAATCGGAGGATAGAGTTTTACCTTATATCGACCAAAATATGCTTGATACGAGCAAAACAAATCATTTAAAATGTAAACTTTGTCGTTTAATTCTTAATCAGACTCCAACTGTAAAATAGAAAGAGAACGATCCCCCAAGTATTAACCCCGAAGGCCGAAACCAACATCAGACCAATACCCAGGAAACCACCCATCTTAGCTCGTTTCCAGTTAGTTTCTAATTTTATAAACAATCATAAATATCAATCATAGACAACATGAGCGTCCCATGCCACTATGTCGCCAAATATAGGTTTACAATCAAAACCGCACGATGTCGTATTTGGAAATTGGATTTCCATCATGAATCAAGGCAAAAGAGTGTCCTTACCGAATTCGAGACGCTCTAGCCCGTGTCTCCGGACCCAGACTCTGGTGGGCCCTTGGATCGTCAAGGTCGGTCCACCGATGTGGATTAAAATGCCTGAACACTGCGTTTCCCCACCCTTTGGGGCGTAAATGAGCCAACGAAGGACTCCATCGGTCCCGGATCGACCGATATATCCGAGGCGCCTCGCAACAGCAACAACCACACAGGTGAAAATAACATCAATGCCAGCCAGTTTAAGCACTGACACCACCTCTAGCTAGAAGGAAACGCATGCCCTCCCTGATGTCCTCTCCCGTTTCTGGTTCATACCGGGGTGTGAGGCTCACGAATTCACGTTATACAAAAAGCTACGCCACATGGGCCGTGCTTTGATCATCAACCACAAGACTTTGCTTTTCAACAGAAGCCTTGATCACTGCATCTTAGCATGCCACACGGGCAATTCACACCATGCAACTTGTAATGACCCGTAATTTGGCAGGAGAATAATTAACTAATTTAATTATTAAATATCAATTTAACGATATCAATAACTGGAATTAAATAATATTTCTATTTAATTAATATAAATAATAGGATAATATATTTCCAGAATAGTCGGAAATAGTAGAATTCACAATACGATGTGAACTGGATCTTATATAAGCTATAATTCAGTTTGGAGTTGAATTATAATAACGAATATATTTAATCGTCGACAGTTGAACGTATAGTTTATAATATAATTATAAACGAGCTCGAATGGCGCTGCAGTTCGCTAATTGACGATTCGAACTTCAACTGAATGTACAGGATTCGTTTTAAGCCGGATTTCTGTGAAACAAGAAACGTACGGAGCTGGTGGAGTATATCTTTCTAGTGGAAGAGAAAAATCAGGATTTCGTCGTGTAGATTTTGAGATATGTCTAAATCAAATTTTAAAATAGTCGCTATAGAATCGTTTATCGACCGTAACAGTTTATTCGATATAACTAGATATAGGGTTTGAATTTAGACAAGGTTCTTTTGGGACATAAGGATAATTTAATTTTTAGAATTTTATGGTAATTTTTAATTAATTAAATAAGCAACTTTTTATTTGGAGTATTTTGCACCCTTAATCAGCGATTTCGGGGTTTCACAATTTGAGTCAACCTACCGATGATATTATATTTTTGGGATCGTGGCACACTTCTGAACACAACGGTATCTTTATGTCTGTCCGTAACGGATTGTATGGATACGGAGGTTGTGTAAGAGGATACCTTCATTTTTCTAACCTTAAAACAATTCTTTTGAATGGTCACCACCACTACTCGTTCACACAGAGACAACCAAGGGAAAATGCATGGCTACATCTATCCCACCATTCTTTTCTCAAAGCAAATATGTGGCTTTCTAATGTCCTCAAAGAAAATCAAGGAAAAAAACAATATATAATACCCTTAACGCTGCCTAAACCAAAATCCTCTCGTTCTCTGGTCAAATATGTTTTCCACCGTCAGTTTCTTATTTCAAACATGAAAGGAATTCTTCAAAAAGAATTCTAGAAATCAAAATAAAAAGTTATAAATCCAAATCCTTGTGTATTCGAATTCCTCATCAGCTTCTGTTCGACGTGATGTACAAATTGCTAGGTTCGATTCTTGTTTGGGTTTGTTGAATTTCTACAGTAAACTAGGGAGAGGATTTGGGAGTTCGATGCAAAGTTCTGTGGGTTGCCGCCACCTTTTTGTTCGCTCGATCTAGTACAGCGTGCGTGAGCCGATGACGTTACGGTGGGGTCGAGCTGGGTGTAACGGAGATGAGAGGAAGGAGTTCGGAAATGGAAACAGGAAGAGGCGGGTTCTGTTCTTGGTTGGAGCGGACGGGAGCTGCATGGGGACTTTGCAGTTCGAATGGCGTAGGAGTGTTTTACTGGAGATATGCGGTTGTTTGTTGGGGAAGGGATGAAAACTGTTCATCGTGGCTATTTAGGGTATTGGGCCAGGCATTTTCGTGATAAGGCCTACGAGCAAAAAGAAAAAAAAAGAATGGGATGTATTGGTTCGGAAATGACAAAAAAACAGCAGCACGCCGGTTTTCTGGATGGTGGAGTATACTTTTGGATAGAAGAGTGAGCACTGTAGCATACTAGAGTGAATGGGCCGGTGCAGAATGAATTGGGCCGACGGAAATACAAGCTTAAGGCCCGAATTAAATAATAAAATAGTGATGTTTACTTGAGTGGATTTCATCACAGAAAAGGATTGGGGAAAATTGTGGAGTTGGATGTGTACTCAGCGTGAATGAGGAATAAGGAAGACGGGTAGGAAGTGAGGCGGGCCAGAAGTTTAAGTGGGCAGACGTGTTTTAAAGGTTAAGGCCCGAATGATTTTTATATTTTAAGTTTTAATCTAAATAATTTGTACACTAACTTATAAATGTGATATCTCATCCATACGAGGTCAGAATCGAGAACCGTAAGTTGCGTTAGGATCGTAGGGACGGACACTACACGATGGAATTGACTGGAAGTCCATCGGAGCTCATTACAATTTATGGTGAAATAAATTGTCTGATCAGAATCGACTAACGCAAACCGTTATTTAACGGCTAACGCGCAAATGTGAGTAAAACTCACTAACTCTCCTCAATTTATATTTTAATATAAATTGTACTTTATTTATTGACTGCTGTATATTGATTGTTAAGCTGGACTGTTAAATAGATTTGATTGAAAACGTAGTTATAGTTAATCTATTTACTGTTAATCAAATATGGTTCTGTACAGCAGGATATTTCATTTCAAAATGAAATATGATATATATTATACTGTGTAACATATGTGGATGCAGGGAGACAGGTTGGAGGAATCCGACTGGATTCCTCAACAATTATTTTACTGTTTTCATATATTGTGTTATATGATGTGTTATATAACCTGTTCTGGATTATGAGGGTTAGAATGATATTAATCATTGTTATTCGATATTTTACATATCATAAGAAACCCTGGGTTGTGAAATGGAATATTTCAATGTATATTGAAATAAAGGAATTTTATAAAATCACAGGATTTTATAAAAGGAAATACTTATAAAACGAACACGGTTTTATAAAAGGAAGTATTTATAAAACGAACACGGTTTTATAGAAGGAATTTTTTTATAAAACGAATATAGTTTTATAAATAGGGGATATTTATTTAGAAAATAAATAGAAATAGAAGAGGAGAATATTTATTAAGAAAATAAATAGAATAAAGGGATATTTATTTAGAAAACAAATAAACCGATATAAATAGGAAATATTTGTAACAGTAAATAGAAGTTATAAATAGGAAATATTTGTAACGGTAAATAGAAGTTATAAATAGGAAATATTTGTAACGGTAAATAGAAATTATAAATAGGAAATATTTGTAACGGTAAGTAAACGTTATAAAAAGGAAATAGTTGTAACGGAAAACGTAGTTTATCAAAAGGAGTTAATCAAACGTAGTTTATCAAAAGGAGTTAATCAAATGTAGTTTATCAAAAGGGGTTAATCGAATATAGAAATTAAGAAGTGAAGTTAAACAAAAATTAGAAACTGACTAGAGATTAGTAAGTTTAATAGTTTTCTGAGTATCGATCTGATGTTGGTTTCGGCCTTCGGGGTTTATACTTAGAGAATTGTTCTCTTACTAGTTTACAGTTAGGGACTAATAGTTGTGGAATGGTAGTGATGCGTAAATGAGGATTGGAAATGTTTTCCAATGTTGAAAACGTATATTTTATAATTTTAGAAAATAAGGAAATATGAATATATATATATATATATATATGGTTGATGATTGGATCGATAATTCCATTTGGAATTAAGATCGTTGTTTGTACACCGACATGTTTTCATTTGATAGTTAAATCACAGACTATCAAGTTTTGACCATTTTACGTTGTTAATATGGAGAGACCGGTTGGATTATTATCCAAAGAACCACTCCGTATTGGCATAAGCGTTGCTAACCAAGTATGCTGAATATATTGAAGACGGAGTAAAGTGCAAGGGCTGTCCTGTTTACAGAATAGTGTCTTCGGTTTCGTTCAGTCCCAGAACGAACGTATATGGACGAGTGTCAGACAGAGTATTTCCAATGATCGAATGGGTTGGTCTGTATAAATATATATGGTTGCAACGGATTTATCCCTTAGCATAACATACAGGATATTTGTATAAACCAACTAATGATTTACGGATCTGATAATGTGGCATTCAAAGTGATCGTGTTATAAATGAATGGAAAGTAAGCGTAGCTTCTAGCCTCACATCCGGTAAATGACAGAAATCGGGCAGGCAGCATGGCTAAGTCGATCGCACCGAAGTAGGGTGTATAATCACCTATCTAGAGAATATTCATTTGCTTCTTTAAATCTATCAATGCTGTCCCATATATATACGGGAAACGGTTGCTGATCCTAACCGTTGGTGATGTACATTCGATACACTCAAGCGAAATGAGTGGTCGGTCATGTGTGGCTGAGTTGCAAGATGTTCTTGTTGAACTCCAGTGTATCGTTCCTAGAGTACACTGATCAGAAGGTGGTTCCATACCTTGTCATAGTTGGAAATCCATTACCCAATACGTGCTTGCGATTTTGATTGTATACTATATATGTAGAACGTGAGATGAAAGCGTTTCTGCTAGTTGATATCTATTTGTACATAGACATTATTGTAATATCAAAAGGTTTTTGATATAAAGAAATTTTGGATTCTCATAAGGGAAAAACCCGTTCCGTTCTGCGGCGTGGTCTTATGAGATATCGTTTACTTGTTCATATACCTGTTTAAACTATTTTACTCATACCAGTCCCATGACTGACCCAGAGTTTATTTTGTTTTGTTTCCCTAAACTCTTGGGTGCCTAATTTTGTACGGCAGTCAAGTAGTCGGGATTTTACAGATACATTTGGAGAGCTTGGAGCATGAGGCTTCAGGATTCTATAGCTATTATTATTTCCGCTGTTGTTGTAAGTGTTGTACTCTGATAAGTCCTATTGTATATATAACTGTTTGTATTTCAAAAGTTATGTTATATTTTATTCGTTCCGTTGTGAGGTTCGTGTTTACTCTGATGATGATGTTCTTCTTCTTCTTCTATTCTATTAGTTCTACTTATCTATCCTCACCCTCTATCTTCTTTCTATTAGTTTCTTGAATTTTCAGTGCAATTTGGGGTTGGACTTGTGTTATTTAGTCAGCTCAAATTGGACCGGATTTTCGGGTCACTACACAACTGATGACTATCAATCACACAAAATGAATTCCAATGTCAGACACACAGTCCATTTACAAGTCCGTTCTGGGTCTGAATGAAACCGGAGGCACTATATACCTCGCATACCCATCGATCTCCACGAACGTCTGGACGATCACCACTCATTATCCATATTTCGGGATGCCTCCCAATCAGGACATCAGTTATCATCCAACCGAGGCGAAAATCTCCGGTTTACAACCACCGTCTTCATTTTCGATTTCTTATCATCGATTCAGTTATTCAGAATGGATTAAACCCGGTATTTCTAAGCAACTCGCGTATGTAATAAACAAGTGCTACACAAACACAACATACGCCTCATTCTAATTCATTAGTCACTAACCGTAAATTAGTAAGAGAACGATTTCCCAAATATTAACCCCGAAGGCCGAAACCAACATCAGATCAAAACCCAGGAAACCATTCGACTTAGCTAACCTTCAGTTAGTTTCTAAAATTTCACATTCCATATCATTTATAATATTTTATAACGATTTATCACTATTTTTATTTATTTATAAATAGCCAATTCATTCAAACAACGATTCAGGCCATAACGCGGTCATGGCGCTGTTTTCCTTCAGATTTGATTTACACATATCTGAAAATCTAACCGTTAGATCTTCACAAAATTTATATCATTAGAAAGATCTTTTCGAAACGAATCCAAGGTTCCAATTTTGGGAAAATCCGACGGTCGGATCTCCCGGTACAATCGTTTGAAGTTTCGATTTCAAAATACGAACTGCAGCGTCGTTATTCGATTTAATTTAATTATATTTATATATATATATATATATAAATATAATCGATTCTAGCGCTGTTTTTCTTCAGATTTGAATTAAACATTCCAGACAATCCAACCGTTGGATCTTTACAAAGTTGGCGTCGTTGGAAAGATATTTCCAAAGCGAACCCAACGGTTTCGGTTTCGGGAAAATCCGATGGTCGGATCTCCTGCACTAATCGTTTGAAATCACGGTTTCAAAACACAAACTGCAGCTTCGTTATTCGATTTATTTTAATTATATTTATTTATATATATATATATAATCTATTCTTCGATTTCAAAACCATATTCATTTCTTACCTTTGATAAAAATGATATTTTTATCCAACCGACATTTATTTCAGCACTTCTCTATTTTAACAATTCATGTATATAATAAAAATGTGATTTTTAATGTAAAACAATTTATTTCAAAACACGACTATTTTATATAGTTCATATAGATGATAAAAATATGATTTTTATTATAAAACAATTTCTTTCAAAACACGAATATTCTATATAGTTCATATAGATGATAAAAATGTGATTTTTATTATAAAACAATTTCTTTCAAACACGAATACCATTCAACACATGAATTTCTATTCAACGAATGAATTTCTATTCAACACATGAATGTTTTCTATAGTTCGTATATATATAATAAAAAGGTGATTTATATATTTAAACACGAATACCATTCAACACATGAATTTCTATTCAACGAATAAATTTCTATTCAACACATGAATGTTTTCTATAGTTCGTATAGATATAATAAAAATGTGATTTTTATATTTAAAACACGAATACCATTCAACACATGAATTTCTATTCAACGAATGAATTTATATTCAACACATGAATGTTTTCTATAGTTTTTATATATATATATGTACAATAAAAATGTGATTTTTATTGCAAAACAATTTATTTCAAAACACGACTATTTTATATAGTTCATATAGATGATAAAAATATGATTTTTATTATGCAACAATTTATTTCAAAACACGAATGTCGTTCAATACATGAATTTCTATTCAACACACGAATATAGTTTCAACACATGAAAATAATTCTAACACACGAATATTATTCAAAATTTCGGCAGCATAACGGCAGGGTAGTTGAAACCGGGGCCGTCCCTAGTACGGCTCCTCGCTCTACCTTAAAGCCTCACAAATTTTGACAATGGGGATTTCATGCATCTAGTTCGCACGCAGGAAGCATGTATATTTTTTTTCTTTTCCAAAACTAATCCTATGTGGTTCAACCAAATAACTCTCAACCACAAACGGGTATTTTTCAACCACAATCAATCAATTTCAACCATAAACAATTCAAATCAACCATTCGCTATCAACCAATTTTCACACCAATCACAACCAATAAATATCATCCATGGTTTGTGGACGAGGGGCGTATATATATAAGTACATTTCACTTCTATTTCAACACATATATAATCTTTACAACGCATATATAACTTATACATCAAACGTACTTATACAACGCTTATACATGAGGTGTACAACGCTTATATAACTCATACATCGACTATATAATTTATACATCGTCATTTTCCATATCGTTTATAATTCAGAAATCTCACTTTGGGTTCCACTCCACCAAAAATAGCAGAAGGCTCAGAAAAATATGCGGTCTGTTCCAGAATGTAGAAGACGTCCACACGAGTCCACTGTCTCTTGTTTCACTGAATTTCGTTAAGAAACGAAAAAGATATGATTTTTATAGTGAAATCAAAAACCGTAGCGCTTTAAAGTGCTATAATATAGTTGGAATTAAAATAGGCCGTCACCTCCACGAAACCTTCAAAACTAGGTTTCCGATTTTCGCGAAAAACGTGTAGCGTTGCGTCGATCAGAGGGCACCACCATGGAGAGCTGGGAGAGGTGCAGCTGCTGGTGGTGGAGGTGGCGAACTCGACGGCGCAGGGAGGGCTGGGCAGCGCGATGAAGTTCATAACTTTGGGGCTCGGTTCTCCCTAAATACACTTCGAAAAAATGCAAATCCTATATGGATTTAAAGCTTGCACAAAGCTCTACAAACTTGCCAACAGGGCCATTCGATTTTACTGCGTGGATGTGGAGAAAACGAGAAGAGAAGGTTTCCACACTTTTCCGTCGTCGGTTTCAGAGAGAGTCGGGGAGAGAGAAGAACGAACGGGCCAATAGGATTTTTTTTATATTTATTAATTTTAAAATCCGAAAATACCCCTTGCCACACACGAACACCAATCCAAACCCAATGACTGCCGTCCCTAGCTAAATACCCCCATTACGAATACAATGGGATATGTTTCGTAGGCCCATTCGACTGTTTCAGTCAGGTTTCCTTCAAATTAAAATATAAAACATTAAATATTTAATTTGAACGTACATTTCAATTTGCCGGGGCCACATACTGATTCTAAAAATTCCAGAAAAATAAATCTAGCTATGTTTTGACGATACGGTCCCAACAAAACTAGTTTCATCGAATTCTGAGACCGTTTGAAAAATGGCCCTTTTCTGGTCGATCCAATTTAGTAGAAATCGACCAAACACATTTTCCTTTGCCACGCTCACATACTAGCTTAAAAAATTATGAAATTTGAAACCTAGAAATAATTTGACATCCCGGATCCAACAAAAGTGGTTTCGTCGAATTCTGAGGTCGTTTGCAAAATGGCTATTTTCACGGGCTATATAACTCTATAGCGACCTTTCTGAAAATTCATTTGGCCATAACTTTTGCTTCCCACTATGAAACTTCGATTTTTCAGATTAGTTAGAAAGATATTCACTAACAGATTTAAGTATTTTTGGTTTCACTAAAATCCGTTTTAATTTGCACCGAGTACAATCAGTCAAAGTTTGAATTCAAAATTTGAAACTACCGCGCCATTTCAGGCCTTGTTTATAATTAGAATTAATTATATTCATTTTCAAAAATCGATTCAAACTTACTCTTCGTCGTTATTATTTAAAATATTTTAAATTCACCAAATTAGCCAATAATTGTTTTTTAAATTGGTTCAGATTTTCCGGGTCGTTACATAATAATAGGGTTATAATCCCATACTTTTGAAATATAATAACTTAAATATACTTTTATTTATTAATTTGAATAAATAAATAAACAACTAATTTGTTAATGAATAAATAAATCTTGATTTAAAAAAAATGGAAAGTAAATAGTACTTTCCTAAATTCAATATAATCGAATTTCAACTTACAATTCTCTCTCGAATAATCTCTATTCGATAACTCCCTTTCGAATAAACTATATTCGGTAATATCTCCTTCGAATAAACTATATGCGATAACTCTCTCCTTCAAATAAACTATATTCGATAACTCATTTAACTTGAGTGTATCGAATATATTGTCACCCTACAGCTTTTATTGTGCAGCTGCTGTAATTCCCGGGAGATACAGAATCGAAAAAAGAACAAATAAGGATTTTCTCTAGATTGGTGACAATACACCCTGCTTAGGAATGACCCACCTAGCCATGCTGGCTGCCGATTTCTGTCATTTCCTAGTTGTGAGGCTTAAGGTTATTTCCGTTCTTCTGATAGATCACTTCTTCCATAACTTTGGATGTCACATCGTCATATCTGTCAGAACACACTATTTATTTTCCCAAATACATTACGGGCATAAAGCAAAGAGAAACGAATTCCTCCGCCACCAACATAATATACTTCTGAAAAGTCGATGTGTAAGATCTGGTAGACATACGTTGTCAGACATCCGGCCATACAAATTGTCCTGGGACTGGACAAACCGAAGGCACTGTTCTGTATAACAAAATAGCCCTTGCATATCTCTGTCTTCAATTATCTTCAATAATCTCTAACACGATGTATAAATCAAATCGAAGTGGAATATTAATTCCGGACTATTAAAAATGATTAGCGCAATGTCTTTCAATATTCACTTCATCTCAACATTTATTTAAAGAATTAGTTATCAGCTTAAAATGAACTAGATTAAATATAATTCATTTTGTGTACTCTTTATTTTACGAGCTTCAGCTAAACAGAATGGTATATGTCTGTATTGTTTAAATTCAGACACTTTGATTATCTTTTAAAAAAATAAACAACTAAAGTGTGCGCATCGCACATGGTAATTTATCCAGTTTTGACTAGCCTTTATAAATGAACTATAAAAGCATGTGCGTCGCACACGGTATTTTACTTCGTTTATCAGCTTAGTTTATACAACAATTTACACCTTTAGTAATTATCTTTTTATTTCTAAATAATCATAATCAACTTAATTACACTACTTTCTATGTTATATTTTATTATTTCCTTTTTGTTTTTATCTTTAAACTCGGTGACTTCTAGAGCCCAGCTACTACATTGATTTTGAGCTACTATCTTTCCTTCCACCTATCCACTATATTCTATTCTTTATGGTCATATAAATAAAATCTCTTTTTATTTATTTATTACTTTTCTTCTTTATTCTTATTTGAATTCCATTTTTATTCTAAAACTTGTTTTGATTAAAAACTCGCTCAAAAATCCTTTTGCCAAACTCATTGCATTTGCCAAGTACCACTTGCCAAAACACCACGCTACGTACGCCAATTCTCCTCCAAATTCCATGCTCCTGCTAGTACCAGTTTTCCAAAGTGCCAAAGTACCAGTTTTGCAAAGTGCCAAAGTACCATATTTTGAAAATGCCAAAGTACCACATTCGGAAGTGCCAAAGTACCATGTTTCCACTTCAAAGCCTCCATGTTGCGCTCGCCCATCCTCTTCAAATCCCCATGCTCCCCCCAATGCCATATTTCTAGTACCTCCTTGCCAAAAGTACCAAAATGCCAGTTTACCAAAGTACCACATCTCCATACTCCATGCCACGCACACCAGACCACTTCAAATTCTCATGCTCCAGCCAAAGTACCATTTTCTAAAGTGCCAAGTACCAAATTTCTAAAGTGCCAAGTACCAAATATCCAATTCCTCGGTACCACTTCTTCTTCCTCCTAGTGCTTCACCATACACAGTACTGTGTGCACGTGAACACTTGCTCTGGCCATCGGACGGCCACCGGACCACCTCCAGCAAACTCCCTACGACTTACTGATCCCAATTCCACCTCCATATTTGATTATTTCCATCGCTATAGTAAAAGCACCTTCCAACCAAGCTTCTCAAAACAACATGGGTCCAATAAAACCCTGCCAGCCACCTCCTCTGACCGCCAGAGTACATCCAACTTTGTCCATCTCTTGGTGACGACCATCGCCTCCATTCCCCCCTGGTGCACAGTCCCCAACTTCTCCCTCATTGGAGCAGTTCGAAGTTGCTCATCGGTTTCAGAACTAACCCCAAAAACCCCAATTTTTTCTCGTCCTCGTCATTTATACGTTAGAAAAATTATGTACCATTTTTCCCTTACTCTCCGACTCGATGTGCTCCTCCATGCTCAAAGTTGTTGAATTCAGTGGCGTAGTTCGATGGAAATTTCATTATGGACGTTTTTCGTCCATCTCTTATTTCCTCGACATCCACATGCTTAAAAATCATGATAAAGGTACTAAAATTCATGATTTCTTTCTATGATTCCATTCGTATGCCTGAATTTCGATTTTTCATTAGTTGGGATTTCTCATTTTATAGTTTGAGTACAGGGAACAGACATATCTAAGAATATACTAATTTATAAAATCTGGACCATTTTGTTTTACACTATGGCAATGTGATAACAACTTCCATGAAGAGCGAGACACCAAAAGTTATTTAAATCTGATCTATGAAATCTTAGAAGACAACAGGGTAAACTGTGTTTGTGTATATAAACACAGAATGTTAAATGTTTGTTTTACAGAGTGGTTACCAAATTAGTACACCAATGTTAAAGATGATCTACTATATACATGTATGAAATTTAAACAACTTGTGATTATTCTCGTCACAGGTTTTACATGGTGTCAAGAAAGTGTACCCATAGTTTAGTCCTTTACTATTCATTTTATTTTTGTTCTCTGTTCGTCAACTTTGCTTAAGATTTTTCTAAGTTAATTCCCAGTTTCATTCCAGATATTTTCATGAGCTATATATATACATTAGGAACATATATTCCTCTATATATATATATATATGTTGTATAATAAATAGTAATTGATGGGTCAGTTTCCTCACATTTCATTTCCACTGTTTTATCATTTCCAGAATTCCTATGCTGGTTTCTATTATGTATCCTCCAGATTCTAACATGATCTAACAATTTAAATACATACACAAATGGCATCCATGTTCTTGCATTTCAATCAATGCTGGTCTTGAAGTTTACTCACAGGCAAATCTCAATATTTCAGCAAAATGATACATGGTAAAGATCAAACCAATACTTGCATTTAACATATAAATGGAAACAGAACTTTCTAAAATAAAGATGGTGTAAATTTTAGTTTGCTCAAAGTTATGCTTTTCTCTGTGTTTTCCAGAACTTGCTGCTTGCTTAACCTTTCGTGTTCAATACTTTGTGTGGGGAGAGTATGGATTTATGGTGATATTTATAGCCAATGTTTCATGATTAATAAATTCTATCTTCTCTTAGGCTTACTCTTCTGTATATTTGCTTATGCATGAAGGAAAGAATTGTTTAATTAGATTTTTGACCAGTCATTTTGTCCTATGTTCTACCTTCTAGAAGCTTAATCCTTTCAAGCCATACCCCTTAAATGTTGCGCATATCTTCAGATTTATTTGCAATTTAAAATGTTTTACTTACCCTCTAAGTATTGGTAATATGAATATTATACTAGCAAGTTGCATTGAGGCTTTTAGGAGATGAATTACGCCTATATTTAACATATTATTACTTTTTAAATCTCACTAATGATACTGAATTTGGATTCATACTTTTGTTTGTTTCTCACATGCATTTACCCTTTGTTATTTTACCGAGTAAATTTACTAAACATGTTGTGTGCATATCCTTTTATATGTGTCTATGTATGTTGTCAAGGCCGAATTGTTTTACCTGCTTATGTTTGTTTTACTGTCATATTTGTTTCATGGTCCATTTATATTTCTAAAGTGACAAAATGCCCCCTTTCATATTTATATTTGTTATCACTTTTATGTGCATAGTTAAAGCTTTTATTTGCAAAGTTCTTGCTTTGAATTAATGTTAAATTATACCTATATATATGTTGCTATAATTTCAAAGCAACTGCTTTTCAACCTATTATGTATTTTATGATTTATGATTAATATTTCTTTGTTGCACATTTTTATTATGTTTTCAAATTTAAAACATAACTAAATGTACACATTATTCTTGTATACATACCCTTATAATTTTACACATATATTTATAATTGTCCTAGTTTGTTTAGTAAATCTATTTTATGATTTAATTGCCTTATTAAATTATTATCAAAAGTCAGAAAAACCCGGGACATTACAGTCCACCTCCCTTAAAAGAATTTCGTCCCGGAAATTAAAGGGTCACGCGTAGATCTTATTTTTAACTAAAGTCAAATTAATACACATCCGTAACTATTTACCGGATAGATCCTTATTTATTTAGAATTTAGTTATCTTAGTTTCTGGAATCAAAAATTCTGATTTTATTACAAAATCAGCTACTTAACTCACATGGGTCTATATCCAACTAATAACTCAAGTCTGGTCTATACTACTGGGAAATACCAATTCTTTTCACTGGATATTACTCTAAATTTAATTCAACATTATTCAACTTATCCTGAGGACGACCCTGATTTATTTAACTCCTTCCTTTGGTTGTTGTGGTGGTCCTACCCATTTTCAACTATTTGATTATAACAGCTTGAGAATCAAAACTTAATTGGAAGATTTATTTAACGGTGACCTAAGTCGATAACTCTAGTTGTCCTATGATAAGTATATAATTTATTTTATAGTTTAAATTTTCAAAATACGCTCTCTCAATACTTACCCAAACTCAATCTAGGGTGTATCTAACCCTATCTCTACTGAGTTACGCCATAAGGCCAAGGTTACTACTCAACCAATAGCTCTGATACCACGTTGCAACGTCCCCCTTTTCCGTACCAATTTGAGCTCACATTTTACTACCACAGTCAACCCAGATTTTACAGAAAAGTAGAATGTTAAGAGAAAGAAGTTAGAGGATGAGATAGAAAAGATAGAACCAATAGAACAGAAGAACAAGAAGAACTAATAAGATCATCAGAATCTCACAGCGGAATTTCACAAAATACAAAATATATTACATAACAAAGTTTGATACATCATAGTACAACATCATAGTACATTAACACCATAATACATCATCATACTAGCTTAATATAGATATTCAAACTAGATACTTAAAGATAAATATAGCAACTAGACTGGTTCTTGGACTTGTACTCCACAATACTTCAAAAGATTCCATTTGTCACCTGGATCACTTGTCTACCCATAACAAGTTTTATGAGTAACCAAGAGTTTAGGAAAAACACAGAAAATAAACGCTGGGTCAATCGGGGGACTGATATGAGTAAACGAATTTTAAAACACAGCTTGATTAGTACAGTATCTCTCATAAGACCATGCCGCAAAAATGTTTTGAAAGAAAAGATAACAGTAAGACCAGCCCACACATAAACATGGATGGTTTTTACCTTACTATAACCCAAAATATTTTTGATATCAAAATCATTTGATATTATAATAGTTCGTATCAAATAAATAACCATCTAGCGGAACGCTTGCATCTCACACTTCATATATAATATAAAATCGATAACAGCGGGTTCTTATTTGAGATTGGATTCCAATAGACAAGGTATGGGACCACCTGCTGATCAGTGTACTCCAGAGGGATTACACTGGGGTTCAACAAGAACGTCTTGCAACCCGATCACACATGACCGACCACTCATTTAACTTGAGTGTATCGAATATATTGTCATCCTACAGCTTTTATTGTGCACCTACTGCAATTCCTAGGAGATACAAAATCGAAAGAAGAATAAATAAGGATTTTCTCTAGATTGGTGATAATACACCCTGCTTGGGAATGACCTAGCCATGTTGCCTGCCCGATTTCTATCATTTCCTGGTTGTGAGGCTTAAGGTTATTTCCGTTCTTTTGACAGATCAATTCTTCCATAACTTAGGATGTCACACCGTCACATTTGTTAGAACACACAATTTATTTTCCCAAATACATTACGGGCATAAAGCTAAGAGAAACGAATTCCTCCGCCACCAACATAATATACTTTTGAAAAGTCGATGTGTAAGATCTGGTAGACATACGTTGTTAGACACCTATCCATACATGTTATCCTGGGACTGGACAAACCGAAGGCACTATTTTGTGTAACAAAATAACCCTTGCATATCTCCGTCTTCAATTATCTTCAATAATCTCTAACACGTGATGCATAAATCAAATCGAAGTGGAATATTAATTCCAGACTCTTCGAAATGATTAGCGTAATGTCTTTCAATATTCACTTCGTCTCAACATTTATTTAAAGAATTAGTTATCAGCTTAAAATGAACTAGATTAAATATAATTCAGTTTATATACATTTATTTTACGAGCTTCAGCTAAACAGAATGGTCTATGTCTGTATTGTTTAAATCCAGACACTTTGATTATCTTTAAAAAAAAATGAACAACTAATGTGTGTGCATCGCACACGGTAATTTATTCAGTTTTGACTATCCTTTATAAATGAACCATAAAAGCGTGTGCGTCGCACATGGTATTTTACTTCGTTTATCAGCTTAATTTATACGACAATTTACACCTTTGTAAATTATCTTTTTATTCCTAAATAATCATAATTAACTTAATTACAC
Organism: Allium sativum; assembly: GCA_030737875.1. Lineage (NCBI taxonomy): Eukaryota > Viridiplantae > Streptophyta > Magnoliopsida > Asparagales > Amaryllidaceae > Allium > Allium sativum. Next base: position 13,864,810 of record CM060920.1, read on the forward strand.
TATTTCTATGTTATATTTTATTATTTCCTTTTTGTTTTTATCTTTAAACTCGGTGACTTCTAAAGCCCAACTACTACCTAGATTTTCAACAACAGTCTTTCGTCCCACCTGTCCACTATATTTTGTTCTTTTTGGTCATATAAATAAAAATCTCTTTTTATTTATTTATTACTTTTCTTCTTTATTCTTATTTGGTTTCCATTTTTATTCTAAAACTCGATTTAATTAAAAAATCGCCTAAAATCCTTTTGCCAAACTCATTGCATTTGCCAAGTACCACTTGCCAAAAAACCATGTTGCACACGCCAGTTCTTCTCCAAATTCCATGCTCTTGCCAGTACCTATTTTCCAAAGTGCTAAAGTACCAGTTTTGAAAAGTGCCAAAGTACCATATTTTGAAAATGCCAAAGTACCACATTCGCAAGTGCCAAAGTACCATGTTTCCACTTCAAAACCACCATGCTGCGCTCGCCCATCCTCTTCAAATCCCCATGCTCCACCCAGTGCCATATTTCCAGTACTTCCTTGCCCAAAGTACCAAAATGCCAGTTTACCAAAGTACCACATCTCCATTCTCCATGCCGTGCAAACCAGACCACTTCGAATTCTCATGCTCCAGCCAAAGTACCAATTTATAAAGTGCCAAGTACCAAATTTCTAAAGTGCCAAGTATCAAATACCCAATTCCTCAGTACCACTTCTTCTTCCAGGTGCTTCACCATACACAGTATTGTGTGCACGTTCACACCTGCTCCGGCCATTAGACGGCCACCAGACCACCTCCAACAAACTCCCTTCGACTTACTAATCCTAGTTCCACCTCCATATCTGATCATCTCCACCGCTACAGTAAAAGCACCATCCAACCGAGCTTCTCAAAACAACATGGGTCCAATAAAACTCCGCCAGCCACCTCCTCTGGCCACCAGAGTACATCCAACTCCGTTCATCTCTTGATGACAACCATCGCCTCCATTCCCCTGGTATGTAGTCCCCACCTTCTCCCTCGTCAAAGCAGTTCGAAGTTGCTCATCGGTTTCAGAACTAACCCCAAAAACCCCAATTTTACCACGTCCTCATCGTTTATACATTAGAAAAATTATTTACCATTTTTCCCTTATTATCCGACTCAATGCGCTCCTCTATGCTCAGCGTTGTTGAATTCGGTGGCGTTGTTCGATGGAAATTGCCCCATGGACGTTTTCCGTCCATCTCTTATTTCCTCGACATCCACATGCTTAAAAATCATGATAAAGGTACTAAAATTCAAGATTTCTTGCTATCATTCCATTTGTGCCTGAATTTTGATTTTTCATTGGTCGGGATTTCTCGTTTTATAGTTTAGGTACAGGGAACTTACATATCTAAGAATACATTAATTTATATAATCTGGACCATTTTGTTTTACACTATGGCTATGTGATAACAACCTCCATGAAGAGCGAGACTCCAAAAGTTGTTTAAATCAGATCAATGAAATCTTAGAATATAACAGGGTAAACTGTGTTTGTGTATATAAACATAGACTGTTAAATGTTTGTTTTACAGAGTGGTTACAAAATCAGTATACCAGTGTTAAAGATGATCTACTATATACATGTATGAAATTTAAACTACTTTTGATTATTCTCATCACAGGTTTTACATGATGTCAAGAAAGTGTACCCATAGTTTAGTCCTTTACTGTTCATTTTATTTTTGTTCTCTGTTCTTCAACTTTGCTTAAGATTTTTCTAAGTTAATTCCCAGTTTCATTCCAGATATTTTCATGAGCTATATATATACATTAGGAACGTATATTCCTATATATATATATATATGTTGTATAATAAATAGTAATTGATGGGTCAGTTTCCTCACATTTCATTTCCATTGCTTTATCATTTCCAGAATTCCTATACTGGTTTCTATTTTGTATCCTCCAGATTCTAACATGATCTAATAATTTAACTAAAATCACAAATGGCATACATGTTTTTGCATTTCAATCAGTGCTGGTCTTTAAGTTTACTCACAGGCAGATCTCAATATTTCAGCAAAATGATACATACATAGTAAAGCTAAAACCAATACTTGCTTTTAACATATAAATGGAAACATAACTTTCTAAAATAAAGATGGTGTAAATTTTAGTTTACCCACAGTTATGCTTTCCTCTGTGTTTTCCAGAACTTGCTGCTTGCTTAACCCTTCGGGTTCAATACTTTGTGTGGGGAGAGTATGGATTTATGGTGATATTTATAGCCAATGTTTCATGAATAAACAATTCTATCCTCTCTTAGGCTTACTCTTCTATAGCTTCTATAGATTTGCTTATGCATGAAGGAAAGAATTGTTTAGTTAGATTTTTGACCAATCATTTTGTCCAATTTTCTACCTTCTAGAAGCTTAATCCTTTTAAGCCATACCCCTTAAATGTTGTGCATATCTTCAGATTTTATTTGCAATATAAAATGTTTTACTTACCCTCTAAGTATTGCTAATATGAATTTTATACTAGCAAGTTGCATTGAGGCTTTTAGGAGATGACTTGCGCCTATATTTAGCATACTATTACTTGTTAAATCTCATTAATGATACTGACTTTGGCTTCGTTTTTTTGTTTGTTTCTCACATGCATTCACCCTTTGTTATTTTACTGAGTAAATTTACCAAACATGTTGTGTTCATGTCCTTTTATATGTGTTTATGTATGTTGTTAAGGCTGAACTGTTTTACCTGCTTATGTTTATTTTGATGTCATATTTGTTTCATGGTCCATTTATATTTCTAAAGTGACAAAATGTCCCCATTCATATGTATATTTGTTATTACTTTTGTGTGCATAGTTAAAGCTTTTGTTTGCAAAGTTCTTGCTTTGAATTAATGTTAAATTATACCTATATATACGTTGCTATAATTTCAAAGCAATTGATTTTCAACCTATTATGTATTTTATGATTCATGACTAATATTTCTTTGTTGCATATTTTTATTATGTTTTCAAGTTTAAAACATAACTAAATGTGCACATTATTTGTGCATACATACCCTTATACTTTTACATTATAATTGTCCTAGTTTGTTTAGTAATTCTATTTTATGAATTAATTGCCTTATTAAATCATTATTAAAAGTCAGAAAAACCCGGGACATTACATATATTTAGTGCCTCCGCTTGTGGAGGACTTTTGATTTAATGCCCCCGCTTGGGGAGGACTTATATTTAATGTCGTGGTGCTTGTTCATTGTTTGACTCTTCCTGACTCTCACTCACTTCATTGTCTTTTCAAAGCGGTGCTCTTTATTTTTGCAATTGTGCACATTGATGTTTAAGGCACTTAGCGCTTAGATGAATGTTGTTGGGGTCGTGAAGTAGCGCCAAATTTCAATGTGTCAAGCGCTTGGCAGAGGACCTGCAATATGGAGTAACTCTTAAGCACATTTTTGATTTGACACAATTTTTGCAAGTAAGATATTCATTCAAGTAGGTATACTGTTAAGCTAATGTTCAGAACAATGTTCGTAAAATATTACAGACTCGATTACAAGAATTCTGAAAATAGCAGTAAGTAAAGCATGAAGTAAAAATAGGAAATAAAGCAGAAAGCAGAGCAATGGAGATAATGATCACTTATTCTTGGACCGTTGAAATTGGGGTGCCAATTAGCGGTCGTTAGTTGATGATCGGCCTTGTATCAGCTCGGGCTGGAGTTTCATTACTTGGACTGGATCGGCCGTTTGATTCTCCTTGTCCCCGGAGATTTGGAGCAACGTTTAAGGATCGTGGATTCTTGACATACTGTTGTAGTCTGTTTTTCTAAATCAACTTCTCAATCAGGCCTTTGAGATGTCTACATTCATTTGTATCATGACCTGCCTGATTGTGGAATCGACAAAATTTTCCAGAGTTTACAGCCTTTTGCGAGACCTTCGGTATCGATGGTTCTGGATAGTGTTCTGTATCCTTTGTGGCAAAAAAAAATGTTTTTCGGAGTATCATTTAGAGGAGTGAGCTCTGACAGGTTATGAAAGCGAAGCTTCTTGTTAGCCCTGTTGTCTTTCCAATCGTTGGCTCGTTTTCGCCCCTGATTATCCTTCTGATTGTATTGGGTAGCAGTGCTTTTGAGAGCTTCAAGAAGGGGGTTAGCATCAATATTCTGAAGAGGCACAGGATTATTGTCCACTCTCATATACTCCTCTCTTTTTTATATAATTTCTCAAGTGTGCTTGGCTCTTTCATTTTGATCCAACTGCCGAATTCGCTTTTCTCGTCAGTGGCGCCGGTTAGAGACATTAAGATCATGCGGGGATCGGGATTCCCTACTTCTGATACATCAGCATTGAATCTTTTGAGGAAGGCTTTGACATATTCTCCCGGATTCTACTTCATCGATGTAAGAGAAATAACGTCCTTAGCCTTCGTAGCTTGCAACCTGAATTTCTCTTTAAATTTCAGAGTCAAATCATTGAATCGGTCGATGGATTTGCATGGCAATCTCGTGAACTATAATGATGCGACGCCTTCAAGATAGAGAGGAAGGCACAAGCATTTGATCTCGTTTGTCGCCTTGGCTGCATTCATGTGCCACTCATATCTTTATAGGAAGTGATTCGGAAAAAAAGTTCCATTGTATGGAAGTAGAGTAGGATGAGTGAACTTTTTGGGGAATCCTGCTTTATGGATCCTCTTTGTGAATGGATTTTTGCTGAGGGAGAAGTCCCTTTCCCTTTCACTATCCTTGCGAGCCATGTTATCTTCCATGATTTTCTTTATCATATCCGTGATATATTCCTTCGAATAATGTAGCTTCGAAGAGCGGACTTCAATCTCTTTTAACGATGTTCGTCATGGAGAGCGATCGCGATTAGAGGATCTAGGCCCTTTACTTCCACTATGGGAAAATGCTCCCGTAACGGGACTTTCAACTCGTTGGTTATTTCGATCAGAATGGTTTTTAGCTTTCAACTTTGAGTCTTCGATATTAGCTTCGTCTTTGTCAACAAATCCTTCCAAGTTGTCATTATGAGGACCGGAGGCAGATGAATTTGCATTCTCTTCAAGATTGACATGGATCTTTGGAGGAAGAGCGGGATTCGCTTGAGCGTTTAAGAGAGCACTCATTTTATCCATTAAAGCTTGATTAGCATCCATTAAAGTTTTATTAGCATCAATTAAAATTTTATTAGAGGCTTACATTCGTTGGCTCAAGTTAGCGATGACGGCATCTAATTCGGCTCTAGTCACTCCGGCTCCACTTATTGAGTTTTCGCCAACTTCGAAACGGTTAGTTAGCGACATGGCTTCATTGTTAGCAACGTCGTTGGGTGCTTCAATCGTTTTATTTGCAGTCTTTTTTGACTTAGCCATTATCTCGGACATGGATTTGAATTTAGAAGAGAGCTCGTCGATTGGGCTCGATCTTAGACTTGTAGAATCTACGGTAGAAATAGGCTTAGAACTTTAATGCAAAGAACTTGAAATGGAGAGGAATGCGAATGCGGCCTCACGGTGGGCGCCAAATGTTTAAACCAAAATGTTCAACACCAAAGGTACATGAATCGTACTTCACCAATATGGTTAGAAATTGAAAGGAACCACAATCGCAAAGTAAATGGGAGAAAGTAAGTTAATGCACAAGGATTTTTATAGGGGTTCGATCTAGAGTAGTTATATGTCCACTTTGAAAGCCATTTCATTATCATGTGATAGATTTATGAAATTCATCATCTCATACATCTCATTTTGGCCCATTCTCTCATTGTACAATAATTTTCCCTCTTTAATGATTTGATTCTCTCTAATCCACTATGGAAATGGTTGGATCCTCATGAATGCGATGAACATGAAAATATATGTTCCATGGTTTGAGCATTTAGAGGATCAACGGTAAGTCCATGTGGTTGAGATGTGAATCGAGGCTTGGAGGAAGATTAATGACGGTAGGAAAGAAGTAGAATGGTGAATCTAGGCTTGGAGATGATGGATCTCAGATTGGAGATGGCGTGAATGTAGACTGAAGGCGGTTGGAGAGATCGGAGAAATCTCAAATAGAGAAAGGAGGAGACTAGGTCCATTTGGTGATGGAGGAAGATGAAGTGATTTAGAGAAGCCATTAATGAAGCTTGAAATGGATCTTGGAGTGTTAGAGAAAAGATTTTGGCGGCCCTTCGGGGTAGAGAAGATCGATCCTTCAAATGGTTGTGAAAGGGGGTATTTATAGTTGGAATTGGTGTGGAGTGACGAAGTCATAAATATGGATGCAAGGCCATATGGGTACAGCAGTCCGTGCTTTCTTTCCAACTGGCTTCAGCTGTTATCTTCACATCAGTAGATATCATGCATGGCCGACCTCTGGTTGGACGAATGAGCAAGCTGCTTGGTAATGAATGAGCGATCCTCTGTAAGAATGAACGAGCGAACATGGATAATATATTTGACCAAATCATTTTGTCTTAATTTCTGGGACCATCACATGTGATTTGCTACTTCATCCTTTTTCATAGATTATTTAAATAATATGTACTTTGTCCTCTAGTACTCTTTTGGGATTAAGAATTACGAGACATGCCACTCTCCTTTATTTGGTTTACTGTACAAAAGTGGGATTGGAAATTACTGTTTCTACCATTGATTTGTATGCTTTATTTTATGAATCTGCTCGACCTCTCAGCAAGGTGAACGAGCGACCCTTAGCATGGAGGAACGAGCGACCCTTATGCTTGCAGCTGCCTGACCTCAAGATGCTCAAGCTATATGAAATGTGTGAGTAAGAGCTCCTTGGCCTGTACGTGAGAAGCTGCTCGATCCTTCACTTTGATAGCGATCAGCCACGCTGAAGCTAGCTTATCAACATGATGTTTACGTGTCCAAGTCGGGTCTGATGCGATAGACCTATGAATTGCTTGAGTTGGAGGAGCTGATCGACCTGACACCAAGGCGATGTCCATCTTCTCAACATGGTGTAGTACTCGACCGAGCTAAGGTTCTTTTTAGACCAAGGTTTGCGTAGAGTTCTTATATTGCTTGATGGAATGACCCTGTATGAGTTTGCTTTTACCAAACTATGTAATGATGACATGACAGGGTTAACAAGAGGAAAACGCAACTTTGCTTGGAGTCCTGACTATGACGAAGCATTCCAGAACCTGTTGAATCACCTGGAGAGACCTCCTATTTTATCAAAGATGATTGATCACGAAGCCCTATTCATGTATCTAGCGATATCCCTACATGCCATCCATTCATTACTCATTCGTGAAGACAATCAGATTCAACGATGTGCAAACTATGTCAGTAAAAGACCAACGAGAGCCGAGCGCAACTACCGGAAGATTGAAAGATGGCTTACAACATCATGATAGCGTCACGGAAGATGCATCACTACTTTCAGGCTCATTCGTTCAAGGTGTACACCGACCACCTGCTGCGACAGGTCCTTTAATGACTTGTGCTATTTAGGAGATAACTTAAGTGAAATATTAACCCAGCCAGTTCGATTTTGCCTATATCCGATAAAGGGCCATCCAAGGACAAGCACTAGTGGATTTTATCATAGAAATTATGACTCCATAGGACAATGTTGAAGACACTGAAACACCAGCTACTGGATGGAAGCTATTCATAGATGTAGCTCGTAAAGATCGATGTTCTAGCTCTAGAATTATTTTTGCTAACTCCTAAGGAACAATCGATGCATTGTGATTAAGTCTGAACTTCGTTGCAACAATAAAGCGAGTATTAAGCCCTTATTGACGGGCCTAAACTCACAAAAGAGCTAGGGGTGAAGTCAATTCAATTTTTTTGTGACTCCTAGGTTGTCGTCTAGCCAGCCGGAAAGGAGTTCCAAGCTAAGATGGCACGTCTTGCCACCTACCTTGATCGAGTTCACGAGCTATTGGCCAAGTTTGAGTATGACTGCATTGGACACATCTAACGTAACCAGAATGAGAAAGTCTACTCGTTGGTTAAGCTAGCTAGTTCAGAGAATCTAGGACGAATGGGGTTGATCATGATCGAGATATTTAGCACCCCAAGTAAATATCGAATGGAAGTCAACATGGCACAAATTGTTGAAACCCATAGGTTGGGCGACTCCCATCAAGAAATTTCTCTTGTGCGAAACCCTACCTAGGTGGAAAATGTGCTCTCCTACACCAAGTCGTGAGATAAATCATTCAAAGGGACATGTTATATTGAAAAGGGTTTTCCACCCACTTATTTTTGTATGAAACCCACGACGACACAAAATGAGTACTACGATAAGTGCACGAAAGCGAGCATCACAACCGCATTGGGAGGCAAACTTTGGGAAAGAATATACTCTCGTATGATTATTTATAGCATACCATCAACCGAGATGCGATTGATTATATACGACGCTATAACAGTTGCTAGAAGTTTGCCATTTCTATGAGATTCGCCAACCCAACTCACCCAAATGGTCAGCTTTTGGTATTTCGCGATAGGGGAGTAGACATCATCTATAGCATTTTGTTTTCATGGTGGAGTAAAGTGCATGATTTTGGCAGTTGGATATTTTACTAAGTGGGCTAAAGCTGAACCACTTACCGTAATCACGACAAAGCGCTGATCAATTTTGTCATCAAAAACATTATATATCGATTTGGAATTCTTATTACTATCATAACTGATAATGGAATTCAACTTGATAACTTAAAATTCAAGGATTTAGGTTGATGATACCACATTAATAAGGGATATATAGCTATCGCTGACCTGCGATCGAATGGGTAGGTCGAAGCAGAGAACAAAATCATAAATTCCATCCTGAAGAAGCGATTAGAGAAGGCTAGAGGCAAGTGGGTCGATGAGATACCATTATCCCTTTGGGCATAAGAAAGGACCCATGAGTTCGCAATTAGTCATACTCCATTTATGTTAGCTTATGATTCTGAAGCAGTCATACCCGTTGAGCTCGAAATCCTCTTTCATGGAACTTCCTACTATGATCCTTTGTCTAATAAAATGCTTCTCATAGAATCACTGGATATGATCGATGAAAAGAGAGAGGAGATTGGCTTGCGATCTGCAACACATTGGCGTTGGGTCGCCATATACTATAACAAAAATATTTTGCCTATATAGGCTTGAAGTGGGAAGGATCTTACGTCATTTTACAGAAACTTGAAAACAGAGCTTTCAGGTTAGCAATTTTTGATGGCGACCGACTCCTAATAGCATGAAATGCCGATCAAAGATGACATTACTTCACTTAAGCTTTTATTTCTTATCACTTTGTAAATTGAACTTTGCTTTCGAACTAGGCAATAAGACGTGACTCGCTGATTACTGTTGCATTACTAGTAAAATCCCTTTCATGTTATGTGACTATTTGTAATCATATGGCTAAGTGTTGTTATTCGACCGGCCTACACCGACATTTGTGCGAAGGGCACGAATAATCCTTAATGACGTTCAATTGCTCATGATTCAACGAGCGTACTCAATTATGCAACAGGTTAGATAAGAGTTAACCAAATTTGAGCATAACTCAAACGCTTAATTAACGATCCTCACTCTAAGACTAAAGTGAAGGAACGACGTCCAAGCGAATGTGATACGATCATTCACATAATTAACTCTAACTCTCGACGACTTGAAAATGTGTATAAAACAATGGGTTTACATGAATGGCACACTAAGACTTGAGTTTTCTTAACCTATAACTCTAATCTTATTAACAATAGGAGAGTATAAAGAGTAAGAACTAGATGTATGATGGTGTAACTTAGCCTTACCGAGACTGGGGACATATGTGCTGATATAGAAATTAATTTCAACCACGCCAACGATACGGCGCATGACTCAAAGTTAATTGGGGTATATACATTGCCTCTCGACTAATGCTTACTCGAATGAGATGACTTATGGGTTAAGTGTAGATTTATAAAGTCGTGAGTACATTAAATGAAAACACTTAACAATTTATAGATAAAACAAACTATTTTATTCATAATTGCAGGTTTGTACAAGCATCAAGGCAAAATTACGAGGGTTGTACTCGCACAAGTCTTCGACCGACAAAAGAAAAGAAATTCACAACTGCAGGCATGCCTACTTATACTTGGGATGGTCGTCATTCTTAGAATTATTTTAGGCTTCTCCAAGTCAGACTCCTTGATGACTCGGTGTTCGGGAGGTTTGTCCCTTTCATACTACTCGATACCTTTCTCGAACTTGTCATGATTATTTTTAGATCTAATGGTCGCCTAGGGAATGATAGAAATATTTGACTATGTTTTAGGAGATGTCCTAACCTAATGGGTACCTGCAGTAGGAAGAGCTATGCTTGTTAGTCCATTTGGAACTATGGGCATCTCGTTGCCTCCTAAATAGCTTGCAGACATTCTAAAAGGAATTTCTTAAACTACGGGGAAGTTAGAAATGTACCTTTTGCTGAGTCGCCATCAGCGAGCTCGAGAGTTTTAGGTGTTAGGGATTGCGAAATTGACCATTAAGGCAAAACAAACACTAGGGGGTTGAATAGTGTTTTTGAGAATTTAAACAAAATCTAAAACTTATGTGATATACTATATGAATCAATCACCACAGAAGCAATCATAGACACAGAATCAAACACAAACACAAAGATAAACAAAAATAAAGTACAGAAAAGGAAAGAACACACCGGATTTTATACTGGTTCGGAATGCTCCTACATCCAGTCCTGCACAACATTGGATTGTGCAGAGTTTTTACTATATCAATATCCAATTACAACCTCCTTGATTTCACGGCTACAAAGGATACCACCAATTCCAACCTCCCAGATTTCACGGCTACAAAGGATACCATCGATTACCCATCCTTGATTTTACAGCTACAAGGGATACCACTGATTACTTACACAACCCAAACAATTACAAACAGCCCTATAACTCTTCAATAGCACTTGATTTAGAGACTAATGAGAAGAGAGTGAGAAGAGAAAAAGTTTAATGAAAATAGAATTGAACTTGGCAGAGTATAAGTGTAGAAATAATAAAAATGAGAAAGAATAATGGTGTAATGGAAGGAGAAGAAGATGGAGAAGAAGTGTTAATCAGACTTTTGGTCCGGTTCCAAAAGTACGCAAGACATGCTCGACTCAACATATTGCATGATATTACAGCCAAGAGTTGTTACCGGTACCAGAAGACTCGAGTCTGGCCGCTTGCAGAATGTCGCATCCCTCGAACGCAACCTCCAGCAGTATCCGTCCGCAGCCGATCCGAAGGCGAACCATACTCTGAGCCGAAGGCGAGCCATCGAGCGGGTCTGGGCGCAGCGCCGGTGGGGATCCGGGGGCCCACAGTGCCGATGGCGATCGACCATCGTACCCCTCGGTCCCCTCCAAACATTACCAAACCAAGACTTCGCAGTGCGAGCCGTGAACCTAAACCTCGGGCCACCAAAACACCAATACCCATGGCCTTCGCACCACCCATAAGCCGACCTTCGTACTCCTCGAGGTGCGAATTTCGCACCTAACAGGGTGCGAAATTCGCACCCATCAGGTACGAAGTTCGCACCCATCTGGGGTGAAGTTCGCACCCATCAGGGTGCGAAGTTCGCACCCAGAAGGTGCGAAGTTCGCACCCAGAAGGTGCGAAATTCGCACATTTGGAGGTACTAATTTCGCACCCCCCATAGGGTACGAATTCCGCACCCCCCATAGGGTACGAATTCCGCACCCCAGGGATGGATGCGAAAATCTGGCATGTGCATGCTCTAGGTGCGAATTTCTAGGTGTGGTCCCCTATTTCTACCTACACCCACCAACTCCTACCTAACCCCTTTCCTATAAATACCCCATGACTTCACACTTGAAAAGGGTTGGAATTTGTGAGCTTAAGACCCCTAGAGAGCTACTTTAATGGCATCTCCCATTTGAGGAAGAAGAAGGGCAAAAGTGTCTTTTTCTTAATATATTAAATACATGATAATTATGACATCATATATGATAATGATGACATCATGTCTTAGAGACGACATCATATAGCTTAGAGATGACATCATATGGCTTTGAAATGAATGTAATGAGATGTCATGAGAGAGTTTTAGCCTTGTAATCTTTTGTGATGAATAATATTCCAACAACGCTTCAAAGTGGACGTAGGCCCCTCACGAGGCCGAACCACTGTAAATCTCTTATGTTATTTACTGTTTTCGCTCTAGTCTATCCGACCAAATCAATTATACCTAGTAATTGGAATCTTTGGTGTTTACGACATTTTTTGCCGTCAGCAAGAAGATTGAATAAAAAATTCGAAATCAACCCCTATTTATAAGATTTGAAAGGTTGCAACGTTTCTGAACCATCACAAATAGTGAAAAAACACTTCCTTTCAATTTGAAAAAAATGACAATTATATGTCTACATGTGTATATATGTATGTCGACATATCAATGTACAAAATTGAAATTTGAATATTTTTCAAGTGTTTTAATATATATATAATTATGGATTAAAACATAGTGTTATAAATGAATATTTTAAAGTAGAAAATCATATGAAAACATAAATATAAACTATATAAACATATTTATAAAATTATAGAATTTAAAACTATATAAATATAAAGTATATAAAGTATAATTATATAAAACTTGTAAAACTTGAGTTTGAAATCAAAAGTAAAGTAAATAAGATAAAATAGAGAAGTTAGAGATTGAAGATAGAATTTGAAAATAAAATTTGAAATCAGAAATTGAAAAATAGAATTTGAATTTGAAATTTGAAATTTGAATTTGAAATTTGAATTTGAAATTTGAATTTGAACCTGGAGTGCAATTCAAGGTCTTACATAATCTAGACTCTATTACTGTATTTATATTAAACTCTTGAACTTTTAAAATCAAGAATACTCATGAGTCTTGAATCATCTCTGAATTTTGAATCCCTAATATCTTTAAACTTTACAGTCTTCAGTAATAATTCCTGTATATAAATCCTGCTTGTGTGTGTGTGTATATATATATATATTCTAGACAAAAGTGTTAGTATATATTTTAAAATCAATTTATATTGCAATAAGGTTGTTGTAATCAAAACTCCACTCTCCAACAATCTCCCTCTTTTTGATAATGACAACCTTTGTTTATAAAATATCACACCTATACATACCTGTTGATAATGATCCTTCTAATACTCCCCCTGTCTATATGAATCCTATAAACTATGTCTATATTTTATAATTTCTCCCCCTTTAGCATTATTAAAAAGAAATTCTAAAACTACTCCACTTAAATCCTATAACTATCTAAGTAATTCCTATACTAAAGTAAAGTACTCCCCCTTAATTCTAAAACTCTCCCTTAAAATATAATTCTCCTTATATCTACAAATTTCTGTAACTACCTTTAAATTATGACTATGCAAGTCTAATAATCTAAACTAAGAAAACCAATCAATATTTATAATCAATTCAAACAAACAATTCAAACAATCAATCTATACAAGAAATTCAAGCAAGCTATTCTAGTAATCAATTCAAGCAGTCAATTCAAGCAATTAACTAAATTAACCAAATTAAATAATATATGTTAATAAACACTTCTTGAATCTTCAACTGATCCTAAAAATTATAAAACTCCCCCTTAATCTAATACAAGACTAAACCTATCCTATACTCTAATTCCCTTAAAACTATAACTTTAATCTACACTAAGAAATAATTCTGATAAGATATCCTTAAAATTATGATATAGTTAAGTAAAGAAATCCAATCCAAACAATCAACCAATTTAAGTTTTGTTATCACAAAACATTTGTTCAAATAAATTTAACCATAAAGCCAACCATTTTTTTGTAACTTCTATTTATCCTAAAAACCTATAACACTCCTGTCAACCATAAACGCATAAGTATATTTCTAGCACTCAGCTAATGAGATTCAACCATGTCAAACAAGTCAATCAAGTTATTTATGTCAAACAAATCAGACAAGTCAATTAATTCAACCAAGTAAACCAAATCAAACAAGTCAATCAAGTCAAAGTAAATATGTTATGTGTTTAATAATCCTATATATTTCTAAGACAACAATTCCCCATATAGTATACTTGTTTATGTATGGAGTTAAAAATCAATATGTAATGTAGTGAGTGCAATATATTAGTTACAAAGTAGTATGAACTATATGTAAAGCAATATGAGATGATTTATTGAATGATATGCAACTTGTAATGTGGATGACATGCATTATAATAAATGAGGTATGATAAGATGTGTAATGATATTATGATAATAATGATTTGATGGTGATATGTATTTTTGTAAAATATATTTAAAGTAATATCTAAATATTATGGATATATTATAAATTATTTAAATCAAACAAAGATAATGTTAATTTCTAGACATAGGTTAACTGTATTAATGAAAGAGATTGAAAGAATAGTATAAATGATTATTAAAAAGGGAAAAAATTTATAAGGACAAATTAATTTAATATTTTATCCATAAGGACAACACAATTATATTTTATCCAGAAGGACAATTAATTGCCCAGCCCAAAAAAAACCCAGTTATTTCATTTTCTGTCTTAATAGTCGTAACCCTTACTTCTCTCCGCCGTAATTAAGAAATGACTACAGAATCGCGATCGTCGAATTCTCCGCCTACGAAGTCTCGTAAATTAGATCGAAACCGAAGCAACTATACTGACAACGAGTTAATGGAAAAAGTAGTGGAAAGGAATTTTGAGAGCCTAGTTGAAGTTGCGGAATTGTCCGAAGCTGGAGTCGAAACCCTAAGTATTGATGGTCAGAAGAAAATTCACAATCCAGTAATGGTTAAAATTGCAGTTGAAAGAGGAAATGATAACGTTGGTTGCCAATTTGTCGATCAAAGAGGAGTTGATGGAAAAAATGATACTGAAAATGTACAAACTAGTAACGAACGAATTGTGGTTGAGAACCGGAGTGATACAATTAAAGCTAAAAATGATGAAGAATTTATGTTGGGAGAAAAAAATGATGCTGTCAACGCTGAAACTGTAGAGCAAGTAAAATTTCGAATAGGAAATGATACCCTGGATCGAAAAAATGATGGAAAAAAAGTGAGAAAAAGCGGTAGAGTAGTAAGTAAAGAGACTCGGTCGAAACCGTTTTATGATCCAAAGTATGTGGAAGAAAAGTTGAAGAAAGAAATAAAAGTCAATAAAAAAAGGTATGTGTTATTCATAGTAAGAATTTTCAGTAGTGTTTGTTTCAATTTTGTAACAATAATTATTAATTTGTGCAGGTTATAGAAGGAAGAAAAACCAAAATATTTGAAGATAAGCATGCGGGAAACACTGAAGAAAATTCTGTAAGTTAAAAATGCTAACTTCAATGATATATAAATGATAACTACAATGGTATTAAAATGATAACTTGAGTAGAGCTTTGTATTAAAAATGATACTGTATATGTGTTAAAAATGATACCTTGATTCGAAAAGTAAGGAAATTAAATTGATTTGTAGTGATTTTTTCCTCGTTCATCTCTCTCGTTCGATTTTCTACGACGAATTCGTTATTTTTGATTCTGCGAATTCGTTGTAGAAAATCGAACGAGGGAGATGAACGAGGAAAAAATCACTGGAAAATACCTTTTTTTTATGGTGAAGTTAGCAGCAGTTTTTAGGTATTATTTTTCTATTTTTTTAGGTATCATTTTTCGTGTTTTAACAGTGTTATGGTTTTGTGATTCTAATTTTGTTGCTATATCAATTTTCTACATGTACTGTTGCATTAGCTTTGCAACTCAATTGAAATCATGTCATTTTAATCAATCAAAGTGGGATGTAAACATTTTTTGTATTAGTTTTCCTTTAAAATCTCAAAGCAGTTTTTAGGTATCATTTTT
Source organism: Allium sativum (assembly GCA_030737875.1). Lineage (NCBI taxonomy): Eukaryota > Viridiplantae > Streptophyta > Magnoliopsida > Asparagales > Amaryllidaceae > Allium > Allium sativum. The sequence continues at coordinate 13,880,645 of CM060920.1, forward strand.
ATAATATTTTTTTAGGTATCATTTTTGTATTTTCTAGTTGAATTTACATCATAGCAGTTTTTAGGTATCATTTTTATATTATTTTTTGGGTATCATTTTTACTATATTCACTGTGCTATATTTTTTTATTTACTTTTTGTTGCTGTATTAATTTTGTTGCTGTACTGTTGCACTAGCTTTGTGATTGACATAGAAATGTGTTTATTTTATGCTCTTATATCTTATCTTTTGTATATAAATAAATATTACTTGGGTATTGTTTTGTTACTTTTACAGATATTCCAACCCAGCCCGCATGCAACCAGAAATGTAGAGAAATAGAGTTCAATTTGCTGTGTATTTGCATTTTGAAGAATTGTAGATGAAGATATCACATCTAGTTGCTGTTGAACAAGAAAAGGAGTGATAAAAAGGCTTTGCACATCACAAATCAATGAAGAAATATCAAGGAAGCAAGAGGAAAAAGAGAAAAGGCCCAGATTTGCTTTATTTATCTAAGGCCCATTTATGTTTCTCATTGTAAACTAATTAGTGGTGTAATGACCAGGCCCATTTACCATTAGGGTTAGGGTTAGGGTTTGGCTATCTACCCTATATATACCCTTGTAATGGCATTGTAGCCACCATCCTATATCCCATTTTCTATTTCTAATAAAGTTTCTAGTTTTTCTTCTTCTTTTTATTTTTTGCATTTTTTCTATTTCTTAGCAATTAGTGTGTCTACACGATTAGATTCGGTAGAACACTATTTGTGTTTTGCATTTCTTTTCATTAGTGATTGACCGTCTGATTAGATTCAGCGGTAATCCTAATTTTATTTCCTGTTGTTATTTATATTCTGCACTTTTATTTTCTGTATTTTAATCGCGTTCATAGGTTTAATTGGATTTGATTAGATTTGAATCTGATTCATAGTTCATTGCTTTTCCATTGAAGTTGTGATTTGATCGTCGGTTCAGTTAGATCTGTTCTGAATCAAATTACAGTTTTAATTTTGTTTTGTTTTGCAAAATCAACCTCCAGCTTCGTCTAACTCGCCCAAGAGATTAGATAAATAATTTGATTTTAATCTGCCTCCCTGTGTTCGACCTGTATGCTACACACCTGTATGCTTGCAGAATTTATTACAAATGTCGCGCTTTTCTAATTTATAGATTAGCGTCGATCAAGTTTTTGGCGCCGTTGCCGGGGAGGCAACATTTAAATTTTATTATTTATTGACCTCTGATTCGTGTTAGTTTTGTTTTCCTTGTTTTTTTTTTCACGTATTCATATAAAAAAAAAGAGAGAAAAAAAAATTTCACTGATTTTCTACCTTTTCTACTCCCATTCTGCCCCTTTCTTCTTTTACATTTTGATTTATTTCTATAAAAGAATTTAAATAAAAAAAAAAAATCACAAATTTTCTTCTGTTTCTCCTTTTGTCTTTCCTCTTTTCAATACAGTCGATTTCTTTCCTTCTATTTCAATTCTTCTTTCTTTTCTAAAAAAAAAAAAAAAAAAAAAAAGAGAGAAAGAAAATCATAAAAACATTCTTCTTTTGCAATTTCTTTCCTCAACGTTGATTCCTTGCCTTCTGTTTCATCCCCACATACATACATACAACTTTCCCTTTCTACAATCTCTGCCGCCAACAAAAACCAAAGTGGTACCCTACCCACTTTTCTCCATACCATTCTCCAATTCTGTCCATCAATTTCACCACTTCATCACTCTATAAACCACAAGTTCATCCCTACTGCTCCACACCAAAAATCACCCTGCCACGTTCAAATTCCTTCAACCCAGAAAAAATACAACCACCAAGGATCCTCCTACCAAGTCACCCTCCAACAAATCCTTCAACTTACCACGCAATATCCTTCACAACAGCAAAACGCTGAAGTCCAACCCCTCCACAACCGAACAACCACAAATTCAACATCATCCACTCTTCAACAAATATCACGGTATAAACCCAGTTCGCACAGTCAACCCTCATACCCATTAAACAACTCACCAGGCCAACCACTTCATCCCGACAACAAACACAGTTCTGACCAATCGCCCCAGCAACTCAGGCGAACAAACTCTCCTCTCCCTTCACAAACCACAACCACAATACCATCAGTGCAAACCACACTTCATCCTCTTGTACCCCTCATCACGCAATAATCCTGTAGCTGCAATTACCCTCAGACCAAAAACAGTCCGCATACCATTCTAAAAACCCGAGAGAATCGCACCCAATTCACAGACCAAAATGGATTCGTAATTCCTTGAAACGATTTCGTGAAAGATAAAGTGTGACTTTTGCTCTTTTTGTTTCTTTCTTTGATCCAATTTTGACTTTCCAGGAAGATGAATGGCTTTATATTTTGGGTGTGATTGTGAGGAGGCGTGAGTCCTTTTAAGGGAAATTGGGGTTCGGTATCTTTGCAATTATGGTACGTGGTTTGGGTCTTTGTGTGCGAATCTATTTAGCCTAAAGTGGTCTAGCTAATTATTTTATTCTTTGTTAATTTTTTTTTTGTTTGGTTTTAGTTTAGTTTGTTTTCTCTTTGTTTAGTTCGTTTTCTTTTTGTTTAGTTTGTTGTCGAGCTGTTAGCTTGTTTTTTTTTCTTTTCAAAATTGTCCTTTTCCTTATATTTTCAAATTTCTTTCAAAAAAAAAAAGTTCAAAAAAAAAAATAGAGAATTTTTCAAAAACAGGTACAGCTGAAATTTTTAAAAAAGGGTCTTAAAAAAAAATTTTTCGGGCTCCTAGCCCGAACCCGTGCCGCAGCGCAGTCAAGCAATTAATAGAAGAGGACAACAACAGAAAGCAGCAGACGATTCAGATGGGTTGGAGCGGTTGCACACCAAGTGGGGTGTGAACGCGCTAGCGCTACCCAATTTCACTGGAGGACTGCCGATCAAGGTGAAAACTTTTAAAACACTACAGGTGCTCTGCTGCAAAGAAAAAAATATATAGACAATTGTTGTAAAAAAAAAATTCTGTAGGGGCAGCGGCTTGAATGTAAATTTTAATTCTGCAATTTATATTTCTGTGTCTGTTCTGTAACTGATATTTCTGAATTTGTGGTGAGGAACGGTTTTCCATAACTAATCACTCTCATCGAAATTCAATTTTAACACTTGATTTGATTTGCAAAATAATATAATTGAAAAGTGGTGTTTTGTGAAGTTGATTGTCTCGTATAATTGGATCGCGGATATATATTAGTTCAATTTATTGAACTTTTAGCAAAAGAGGTTGCATACTACCCGTAAAACATTGGTCGTATCCCTTAGTTTTATACTATACGCGAACGGCCATAAGACCCTCTTCCCCCTTCCAATTGAGTCAGTTAATTAATAGAGCACAACTCATTCTTTTATACTATTTTGAACTACGAATAATTTCTGTCTTCTCTTAATTGCATTCAAATGTCTGATTCAAAAAAATCTTTGAGAGAAATGTGGAATCATAACCTGAGTAGACGTCCTCTTGAAGAGTATGAGTATGGATTACAACTCATAAAGCAAAACTTTCCGAATTTTTGTGAGTCCAATGCCAACAATTTTCAAAATTTTCAAAATGACCAACATTTTCAACATCATGAATATAATCGAAATGCCGATTTCAATTCAAATTTCAATAATTTCGATTATGGACCACACCCACATCAAAACGATTTTGAATCCCAATATAGCTTTGATCCACATAAGTATGGAGTTGGAAACCAATTCGAAAATAATTTTGAGAATGATTTTCAAATCGATCAAAATTTTCAAAATTACAACCCATATCAACATCTTGAAAATAACCAAAATTTCAATTTTCCATCGAATTTCAACAGTTTTGGTTATGACCCTAATTTTCAAAATCAAAATGATTTCCAGTATCATTGTCATTTTTCTGAAGATTCAAACAACCACCACATTGGCAATGATATTTATCATGAAATTGATGTGGACTATAATTTTGAGAATCAAGAAATCCAGAACGAGAGCTTTCAAATCAACGATTCTGAAGAATATCATCTTAACATTCTTAGAGAGAGGGTAGAAAAGCAAGATAGACAGCTTGATGAACTTCTTTGTTTAATGACATCTTTTAAAGAACAACTTGAACAACAAAATCAAATTCAAACATGCGATGATCTAGAAAACAATCCATTCTTTGCTAATAGTGAAAATTTTCAGATAACAACTTTCGAAACGGAGAATAACGATCTAAATGAAGTTGTTCAAAATTCAAGAAATGATCTGGACTTCGATTCTTTTCAGGAAGAAGATTTAAGTTTAGATTTTGATCTTCCTCTTCCGGGCTGTGAGAAACTTGAAATTCTAGGAATTGAACAGAATAAAAATGTTGAATTTTTTAATTCAAATTTGGAAAAGGATTTTAAGGAACATGAATTCTTTGGATTGTACGAGGATGAGTTGCCAAATGAGGAAGAAGTGGATTCACGTCACGAGTTCGGAAATTTTAACTTTGAGAAAATTTCAAACAAACTTGAAATTGTCAGTGTCGAAAATACGTTGTCAGTTAATGATGAGAAATGTGATCACATAGTCTTGAACAAAACTCAGATTTCAAATTTCACTGAATTTATGTGTGATCACAATTTTTTGAAAAATTACACTGATAAATTTGTTGAACACATGAACTGTTTTTGGAATGTTAGTTTGATTGAAAAACTCCATGTTAGGACGACCTTGAACATTTATTTGCTGGACTATAAATCTAGGTTTAAAGATGAGATGGTTTTCAAAAACCTTTGCTTATTAGAAAACACGCCTAGACATAGTGGGAATGGGACCCATAGGGCTAGAACCAAGTGTGGGGGGAAAAGTTGGTGGAACTCTTTGCATCGCATACATCGCAAACACATATATCATTGTACATATGATCCATTTCTCCATATAGTTAAACTGCATTTCATTTTACAAATAATTTTGCAATTAATCTATCTCTGGGTACGATCTTTCAAATTTAGGAAACGTTCACAGTGTGGACACTGTTTAGTTCAAGTGTGGGGGGGAGTCTGCATTTCACTCATTTTCGTTTTTTCTTTATTTTATTTTTCCTTTTCATTTTTCATGCATTTAGATAGGACCATCATACATTCCAGATTGTACGAACATACCATAATTTTTTTTTTTTTTTGAAAAATACGACTCAATTTAGATTTGATACAACAAAATAAGTTAAGGATTATTAATCAGTTGATAGTATTTTTTTCTCTCAACTAAGTTCAAATTTGAAATATAATGAAAAGTTTAATTTTGAGGGATAATGGTGTAACCGGTACATAGGGAGATTCTTAGGTGATGGCCATGAAATCTATTCTATATTGTAGACTTTGTTTAAATAAGTGGAGGACTTAAAATACTTATATTGGCTTTTCAAATCTTTAAAACTAAGTTGTGTTAAGTTGAATTCGCGTAACTCTCTTTTGTGCTTAAATTTTCGATAATAATAATAATAGTATTCCAAGGGTATCCAACATTGCTTGTATATCAAGCGTTGGTGTGCAAACCCGCCAAGCTCTATCCGACACGTTGTTGACAAAGTCAAAGTTGGAATATCTTGGTCTCATTCTATGAGATTGGACACCTAAGGATTACCGACACGTTGTTGACAAAGTCAAAGTCGGCCTGCACAATCCGCCAAGCTCTTTACCCACTCTCCGTTAGTCCGCGAGGCAGTGCATGGGTGGTAAACCTTGGTCTTTTTAGGTGTATGTACTTAATCATAAATCTTAAAATTTTATAGAATAAAGAATAAGCGATGATACCCAAACACTTCTTGACCTTATTGATTTGACTAGCCATACATGACAAAATTAGAATACCACTTTGCAAACTGTGCCAAACAAACTAAGAATTTATTTCATGGCTGCACTATGTTATCAACCGAACTAACTGGCCAAACTGGAATTTAACATTTGAAAACTTGATTTATATGGAAAAATTTGTGACAAGTTGAGGTATCTAAAATAAAATCAACTAATTAGAAATTGTTAACTTAAATTGTTGTACCACTTTCCTGAAATAAGTCGTGTTTTCATTTTTCGTTTTTATCTGCATATGTCCATTGCATTCATGTAGTCTCATAGCATACTGCATTTGGATTTTGTGGGTAGTATCCGCTGAAAACCCTCACGAGACACCACTCGTCCTACTAGGGACACCTAGAGGTTTAACGGCTTGTTGCATACGCTCAATGCAATCGTGTTTCCTACGAAAGTGTGACCTATCTAGTTAGTTTTCCATTTTCTTTTTACTCGAGGACGAGTAAAAGATAAGTGTGGGGGTATTTGATTGACATAGAAATGTGTTTATTTTATGCTCTTATATCTTATCTTTTGTATATAAATAAATATTACTTGGGTATTGTTTTGTTACTTTTACAGATATTCCAACCCAGCCCGCATGCAACCAGAAATGTAGAGAAATAGAGTTCAATTTGCTGTGTATTTGCATTTTGAAGAATTGTAGATGAAGATATCACATCTAGTTGCTGTTGAACAAGAAAAGGAGTGATAAAAAGGCTTTGCACATCACAAATCAATGAAGAAATATCAAGGAAGCAAGAGGAAAAAGAGAAAAGGCCCAGATTTGCTTTATTTATCTAAGGCCCATTTATGTTTCTCATTGTAAACTAATTAGTGGTGTAATGACCAGGCCCATTTACCATTAGGGTTAGGGTTAGGGTTTGGCTATCTACCCTATATATACCCTTGTAATGGCATTGTAGCCACCATCCTATATCCCATTTTCTATTTCTAATAAAGTTTCTAGTTTTTCTTCTTCTTTTTATTTTTTGCATTTTTTCTATTTCTTAGCAATTAGTGTGTCTACACGATTAGATTCGGTAGAACACTATTTGTGTTTTGCATTTCTTTTCATTAGTGATTGACCGTCTGATTAGATTCAGCGGTAATCCTAATTTTATTTCCTGTTGTTATTTATATTCTGCACTTTTATTTTCTGTATTTTAATCGCGTTCATAGGTTTAATTGGATTTGATTAGATTTGAATCTGATTCATAGTTCATTGCTTTTCCATTGAAGTTGTGATTTGATCGTCGGTTCAGTTAGATCTGTTCTGAATCAAATTACAGTTTTAATTTTGTTTTGTTTTGCAAAATCAACCTCCAGCTTCGTCTAACTCGCCCAAGAGATTAGATAAATAATTTGATTTTAATCTGCCTCCCTGTGTTCGACCTGTATGCTACACACCTGTATGCTTGCAGAATTTATTACAAATGTCGCGCTTTTCTAATTCATAGATTAGCGTCGATCACTTTGTAATTAAATTGAATTTATTTCATTTTAAACCATCAAATTGTGATTCAAACAATTTCTGTATTACTTTTGTCTTTTTATTTTTTTTTAGGTTTCATTTTTACTGCATTCACTATGCTATGTTTTTTTTTCAGTTACTTTTTGTTCCTGTATTAATTTGTTTCTGTACTATTGCACTAGCTTTGTAATTCAATTGAATTTATTTCATTTTAATCAATCAAATTGTGAATAAATCATATTTCACTGTGATGTAAGTAATTTTTGTGCTACTTTTTATTTAAAACATTACTGCAGTTTTTAGGTATCATTTTTTTATTTTTTTGGGTATCATTTTTATTGTATTCACTGTGCTATGTTTTTTTTAGTTAATTTTTGTTGCTGTATTAATTTTGTTGTTGTACTAGGTTTGTAATTCAATTGAATTTACTTCATTTTAATCCATCAAATTGTGAACAAATCATATTTCACTGTGATGTAAGTAATTTTTGTCCTACTTTTTTTTTAAAAACATTACTGCAGTTTTTAGGTATCATTTTTTTATTTTTTTGGGTATAATTTTTATTGTATTCACTGTGCTATGTTTTTTTTTAGTTACTTTTTGTCGCTGTATTAATTTTGTTGCTGTACTGTTGCACTAGGTTTGTAATTCAATTGAATTTACTTCATTTTAGTCCATCAAATTGTGAATAAATCATATTTCACTATGATGTAAGTAATTTTTGTGTTACTTTTTATTTAAAACATTACAGCAGTTTTTAGATAGAATGTAAAAAGGATATTAACTTGATATTAACTTAGTGCAAGGAAAAATGATAATGTAGAATGTAAAAAGGATAATGCAAACTATAAATGTAAGGGTTAATTAGATTAATCTTTTTTAAATGCGTTAAATACAATTGTGTCACTAATAAATATTATTATTCTCTGCATTAATTTTTTTTTATGATAACTACGATGATGATTTTGAGAATCCAAGGCCTTGAGAAATTAAGTCAGGTATTTCAATGGAGAGAAAAGAGGAGTTAGTCGTAGGTGAAAGAACTAATTGTGCAACAGCTTACAGATGTGGGTTGCAATCGTATTACAAAACGATCTGTTTGTTGAGAGACAAGAAAGCATTGACATGCAAGCAAATTGACTTTTTGAAAAGAACGTCGTTTTATGAGTTTTTTTTCTGTTTTTTTATGAGAAAAACATTTCACTGACAGAGTGCAAGAAAAAAGCAGAAAATTTGGATGTAGTATATTCATGCTACTCAGTGGAGAAAGAATGTTTTGTGTTTGGAGAAAGTAAAATGGAAATTCGGCCAGAAGGCATAATTCTATTATTTTACATGCCTTTAGAAGGTTCTGATATAGTCGACACACCAAAAATGACTAGTAGAACGATACCGACTGTGACAACAAGCGATTTCGCTCGATCTGAATCAGTTGCTAACCCGACCCAGACCGTTCGAAATGCCTGATTGTTTTGAGAACATGACAAAGTAGAACGCAGACGGGAGAACTTTTCATTGTATATTACAACAATACCGTCAGAATACAAGAATATACAGAGTATAAATAAATATTACACAGAAATATCAGAGATTTAAATTACACTTAAATACATAGCAGCGGAAAATAATACAATATACAACTGAAGGAGATATACGGATACAAAGCTTTCCGGATATCATTCCAGCTGTAAACCAGGATCCTGTGAATAAATCTGCAAAACCAAAACTACTAGCTGCCCATGTCAAAATAAGGGCACCCAGAGTTTAGGTTAAAACAATAAACTCCAGGTCAGTCATTGGATTGGTGTGAGAACTAAAACAGTTAATCTTTATTTTAAAGTTAGGTAAATCAAGGGACCACGCCGTATAACATGGAACGGGTTTCCTCCCAAGAATACCAGTGCATAAAACAACAGCGCAATGCTAAATAAAGAACAATGAAGCTATTATAAGACCCAGTTCCCATCACATAATGCAACGCAAGCCGGAGGATAGGGTTTTTACCTTATAATAGCCAAAGAATGCTTGATACGTTTAAAACAGATTATTTGATACTATTATAAGTGCATAGTGTATAAAACATCTTCAAATCATAAGTATCAATCATAGACCGCATAAGTGCCCCATCCCACTATGTCCCCATACTAGACTCTACAAATAAAACCGCAAATGTCACGTATTTGGAAATTGGATTTCCATCTATGAACCGAGGCAAAAGATAGTCCTCAACCGATTCGAGACGCTCTAGTCCGCCCCTCAGGATCAGAGCTCAAGTGACCCTTGGATCGTCAGGGCCGGTCCACCGATGTGGATTAAAATGCCTGAACATGCGTTTCCCCGCCCTATGGGGCGTAGGTGAGCCAACTAAATGACTCCATCGGACCCGGATCGTCCGATCAAACCGAGGCGCCCCGCAGAAGCAACAACCACATAAGTCAAACTTGTCAGGGCGTGTAAAACCACTGACACCACTTCTAACTAAAAAGAAACGCATGCCCTCCCTGAGGTCCTACTCACGTTTTTGGTTCATACTGGGTGTGCAACTCGCGAAGTAAACGTTACACAAAGCTATGCCACAAAGGCCGTGCTTCAATCATCAACCACAATACTTTGCTTTTCAACAGAAGCCTTGATCATTCGCCACTTAGGCATGCCACACAGGCAGTTCACTCTATGCGTTTGATATCCATCAGTACATAACCCCTGAGCTCGTACGTCTCAGAGAAGGACGTTAAGCAAGAGATTAAATTCTCCGCCGCCAAACAGATATATATTTATTAGAAATCAATCACACAGACTAAAATCCAATGTCAGACACATAGTCCATTTACAAGTTCGTTCTGGGTTTGAACGAAACTGGAGGCACCTAGTACCCCGCATATCCATCGATCTCCAAGTACGTCTGGACGATCACCAATTGTTTCCATCTTCTTGGGTGTACAGCCCAATCAAGATCATCAGTAATTACCCAAACAATGTGAAGACCTCCGGTCTTCAACCACCGTCTTCATCTTCGACACCACGTCGAATCAGTTATTCAGAATGGGATAAACCCGGCCTTTCTGAACAACTCGCGCATATATATAATAAACACGTGTTACACAAACACAACATACGCCTCATTCCAATTCTGAATATTCTTTTATTCAAATATTCTTATTTTTTGAGAAAGGCTCCCATTAATTTTATCAAAGATAAATCCTTTAGATTTATTCTTTAATCTCCTTTGAATATCAATTCAAACTAGTCGGGATTAACGAACCTTACCGAAGTTATCATTTGTTTTAATTTCCCAATCCCAACCTATTCATCCCTTGAAGTAAAACAGGTAATACTTCATATCTAACACCACGGTGTTATCGGTAAATTCAATTACCATTTCACGTTCAAATCTAATTAAAGATTTAACTATCACATGGAGCAAAACTGGTGAAACTCCATCCTCGATCATTTCAATCTAATTAAAGATTCATTAAAACTCCACTTAGTTTTAATCTGTGACTGGGTTAAAGAATCAGTGTCATTTAAAATACGGTTCACGATAAACCCAAAATCACATCACATTTCAATCAGTCCCTAACCGTAAATTAGCAAGTGAGCAGTTCCCTAAGTATTAACCCTGAAGGCCGAAACCAACATCAGATCAATACCCCAGAAACCATTCAACTTAACCAATCCCCAGTTAGTTTCTGATTTTCTTAACTCCTTTGGGTCTAAGAACAGTATTATTGAAGATACCGTTCACGACAACCCAAAATCACATTCTATTAATTATCGGGTTAAAGAACGAGTGTTATTTAAAACACCATTCATGATAAACCCAAGAATCAATTCGAATTCAATTCCAATTAAATATCATTTAATTGGTACACTTCATTAAATCTAAATAAAAAGATTGAATCTTTTTCTCAACTGGGCTTAAGAACAGTGTTAATGAAGACACCATTCACGACAAACCCAAATCACATTTGATATTAAATACAAGGCTCTGGATAGAAAATATATCGGCTTATAATCAATATCAAATTCTACGACCAACAAATATCGTGTTGGAAATAACGATATAAATATATCTTTCAAATTCCCATAACCATATCTGTATCATCACGAAATTCAACATCGAAATATTCCGAAGACAATTTCAATTCAAATCTATTCCAATTCAATTATTGGAAATTCTGGTTATTTTCAAAACCATTTCAAATCCAATTTATTTATTTAAAAATAAATAGAATTATAATTCTAGTTCAAAACTAGTTCATTTCGATAAAAATCTATTTTTATCTTTTCAAATATGGAGATTTTCATCCCAAATCTTCACAAATCATTTCTTATGATTTTACACAAATTATTGATATTTTTAATAATTTTATCAAGGCCCGTACAGTCGATTTCCATCAACGGCCATCGAACTGCACTTACAGCGACCTTTTCCAAATTTGATTTGGACATAATTCCAAATCCAACCGTTAGATTTCAAATTTCTAATATTCATCAGAAAGCACTTCTCGATACGAATCCAACGGTTCCGGTTTCAGGAGAATCCAATGGTCGGATCTCCCGTAATATTCGTTCGAAGTCAATGGTCGAAATTCGCGAACTACCGCGGCGCGGCGTGTTCTATTCAGGCCATTATATTATATATATGATATATATAATATATACTTCATCGATTTCAATTCAAAACGTGCTTTATAAATCGTTTTAAATTCATTTTCAAAACGGTTTCAACTTCATATTCAATTTCAAATCAAAATTGAATATCCCAATATAAATTCGTTTTAAATTCATTTCAAACCGATTTCAATTCAAATTGATTTCTAATTCAATTTCAGTTCGTTTTCAATTCAATTCAATTTCAATTCTAATTCATTTATATTCAATTTCAATTCGAATTCATTTATATTCCATTTCAATTCGAATTCATTTCTATTCAATTTAATTCGAATTCATTTCTATTCAATTTAATTCGAATTTCAATTCTTTTCAAAATATCAGATCGACATACAACTAAACAATCGGGATTAGTGTACGTCAAATATCATCCCAATACCCGTGTGGGGTTTCAAACAATCAAACACAGATTTTATTTGTGCAGTTGGGCAATGTGTAAAATTTATCGTCCCAATCAATATCAGTCAAATGTGCGTATATAAACAAATCGTCCGATTTGTTTATTTTTATTTCATTTCATATACACGTTAAAAATTCTATTTTTAACTATAAAATATTTTCCACTATAAAATATTTTATTTCATCTATATGAATATTTTATTTCATTTCACATCACATCACACAATCAACTACACATCAAAATCAAACAAACAAGCATACAAGCCGTCCATGGTCTGTGGACGACGGGTATCGGGTGCTACTAAACACCGTCTGCATCCTAGTATATATTTCACTAGAAAAAGAAAATTAAAAGGTGAGAAGTTCTCACCAAAGCTATCCAATCCCACGACTCTTCTTATGTAGGAAATCTTCACCATCTCTTCTTTCTTCACTTTCGTCATCCGTATTCACTACATATATAAAAATCGAATTTTTACTTTGCTATTCACTATATAAAAATCGAATTTTTACTTTGCTATTCACTATATAAAAATCGAATTTTTACTTTGTTATTCACTGTATAAAAATCGAATTTTTACTTTGCTATTCAATATATAAAAATCGAATTTTTACTTTGCTATTCAATATATAAAAATCGAATTTTTACTTTGCTATTCAATATATAAAAATCGAATTTTTACATTGCTATTCACTATATAAAAATCGAATTTTTACTTCGCTATTCACTATAAAAAATCGAATTTTTACTTTGCTATTCACTATATAAAAATCGAATTTTTACTTTGCTATTCTACTTTGCTATTCACTATATAAAAATCGATTTTTTACTTTGCTATTCACTATATAAAAATCGAATTTCTACTTTAAAATCGAATTTTTACTTCGCTATTCACTATATAAAGATCAAATTTTTACTTTGTTATTCAATATATAAAAATCATAGCTTTTCAAATTAAAATAAACAAGTTTTCAGTTTTAAAATTCATATGTTTTCAGTTTAAAATAAATATGTTTTCAGTTTTTAAAATCAAACAATTTTCAGTTTTTAAAATCAAAAAGATGAATGAAAGAGAAAAGAAAAAAAATTGAAAACTTACGGCGACCGAGAGGGAGGGGACGGATGCTCATGAGGGGGCCCTTCCATGGTGGCGCAGAGGTGCTTGAACGACAGGGGGAGGCGATTGGGGGTGGGGGAGAAGAAGGGGTTAAATCGAGAATGGGGGGGAGGCGGGGGGTCGCGTCGGCTTCAGGAGAAGAGGAGGGGATCAGAGCGAGATGGAGGAGCGTAGGTGGAGGGGGGGAAGTGGAGGGGCGACCATCGACGAGGGGGGCTCGGGGCTTCGTTGCTGCAGCGGGGGAGAGAAGCGACAGGAGGCGGAGGGGAGGAGAAGAAGAGGCGGAGGAGCAGGTGGTGGGGGTGGCGATCGGTGGAGGGTGGAGGCAGTGCGACAAGGGGGAGCGGCCTCCGACGTTTTTTTTCTTTTTTCCCTAAAATCGATTTTGAACGAAGACTAAAGGGGGGGTTAAGTTGACCAGGTAAGTAGGAGGAAGGTTTTATTTTTTAATTATTTAATTTCAAAAAGTTGACTTTTTTATTTGACCTCTAATCGAGGTCCACCGCTTGTCGTCTATAGCTAATTACCCCCATTCCGAACACAATGGGATATGTATCGCAAGCCGATTCGACTGTTTCGATCAGTTTTCGTCAAAATCAAAATATAACTCTATAAATTGAATTTGAACATGCATTTCAATTTACTGGGGCCACATACTAACTAGAAAAATTCCCAAAAAAAATTTTCTAGCTTCGTATAGGCGATACGGTCTAAACAAAACTAGTTTCGTCGAATTCTGAGACCGTTTGAAAAATGGCCATTTTCCAGTCGATTAAAATCAACTGAAACTGGTCAAACGCATTTTCCTTTGCCACGCTCACATATTGATTCAAAAAATTATGAAAATTGGAATCTTGCAATAACTTGACATCACGGATCCAACAAAAGTGGTTTCGTTGAAATCCGAGGTCGTTTGCAAAATGGCTATTTTTAAGGGCCTGAATTCCATAGCGACTATTAAGAATTTTCAACTGGACATATCTTTTGATTCCCGCTATGAAATTTCGATTTTTCGGGTTCGTTGGAAAGATATCCTCAAATAGATCCTATTATTTTTGGTTTCACTAAAATCCGGTTTATTTTGCACCCTGTACATCCATTTGAAGTTTGAAATCGAATTATCGAACTACCACGCCATTTTCAATTCCTTTTATAAATATAAATAAATATTTATATTCTATCGTCGATTCAAACGAATATATACGTTCGAATTATATTCAAAATAAATTTTCCGTCATTTTTATTTAAAATAATTCATTTTAAATAATCAAAATTCGCAAAAATTGCCAAAATAAAAATTTTAAACTGGCCCAGATTTCCGGGTTATTACAATCTCCCCCACTTAAAACTTTTCGTCCCCGAAAAGGAACGAAGCCGAAAGTTGTTTAACTAATCAACTCAACTTTCTTTATTTTGACTACGGCTTAAGTTCTTCAACTTTTCTGTTTCTAAGAACTTTTCAAAAATTTGGCTAACACCCTAAATTTTCGAAAAATTTCGCCATAACCTCCCCTGCACCGGGAGCACGGGAAAATCCCGAAATTGCCATACAGGCCCTCTGATCTCAAAAAGAAAAAGCCAAGCGGCTTATAAAATCATCATCACCCAAATAAAACAGTAAATTATGGCAAACATGTACCTATTTGTCGGGCAAATAAATTTTATTCTTCTGCTCTAGCCTCCTTGCTAAGACCTGTTCAATGTAAGTACATGTATATGCAAGCAAATGCGACTAATTTTCAATACAATTCACTTTTTGGTTCAATTGGGCTATATGGTATAAATTTTAATAAATCAACCAATAATCAACAACACAAACATCAATCAATTAGTTGGATTAACGTTTCAAATTCATAATTTTGATACATATACAGAAAATCATGTTTTTGATGCCAATTCACATGGATAAGTCCTATCTAATTTCGGTTCTCACACCAGTCAATTGGAAATATATAGAAATCTCACTTTCATCGCTCGAAAATAAATACTGGCGACGGTGCCCCATCACCAGAATTATCTCTGGGCAACTAGAGTATGATTCTATAACTATCCAGTACATTAAAACTTCAAATACACGTTTGCAAGACGTATGTGCAAAAACTTTATATATTGGATTGTCCCAATTCAATATAAATAAATAATCAAATACGAACAATTGATTTAAATTTTCAAAACAAAACTTGTTTTCATTTTAAAAATATACTCTTCACACTCGTTCTAGGATACTACTGATCCCATCTCTAACGAGTCATTCCCATTGGATATTACTAATCCAATATTTGATGAATTCTTTCGTATGGTTCTAATGTGCATTGTTCTCTGAGCTTTGTAAACCAAAGCTCTGATACCAAATGTGATAACCAGCGATTTTCGCTCGATCCGAATCAGTCGCTAAACCGACCCAGACCGTTCGAAACGCCTGATTGTTTTGAGAACACGACAAAGTAGAACGCAGACAGGAGAACTTTTCATTGTATATTACAACAATACCATCAGAATACAAGAATATACAGAGTATAAATAAATATTACACAGAAATATCATAGATTTAAATTACACTTAAATACATAGCAGCGGAAAATAATACAATACACAACTGAAGGAGATATACGGATACAAAGCTTTCCGGATATCACTCCAGCTATAAACCAGGATCCCGTGAATATAAATCTGCAAAACCAAAACTACTAGTTGCCCGTGTCAAAATTAGGGCACCCAGTGTTTAGGTTAAAACAATAAACTCCAGGTCAGTCATGGGACTGGTGTGAGAACTAAAACGGTTAATTTTTATTTTAAAGTTAGGTAAATCAAGGGACCACGCCGTATAACATGGAACGGGTTTCCTCCCAAGAATACCAGTGCATAAAACTACAGCGCAATGCTAAATAAAGAACAATGAAGCTATTATAAGACCCAGTTCCCATCACACAATGCAACGCAAGCCGGAGGATAGGGTTTTTACCTTATAATAGCCAAAGAATGCTTGATACGTTTAAAACAGATTATTTGATACTATTATCAGTGCATAGTGTATAAAACAACTTCAAATCATAAGTATCAATCATAGACGGCATAAGCGCCCCATCCCACTATGTCGCCATACTAGGCTCTACAAATAAAACCGCAAATGTCACGTATTTGGAAATTGGATTTCCATCTATGAACCGAGGCAAAAGATAGTCCTCAACCGATTCGAGACGCTCTAGTCTGCCCCTCAGGATCAGAGCTCGAGTAACCCTTGGATCGTCCGGGCCGGTCCACTGATGTGGATTAAAATGCCTGAACATGCATTTCCCCACCCTATAGGGCGTAGGTGAGCCAACTAAATGATTCCATCGTACCCGGATCGTCCGATCAAACCGAGGCGCCTCGCAATAGCAACAACCACATAAGTCAAACTCGTCAGGGCGTGTAAAACCATAGATGCCACTTCTAATTAGAAAGAAACGCATGCCCTCCCTGAGGTCTTTCTCCCGTTTTTGGTTCATACCGGGTGTGAAACTCGCGAAGTAAACGTTACACAAAGCTACGCCACAAAGGCCGTGCTTCGATCATCAACCACAAGACTTTGCTTTTCAACAGAAGCCTTGATCATTCACCACTTAGGCATGCCACATAGGCAATTCACTCTATGCGTTTGATATCCATCAGTATATAATCCCTGAGCTCGTACGTCTCAGAGAAGGGCGTTAAGCAAGAGATTAAATTCTCCGCCACCAAACAGATATATATTTAATAGAAATCAATCACACAGACTAAAATCCAATGTCAGACACACAGTCCATTTACAAGTTCGTTCTGGGTCTGAACGAAACCGGAGGCACCTAGTACCCCGCATATCCATCGATCTCCAAGTACGTCTGGACGATCACCAATTGTTTCCATCTTCTTGGGTGTACAGCCCAATCAAGATCATCAGTAATTACCCAAACGACATGAAGACCTTCGGTCTTCAACCACCGTCTTCATCTTCGACTCCACGTCGAATCAGTTATTCAGAATGGGATAAACCCGGCCTTTCTGAACAACTCGCGTATATATATAATAAACACGTGTTACACAAACACAACATACGCCTCATTCCAATTCAGAATATTCTTTTATTCAAATATTCTTATATTTTGAGAAAGGTTCCCATTAATTTTATCAAAGATAAATCCTTTAGATTTATTCTTTCATCTCCTTTGAATATCAATTCAAACTAGTCGGGATTAACGAACCTTACCGAAGTTATCATTTGTTTTAATTTCCCAATCCCAACCTATTCATCCCATGAAGTAAAACAGGTAATACTTCATATCTAACACCACGGTGTTATCGGTAAATTCAATTACCATTTCATGTTCAAATCTAATTAAAGATTTAACTATCGCCTGGAGCAAAACTGGTGAAACTCCATCCTCGATCATTTCAATCTAATTAAAGATTCATTAAAACTCCACTTAGTTTTAATCTGTGACTGGGTTAAAGAATCGGTGTCATTTAAAACACGGTTCACGATAAACTCAAAATCACATCACATTTCAATCAGTCCCTAACCGTAAATTAGCAAGTGAGCAGTTCCCTAAGTATTAACCCTGAAGGCCGAAACCAACATCAGATCAATACCCCAGAAACCATTCAACTTAACTAATCCCCAATTAGTTTCTGATTTTCTTAACTCCTTTGGGTCTAAGAACAGTATTATTGAAGATACCATTCACGACAACCCAAAATCACATTCTATTAATTATCGGGTTAAAGAACGAGTGCTATTTAAAACACCATTCACGATAAACCCAAGAATCAATTCGAATTCAATTCCAATTAAATATCATTTAATTGGTACATTTCATTAAATCTAAATAAAAAGATTTAATCTTTTTCTCAACTGGGCTTAAGAACAGTGTTAATGAAGACACCATTCATGACAGACCCAAATCACATTTGATATTAAATACAAGGCTCTGAATAGAAAATATATCGGCTTATAATCAATATCAAATTCTACGACCAACAAATATCGTGTTGTAAATAACGATATAAATATATCTTTCAAATTCCCATAACCATATCTGTATCATCACGAAATCCAACATCGAAATATTCCGAAGACAATTTCGAGTCAAATCTATTCCAATTCAATTATTGGAAATTCTGGTTATTTTCAAAACCATTTCAAATCCAATTTATTTATTTAAAAATAAATAGAATTATAATTCTAGTTCAAAACTAGTCCATTTCGATAAAAATCTATTTTAATCTTTTCAAATATGGAGTTTTTCATCCCAAATCTTCACAAATCATTTCTTATGATTTTACACAAATTATTGATATTTTTAATAATTTTATCAAGGCCCGTACAGTCGATTTCCATCAACGGCCATCGAACTGCACTTACAACGACCTTTTCCAAATTTGATTTGGACATAATTCCAAATCCAACCGTTAGATTTCAAATTTATAATATGCATCAGAAAGCTCTTCTCGATACGAACACAACGGTTCCAGTTTCAGGAGAATCCGACGGTCGGATCTCCCGTAATATCCGTTCGAAGTCAGTGGTCGAAATTCGCGAACTACCGCGGCGCAGCGTGTTCTATTCAGGCCATTATAATATATATGATATATATAATATATACTTCGTCGATTTCAATTCAAAACGTGCTTTATAAATCGTTTTAAATTCATTTTCAAAACGGTTTCAACTTCATATTCAATTTCAAATCAAAATTGAATATCCCAATATAAATTCGTTTTAAATTCATTTCAAACCGATTTCAATTCAAATTGATTTCTAATTCAATTTTGGTTCGTTTTCAATTCAATTCAATTTCAATTCGAGTTCATTTATATTCAATTTCAATTCGAATTCATTTATATTCAATTTCAATTCGAATTCATTTCTATTCAATTTAATTCGAATTCATTTCTATTCAATTTAATTCGAATTTTAATTCTTTTCAAAATATCAGATTTTGAAATCACTTTCGATATTCATTATAAAATGGATAAAATCGATATAAATATCGTTCACGTCAAAATGGCGTCAATCTAATCAACACGGCTTCCTATATTTCTATTTCCAAATATCCTATTTCAAATATTTCTATTTCAAATATTCCTATTTCAAATATTTCTTTTTCAAATATTTCTTTTTCAAATATGGAATGAGGCCCAATCTATTACCATATAATGTTAATTATATGGATTTTCTACAACACATGTATACTATAACAACGATGAACAATCAACCATCATCCAAAGTGCATTCTACACTGTATAAGCATCAAATATAAATATTCAACGCTTATAACAGTCTGTCAATCAATCAATCGACATACAACTAAACATTCGGGATTAGTGTACGTCAAATATCATCCCAATACCCGTGTGGGGTTTCAAACAATCAAACACAGATTTTATTTGTGCAGTTGGGCAATGTGTAAAATTTATCGTCCCAATCAATATCAGTCAAATGTGTGTATATAAACAAATCATCCGATTTGTTTATTTTTATTTCATTTCATATACACGTTAAAAATTCTATTTTTAACTATAAAATATTTTCCACTATAAAATATTTTATTTCATCTATATGAATATTTTATTTCATTTCACATCACACAATCAACTACACATCAAATCAAACAAACAAACATACAAGCCGTCCATGGTCTGTGGACGACGGGTGTCGGGTGCTACTAAATATCGTCTGCATCCTAGTATATAATTAACTAGAAAAAGAAAATTAAAAGGTGAGAAGTTCTCACCAAAGCTATCCAATCCCACGACTCTTCTTATGTAGGAAATCTTCACCATCTCTTCTTTCGTCACTTTCGTCATCCGTATTCACTACATATATAAAAATCGAATTTTTACTTTGCTATTCACTATATAAAAATCGAATTTTTACTTTGCTATTCACTGCATAAAAATCGAATTTTTACTTTGCTATTCACTATATAAAAATCGAATTTTTACTTTTCTATTCAATATATAAAAATCGAATTTTTACTTTGCTATTCAATATATAAAAATCGAATTTTTACTTTGCTATTCAATATATAAAAATCGAATTTTTACTTTGCTATTCAATATATAAAAATCGAATTTTTACTTTGCTATTCACTATATAAAAATCGAATTTTTACTTCGCTATTCACTCTATAAAAATCGAATTTTTACTTTGCTATTCACTGTATAAAAATCGAATTTTTACTTTGCTATTCACTGTATAAAAATCGAATTTTTACTTTGCTATTCACTGTATAAAAATCGAATTTTTACTTTGCTATTCAATATATAAAAATCGAATTTTTACTTTGCTATTCAATATATAAAAATCGAATTTTTACTTTGCTATTCAATATATAAAAATCGAATTTTTACTTTGCTATTCAATATATAAAAATCGAATTTTTACTTTGCTATTCACTATATAAAAATCGATTTTTTACTTCGCTATTCACTATATAAAAATCGAATTTTTACTTTGCTATTCACTATATAAAAATCGAATTTTTACTTCGCTATTCAATATATAAAAATTGAATTTTTACTTTTCTATTCACTATATAAAAATCGAAATTTTACTTTGCTATTCACTATATAAAAATCAAATTTTTTACTTTGCTATTCACTATATAAAAATCGAATTTTTACTTTGCTATTCACTATATAAAAATCGAATTTTTACTTTGCTATTCAATATATAAAACCCATAGCTTTTCAAATTAAAATAAACAAGTTTTCAGTTTTAAAATTCATATGTTTTCAGTTTAAAATAAATATGTTTTCAGTTTTTAAAATCAAACAATTTTCAGTTTTTAAAATCAAAAAGATGAATGAAAGAGAAAAGAAAAAAATTGAAAACTTACAGCGACCGAGAGGGAGGGGGATGGATGTTCGTGAGGGGGCCCTTCCATGGTGGCGTAGGGGTGCTTGAATTTATTAATTTTTATATTCTCAGAAAATTCGGGGTGTTACAAGCCTCTTGCGAATAGCGATTCTTGACCTAATCCCCATTTCGATCTCGTTTTCTGGCTTCGATGTCACGTAAAATCAGGTACTCGCCTCCTCTAATTGATCGTGAAGCTCCTGGATAGCGATTCTTGACCTAATCCCCCATAAAGCTGTCAATCTTCGATGTCGCAAAAGGTCGACGTGCCTGATTGCAGGAGGCACCTGGATGTCGTCGTGGCTTGCGAGGACGATCATAATAATGATGTCGACATTCCTCTTGTTTCCATTTACTTTAGGTAAAATCCCTTTTTTCTTTCTTTCTAATGTGTGCGCAATGAAAACTTATAGATATTGCTGGATTCTAATTATGTTAATTTCTGTGATGTTATGGAGTTAATTTATTGTTGGGCAAGAGATGCATCGATTTCCTTTTATTACCTTTTTCTTAACCATTCAACTGCGTGGGTCCCCCCTCGTCTAGTTTTACTTCAAATTCATACTTGCTAGTTTGTTATTGTTAAAGCTTGCACTAGCAATTTGGATCTAGCAGTTGGTGTTGGTGATCTATTTTGCCAAGTCTAGTTAATGACTGTTGTTTTTGAGATGGATGAATTAGTTGCTGGTGATTAGTCGTTAGTTAATTGTTAATATATTTTAAGTTATTTAAGTTATTAAATTTGATATATCTACCGATCAAAAGTTGTGGTATTAAATTATTAATTTCACTTGATAAGATTTTACTATTATTAAAATTTGTTTTTGATGTTTTTATGACAAAAGTCCATGTAATAATGCACGAGTGAATTATGTTCTTATTTTTGAAGCGCTTCAAGGTAGCTTTCTCTTTTTTTTGGCAAAAAACCTAGTGGATATGCATATTTTGTAAAATAATAATTAAAAGTATATTAAATTTAATAACAGTAATAAAGTGTAGTTATTTACTAAAATCATATTTAATAATAGTTGTTATAGTTTAATAATAGTTGTTATAGTTGCTTAATAAACTGGTTTAGAAGTAAATATTTTGAAGTTTTCACATGAATTTATGGGCACTATACATAATTTATGAAAGCTAGCATAAACTATGTGCAACTACGTTTTACTGAATTGTTATGTCTATTAAACCATGCCTACCTAGCATTCAAAATACATATTATTTATCAATTTCTTAGAATCTTGTTTAACTAGTGTGGTCTTTTCGCAGGGTTAACTATATGCTTATTATGGAACATCATAGCAGTCACACAGCTTGGATTAAAGGGGAAGGTAATATTCTAGAGCTTCAGATGCATGAATATATATTCACTTGAGCTGTTTTGTAACCTTTCTATGTATTCTATGTAGGTTCAACAATCTGGTTCCTTGCAATAATTTACTTTATCTCTGGTGTGCCTAAAGCTTATGTTCTCTGGTATCGACCCATTTATAGAGCCATGAGGTAATAATCTATTCACCTTCTTGGATTATATTACCAAATTCTTGATTTTTGTACTCAGAATTTGTTGTTGTATACTTAACAAGCACATTGCAGGACTGAAAGTGCTTTGAAGTTTGGTTGGTTTTCCTTATTCTATGCGGCACGTTCTTTGATCCTTTCTATAGACTTTTCAGTTTCCTTATTCTGTGCGGCATGCTCCGGCGCAACTGTGTTTCAGTTCCAAATTCTCCAACTGATCTCTCCACCTGGAATCAGATTGACATCAGTGATTGTTTGGGTAAGAGTTACTCCTGTTTTTGGATCTATTTTTTACTGCAGTTTTAAGGATACTCATCGATCTGAAAGTTGGTGAAATTTTACAACAAGTTGCTTTATGGAGAACTACAGATCTGTCAATCTTTGTTGTTTAAGTGTATACCTGCAAATGTTGATTTGGTGTTAGATCGGTTTTTGTTTATAGGTCAATGGCTATTCGGACTTTTTCTGCGGTTTTTATGTTTAGATCTGATAACTGATGATCTCAGTATGCCATATTTGGTTTTAAATAAGATGGTCAGTATGCGATCAGTTTTTCTGATGTAAGTTTGGCGAAGCAGATGGCCCCTGTTCATGGTGGCTAGCACCTTTTGTACATCCCCATTGACCTGGTTTATAGGGCTTTTGATGTTAAAATGAATGGACTAATATGATACAAACCGCTCTCTCTTAACCACTTGAGCCACATGGGCTTACATTTTGTTTCATATCTTTGGTCTTTGATGTTTAGCCCATTCTTTTTGCTTTCTCCTCTATATATATTGATAGCATGAGTTATGTATAAGATAACAAAAGTTATTCAATACAAAGATTATCTGTCACAACATCAAATATTTTCAGAAATATTTTATGGTATCAGAGCATATAGCCAAACGGCAAAATTAAGAAAACCATTTTTGTGATTCAGAAAAAGGGATGATGTGCAAGTCTCCTTAGAAAAGTTTCATCATAGGAGAGCATCCTTTCCTGACCGTGTAGTGCATGTTCTTACCAGTTCTAAACAGTGCCGCGCCTGACTGCAAATCTTGTTCACAGCCGGCTGCATCAGTTCATCTTTCTGATCATCGGAGATTACTATCTCGTCATCTGATTTCTGTTCTGTCGTAAACCAGTGATTCTTGAATCTCTAAATCAAGAACCATTGTATCTACATATTATTTCCCACTTTTTCTTGAATAGGCTGCCACCACCATAGCAGTGACCTCGCCATATCCATTCTCCACCACTTCTGAACAAGTCATGGCAGGATGAAGCTCTGAAGTATCCTCTGCACCGATAAGAACAGATCCTAATAGGCCAACACCACCTCCCCAACCTCTTGTAAAGCCCAAAAGCCATGTCATCACCGTTCCACTGGATGAAGATAACTTCTTGCTATGGAAATTCCAGATTGAAACAGCCTTGAAGGGGTATGACCTTCAAGATTATTTCAATGGAACCAGACATATTCCACCTGCAATGATAGTTGATGCACAAAACAACATGATCAGCAATCCTGAATTCATCCACTATCAAAAGCAAGACAAATTACTATCTTCTTGGCTACTGTCGTCAATCAGTGCCAACTTGTTATCACAGGTCATAGGGTGTAATTCATCCCATGAAATTTGGTCAACAATTCAACAAATTTTCAATTCTCAGTCTGCAGCTAGAATTATGCACTACAGGAGAGAATTCCAGAATGCAAGAAAAGGAAACATGAGCTTGCATGAATACATTTCTAAAGTAAAGACCCTATGTGACAAACTCAAAGCAGTTGGCCATATCATTTCAGACAGTGAACAAATTTTAACCTTAACAAATGGTCTTGATGAAGAGTATGAGTCTCTTGTGACCTATATAGCTACACAGCCTATTTTACCAAACATTCAAACAGTGTATTCAGCATTGCTAGCCCATGAAGGCAGGGTGGATCAAAGAAAAGCTATTCAAAGTGAATTCAGCATAAATCTAGCATCTAATTCTAGAAATGTTAACCAATCAAGAAGCGTACCTGGTTATGGAAGAGGCAACCAACAAGTACCAAGAGGCAATCCCAGTCAAAGAGCCAGAGGAAGGGGCAAATCAAACAACACAAGCAGAGTGAAATGTCAGATATGTGACAAACCAGGACACACAGCAAACAAGTGCTATTTCAGGTTCAACACTAATGTCAACAATGTTCAACAAGGCCAGAGAGGCATGAATGTCAATATGGCACAAGCCAATTACCAAGGAAGAACAAATTCAGAGGGTTCTACATCTCAAGCTAGTGGCAGTGATAATAACACAAAAACAGACGACATAAATACTAAAGACTGGTTTCCAGACTCAGGGGCTACAAATCACTTAACTAACAACCTTCAGAATTTGAATCTTGGTAACAAAAGCTATACAGGTACACAAGTTATACATACTTGCAATGGTGAAACTATGAATATATCTCATATTGGGGCAGGATACATCCAGGGAAAAAGAAAACTGTTTCTTAATGACATTCTTAGGGTCCCCACTGTTAAGAAAAACCTGATTAGTGTTTCCCAATTCACTAATGATAATAAGGTATATTTTGAGTTTCACCCACAATATTGCTTAATTAGAGACTCACTAAGCAAGGACATATTATTACAGGGTAGGCTGAGTAATGGTCTATACAGATTCAACAACAAGCAATCAAGATTGGGTAAAGAAGACAACACATGGTGTTGCAATGCTAACATTCAAATTAGCAATGTTAATGAAAATGTTTCTGATAATTCTGAGAGTAACAATTGTATCCAAAATGATCTCAATACATGGCATTGTAAACTTGGACATCCTAGTTATGACATTGTAATGCAAATATGAAAAGACAATAATATTACTTTTAAAAACTCACCCGTCCCAACTATTTGCTCACATTGTCATCTTGGAAAAAGCCATAAATTACCATTTGGAAAATCTAAAACTGTTTACTCTAAGCCTCTTGAATTAGTTACAGCAGACTTATGGGATCCTGCACCATTATGTTCGAGACAGGGACACGAGTACTATCTATCAATTGTTGATGCTTATACCAGGTACACATGGATTTTCTTTCTCAAAGCCAAATCAAATACATACAGTGCAATGTTACAGTTTATGAACTTTATTGAAAAACAGTTAAACTGCAACATTAAAACTGTACAAACAGATAGGGGAAGTGAATTTTTACCTCTCAAGCATGTATTCAGTCAAAAAGGCATCACTCACAAAACCACTTGCCCATACACATCTGAACAAAATGGTATTGTGGAAAGAAAACGTAGACACATTGTTGAAACAGGACTAACATTGTTGTCTATGTCTTCTTTACCTTTGAAATACTGGACTGAGGCATTTAACACAAGTGTTTATTTGATCAATAGGATGCCAACTAAAGTTCTACATCATAAGTGTCCTCATGAAATTCTTTTTGAAAAGAAACCAGATTACAGATTCATGAGAACATTTGGATGCTTGTGTTTTCCATGCCTCAGACCTTACAACAACCACAAGCTTTCCTTAAGATCAAGTCCTTGTATTTTTTTGGTTATTCAGACAACCAAAAAGGGTACAAGTGCTTAGATGAGAAAGGGAAACTTTTTATATCCAGACATGTTGTTTTTAATGAACAGGTGTTTCCTTTTGCAGAAAAGAAAAACAAAGGTAAAGCTAGTGATGTTCAATCTTGAACCACTATGGGAACTATTCCTACATTAATTGAAAACACTAGGCAACATGAGAACAATGTGACACCTGAGATGACTGTGGCAACTCCCACTGTCTCCAGCACCAGGTCTGGGTACAGCACAAGTGAACACTTGAGTGAAGATGACAACCTATATCAAAGTCATGACAATGACGACAACAACAGCAACCAGGACCAGGGTAGTGAAGATGACTCACCAGACACAAAGAGAGATGAGGATAATGTTCCCAGACAACCATCTGGGCATCATATGACTACAAGAGCTAAAAGTGGTATTTTTAAACCAAAGGTCCAGAATGCAACTACACAGGATGCAGACACTGTTGAACCACTCACATATGAAGAGGCAGTCAAACATGAATCCTGGTGCAAGGCCATGAATGAGGAATATGAAGCATTGACAAGAAACAAAACATGGGAACTTGTCAATACACCAAAAGGTCAAAACATTGTGGGATGTAAGTGGACTTATAAATTGAAGAAAGATGCTGAAGGGAATGTAATCAAGCACAAAGCTAGGCTGGTTGCAAGAGGTTTTTCTCAACAATATGGATTCGATTTTAATGAGACCTTTTCTCCTGTAGTTAAACCTACAACCATAAGGGTTGTTCTAACCATAGCTATTCAGAATGGATGGGATATAAAACAATTAGATGTATGTAATGCATTTATGAATGGAGAATTACAGGAAAATGTCTACATGCAGCAGCCAAAGGGTTTTGAATGCAGAGGAAAAGAAAATCATGTTTGTAAATTGAACAAGGCCATTTATGGTCTGAAACAAGTCTCAAGAGCCTGGTATGTCAAATTAAAGAATGCACTGGCAGAGATGGGTTACACTGGCACAAAATCAGACAATTCTTTATACATCAGAGTCCATAATCAAAAACATGTATACATACTTGTCTATGTTGATGACATTCTCATAACAGGAAATGACAGTACAGAGATCAACAGGATCATATTGCATCTAAATAAAACCTTTGCTATAAGGGACATGGGGGAGGTGGATTATTTCCTAGGAATTCAAGTTCAAAGAAAGTCAAATTCAGAAATTTTCTTGTCTCAAAGAAAATACATATGTGAGATTCTCAGAAGAGCTAATATGGACCAAGCCAAACCCATTTCTACCCCCATGACAAGCAATCTAAGATTATCCAAACACAGTGGTGATAGCATAGACAACAGCAAACAATACAGAAGTATCGTTGGAGCATTACAGTACCTAACTATCACAAGACCTGAAATCTGTTTTAGCGTTAATAAGGTCTGTCAGTTCATGGCTAACCCTTTAAGTGAACATTGGAAGGCTGTTAAGAGAATTTTACGCTATTTACGAGGAACTATGCACTATGGAATAACAATTAAAGCACGAAAAGACATGAATTTGAATTCTTACAGTGATACTGACTGGGCCAACGACCCAGATGACCGGAGATCCACCTCCAGCTATTGTTTGTTCATGGGAACAAATCCAGTCTCGTGGTGCACTAAGAAGCAACCTACTGTCTCCAGATCGAGCACCGAGGCAGAGTACAGAGCGATTGCATCGGCTACAGCTGAAATTATTTGGGTTGAAACCTAATCAAAGAATTAGGGTTTCCGTCCACAAGGAAAACAGTGGTTTGGTGTGACAATAAAAGTACCATCGCCTTGTCCAACAATCATGTACAACACTCGAGAATGAAACACATAGAGATTGATCTCCACTTCATCAGAGAGCGAACGAAAGCTGGAAAACTTGCGATCAAACACGTGCCAACTTTCTATCAAATAGCAGACATCCTTACTAAGGCTCTATCAAGGAACAACTTCGAGAGATTAAGATGTGAGCTGAAAGTATTTGGTGGCGGCGCAGAGATGAAGACATTAAAACCCTAGATCGGTTTGAGGGGGCGTGTTAAAATGAATGGACTAATATGATACAAACCGCTCTCTCTTAACCACTTGAGCCACATGGGCTTACATTTTGTTTCATATCTTTGGGCTTTGATGTTCAGCCCATTCTTTTTGCTTTCTTCGCTATATATATTGATAGCGTGAGTTATGTATAAGATAACAAAAGTTATTCAATACAAAGATTATCTGTTACAACATCAAATATATTCAGAAATCTTTTATTTGATAGTTGGATGGTGATGAGTTATATCAGATCCGTAGAACATTGTGGAAACTTACAGAGTCATACGATTTTATTAGGGATATGCAGCTTATATATAATACATACTGAGTTGGTTGATCATGGGTTGGTGACAAACTTGAGAGCCCCATTGATGATGATATATCGATGGGGAGCTGTTAT
The DNA here is from genome assembly GCA_030737875.1 of Allium sativum. Classification (NCBI taxonomy): domain Eukaryota; kingdom Viridiplantae; phylum Streptophyta; class Magnoliopsida; order Asparagales; family Amaryllidaceae; genus Allium; species Allium sativum. The sequence continues at coordinate 13,909,518 of CM060920.1, forward strand.
TTGTGACTTGCTTCTGCAATTGGTAATATATGCTGTTCTGTTGGAATCTGCTCCATGAGAATTCTAAGTCGACATTTTAAGCTTACTGATTGGATAGAAGTATAACTGTAGTCAATATTTTAGCATGATTCTAAACTGTAGCTTGAGAACATATGTTCCCATTTAATGTTTTGGAGATGCAGTTTTGGAATAGATGAAAATTGATCGGTTCCTATTTCCAGAGGTAGAGTAAGTCGTCTAGAATTGTGGATAGGAAGAGTTCATGGGACGGTTTTGATAATCGCAACGGTTACCAATCTTAGATCCTTTGCTTGTTAATTTTCTTGAAAATATTAACCACCTTCTTACGAATGGAGTTATAAAACGAAGTCGACGTGCAGTTTTATTGAATTGGAAGTGGCATTGTCTAGACGCTCTGCTATCTATTCCATACTATTATATTCAGAATGGCAGTCATATGTCAAAAGCAGTTCCTTCAAATTTGCATCTTAGAAGTTCACTTACTAACATTGTTGAGAGCTTGGAGAATGCCGGTGAAAACTCAGTTTTGTACATATTTTGATCTTTAAGATCTATTATCAGACTTATATGCCCTGTTAGTACAACATCAATGATGTCCTCTGGTGGTGTGAATTTTAAGATAATGTCAGTTGGCACATTATGTGGTTTGCACCCTACATTTTGTTTTACGTGGGTATATTCCTAGAAGGTTAAATTAATGAACTTTCAGTTGAAAAACAGTGCGAATGAACACTGTGCATTTTCTTGTCACTGGCAAACAATCGCTGCTTCAGAATGTGATTGAACAATTACGACGGATACCACTAAAGGAACAACGTAGTTCACAAGAAATACTACACTTGCAGGGTCTTCATTGTGTAGTTAAAAGCAAAAATGGGTCTCAAAATCTGAACTTTCTTCAATCATTTCTCTTGCCAATCCAGAAACGTGCTGACAAAAAGCTGGGAGATTATCATCTAAATTTCTCTGAGGGACTTAACACCATGTCTGAGATTGTTAGAGTGGCAAGGATGACCAAGAGGATTATACTTGAAAGAAACTGAAGAAGTAATGATATCTGCTGAACAAGACCAGATTGACGTTTATGTTTATTCTTCTATAAAAGATGCTTTTGGAAAGGTCACCCATAACGTTGATGCCAGGACAAATATAACACATGAACGCATGTTAGCATCCCTTGCAAAAGAGACCAAAAAACTTCATAAGAAAGATTCAACCATTTTTATGCCAATTTTGTCACACTGGTATCAGCAAGCACCAACTACTGAGACTGACACAACTTTGCTTAGCGGCATTACTGGGTGAAGCGGGTATTAGCATGAATAATGCATACTGGTGTCAAGCCTGGAGATTGAAACGAGACATGGTTTTCTCTTCCAAGTTGTTCGTTCTCGAGTGAAACTTTTAGATGAGGAGTGGTGCAGCAAGTTGCATGTAACAGCGGAACGGAGGCCTCATCATGGGCTGGATTTATGTTATTTAGATTTAAATTTAGTTGTATTTCCTGTTTTTGTTTTTTGATGTCTTTTGTACTGTTTTTTATATATAATAAAAAAGTGAACCAATTTTCAATACATACATACATACATACATATATATATATATATATATATATATATATATATATATATATATGTATGTATGTATGTATGTATGTGCGGAATTTGTGGAAAATACACACACACATATACATATATATATATACATATATATATATACATATATGTGTGTGTGTATATATATATATATATATATATATATATATATATATATATATATATATATATAAAATAAAATAAAAAAGCGAGGTTAGTTTTTGAATTCTGCGATTCTTTTATGATTTCATTTTGTACTTGTGCAATTTGTGGAAAATTCATATGTTACGTTTTAGTCCAGAATCGGTATAAGAGCTCATCGTTTGCAAATTAACAAAATTGAGTTTTCCAGATGACACTCCAATTCCATATTTATAGAAATCTTTTTAAATCTTTAAATATCACGAGTATGATATCTGCATTTGTATTATTATATGTATAAAATAATATTTTTTGTATCAATTTTGGTCAAACTATTACATTTGTTTTTATACACAAATTACGTATTGACTTAACTAATTTTTTCGACTTCACCCATTTATTAGTTCTTATGTCGTATTGCAACATTTGTGTACATCTATTTTCCTCATATCTTTTCCACCACGTACACAAATTCGAAATTTCGGGGGGTTGTGTGATTATAAAGGATGAATGTTAAAGAAAATCTGGACTGGTCATTATCACTTGATTTTGAATTGCGAAGCTTGTGTACATGTTTTTATCCTCAATATAGAAGGACTATTTGCATGTAAACCATTAAATTGATTATTTGTTTCGATGTACCGGTACATTGTTTGTGTTCAAAATAGTTATCCAAACTGTCATGTTTCACTTCTTATTTTCTGTTTTAATTTTCGTTTAATTCTTTTGTTGCTTGCTAAATTTCTCAAATTATTTTCTATATGCATAGAATATCCGACAAAGGATCTATTTCCCCTCCAAATAAATTATGAACAAGCAAGAAATTGGTGGGTTAAGTTTTTGGCATAAATTTTCAGGAGATGATATTAAGTGTTATGATATTTCACATTTTTCACATTTAAGACGAGACTGAATAAATGTAAGCACAGTATGTGTAACGCTCCGTCATTTTGACCGTGCCGAATCGACAAAACATGTCAACTCGAAACGTCCAAAACAACAGATTGTTATTAGCTTTTGAGATAAAAAAGAATAAATCACAGAATCACAGACATAGATGCAGAGCAATATAATATCTCACAGCGGATATTTAAAATACAATAGTAGTTCATGAAGCTACTAAATAAATTTTACATCAGAGTTTACATAAATAATACAGCGAAAGTCTAATACAATAAAGAATTTATAACTGTCCGAAACAGAATGACAGAGATAACTGAACGACTGAAACAACTTATCAACAGGTAGATATAGGTTAGCTAAAAATCCAATATAAGCTCCGACTCCAAAGATGAATCTCAAAACTCGAATACTCAATCTGACCCAAGCAATAATGCAAAACAAAATAACTCGGATCAGGACTGACATTCTTATGGAAGTAAATCAACTCAAATGAAATGTTCGATGAAATGCAATCAGTAAATTAAAGGATGTTTGGGATCATCATCCTCTAAGGATCCGTCAAGCTAATACTATATAGTATAATACGCTATATACAATAGTGTCTATCAGTAAAGTAAAATATCAAAATAGCGTAAGCGGGATTACCATGATTACCCATACACCGTTTATATATTCCATTAGTACATACAGTACCGTAATTCCTCCGTAAACTGGAGGTTGATCAGAGGGCACTCCATATAAAATGGTACAAAACAAAGTCGTAGTGGGATCGTATAAGGCATGTGACAAGGCACGCAAGGAATGCCACGGTGGATTCACCGTTTGCAGAGCCGGACTGGTGGTAACGCATAATAGCTACTACTGCCCACCTCGATACACACTCTCATAATCAAAAGGGCCCAAATCGAATGTAACAGTAATAGAATAATATCGAAGAAGTACGCTCGATAAGAGGTATGACCTCACTTGGTCCGTGCATAGCTCCTGTTTTAGCCACATCAAGCTGACTCAAGGTAGTCAGGGTCTCGTAATTAGTATGAAATAAAATACAATGGAGTCGTTCGCCAAATCATCCCCTTCATTCTGGAACTCCACCGTGTACACAGTTATTAAAGTGGTTTTCGGGTTGGCAAATAGTATGACAATAACCGATCTCGGTCTCTTTAACAACCAATCGTTTACATTTTTCACACCGTGGTCATTATTTTATAAATCACTTTATAAAATAGTTTATACGTAATCTCATATTCGAATTTGAATTCAAATTTAAATATCTAACTTCGATTATATTAAAATTTTGAAAATAACTACCTTAAATCGCTTAAATCAAATTGATTTAGAAAACAATATCGTAAAGATCTCAAATATAGTATAAAATAATACTATAACATATGACTTCAATTATAATTTCCGAAAGTATTCACATAACGAATCCTAAATTCAAAAATCGACTTATGTTTAAGTTATACCTTAACCATCTCAATTTCCCTTTAAATCGATACCAAACCTTTACCTTTGATAATATTTTTGGTTCTGCATATTCGCAAGAATTTAAGTTCGAAACAATTTAAAAAATTCAAAATTTTCCTTTATAAGAAATCATTTTAGGTCGATTCATTTAAATCCAACATTTTGGTTCGAATTCGAATATACATTTCAAGTCAAACTTACATTCAATTTAAACAAATTTTATCATACTTTATAATTCAAGTCATATAATTCAAAATTGTTACTCCTACATTTTGAATCAAAATCTTATATTTCCGTCAAACAAATTACAATATAAAACCATTCTTTTACATCAATTTAACAAATTCTTAATTCAACCCAAACTATATAAAATAAATTCCGCATGTAACATCTATTAGTATTCCAATTCATGTTTAATCACTTAAAATTGAATTCAGTTCATATCGATTATAAATTTAAAATAAATCAACTTACCCAATTTACGTTCATTTCTTATCAAAGTTCATAATTTAAAACAATTCAAATTCAATTTCATATCAATTATAAATTTCAATTTAAACATCAATTTACACAATTCAAATTCATCTGTACTAAAAGTTCGTATCAATTCGGATTCATCACCTATTATGAGTACATTTGTTTATTCAAATACCATTATACAAATTTACACCTTTAAACTTCGAATTTTAATCACAAAATCTAACTTATCCATCTAAACATTTATTAATAAAGTTTATAAAATATATATAAGAAAATAAATTTTGAAAATAGATTTTTATGTATAAGTTTATGAACTTCTAAAATTAATTAGAATATAGATTATAAACATATATAAGATTAAAATGATATAGAAAATAAGTTTAAAATAATTATTTATAATAATATAAAAAAGTTAAAAAATACTTATATAATTAAATTATATAGTTTAGAATAAATAAATTATAAGTAAAACTTAAATAAGCATTAAATCTATTATTACTAATGAAAATCATTTTAAAACATATAATTCAAAATTATAAAAATTTAAGTTTAAAATATTTAAAATATAAATATCTAAAAATAAAATAGAATAAATCTTAAGTTATTATTTTAAAATCAAATTCCCAAATCAAAATACTTCAAAATAAGAACAACGGTGCCCGTATATATTTTCCTACCCTATGGTCAAGTGATACGGATATTTATCATTTCAACCCGCAATTAATAAAATTTCTACGGGTCTATCATTTCAACCCGCGATCCCAAATTCAGTAAAAATAGTTCAGGTCTATCATTTCAACCCATAACAATTTTTCTCTATTCTAATATCCGTTCGGGTATATATCATTTCAACCCTTAGTGATTTTTCCTAAAACTAGGGTATTAACAATCACAACAACAATCACATAACATCAATAACAACATATATATCATCAGTGGAACTACGTGTCATATGAAAATATCGTGTCATATATGAAATGTGCATATATATCAAATCAAACAATCTCTATCAGCGATCCTATACATTTCATATAACAGTTCATTATTGATCTAACATCCATGAAAAATGTAAGTCAGGTGTGAGATAAACTCACCTTTCATGGCACAGAATTGAAGACAACAACGGATGAACACTGAATGAGACGACAATATCTAGGCCTGACTCGGAATGATTCAACTCGGTAATCAATCAAGATTATTTTATTTTTATATGAGAAGGCTAGGGAATTTCTCAATGGGTTGGTATGGCTATTGGGTTCTGGGACGATTTTGGAACTCAACACCAAACTCAACACAACATAAACATAAACACAACTAGTTTCACAAATATATATATATACACACACGCATAGAAAAATTGTATATAATATATACTTAAATTCAACGCACATCAAAATATGTTTGATAATTTATACAAAAGCACTCAAATCATTAATATATATAACACAAAATATATAACTCACACACCCCTACAAAACGTACACTACATATATAATATACTTCTTATATAAATCAGTACACACACCATCAAAATCATGCCATACATACACAGCATATATAAAACTCACGCAAATGCCAATCTTCACACCCACACACTCCACACACAAAAGAAAATACACATACTAAAACATCACGCAAGAGTACAACATGGTTTATATATAAAATATACTCACAAACTCAGCAATATATATTAATATACACACACATCAGTACACGCAGAAATGGAGCGTTTGGGTCTGGGTGGGGAAAAGAAAAGGGGTTGGCTGTCTAAGGTGGCACTGAAACTGATGAAGGCAAGCTTCATGGTGCGGCAGCAGGTGGATCTCAGCTATTTTGTGGAGGGCTCGGTGGCTTGAAGATGTGGCTGTGGTTTAAGCAAGGGGTGGACGCAGAGCCTGGGAATCAGCGCGGTTCATGGAAGTTGGCTCTGGTGCAGATGAGTTTGGTTGGTGAGCAGGTGCTTGGACGCGAAGGGCTTGGCTCCGGTCAATGGGCTTCGAGAAGAAGAATTGCGGTGCGACTGAGAGGCGGACTGGAGGAATAGAATTTACGGTGAGGAAGAATCATGGGGTGTGAAGATGGTAGATAAAAACACAAAGGAGATAAATATAAAGAACTGAAGATAAATATGGGATAAGCGGTTCACAAGGCTAGGCGAACACGTTTTAAGAAAACGTAGGATGAATTTGAACTGTTCCTCAAATTTTGAACTGTTCCTGGAAGCTTGAACGGATATTTAGAAATGAATAAATGAACCGTTTAAATTAAAAATAAGGAACCATCAAAGTTTGGAGGAAAAAAATGGAATGCAAAGGGATATAAAAGGAGGTCAATTCTTTTGTACCCAACTTGGTGTTCCCGTGTGCCCGACAAATCACAACCACACATCAACCACACATATTATTAATAATCTAATGCACAGGTCCTACAATCCACTCAAAACCATTAGATTTTATACAAATCAGTGGCTAAGATTGATCTGACACATGGGAACACCCAATTTGGGATTAGAACAATTCATCCCATATAAAAAGGTAACGTGTCAGTTTAGTAAATTAAAAGGAACGCATGCATTAATCTTCTGGACAAACTAAGCATATAATTTAAATCACATGCATGTTTTCATAACACACGACAAGCCTTAGCATAAATAAAATAATAAATGGTTGATAGACGTGAAAATGAAAATGGAAAATTGATGGAGACAAACTTGTATTGCAATGGAGTTTCACGTATGCATGCATGAAAAGATGAAAAGAATAGCATGCTTTTGGAATAGAATGTATACATCCCTTAACAAATGAAAGGCACATTTAGTAACTAAAAGGACGCATGCATAAATCTTTTGAAAAAAGTAACCTATATAGTTCCATCGAAGCCCCAGAGAAAAAAAAATATGGGTGGCTTAATAAAATAAAAAGACATGTTTTGCAGAGCCAAATTAGTAAAAAAAATATATGTAAGATCGGAAAAGGGACACATCGAACTCAGATGGCTCTGTTTCAAAAATGAACTGCGCAAGCATTTTCACAATTTCAACGCGAACCGAACACCGAAACTGACAAATGAATATATTGCAGAAATCAGCGCGATAAGATGGACACAACGGTATAAAATTTGCAGTGCCAAGATGCTCCGTTCAAAAACGCGTTACGGACCCCTTTAAACGTAAATTTCGGACAGGAAAACAATTAAACGGATGTCAAAATGTCCGATTTTCGCAAAATGGATTTCACCATTGGATTCGTGACAACGATTAGAATATTTTTCGTGTTTGTCCGAACTAGTTTTGGAGAGATTTTAAAATTACTAAAATTTGAACTGTTATGCGCAGCTTTGCACTGAAAATTGCACGACCAACAACATTCAAATTTTTCGATGAAATTTTCACAGCTGCTACATTTCACTATATGTATTCCAAATTCCAAATTCCCGTTATTAAAAACAATAGAATATTTTCAAAATAAAAATTCAATTTAAATCGGAATTTAAATAGTTAAAAATAGCGGGTTGTTACAATCTCCTCTACTCAAAACTTTTCGTCCCCGAAAAGGAACGAGGAAGAGAAACGGTAATTAAATAATTTAATATATTTAAATCAATGGTTCATATTTATTATCATATATATATAATTTGAAAATACATGTATATGTTAAAAGTTAAATATTTCAAACATTTCAAAATAGCTTCAAGTATTCACTCGACGCCTCGATTGGCAATATATATCCATCCCACTTTCGAAACCCAAAAATAGATATCGATGATGTTTCAGTCATCACCATAATCATTTTCAAGCGATTAGAGTGTGACTCTATATCTATCTAATACGTATAGGATTTAACATATACATTGATTAGACATATACACCAAGTCACTAAGTATTCGATAGGCCAATTTCAGCGTCAAATAATTACTCAAAACATCTTTCTATATTTAAACATAATATATACCAAAATTTTCGAATTATATATTTCAAATCATTAAAAATAAGTAAGGAAAAATTATATCTCTCCTCACTCGTTTATTTAATAAAATTCAACAATAATCCATAATAAACATACAAACAATATTATTATTGAATCAAATATATAACTATATTAATTTATACAATATTTAAATATTTCAAACCCTTGTTATCAATATTCAAACTTATAAAACTTGTCAAAATTCCATAAGCTTAATATATATATATATATATACAACACAAATTAAAACCTTGATAACCCATTTAAATTTATAAATTCCTATATATACACATATATACATTTATAAACAATATCATTATATATTTCAAACAAGATAAAATCATTTTCTTACAAAATCTACATCTTTAAATCTTGTACAAAATATATGAAATAAAAACATCAAATCATTTCAAAATATTGGTATTACCAAACTCAATATTATTTACAAATATACATCATCTACAAATATATTTCAAAATTTAAATATTACAACAAGAAAATCTTATATTATAATACCTTTCAAATACCAAATTTAAACCATTATTAAATAGAATGGAATCGCTGTAAGACTTATACTCTTCTTCTGCTTCTTACCTTGTAATGGACAAGGATAAATTATGGAATCTGAGGGTCTATGAAGGAAGATGGATTCAAATGAATAGGAAATTTCAGAAAAAGATTTAGATATTTAACAAAATTTTATATCCAAAATATTAGTTAAAAACAATAAAATCATTTTAAAAACCATTTGAACTTTAAAAATACGCTCTCTCTCAGGAAGGATTCTGCGACTAATTTCACTCATTCTAGGGTATCATTTCCCTATCTCTAATGAGCTTTTACCTCATAAGCTAAATCTTTGATAAAACTAAAGCTCTGATACCACATGTAACGATCCGTCATTTTGACCGTGCCGAATCGACAAAACATGTCAACTCGAAACATCCAAAACAACAGATTGTTATTAGCTTTTGAGATAAATAGAATAAATCACAGAATCACAGACATAGATACAGAGCAATATAATATCTCGTAGTGTATATTTAAAATACAATAGTAGTTCATGAAGCTACTAAATAAATTTTACATAAGAGTTTACATAAATAATACAGCGAAAGTCTAATACAATAAAGAATTGATAACTGTCCGAGAAAGAATGACATAGATAATTGAACGACTGAAACAACAGGTAGATATAGGTTAGCCAAAAATCCAATATAAGCTCCGACTCCAAAGATGAATCTCGAAACTCGAATACTCAATCTGACCCGAGCAATAATGCAAAACAAAACAACTCGGATCAGGACTGACATTCTTATGGAAGTAAATCAACTCAAATGAAATGTTCGATGAAATGCAATCAGTAACTTAAAGGATGTTTGGGATCACCATCCTCTAAGGATCCGTCAAGCTAATACTATATAGTATAATACGCTATATACAATAGTGTCTATCGGTAAAGTAAAATATCAAAATAGCGTAAGCGGGATTAACATGATTACCCTTACACTGTTTATATATTACCATAGTATATACAGTACCGTAATTCCTCCGTAAACTGGAAGTTGATCAGAGAGCACTCCATATAAAACGGTACAAAACAAAGTCGTAGTGGGATCGTATAAGGCATGTGACAAAGCACGTAAGGAATGCCAGGGTGGATTAACCGTTTGCAGAGCCGGACTGGTGGTAACGCATAGTAACTACTACCGCCCACCTCGATACACACTCCCATAATCCAAAGGGCCCAAGTCGAATGTCAACAGTAATAGAATAATATCGAAGAAGTGTGCTCAATAAGAGGTATGACCTCACTTGGTCCGTGCATAGCTCCTGTTTTAACCACATCAAGTCGACTCAAGTTAGTTAGGGTCTCGTAATTAATATGAAATAAAATACAATGGAGTCGTTCGCCAAATCATCCCCTTCATTCTGGAACTCCACCACGTACATAGTTATTAAAGTGGTTTTCAGTATTGGTAGAGAGTATGACAATAACCGATCCCGGTCTCTTTAACAACCAATCGTTTACATTTTTCACACCGTGGTCATTATTTTATAAATCACTTTATAAAATAGTTTATACGAAATCTCATATTCGAATTTGAATTCAAATTTAAATATCTAACTTCGATTATATTAAAATTTTGAAAATAACTAACTTAAATTGCTTAAATCAAATCGATTTAGAAAACAATATCGTAAAGATTTCAAATATAGTATAAAATAATACTATAACATATAACTTCGATTATAATTTCCGAAAGTATTCACATAACGAATCCTAAATTCGACTTATATTTAAGTTATACCTTAACCATCTCAATTTCCATTTAAATTGATACCAAACCTTTAACTTTGATAATATTTTTGGTTCGGCATATTCGCAAGAATTTAAGTTCAAAACAATTTAAAAAATTAAAAATTTTCCTTTATAAGAAATCATTTCAGGTCGATTCATTTAAATCCAACATTTTGGTTCGAATTCGAATATACATTTCAAGTCAAACTTACATTCAGTTTAAACAAATTATATAATACTTTATAATTCAAGTCATATAATTAAAAATTGTTACTCCTACATTTTGAATCAAAATCTTATATTTCCATCAAACAAATTACCATATAAGACCATTCTTTTACATCAATTTAACAAATTCTTAATTCAACCCAAACTATATAAAATAAATTCCGCATGTAAGATCTATATATATTCCAATTCATGTTTAATCACTTAAAATTGAATTCAGTTCATATCGATTATAAATTTAAAATGAATCAACTTACCCAATTTACATTCATTTCTTCTCAAAGTTCATAATTTAAAACAATTTAAATTCAATTTCAATTTAAACATCAATTTACGCAATTCAAATTCATCTCTACTAAAAGTTCGTATCAATTCGGATTCATAACCTAATATGAGTGAAGAAGGGTGGTCGTGTGATGATGCGAGAGTTTTAGAGGAGGGAAACCTATATAGTTTGGTCAGTTCGATGGTCAACAATGGAAGGCGGGTGATGGTTGAAGAACCTAGTCCACAGCAAGGTGGAGAGGTTAATATGGTCACTGCTGATGGTCCTAAGGTAGAGGATCATGGTATTGACAAGGGTCTAGATGTTGATGAAGTTCAAGGAATTACAGAGCTGAAGAGATCATGTCAAACAGAAGACGGATGTTGAGTTGTGAAATCAACAAAGACGAGATGGAGGTCTTTATGGTATTACAAATGCTTCTGAAGATCGCTATTGACGTGGTGCACGGATGAGGGAGGTGCATCATTAATGGGCGATGGTGGAGGTTTGTAATGATGTTAATTGAGAAAAGAAGATCGAAAATGAGAGCTAAGTTAGATGGTCTTGAGGAGATGTTGTGATTTGGTATCAAGGTGGAGTGTTGAAATTGTTGATACGCAAATCACAATTTTGGGCAACAAATAATCTTACATATTTTGTGGAGAGATTTGTTGCTAGATTTTATGAAGAGATTTATTGCTAGATTTTATAGAGAGATTTATTGCTATATTTGTGGACATTTAATGCAAGGATTATTTGGTGCTTATCCAGATAAATTCATGACATATATAAAGATAATTTGGATGCCAAATTTACTTGGGTATGAAGTAATTCACTATATAAAAAGCCTAGCTAACATCTTCATTAGGTGTGGAAAATTTGCCATTATTCTTTATTGTCTTTCTCCTCAAATTTTTAGCCATTAGATATTCTCTACCTATTTCTCAATAAGGTTATTGATTCAAGTTGCAATTGTTTGCAACGATAGTTGAGATCGATTGTAAACAATTTTTTACTGGTGAATCAATAAAGAGGGTGGTTGGTTGGAAGATTTTGTGTTCATATTTCCGATATTTTTTGTGGTGTTGTTTATTTTTCAATCACATTCAACTTCAAGTGATTGGGTGAAAAAGATCCTATTTTTATTGGCGTTTTGTCAAACTTCTGCTGCGCACAAAAATCACAACAGGCAATGGAAAATAATGACGAAAGCGATGAATCAGAAGAGGATATAGAAGTTGATGATGATGACGACGAATTTGGAGAGTGATGATGATGCAGTAGAAATGGATGAAGAAGTTGCTATTGAAGATGATTATTCTCTTTATTAGTTCAAGAACACAATTAGACGATGTCATGAGTATCATTTTGTATTTTGTCGGAATCTAATAAAAAACATGTCAGATTTTGCAACTTTGTTTTTGAATGCATTAATAATTTATGCAGTTATTTTAACGTAACATTTGAGTTCACATTATATATGGTCATGTGCATCACTAGAATTCAACCTTACTGGGTATGTATTCATTTTCCACCATTTTTGCATATTTATGTATTACAATGGAATGCACATTACAACGTATCACTTTCATATTAATTTGTGATCAAGTTTCTTTAGCTTTTCAATATAATATGCAGTTGAGGCTTTTTTTATCCATACATTATATTACAATTATTTGACTATTTTTTTATTTCAGTTTTTTGAAGTGTATTTGAAGCTTGTTGAAGAACTATGAAAATATTGGATATCAACACAAAGGGGTTCGCTTTCTAGATTAACTACAGGTAAATATCTATATTTTACCAACTAGCTATTGTACAAAATATGCTTGCACAAAAATATTTAGATAACATACTAAAATATTATTGGCCATTTTCTAATTTTATGATAATACCAAGTCTTTGATAATTTTTTCAAATAATCAAATTTATGTGTAGTTACGATATAATGAATGGTTCAACTTTTCGAAGTCTTATAAGAAAGATGACAAATACACATTCTGCATAATCCAAACGTGTAGATAACATGCCAAGACAGTTTATTCCAAACAAAAGCACAAATAAAACGACTGACATTTGTGAGGAGAGACTAGAAGTTGCAGATGAAAAAGGCAAAGCGGGACTTGAAGTACAACAAGAGACGAGAGACGGCCCACTAGGAATTGAAGAGAATAGTGCGGAAGAGGAAGAGGAAGATGATCTAGAGGCGAGTAAGAGGAGCTATATTCCAGTTGGAGGACATGACACTCCAATCGACCCTGTTACACAAAAAAAGACCACTTGAGTGGACAGGAAATCAGTAAGAATTAATGACACTTCTTTTATATATTTCTTCCTATGAATATTCTATGAGGTATTCCAATATGTTGTTTAGATTTAAAAACAAATCCGCCTCTCGTTTTATTAGACGTATCTGGAACTTACGGTTTACGGAACCATGGTATACATTTTCTAAAGTGCCTCATGAAAAAGAGAAATACTGTTTAATGAGTTTAAGGTATGTTTATGTTCTTTTGATTTGAATTACTATTTTTTCTAGTGAAATTTATTACAATACATTTTAATGTATAACGGGCATGCACATATGATGTTGTTTATGAGCAAAGAGTTTATGAAATTTGGAATAAAACAGCTTCTTCTATCCTAAAAAAGAAATTGTATCGTGCATGAAAAAAGACAAAAGAATTAAGGTAAACTAAAAGAATGATTAGCTGTCGAGATACGCCACCGAGTTGGATCCAAAAAAAAATTGGAATCAAATGAGTGATATAGAATGGCATAAGAGTATGTATGATGACAAAGGAAACAAGATGAGAAATAATCGTTTGACACCAAAAAAAGGGACTCACTCGCGTCACACTGCTGGTTCGGTGTCTATTGTGTCACATGATGCTCAAGTGGTAAGCTAGTATCATTTTTCATGCTCATTACATAAGAATAACGACACATATTTCATCAAAATTGTTTTTTTTTAATAAAAAAATCAATGCATAAGATTAATGAAATATATAAACAACTGAAAATTACTTGCTATTCCCTCTTTTTATCAGTGCAAAAAACTATTGGTTGACTTCCTCTTGGTTCTCATAAATCTTAACTGGAACTTAAATTACTTATACAGTAGTTTCCAATTTTATAAACTTTGACCAGTCTTGCCTGTTTACATGTATTAAATATGCCCATGCTTACTATTTATACTAATTGTTTTTAATATCCAATTTTGAAGGAACTTGAGATAGGCCATCCCGTATCATTTACTGATAACTTCTGTTACTGGCATATTAAAAGAGAGAAAGGAAAAGGCAAAGCAAAAGGATCATTGATGCCAAGCAGCTCGTTTGTTGATAACAAATCAAAAAAAGTTTATGTAAGTTTTTCTGTTGGAAAATTAATTGTTGACTATCTTTTACTAATTCATTTTAACTTATAAGTGTTAGGGTATTATAATCTACCATTGAATACAACAGCGGTTAAAAACTGTGTGAATAACCTGGTTTAGTTGACAAAAGCTAAGCCTCTTCTTAGTTAAAAACTGTGTGAATTTGCTTAGTTAAAAACTGAGCATAGGACCAATTTACAATTGAGTGTTTGCACTGTTAAAAACCAAGCCTATGTATGCACTGTAAAAAACTGAGTAAGGTTGTAATTTAAGGAGCTTGTCTACCCATTAGCGGTAACATTCATACTACAGTAGTAGCACATTCTCTAGCTTTTAGAATTTATTTCATAGTACATGAAAATTTAATATTGACAGCCATCATCCAGAATGTTCACGATGAAGATACCTACTGGACATCTACACACACCACTGGCGGTAGTCTTTAATTTACGGAGTCCTTATTAATTTTACCACTGCTATTTTTCTTAAATTAATCAATTTTTTAAGGCCAATTCTACCTTCATATTTTAGCCTACACAATAATTCCCATGCTATTTAATGATTTTTGCCTCCCTAAAAAATGTTTCCATGCATTTTATCTATTTTCAGTAAAAAAGAAACAGGGAGGTGATAAATATATCTGAAAACTTGCTCATTCGTACAACAAATTCATGTCCTAAACTTTCGACTGAAACCTACTCATATCCATATATATGCACACACCAGCTACCAGATTTATGTATTAAGGAAGCATAGGTGGATTTTATATCCAATCTACCTTGGGCTTAAAACTTGGTCAAAAATCTTAATATGGACTTTCCATAAACTTGGCTTTCAGCACTGATGGAGAATCTTGTAGCTGAATACATAGAATTTATGGCTCCATAAGCATCAAAAAACTATGTGCTATCTTTTCTTCCCTAATTTATAATCTTCTACCTCGAGTAATCATTAGACTCGGGTAATGTCCTTTCATTAACGTCGCCTATGAAAGAAGTAGAATGCCTAATATCTATGTTTTCCCCGGTGGTTCGTTCTTTACTCCATTTGCATGTTTCTATGTATCGTATCAAGGTTAAGTTCATTGATTGTTTCGTTAAAGTCATCTTCTTGAAGGGCACCTGCTACTTTATTGATTTGATACAACATTTTTTCTTGATTGTATGTCTCTAATAGTTCAACCACTTCCTTCATTAACGGCCTAATTTTTGGGTTTTTCGTTAAGGCATTCATATGTCATGTATGTTTATGACATTACCATAAATGACCAAAAGAATTAACTCAAAAACAAACACTGCAAACTCCATCTTCTTAAACATGTCAATATTAGCTTGAGGTATAACATGTTAAGTATATTTATGTAAATATCTGCGTCATAGGCAGGATAAGGATCAAGCTGACTCATACATTCACAGTATAAGGATCATGCTGACTCATACACTTAATGCTTTCTCATGCTGACTCATACACTTAATGCTTTCCTCTTATATTATTTTCTCTTTATATATTATTAAAGGGAAATTGTTATTGCTTATTTTAACTGCATGTACTCCATTTATATAAAGCACTGTAATGTAAATCAATGGGATCCAGGAATAAAATTACAAAATTGTATCTTTTCTACAATCCCACATATTACTAGAAAATCTATCATGGTATCAGAGCTTCCCTAAATTAGGGATTGCTAATAATTGCTATTTTTTAGCGCCTACTTTTGGTAATATAAAGCTGAAGCTATGGAAAAAATCAAGTTTGGTAGAGGTTGTGGCCGTAGTGGTAATTTCACCGCAAATGTGAGCAGCAATAACGAAGGTGTAGCACAAGAGGTTGTCGATGGTGATCGAGCACATGTTCCTACATTGACTGATGCACAATTCAATATCTTAATGACTACTCTCAATCAACACAAATTCTCATCCTCTACTTCAAAATTGCATGGTAAGAAATTCTACGATGATCAATGGATCATCAACACTGGGGCCTCAAATCACATGACTGGTAATATTGAATTGTTCACCCACTTGCATGATATACCTTCCTCTCATGTTGGTTTACCAAATGGGAAAGTTACAAATGCTACTATAGAAGGCCAAATAAAACTAAATGAAAATTTGATCCTAGAAAATGTATTATTTGTCTCTGCTCTTACTTGTAATTTGCTGTTTGTGTCTCAACTTTTAGAAAAGCAAAAGTTCATTATTTTATTCACTAACAAGCTATGTATTATACAGGACCACACTTTGAGGAACCTGATTGGAGCAGGCGTGCAGAGCAATGAAGTCTATCTTTATCAGCCAATTCATAGTTTTCAAGCAAATAAAGTGCCAACAGCAGATGACAGTGTTATGGCATCGATGCTTGGGGCACCCTTCATCAAAAGTTTTGCTTCCTTTACTTGGAGTAGATGGTAGTAGTAAGAACTGTTTTGACAATTGTGAAGTATGTTATCTTGCAAAACAACCTCGCACTTCTTTTCCAAATAGTATGAGTAAAGCCAATGATTTATTTGATATTATTCACTATGACATTTGGGGTCCTTATGATACTGCTTCAAGTTGTGGTGCACATTATTTTTTGACCATCGTAGATGATTGTTCTCGTGTTGTGTGGGTATACTTAATGGCTGGAAAGTATGAGGTTGGTCATTTGATTCAAAATTTTTGTGTCATGATTAATACTCAATTTAATAAAATGTGAAAATTTTGAGAAGTGTTAATGGACAAGAGTTTGTTTTGAAATATTTTTATGCAAAGAATGGTATGATACATCAAACTTCTTATGTCGATACACCTCAGCAAAATGGTAAAGTGGAACGCAAACATCAGCATATTTTGAATGTTGCTCGTGCTTTAAAATTTCAGGCTAATTTATCAATGGAGTTTTTGGGGGGAATGTGTATTAGTTGTTGTTCATCTAATCAATAAGACCCCAACCCCATTTTTAGACGGAAAAACACCGTATGAAGTTTTGTTTAAACAACCACCACCCCTATCTGATATACTTGTGTTTGTGTGCTTATGTTATGTTGCAAATCGTCCTCGTGTAAAGGACAAATTTGGACCTTGTAGTAGAAAATGCATGTTTGTAGGGTACCCTTTTTGTCAAAAAGGGTAGTGAGTTTATGATTTGGAAACTCATGAATTTTTTGTTAGCCGAGATGTAAAATTTTGTGAGAATAATTTTCCATTTGCGGATATTGTGAGTGATAATGATAATGCGCAAAGGGAGGCCTATCTGCACCAGCCTCCTTTGGAAGAGGATACTCGAGTGGTCAATAGTGACAAAGTTACAGAAGAGGATGGTAGGGCTATAAATCCGATGGATGATGATGGTGTTGTGCAACCAATGTCCCCAAGCAGTGACGAGCTTTATGGTATTGTTCCTTATGACACTATTACTCCTCTACGTTTAGGAGAGAATTCTTCAGTAAGAGAGAGCGAACAACTCGGTAAAGGTTTTCGAGTTCGCCAACCGTCTTCGAAATTAAAGAATTTTGTGACTTATACTGTTCATAAGATAGACTCCGCTACTTCTGCAAGGCCTGCTCAATCAAGTAACTCAGGAAAATCCTTTAATCTAGCTTGTTATGTTGATTATATGCGAGACACAAAGTTTTTTTGGCAACAACTACTAAAGGTAAGGAGCCGACTTCATTCAAAGAGGCGGTCAAAGATTCAAGTTGAAGACAAGCTATGAAAAAGGATATTGATGCACTTGAACGTAGTGGTATATGGACTTTGGAAGACTTACCTTCTGGAAAGAAGGCTATTGATAGGGGATGGGTCTACAAAATCAAATATCGAGCTAATGGCGATGTTGAACGTTTCAAAAAGGACATCTTGTCGTGTTTGGAAATCGACAAGTCGAGGGTGTAAATTATAATGAGACGTTTGCTCCAGTTGCCAAAATGGAAACGGTTCATGTCTTTTTATCTGCTGCTGTCACACGAAATTGGGAGTTGTATCAGATGGATGTTTGTAATGCATTTCTTCATGGTGATTTGGAAGAAGAAGTATATATGCAACTACCTCCTGGGTACCATAGTCCTGTTCCAGGAAAGGTATGCGGGTTACGCAAGTCTTTGTACGGTTTACGACAAACTCCTTGTAACGACCCAGAAAATCTGAACCAATTTAAAATTTTTAAATTGGCTAAAATAATGGATTTTAAATATTTAAAATAAATATTTTAAATAATGGCGATGAAAACTGAGTTTGAATCGACATTTGAAAACGAATATAATTAATTATAATTATATATAGAATTGAAAATGGCGCGGTAGTTCGGTAATTCGTTTTCAAACTTCAATTGAATATACCGGATGCAAAACAATCCGGATTTTAGTGAAACCAAAAACATTAGGATCTAATTGATGATATCTTTCCAACGAATCTGACCAATCGAAATTTGATAGCAGGAATCAAAAGGTATGTCCAGTTGAAAATTCTGAATAGTCGCTATGGAATTCAGGCCCTTAAAAATGGACATTTTGCAAACGAACTCGGATTTCGATAAAACTACTTTTGTTAGATCCGCAGTGTCAAGTTATTGCTAGGTTTCAAATTTCATAATTTTTCGAATCATTATGTGAGCGTGGCAAAGGAAAACGCGTTTGACCAGTTTCAGTTGATTTTAATCGACTGGAAATTGGCCATTTTTCAAACGGTCTCAGAATTCAACGAAACTAGTTTTGTTAGGACCGTATCGTCAATACGAAGCTAGAAAATATTTTTCTGGAATTTTTCTAGTTAGTATGTGACCCCGGTAATTTGAAATGTACGTTTAAATTCAATATGGTGATTGTAACACCCCACCTCCACTAGGGTCACTCGCAAAGGAATGCACTAGCTTTGGAGGGGCATTATTGGTAAACATGCATAATGATATAGCAAGGCAGGACATGACATATATATATGTAAATAAACAGAGTAAGTAAATAAAACAGCGGAAGATTTATAAACCATTTCAAAACACAAGTCTGGTACATCAAAATGTCACCTTCCCAAAATTACAAGTCTAGGTAAATACATCTTTTGATAAACTGAAAATACATAAGTACTATCCCCTAATAAGAGTGATAAACCATAGCGGCTCAAGTCCAAAAGCATACTTGAGCTATCCAAGGAAGCAGCTAAAATCCAAGCTAGGCTCCAGTATTCCCTCCCTGAGAACCTGGGGGGGGGGGAACGGAAGAAAAGGGGCGAAACAAAACGGGTCAGTCAAAAAGACTGAGTAAGCCCTGCTACGATCAGTCTATAAACTAATAAAGTTAACATCATGATGGAAACTGAGGTGATCATAGATAACAACATACTGGCATGGTAAATTAACTACAAGATAGATAGAGGTGTCATCGCATACCACAAGGTTAAGTTTTTGCACCACGGTGTACTAGCAAACAAACATAACAGGTATTGATCCCTTAGCCCAAACTTTGGCCCAATAACATGAAGTGACCTTAATATAAGATCCAGCCCAATGGTCTAGTCGATCGTCTCCCTATAAACCTAACACGTCAAGTGTTGGTGTCCATACGGCCCACATGGATGTAGTTAGACTGTGCTGGGTCCACCTTTGGGTGTATCAAGCCCTCGGGTGTCAACCCCGGACACTTAAGCAATAATGCACAGCCCTAACCTACTGGTACCCGTGCCTCGAGTTTGTCCAATATCGGACTACGTGCATGTCCGTAGCCCGCCGGACCCGCACCGCTGTACCACTCAGCCGTCGCTTTGGCCGCTTACATCAGTCCAGTAATCGTGCCCCGCCCTAGCCTAGCCTCTAGGGTTGTGAATGATACCAAACTGGGATTACTGCTGGAACAGACCACGTAGCTAGGGTTTCTAAGAGGGTTAAGTGTGATTTAACCCTTCACTAAATCCTGGATTAAACTGGTTAAGTGTGGCTTAACCCCATTCTAATCCCTTGAACTCCCAAATGGATTAAACTAGTTAAGTGCAACCAACGGTTCACAACTTAACCACATTCTAATCCCTCGAATCCCCAAATTGGTTAAGTATTAGTGGACCCTGACTTAACCCTGATCATGAGGCATTAATTAATTTAATGCACCTTAACCTCTCACATTAGACCTTGTTGTGGTTACTAGTTAGGCCGGGCGGGTCCGGGTAGCTTTACACCACAACTTGGTCTAACCTCGGGTCTTGGCACCCCATGACCAACTTCTCACATTGGGTCCTATTGTTTGTAGCCACTAGTTAAGCCGGTCGGTTCCGGGTAGAATTACGCTACAAACTCAACCCAACCTCGAGTTGGCCACACTTATGTTTTCTAAGTGTCATGTCCACTTTATTTCAAAACATAATTACAAGTCAACAATTACTTGGGTAGACCTAACTTAATAGGTAAATTCCCAATCTTATTTTTTCATGTATTTTAAGTTTACCCAAACCCCCCCCCCCCAACGTCATTCTATCGCTTACATATTCGTAATAACGCATAAAGGATAGGAAGAGGGAACTTGGCATAATCATACATGATGAACTTGCATATCACAACAAACATGCATAACATGTTAGACTTGCCTAACTTAGCATAGTGAACTTGCATATTAACATAAACATGCATAACATGTTAGACTTGCATAACTTAGCATAGTGAACTTGCATATTAACATAGACATGCATAACATGTTAAACTTGCCTAACATGGCATAGGGAACTTGCATAGACATGCATAACTTGTCAAACATGCACAACTTGTCATTTTAAACTTGCATAACTTGTCAAACATGCACAACTTGTCAAACATGCACAACTTGTCATTTTAAACTTGCATAACTTGTCAAACATGCACAACTTGTCATTTTAAACTTGCATAAATATGCATAGCTTGTTAAACTTGCAAATCATGACTTGGTAAACTTGCATAAACATGCATAACTTGTTAAACTTGCAAACCATGGCTTAGTATACATGCATAACCCAATTAACTTGCAAATCATGGCTTAGTACACTTGCATAAACATGCATAACTCAATAAACATACAAATCATGGCTTAACAAACTTGCATAACCATGCATAACTTATTTAACTTGCAAATCAAGGCTTAGCAAACTTGCATAAACATGCATAACTCAATAAACATACATAAATCCCAACTTGCACCACATATTAACTTTAGAGTTTCTAAAATGAAGGTAAGAGGGCTTACAATGCTTATGCGGACTCAAATGAGTATAACAAATGCAAGAAACCCCTTATGCAACTAATTAAAACCCCCAAATGCAAGCAAACTTGATCAAGACTCCTCCTTTATGATGCCAATTGAAAAACAAGCCTTTAATGCAAGCTAAGGAGGATCATACAAGCCTAAATATGCTTGTATGCATGGAAAATCACTTAGGAATTATTAATGAAGAGATTGGAGGCTAGGGTTTCTAAGTGGAGGCCATGAGAGTTTAGATTTTGGCATAGTTTTGTTGCTAGAATGATTAATGGGGTTTAAGGGTAGGATTAGGAGCTTATTTATAGAAGATTAGGGTGATTTAGACCATAGGATTAACCCTAGGTGAATTTTGGCCCGTCAGATTTAGGAACTCTCTAGAACCAGACCACACAACCAAGCCCAAACCAAGCCCAAACCAAAGAGGTGCGCCAGGCTAATCTGCCTGGCTACCCCCTGTCGACAGGGCTGTCGACAGGGCAGTCCACTCCCTGGGGACCCTGTCGACAGGCCTGTCGACATGGGGCCCCTGGCGGGAGTTTTCCCGCCTTGGCCCAGCTGGCCCAATTCTTTAAATTTGAATCTGTTTTTACTTAGGATTTTTCTGAAGACTTCAATGGGCCTTAACTGGGTCATACGGACTCCGATTTTCGAAAACTCGGACTCTATTTCGCGTATTTTTCCGAGACGAACGCAATGGCATAGCCCGTTTCCCTTGATTCCCATTTTATAATTTAATTCTGCCTCAATTTATGTTATAACAGATTATTAAAAATACGGGTTGTTACATTCTCCCCTCCTTAAAGGATTTCGTCCCCGAAATCTTCAAGTTAGGAAGAACGTATCCTACCATCCAATCATCCATCTACTCAAAGCATCATCCACGAGCAATCATTGTCCTTAAAAGATTCTAAATGCTGGATGAACATATGCAAAAGTGTGTGTATATGTACTTACCTAATGCAAAAATCAGGCGGTTACTGATACAGTAAACCTCCTTAATGCATATGTATGTAAATCAGGCGGTTACTGATACAGTAAACCTCCTTAATGCACATGTATGTCAGTGAAATGAATCCATATGTATGCAAATTCCTAACATAATGTATAATATCTACATGCGTGCTCAATCATACATCCATATGCAACATCCATGTGATAGCATACGAATTTCATCCAAGAATAAGCATAAACACTCATGCACATGCAATATGAGGAGTGCGTGAGCCGATCTAGTGCCTAATCGTGTATAATGCATCCGCGAGCAACCACTTGCAAACACTTGCAACCACTTGCAAACATCAAGCATAACATGTTTCAAACACATGTTTCAACCAAAGGGTTTCTACCAAAGGTTCTCATGACAAGATAGACACGATAAACTAGATAAACTAGATAAACTCCTTTTTGGATTACAGGAAATCCATTCAAACTTTGACATATAGTATTAACCGATGAGTCATAACCCCCTTATGGAGTTTACAACAGAAATAAGATCGAGAATGGGACCGAGAGGATATATGCAAAAGACAACTTGCAAGCAAGCTCCACAGGAAAACGAGGATCAAGGATGCACTCTTAAAAAGAGATATGATGCGCGTATCTAGTCTTCACTCTTCTTAGTCACGTTTCCTTGAGCTTAACTCCACTGTGCTTTGACTATCTTCCACTTCATGATTCCTTGGCTTCCTAACTCCTATTTCCCAAATTCGAGTTGGAACTCATTTCATTATTGCCTCTCGTCTTTCTTTCCCACTTATTCTTCTTTCTGTATACTTGGCTTAAACATAATTATAACCTCATGATTCGTGCAAGCTCTCCAAAATTCACCAGTGAATCCTGGATCTCGTCCTCTTACTATAAAGTATTCCATGCAACAGAACTTTCTCTTGAAAATACCAATCCACGTTGCCAATTGCCCTATAAACGTGATTTTCTATAACTCATGCTTAATCGAAATGAACCATCCGCCTATGAGTGATAGACCATACCTAGATTCAATTGCCTACCCATGGATTCCTATAGGCTATTCCAAAACTGGCCAACTTTTTGAGGGTAAATCGTTGCTGACCATGATGCAGTCCTCTCGCTCTTCACCGAACTGAAATGAGCGCTCTCCGTGAGTCTACCCACATACACGTATTCCCTTTCTTTGATCTAGGTAGTCCATCCACATAATCTATCGAGATGTTTTCATACTTCCCTTACGGAACCCCCAATAGAGGTAATAGCCCACTGGGCTTCTATGACTTGGCCTTAACTTGGTGGCACAACATGCATCCAGAGACCAACTCAGCCACCTCCTCGAGTGATGCGCACCTTCAAGAACCTTCTTTACCAAGTCTTTCACTCGAGGAACAAATAATCTCTCATCGTGCCTTAGTCATCCCTTGTCATCTATAATATATCTAGTGAGGTGACTTAACATCTCGCCTCGAACCATCTGGTCCATGTTCTTGACTAACTGCGGATCTTCTTCCTGCGAAACCCCCTTCTTGATCCAGAAGAGTAAGTCTAAGCTCCGGGAATGCTAACTAACTAGACAAACAGAGGAGGCTTCTTACTTCAATTGCCCTCCTCAGAGTTTTCCGGTCTTAAACCGCAACCACTTTAGCGGAATCCACCGCTAAGCCTTACTTAGGAACTATGTGCCCAAGAAATCCAACTTTCTTCCTCCAAAGTGACATTTGGAGAACTTGACCTTCAACTGGTGGCTCCAAGCGTGTCCATCTCCTCCTTGAGATGTATAGCATGCTCTTCCTCGTTCTTTTAAGGAGATCAAAATATCGTCTACGACGACCACGACAAACTTGTTCAAGGACTCCCTAAACACCCTACCCATCAAGTTTACGTAATATGCGGGTGCATTAGTCAAACCAATTAGTATGACTAGCCATTCTAAAACCCATCTAGAGTCCTAAACGCAGTCTTGTCAATTCCATCCTCAGCCATCCTAAGCTGATGGAATCCGGTAGCTAGATCAAAAGAAAACAGATGCTCCTACAAGCTGATCAAACAAATCATTGATCCTTGGTAACGGTTATCTCACGATAGTCAACACATAAGCGAAACAAACTGTCCACATCAGTAACGAATACTACTGGAGCACCCTACTCGAAAATGCTTCGTCTCAGGAAGTTCTTCTCAAGCAACTCCTTGACTTACTTTCTTAACTCTCATCTCGTGAGGTCACGTGCCTAACCGGCCACGAAACTGGCTTGGTATTACCAACCCGATAATGCGGAAATCTATCCCACGTCTAAGGGTAACCCCTTTACTTCACCCAAGATATCAGGATATTCTCGGACCACCCTCACCGATTGCAAACTATCGATAGACGAGTTGAGGGATTCAAGATAACATAACATGACGGGACCCATAGGGTTGCTAGAAATTTCTAGGGTATTACCGAGGCGAGTCATGAGCCCCACACCCTATATACAAAAACCCAGAATGGCCCAAAACAGGACGACCATTCCATGCCCAAAACCAACCCATATCCCCTGAAACCGAGAATATAAACATCCCACGAGAATTCTATACTCAAGATAGAAATTTTCAAATCCACTCAGACCATAGACAAACGGGCAGAACCCCCAATTGGATTTGAAACACATACGGGATCATCAACTACACTAGTACTTAGGTGCAAAACTTTCAACTGGATCAGATGAAATAAAACTATGCGATGTGCCAGAATCGAACAAAGTTCGAACAGGGAAAATCAGAAAATGTAAACAAGATTTCCACAGAAACACTACCTCTATCATAAGCTGGAAGAACGGTGCTGAGGGGATGAACTCGCCCTCCAGATAGTCCCGCACACTGAGTCTGACCTTGCCCTTGTTTCCTCGGGCAATCCTTGCTGAAATGTCCAAACTCACCACAATCAAAGCATTCGCCCCGCTTTCTTTTTTCCTTCTTCCTACATTCCCTGGCTATATGTCCAACTTTACCACAGAAGCTACATTTCCTATTCCCTCTTGGCTTGTTCTTGCGGTTGTGGTTATTCTTGCCCCGTTTCCCGGAATTTACTCTCTTGTCTTGAGACTCATTCGCCTTGACCTCTTTCTTGTCATTGTTATCTTCTTCTTGAAGTAGGGCCAAATTCACCAAATTCTCGAAAGTCGCCCCCAAGGGTATATGAGACATGGCCAAACCATGTAATGGCTCGTTTAATCCTAGAGCAAAATGTAGGGCCTTCTTCTGAGCTGTATTAACCAAGTCTAAATCGACCCGAGCCAGTTGATTAAACTTATCTATGTATCCCCTAATAGTCATGTCCCCTTGCTTCAGTAATAAGAACCTCAGTCCAAACCTTCCTCGAAAGTCATCCCAAGTCTCGATTGGCCTAGTAGCGGTGGTGACTACCCACCAACGTGCAGCTTCTTCCTTTAGCAACCATACTGCCAATAAAACCTTCCTGCGGTCACCTATATCAAAGGTGGCTAAAAGATCTTCGGTCTCTTTCAACCAATTCCTTGCCTCTACTAAAGTCTCGGTTCCAAAGAAATTCTTGCAACCCATCGCCTTAAAATCTTGGCAAATCTCGGCGAAGTCAATTTGAGGATGCTGAGGGGAAGGAGGAAGAGGAACATCAACTACCGGAGGAGGAGTAATATTTGCGGGGCCGGCTTCGGTCGCCCTGGCCTCCAAAAGCCTCCTATACCAAACAGGTATGTGAACTCCCTCCGGAATGGCAAAGTTGTCGGCCATACTGGAAACGAAGAAAAAAATAGATTCAGAATGGAGAAAAACGAAGGAATTTTGCTAATGGCTTTTTGGGGAATAGCCTTTTAAAATAAACTAGACTTTTCTTTGGAAAATACTTTATACTTGGTTTTGAAAATAGTTTTTCCAAGAGTTTTAAAAACCTTTTTATCCCTTCTCGTAAACCATAGGCTCTGATACCAAATGTAACACCCCACCTCCACTAGGGTCACTCGCAAAGGAATGCACTAGCTTTGGAGGGGCATTATTGGTAAACATGCATAATGATATAGCAAGGCAGGACATGACATATATATATGTAAATAAACAGAGTAAGTAAATAAAACAGCGGAAGATTTATAAACCATTTCAAAACACAAGTCTGGTACATCAAAATGTCACCTTCCCAAAATTACAAGTCTAGGTAAATACATCTTTTGATAAACTGAAAATACATAAGTACTATCCCCTAATAAGAGTGATAAACCATAGCAGCTCAAGTCCAAAAGCATACTTGAGCTATCCAAGGAAGCAGCTAAAATCCAAGCTAGGCTCCAGTATTCCCTCCCTGAGAACCTAGGGGGGGGGAACGGAAGAAAAGGGGCGAAACAAAACGGGTCAGTCAAAAAGACTGAGTAAGCCCTGCTACGATCAGTCTATAAACTAATAAAGTTAACATCATGATGGAAACTGAGGTGATCATAGATAACAACATACTGGCATGGTAAATTAACTACAAGATAGATAGAGGTGTCATCGCATACCACAAGGTTAAGTTTTTGCACCACGGTGTACTAGCAAACCAACATAACAGGTATTGATCCCTTAGCCCAAACTTTGGCCCAATAACATGAAGTGACCTTAATATAAGATCCAGCCCAACGGTCTAGTCGATCGGCTCCCTATAAACCTAACACGTCAAGTGTTGGTGTCCATACGGCCCACATGGATGTAGTTAGACTGTGCTGGGTCCACCTTTGGGTGTATCAAGCCCTCGGGTGTCAACCCCGGACACTTAAGCAATAATGCACAGCCCTAACCTACTGGTACCCGTGCCTCGAGTTAGTCCAATATCGGACTACGTGCACGTCCGTAGCCCGCCGGACCCGCACCGCTGTACCACTCAGCCGTCGCTTTGGCCGCTTACATCAGTCCAAAAATCGTGCCCCGCCCTAGCCTAGCCTCTAGGGTTGTGAATGATACCAAACTGGGATTACTGCTGGAACAGACCACGTAGCTAGGGTTTCTAAGAGGGTTAAGTGTGATTTAACCCTTCACTAAATCCTGGATTAAACTGGTTAAGTGTGGCTTAACCCCATTCTAATCCCTTGAACTCCCAAATGGATTAAACTAGTTAAGTGCAACCAACGGTTCACAACTTAACCACATTCTAATCCCTCGAATCCCCAATTTGGTTAAGTATTAGTGGACCCTGACTTAACCCTGATCATGAGGCATTAATTAATTTAATGCACCTTAACCTCTCACATTAGACCTTGTTGTGGTTACTAGTTAGGCCGGGCGGGTCCGGGTAGCTTTACACCACAACTTGGTCTAACCTCGGGTCTTGGCACCCCATGACCAACTTCTCACATTGGGTCCTATTGTTTGTAGCCACTAGTTAAGCCGGTCGGTTCCGGGTAGAATTACGCTACAAACTCAACCCAACCTCGAGTTGGCCACACTTATGTTTTCTAAGTGTCATGTCCACTTTATTTCAAAACATAATTACAAGTCAACAATTACTTGGGTAGACCTAACTTAATAGGTAAATTCCCAATCTTATTTTTTCATGTATTTTAAGTTTACCCAAACCCCCCCCCCCCCCCCCAACGTCATTCTATCGCTTACATATTCGTAATAACGCATAAAGGATAGGAAGAGGGAACTTGGCATAATCATACATGATGAACTTGCATATCACAACAAACATGCATAACATGTTAGACTTGCCTAACTTAGCATAGTGAACTTGCATATTAACATAAACATGCATAACATGTTAGACTTGCATAACTTAGCATAGTGAACTTGCATATTAACATAGACATGCATAACATGTTAAACTTGCCTAACATGGCATAGGGAACTTGCATAGACATGCATAACTTGTCAAACATGCACAACTTGTCATTTTAAACTTGCACAACTTGTCAAACATGCACAACTTGTCATTTTAAACTTGCATAACTTGTCAAACATGCACAACTTGTCATTTTAAACTTGCATAAATATGCATAGCTTGTTAAACTTGCAAATCATGACTTGGTAAACTTGCATAAACATGCATAACTTGTTAAACTTGCAAACCATGGCTTAGTATACATGCATAACCCAATTAACTTGCAAATCATGGCTTAGTACACTTGCATAAACATGCATATCTCAATAAACATACAAATCATGGCTTAACAAACTTGCATAACCATGCATAACTTATTTAACTTGCAAATCAAGGCTTAGCAAACTTGCATAAACATGCATAACTCAATAAACATACATAAATCCCAACTTGCACCACATATTAACTTTAGAGTTTCTAAAATGAAGGTAAGAGGGCTTACAATGCTTATGCGGACTCAAATGAGTATATCAAATGCAAGAAACCCCTTATGCAACTAATTAAAACCCCCAAATGCAAGCAAACTTGATCAAGACTCCTCCTTTATGATGCCAATTGAAAAACAAGCCTTTAATGCAAGCTAAGGAGGATCATACAAGCCTAAATATGCTTGTATGCATGGAAAATCACTTAGGAATTATTAATGAAGAGATTGGAGGCTAGGGTTTCTAAGTGGAGGCCATGAGAGTTTAGATTTTGGCATAGTTTTGTTGCTAGAATGATTAATGGGGTTTAAGGGTAGGATTAGGAGCTTATTTATAGAAGATTAGGGTGATTTAGACCATAGGATTAACCCTAGGTGAATTTTGGCCCGTCAGATTTAGGAACTCTCTAGAACCAGACCACACAACCAAGCCCAAACCAAGCCCAAACCAAAGAGGTGCGCCAGGCTAATCTGCCTGGCTACCCCCTGTCGACAGGGCTGTCGACAGGGCAGTCGACTCCCTGGGGACCCTGTCGACAGGCCTGTCGACATGGGGCCCCTGGCGGGAGTTTTCCCGCCTTGGCCCAGCTGGCCCAATTCTTTAAATTTGAATCTGTTTTTACTTAGGATTTTTCTGAAGACTTCAATGGGCCTTAACTGGGTCATACGGACTCCGATTTTCGAAAACTCGGACTCTATTTCGCGTATTTTTCCGAGACGAACGCAATGGCATAGCCCGTTTCCCTTGATTCCCATTTTATAATTTAATTCTGCCTCAATTTATGTTATAACAGATTATTAAAAATACGGGTTGTTACAGTGATTTAAAATGTAAATTCAACGGAAACTGATTGTAACGATCAAATCAGCTTACGATACATATCCTATTGTGTTCGGAATCGGGGTGAAACGCTATGGGCGACAGGCGGTGGGCCTCGTTTCGAGGTCGTATGTAAAAGTCAACATTTAGGAATTAAAATAAAAAATAATAATAAAAAAAAAAGAAAGGAAGATCATCTCCTCTGCCCCCCCCCGTTCATTTCAGTTTCAAAACGAGAAAAAAAACAGAAAAAAAAAACCCTAGCGCTATCGCCAGCCCCCCCCCTAGAGCGAACGCCGCCGACGAAGATCAACGACCCCAACCCTCTCCGTCCAGCCTCCTCCTCCCATCGCGCAACCCCCGAAGACCCCTCCCCTCGTACGTCGAACCCCAGTACGATTCGCAGCGACCCAAGCCCAACCGCCTGCCACCACCGTTCGAAACCCCGAGCGCCGCCGCCTCGAAGCCACCTCCGACGAACTGCGGAAACCCCCCCCCTCTGTAAGTATTTTGTTTGTTATTTTATTTTTAATGATTTTTCAAAAAAAAAAGCATTTAAATACTGATTTGTTTAAAGGTGAAAACTAATTTGTTTAAAAGTAAAAACAGATTTTTAAAATGGTTAAAACTGAATTTTTAAAAAGAATTTTAAACTGAGATTTTGAAAAAGAATTTTAAACTGAATTTTAAAAAGAATTTTAAACTGAATTTTAAAAAGAATTTTAAACTGAATTTTAAAAAAAAGCATTTAAATACTGATTTGTTTAAAGGTGAAAACTAATTTGTTTAAAAGTAAAAACAGATTTTTAAAAAAGGGTTTTAAAACTGAATTGATTTTAAACTTTAAAAAGAAAGAATACCTTTTTTTTTGGAAGTAAAAACTGATTTTGAAAAAAACATTTAAAAACTGATTTTATTTTTAGATTTTAAAAGGAAAAAGATTTAGACTTTAAAATAGAAAAGATTTAAACTTGAAAAGTAAAAGATTTAAACTTTAAAAAGTAAAAGAAAAAGGTTTTAACTTCAAAGAGAAAGGTTTGAGCTTTAGAATGGAAAAAGAT
This sequence comes from Allium sativum, assembly GCA_030737875.1. NCBI lineage: Eukaryota > Viridiplantae > Streptophyta > Magnoliopsida > Asparagales > Amaryllidaceae > Allium > Allium sativum. The sequence goes on from CM060920.1 coordinate 13,940,590, forward strand.
TTGAACTTTAAAAAGAAAAATCAGATTTTTATATATTGAAAGTCGAAGTAAAAATCAGATTTTTATATATTGAAAGTCGAAGTAAAAATCAGATTTTTATATATTGAAAGTCGAAGTAAAAATCATAATTTTATATATTGAATAGCATCGTAAAAATTCGATTTTTACATATGTAGAGAATACGGGCGAAAGCGACAGAAAGGCGAAGATTTCTCAAAGGAAGTGTCGTGAAGTTGGATAGCTATTGGTGAGATTTCTGATTTAAAAATATTATATATGTGTGAAATGAAAGTGAATAGCTATATATAAATTGCTATATATAAATATATATATATATACGCCCCTCGTCCACAAACCATGGACGATATTTATTGGTTGAAATTGTTGTGAAAATTGGTTGATAGCGAATGATTGTTTGGGATTGTTTGTGATTGATATTGGTTGATTGTGGTTGAAAAATACCCGTTTGTGATTGTGAAATATTTGGTTGAAACCACATAGGATTAGTTTGTGGAATTGAAATAAATATATACATGCCGCCTGCGTGCGAACTAGATGCATGAACCCCATTGTCAAAAACCGCGAGGTTTTAAGGTAGATCGAGGAGCCGTACTAGGGACGGTCCCGGTTTAACTACCCTGCCGTTATGCTGCCGAAATTTTGAATAATATTCGTGTGTTTGAATTATTTTCATGTGCTTAAACTATATTTATTCATTGAATAGAAAACATTCATGTGTTGAATTGATATTCATTCATTGATTAGAAATTCATGTGTTGAATGGTATTCATATTTTGAAATAAATTGTTTGATAATAAAAATCCCATTTTTATCACCAACTTGAACTATATAGAAAAATAGTGTTTTGAAATGAATTGTTTTACAATAAAAATCACATTTTTATTGTATGCATAAATCGTTGAAATGTGAAGTGTTAAAAATAGCCACTTGTTCAAAATAAACATATATGAGTTGAAATATTCATTAATTAGCTAATGAAATGATTTGCACCTATTTATGTAACATTAGAATGAATGGTGTCTTTAAACCAAACAGAAATCGAATATGAAGTTGAATAGAAAACGGTAAATGATATGAACTGTAAATATATGTACATACATATTCATTGAACAGGTTATAGCAAAGGGGCTAGAGAAGAGGAATAAAATTTTGTGCCCGACAAATAGGTACACGTTTACTGCTTTGTTTGGGTGATGATTTTACGAGCCTGTTGGCTAGCCGCTTGGCTTTTTCTTTTTCTTTTTGAGATTAGAAGGACCGGGAACGCTATTTGCGATTTCCCGATGCTCCCGGTGCAGGGGAGGTTATGGCGAAATTTTCCAAAATTTTAGGGTGTTAGAAAAATATTTGAAGTGAAAACGATATGGAAATCATTGAATGAACTATATTTATATAAATATATAAATATAAATAAAATTAAAACGAAACGAGGCCGTGCAGTTCGTATTTTGAAACCGTGATTTCAAACGACTAGTGCGGGAAATCCGACCATTGGATTTTCCCGAAACCTCAACCGTCGGGTTCGCCTTGGAAATATCTTCCCAACGGCCCCAACTTTGTAGAAATCCAACGGTTGGATTGTCTGGAATGTTTAATTCAAATCTGAAGCAAAACAGCGCCAGAAACGATTATATTTATTTATATATATAAATATAATTATATTTAATCGAATAACGACGCTGCAGTTCGTATTTTGAAATCGAAACTTCGAACGATTGTACCGGGAGATCCGACCGTCGGATTTTCCCGAAACTGGAACCGTTGGATTCGTTTTGAAAAGACCTTTCTAATGATGTAAATTTTGTGAAGATCCAACGGTTAGATTTTCAGATATGTGTAAATCAAATTTGAAGAAAAACAGCGCCACGGCCGCTTTATGGCCCGAAGCGCCGTTTTGAATAAATTAGCTATTTTAAATTAAATAAAAATAGTGATAAATAGTTATAAAATATCATAAGCGTTATGGAATGGAAATAAACTGAATTTGCTTGATTTATGTGATGTTTGATGGTTGAATGTGTTTGGTGTGAAAATTACATTAAAGGACAAAATTGGTGTTGTCGAATAATTTAACCATTGAAATAAATTGAATTGAAATTCTAAATATACGTGAATTATTTGAGAAGGCCGAGTTAATTCTCATTTCAAATAATTGACCGACGATTGAAAGTCGAAGATAAAGACGGTGGTCGAAGACCGGAGATCTTCACCTCGTTTGGATGGTAACCGAGGTCCTGATTGGGAGGCATCCCGAAATATGGATAATGAGTGGTGATCGTCCAGGCGTACGTGGTGATCGAAGGGTTTGCGAGGTATTTAGTGCCTCCGGTTTCGTTCAGACCCAGAACGGACTTGTAAATGGACTGTGTGTCTGACATTGGAGTTTATTCTGTGTTGATTGATTTCTGTTAAATATACATCTGTTTGGCGGCGGAGAATTTATTCTTTTGCTTAACGCCCTTCTCTGAGACGCACGAGCTCAGAGGTTGTATATCGATGGACATCAGTCGCATGGCATGAATTGCCTGTGTGGCATGCTAAGATGCAGTGATCAGGGCTTCTGTTGAAAAGCAAAGTCTTGTGGTGATGATCAAAGCACCGCCTGTGTGGCGTAGCTTTGTGTATAACGTGAATTCGCGAGCCTCAGACCCCGGTATGAACCTAAAACGGGAGAAGGACCTCAGGGAGGGCATGCGTTTCTTTCTAGCTAGGGTGGTGTCAGTGACCTACCAGCCCTGACATTTATATACTTTTCACCTATGTGGTTGTTGCTGTTGCGAGGCGCCTCGGTTTGATCGGACGATCCGGGTCCGATGGAGTCATTCGTTGGCTCGTTTACGCCCCAAAGGGCGGAGAGACGTAGTGTTCAGGCATTTTAATCCACATCGGTGGACCGGCCCTGTCGCTCCAAAGGCTTGACTGAGTACTTGCCTGAGACATGGGCTAGATTGTCTCGAATTCGGTAAGGACTATCTTTTGCCTTGGTTCATGACGGAAGTCCAATTTCCAAATACGTGACTATGCGGTTTCGTTTGTATATATACATTTGGCGACATAGTGGCATGGGACGCTCATGTCGTCTATGATTGATAGTTATGATTTGAAATTGTTTTCAGAACATATAGACACTAGCAATAATATCAAATGCCTTTGTTTTATTCGTATCAAGCATATTTTGGCCATTATAAGGTAAAACTCTATCCTCCGGTTTGCGTTGCATTGTGTGATGGGAACTGAGTCTTATAATGGCTTCATTTTTATAAAAAAAACATAGCGATGTTTAAAAGAAAGATTTGTTTTAAAGCACTGGCAATCCAATGGAGTAAACCCGTTCCACGAAAGTGGCGTGGTCCTGTGATTAGCCAATTATATATATGTGTTGAGTGGATTTCTCATACCAGTCCCATGACTGACTCGTAGTTTGTTTCACTCTCAAACTCGGGTGCCCCCTTTTTCTACACGGGCAGCCTTGTATTCAGGTTTAGCTGGTTCTTTCTGGATAGCTGGAGCTGAAGATGGATTCTATCAATTATTTCTTTTTATGTTGTTCAGCTCCTATTGTACATATTTTGTTTATTTCCGCTGTAGACATTTATGTATAGCTGAACTGTATTTGTACTAAGTAAGATCCTGTATACTGTGTAACTCTGATGATTACTTTTATCCAGTATATTCTATTGTTCATATTCCGGTGTATTTATTTAATTCTGTTCTGCTATTATCTGTTTCTGTGTTATATTCCAAAGATAACCCTTGTTTCCGTCTGAACGGGAAATCGGGTCGTCACACCGTGGTATCAGAGCTTTGGTTAAGCTTAGTTCTGGAATATAACATTCGAACGAACTCGTCAGAAATAGAACCAGTAGTGTTCTAGGATGGGTAACTCCGTACAGATAGGATCAGCAATATCCTAGTATGAGTATAGCAGAATCAGAACAACTCGTTAGAGATGGGGTCAGAAGTGCCCCAGAACGAGTCGAGGGTAATATGTCTTTAGATAACGTATTTGTGATTATATATATATAGTCTGGTTTTAGAAATATAATTTTTGAATATATAAAAGATATATATTTGAAAGGTTAAAAACAATTGGATTGGTTGGTTGTGTTGTATGATTATGGATTTATCAAACCACTTTCGACTTTGTTCCTTTTCGGGGCAGAAAAGTTTTAAGTGGGGGAGATTGTAACGACCCAGAAAATCTGAACCAATTTAAAAATTTTAAATTGGCTAAAATAATGGATTTTAAATATTTAAAATAAATATTTTAAATAATGGCGATGAAAACTGAGTTTGAATCGACATTTGAAAACGAATATAATTAATTATAATTATATATAGAATTGAAAATGGCGCGGTAGTTCGATAATTTGTTTTCAAACTTCAATTGAATATACCGGATGCAAAACAATCCGGATTTTAGTGAAACCAAAAACATTAGGATCTAATTGATGATATCTTTCCAACGAATCTGACCAATCGAAATTTGATAGCAGGAATCAAAAGGTATGTCCAGTTGAAAATTCTGAATAGTCGCTATGGAATTCAGGCCCTTAAAAATGGACATTTTGCAAACGAACTCGGATTTCGATGAAACCACTTTTGTTAGATCCGCAGTGTCAAGTTATTGCTAGGTTTCAAATTTCATAATTTTTCGAATCAATATGTGAGCGTGGTAAAGGAAAACGCGTTTGACCAGTTTCATTTGATTTTAATCGACTGGAAATTGGCCATTTTTCAAACGGTCTCAGAATTCAACGAAACTAGTTTTGTTAGGACCGTATCGTCAATACGAAGCTAGAAAATATTTTTCTGGAATTTTTCTAGTTAGTATGTGACCCCGGTAATTTGAAATGTACGTTTAAATTCAATATGGTGATTTAAAATGTAAATTCAACGGAAACTGATTGTAACGATCAAATCAGCTTACGATACATATCCCATTGTGTTCGGAATGGGGGTGAAACGCTATGGGCGACAGGCGGTGGGCCTCGTTTCGAGGTCGTATGTAAAAGTCAACATTTAGGAATTAAAATATAAAAAAATAATAAAAAAAAAGAAAGGAAGATCATCTCCTCTGCCCCCCCCGTTCATTTCAGTTTCAAAACGAGAAAAAAAAAAGAAAAAAAAAACCCTAGCGCTATCGCCAGCCCCCCCTAGAGCGAACGCCGCCGACGAAGATCAACGACCCCAACCCTCTCCGTCCAGCCTCCTCCTCCCATCGCGCAACCCCCGAAGACCCCCTCCCCTCGTACGTCGAACCCCAGTACGATTCGCAGCGACCCAAGCCCAACCGCCTACCACCACCGTTCGAAACCCCGAGCGCCGCCGCCTCGAAGCCACCTCCGACGAACTGCGGAAACCCCCCCCCCCCCTCTGTAAGTATTTTGTTTGTTATTTTATTTTTAATGATTTTTCAAAAAAAAAAAAGCATTTAAATACTGATTTGTTTAAAGGTGAAAACTAATTTGTTTAAAAGTAAAAACAGATTTTTAAAAAGGTTAAAACTGAATTTTTAAAAAGAATTTTAAACTGAGATTTTGAAAAAGAATTTTAAACTGAATTTTAAAAAGAATTTTAAACTGAATTTTAAAAAGAATTTTAAACTGAATTTTAAAAAAAAAGCATTTAAATACTGATTTGTTTAAAGGTGAAAACTAATTTGTTTAAAAGTAAAAACAGATTTTTAAAAAAGGGTTTTAAAACTGAATTGATTTTAAACTTTAAAAAGAAAGAATACCTTTTTTTTTAGAAGTAAAAACTGATTTTGAAAAAAACATTTAAAAACTGATTTTATTTTTAGATTTTAAAAGGAAAAAGATTTAGACTTTAAAATAGAAAAGATTTAAACTTGAAAAGTAAAAGATTTAAACTTTAAAAAGTAAAAGAAAAAGGTTTTAACTTCAAAGAGAAAGGTTTGAGCTTTAGAATGGAAAAAGATTTGAACTTTAAAAAGAAAAATCAGATTTTTATATATTGAAAGTCGAAGTAAAAATCAGATTTTTATATATTGAAAGTCGAAGTAAAAATCAGATTTTTATATATTGAAAGTCGAAGTAAAAATCAGATTTTTATATATTGAAAGTCGAAGTAAAAATCATAATTTTATATATTGAATAGCATCGTAAAAATTCGATTTTTACATATGTAGAGAATACGGGCGAAAGCGACAGAAAGGCGAAGATTTCTCAAAGGAAGTGTCGTGAAGTTGGATAGCTATTGGTGAGATTTCTGATTTAAAAATATTATATATGTGTGAAATGAAAGTGAATAGCTATATATAAATTGCTATATATAAATATATATATATATATACGCCCCTCGTCCACAAACCATGGACGATATTTATTGGTTGAAATTGTTGTGAAAATTGGTTGATAGCGAATGATTGTTTGGGATTGTTTGTGATTGATATTGGTTGATTGTGGTTGAAAAATACCCGTTTGTGATTGTGAAATATTTGGTTGAAACCACATAGGATTAGTTTGTGGAATTGAAATAAATATATACATGCCGCCTGCGTGCGAACTAGATGCATGAACCCCATTGTCAAAAACCGCGAGGTTTTAAGGTAGATCGAGGAGCCGTACTAGGGACGGTCCCGGTTTAACTACCCTGCCGTTATGCTGCCGAAATTTTGAATAATATTCGTGTGTTTGAATTATTTTCATATGCTTAAACTATATTTATTCATTGAATAGAAAACATTCATGTGTTGAATTGATATTCATTCGTTGATTAGAAATTCATGTGTTGAATGGTATTCATATTTTGAAATAAATTGTTTGATAATAAAAATCCCATTTTTATCACCAACTTGAACTATATAGAAAAATAGTGTTTTGAAATGAATTGTTTTACAATAAAAATCACATTTTTATTGTATGCATAAATCGTTGAAATGTGAAGTGTTAAAAATAGCCACTTGTTCAAAATAAACATATATGAGTTGAAATATTCATTAATTAGCTAATGAAATGATTTGCACCTATTTATGTAACATTAGAATGAATGGTGTCTTTAAACCAAACAGAAATCGAATATGAAGTTGAATAGAAAACGGTAAATGATATGAACTGTAAATATATGTACATACATATTCATTGAACAGGTTATAGCAAAGGGGCTAGAGAAGAGGAATAAAATTTTGTGCCCGACAAATAGGTACACGTTTACTGCTTTGTTTGGGTGATGATTTTACGAGCCTGTTGGCTAGCCGCTTGGCTTTTTCTTTTTCTTTTTGAGATTAGAAGGACCGGGAACGCTATTTGCGATTTCCCGATGCTCCCGGTGCAGGGGAGGTTATGGCGAAATTTTCCAAAATTTTAGGGTGTTAGAAAAATATTTGAAGTGAAAACGATATGGAAATCATTGAATGAACTATATTTATATAAATATATAAATATAAATAAAATTAAAACGAAACGAGGCCGTGCAGTTCGTATTTTGAAACCGTGATTTCAAACGACTAGTGCGGGAAATCCGACCATTGGATTTTCCCGAAACCTCAACCGTAGGGTTCGCCTTGGAAATATCTTCCCAACGGCCCCAACTTTGTAGAAATCCAACGGTTGGATTGTCTGGAATGTTTAATTCAAATCTGAAGAAAAACAGCGCCAGAAACGATTATATTTATTTATATATATAAATATAATTATATTTAATCGAATAACGACGCTGCAGTTCGTATTTTGAAATCGAAACTTCGAACGATTGTACCGGGAGATCCGACCGTCGGATTTTCCCGAAACTGGAACCGTTGGATTCGTTTTGAAAAGACCTTTCTAATGATGTAAATTTTGTGAAGATCCAACGGTTAGATTTTCAGATATGTGTAAATCAAATTTGAAGAAAAACAGCGCCACGGCCGCTTTATGGCCCGAAGCGCCGTTTTGAATAAATTAGCTATTTTAAATTAAATAAAAATAGTGATAAATAGTTATAAAATATCATAAGCGTTATGGAATGGAAATAAACTGAATTTGCTTGATTTATGTGATGTTTGATGGTTGAATGTGTGTGGTGTGAAAATTACATTAAAGGACAAAATTGGTGTTGTCGAATAATTTAACCATTGAAATAAATTGAATTGAAATTCTAAATATACGTGAATTATTTGAGAAGGCCGAGTTAATTCTCATTTCAAATAATTGACTGACGATTGAAAGTCGAAGATAAAGACGGTGGTCGAAGACCGGAGATCTTCACCTCGTTTGGATGGTAACCGAGGTCCTGATTGGGAGGCATCCCGAAATATGGATAATGAGTGGTGATCGTCCAGGCGTACGTGGTGATCGAAGGGTTTGCGAGGTATTTAGTGCCTCCGGTTTCGTTCAGACCCAGAACGGACTTGTAAATGGACTGTGTGTCTGACATTGGAGTTTATTCTGTATTGATTGATTTCTGTTAAATATACATCTGTTTGGCGGCGGAGAATTTATTCTTTTGCTTAACGCCCTTCTCTGAGACGCACGAGCTCAGAGGTGGTATATCGATGGACATCAGTCGCATGGCATGAATTGCCTGTGTGGCATGCTAAGATGTAGTGATCAGGGCTTCTGTTGAAAAGCAAAGTCTTGTGGTGATGATCAAAGCACCGCCTGTGTGGCGTAGCTTTGTGTATAACGTGAATTCGCGAGCCTCACACCCCGGTATGAACCTAAAACGGGAGAAGGACCTCAGGGAGGGCATGCGTTTCTTTCTAGCTAGGGTGGTGTCAGTGACCTACCAGCCCTGACATTTATATACTTTTCACCTATGTGGTTGTTGCTGTTGCGAGGCGCCTCGGTTTGATCGGACGATCCGGGTCCGATGGAGTCATTCGTTGGCTCGTTTACGCCCCAAAGGGCGGAGAGACGTAGTGTTCAGGCATTTTAATCCACATCGGTGGACCGGCCCTGTCGCTCCAAAGGCTTGACTGAGTACTTGCCTGAGACATGGGCTAGATTGTCTCGAATTCGGTAAGGACTATCTTTTGCCTTGGTTCATGACGGAAGTCCAATTTCCAAATACGTGACTATGCGGTTTCGATTGTATATATACATTTGGCGACATAGTGGCATGGGACGCTCATGTCGTCTATGATTGATAGTTATGATTTGAAATTGTTTTCAAAACATATAGACACTAGCAATAATATCAAATGCCTTTGTTTTATTCGTATCAAGCATATTTTGGCCATTATAAGGTAAAACTCTATCCTCCGGTTTGCGTTGCATTGTGTGATGGGAACTGAGTCTTATAATGGCTTCATTTTTATAAAAAAAACATAGCGATGTTTAAAAGAAAGATTTGTTTTAAAGCACTGGCAATCCAATGGAGTAAACCCGTTCCACGAAAGTGGCGTGGTCCTGTGATTAGCCAATTATATATATGTGTTGAGTGGATTTCTCATACCAGTCCCATGACTGACTCGTAGTTTGTTTCACTCTCAAACTCGGGTGCCCCCTTTTTCTACACGGGCAGCCTTGTATTCAGGTTTAGCTGGTTCTTTCTGGATAGCTGGAGCTGAAGATGGATTCTATCATTTATTTCTTTTTATGCTGTTCAGCTCCTATTGTACATATTTTGTTTATTTCCGCTGTAGACATTTATGTATAGCTGAACTGTATTTGTACTAAGTAAGATCCTGTATACTGTGTAACTCTGATGATTACTTTTATCCAGTATATTCTATTGTTCATATTCCGGTGTATTTATTTAATTCTGTTCTGCTATTATCTGTTTCTGTGTTATATTCCAAAGATAACCCTTGTTTCCGTCTGAACGGGAAATCGGGTCGTCACACTCCTCGACAATGGTTTGCTAAATAAACTGATGTTTTGAGAAGTTTTGGTTTTGCCCAATCATATGTAGATTACTCCCTATTCACTTATCAATGGGGTAATGTTTCCTTGTATGTTCTTGTCTATGTGGATGATCTTATTATTGCAGGTTCCTCTCAAAATGCGGTTTTGCAATTCAAACAATATTTGAGCTCTCCGATCATTGTCAGGTTATTATATTCTTCTTGGTAGGTATCCTATTTCTTGGAAGATAAAGAAGCAGTCTACAGTGGCACCTTCATCTGCAGAGGCAGAATATCACGCTATGGCAGTTGCTACTTGTGAACTTAAGTGCATGGTTAAAATCGTTGTTGCGTTCTGTCGGTGTACTACACTCTAGGCCAATGCGACTGTTCTGTGATAGTCAGGATGCTCTTCATATTGCAAAGAATCCAGTGTTTCATGAGCGAACAAAGCATATTGAAGCTGATTTCCATTTTATTCGTGATGAATTACAATTTGGCAATATTTCTACGGCATATGTTCCGACGGGTCATCAATTGGCAGATATACTGGCTAAAGCTCTTAGACGTCAGCAATTTACATTTTTATTGCGTAAGTAGGGCATTTGTGATTTACATGCTCCAACTTGAGGGGGAATGTTAAGTATATTTATGTAAATATCTGCGTCATAGGCAGGATAAGGATCAAAATGACTCATACATTCGCAGGACAAGGATTATGCTGACTCATACACTTAATGTTTTTCCTCTTATATTATTTTCCCTTTATATCTTATTAAAGGGAAATTGTTATTGCTTACTTTAACCGCATGTACTTCATATATATAAAGCAGTGTAATGTAAATCAATGGGATACATGAATAATATTACAAAATTGTATCTTTTCTACAATACCTCATATTATTATTAGAAAATCTATCATAACAAGCTATCATATACGTTTTAATTTATGAGAAATTTGTTTGGAACTTTTTTCTCATAGAACCCGCTGGAGCTATAATTTAAAGTAGGAAAAGTCAAAGCCTGAAAATTTCCAGTATATTTTTTGGATAACACAGAAGAAACTAGTACATGAATAATTACATAATGAAATAATAATTATTTATGCGATCCAGTTACGAGAAAAACTTGTGATGTGTCTACGTTTTTCCATTGATATTATTACCTATTTAGAGTAAATATAATTACATAATGAAATAATAATAACGTATCAAGTGCTTTGAGCCGTAATTTGAAACTTAATCTAATGAAGGTTACGTTCTTCAAAGCATATACATGTAAATAGCTGGGTTCAATCTAGATAATTGAATTTCAAATCTTAACCTAGTCAGTCATTAAGGCTAGATAAAATTGCCACTTTTACCTTTAAAGCCCCATTTGAAAACCCAGCTTCTAAGCTTAGAAATACAACAAAGAGCTGCTGTTTTATTAGATGGTATGTTGGAACCAAATGCAGGAGGAAGGAGTAAACAAATCCAACAAACATATAGTATAAGATTGCAGGAGGAGTATTCACAAAACGGATTCCTCAAGATTGAGTTGGAAAAATCAACGAATAGACAAGCCACTTTGAAATAGTTAATTATATAAAGATGGATGTCATATAATTGGGAAACCTGAATAAGTTTACAGTGTTGTCTTTTTTTCTCTTTGTAATAAAATCCCTTTTAATGTCGGAGAAATAGATACATGTATGGTACTTGTAAAATTGTCTCTATTTCAAAGCATAAGCATATGCATTTTGGTTTTATCATCCTCCACATTTATTTGCAAACTCCTCCTCATTGCTAGCTACTCTTTTTGATCCCATGATTTCCTACTTCCATTTTTTTATCTTCTACTCCATTCCATCCATGTTTCTGCCTGCGGCCTGTCTTAATTAAGAACAGAAGTTTTACTGTCTCCTGCTGTATTGTCCAGATCGACTTCATCCATCCTTTTTGTTAATGTCATTACCTACTCTAAGATCACACCGAATAAAATAAACGTCAACGATGATGACTGTTATATTACTATGGAAACACGCTGACTTTGTCTGTTTATTTTATATATTGCGTTAATTAGGTCAACTTTTATGTGTAATTTTACACGTTGAGATAAAACTCAAAGAAGGACTGATCGATCATTATGGAGAATACAACGTACTTCATATCCTGTCCAGTAACAATACATTTGGGCCTAGCCCATCTATTTCTGTTTTATCTCTCAAAGCCCAATGTCGGCTCAAGCCTTATTATTAACGTTACATATATATATATATATATATATATATATATATATATATATATATATGTCAGCTGTACATACATTATTTTTAATACTGAGAATTCAATAAAGAGAATTGCATTACTTCTTTTCAAATTCGTATATGGTATCAGAGCAAATCGAGTGCTAACAGCATCAAGATTAGATCCTACAACATTCTCTACAAATCTATCAAAAGATAGATCATCCATCAGTTAATTTTCATCATCTGGATGCCTCTCATCTGAGATCTGAATCTCATCACTTGAGAGTTGAGGCTGTGAGATCAAAAAACTGTGCCTCGCATACTTTCAGTAGCTGCATCAGTTCTCAGTCACACAGCTTGGTGGCAAAGTGTCTCAAGAACTCAATTTCAATCAAAATAATCCAAAGAAATCAATCATCTGAAGTTAAAAGCCATCCAAGAATTGCTAATCAGACTTACTTTCTATCAAAATCCTCTCAATATCATCATTTCAGCAACTCTGGTTGCAATTTCAAATTCAGTCTGAAGAAATCTTGGAAAATTTCAATTCAAGAACAAAGAGTTCAGAGATATTTACCTATTTTAGTGCAATCATTTCAGAAATTGCCAGTTCTTTCATCACAATCTGTGAATCATGGTTGAGACAAATCCAACAAATCCAAACTCCCCAAGATCATCAGCAAAATCTAGCCAGACCAGTGCTGAAACCACTGAAGAGCTCATCAAATCCATCAAGAAACCGCAAAGCAATATCATCTCAATCCAACTAGATGAATCCAACTATCTTTTGTGGAAACTGCAAGTTGAAACAGCAGCAAAAGGTTATGGATTAGAAGACTATCTTTACGGATCACAAACTGTTCCAGCCAAATACATCAGAGGTGCAGATAATAACCTGAATCCTAATCAAGAATATGCATCATATCAAAGGCAAGACAATCTTGTCAGTGCATGGCTAATGTCTACTGTTAGTGCATCAATAATGCCACAGTTAATTGGTACTAAATCATCACATGACATATGGATAGCACTAGAAAGGTCTTTCACAAGTCAGTCATCAGCGAGAGTATTAAACTACAAGAAACAACTCCAGAATATAAAGAAAGAAAATCTAAGTATGAATGACTACTTGATGAAGGTTAAAAACCTATGTGATCAACTAGCATGCACTGGAATCCGGATTGAAGAAAAAGAACAAGTTTTATACATAGTGGGAGGACTGGAGGATGAATATGAAGCTGTAGTAGCATTTATAACTTCTATAGAACCTACTCCCACACTACAAAGTGTACATTCTATGTTGTTATCTCATGAAGGTAGACTCTTGCAAAGGAAAGATCAAGTGACTGATCCCTCCATCAACTACACTATCACAGGGAAGAACAAAAATCAACAAAACAATTCAAGAAATCCAAATACTTACCAAAGAGGTGGTCAGTCAAACCGTGGAAGAGGAAGAGCTGGAAGATGGAACTCCAACAACAAACCAAAGTGCCAGATTTGTGAAAAAATAGGTCACACAGCAAACAAATGTTACTTCAGATTTGACAACAATTATAATGCAAATCAGCAAGGAAATAACAGCAACAGAAACAGTAATCCTAATGTCAACATGGTAAACAGTCAATTTGATGTCAAAAACAATCAAGAAACTTCCTCAACCCTGGCTACTACAGAGGACATTCATGATGAATCATGGTATCCAGATTCAGGAGTCACTCATCATGTTACCAACAACTTAAACAATTTGAATCTTGGCAATCGTGAGTACAAAGGTAAGCAGTCCTTAATTATGGGTAATGGCAACTCTATAGTTATCTCTCACACTGGATACGCTAGTATTAATGGTGACAAACAAATTTACTTGAATAATTTACTATGTGCACCACACATAAGAAAGAACTTGATTAGTGTGTCACAGTGTGCCAAAGATAACAAAGTTTCATTTGAATTTTACCCAAATCACTGTGTAGTTAGGGACATGCTAACTAGAAACATTTTATTGCAGGGTAGGGAACAAAATGGCTTATACAAGTTTGATTCTGGAAATTCCAGAAAAAATGATTCTAAAAATAATTACTGTAATGTGACTGAATTGAACTCAGAAAATGACTGTATGACATATGAATTGTGGCACTGTAAGCTTGGTCACCCAAGCACAAAAATCATGAAAGAAATTCTAGCTAGTGTTGATATTTCCGTTACTATTCCAAATCATTTTGTGTGCACATACTGTCAAATGGGAAAAAGTCACAAATTGCCATTTCCTAATTCTGAAACTGAATATTTGAATCCTTTAGAATTAATTGCTGTTGATCTATGGGGTCCAGCACCCATAAGCACTGACTACGGATACAAATATTATATTTCATTCATTGATGCTCACTCAAGATATGTATGGATATATTTCCTAAAATCAAAATCTGACACATACAATGTAGTCATGCAGTTCATTGCCAATGTTGAAAATCTGTTAAGTCATAAAGTTAAAACTATTCAAAGTGATGGTGGAAAAGAGTTTTTACCCCTAAAAGACTATTTCTACAAAAAGGGTATCACACATAGATTAACTTGTCCTCATACCTCTGAACAAAATGGACTGATTGAAAGAAAACATAGACATATTGTGGAAACAGGGTTAACACTGCTAGCAAATGCATCATTACCTTTGAAATTCTGGTCAGATGCTTTTGCTATAGCTGTTCACCTAATAAATAGACTACCTACTAAGGTACTTGACATGAAGTGTCCTTTAGAAGTTTTAAATCAAGTCAAGCCAAATTATAATGAGCTAAAAGTCTTTGGATGTCTATGTTTTCCTCACATCAGACCATTTAATAAACATAAACTTGACTACAGATCCACTGCATGTACTTTTTTGGGTTATGCCAACAATCATAAAGGCTACAAATGCTTAGATAGTAATGGAAAAATTTATATATTCAGACATGTTATTTTCAATGAGGAAGTATTTCCATTCCGAAGTGACACATGCAAAACCACAAAGAAAATTTACAATCCACGAATTTCTGTTCCACAATTTCCTGAACAACCAGATGAGGTTATGCATGTGCCACTGACTGAAAATAAATCTAAGCAAACACAAAACACTCAAACTACAAATGGAGCACAACACTCAGCTTCCAGAAGCATATCAGATCATATAAGTGCAGAAAATGATGACAACAATTGTCAACTCAATGATGAGGACAATGAAGAAAATGACAACACTGAAAGCACTCAAGTTGAAGAAAACAGGGAAGTTCCTCAATTTAAAAACCAGCATCACATGATGACAAGAGCTAAGAGTGGTATATTCAAACCAAAAACATTCTGTACTGAATTTGATGACACTGAACCATCCACTTATCAGCAAGCCAAGTTGAATGATAAGTGGATGAAAGCTATGCAAGAAGAGCTAGATGCTCTATCAAAAAAACAAACTTGGCATCTTGTTCAAACACCCAAAAATAAAAATATCATTGGGTGTAGATGGACATACAGAATAAAAAGAAATGCTGATGGTACAATTTCCAAGTACAAGGCTAGACTTGTTGCAAAAGGGTATTCACAACAGTGGGGAATTGACTTTAGTGAAACATTCTCCCCTGTTGTGAAACCAACAACTATTAGAATAATTTTAACAATAGACTTGTACAAAAATTGGACCATCAAGCAGCTTGATGTTAATAATGCCTTTTTAAATGGTGATCTACAGGAGGAGGTATATATGGAACTACCACCAGGTCTAAAAGAAAATTCTGACAACATGGTGTGCAAGCTAGACAAGGCAATCTATGGACTAAAACAGGCACCTAGAGTCTGGTTTAATAAACTAAAGGCAACACTGTCAAAATTTGGATATAATTCAGCAAAGTCAGACAATTCACTGTTCACGAAATTCTCCGCCAACACAGTGACCTATATCCTAATTTATGTAGATGACTTCATCATCACAGGCAATTGCAACAATGAAGCCAGAAACATCATCAAACAATTGAACAGCGAATTCTCTATCAAAGATCTGGGAGATCTATCCTACTTTCTAGGAATTGAAGTCAGCAGGAACAAAAGCAATGAAATTCAACTAAGTCAAAGAAAGTACATCTCAGAGTTTCTTGCAAGATCAGACATGGACAAAGCCAATTCCCTGCCTACACCTATGATAACTAATTTACACTTGAGCAAGGAAAAAGGTGAACCTACTTGCAATGAGAAATTATACAGAAGCATAATAGGAGCTCTGCAATATGTCACTATAACTAGACCAGACATAGTTTATAGTGTAAACAAGGCAAGTCAATTTATGCAAAGACCATTGAGTGATCATTGGAGTGCTGTTAAAAGAAATCTAAGATACTTAAAAGGCACTATCCATCAGGGACTGACACTGAAAACTAGCAGTAATTTGGATATTAATGCATACTCAGATGCAGATTGGGCAAATGATCATGATGATAGAAAATCCACAAGTGGTTATTGTATATTTCTAGGTAAGAATCCAATATCATGGTGTGCCAAGAAGCAAAATACTGTATCTAGATCTAGCACAGAAGCTGAATACCGCAGTGTTGCGAGTACAACAGCAGAAATAATGTGGATACAATCACTATTAAGTGAGTTAAAGATCAATTCAAGCACAAAGGCAACAGTGTGGTGTGACAATATGAGTGCTATAGCTCTAACTGCTAATCCTGTGCTACACTCCAGAACCAAACATCTCGAGATTGATATATATTTTGTAAGAGAACTTGTGCAAAGAAATAAACTTCAGGTGAACCACGTACCTTCAACTTACCAAATCGCAGATATTTTGACCAAACCGCTGTCCAGAACCCGATTTGAAAGCCTGAGAGAGAAGCTATGCGTCACTGAAGTCAAGAGCCCTCAACTTAGAACTGACGGTTGCAAAGCTCAAACCCTAGAAGCAAACTTCAGCAAATCCTCAACATCAAGTCGTAGATCTGCTGCAAACTCTCATCCTCCACTCAGATCCATCAACAGCATCTCAAAACTCATCAATATTAGCAAAGTCAAACTCAAAAATGTCAATCCGTCAATCATTAATAGAAAAGATGGAAAGCAAACCTTAGTATGGAGACCGAGGTATAAAGAGACAAAGAATGAAGTGAAAATGGAGGAAGACAAAGGCGGAAGCAAAGACATGGCGGCTTAGAGCAGCAGCCATTTTTTATCTCTCAAACCCTAATCACGATAGTTGGGTTTGTGGGGGGGGGGGGGGGGTATGGAGAATACAACGTACTTCATATCCTGTCCAGTAATAATACATTTGGGCCTAGCCCATCTATTTCTGTTTTATCTATCAAAGCCCAATGTCAGCTCAAGCCTTATTATTAACGTCACATATATATATATATATATATATGTCAGCTGTACATACATTATTTTTGATACTGAGAATTCAATAAAGAGAATTGCATTACTTCTTTTCAAATTCGTATAATCATCCGTGTGTTAGACAGACCATTAATTCCTAATCAGGTCGGATCCTTGTAGCTAGTCTGAGTGCATGAATCAACATTTTCAAATTGCAAAGCTTGTTCAAGAAAGTACAGCTACAGATTGACAAGTAAGTATGTGGCCAATGTCCCCTTGACAAACTTAGCATTTATCATCATATATATTATAACTCACCAAACGCGTGGGAAGATGAATTGTACGTATATCCATTTTCCACTTCATAACCAAGTCTATGTTTAGTTTAGCTGATGATTAGTATATGAAAAATGCCAAATAACAAGAAGGCTGCATGTGGTGCATTCAAACAGTCCATCATGAAATAAGAAAAAAAAAGACAATAAGTGAAACAAATCCAGTAAAAATATGATTCAATAGTTAAAAATAAATAAATACAGAATTTAGTCCAAGAATACAGATTTTAAAATTTACCAAAGACAACAACTTACTATACTAAAAAGAAAGTTAAATCAAACTAGCATCGTCAAATTAGAACTAAAGCCTTAAAATAAATATAAGTAGGCTGTCAAATAAATGAAAGGCCAAATTAACTTACTTTACATAAAATAAACTACACTGAAGATACAAAACTAAAAACTGGCAGCAAATAAGAAAGTTGCACTATCCTATACGTGCATTCTTAAGCTCATCTCATATGGATGTTCCAATGTAAAGTTGTAGCTGTTCTTACTTTAATTTCATTCATTGCAACACACACACTCGGAACAGTCCAACCATATTTTCAGAACAAATCAATGTCCATAATTTTTTATTATTTCCATGCTGCATTTATGCAGCAATCAGGAAAGAGAGTTAATCTTCTGTCCTTAAAAATCTCTGTCTCCCTGTACCCAACCAATAAAAATCCTTGATTTTTATTTTTTTGCAATTAAATCCAAAAATAGAAGAGGGTTTAAGTGTAAAAAGGTGGGATTTAGGGGGTGTTTATTGGTTGGATACAGAGGAACAGAGATTTTTAGATGTTTACACCAAAAATGGTCTAAACACCCAAGGTACTAAACTGTACTTCACCAATTCGGTAAGAAATAAATGGAGCCATGTTCAATCAGCAATAAAAAATGAAAAATACGAAAAAAGTAAAGTAGAGACGAGATTTAGAGTGGTTCAGCCGTTAATGAGGCCTACGTCCATTATGAAGGTGATTTCCTGTCTTATAATGAGAATTACAGAACACATCAGCTTTCTCTCCTTTCATACATCTCAACATTCATTCAATATACCTTGTCTATGTATTTCAATCTAAGAAATCATACAAGAGAATAGCAAAATTTAAGAAGAAGGAGGATGTATTAATGATTGAGAAGAAGGATGTCTTCGTCTTCCCTCTTCATTAGATCGTATTTGTCGCCATGGCAGAATTTGTGGTTGAGGATGAAGTTCGGCGGCACTTCGTGGTCTTTTTTCTCCTCCCCCTCTCACATTGGTAGCCATGGTGTATTTATAGGTGAACCCCGCTTGGTAATGATTTGGAATCCCTTTATCCAGGCTGTGGATCGTTCATTTTGTTAATTACGACCATGCCACCGGTTAGTTGTAGCCTGTTGTCCGTGGCTGTATCCAGTTATCATGTGCGGGCGGCTCGTTGGAACGAGTATCTTGAATAGCTGAGCAGATCCATGTAAGCAAGCGTCCTATGTGCGCCTCGAGAGATTCTGTAAGAGTGGGATGCGGGTTTGGAGTTGGGCCTCCTCTACCCCTTGTGCGACCATCCTTCTCAGTCCAAGGGCACTCATCTTCGTGTTGTCTTTGTATGATGTTGTTTGGCTTCGCAGCTATGTTATGAGGTTGCTCTTGCTTATGTTGAACGGACGACTTATTTGATGGCGAAACGGGGGAACAAGTCGGCCATGACACCTTAGCGTGGTTAGGTTTGATTTGGGGAGCGAGTGATAGTGTTATGACTGACCGGGGCTGCGACTCTAAGACGTACATGCGCTTTTTCCGAAGACTGGTGTGCGGCCGATCAGTAGGCTTTTGGTTTGAGTATCGAGCGACAGGTGTTGTCATCTATGGGCAGTTGTTCAGATATATACATATATGCGACCTGGATTTCCGTCCGGATATGCGTGTCCGAGTTTTGATGCTAGGTCGAGCATTCCTGCTGGGCGAAGCGACTTCGTGGGACATTCAATCCTTCTCTTTGTTAAGTTGTACATCTTGTAATCATTTCGTGTCACCATCATTGGTTATGATGGCGAAATTTGACTTGTCTTAGGTTTGGCGTCTGAATCTTGCTTTGTGCAGTTGTGCTCCATCCGTTGTGAGCCATTTAAGCGCTTCGAATAACCTTTCGCACGACCGACCCTGATACTTTCTATTCAATGTGCGTATGGATTTTTAGGGATTAACACTTACCCCTCGAAATCCGTGATTTCTTTTTAGTAAGGAATCATTGGCTTCGATATATTTGATCGCACGTTGACAGATGGGTTTTGTTCTGACTTGCTGAGGGCTCGGTTGTGCCAAATATTAAGGTTACTTTATCGTTGCTGAGCTGTGTTGTCTTTTCTTGTGTGCGAGAGGCCCGATGTATCTTTTTGATTACTGCGTGTGTTGATGGGCCTTTTGGACTGCCCATCAAGGCATGGTAATGTCGAAGATTCGTCCCCGAAGCCCTTGAAGTAAATCAATCAGAGAAGCCCATCATCCTATGCCACGTTGTCTGTCAGACGCGGTCCCAAAGGAGTATGATGTGTCAAGGTCCAGTCAGCTACGAAGCGCTCGTCTGGGGGTCAGTCTAAAGAATAGTTCATCCGAGATTTTTTTTCCATTCAAATTGCCCAAAGCGGGCGGATCAAGCACTGAATCCATGCTGGATTTTTGGAGGAAAGGCCGACTCTTCAGCAGATACCGATTCTTTCAGCCGTACCTATTCCTTTGGATCTGATGACACATGTAGACAACGACCAAATATTGCATCACCTATAAATACCTGTATCTCAATTCAGAGAAAAAGTTGTATTTTTATTTCCAAAAAAAAAAGGAAATAACATATAAAGTGGACGTAGGCACCGTCTTTGCCGAACCACTATAAAAATTCTATGTGTGATCTCTTTTTAATTTCTTTGCATTGTTGTTATTCTTCATTTATTCTCTATGAAACCTTTCTTTTCGAGTGTTGAACCAGTTTTTGGTATCAACATTTTGGTGCTTTCGCTGAGAACTGATTTTCTCAGGACAATTCGGATTTTCGCTCTACTTTTGGATCACCAAGTCCAAGACGGAAATCTCATTTTTGTCATTGCATTAACTTAGCAATGACGGGAAAAACAGCCCGCAACACCGGAAAGAATCCGCAAGCTGGAACATCCACGGAAGCAGTCGGCGGGACGGCTAACCCTGAAGCTACGTCGGGTCGGCCTACATTACACCCTAGGGGGGATTTAGCTCCATCCTCTGCCTTCGCGACCCGAGACGAATTCATGGCTGTAGTAAATCGGCTTAGGGAAACTACTGATGCCCTAAGGGTCCATTCTTAAGAGAACGCCGCTATGCGTGAAGACATAACCCGCATAGCGAGACAATGGGAAGAATTCAGGAATCAAGCTTGGAGGTTTGAGGCCATCAACTCCCTTCCCCACAACCGGATCAAGCATCAGGAAGCTCATCCTCATCTGAAGAAGACAGGGACCCGCATCGACCTCGGCGCCCATTAGAGAGATTTGAAATCACCCGACAACCATGGACGGAAGAATATCAGAATCCGCCCGACGAGCGTGCTCAAGGGCGTGCTGAACACGTCGAGTTAGAAGTGGTCGATCCTATAGCCCTACACAATCGGGAGCCTTCCCCTCCAGTAAACCAAAACGCTGTTCGAAGAAATCGGTCTCTTATACGCCCTCCTCGGAATCTTGTGAGGGACCAAGAGAACCAGAGGAGAAGAAATGCCCGGACGACATTCCTGATAGAGGGGGTAGAAGAAGTCCGCCGGTAGAAGAAGTCGACCCAGACACAGTGGTTCCACCAAACCTAGCCGCGATGGTACAACAATTTATGAATGATAGTCGCGGGCATAGAAATGAGGACTGGGGAATCGACCGAAGCCATACACCATTCACTGATGACATATTGCAAGTGGAATTTCCCAGGAGATTCAATATGCCCCAAATAAACCAGTACGATTGGACTTCAGATCCACAGCAGCATCTAATGAGATATTCTTGGCACATGGAGGTAGCGGTTTCTCCTGACACAATTAAATGCAAGGCTTTTCCAATCTTTTTAAGTAGTATAGCACTTATGTGATTTGTCCGTTTACCCGCAAAATCTGTATCTAGCTTTAAAGACCTGAGTGAAAAGTTCCTAACTCAGTTCCGTCTTCATGCCACCAAATCAAAGCATGTCATGGCCTTGTCAGCAGCTAAGCATGGGTGAGGCGAATCCCTAAGAAATTATCTTAATCGGTTCAATCGGGCGGCAACCGAAGTTAGCAACCCCAACCACGAGACCTTCTTGATGGCCATGGTCGATGGCATCGACAAACGAACCGAGTTTGGGAAATATTTGATTGGAAAGCCACCGACCACGATTGAGGCTTTCTATGAAAAAGCCAACATCCGATTAAGGCAAGAAGATGCGCAGCTGGAAGAGGAGGACGGTCAGAGGGATACCTTCGATCCGTCAACCCGAAACAACGTCGCGGTTAAACAATCTCGGGATAACTCGGGGAAAATCGAAGTAAATGTTGAAAATCGTGGCAAGCGAAGTGGCGAAGGATCGAGAGAGAACAGTGGGAGTTCGAAGCAAGGAGGGAATTCTCAGAAGCGCCCCCGCTTCCAGGTATTTGACACCTATACTGCGTTAAACGACACATTAGAGAACATATATCTCGATACCTGTAATGCGATGCAATATAAGAAGCCGCCCCCACGAGAGCCTATAGAGAAGGAACGAGCAACTGGGAAGTACTGTTTATTCCATGACATTTACGAGCATACAACCAATGAGTGTCGACATCTTAGGGACATCGTGGAAAAGCTGATTTGAGAAGGAAAACTCGACGAATATAAAACATCTCCAAAGGACAGGGGGCAAGGAACCTCGATGCCTAAGCAAAACCAAGCCACGGCTCATGCTACCCCTGAAGAAAAAGGAAAGGGGATTGTTATTAACGCTATCGTGGGAGGACCGCATCCCGCAGGTCAAAGCGTCAGAGCCATGGAACGATACGTCAACGCCGCGAAACATCTTGATGTTGCAGAAGTGGATCCCCGTGAAGCCGCGAGTCCTATCAAAAAAAGAAGAACAATGGGTGAGGATATCATTTTCCGCGAACGAGAATCATCTGGTATAGAAATTCCAATGGTCGATCCGTTGGTGATAACAGCTGTTATTGTCCCAGCTACCGTCCGAAAGGTTTTGATTGACAATGGGAGTTCAGTAAACATCCTATTTAAGCATACCTACGACCAAATGAAATTGGACGCGAAGGACTTGAAGCTGTATGAAGGTCAGATACGTGGTTTCAATGGGGCGACCACCGAACCCATCGGCGAGGTCAAGCTATCGGTGGAGCTAGGAGATGGGGATCGACGAACAGTCAGGATTCTACCGTTTTTTGTAATGAATATCAACTCGCATTACAATGCTTTCCTAGGACGGCCTGCCCTGGATGTGTTCCGAGCATGTATCGCCCCTTGGTGTTTATTTTTGAAGTTCCCCACGGATAGCGGAATCGGAACCATGGAGGAGACCAGGTAACAGGTCGAGCGTGCTATATGGCAGAATGGAAGGAGCTACGGAACGGTGGTAACAAGGAGTCTGAGAAATCTTCCCCCTCGGGGGAGAGGAAGGAAGCGTAGCAATTGCAGAAAACACCCCGACCAGGACCGTCAGCCTGTGAGGTCGAAGACATCAACCCACGAGATGACGATGAGTCGGGGTGCAGGAAGGCGGCCCCAAATAAGGCCACCATAGAAGTCTCAATCGACGATAATGATCCCACCAAGGTCCTAAAGGTTGGATCTCACCTTTATCCCCTCCGGACGAGGGAGTTAATTGAGTTCCTTCGGGCGAATTCAGACGTATTCGCCTGGACCCACGCTGACATGTGTGGGATATCTCTGTCTATTATAACCCACTCCCTCAGCATCGACCCAAAGCATGCTCCAGTAAAGCAGAAAAGGCGAATGTTAGGCCCCGAAAGGTCGAGAGCTTTAAAAGAATAAATTGAGAAGTTACAGGTCAACGGATTCATCCGAGATTCAACCTATCCCGACTGGATAGCCAATCTGGTGTTGGTGAAGAAGGAAAATGGGAAATGGAGAACCTGTATTGACTTCTCTGATTTAAATAAAGCCTGCCCTAAGGACAGCTTCCCATTACCTACGATCGATCAGCTAGTCGACTCAACCGTCGGGCATGAGCTGCTCTCATTCATGGATGCATATTCCGGATATAATCAGATTGCCATGCACATCCCTGACTAGGAACATACCAGCTTCATTACCGACCTCGGACTGTACTGTTATGTGGTGATTCCTTTCGGTTTAAAGAACGCAGGAGCTACCTATCAAAGGTTAGTTAACCGAATGTTTCATGATCAAATTGGGAGAATGATGGAGGTATACGTAGATGATATGTTGGTAAAATCAAAACAATCATCCGAGCACGTGAATGACCTGTCAAGGATGTTTAACATCCTCTGGAAATATGGAAATGAAACTGAATCCGTTAAAATGTTCTTTTGGAGTGGCGTCAGGCAAATTCCTCGGCTTCATTGTAAGTTCCCGTGGGATCGAGATCAATACCGATCAAATTGCAGCACTTAAGGGAATTCAGGAGCCTCGCCGGATAAAAGATGTTCAGAGTTTAGCAGGAAAGGTAGCCGCCAAGGGACGATTCATCTTGAAAGCCACTGATAAATGCCGGCCCCTCTTTGAACTGATAAAAAGGGGGAAACGAAACTTTGCTTGGACGCCCGACTGTGTCGAAGCCTTCCGCAATCTGCTTGATCATCTTGAAAAGCCTCCTATTTTATCCAAACCTATCGACCATGACTTGTTCGTCTATTTAGCAGTATCCGCACATGGAATTAGCTCGGTCCTGGTCCGTGAAGAGGATCGAGTGCAACGACCAGTTTATTATGTGAGTAAGAAATTGACCAGAGCCGAACGTAATTACCCTAAGATCGAAAAGCTGGCGTATAGTTTGCTAATCATGTCAAGGAAGCTTCGGCACTACTTCCAGGCCCATCCAATTAAAATATTCATTGATCAGCCTCTTCGACAAATCTTACAACGACCAGAAGCAAGCGGGAGATTGCTAAAATGGAATATTGAGTTAAGCCAGTTCGACCTAATGCTTATTCCTCGGAAGTCAATCCGAAGACAAGCCTTAGCTGATTTCATAGCAAAATTTACGACCCTAGAGGAAGAATGCCAAGATGATGACCCCGAGCCTATGAAGGTCGATCAGGAGCAAATTAGCTGGAAGCTTTACACAGATGGGACCCGAAATAAACAGCGCTCGGGAGCCGACATAGTACTTCTTTCCCCCGAAGGGCACTCTATTTATTATGCTCTGAGGTTAGAGTTTTTGGCAACCAATAACGACTCTGAGTACAAAGCCCTGATTGCTGGGCTCAAATTAGCGAAGGACCTGAAGATAACATCGCTCGACATCTTTTGTGACTCACAACCTGTAGTCTGTCAAGTCCTAAAGGAATTCGTTACCCGAGGAGAACGACTGACTTCTTACCTCAAAGAAGTCGAGAAGTTGCTGCGGAACTCCAGTCGATACAGTATTTCCCATATTCCTCTGGTAGAAAACCAGAAAGCAGATAGGCTAGCAAAGATGGCCAGTTCAGACTATCCGAATGAGACAGAGTTGGTCCCCATAGAAGTCTTGAAAATACCAAGCATTGACCAGATGAATGTCGATCAGACGGATATCGAGCACAAAGAAGAATCATGGATGACTCTCATCAAAAATTTCCTTCTCCATGGGCAACTGCCCGAAAAGAAGAACGAAAGGCGAGCTTTGGTGCGACAAGCTTCCAGGTATCTTGTTTAGCAAGGCCAACTCTACAGAAGAGGATTTTTTGTTCCTATGTTCCGATGTGTAGCCAACAATGACATCAAAAGAATACTACGAGAAGTACATGAGTGGGATTGTGGAGCCCACACTAGGGGGGGGCAAACCCTGGCCCGGAAGATATTGCGTTATGGATACTTCTGGCCGACCATTAATAAAGACGCCGCCAACTATGCCAAGAAATGCAATAAGTGCCATAGGTTCGCACAAATCCCACGGGCGCCTCCAATGAATATTACCCACATGATAAGTCCTTGGCCGTTCGCTATGTGGGGAATTGAAATAATCGGAACTTTGCCTATTTCAAAAGGGGGTGCTAGGTATGCGATTGTAGCGGTAGATTACTCCACAAAATGGGTAGAAGCCGAGCAGATGACCACGATTACAATGAAGAAGGTTATCAACTTTGTCGTCAGGAACATTATATGTCGGTATGGAGTACCTCGAACCATTATCACAGATAACGGAACCCAGTTCGACAGTCTGGAATTTCGGGATTTTTGTGAGAAACATCATATCGAAAAGAGGTACACCGCAGTCGCGCACCCCTAATCAATTGGTCAAGTTGAAGCGGTCAATAAGATCATTAAAATCATTTTGAAGAAACGGCTGGAACGCGCTAAAGGAAAATGGGTCGACGAGTTGCCCTTGGCATTGTGGGCATATCGTACTACCCACAAAACCGCTACAGGGCATACTCCCTTTGCTTTATCATACGGGTCCGAAGAAGTCCTTCCGATTGAACTTGAAGTCTCGACTCACAGGACGACCTACTACGATCCCCTGACTAATAAGGCTCTTCTCTTGACCTCTCTAGACATGATTGACGAAAAAAGAGAAGAAGCGAATCTTCGGGCTCAAGCCCACAGGCAAAGGGTTGCTCGATATTATATCAAGAAGGTCCGGCCAAAGACCTTCGAGGTAGGCGATCTGGTCTTGAAACGAATCTTTCCTGTCCATGTACACATGGGTCCGAAATGGGAAGGACCTTACGTCATTCAGAGAAAGCTCGATAATGGAAGTTTCAGATTAGCAACTGTAGATGGTGAGCTGTTTCAAAGAGCATGGAACGTGGAGCATTTACGACATTATCTTTCTTAGAATTTATATTTCAGTGTTTTTGCTTTCTTTTCGCATTTAGATTATTGATTTATTTGTTGCTGGCATTGTAATAAGCGACTATCATCGGTCGCAATAGCGTATTAATAAGAGTCTCCATTCCTGCTCTAATTTGTTGTAATTATAAAAGAGCCAGTAATTGTGATTGAACGACTGACCTCACAACCTTTACCTTGAATGAATCAAGGATAAAGCCGACGCCTGTCCAGGCACACTGATCGACCATCAGATCTCGACTCTCGACCTCATTGACTTGAGGAAGAGTATAAACAACACCCGAGCGTGAATGGTGCACCTTGACAAAAGACCGCTCAAACAATAAAACTTTACCCTTTACTGACCAAAGGATAAGTATAAAAGCCTTATGACGCCCCTGCTTAATTGCATCCAAGCCTCGATTAAGGATGGGACTCCTTGAGCTCGACGAGGAGTTCACCATTCAAGTATCTACCCAACACTGGGGGCAAAAGAAATAGTTAGTGCCCTCGACAGTGGAAAAGGGTAACTCACCCTTGACATCAAAAATTTAACCATGTGATTCACACGACTTCTATGTTACACATGTTATCACTACTTGCGAAATAAGTTGATTTTCATTCATAACACCCTGACATCATCACAAAATATTACTGTATAGCAGGTACCATTCAAACAACGACATTAGAGATACATCATTAGATAGTTACACCGAAAAAGAAAGTCCTAAAAGGGAGGTGGCATTAGTCCTTGCTCCACCATTTCAGCCAACTCTTTCTGCCTGATCATCTCCAGCATTTCCACGGTGGTCAACACTCGTCTCGACCCCCCAAGCGTACTACCAAAAGAACGGGAAGCTGGGTCAGAAACCTACGGAACAAGGGGGGCAGCAGAGCATGGGGCTAAAGAAAGAATGGTCGGAGGAAGGAACTGGAGAGGTCTGGCACTCGAAGAATCCCCGGCGGGTTCAGGTTTCACAACAGAAATCTCCTTGTTCCTCTAGTTCTTGATCTCGGGCATGGTTGGGCAATCTTCTTTTTTGGATTCCCCAATGATCTCAACATCGGGAGAGACTAAGTCAACCGTCGCTACTTCCGCAGCCTTAATCTCTTCTTCGGTGGCGCCCTTTTTCTCAGCGATAGGTCCTTCATTCATCATTTCAGAAACAACAGAAATCCCTAAGAAAGAAAGAAGATACATACAGGTTAAAGGAGGACAAGGGCTCAAAAAGAAGAAGGGGATAGGAGAAGCTCACCTTCCACATTAGAACCAACCACTTGTCCATCCGTTACCTTGACTTTGTCGGATGGAAAGGTAGAACACGAACCCCTCTCTGTAACCATGTGCGCGGAGGGCGCGGGAGCATAAGGATGACTGCCACCAGATTCAGTTCGAAGGATCGATTTTCCTTTCACCTTACAACGCTCCACTTCTGCCATTCTCTTCTCTTGGTTTTGTGCCTCCATCACAATGGCACGCTCTCTGTCAGTCAAGATATGGGTCATCAGCGATGTCTCATCCACTAGATGACCCTGTTTTGCCTTCTTCTTTTCTTCCCATAAAAGTACCTTCCACACATCAACTAATGACTTGGGATATCCAGGCATCCAGGACAAATCCCTGCAGCGGAGAACATCTGTACAAAACAAAAGAACCTGGCGAGCATGCCCCTTCTTCAACTCGACTTTCTCTTGGGCATGCTCGGCCTTAAGGGTCTCGATTTCAACATCGTGTTGAAGCTTCAGATTACCAGTAGACTCGACCGCTGCTGCAGTATTTTTTTCAGCAAGATCCTTAGCCAACTCGGACGAATGAAGGGCAGTCTTTAAATTCTGAATTTCGAGGTCGAGCTGAGCTCTGACCCTCTTCAAAGCTTCAATTTCCTCCTTCATAGTAGCACATTCCCGGCCTTTCTGTTGGACTTGAACGTTCAAATCCTCGATCTCTCTCCTGTACTTTTCTTTGTCTGTCGCCGCCTGCATCTCCTGATCTTTGATTTTCTTTTCAGAGAACCTGAAGGTCCTCTTACCACTGTCAACGTCCCTTTTTAAACTAGCGAGCTCGACTAGTTTTCCCTTTAATATCCCACTCACTTGTTCGGCATATTCCAGCATAGCGTCATATTGAGACAAGGCATATTCCAAATTACTGCGCATGCGGTGACGGAAGCTGTGGGATAATGGTTGTATTTCGGGAAGTACCCCGATCTCGGAAAAAATGAGACCGGGGAAATTTTGTTCCAATTCTTGGAATCGGTCGGCAGAAGAAGTGCCAACCGTAGGACTGGAGCGATGGGTCACTACCCGAGAAGGCTCGACTCCTTTTTTCTCCCTGGACTTGGGGGATTTATCCACTTTCCTCTTCTTGGGCGCGCTACTCAATTCGTCCATATCTCCCGACGTTCGATCATGTCTTCTCAAGCGCCTCTTTTTCTGCTTATCCTGGTCCTTAGGCAGTTGGTCTCCTCTTTCTTATCTTGATTCTTCTTTTTCTTCTTCCTTCCTGTCTTCCTTCACGACTTCTGCTTCCCTCCTTTTTCTACCATTGTCTTTTTCGCTGACATCTTTTTCAGTATGAGGCAAAGTAGCTTCCCCTGACCCGATGTCCCTTGGGAAGGAAGCGAACAGGTCTCCATAAAACTCTTCATCAACACCTGCAGGGGAAGCAAAATGAAGTAAGCAGTCTTCGATTTGCATATAAATATTTGATGTTGTGACATGCAATAAAACCTTATAGTTATGACAAGATTATACCTCCAATGCCGCTCTCTTTGTCTGGAAAGGACATTCCCTCAGATTGGTGGGCAAAGAACCGATTTGGATCTAGACTCCGTGATGAAAGGATGGTATTGGGCATTTGTAAGTTCTCCATGCCTGGAAGAGGGGAGGCGCCACGACCTTCATATAGACCATGGGTCGAAGGGGAATCCTCCTCGACCTCTGAATCTCTCAGGTGAACCTCAGTGTGCTCCTCTTCGTTTGACTTCCCTGGCATAGCCTCAGGAGCTCTCTTGGCAGAAACCTTCTTTATTGGTCGATGTCCGACCCCATCATGAGCAACTTCCTAAAACTTGACCTTCCGAACCTGCCTTTTGAAAACAGGCTTCTTTGAACCAGATTTCCCTTTCTTCTCAGGCAAGGGACGAACGGAGGATTCTCCGTCCAGTGGAATCCCCTGTCTATCACCCGAATTTTTTGTGACTGGGGGCACGTCATCTCGAACCGGTGCTGCAGGGTCAGGCCCTTCTTTTGTTGAGCCCCTCGACCTGTGTTGGTCGAGGAGGGCATATCGGTGCAAGTTTTCGTCGGTTAGACAGTCCCAGAACTCCCGTTGCTTCTTTTCTATCTCGATCAGCCGTCTGTGGCGTTCTTTAAAAACCTCCCCATCGGGTTTTACCAGCCCGCCTTCTGTATATCGAAAGAGAAATTAGGCGAGGAGAGAGACTCTAATGGGGAAGGAGTTTGCAAAAAAGAAAGGAGAACTTACCACATTTAAGCCAGTATCGGGCACACCCCAGCTGTTGCTTAATCCAGAACCAGTCTCGCCTGGGATCGCCTGCTTTTCTTGGAACCTCTTCAATAATCTTCCAACCATGAATAGCTTCAAAGAAAAATAAAGAAGGAGATTTATCATTGTGTCTAAGATTGAAAAGGAAGGCTATGTCATCAAAGGTTGGAAGATGTCCCAGAAATTTCAGATATAGATAACAGGTCGACAGCAGGTTGCCATAGGCTTTCGGATGAAACTGCATTCGAGCCAAGTCATTCGACATAAAAAGTCGATAATGAAAGGAGGAAAGGGGGAATGGCACCCACGTTGCTCATCGGAAGAGAAATTGCCATATAATCGTCCGGAGGATTATGGGGTCTGTCGGTTTCCGCGGGAACGAGAACATCATCAAAAGGAATATTATGTTTCGCCGTTAAATGCTTTAATCACTTGAGAGTAATGTTGGATCTTTCTGCTTCTGGAGGGTTCCTTAGGATCTCCATACCATGAAGCATGTCAGGCGCTAGTGGGATAGGTATCGCTTCAGATAGCTCGACTGCTATCGGGGGGACAGGCTGCGGATCCATTAACGACTTTGAGGATCGCTGCTAGGAGTGGGTTCTGACTAACTTGTAGATTCCGAAGAACTGTCTACTCTAATGGAAAAAGGTATCTCTCCACCAGACTTTGACTTAGCCATAAACCTATAAAAAGGGAGGAAAGAAAAAATGAGTGACAGGTAATCTGGTTCGGGTTAAATGAAAATTGGTATCTATTTCGTCGTTCACTTTAGCACAGTCACGCGCCTTAGAGTCCAGAAATGTTCTAAATCACGAAATGCTTGACGAAGTCTTTCGCCATCAAGATTAGAAATTTGATAACAACAAGATTTAGTCCAAAGAATGGTGATGCCGCTTTGGGGGAACCGCGCCGCCACTGATTCTAGCGGTTTAATGCGGAGAAACTCCGTCGATGGAGTTAAATTAAACCCTAGGTCACGGTAAAAAAAAGGGAGAGACAATTATGCAAAAGTGATATTTCGATATGGAGAGCAATTCATACCTGAAAAGGATGATTTTTTGGAGGAGATGATGATCGCTGATTGTCTTTCTTTCGAAGCAGTAGATTAACCCTCACGATGACAAAAAAGTAAAAAGAAAAGGACGAATGAAGTTTTATTTTTATAGCAATAGAGAAATGTGGCTATTCAAATTCGACCAATCTGATTGGACCAGGCAGACGTGTAAAGAAGTTGGAAGATAAGAAATCAGTTGATAAGACGGGGAAATAGAAAGGCGCCATCATTATCTGAATTCATTTATAATCTTGAAGCAATTGATGGGACTTGACACAGTATGTGGTGCCCATTGGATGAAAGTCGGGATAACCAATGGGACAAGCGGTGTACAGACTTTGGCTCAAAAAATATAACAACAAAGTATGCTTCCCATTAAGTAAATCATACTTTGGGGGGCAAAGTGTTGATGGGCCTTTTGGACTGCCCATCAAGGCATGGTAATGTCGAAGATTCGTCCCCGAAGCCCTTGAAGTAAATCAATCAGAGAAGCCCATCAACCTATGACACGTTGTCTGTCAGACGCAGTCCCAAAGGAGTATGATGTGGCTAGGTCCAGTCAGCTACGAAGCGCTCATCTGGGGGTCAGTCTAAAGAATAGTTCATCCCAGATTTTTTCCATTCAAATTGCCCAAAGCGGGCGGATCAAGCAATGAATCCATGCTGGATTTTTGGAGGAAAGGCCGACTCTTCAGCAGATACTGATTCTTTCAGCCGTAGCTATTCCTCTGGATCTGATGACACATGTGGACAACGGCCAAATGTTGCATCACCTATAAATATCTGTATCTCAATTTGGATAAAAAATTGTATTTTTATTTCTAAAAAAAAGGAAATAACATATAAAGTGAACGTAGGCACCATCTTTGCCGAACCACTATAAAAATTCTGTGTGTGATCTCTTTTTAATTTCTTTGCATTGTTGTTATTCTTCATTTATTCTCTACGAAACCTTTCTTTTCGAGTGTTGAACCAGTTTTTGGTATCAACAGCGTGAATAGCTGAATTTCAAGATGCCAGCTGGGATTTGATGAGACACTTTCGTGTAGTCAGGCGCTAGGCTGACATGGCGAGAATTCTCTAGATGAATGCCTTTTAGTCCTCCTTATTCATCTTTAACATGCTTCACTTCGATTTTACATATTTTCCAAAAAATTCTTTGGTCACAGCGGCGCTTCCTTGAGAGCTTACTCAGGTAACTTATGTCCGAAATTTCTGCCTTGATTTTTTTTTTTAAAAAAGGTTCTGGCTTTCTCATTCCATCACTTTGCCTTTTATTTGTAGTAGCATCTGTCTGTCTTGAGCAATTTTCTTCGAGGTGCCATGATTTTTCTGGGTAAGATTTTTGTACACCGCGGATACCGTTTTTGTATTTATCTTTGCAGAACATGAACCATCTGGTGGTTTTCTTTGGAACATCGATGCTTGGTATTTGTTCATAAATTGTTTGGTGAAATGCCCTAGGCTTCTTTAGTTGAAATATTTTTTTGTCTATGCTTGAACTCGACTAGGTTGTTCTCCTTTCCATGTTTGTTGTTTGTGTCCTTACTGGTCCATTTGAAGCAGGTCGCCCAAGGATGGAATTTCTTATGTCCAAGAAGCTTAGGAAGAAATTGGCGAGGAGGGCTGGTAGCAAAAAGTTGCCCCAGGGTTAGGAGGCCTCGAGTGTGAATGATACTCACAGTCATTGTTCGTTGAATAGACTCTCTGACTCAGATATTTAGACCACTGTTAGTCGTATGGTCTCTTGATCCATCACGTTAGATTCTGAAGTCGTACTAGAGCCTCCTCCTATTCCCAACCCTTGCCATCCTGCACTCACCGAGGACTTTGTGGCTCAGTGTCCAGTTAGCTTGCGTTCTGGTGTGTACATAGATCCATTCGACAAATGAATTATCGCAGGGAAGATGGATGCTATGAAGGACAACATATTGGCAGAATTCGATCAGTTGGAACCACGTCTGCATCTGGTTGAAGGCCTCATTACAATAGTCAGATACTATATTGTGGAGCAAATGGGTGGCTGGCTCTCCTTGGTCGAAGAGCTTAAGGAGTCGAACAGAGAGAATATTGAACGACTTCATGCTTTGGAAGAAGATAGGCGCAAACTTGTCGAGGCCCTGAAATCTAGGGAGAGAATCATTTCTCACCTCATCTGAGTATTGTGGCCTGCCAATGCTTCGCCTGTTCAGTTATTTCAGTTTTGATTTTGGATAGTTCTCTTTAGTCTGGCTTGTGTATGCGGGAGCCAGCCTCGCTTATTCTCGTACGTCTTAATTTGTGACTTTTAAGGTTTGATTTCAGTTTATTATTATTTTTTATCACGTACTTAGACCGGTTGTTTGTGCGAATACCGGCTCTCGCTAAATATTCTATATTTGCGGTTTTACGTTTATATCACTTAGGAGCTATCATAATTTTATTACTTTCATTCTTATGAGTTGTTGTACTTTTAGTTTGTTGTTCGCGCAAATCTTATCGTTCGAACAGTTCTCGCAACGAAGTTATAACTAGGCTATGGTATGTTTTGAGTGGGCATTGGTGGTTGTTTACACAATGGTTATGTCCCCATACCAAAGCTCTTTTTATTTTCATAAATTATGTTGATTCCACATCATAATTTTGTAAATTTATGATTTCTTAGAAGCAACGTGTGGTTATTATGTGTTTTCTTTTGGGTGCCCCCATGGGAGGTCTTGGGTTTCAATTTCGACCCAATTTTGATCCCGTTAGTCCAGATTTTTCTAGGACTGAAAGACCTTGTTGGATACCCAGGCCCAAATGGCTAGGATTTCTGATACCCCCTTTCGGCTAGGATTTCTGCTGTTGTAATCCATCCTTGGCTCTGTTTGATTTGGTTAACAACAAAGAACAAGGATGGCCACCTTCTTTCGGTAGGGTTTTTGTTTTGTACTGGTCCTTCCAGCATGTTTAATCCTTCCCCATTTTATGCTTCATCCCGAGGAGCGGACACTAATTCATCTCATCGAGGCTTGGCTCAAGAGAGATAGACTTTGTGCCCTTCACCTAACAAGGTGCCCCCCGTGATTGGCAATTTTTCCGTTTCGGGACATGTCGGTTTTTCTGACTTTTTGCCTTACCTTAGGACACAGACATTAGTTTTCCTCATTGAGTTTTTTTTTCTAAGTTGGAAAACTTATGTCCAGCACCTAGGAAGGTTACCTAAGAAGGTACTTCTTCGGTGGGCTTAGCAATTTTAACTGTGGGACTTTTCGATGATATTTCTGCATCTTCAATGAGGTCTGATAGCAGCCCTTTGAATGAGTGTTTGCCAAGCATTCAGCATACTTCATAATGGGAGATGCATTCCTTCTTCTTGTTGTTTTCCTCAGGACAGCTTGTTCCTAGTGAGGCGATGAGTCAATTCCTCCAGTTTGGTCTTGCTTGATGTCTGCGATTCCCAAGCTGTTTCGTTTGGGGTATGCCCTGGGATTTCTCATTACACCCCTTGCTGTGAATGGCATATTGCTTTTGCTATACCTACATTCCAAGAGATTGTTTTCCTTTTAGCACGGACCAACAAGTACGTTATTCAAGTAGTCATGTAATTAATTTCTGATGCACACAGTTTTTTTTGTAATTAAACAATTGCTTAACATGGACACAATGAATAATAAAGCAAGTTAAAAAAGCTTTAACAGCAAGATAAAATCAGGGGAACAAGGTATAGTAATAAGAGCTTTAGTTTAATGCTCCATTATTGAAATATCAGCGGTTGACCCCTCTGATGAGCGTCCCTCTTGAATTGGTTTGAGCCCCTTCCCTTTTAGGGTGTACTACCCCTTGTTCGAGAAGAGTCGGGATAATACTTATGATTTTGTATATATTGTTGCAACCGGTTCTTCCTGATCAACCCTTCGATCATTGACTTCAAGTGCCTGCATTCATCGATATCGTGTCCAGGCTGTTTATGGAATTGGCAAAATTTTCCTGACCTCGTGGCTGCATTTTTGACGTGCCTTTGTTTCAAAATCGGATATCTCTCAGTGCCATTAGTTGCCATGAAGATATTTCCCACGAAATCGTTGAGGGGAGTGAATTCGGAGTTCTTGAAAAAGCGTAGCTTCTTTCTTGCTCGATCGTCCTCCTCTTCATTGCTCCTTTTTTGATTATTTGAGTTGCTTTGCACCCTTCCATTCTTTTCTTCCCGTGCATTTCTTTCCCCAATATTTGCATATTTTTCGGCTTTACTAAGTAAACATTCGAGTGTACTTGGTTTCTTTCTCCTGATCCATCGCCCTAACTTGGATTTCTTGCATATGCTCCCTTTAAGAGCCATTAAGATCAAGCCGGGTTCGAGATTCTTGACTTTAGCCAATGCCATATCAAAGCGAGTGAAAAAAGCTTTGAGGGGTTCCCCCTGTCTTTGTCGTAGTCCGCTTAGCTCCGTAGCATCTCGAGTTTTGAACGCCTGGGATATGAACTGCTCATTGAATAACTTAGCCAATGTCACGAAATCATCCACAGACTGTGGTGGCAGCTTTGTGAACCAAAGATAATCCACTCCTTCTAGATAAGTTGGGAAATACAAGCATTTGATTTCATCAGTAGCGTATGCCCCATTCATGTACTGGTCATATTTACACAGAAATATACTAGGTTCGCTTGCCCCATCATAGGGCTTCAATGACGGAGGCTCGAACCTTTGTTGATGTAGAGTTTCCTTAATCCTCTTGGTAAGTGGGGTTTTTAGCTGGGAAGGACTCCCATTCTCTCTGATCATCCTTCCTCTTCAGGCTTTTTTCCATAATTTCTTGCGCCATTTCCAAGATGTATTTTCGTTCGTTGATTGGACCCATGGGCTGATCATTTCTTTTACCATCAACCCTTGATCTAGATGCGTCTTCATGGACCGGGGAAAAGGAAGTTGGGCATCTCTTCGGTAGGGTCGTCCTGTTGGCAGTAGGATGGTTGTCCCGTCCCGCGATCGCATCATCAAAGTAATCGTGCATAGGTGTCTTGGCCCTTTCATGGTTTGGATTGATGCGACGTGCAACTCTCGGGGTGGAACCCTGCTGTCTTGAGTTTGGAGCGGGGAGCTCTGTTTTTTACTCGCGATTCGTTCGAGCCAGCAAGGAACAAGTGGCGCTTAGAGCGGCTTTTGCGGTAGCGGCTTGAATGGCGAGTATCGATTCGAGCTTCTTCATCATTGTGCTGCTTGCAATAGCAATTTGACTTGTTAATCCTGTCACCGCTTCCTCCAGTTTTTCCCTGGTTACAGTTTCCGTAATTTCTGGCAGCTCCCCTTCCTCGGAGTCGCTATTTAGCGATGTGACGATGTTGATCCGTCGTTGGGGTTGTTGGCTTCATCAGTGATTCTCCTTAGCGTGCTCATGATCATAAGCACAGTGCCTCCCAGAAAATCTCGTCATATCTGAAATGGAAAAAGGCAAAACACGGCCCCACGGTGGGCGCCAAAATGTTTGCACCAAAAATGGTCTAAACACCCAAGGTACTAAACTGTACTTCACCAATTCAGTAAGAAATAAATGGAGCTGTGTTTAATCAGCAATAAAAAATGAAAAATACAAAAAAAGTAAAGTAGAGACGAGTTTTAGAGTGGTTCAGCCGTTAATGAGGCCTACGTCCACTATGAAGGTGATTTCCTGTCTTACAATGAGAATTACAAAACACATCAGCTCTCTCTCTTTACATACTTCTCGATATTCACACAATATACCTTGTCTATGTATTTCAATCTAAGGAATCATAAAAGAGAATAACAGAATTTAAGAAGAAGGAAGATGGATTAATGATTGACAAGAAGGATGTCTTCGTCTTCCCTCTTCATCAGATCGTATTTGTCGCCATGGCAGAATTTTTGGTTAAGTATGAAGTTCGGCGGCACTTCATGGTCTTTTTTCTCCTCCCCCTCTCACGTTGGTAGCCATGGTGTATTTATAGGTGAGCCCCCCTTGGTAAATGATTTGGAATCCCTTTATCCAGGCTGTGAATCGTTCATTTTGTTAATTACAACCATGCCACCGGTTACCTGTAGCCAGCTGTCCATGGCTGTATCCAGTTATCATGTGCGGGTGGCTCGTTGGAACGAGTATCTTGAATAGTTGAGCGGATCCATGTAATCAAACGTCCTATGAGCGCCTTGAGATATTCTGTAAGAGTGGGATGCGGGTTTGGAGTTGAGCCTCCTCTGCCCCTTGTGCAACCATCCTTCTCAGTCCAAGGGCACTCGTCTTCGTGCTGCCTTTGTATGATGCTGTTTGGCTTCACAGTTATGTTATGAGGTCGCTCTTGATTATGTTGAATGGGCGACTTGTTTGATGGCGAAACGGGGGAACAAGTCGGCCATGACACCTTATCGTGGTTATGTTTGATTTGGTGAGCGAGTGATAGTGTTATGACTGACCGGGGCTACTACTCTAAGATGTACAGGCCCTTTTTCCGAAGACTGGTATACGGCCGATCAGTAGGCTTTTGGTTTGAGTATCGAGCGACAGGTGTTGTCATCTATGGGTAGTTGTTCAGATATATAGATATATGCGACCTGGATTTCCATCCCGATATGCGTGACCGAGCTTTGATGCTAGGTTAAGCATTCCTACTGGCCGAAGCGACTTCGTGGGACATTCGATCCTTCCCTTTGTTAAGTCATACTTCTTGTAATCATTTCGTGTCACCATCATTGGTTATGATGGCGGAATTTGACTTGTCTTAGGTTTGGCGTCTGAATCTTGCTTTGTGCAGTTGCACTCCATCCGTTATGAGCCATTTAAGCGCTTCGGATAACCTTTCGCACAACCGACCCTGATACTTTCTATTCAATGTGCGTATGGATTTTTAGGGATTAACATTAGGGACAGGTGATTTTATTTGATCCGGAAAGGTAAACATCTACGTACACAAATGTACACATCATTTACCCACAACCTCTTTCACCAAATTAATAATTCACACTTAAAAAGGCCGACCAAAAACACCATTCTAATGGAACTCACTAGTGCTAATTTACACTTCTTTTTTTCAGTTTAAATTAGCAACTGCCACTGGATGATGATGAAGACAATGACATAATTAGCATATCTGATTATATAAGTACTATTTTTCAGTTTCATTTATTTAAGCTGCCAACAATAATAATCTAATATAAGCATGTTTTTTTTCTTTTTCTTTCAGGAAACATACTTGAAAAGAAGGCGGAGTTAAACGAGGATCCAACGGAATGGAATCCATAACTTTGGATAGAGGCTTCCGGGGGATAAGCAAGAGGCAGAGCATACGGAGCTACATACATTGACACAATTAGTCTGGTAAATAAAGGATCCCAATCTTCTGTTTTACCTGGTAATATCACTTGTCAAGAAAATTCTACACAACCCAATTCACCTACAAGCATCTTGTTGACACCGGAGACCATAAAATTAATCGAAAAGGAGGTCGAACTGGCAATCACTAACAAATATAGTTCCATCGCACCGCCACAGCCGCCACAACTGCCACAGCCACAAGAAACAATCCCGCAATTTTTGTTTTTCCAGAATGTTAATCAAATTCCTCAACCAGTAGGACAATTTTCGCAGCCTTCGTTTCAGTTTGCGGAACCATCAGTTTCATATTGCCAAACACCTACAAGCTTCCAGTCTATTCCTATGTCTTGCCAGCAAACTTTGGAAACTTTTCATAGCAGCCTGGGCCATTTACGCAGCTACTCGGACCTGTTACAAATGAGTATAACATGGAACCAGGGCAATATCAACCAGCACCCCATAATGGTACATTTCAGGGATCTCTTAATGACAACATATAATGAAACTGTTTCTTTTCCTCTTACATATTCAGTGTTTTTTTGTTTTAGCTTTGATGTGGTTACTAGGACATTGTTGTTTGTATTTCAGTGGATTATGTTGTACTTTGTATTCGGTGATTGGGATTTCTTTATTGCATCTTTGTTTTAGTTATTGTTGGAAATGAATGAGCAGGTTAGGGAAGAAGAGGTTATGTGATAGTGGAGAAATACAAAGAAACCAAGTCCCATATTGTATGTGTTTTATGGATACATCTCTATAAATACCAAAGCCTCACATGCTATATCAAACAAATGATATGAGCGCAAAAGGACTTGAATGAATGGGCTATGAAGGCATTGGGCCTACATATTAAATATTAAAATATCAAAGATAAGGGTCTTGGGCCTTGGGGCTTTTGGGGTCTCTCATGATGAAATGGGCCGCCGACTGCTAAAATGTGCGGAAAGCAGCTTATTTTTATGCGGGTGCGTCCGTTCGCCTAAACAGTGATCGGGTGTGACCGTTTGAACCAGCGCGCCTGTACGGGCAGTCGCGACTACCTCGAAAGGCACCCCTCCACCGCTATATATAGGAAGACTGACAGAGCCACTTATCATCTAAGAGATTAATTCATTGTGTCTCCATCTTCTTCAATGATAATCTATTCTTAGAATAAACTCACTTGAGTTCGTTTTTGCTCTGCAACTGTAAGCGCTACATTGCAGAGATCGGTTCGTTTCATCTTGGGAAACAATTGCTCACATACCTTCAGCATCGTAGAGGGGGCAATATTGTTTCAAGGAAACAGATTTACTCTGGACTCGGACGATAATAAATGGTACTCTTTTTACTTCTATTGTGCAACTATTCTGCGCTGTTGCAAATCTGGTCACGCTTTTCGCCGTTACTAATTTTGAATATAATTCATACTAGTAACGCTTCTTGACGTGATAGTTCGATAGTGGCAATTTATTGATTGCTATCGAGTTCGTGCTGTATTTGAATTGTTACGAACAACAATCTTGAAATAATATTTTCGTTTTGCAGAAAGCGATAATGGCTAAAAACAATAGTACTACTGCTGCGCCAACACCACCTGTAACCAATCCCTTTGCGCCTACGGTTACGCCAATGGCACTGTCTCATGGAGAAAGGCCAGAAAAGTTCACCGGAGCGGACTTCAAACGTTGGCAGTAAAAGATGCTATTTTACTTGACAACATTGGGCCTAACAAAGTATCTTACAAAAGATGCTCCACTAACTGCAGAATGTCGCGGCCCACCCAAAAAGAGGAAATCAGAAGAAAATGTGGTGGATGTTTCAAACGGTGTTTCTGAAATGGACCTGTGTGCAGTTGTTTCAAAATGCAACCTTGTTGGCAACAACAAGGAGTGGCTTGTAGACACTGGAGCCACTAGGCATATATGTGCAAATAAGTGGATGTTCACAAACGACAAAAGTGCTACTAATGAAGAACAACTGTTTATGGGTAAATGGTCCTCATCAAAGGTCGAAGGAAAGGGAAATATTGTGTTGAAATTGACTTCTGGAAAAGAACTCACTCTAAATGATGTTCTACATGTTCCAGAAATTCGCGAGAATCTAATTTCAGGATCATTGCTCAGCAAGCATGGCTTCAAATTGACATTTGTGGCTAATAAATTCATGTTGTCTAAGAATGGAGTGTACATAGGAAAGAGTTTTGTGTGTGATGGCTTGTTTAAAGAAAATGTAACCACTATTGTACCAAACAATGATATGAATAAAATTGAGTCTTCTGCTTATATGGGTGACTCTCCTAATCTATGGCATTCTGGACTAGATTATGTGAATTTTGATACTTTACAAAAACTAATCAATCTAAAATTCATACCTAAGTGTAGAATTGATTCCAATTACAAATGTCAAATTTGTGCTAAAGCCAAATTGACAAGAACCTCATTTCATTATGTTCAAAGAGAAACTGAACCTGTAGACTTAATACATACTGACGTATGCGACTTGAAAATGTGTCAAACTAGAGGAGGAAAAAGGTACTTTATCACCTTTATAGATGATTGTACAAGATACTGTTATGTATATCTCCTTATAAGTAAGGATAAGGCATTCGATATGTTTAAACAGTATAAAGAAGAAGTTGAGAATCAACTCAACAAAAAAATTAAAGCTTTAAGAAGTGATAGAGGAGGAGAATATGAGTGTCCATTTGAGAAATTCTGTGCTGAGCATGGCATAATACACCAAACTACAGCTCCTTATTCACCTCAATCCAACGGTATAGCCGAACGGTAAAATAGAACTCTTAAAGAAATGATGAATGCCTTACTAATAAGCTCTGGCTTGCCAGATAAATTTTGGGGAGAAGCTATTCTTTCGGCAAATCACATTTGAAATAAAATACCACGAAAGAAAATGTCTAAGACTCCCCATGAACTTTGGAAAAACAGACCACCATCCTACAAATACTTAAAAGCGTGGGGGTGTCTTGCCAAATTAGAAATTCCAAACCGAAAAAGGTCAAAATTGGACCAAAGACTATAGATTGCATATTCATTGGATATGCTCATAATAGTAATGCATATCGATATTTGGTGTACAAATCTAAAATTGTTGACATTCATGAAAACACCATTATTGAGTCTCGAAATGCAAGATTCTTTGAACACATTTATCCTCTAAAAACCTCTATTGAAACAAGTGTTCAAAAGAGGCCAAGAGATCCAGATACTCCCGAGGATAATGCTAATTAAAGAAAATTGAATGATGAAACTGAGATAGAGGAACCGAGAAAGAGCAAGCGACAAAGGACCTCTAAATCCTTTGGACCTGATTTCTATGCATATATGATAGAAAATGAACCTCTAACTTACCAACATGCAATGTCATCTCCCGATGCTCCTTATTGGAAAGAAGTCGTCAATAGTGAAATAGAATCCATTCTACAAAACCATACGTGGAAACTAGTGTATCTCCCTAAAGGATCAAAACCACTAGGATACAAATGGATATTTAAGAAGAAACTAAAGGCTAACGGCTCAATAGACAATAATAAAGCAAGACTAGTGATAAAAGTATTCAGACAGAAGGAAGATCTGGATTACTTTGATGCATACTCTCCAGTTACCAGAATAACATCAATTAGGACGCTTATTGCAATCGCATCTATATTGAATTTAGAAATACACCAAATGGATGTGAAAACTGCGATTTTGAATGGTGAACTGGAAGAAGAAATATATATGCAGCAACCAGAAGGGTTTCTAAGCCCTAGAAATGAAAATAAGGCATGCAAATTAGTCAAATCTCTTTATGGCCTTAAACAAGCACCAAAAAAATGGCATGAGAAATTTGATGAAAAAATGTTATCAAATGGATTCAAAATAAATGAATCAGATAAATGTGTCTATATAAAATGTATAGATGCTGGATATGTCATTGTTTGTCTCTACGTTGATGATTTACTGATCCTAGGAAATAATGAGGTCATAATAAAATCTACAAAGGACATGCTATACTTTAGATTTGATATGAAGGACCTAGGAGTGGCCGATGTATTTTTGGGTGTAAAAATTATAAAGACACCATAGCAATATGTGTTATCTCAGTCACATTACATTGCCGAAATTCTTGAAAAATTCAAGCAGTATAATATAACTACTGCAAAATCACCAGTAGGTATGAACCAAAATTGGATAAAGAATACTGGTGATGGTATATATCAGCTTGAATACTCTCGTATACTAGGAAGTATTATGTACGTCAATAATTGCACTATGCCTGGTATTGCGTACGTTGTAAGAAAGCTAAGTAGATATACCAGCAATCTTGGTAAAAATCATTGGAAAGCAATTATCAGAGTCCTAGGATATCTAAAGTACACACAAAACTATGTGTTGCAATATGATAAGTATCCTTCAATAATAGAAGGATATAGTGATGCCAATTGGATAACGGGCTCAAATGAAACAAAATCCATAAGTGGATATGTGTTTACATTAGGAAATGGAGCGATTTCGTGGAAATTATCCAAACAGACTTGCATAGCAAGGTCAATAATGGAATCTGAGTTCATTGCTCTAGATAAAGCCACGGAAGAAGCATATTGGCTTAGGGGGGTTTTTAGAGGACATTCCAAATTGGGAAAAACCAGTACCTCCAATATGTATACATTGTGATAGTCAATCTGCTATAGGAAGGGCGAATAGTACATTGTATAATAGTAAATCTAGACATATTCATCGTAGGCATAAAACTAAAAGACAGCTTCTCTCTAATGGAGTTATCACTATAGACTATGTAAGGTCCAAGGATAACATTGTGGATCCACTAACTAAAGGCTTGTCTAGAGAGAAAGTTCAAACCTTATCGATGGGAATGGGTACAAGACCTATGATCTAAAAGTTTTTCTAAATGAAAACCCTACCTAGTTGACTGGAGATCCCAAGATCTAAGTTCAAAGGGACAACTAAGATTAAAGATAAACTTAATGGCACTGTTAAAATGTAAACCATTCCTTTGATAAGTCAGTGCATTACCCATTGGAGAATAGGATAAGCTTAGCTTTTAATGATGTCTATACTGTGGTGTTATAAAAGACCCAAGTGGAGTATTATGGGATACTCTTTATAGAATCACCTAAGTGAGTGTGAAGGCGCCGCTTCAAGAAGAATTGTAAGGTCGAATTCTTCAAACACTCATGAGACCAAGTAGGTGTTCATGGCAAAAGCAAACATAAACAGAGAACCAAGGGGTTAAGAAACAGTTAACGTGTGTAATCTTTATAGACTTTCACAAAAGGCTTACAGTTCAAAGACAATCTAGTCCTCTGATTCGCCATTAGGTTATAACGGCAAACACTAGAAAAGTTCAAGGCCATTGTGCTACTTTTACCGATACGTTAAATGTTTCACAAAATTTAAGAACAAAATAAAGTAACCTCTCATTCATGTGGGGGATTGATGGAAATGAATATATGTGATAGTGGAGAAATACAAAGAAACCAAGTCCTATATTGTGTGTGTTTTGTGGATACATCTCCATAAATACCAAAGCCCCACATGTTATATCAAACAAATAACTTGAGCACATATTGACTTGAATAAATGGGCTATGTAGGCATTGGGCCTTCATATTAAATATTAAAATATCAAAGATAAGGGCCTTGGGCTTTGGGGCTCTTGGGGTCTCTCGTGATGAAATCGGCCGCCGACTATTAAAATGCGCGGAAAGCAGTTTATTTTTACACGGGTGCGTTCGTTCGCCTGACCAGTGATCAGATGCGACCATTTGAACCAGTGCGCCTGTACGGCGATCGCGACTGCCCAGAAAGGCACCCCTCCACCGCTAAATATAGGCAGCCTG
Organism: Allium sativum; assembly: GCA_030737875.1. Classification (NCBI taxonomy): domain Eukaryota; kingdom Viridiplantae; phylum Streptophyta; class Magnoliopsida; order Asparagales; family Amaryllidaceae; genus Allium; species Allium sativum. The sequence continues at coordinate 13,984,947 of CM060920.1, forward strand.
ACAGAGCCACTTATCATCCAAGAGATTAATTCATTTTGTCTCCATCTTCTTCTCTAATATTCTGTTCTTAAAATAAATTCACTTGAGTTCGTTGTTGCTCTGCAACTGTAAGCGCTACATTGTAGAGATCGGTCCGTTTCATTTTGGGAAACAACTGCTCGCATACCTTCAGCGCCGTAGAGGGGGCAATATTGTTTCAAGGAAACATATTTACTCTGGACTCGGACGATACTAACAGGTACTCCTTTTACTTCTATTTTGCAACTGTTCTATGCTGTTGCAAATCCGGTCACGCTTTTCGCCGTTACTAATTTTGAATATAGTTCATACTAGTAACGCTTCTTGACGTGACAGTTGGATAGTGATAATTTATTGATTGCTATCGGGTTCATGCTATATTTGCATTGTTACGAACAACAGTTAAGTGTGTTTCAGCATTTTATATCTTACATGTTGTTTTCAGTTTTTGTTATTCAGTTTTTTGTATCATATAGGCTGTTTTCATATTCTGCGTTGTACATCATTGATGGGGACATGCTTATTATTTTATGTGAATTTTTTTGTACATGTTGTGATTTGAATATTTGTTTGTTTGTTGCATTCATTTTTGTATTATATGTTAAGTATTGGTATTGTTGTACTGTAGCCCATTCTGAGCTATTGTAGTAGGCGAGAGCATATGAGACAAATTGATTTACTAATAATCAGGTTGTATTTATATGTGGTGAAAAGGCTATTGTTAGTATGGCAATTTGAGACATCTTTATCACCATATTCATGGTCCTAACTACACGCATTTGAGACAATATTAATGTCTGTAGAGAGTGTTAAGCTTAGTAACAAAGTTAAGACAAATTGGATGGCATTAAGTCTGATTGAGACAAATATATGTTGTCTTTACGATATTTGGAACTAGATTTTAAATACCAAATTATTTGTATTAATTGGGTCTTAAGAAAAAATTAGAGACAAAATAACTTAAATTAATACCAATATACAAAGTATCAAACTACTATAATTTTTGTAGTGATACCTTTTCAGGTGAAGCCATGATGCACTAGACTGAAGTGGTTCAATCTAGATCCCAAGTATGGAAAGACTATTTAGTAAAAAAAAATCCCTGAGAAGCCACTCTCCTACATAGTAGTGGTTCAAAAATTGAAGACCATTCGAAGGCTAAAAGGCTCAATAAAGATAAAATCTGATGATTCTATTTTCCTTTTCCTGCCGTCTTATGAAGAAGATAGAAATAAGATTCTACAAGGTGACCCGATCAACAGACACTTCATAGTTAGACCTTAGAGCATCACCAACCGTGGGTCGGTTGCTTGGCAATCGACCCCCAACGGTTGGGTCAGGGGTCACTTCAGTGTTTCCATGGCAACACTGAAGGGTGTTGAAGCAACTGTTTGGTTGCTCCAACAACCAAGCCTTAACCGGTTTGGTTAAAACCAGCTAAGCCATAGCTGGTTTTAACCAAACCGTTTAACTGGGGACTGTGTGTCCCCACCTTGGCCGGTTTGGCTAAAAATGGCTAAGGGGGGAGGATTATTAAACCCCCCCCCCCCAGCTGGCTTTAACACAACCGTTTTGCCTATATAGCCATTATGTTTGTATTCAGGCCGTTGTTTTTTATTGTTGTTGCTCTTTTTCTGACCATTTGGTTAATGCTTATATATACACATTCATTTTCTTTTTACAGCACAACACACTCATCTCTTCCTTCTTCATTTCCTTTTCAATTTATTTGCAATGTCACAAAATGTCAAAGCCAAGAAGTTGCCTCAAAATCTGCTCGAAATCAACACAGTTATCAGTCCGACCACAATCCGTCTCCTATGAAATCGACATACCAGCAGAATCAAAATCCCCATTTTGGTAACTTCCTGAATGGTCCAAACTGTTATGCTCCTCAACAAAACCCGAATTTCTATCTATCGCAGCAAAACTCCAATCATTATCAGAATACTCAAAGTTCTGGTTTTGGACAAAACGCGTCTTTTCAGCAAAATTACACTGATCATCACTATGCTTCTCCAAGTAGCCAGCAAAGGTTAGTCTCGCATGAAACTTCTCCAAATATATCAAGAAATTTAAACTATGTGTTTGGAGACAATAGCGACATGAATGAGGAAACAGTAGTTGACGTGTCTAAAATTCCTGATATGTACGCGAACACACTAGTGAGAAGATCAAACAAAATAGTGAAATGGTCTCCATAAGAATAAGCAGAACTAGCTTTTTGTTGGGTCGAATGCTCTACAGATAATGTTAAAGGAACTAGTCAGACGAAAAACTCATTTTGGAGTTCTGTTATGAGATTATTCAATGGCAGTAGTCCACAACACCCTACGAGAATAGTAGACTCTTTGAAACAGTCGTGGAAGAGAACCAACACTAACTGTCAGTGTTGGAAGGAGATTATGGCAGGACTAGAAAGTAGACGACAAAGCGGTGCCAACGATAATGACTTGGTACTTATCATTTACATAGTTAATTATTATATTAGTTTACTACATAATTATAGCAACTTACACTAGTTCAATCCACACAGCTAAACAAAGCGAACGAAGTGTATATGGCAGAGCACAAAAACCAACCAGTCAACTTGCACAACTGTTACGCCATTCTGTCTAGGGAAGAAAAATGGAGCAACATACGCTAAGAACACTCAACATCGCGATTTATGCCGAGAAGGCTGATGGAGGAATCTAACCCGCGAAGTCCAGAGCCTCAAGAAAACACCCCTTTTTCTATAAGTTCTGGTGTAGGCCTCCTGGTAAATTCAAAGGTAAAAAAAGTAGTCATAGATTATAGTTCGTAATATGAACAAGTAAATAGTCAAATGGTAGCTTCTGAAGAATCTAATCGCCTTTTGGCGGAAGCCAAGGAAGCTAAGAGATCTGAGAGAGCCCAAGAAAAATAGCGAAGATATGAAGAACTTCAAATATCAAGAGAGCGTGAGTTGGCTGTTAGGGGGCGTGAATTAGCTCGACTCGAACGTGCTGATGACAGGGCACTTATGACTGTCAACCTTGATACATTCAACCCAATGCAACGCTTATTACTGGAACTAAAAGCGTGCCGCAGAAGATGCATGGGATAGGACGTATTTATTTTGTCATTGTTTAATTGTAGTTGTTTGTTTTTAGGTTGTTATGTATCTTCTAATTATTAATTACCGGTGATGTAGTAGTCATGGATGTAATGTATGTGTCCTTAGTTTGGTAGTAGTTATTAGTGCTGTACCAGTTCATCAATTAAATTTGGCTTTTATGTTGTTGCTATCATTTTTGCCAATATGAACTTGTTACAAGAGAACAATAACGTAATATTTCATAAAACTATCATTCAACAATATATAAAAGCATACATATTACGAAGCAAAATTAAGTTATTAACTTGAATCTGTAGATACGGTAATCCACTTCCTAATGGTTTCCCGTATTTTCCTAGTAATATTCCACTAATTCGTCCCTTAATTCTAGATGTGATTGGGCATCTCTAACGTCCTGGATATGTTGCAAGTATTGTGCAAAAGTATTTGGGTCCTTGTATGGCTTTTTTGTAAACGCCACTGCTATATCCGGATAGTTCTGAAGCTGCAGTTCAAATCCGCCCCCTTTCTTCTTCAACTATCATATTATGTAGTATAACACAACAATACATAATATCTGATATAACTGCTTGTTCTTGATAGCGCACTTCTTGTCATAAAATTTGGAATCGTCCCGGTAGAACTCCAAATGCTCTTTTTATGTCTTTTCTCAAACTTTCTTGATGTTGTGTAAACTTGGCTTCTTTGGCATTGTTCAGCTTTTTGAACGCCTGCAAAAGTGTTTTCCATTTAGGATAAATTCAATCTACTAAATAATAACCAACAGAAAGGTCGTTATCACCAATTTTGTAGTTCCACGGCGGTGACAAATCGTTGTACAAGTCATTAAACAAGTATGATTGTCGTAGGATATTAATATCGTTGAGTGATCCAGGAACGCCAAAAAAGGCATGCCATATGTAGAAATCAAATATTGCTACTGCTTCTAACACCAACGTAGATTTTTTGGTGTGTCCTCTTTATTGGCCTTGTAGTGCTACTGGACAGTTTTTCCACGTCCAATGCATACAATCTAAGCTTCCCAACATACCCAGGAAACCACATTGATCTCTCATTCCTAATAATCGTTCAATGTCGCGTTCGGTGGGTGATCGTAGGTAGTCTTCACCGAAGACGCGAAAAAATGTTTTGCCGAATTCTTTCAAACACAAAACTGTCATTGATTCATTAATCCGTAATTTGTCATCTAATGAATCAGCCGAACTTCTATACGAAATCATACGAAGTGCCGCAGTCACTTTTTGTAGTGGTGAAACTCCAAGTTCGTTGATTCCATTTTTTCTATAGGTGAAAAATATATTGGATTCGGAAACCTTGTTTAGAACTCAATCGAACATTGTCCTTGACATATGAAATCTACGACGAAAGTATATGTAACGGCGCGATTTTTGATGCCTCGAAAGTCATGTCATTATTGAAAGAATTTAGAAGATGAGATAGAAAAGATAGAACTAATTGAATAGAAGAGTAAGAAGAACATCATAATCTCACAACGAAATTTAACAAATATAATATCACATCATATATTACATATCAGAGTTTGTTACATCATAGAATACTTCATACATTTTACATGGATACTGGCCCAACACAAACTTTCATCTTGATACATAGATATAGATATAACTGATAAGCTGACTCCATGACTTCCTGGTCCGAAATACTTCAAAGGATTTCCATTCATCACCAGGATCACTTATTTACCCATAACAATTGTTATGAGTACCCAAGAGTTTAGGAAACACAGAAAATAAACTATGGGTCAGTCAGGGGACTGGAGTGAGTAAACACAGTTAAAAAGATTGTAAACAGGGAAATAAGAATAAGATTTTCCATATTGGATAGATTCACTTACTTTTGTAATCTTTAGACTAATCCATAACTAATATATGGATGATGACCCAAATATTTTGTATCAAAAATTTGATATTACGATGATTTTTATCAAATAAATAATCATCTAGTGAAACGCTTGCATCTCACATTCATGTATATAGTATAAAATCTAAAACCGCAAAGCGCTTATTGGAGATTGGATTCCAACAGACAAGGTAGGGGAGTACCTGCCGATCAGTGTACTCTAGAGACGATACACTGGGGTTCAACAAGATTGTCTTGCAACCCGACCTCACATGACTGTCCACTCATTTAGCTTGAGTGTAACAAATATATTGCCACCTCCACGGTCGGGATCAACAACCGCTACCGAATGTTGCAGCAGTGAAAAAGAGATGAGAAAACAAAAGGAATTACTCTAGATGGTGATAATATGCCCTGCTTGGGTACGACCCAACTAGCCATGCTGCCTAGCCCGGCTTTTTGTCATTTCCTGGTTGTGAGGTTTGAAGTCACGTTTATTCTTCTGACAGATTATTTCTTTAATTACTTTGAATGCCACATCGTCATATCTTCCAGAACACTCATTCGATTTCCCAAATATATTGCGGGCAATAAAGCTAAGAGAAACGAATTTCTCCGCCACCAACGTAATATACTTATGTAAATTCGATGTGTAGAATCTAAAAGATATACGTTGTCAGACACCCGTCCATTCTGGTTTGTCCTGGGACTGAACAGACCGAAGGCACTATTTAGAATAGCCCTTGCATATCAACGTCTTCAATATCTTTGACAGGCATCATATAATTGGAGTCGAAGCGGAACATTTATCCCGGTCTCTTCGAAACGGAACATTTATCCTGGTCTCTTCGAAATGATGTACGTAATGTCTTTTACAATCGATAAATAATTATCGATCTATCATGATTATAATTCAGTTTACACATTCTTTATTTTCAAACAAATAGTATATGTTAACATTGTTCATATCTGGATAATTTAATTACCCTTTATAAATGAATAGTTAAAGTGTGTGCGTCGCACGCAGTATTTTATTCAGTTTTGATCATCATTTGGAATTGAACAGATAAGTGCGTCGCACATGGTATTTTACTTCGTTTGTCATCGATGTTTATACGAAGTTTAATTTCTCCGTTATCCTTGTAAATTATTTCCTTACTCCTATTTAATCATAAATAATTTAAAATAATTATTTCGTATTATTTCTATATTTAAACTCATCGAACTTCTACAGTCGAAATTCTGTCTCTGATTTTCTGATATTGTCTTCCTTCGTACTCCTGCACAAAACACTCTACGCCCCCAAACATTAGCACGCCATCCTACCTGAATCAATTCTCTTTTCAGTCCTTTCATCAACATAGTGCACCCGTGCACTTATGCATGTACAACCATGAAGTGTGCATGCTTCTACTAGCAACCGTAAGACATGGTCACAAAGGAACTAAAGGGGTTATACATATGTATATTTTATTATTATTATTGTATTTTTTTTATTCACGTTAACTGGTCATTAGCGGTCCCTAATCATCCTTTAATGCCACATGTTTTCTTCTTCTGCTTTACACATTTTTCCCTCCAGTTAAAACAAAAGATCTCCTCCTTCCTCGACCCAAACGTCGTTAAGCTCAGCGCCATCCAACGCCTCTTGCAATCCCTCAACGCTGGTGCTTCTCATCCATCACATCGCCACACCTTGCCTCTTATTGATCGAATATTCATTTTCTGGTGTCCTCGCATGCACCTTGCCATAAACAGACCATCGCCTTCTTTTTTTTCTAAGTGGTTAATAAGCCATACTCATTTCACTTTCTAGCGTAGGTTAGTAGCTCAATACCGCATGATTCCCAGACTCACTTCCTTGCTTTTAGTTTTATCCGATGATACTTTTTACTTGTACTAATACCTATGCTATACGGTGCATTTACTTCCATGATGTTAAGCAAATACATAGCCCTTACGGGTTTTCTTTAAGACACGTTAACCGTTTAAGTATGAACTGATTATAATCATAACTCACAAGACAAACACATACTAAGATGTCAAACAAAGCAAGGTTTTATCTGCCTTGCTTGCCAATATAATACACTGACAACTATTTTACTGGATATTGCTGCTGTTTTGGTTTTCTCAACATCCTCTGTTCTAGTCTATTTAACACTTAAACAACATTAATATCTAACTCATATATGATGAATATGTATGAACACACGTCTAGTTTGAATCTATTAGGATAAATGATAAAAATCAAAGTGATTTTCAAGTGTTTACTCACTATTTTCTTTACACAGGAGCTCATTTAAGCATTCTCAGTAACTTTTAATCACAAAACAGATCCACTGGCATACCTTGTTCAACACTTGAAATCAATTATATATATCAGTGAACAAATGATTAACAAAGTAGTAAAATATATGAGTTTACTCACCATTTTTCTTTCCCCTGTTGCTTCTAGTTTCCTCTACAATATGTTTCTTGAACTCCATAGTTTGCGTGACAAATATGGAAGTTTAGATTGATATTTATAGCCAAGTCTTAAATTTAAACAATTTCATTTTCTTTATAAAATGTTTTGATGTCACTGTACATGCTAGTTTTTAGGCCTCCCATACCCTATAAACATATGATATTACCACTCAATTAGATTTTTTAGGCTTCTACTTCCTATTTGATAATACAATTCATTTCATTAAATTGCTCCCATACCCTATAGATAAGCATTTGACATAACAACACTTTTAGGCTTTAGATTTTTCAGTCCTTGGTTCGATTTGTTATGAATAATATATACCAGATTTTTATCTATTCTTGTCTTCATTTAGCTTCTAGAAACATGACACATACAATCCATACTTCATTTAATTGTTGCCGATTTGTCATATATATTTTCAGATTTGGTTTGCAATATAATATGGTTTTACTTGCTTAATATTTTGCAAACAATGGTGTTATATATGCCAGTTGTACTGCCTTCTTTTAGAGGAATGGCCTATATCTATATTTAGCTATACTATTTACTTGTTAAATCACATTAATGATATTCGACTTGGCTACTTTCTCTTTTGTTTGTTTTATGAGTTTACCCTTTGATATTTTACTGCGGCAATTAACTGAACAGTTTGTGAGCATGTCCTTTTATATATTTATGTATAATTGTATGGCCTAAATGGTTACCTGGACATGTTTACTTTGTTGTCCGCTTCTGTTTTCAAGTTCCTTATATTTTTAAAGTGACAAAATGCCCCCTTTTTCATACGTATACTTAGTTATTCTTCCATGTGCAAGTTAAAAGCTTTTAGTTGCAAATTCTACTTTGAAAACATGTTAATAGCACATATATATATATCCTATTATATCCACATTTATATGTTAAAGATTAATTAGCAATTATTTACAATATATATTTATTTTATAATTTACTTGAATGTTGCATTCTAATGTTTTCAGTTTAAAACATAAACAATATGTACATTACGTAGTGTATTCATATACTAACATGATTTAAATTTGTTTTATTTTGTTAAGCAATCATAGTTCATTTTAATTTCCTCATTAAAATCAAATGTCAACAGTCGGAAAAAGTCAGGACATTACAGTCCACCCCCCTTAAAAGAATTTCGTCCCCGAAATTATAAAGTCATGAGTAGATTCAAATTTTTAATCAAAGTCAAATTCTTACACGTTCGTACCTTCCGAACAGACTCCTTATCTATTTGGAATTCATTCATCTTATTTGTAAGATCCAAAATTCTGATTTTATTACAAAATCGGTTTACTTAGCTCACGTGGGTCTATATCCGACTAATAACTCTAGTCTAGTTGTTACTGCCAAGAATGCCAATTTTATTCACTGGATATTTCTAAATCTAATCAATGTTGTTGAACTTATCCTGAGGTTGACCCTGATTCACTTTAACTTCATCCATTGGTTGTGGGGGTTATCACACTTGCTCCACGATATCTTCTTCCTTGTGAACTCATTTTCTACTTTCCGAATATAATAGCTTGATAATCTAACCCTAATTGGAAAATTTATTTAACGATGACCTAAGTCGATAACTCTAGCTGTCCTATACTAAGTATACAATTTATTTTATATTTTAGATTTTCAAAATACGCACCCTCAATACTTACCCAAACTCAATCTAGGGTGTTACTAACCTTATCTCTGCTGAGTTACGCCACAAAGCCAAGGTTGCTACCCAACCAATAGCTCTGAAACCAACTGTAACGGCGCAATTTTTGGTGCCTCGAAAGTCGTGCCATTATTGAAAGAATTTAGAAGTTGAAATAGAAAAGATAGAACTAATAGAATAGAATAGAAGAGTAAGAAGAACATCAGAATCTCACAGCGAATTTAACAAATATAATATCACAACATATGCTACATATCAGAGTTTGTTACATCATAGAATACTTCATACATCTTACATGGATACTAGCCCAACACAAACTTTCATCTTGATACTTAGAAATAGATATAACTGATAAGCTGACTCCATGACTTCCTGGTCCAAATTACTTCAAAGGATTTCCATTCATCACCTGGATCACTTGTCTACCCATAATAATTGTTATGAGTACCCAAGAGTTCAGCAAACACAGAAAATAAACTCTGGGTCAGTCAGGGGACTGGTGTAAGTAAACACAGTTAAAAAGATTGTAAACAGGGAAATAAGAATAAGGTTTTCCATACAGGGCAGATTCATTTACTTTGGAAATCTTTAGACCAACCCATAACTAATATATGGATGATGACCCAAATATTTTATATCAAAACATTTGATATTACGATAGTTTTTATCAAATAAATAATCATCTAGTGAAACGCTTGCATCTTACGTTCACGTATATAGTATAAAATCTAAAACCGCAAAGCGCTTATTAGAGATTGGATTCCAACAGACAAGGTAGAGGAGCACCTGCCGATTAGTGTACTCTAGAGACGATACACTGGGGTTCAACAAGAATGTCTTGCAACCCGGCCTCACATGACTGTCCACTCATTTAGCTTGAGTGTAATGGATATATTACCACCTCCACGGTTGGGATCAGCAACCGCTACCGAATGCTGCAGCAGTGAAAAAGAGATGAGAAAACAAAAGGAATTAATCTAGATGGTGATAATACACCCTGCTTGGGTATGACCCAACTAGCCATGCTGCCTGGCCCGGTTTTTTGTCATTTCCTGGTTGTGAGGTTTGAAGTCACGTTTATTCTTCTGACAGATTATTTCTACAATTACTTTGAATGCCACATCGTCATATCTGTCAGAACACTCATTCGATTTCCCAAATATATTGTGGGTAATAAAGCTAAGAGAAATGAATTTCTCTGCCACCAACGTAATATGCTTACGTAAATTCGATGTGTAGAATCTAATAGATATACGTTGTCATACACCCATCCATTCTGGTTTGTTCTGGGACTAAACAGACTTAAGGCACTATTTAGAATAGCCCTTGCATATCTCCGACTTCAATATCTCTGATAGGCGTCGTATAATTGGAGTCGAAGTGGAACATTTATCCCGGTCTCTTCGAAATGATGTACGTAATGTCTTTTACAGTCGATAAATAATTATCGGTCTATCATGATTATAATTCAGTTTACAAATTCTTTATTTTCAAACAAACAGTATATGTTACCATTGATGTATCTGGATAATTTAATTACCCTTTATAAATGAACAGTTATAGGGTGTGCGTCGCACGCAGTATTTTTTCAGTTTTGATCATCATTTAGGATTGAATAGATAAAGCGTGTGCGTCGCACACGGTATTTTCTTCGTTTGTCATCGATGTATACGAAGTTTAATTTCTCCATTATCCTTGTAAATTATTTTCTTACTCCTATTTAATCATAAATAATTTAAATTAATTATTTCCTTATTATTTCTATATTCCAACTCGTCGAACTTCTACAGTCGAAATTCTATCTCTGATTTTCTGCTACTGTCTTCCTTCGTACTCATGCACAAAACAATCTACGCCCCCAAACATTAGCACGCCATCCTACCTGAATCAATTCTCTTTTCAGTCCTTTCATCAACATAGTGAACCCGTGCACTTATGCATGTACAACCATGAAGTGTGCATGCTTCTACTAGCAACCGTAAGACATGGTCACTAAGGAACTAAAGGGGTTATACATATGTATTTTTTTTTTTTTTTATTATTATTATTATTATTGTATTTTTTATTCATGTTAATTGGTCATTAGCGGTCCCTAATCATCCTTTAATGCCACATGTTTTCTTCTTCTGCTTTACACATTTTCCCCTCCAGTCAAAACAAAAGATCTCCTCCTTCCTCGACCCAAACGTCGTTAAGCTCAGCGCCATCCAACGCCTCCTGCAACCCCTCAACGCTGGTGCTTCTCAGCCATCACGTCGACACACCTCGCCTCTTGTTGATCGAATATTCATTTTCTAGTGTCCTCGCATGCACCTTGCCATAAACAGACCATCGCCTTCTTTTTTTCTAACTGGTTAACGAGCCATAATCATTTCACTTTCCAGCGTAGCTTAGCAGCTCAATACCGCATGATTCCCAGACCCACTTCCTTGCTTTTAGTTTTATCCGACGATACTTTTTACTTGTACTAATACCTATGCTACACGGTGCATTTACTTCCATGATGTTAAGCAAATACATGGCCGTTACGGGTTTTCTTCAAGACACGTTAACCGTTTAAGTATGAACTGATTATAATCATAACACACAAGACAAACACATACTAAGATGTCAAACAAAGCAAGGTTTTATCTGTCTTGTTTGCCAACAGAATACACTGGCAACTATTTTACTGGATACTGCTGCTGTTTTGGTTTTCTCAACACCCACTGTTCTAATCTATTTAACCCTTAAACAACCTTAATATCTAAATCATATATGATGAATATGTATGAACACACATCTAGTTTGAATCTATTAGGATAAATGATAAACATCAAAGTGATTTTCAAGTGTTTACTCACTATTTTCTTTACACAAGAGCTCATTTAAGCATTCTCAGTAACTTTTAATCACAAAACAGATCCATTAGCATACCCATTTAGCACTTGAAATCAATTATATATATATCAGTGAACAAATGATTAACAAAGTAGTAAAATATATGAGTTTACTCACCATTTTGCTTTCCTCTTTTGCTTCTAGTTTCCTCTGCAATATGTTTCTTGAACTCCATAGTTTGCATGAGAAATATGGAAGTTTAGATTGATATTTATAGCTAAGTCTTAATATTTAAACAATTTCAATTTCTTTATAAAATGTTTTGATGTCACTGTACATGCTAGTTTTTAGGCCTCCCATACCCTATAACCATATGATATTACCACTCAATTAGATTTTTTAGGCTTATACTTCCTATTTAATAATACAATTCATTTCATTAAATTGCTCCCATACCCTATAGATAAGCATTTGACATAACAACACTTTTAGGCTTCAGATTTTTCAGTCCTTGGTTCGATTTGTTATGAATAATATATACCAGATTTTTATCTATTCTTATCTTCATCTAGCTTCTAGAAACATGACACATATAATCCATACTTCATTTAATTGCCGCCGATTTGTCATATATATTTTCAGATTTGGTTTGCAATATAATATGGTTTTACTTGCTTGATATTTTGCAAACAATGGTTTTATATATGCAAGTTGTACTGCCTTATTTTAGAGGAATGGCCTATATCTATATTTAGCTATACAATTTACTTGTTAAATCACATTAATGATATTTGGCTTGGCTGCTTTCTCTTTTGTTTGTTTCATGACATTACCCTTTGATATTTTACTACGGCAATTAATCGAACAGTTTGTAAGCATGTCCTTTTATATGTTTATGTATAATTGTATGGACCAAATGGTTACCTGCACATGTTTGCTTTATTGTCCCCTTCTGTTTTCAAGTTCCTTATATTTTTAAAGTGACAAAATGCCCCCTTTTTCATTCGTATACTTAGTTATTCTTCCATGTGCAAGTTAAAATCTTTTAGTTGCAAATTCTACTTTGAAAACATGTTAATAGCACACACACACATATATATATATCCTATTATATCCACATTTATATGTTAAAGATTAATTAGCAATTATTTACAATATATATTTATTTTATGATTTACTTGAATGTTGCATTCTTATGTTTTCAATTTAAAACATAAACAATATGTACATTACATAGTGTATTCATATACTAACATGATTTCAATATAGGCTTTTACGAGGGCCAGCAAATCCTTGGAAGAAAATTCTCGAGTTGCAGAATTCGATGTTTGAACACTATTTCTAGGTCGTTGATTTGCTGGAGATGGATGCGGAGCTGTAACCGCTCGATGTTGAATTGCTCCAGGCACCTCTTCAATTTATGTATCATGAACTAATACAACTTCGTTGTCGTTGAGTAGGTTCCGTTCGTACTCATCAAAAATCCTTCCCATTTGTTCATCACTTATTTTGGAATCGTCCATGTAACCTAGGCATCAGTAGAATAACTAGAGTTACTAGAAGTACGAAGTATGTTAATAATAAACGTTACCTTTAAGCAAACAAGGAAATAAATTTCTCACTTGAGTCTGGAATGATGCTGCTTGAAGATATAAAAGGTATAGGAAGGATTATCAAATTTGCACTACTTATAAGGATAATGTACTACCAACAGCTACAATTCAATAGAGTAGACTACTCATTACTGAGTTCTCTTGATATTATGTTAGATTCCCTGCAGTGACCGTTCACATTAATGTAGTACAAAAAATGTTGGCATCTCAAGAAATGTTGGCATTTATTATTAATCTCGTGCTATTATGTTAAATTCCCTACAGTAACCGTTCACATCACAAGAAATGTTGGCATTTACTATTAATTTCGTATACCGTTGTCATTTATTTCGGAAATGACTACTCAATGCAGTTGGTGAATGATGGAGACGTTTATTGGAATTCAAGCTATGAATGATGGAGACGCTTATGACCAATCAACAAATGTTATGATATTTATTTACTCATTTCACATCAACACTTACGATTTTTATCAACAACGATTGCACTTCTACAACAACTGAACACACAAACATCAAATTCAAAGTACAAGAACAATGAAGCTTAGAAGCTTACAACAACGACAATTAAACAAACTACAACAATCATACGAACTACAACAACAACAACTTAGAAGCTTACGACCAAACCACAATCGTACAAACTGCAACAAGTAAACATACAAACATCAAATTCAAAGTACAATAAAAATTAAAAATCCAGTAAACTCATACATCTACCACGGCGTTGGGAAAGGTCTAGCTCTAGGTTTATCGACAACAATCTTGTTCAAGCATCTTATTTCGGCTTGCGCTTCCAGTGCATACTGACGTCCACGTTCGCACATGGAAGGGTCAATCCACTGCTTAAAGTTACAACAATCAATTTCATCAAGAAAACCCTTGTGGTCCTTGTAGGACTCATAAGCGAAAAATCGATGACAGGCATTTTTTTCAGTATTGGCAACAACCATGACTGATTCTAGTCCACAATGGCAGATAGTGTTGGATCCAATCGTACTTAACAGCTTGAAAACCCGCCCTTCAAGTGCAAATTTTTTCCAGGTCATTAATTAAGGGAAGCCTCATCGTCATTTTCCCAGTTTTCCATATCTCAAATTGTGAATGTGTAGTAATTGAATTATGAGCTTATAGAGCATAAACTGGGCCATATAAATACATCTTCGAAGTCATTATATATTGGTGCTATAGTGTTCCTAAGGGGACACTCTTTGAGTGTGAGCGTCAGTGTCTTAGTAGCCTGTAGTGAGTGATGCTCATTGACTGGTCAAGTCTTGCACATTTCCCATATTGCAGTCATGTTTATGGCAGAGTGGAGTCATTTCACTCATTTTTGAGAGTTTTCCGATTATAGTGCAGTCCTTTGTCCTGTTTGGGTCGTCCTCGATATACGTTATCAATCAAAATCAGATTCCCTACAGTCGTACCAGTGTCTAGTTACATTAGTAATTATTTTACTTTCGACAAAAGCTTTGAAAATCACAAAATGTAAATCATGGTGCAGCTAGTGACCATTCACATCATTACCAATCTTGCAGCTATATATACATATGTTAACTTTCTCACAACTTACCTTACTCAAACAACTTTGTTCCCATTCTTAGAGCACCTCCTTCTATTAGCACTCATTGAAAATGCCTTTGTGGTCATCATCTACAGATCCCGAGAAATAGGCGTACGAACTGATGAGGCTGCAATAGCTTGAAGACAAATTCCAGTTTCTAAACCAAATGAGACCTCGAACTGAACCACTGGACGAACAGGTGAATGTTCAACTTCCACATGAAACGCAAGTACCACCTGTTCAAGTATCATCTAAACAGTCGGTCGCTCAATCAACGCAAGAAGTAGAGTTCTATCGAGTACCATTGCATGAACATGTAGTTGACTCATATCCAGTTCGTTACTACTGTGGGTATGCGGTTGAAGTTGTGCTTCGAGCAGAGTACAACAATATAGGTCGGCGCATGCAAAATTGTTCATCCTATCCAAATGGTTGCAATTACACGGAATGGATAGACCAACCTTTGTGTCCTCAGGGAATAACATATGCTAACGAACTCGAACGAGAGATTAGACGTGTCCAAAGTGATAATGACCAGTTGCGATTGAACATCATGAGACTTCCTTAAGACTAAACGTAAAATGTAGTTTACTTAAGTTACTATTTCCTACTTCATGCTTTGATGTTTTAGTTTGCATGTACTATCGTAAGTTGTTGTACCTTTATAAACTATTGTATCTTTATGCTTATTGTTGGATCTATTAGTGCTATTAATGTATCCTTATGCTTATAAATTGTTACATCTTTAACAAGATTGTAAGTTATTACACACGTCCATTAAAAATAATCTGTACTGGTTCAAAATCAAATGTACTAGTATTAAAAATAATAAGATAAGTTACAAGGTACAAAAGAAAGATATAGAAAGATAACAACTACAATACAACCATTACAAGATGATACCCAAAATAGATGCTTCTTACACACATACAGCTTACATATCAGATTACAATCTAACAAATAAGATAACAACAAGATCGCACATACTACATAAAATTACTAGTACAACACACTAATAGGATAACGTACAAATACATCCAGCTACACTAACATACCACATAAAATGAATCTAAGGCATATCATCAAAGAACCACGAATCATCCCCAAGAGGTGCTGCTGGTCCACTATCGACATGGCCATCATCATTGTCATCTACTCGTCGTGTAGGATGATATCGCTCGTCATCCTCAGCAGTTAACTCGTTAATACGAGTCGTCAACTGATCAACTGCGCTTATCCTCTTTATACATCATATCTTGAAGGCCAAGATGCATAAGATATAGTTCCTCGTAGGGAAGAACAACAGGATCTGGAAACTATGTAACAGTAGGCCGTGAAATATCAACGTACGTATCCGAACTAGATATTCCAGGAATGCCCACAGTCCAACCATAACTCGTCGGCATAGTCGAATGACGTGGCTGGGCATGCTGATGCGACTGAGGAGCCGGAGGAGGCTGGTCCGAATGAGGAGACTGGCGGGGCTAGAGCGAATGAATGGACTAACAAGGCTGTCGAGGAGGCCGAGGAGGCTTATGCAAAGTAAACGTACTCTGAGACATGTCGTGTAATACAGATGGAGCACCAAACGAAGTGTAGACAGAAGGACAAACTAAATCAACTGCGGCGGCATCAACAAACGTTGCCGTATTACAAGGCTTATAAAATGATCCCCAAAAAGAAGTGTAATCTCTACCGGTAATTATAAATATGTCAACTGGCCACTTCTCACAGGCATACTACTGTAAATCAACACTGGAATAAACACGTAAATTACCTGTATCATGGTGGGGATCATTGGGAACAACGTCAACATCGAATAACTGTCGCCAACAGCGGTCCCCCAAGTACTAATAACATCTTAAAGCGAGTGGTGATGATACCAATGGAAATCGTCTACTTGACAGAAACTGAACGTGCTGCTGGGCCTTACAAGAAAGGGGAACCAGGAAACGGGCGCCACAAAACTGACTCTCGTGTGGTCCTCATATCTATCTGATTACGAGCCAGTGCAAATACATGACGGCAATCACCTCCTGGTACAACCCACCGGTTTTCGGGCGCCTAAGCTTTCATTCGAGGGTAGAAATGTGATAGTGCAGGATCCAATGTCGGAAAGGTCATGTTATGAAAGTACTCAAAATACCAATACTGCAAAACCTCCCAAAAACCTATAATCGACGACCCACGAGCCCTAATAATGCACTATTGGTCCAAACCCCTATACAAATGAGCTACAATCAGCGTACCCCAGTCATATGTAATAGGAATACTGTCGAACAACATGCCCGCAACAACAGCTACATATCCACATGGCAATGTGTTTGATGAGTTCGTAAAGAATAAATTACCCATCATATATAATATAACAATATGAGAATCTCTAAGTGGTGAACTGCAGGCCGAGGTACAACTAATTTCATGATGGCTTGTTCCATGAACGAGGATCTGATATGATAATTGTTTGTTAAGCCTCCCCCTCGTAAGTCCAAATGTGGGAATATACTAGCCAATAGGTCATACTGCTGATATAGGTCATCATAAGGTAAAGTTGCACCCTGACCAATTGGTATGCCGGTAAGCATGGTAAAATCCAGTGGCGTAAAACCCATCTCTCCAAAACTAAAGTGAAATGTATGTGTAGTTTTCCACCAACACACGGCTAATGCACCACATAACTGAACATCATTATTGTACAGGTTTTCAATACCTAATATGCAAATTAAAAATAATTAAATCAAGTAAATATATTACGTTTTATAACATACGTATTATGTAAGTGGGATCATCAAAATTACGTACTCAAGAAATCTCTAAATCCAATACTTTTAAGGTATCCCGCAATAATGCCGTATGTGTCGTACGTACGAATCGTCCGATACAAATAGAGGATACTAACTCATGATCCTCATGTACGATCATTACGAGCCTATTAACATACAAAAGAATTACTATTTTTTGTATGACACACTTATTTTTCAACTACCGACTTGTACACAAACCAGTTTAAGAAGTTATACCTCTGACGATGACTTCAAGGAATCGGTAAGGTGTCTTTCTCCTCCGGGCAATTCCCGAAAATCAGCCAATGCTTTGTTTCTATTCAAATTAACATCGATGTGCAGATCCAGCGTAGCATAAACACCGGGTCTAGCAACCTGTATTCTCTGAACAGGCCTTGAACGACGAGCGTCGCTTGGATAGGTGTCTTCAACCGCTTCATTCTCCTCTTCTGCATTCCTGTTGGCGGCATTGCAACTCCTGGAACCAAAAATAGCTTTACCTAATCTTTTCATTTTTTTAATTTATGAAAATTTGGGTGCGGCAGAAGAGGAAAGGGAAAACGGGAGGGTGGCGGCGGCAAAGTAAAATGAAGAGAAGGGGAGGAGAGAGCAATCGGGTGCGTATACCCGATTGCTCTGGCTAAGGGTCAAAACCCTTAGCCAGTTTCACGAAAACCGGCTAAGGGTTTATGATCCTTAGCCGTTGGGATGCTCTTTCGACCCCCTTGAGTTGACAACGAGCAACCCCCCACGTTGGGATGCTCTTTCGACCCTTCTGTTAGCAATGTTACTAGTAACATTAGCTCATTTCCAGTCTGGGTCCACTTTCACAACATTCCCTTTTTCACGTGGTTACACTTAGGCATAAATTGGCTATCTAGCTAGTAGGCTCGGTAAATTGCTATGTCTGGGCGAAACGATCGAGAGGATAAAAAAACTAGAATATGCCCAAGTACCTTGTTGAAGTTAAGTCAAAATGGAATTAGTCAAAGAATTTCTAGTACAACTTATTGAAGTAGGTACATAAAAAATCGAAGTGAACTACTTATGGAAGCCTGATGTATGTTGCAAGTGAAAAAAGTTTGGACACTTAATAAACAGTTGTAACAAAGGTAAGGATAATAGTATAGAATAAGAATATGGTAATAAAGGCGTTAAGTATCAAGAAACAGAGGTTAAAAACGAAAAAATAATGTATTTATAGTTCGAAGCGAAAGATAGAAAATGATAAATAAGGGAAAGTGGAGTACTCAGCTGATGAATGATAAGAAAAGTGTTAAATTACAGACCGCTCAAAGAGAGGCAACAAATACTAAGTCACAACCGACCAAGGAAGTATTTGATGGTTTAAAAAATAATGGCCATGAAGACGGTGAAATGAAGGAAGACATTCTAGCTGAGTAACCGAATGTGGAGAAGGCTTGCAGTTATGAGAATATGAAGTCTGGCTCTACGGATGTTATCAACAATTTTTTCGATAATTTGCAAGTTAGTGGAGATGCTGAAGAAATTGCAGTGAGAGGCAGTGCTCTGATTTTGGTGAATAGTGAAACCAAAATGCCAAATGACAGTGTTGGAGCATCTTTAACAGCCGGGGGATTGAGGGTGGGATTCGTGGGAAATGCCATTTAAAAATGGCGACAATTCCCGTTCTTCCAACATGGAACAGAGACTTGCATTATTTTTTTTTATCACAGGCTATAAACGGGGATCATTTGCCCGTTTATAGCTGATTTTTTTTAAAGTAATTCACTAATTGGGGTTCAAAACCCCTTGTAGAACATAAACAGGGTTGTGAACCACGTTTTTAATCGCCGCTCAAAAAAAGAAAGAAGGGGATTTTCCCTGTTTCAATTGTTTTTTCACGCTCAAACTATCACTGCTGAAGCGTGAGCAGCGCAAAAGAAATAGGGCAAATCCCCATTTCAGCATCTCTTGCCAGGCTAGATATGCTCTAATAGTAAAAAAAAAATTGAAAATGGGAAGGATATTATGACCTAAAATGTAGTTTTTTGTTCAAATTTTGAAACTGTGTTACTACTCTCTTCAGAATTTGCCATAACAGAAGTGTTTGATGAAATGGGGTAGGTGTTTGCTGAAATGCTTGAGGTTGTAGAAGGTTTTAATGGGAGAAAGAAGGGCTTCAGAAAAGAACAGAGATAGGGTATTAGAATAAGAAATAAGATGGGAGGATCAGAAATGAACAAAGGCAGGAGAATTAGAAAGAAAATGGGATTAAAGAAGGAGTAGATTAAGAATTGGGGTTTGAAGAAAGAAATTGGGGAAAAGAGCAATTGCAGAAAATAAAGAGGCAGAGGTAATGACTTTTGGCTCCATCTATTCTCACCCCTTCTTTTGCTTTTCACCCCCTGTCTATAGTCTTAAACAATTTATTCCAGTTTTACCCTTAATCAATCAATCATTTTTTTTTTGCTTGACGTGTCTCTTCAACGGGTACATTTTACTGGTTGAAATTATGAAATGAATTTTGAAGGTTTCATGGGATGGACATCCTGAAGCTGAAGTTAGACTTGCATCATTTATCGTTTCTGAATGAAAACAAACGATGAGAAAGAAGAAAGACTATTTTAATTCTATAATTATGGCACTACAATTTTCTTTCTCTCGTATTTCTCTAAGTTTTACGAGTTTTCATTACTATTAGATTATGGAAACTAAAATTTTAAAATGTTTTAAAAAAAGGAAGAAGCAGCAAATGAAAGAAAAATAAAGAAAGATGAAGATGATGTATCACTATATAAAAGGATAGGGGCAAAACTGGAATAAATGGGGTGCATAAAGTAAAAAGTGGGTTGAAAGTTTTATTTTTAAAAGAACGGGGTGGGAAGAGCAATTGGTGGGGTGAGAATAGCCAGACCCATGACTTTTATTCCATTCACATCCTTTACATAATACATTCATGCTATTTATAGCTGCAACTTGATCCCAAAGGTCATACTAGTTAGACACATAATTACACCCAATGCCATTACATTAGTAGCTTACATTTATCTAACATAAATGCATATGTCCAAGTGCACATGTGAACACTCAGAATCACTACTGAAGCTCTTCTTGGATCATGGCCTTTTGCTCAGATGGTGCTGTAGCTGCTCCTCCCCAGCATGCCCTTTGATGAACTGTCGGCCAGATTTGCTGCTACCTACAAATTCTTCCAGTTTGTACATGAACTCAGCATAGTTAGGTTGTTACACTCCCTACCCCTTCAAAAACAATCTTGTCCTCAAGATTGGCGCCAGTGTCTCAACCATTTTCATTTGCTTTACATCAATCAATGAGCCGTCGCCAGGGTCGAATATGAATATCTTTCTTTCAATAGCCTCAGGATCGACGTTGGTTGCACTAAATAGAATTCCTACCTCGATAGTTCTCATCTCTTGCTTCTTTTCTATTGCATTGCCATTCCTTCAAGCTGCAACTAATATATCAAGAGTCAAGCACCGATTCCTACTAATATTACATGTCCAAGCACCAAAGAAACGTATTTCCATAAATTGAGCATCATCTAAACTGACATGCTTTTGGTGTTTGTATTCACATAAGTACCCTTTCTACTTTTGTATTTCACCGGTCATTGAGCCGCCACCAGGATGTACGGTTCTCTCTTGAGTATGTGTGCTCCTAGTGATAGGTTTGCATACATTATTAACTATAATGATATGTTGAAAGCTTGAGTTAGTGGCATTTTTTTATTATTTTCCACTTAATAGGGTAACATCCACCCCATTTATCTTGGAACTAGAAGTCCATATCATTGTTAAATTCAACATGCTCTGTTGTTTCAGCTATACCACTGAAAGCGCTACTGGCAATGACAGCAAAGAAAACGAACACTTGACATTTTCTTGGCTTTTCAACAGATCACTTTTGAGATTCTTCATATAAATAATTTAGCTCCTCGTTCCCACTAATAATGCATGTCCCTACATTATATTTAATGCTTTTGTGCACATCATCCTTGCTACAAGAATTGATAATAAAGAACTTAGCATCAGGATGGTCAATAGGAATCAATTCATCATCAGTACAACTTATTTTGTACTCCCACTCACCATATATATCTCCTATAGCGACAATCTTAATCTCGTGTGATTTATCATCAATTTTTGAGACAACATGCTAATCTTGTACGTTAAACTTAGCACCCTCCACATCAGATTCAACAATTGAAAAAATGGCAATTCTTGGATCTAAATGATGAACTGCTGGCATAGAAACTGAACCGTGAGTAGAATGTGAATTCGATAGTGGAGGTTCTTGAGAGTATGCAAGGGTAGTTGTGGTAGTGCAGCAGTCGGATCCTCAATTTGTGGGGAGTCTTGGATATAAGGTGAAACATGCCTGACATTAGCATGACAAGAAGCAGGAGCTATTGTAGAATTCTTAGAGCAATCAACAGTATTTGCATTCTTTAATATTCTCCAAGACAATAGCGAAGAACCCAACGTCGTTAAGCTCCGAATCATAACCCGTAGGATATTGTTTTGTCAATTCAAGACAAATACCCTAAATTTTGTGAGGAATCTTGGTGAGTCTTTTCTTCTCCAACATTGAAAGTTTTGCTGCTGATTTTCTTCTTTGAAGGCAAGTGGTAATTTCCACAATCTTTTTGTTAATAGATCGAATGAAAATAATTATGGTGCTTAACCTCGTTGATTCCAAGACTTTGACTGAATGCTCTAATTCATATATCTGCCATGTCGGTGATTCAAAATCTAGGGTTTGAGGGATGTTGAGGGTTGTGTTAGGAGCAGTTTTTGTTTTGGGAAACTTATTTTTGGAATTACGGGATGGTACTTGTGAACGTTCTTGACAGTTTACGGGCACTTATCGCTATTCTTGAGAGTATAATGGAGAACTCATGAAACATGGAGTATTTCTTGGATGTAGAAAGAAAGTCTTTGCTGCAATTTCTATAATTCTTGGATCTGGTGGAGCTTATGGGGTGTAACTGGACCACAGATCCGGCTGGTTGTCAAAGGTTACCCCAGCCACTTGCTCTGATACCAATTTGTTACAGCTCTCTACAGAATTTTCCATAACATAAGTGTTTGATGAAATAGGGTAGGTCTTAGCTAAAATGCTTGAGGTTGCATAAGGTTTTAATGGGAGAAAGAAGAGCTTCTGAAGAGAACAGAGACAGGATATTGGAATAAGAAAGGGGATAGGAGGATCAGAAATGAACAAAGACAGGAGAATTGGAAAGGAAATGGGATTAGAGGAGTAGATTAAGAACTGGGGTTTGGAGAAAGAAATTGGGAAAAAGAGTAATTGCAAAAAAGTAAGAGGCAGAGGTAATGACTTTTATTCCATTCACATCCTTTACATAATACATTCCTGCTATTTATAACTGCAACTTGATCCCAACGTTCATACTGGTTAGACACATAATTATACCCAATGCCATTACATTAGCAGCTTACATTTATCTAACATAACTGCATATGTCCAAGCGCAAATGTGCACGTACACACTCAGAATCACTACTGAAGCACTTCCTGGATCATTGCCTTCATCTCAGATGGTGCTGCAGCTACCCCTCCCTTGCATGCCTTCTGATGAACTGTCGGCCGGATTTGCTGCTACCTCCAAATTCTTCCAGTTTGTACATGAACTCCGCATAGATAGGTTTTTACAAACTGGTAATAGGTTTGGTATTCTTTGAATGAGGGGAGATGAAGCTGGTGAGGATGTGGTAAAAAAATTCCTGAGAAAATAAATCAAACTTTGATCATTGCTAGAAATTTAAATGGCAAAGGAAATGGTGAAACTCAAAAGGTGAAGCAAGCTAAATTTTTTAGTGAAAAAGAAAGTAAGAAAGCTGAATATAATAGGAAGCAAAAAATGTTTCAACCCGCGAAAAACCTTCACCAAAACAATATGAAAGTGCATGAAACAATTGAATAGGAAGGTGATTGTGTTTCATCTTTCAGGATCAAGTCGAGTTTGATTGTCTCTTCCAAGCCATGTCAAGTAGCACTAACCAACCTTGACTTGTATTATTCCAACACTGGCTTGCACGCACATCAGCTTCTCGTCAACCAGCCTCTCTCCATTCCCCTTACTCGTAGCAGTGATATCCCTCCTTCCCCTGATTATCTAATAGCAAATGTTCATACTTCTAGTTGTTCGTCTCCTCTGCTAAACTTGCAACTTTGGTTAACTCTAACATTGTCACCCCTTCTAATTTGTGCTTGCTACCCTCTATCAAAGGTGCTAAGCCTGTTCCCCTCCTTCCATAGTTAAACAACCTTTAAGCCCAAGGCCAAAATACCATCAAAACTTAATTACCTTTTCTATGATCGTGTTCTACCCCTTGCTGCACACAAAGTGCTCCTTCCCTGTCCTATGTTGCCTTAATTGGCATGCATAACCAAGGCAGCTTCCCCTCTAAGGCATCTTCATCCAATGCAACCACATCCACTACCTATTTAGAAGTTGTGGTTTCATCTAATTTCACTATCTCCCCCTTCTCTGTCTCCATCCTTGATACAAAGATCTTAAAACCTCTACCACAAGCGAATGAAAATTGAAATGTTGGATGAAAGAGAGATTTAACATGATACAAAAGTTTGGTTTGAGGATTTTAAGAGATGAACGATGTGTCTCTTTTCGCGAACAATACAATGGCTGTATATTGACTTTTGAAAATACAAATCATAATGTTTGGAATTTGAGTAACTTCAATTGTTTTTTTAACACAAGGGTACTTCATTACATTAAGAAGAGTTACAAACATTTGAGTTGGCCAAGAATTGTACAACATTAAAACAAATACTTTACATCTCACTACGCCAAAGATTGCATACTGCAAAACTGGAGAAGTGATGCAGGAAGTGCCAAAAAGTGTTGTTATAGGCCAAAACGATCTTTGACAACACATTCCCAGTGTTACATTTTTCCGCGTCACCTTGGAGTCAATGGCAACACCTTTGCGACCCTATATCAACATCGATACATGTGTTGCCATAGGTACCACTACAACAAAAAAGCACCCTTTCACAACCGCCAAAAAAGGTTGTAATATGTCTATTGAAACCAGGAATCATAATAAAGTCAACCTTTTTTACAACTGTTTCTAGCAGTTGTTAAAATTTGTTTTACAACTCCTAAAATTAATTAT
This sequence comes from Allium sativum, assembly GCA_030737875.1. Lineage (NCBI taxonomy): Eukaryota > Viridiplantae > Streptophyta > Magnoliopsida > Asparagales > Amaryllidaceae > Allium > Allium sativum. The sequence continues at coordinate 14,009,984 of CM060920.1, forward strand.
ACCTCAACTGTTATTAATCAAAGATTTCATAATATTGTAATAATAACAGCTATTTCACTAACAACAAATATAATTACTCACATTAAGAAAAAACAATTCAAGTTTACACCATTTGTGAATTAGTAATTTCATTACAGAAAATAGCTGAATTCACTACATTGTCACACAATTCACTCATATACAGATTCACTTACACTCTTATACATTCACTTATATACAGACTTGCTACATTGTCACTCGAACATTTTCCAAGTAAGATATATTAATATCCCAGTCCATAAGGAGCACCTCTTATGCAGTATGCTCGTGCTACGATTATCATTCTCGCTCCTTTTCATCAACCCAATCTTGTTTCCCAAAGAGCATGCCCGTGCATTTGTGTTTGAACAGTTTAACAAAGAGCATGTATTTGTGTTTGAAGCAATACTTGCGTTAACACCAACATTCGTACTGGCCAAATATAAAGAAGCAAAAGGTTCAGAAAAAGAAGAGCAAAGGATCTTGGATGGCGAAGCTTGTTCCATGGAGAATGGGCATTGAATAAGGCTAGGTGTTATCAAAAGCAAGCACCAAGAGCTAGTACCGACAACAAGGAGATTTGCTTTGCAACTGTTATCTCCAAATTCGACATTGAGACAAGATGACGGTGAAAGGGCATCGAGACGTCACCAGCATAAAAGAGGTAATTGAAACCACTAACAACCGACACTATCATAGGAAAAGAGAGTTTGGAATCAATGTGAAGAAGGGGTACCTATTGAATAACAAGATTTTGATCGATGCCAAAAAATGAAGCTATTATGGGAATCGAATCATAAAGATAAGGTTTTATATATATACATTGGGTCATGTTAGAATTATGTTAAAATCTATCCTCAAGTATACATGAATGTGCTAATCAAGTTTTATATATATATATATATATATACATATGTATATGTATATGATTAAACCTTCAAAAAGCCAGACTGTGCAGAAACTGGCATACCAGTCGACTGGTAGAAAATCCACCAGTCGACTGGTCAAGCTATTTTTTAACATAACGGCTAGTTTTAAAAGTTTTTATAAATAATTTATTTATACCAGTCAACTGATGATTTTTTACCAGTCGATTGATTCGACTCAGGACTTATTTTCTGAAGAGTTGCTTCCATTTATGAAGAGCTTCCTCTTCATTAATCAAAGGAAATGGACATATCTTTTTATGAAAACTCTTCGTGAAAGATTGCTACTCTTATACTATTATATAAACAACATCAATCATGTTTTATAATCACCGAATTTTAATATATTTACTAATCATCATGCAATTCTCTCCATTTACATTCTTTGCAAATAAAAGCTCTCCAATTCTAAATACTTGTTGAATCCTTGAATCAATTTAACATCATTTGATTCAACTAGCAGTCTACTTCCTTTTAATCTTCACATTCAAGTCATATACTCGAGGATTAGATTATAGGAAGGTTGTACTTAAAAGATTGACTATCCGTGTTGTCAAGAACACAAAGCAAAAGTCAAATACTTGTAATTGTTGAAGACCTGTGTAGTTGCTCATGTGAGAGGCGTCCTTGTTGGGGCTCGGGTGTACTGACCTATTCCTCCGGGTTAAGAGAGGGCGTTGTTAGTGAATTCCGAAGAGGAGCTTCAAGACTGGACGTAGGGCGGGAAGTCCGAACCAGTATAAAAACTCATGGTGTCTCTTTTACTTTACTTACCACTTTTATTTGTTATATATCTTGGTAACTTAGATTCTATTTGCATAAAATTTTGCACATTATTTAGCTAGTATATCACGTATATTTCTGCATTATCCATATAGATCCTTTAAGTCGTACACATCGACTTCTCAATTGGTATCAGAGCAAGGCCATCATATAATCGTAAAACCGTTATTTGATACACAGACATTATGGATAGTAACACTAGCATTAACAATAACACCGGATATTCTGAAGGCCAATCAACTGCTAGACTACCCTTCTTTAATGGCATAAACTATAGTTACAGGGCTAATTGAATGAGAATATACATGCAAGCTAATAGCTATGATGCATGGAATATTACTCAAAAAGAGTATACATCACCAACCATTGCTTATACTGAACGGTCAACCACTGAGAAAAATGAAGCTATTGCAAATGCTAAAGCCATGAACATGCTACATTGTGCACTAGATAGAAATGAGTTCAATCGGATTTGTATGTGCAACACTGCATATGAAATCTGGAGAACACTTATGATTACTCATGAAAGCACTAACAAAGTTAAACAAAGTAAAATTTCTATGCTCAAAAATCAGTTTCAAAATTTTAAGATAAACGAGAACGAATCCATAAATGATATGTATTCACGTTTTCAAAATATTTATCATTCATTATTAGGACTAGGAGAAAAATATTCCGAATTTGACATAGTTTCAAAAAATTTAAATTCTTTAACCGATGAATGGGAGAGAAAAGTGTTAGCGATCGAAGAAGCTAATGATCTCTCTGCCATAAAACCGGAAGAATTGATCGGTAATCTAATGTCTTATGAAATAAACTTGCAGACAAAGAAAGCACAGGTACAAGATAAGAAAATTTTATCTTTCCATGCAGAAAAGGAAGATTCTGATTCAGATGAAGAAGATATAACATTTATTGCTAAGAATTTTAGAAAATTTCTAAAATACCAAAAGAGTCAAAGCAAAAATATAAAGAAGAATTCATCAAAGGAACCTGATCCGACTCTAATAGAATGCTTCAATTGTCACAAGACCGAACACTATCAAAAGAATTGTCCTGAGCTAAAGAAAAATCGCAAAAATGAAAAATCAAAGAAACGAGCTTTTTCAGTCACTTGGGATAATTCAGACTCATCTTCTAAAAGTGATAGCGACTGCGATAATGAGCAAGAAAATGTGTGCTTTATGGTTAAGGGCAACGACGTAAGTGATTTTAATTTTGATGAATTAGTAGAAATTAATACTGAAATATTAAAAACTAGGAAAATGTTTAAAAGAAAATTTAAACAAGCTAATGAAGACAAAAACAAAGCCGAATTTGAGAGAGACCTTTTGAAAGATGAGAAAGAAATCTTAGAAGAAGAAATTACAAAATTCTCTTTCAGATGCAAATTCTCAAATTTCTTTGTTAAGTCAAGAAATAGAAATTCAAAAGAATAAAAATGATTATTGGTTTCTGAAAATCATGATTTAAATAATAGAATTAAAATTATAGAGTTAGAAAACTCTAGTTTGAAAACTAAGTTAGAAAGAATTTCTAAAAATATAAATAATTTTAACAAGGGAAGAGAGAATTTATCTAGAATTTTAGAAAATTCTCAACCGGCTTTTAGTAAAAAAGGACTTGGTTATAATAAAGAAACTATTTCTAAAAGGAAATCCAACTTTAAAAATACTAAACCGAAAGTTTCTAGTAGTAATATTTCTACTAAGAAAAAATATTTGGGTAATATTAGTACATGGATTCCAAAGACAAATAACATTCTTATTAGGAATAAATATATTAAAAACTTTTTAGATTCTGTCCATTATAATAGTAATTATTTATTCAAAAAGGAACCTAAGCCCTCTTGGGTTTGGCTTCCTAAAACTTAACCCTTAGGACCCTAACGGAGGAAGTGGGTGCCATATTTATTTCTTTGTTTTTTAGGTACCACTGGAATTTATGGTTGTAATTAGTTCACCTAAAAAGGATTTCTCAAATACTTATTGTTGTAAGTAATTTAGTTAAACTTTATATAGTTTATATCTGTTAGTACTTTTGTAATTACACAATTGTATTACAAACAGACAGCAACAACAATCAACGTTAATCAATTATGCCACAATTGTCACGTCAAACTGTGTGTAGAATAATCATAGAAAGCGTAACCGATTTGTGCACAAGACTGAAGATAAACAGAAAGTATTCTGTTTCAGTAATGTCCGAGTCCATAAGTTTTTTGTTTCCTTGAAACAATATTGCCGTCGTATGCACCAATCGACGTTGTTGCAATTTGTTTCCCAGGATAAAACGGACAAACTCCGTTGCGTAGTGCCAGCAAATGGAGTTCTGACGAACTGAAGTTGATTATAGAAACCAGATCAGAGGATTACTTTGAAGAAGAAGATGAAGTAATGCAAGCAGAAAAAAGGTGAATTTTGTCTTGTTTTGGGCAGTGTATATATAGGCAAGGAGGAGTGCCTGTTCGTATGCATTAGTAACCGTCAGAATAGGAAAGGTTGCGACCCTTTAACCGCCCGGTTATTAATATGCGTCTGTTGGGAATTCAAATGGTTGTCTTTATTCAGCTAACAGACATTCCTTTCGAATTCTGGACTGAACGGACACACCTTTAAAATTCTGAGAAAAAATATTCTCATGTCAGTGTACTAGCCCAATCAGCAACCGTCGACCATATCCAATCAAGAGACCCCAAGAGCCCCAAGGCCCTTATCTTTGACATTTTAATGTATTATTATGTCATGGCCAAGCCCACATCCTCATATCATCCCTCTCCTTTCTATTTTACATAAGCCTATTTGTCTTCTAATATATTAGGAGAGATTGTGCTAATATTTCTATGATGTGGGACTTTAAATGTTGCTATCTCTTCTTTTTCCTACTTTCCCCATTCTTTGCTCATTCATTTCCAACAATCCCCCACATGAATGAGCAGTTGATCTTAGTTTCACGAATCATTTATCGCACCGGTTAAAGTAGCACATGTGCCTTGAACTTTCCTAGTGATTACCTATTTGAATTGGTCGACGCTAATCTATAAATTAGAAAAGCGCGAATTTTAAATTAAATACTGCAAGCGTATAGGTGTGTAGCATACAGGTCGAACATAGCGAGGTGTAATTAAAAATTATTATTTATTTATTCTTGGGCGAGTTAGACGAAGCCTGGAGATTTTGTTGAAATAAAAACAAATTGAAATTGTGAACGCAGGATTATCGTTGAATCTAATCAACGATTAATCACTAAAGAAAGTAAATTGCAAAACAAGAACAACAACGCAGAAAATAAAAGTGCAGAAAAAGAAGAACAACAAAAGTAAATTAGGATTGTCGTTGAAACTAATCAAACGACTAATCACTAATAAGCAATAGAAATAACAATAACAATTTCTGTCTATCAAAACTAATTGAGTAGAACACAAATTGTTATGACAGTAAAGCAAATAAACTAAACGAAGAACAACTTTATTAAAACTAAAAGAGAGTACAGAAGAATGGTTTCTCTTACAATGGTTACAACGTATATTTATAGATGAGATAGGAAAAATCCTAATTAAGTCTATGAATAAATGGGTCTCTTTTCCCAAGAAGTAATATCATATCTCTTGCCTTCCTTGACTAGGCTTGTTTGGAAATAATTATTTTAAGAATATCTGATGCATATCTTGGTGAATATCTTCCAAACCCTCCGTATAGCTAGTTGATTGGTAATTAGATTGCATGCGATTAATTATTCCAAACAAGGATACTCATCAAACTCCAAAGGCAACAAAGGATGAAATCTTCAAAATTGATCTTTTCTTGGCAATAAATCAATCAGAAATTCTTCTAATTGGAAATTGAAAAATGAATGTTCTGAATTGATTTCCATGACTATTCCTGAAATGTCTATTAGTGGATATCATACATACACATGAATATGTATATATATAATATAACACTAATCAATATATTCTTCATAGCAAAGGGGCAGTGTGAACGCGTTCCGTTCTTTGGCAAAAAGTGAGCTCGACGGGGATCGAACTCATGTCTCTCAGTACAAATCTCTATGCATTTACCAGTGAGTTACAACGTCTTTTGTAATTGAGATGGCTTTAATACGGGGAAGTAGCTTTTTATTTGTGGTTGGTCTTTAATTTGAAACGAAGGAGGCATTTCTTGACAACCTGTAAAAACACACAAAAGTACCCAAAGTATCATTTATTTATTTACAAAAGATAAAGTATAAGAGCATAAAATAAACATATTTCTATATTAATCAAATAATACCCCCACACTTATCTTTTACTCTTCCTCGAGTAAAAAGAAAATGAAAAACTAACTAGATAGGTCGCACTTTCGTAGGAAACACGATTGCATTGAGCGTATGCAACAAGCCGTTAAACCTCTATGTGTCCCTAGTAGGACGAGTCGTGTCTCGTGAGGGTTTTCAGCGGATACTACCCACAAAATCCAAATGCAGTATGCTATGATTCTAATGAAACTACATGAATGAAATGGACATTTGCAAATAAAAACGAAAAATGAAAACACGACTTATTTCAGGAAAGTGGTACAACAAATTAAGTTAATAATTTCTAATCAGTTGATTTTATTTTTGCTAGATACCTCAACTTGTCACAAATTTTCAATATAAATCTAGTTTTTAAATGTTAAATTCCAGTTTGGCCAGTTAGTTCGGTCGATAACATAGTGCAGTCATGAAATGGATTCTTAGTTTGCTTGGCATAGTTTGTAAAGTGGTATTCTAATTTTCTCATGTATGGCTAGTCAAATCAATAAGGTCAAGAAGTGTTTGGGCATCATCGCTTATTCTTTATTCTATAAAATTTTAAAATTTATGATTAAGTACATACACCTAACTTAGAAGACCAAGGTTTACCACCCATGCACTACCTCGCGGACTAACGGAGAGTGGGTAAAGAGCTTGGCGGATTTTGCAGGCCGACTTTGACTTTGTCAACAACGTGTCGGGAATCCTTAGGTGTCCAATCTCATAAAATGAGACCAAGATATTCCAACGCTGACTTTGTCAACAACGTGTCGGATAGAGCTTGGCGGGTTTGCACACCAACGCTCGATATACAAGCAATGTTGGATACCCTTGGATTACTATTATTATTATTGAATTTATAAGCACAAAAAGAGAGTTACGCGAATTCAACTTAGCACAACTTAGTTTTAAAGGTTTGACAAGCCATTATAAGTATTTTAAGTCCTCCACTTGTTTAAACAAAGTCTACAATATAGAATAGATTTCATGGCCATCACCTAAGAATATCCCTATGTACCGGTTACACTATTATCCCTCAAAATTAAACTTTTCATTATATTTCTTATTCGATCTAAGTTGAGAGAAAAAATACTATCAACTGGGTAAAAATTGTAACTTATTTTGTTGTATCAATTGAAAATGAGTCGTATTTTCAAAAAAAAAATTATGGTATGTTACTACGATATAAAATGTATGATGGTCCTACATGAAAAGAAAGAAAGAAAAATTAAAGAAAAATAAAAAGAATGCAATGCAGACTCCCCCCCCCCCCACACTTGATTGAGACAGTGTCCCAATTGTCTAAGGCAGAAAAACAAAAATAAAATGAAAAATGAAAAAGAAAAAGAATGTATACCACCTGATTTCATGGTGGATGATCAGGCTCATGCAGATCGATAGGGTCATCTTCGTCATATTGCTCGAGTTCCAAAAACGGTTTCAGTCGTTGACCGTTTACTTTGAAGACTTTTCCATCCCTAGGATTTTCAATTTCAACCGCTCCATGAGGATATACTGTCTTCACAACATAAGGTCCAGTCCATCGAGATCTGAGTTTTCCTGGAAACAAGTGAAGTCTAGAGTCGTATAAAAGAACTTTTTGACCTACGTTGAATTCCTTACGAAGTATGTTTTTGTTGTGTTGGGCTTTGGTTCTTTCTTTGTAGATTTTCGCATTTTCATACGCCTCATTTCTTAATTCCTCTAATTCCGAAATTTTTAACTTCCTATGTGAGCCGGCTTTCTCTAAGTCAAAGTTCAAAAATTTTATGGCCCAAAGAGCACGATGCTCTAATTCAAGAGGTAAGTGACAGGCCTTTCCAAAGACTAATCGGTATGGTGATATCCCTAGATTGGTTTTATAAGCAGTGCGAAAAGCCCAAAGTGCATCAATCAGTTTTACGGACCAATCTTTTCTATTGTAATTCATGGTTTTCTCAAGAATTTGCTTGATTTTTCTATTGGAAACTTCTACTTGTCCACTAGTTTGTGGATGGTAAGGGGTCGATAGCTTGTGTGTGATTGAGTATTTCTTGCGCAAGGAATCAAAAGCACGATTACAGAAGTGAGTGCCATTATCGCTAATGATAGCTCGAGGTGTGCCAAAGCGCGAAAAGATGTTTTCTTTGAGGAATTTGACAACAACCTTGTTGTCGTTGGTTTTGGTCGGAATGGCTTCAACCCATTTTGAGACATAATCTACCGCAAGCAAGATGTAAAGATTCCCAAATGAATTAGGGAATGGTCCCATGAAATCGATGCCCCAAACATCGAATAACTCAATCACTAAAATGGGGTTGAGAGGCATCATGTTTCGCTTAGTGATTCGACCCGTTCTTTGACATCGATCACATTTAGAGCAAAATTCGAAAGCGTCACGGAAGAGTGTGGGCCAATAAAAACCGCTTTGCAAAACTTTTGCAGCAGTTTTTCTTGCTCCAAAATGACCGCCAAAAGCATGGTCATGTGAGAAGGAGAGAATACTTTGGTGTTCATGATCGGGCACACACCTTCGAATGATTTGGTCTGGACAGTATTTGAAAAGATATGGGTCATCCCAAAAGAAGTTTTGAACTTTCGAGAGAAATTTTTGTTTATCTTGTTTCGACCATTCAGCGGGTGTTTGTTGTGTGACAAGATAATTCACAATGTCAGCGAACCAAGGGGTGTTAGAGATGGAAAGAATTTGTTCGTCAGGAAAATAATCATCGATTTGGGTGTCATCAACATTTTCGTGCACCATTTGAGAGAGATGATCAGCTACAACATTTTCAGAACCTTTTTTATCTCGTATTTCTATATCGAATTCTTGAAGAAGAAGGATCCAACGAATCAAGCGGGCCTTGGCATCCTTTTTAGAAAGCAAATATCGTAGGGCAGCATGATCAGTGTAAACTATGACTTTGGATCCTATGAGATATGGTCTGAATTTCTCAAGAGCAAAGACAACTGCCAAAAATTCCTTTCCAGTAGTTGAGTAATTCAATTGGGCCTCGTTTAAGGTTTTGCTAGCGTAATAAATGACTCGAGGGAGTTTATCGATACGCTGACCTAAGATGGCTCCAATTGCAAAATCAGAAGCGTCGCACATAAGTTCGAAGGGCTGAGTCCAATCAGGAGGTTGAATGATGGGAGTTGTGGTCAAGATTGACTTAAGAGTTTCAAAAGATGTTTTGCAGTCATTGGAGAATTCGAACTTAACGTCTTTGGCAAGTAAATTTGAGATAGGTTTTGAAATTTTCGAGAAGTCCTTAATGAATCTTCTATAGAATCCTGCGTGGCCTAGAAATGAACGAACATCTTTAACAGACTTAGGAGGAGGCAGATTAGCAATCAAATCGATTTTAGATTTATCGACTTCAAGGCCATCTTTGGAGACGACATGACCTAGAACTATCCCCCTTTTTACCATGAAGTGGCATTTTTCCCAATTAAGCACGAGTGATTTTTCCTTACAACGTTTTAGGATGAGTTCTAAATGAGTGAGGCATTGTGAAAAAGATGATCCATAGATTGAAAAATCATCCATGAATATTTCCAAGAATTCGTCCACCATATCAGAGAAGATACTCATCATACACCTTTGGAAAGTCGCGGGGGCATTACAAAGACCAAAAGGCATGCGACGATAAGCAAAGGTTCCAAAGGGACAAGTAAAGGTGGTCTTGTGTTGATCCTCTAAAGCAACAGGGATTTGGTTATAGCCAGAGTATCCATTGAGAGAACAATAGTACTCATGACCTGCTAAGTGTTCGAGCATTTGATCAATAAAAGGTAAGGGAAAATGGTCTTTTCGTGTGGCTGAGTTGAGCTTTCGATAGTCGATACACACACGCCATTTTGTTTTGATTTTTGTTGGGACAAGCTCATTACTTTAATTTTTGATCACTGTGACTCCCAATTTCTTTGGTACGACTTGTACCGGACTCACCCAGGTACTATCAGAGATGGGATAGATGATGTTATTGTCTAGACATTTGATTATCTCCTCCTTGACCACTTCTCTCATGTTTGGGTTTAATCGCCTTTGAGCCTCACAGATGGATTTAGCCTCATCAACTAAGTGTATGCGATGTTCCACAATTGACGGGCTAATTCCTTTTATATCGCTCAGTTCCCACCCCAAAGCTTCTTTATTTTCCCGCAAAATTTCTAAGAGTTTTTCTTCTTGGTCCTCGGTAAGATCAGAGGCCAAGATTACGGGAAGAGTTTCTGAGGAGTCTAAGTATGCGTACTTAAGGTCTTGTGGCAAGGGTTTGAGATCTAACTTAGGATGTTCTTGAGTGTTAACATTGGTTAACATTCCTTGGTCAGAGTCAGAAGACGAAGGATTTAAGTCAAGAAATTCATTCAGTTCAAAAATGTATTCCAGTTCGTCGAAATCGGAATCGAAATGTTCCAAACACATTTTCAAGGCTTCAGAAGTGTCATTAGAGGTTTCGTCCACTATGGTTTGAATCATGTCGATTTCATCGGTCTCAAAATCCCTAGGTTGTTTGTTGAGATTAAAGATGTTTAGCTCAATGGTTAGGTGCCCGAAGGAAAGTCGAAGTTGACCATTCCTACAATTTATGACAGCATTTGAGGTTGCTAAGAAGGGCCGTCCTAAAATCAACGATATTTGAACTTTAGGATTTGAGACAGGCTCTGTGTCTAAAACTATGAAATCGACAGGGAAGTAAAACTGTTCGATCTGTATCAAGACGTCTTCGATAATTCCCAATGGCCTTTTGACAGATCGATCGGCTAACTGAAGAGTGATGTTTGTTGGTTTAATTTCCCCTAACCCAAGTTGACAATAAACAGTATAAGGAAGAAGATTGACACTGGCACCAAGGTCGAGTAGGGCACGAGAAATATGGGTGTTTCCTATTTTGCAATCAATCGTAGGGCAGCCAGGGTCTTTGTACTTGACTGGGGTAAGATTCGAAAGAGCAGAGCTTGTATTCGCAGTTAGAAAGGTGGTTTTTGGAACATTAGTTGCACATTTTTGTGTGCACAATTCCTTAAGACATGTGGCATATTGAGGAATTTGTTCAATTGTGTCTAAAAGGGGAATGTTCACACGGACTTGTTTGAAAATTTCCAAAATTTTATCAAAATTTGCCGCTTTCTTCTTATTATTGAGCCTATGGGGAAATGGAGCTATTGGTTTTTCGACTCTGTGATCAGTTTCATCGTTCGAGGAAGAAGGTTTATCCAAGGAAATAGAAGGTGGTAAGGTCGTAGAAGATGGAATGTTGGTATTGCCAACATTAATTTTTGAAGGTGGGTTGGGTTTGCCGACACTGAAAGAAGAATTGTTGGGATTGCCAACATTTAAGGAAACTTGAGGTTTAGAGGAATTGGCATTCGAAACCAATGGGTGATCATCAATATTTGGCATCGAGGGCGAGTTGGAAGGTTCGTCAGGGTCGCCCACGTTATTATCAATCCTCTTTCCAGATCTAAGGGTTGTAATAGCATTGACTGGATTATGGTTTTCGTCCTCACAAGAATTTACAGCACGAGAGTTATATTTTGGATTCACCTCAGGTTGACTCGGCAACTTTCCTTTCTCGTTATTTTTCGCTAGTTCCTTTATCATATTCATCATTTGTTCCATTTGTTTCTCTAAACGCACAATTTCTGGTGACGATTGAGAAGATTGAGAGGATTGGTTTGATGATTGAAAGTTGGGGTGCCTATAAGGTTGTTTGGATTGAGGTGCAGTTTGAGAAGTTTGAGAATTGGAGGGTGGAGCTTGATAATTCGGATTGGGGATAAAGGGTCGCATGTGAGATGGGTTAGCCGAATTATTGGGGTTTGACCAAGAAAAATTTGGGTGGTTCCTCCAACCAGGATTGTATGTGGATGAGTAAGGATTATTTTAAGCTATGGCATTAGCTTGGTCCTGAGAGTAATAGTGGGGTAACCCTTCTCCGGCTTGAGGAGTTTGATTTTCTAAGGGAATTTAATTTGGGTCCACGACATGCACTCCTCTAGTAGAAGTACAAATGGGAACACGAATCGATTCCCATTGCATGTCCTTTTCAGCATAATCTTCTAAGAACCGCCAAGCTTCATCGGCTGTTTTAGACATAAAGTCTCCTCCACACATTGATTCTAATTGAGTTCTAGTCTGATAGTTTAGCCCTTCATATGCAATTTGACATAAGTGATCTTTTAGAATTCCATGATGAGGGCAACTATATAATAGTTGGTTGAATCTTTCAAAGTATTTTGAAAAAGTTTCCCCCTCATTTTGGCAAAATTGATTTATCTCGGTTCGAATTTTGAGAGTTTTATGGAAAGGGAAAAACTTTTTCAAGAATGCAGTGACAAATTCATCCCAACTTCTTATGGAATGTTTTGGAAGAGAATTTAGCCATCTTTTAGCGCTTTCAAGTAGTGCAAATGGAATTAGCCTCAGCTTGATCGATTCGTTAGACAATTGTTGCATTTTTGTTGTGGATGCATACAATTCAAATTCACTTAGAAATTCATAAGCATTTTCAGACCCAGTAAACTTTGGTACCCCTTGAATAAAAGAATGTTTTAGTTCAAAATTGTTTCCTTCAGCTGGTGGGAACACGATGACAGAGGGTTGAACGGTCCTAGTAGGATAACATCGATCACGAAGAGACAAGGGTCTATCCATTTGGATATTGAGATTTTGAAAATTTTGATTTACTTGATTCTGCTCCCCAAAGTTTGGAAAGTTGTGAGTCACTCGATTTTGATCCAATTTAGTTGGAAAATTTTGGTTGATTCGAGAACCCCTAGGAGAATTTTATTGGCTAACGCTTTTTTCACTCATTGTTGTTAAATGCTAGCACAGAAATTAGCTACAATGAAGTTTTCTGTCCTTAATGGCTCCTAACCCAAAATTATAAAGTGACGTGTTTGATTACTTAGATCAAAAGATTTCTCAGCCAGTTAACGGACAGGAGTTATCGGTGCACCAGGAATCACCCTAGCAATGCAGCCGAAGGTTTAAGTACCTTCAGAGTAACAACCGATATAATATTTACGAATCACCGTAATATTTATAAACGGTTATTTCTCTGCCGTAGTCTAGACATCGAGAAATAATTCGTTCCAAATGAATCAACTATCACAATACAATTAAGCCCTAGATGAGCCCGTGACTCCCTTAAGTCCAACGTCTAATCGTTATTATTAGTCAGATTCTACGATGAAATGCAATTTGTGGGCTAAGGAAAGGGTGATGAAATCCCTTACCTTATGTGAATTGGGATATTGCCCTTAACAGAATTAATTAAAAAAAATGCAGAAATAACAACAATCACACAAAATAATTGCAGAAATTAAAACTGTACATTCAAGCCGCTGTCCCTGCAGAAATTTTTTACAACAATTGTCTATATTTTTTTCTTTTTGCAGCAGAGCACCTGTAGAGTTTAGAAAATTCTTACAGTGGGGTATGGCAGTCCGTCCAGAGCTATGAGACTTCACTGTTGCTTCGCTTGACTTCTGTTGAATTTTTTTTTTGCTTGACTTTCTTTTTTCGCTTTATTCTTTGATTGAATTTTGTTCCTCTCTTGAGCCTTTGAGTTTGATGTCTCTCTTTTCCCTTTTTTTCTCTTTTTCTCTTTTTTTTTTGAAAAAGAACCGAATAAAAAAATGAAAACAGAGGAAAGAAAATAAAATAAAAATAAAATAAAATAGAACTTAAAGAATAAAACTAAACTAAGCTAAAACAACTCAAAAGGACTGAGCTGAATAAGGGAAAAAAACTAAGGAAAACAAAAAAGTAAAATAAAACTAGATTCCATACACCCAACGGACTCAAGAACAAAGGCAGCACCACTATCCTTTCAAAACTGATCATGGCAACAAAAAGAAGGAAAACCAATCGCCCCCTTATTTTTTACTTTTTTTTTTCAATACAAACAGCGCAGCAAAATGAACAAATTAATTTACTCAACACGCTAATACCACCAGGTTCTCACGTGCATAAATAAACATCCAATAACCTTCTCAATGCTGCAAAAAAAAAAACTCAGATACCCTCACAATTCTTTTCCCAAACCCCAAAAAAGAAAATCGAACGAGAAAAAAAATAAAAGAATAAATCGCACTAAACTCAGATATCGCGCACCTTTTTTTTTTAATTTCAGAAATCAAATCGACCTCGATTGGATCTTGCAGTTTGAATTGGGGAATTCGGTTATGGCTTTGAATTGGGTTCTTGCGTGTGAGTTTGAGTTTCACTTGCGGTTTCACGGTTGTGCGTGTTGAAGCTGGTTGATCGGAGGGGTTCGGCTGATGAGAAGAAGGTGAATTTGTGGGTGAATCGGCTGTTGTATATGAAGTGCAATTGGTTGATGGGTATGAACCAGGTTGGGACGGTGATGATTTGCAATAGGGAGGTTGACAGTCGGATGTGATTGGAAGTGATGAACATAATAGTTGGTTGCGGATCCAAGGGTATGTATGGTTTTCGGATCTGGTTTCTGAAGCGGTGCGTTTTGAAAGCAGAGGAGCAGGCGTGGATATTTGGAAATACAAGGAGTGACTTTTTTTTTTGGTGTTTGACTGGTTGCTTGTATTGACAGCGAAGCTTTGTAGTGCTTTGATTTCTGGAGATGTGATGATGGGGAGATGATCGATGGGGATGGGTGCGGTGACTTCGTGAGTTTGATCTGTGTTTGTGGTATTGGCCAGGAAATTGCGTGAGGTTAGTTCAATGGGGATAGGGTGATTTATCTGATGGAAATTAGAAGTTGATGGAGTTTATGGCTATGGCAACCGTGAAGATGAAGTGTGGACTGGAATTTGCGGACGTGGGGTTTGCAAGGATGGGGGAACGTGTATTGTGTACGAGGTGGCTATGGATATTGTAAGTGTCGCCTGATGGAAATTGTAATGAGGAGAAATGAGTTTTTTTTTTTTTGTGCGTGGACTTTGGATGGAGTATTGTATGGATAAAGTTGAATGGAGAGGTGTTGATTTTTGAGGCGGAGACGGTTTTGGTTTTTGGAGAAGTGGGATTGAAAGAGATTTTATAGGAAGAGATTTGGGCTATGGAATTATTCGGCAAGAACGAGAAAATGTAGAAAGAAATTTGTTTTTCTTTATTTCTTTTTTTTTTTAATTGAAAAGAAAGAGAGGCTTGTAAAGAAGGAAAGGAAAGTAATCAAAAGAGAAAAATGGAAATTTTTTTGTCTTTTTTTTCTCTTATTTAGTTCATGACAGTACCAATGTAATTGATATGCCACGTTGCTAATCGAGATTTTTTTCTATATATACCAAAAAACAAAAGAAAAAAACTAAAATAAAAAATAAAAACTAACACGAATCAGAAATTAAATAAATAATAAAATTCAATGTTGCCTCCCCGGCAACGGCGCCAAAAACTTGGTCAACGCTAATCTATGAATTAGAAAAGCGCGAATTTTAAATTAAATACTGCAAGCGTACAGGTGTTTAGCATACAGGTCGAACACATGGAGATGTAATTAAAAATTATTATTTATTTATTCTTGGGCGAGTTAGACGAAGTCTGGAGATTTTGTTGAAATAAAAACAAATTGAAATTGTGAACGCAGGATTATCGTTGAATCTAATCAACGATTAATCACTAAAGAAAGTAAATTGCAAAACAAGAACAACAATGCAGAAAATAAAAGTGCGGAAAAAGAAGAACAACAAAAGTAAATTAGGATTGTCGTTGAAACTAATCAAACGACTAATCACTAATAAGCAATAGAAATAACAATAACAATTTCTGTCTATCAAAACTAATTGAGTAGAACACAAATTGTTATGACAGTAAAGCAAATAAACTAAACGAAGAAGAGCTTTATCAAAACTAAAAGAGAGTACAGAAGAATGGTTTCTCTTACAATGGTTACAATGTATATTTATAGATGAGATAGGAAAAATCCTAATTAATTCTATGAATAAATGGGTCTCTTTTCCCAAGAAGTAATATCATATCTCTTGCCTTCCTTGACTAGGCTTGTTTGGAAATAATTCTTTTAAGAATATCTGATGCATATCTTGGTGAATATCTTCCAAATCCTCCGTATAGCTAGTTGATTGGTAATTAGATTTTATGCGATTAATTATTCCAAACAAGGATACTCATCAAACTCCAAAGGCAACAAAGGATGAAATCTTCAAAATTGATCTTTTCTTGGCATTAAATCAATCAGAAATTCTTCTAATTGGAAATTGAAAAATGAATGTTCTGAATTGATTTCCATGACTATTCCTGAAATGTCTATTAGTGGATATCATACATACACATGAATATGTATATATATAATATAACACTAATCAATATATTCTTCATAGCAAAGGGGCAGTGTGAACGCGTTCCGTTCTTTGGCAAAAAGTGAGCTCGACGGGGATCGAACTCATGTCTCTCAGTACAAATCTCTATGCATTTACCAGTGAGCTACAACGTCTTTTGTAATTGAGATGGCTTTAATACGGGGAAGTAGCTTTTTATTTGTGGTTGGCCTTTAATTTGAAACGAAGGAGGCATTTCTTGACAACCTGTAAAAACACACAAAAGTACCCAAAGTATCATTTATTTATTTACAAAAGATAAAGTATAAGAGCATAAAATAAACATATTTCTATGTTAATCATGAATCAAAGGCGAATCAGTAGACATAGACTGTCCTTGAAAACATCTAAAACTCCTCATGAACTTTGGAAAAACAGACCACCATCCTATAAATACCTAAAAGTGTGGGGGTGTCTTGCCAAAGTAGAGGTACCAAAACCAAAGAAGGTCAAAATTGGACCAAAAACTATTGATTGTGTATTCATTGGATATGCACAATATAGTGCTGCATATCGATTTTTGGTACACAAATCTGAAATTGATGATATTCATGAAAATAACATCATTGAGTCGAGAAATGCTAGATTTTTCGAACATGTAATTCCCTTGAAACATGGTACGGAAAATCATGCACCTAAGAGACCAAAGGAAGATGAAGTTCCTTATTCTATTGAGGATGTTGAACAAAATAACACTCAGCAAAGTAGTGTTGAGCAGCAAATGGAGGAACCATGAAAAAGTAAAAGGTCAAGGACTTTAAAAACCTTTGGACCGGACTTCTATACATTTATGTTAGAAGATGATCCATTGACATATAAACAAGCTATGTCTTCCAGTGATGCCCCTTATTGGAAGGAGGCAATTAACAATGAGATTGAATCCATTATGTCCAATCATACGTGGGAATTGGTTGATTTACCTCAAGGATGTAAGGCCTTAGGTAATAAATGGATATTTAAAAGGAAATTGAAACCTGATGGTTCAATAGACAAGTACAAAGCTCGTCTGGTAGTCCACGGATTTAGACAAAAAGAAGACCTGGACTATTTCGATACATATTCACCTGTAACGAGGATCACGTCAATTAGAATGCTCATTGCAATTGCATCCATACATGACTTGAAAATACATCAAATGGATGTTAAAACTGCATTCAAATATGATTTGCCGAAAGAATAGCTTCTCCCCAAAAATTATCTGGCAAGCCAGAGCTAATCAGTAATGCATTCATCATTTCTTTAAGAGTTCTATTTTTCCGTTCAGCTATACCGTTGGATTGAGGTGAATACGGAGCTATAGTTTGATGTATAATTCCATGCTCAGCACAGAATTCCTCAAATGGAGACTCGTATTCTCCTCCTCTATCACTTCTTAAAGATTTGATTTTCTTGTTGAGTTGATTCTCAACTTCTGCCTTATACTGTTTAAACATTTCAAATGCTTCGTCCTTACTTCTGAGGAGATATATATGACGGTATCTGGTACAATCATCAATGAATGTAATAAAGTACCTTTTTCCACCTCTAGTTTGACACATTTTCAAATCGCATACATCGGTATGTATTAAGTCTAGAGGTTCAGTATCTTGTTCAACATGATGAAACGAGGTTCTTGTCAATTTTGCTTCTGCACAAACTTGACATTTATAGTTTGAATCTATATTGCATTTTGGTATAAATTCTAGATTAATCAATTTTCGCAATGTATCAAAATTTACATGCCCTATTCTAGAATGCCATATGTTAGAAGATTCAACAATATAAGCAGAAGATTCACTTTCATTCATTTCAGTGCGTTGTACAATGGTGGTTACATTTGCTTTAAACAAACCATCACACACATATCCTCTTCCAACATACACTCCATTCTTGGAAAGCACAAATTTATCAGCTTCAAAGGTCAATTTGAAGCCATGCTTGCTCAGTAATGATCCTGAAATCAGGTTTTTGCGAATTTCTGGAACATGGAGAACATCATTTAAAGTTATTTCCTTTCTAGAAGTCAGTTTCAACACAACTTTTCCTTTACCTTCGACCTTTGAAGTAGAAGAATTGCCCATAAAAAGTTGTTCAGCATCAGTTGCAGTTTTATAGGTTGTAAACATCCACTTGTTAGCACATATGTGTCGAGTGGCTCCAGTGTCTACAAACCATCCCTTTGAGTTACCAACAAGGTTGCATTCTGATATTACTGCACACAAATCAAGATCAGAAATGCCTTTCGAAACATCAGCCATATTTGCTTCTAACTTCTTCTTTTTAGGTGCACGACATTCGGTTGCTTTGTGCCCCTTCTTTCCACAGTTGTGGCAAGAACCCAGAAATTTCTTTGACTTCTTAGGAGCATTCTCCCTTTTTCTTTTGTTAGTCTTGTCTGACTCAACAACACTTGCTTTGGCAGCAATATTCTGAGAAATCTTTTTCTCAGAATTTCTGTTATCTTCCTCAATGCGTAGCAGAACTATGAGATCTTCCATTGTCATTTCCTTACGTTTATGCTTAAGGTAATTTTTGAAGTCCTTCCAAGAAGGATGAATTTCTCAATACTTGTAGCAACTTGAAGAGTCTCGCTAAGAGTCATCTTTTCATCTTCTAATTGACGGATGATAAGTTGCAGTTCTTGAGCTTGACTTATCACCGTCTTTGAGTCAACCATTTTGAAGTCTAGAAATTTTCCAGCAATGAATTTCTTCATGCCTGCATCTTCAGTTTTGTACTTTTTCTCCAGAGCCAACCAGAGTTGTTTGGACGTTGCAAAAGTACAGTAGACATTGTAGAGGCTATCAGCCAGACCATTCAGAATATAATTTTTGCACATGAAATCTGAGTTTGTCCAGATATTGAGTGCCTCTACTTTAGTAGCGTCAGGTTCAACTTCGTCTACCACAGGAGCCTCTTCAGTTAGAAACTTGGCAAGGCTTAATGTTGTTAAATAAAACAACATTTTCTGTTGCCAGCGCTTGAAATTGATTCCATTGAACTTCTCTGGCCTTTCGCCATGAGACAGAGCCATTGCTGGTAGCACAGGCGCTGGCTGAGCAGTTTTCACCGTCTGAATCGGTGCAGAATCAGTGCTGCTGTTTTTCATCATCTTCAACAAAAATATTGTTTCAAGATTGTTAGTACTTTTGTAATTACACAATTGTATTACAAACAGACAGCAACAACAATCAACGTTAATCAATTATGCCACAATTGTCACGTCAAACTGTGTGTAGAATAATCACAGAAAGCGTAACTGATTTGTGCACAAGACTGAAGATAAACAGAAAGTATTCTGTTTCAGTAATGTCCGAGTCCAGAAGTTTTTTTGTTTCCTTGAAACAATAATGCCGTCGTATGCACCAATCGACGTTGTTGCAATTTGTTTCCCAGGATAAAACGGACAAACTCCGTTGTGTAGTGCCAGCAAATGGAGTTCTGACGAACTGAAGTTGATTATAGAAACCAGATCAGAGGATTACTTTGAAGAAGAAGATGAAGTAATGCAAGAAGAAAAAAGGTGAATTTTGTCTTGTTTTGGGAAGAGTATATATAGGCAAGGAGGAGTGCCTGTTCGCATGCATTAGTAACCGTCAGAATAGGAAAGGTTGCGACCCTTTAACCGCCCGGTTATTAATATGCGTCTGTTGAGAATTCAAATGGTTGTCGTTATTCAGCTAACAGACATTCCTTTCGAATTCTGGATTGAACGGACACACCTTTAAAATTCTGAGAAAAAATATTCTCATGTCAGTGCACTAGCCCAATCAGCAACCGTCGGCTATATCCAATCAAGAGACCCCAAGAGTCCCAAGGCCCAAGGCCCTTATCTTTGACATTATAATGTATTATTATGTCATGGCCAAGCCCACATCCTCATATCATCCATCTCCTTTCTATTTTACATAAGCCTATTTGGCTTCTAATATATTAGGAGAGATTGTGCTAATATTTATATGATGTGCGACTTTAAATGTTGTTATCTCTTCTTTTTCCTACTTTCCCCTTTCTTTGCTCATTCATTTCCAACAATATCTTTAGTTTAACTTAAATATAGTCTTTCTTTAAAATAGATATACTAAAATATTAGCTCCAAGTACAAATAATTATTATCAAATTCTTTGCATAAATATTATGCAAAAACTCATGACAATTAGTTAGAAAGTAAAGGAGCTCATTATTCTTCTTTAGTAAGTATTTAAAACTTAATTCCTTTTTATACTATATATATAGTTTGTTACTGAAACGTACTATATTTAAGCATTGTTCTGTCGTAATTCATTCTAGCTTTTAGTAAAATCTATTTTAGCTCTTAACGAATGGTTAATTTTTACATAACCATTCATTTAGTACACTATTTTCAATAGATTATGTTTCGGATTTTTTTTTAAAAGTAATGGTAAAAAAAGTCTTGCCATTGATTTCAAGTTACTATATTCAGCATATATGTTTATAAAAATACAATAGAAAAAGAGCGTTTGTTTTCAAAACAATACGATAACCAGAAACTATATATATTATCATGACAAAGAAAGATAAATCTCCAACAACACCAAAATCATCAAACAAAACATCATCGGATTCGATTAACATCATAACTTCTCCAACTCCAAGTGAAGAACCGACACACCAATGGCAAAGTTATAAAAACGGATATACTCCATATACAAAGAAAAGAAGGGAATTTGCAATATCTCCTTCTACAAAAGAGAAATTAGATGATATTCGACACTATCAATACGAACACATGATACTACAAAGAGAAATATTCTATGAGCAAAAGCAAACATCGGAAAGTTTAACATTTTTGGAAACTGTTGCTCTTAAAGTATGTGGTAGATCAACTATAGTAGAACTAAGACATCATTCCTTCTCTTCGGCTCCCGAATCACCAAGACCCTCGACGTCATGGAATCCGTGGAGGAGATCTCCAAAAAGCAAAAAGGGAAGTTCAAACTCTTGGGAGAAAAATTATCTAGAAAATGAAGGAGCTAAGACACCAAGAAAATCAACTTCATCAGAAGAGAAATAAGTAGGAATTTTTTACGTTCAATAAGACTTGCATTGATCGATAATGCAAATTTCTTCTGATATTTTGAATAACAAAGTTTTAATGTATTCTCTGAGTTATTAATAAATATATTTAGCTTTTATTTCCATTAAATAAGTTTAAAAACAATATACACTCAAGAAATAAAGCTCATAAAATAAAAATAAGGGTTACTGTACAAAATAACAGTAACTAGTCGATTGGTATAATTTCCACCAGTCGACTGGTTACCTGGAACCCGAGAATATGGTTCCAGGCACACACGTTATATTTATAACCGTTCCTCTTTTATTTTTTTCATTCCTCAAGCCTTCTAAAAACTTCCAAAACCCTAGAAAATTTCGAAATCCTCTCATGGCTCCTAAATGACAATTAGATATAGGATCTTCCTCAAGAACTAGATCGAAGAAAGCAGAAGAATCTCAGATAAGTCCGTGGATTTGGAATGATTTGGCTAAGAAGAGATGGAAAATTCTATCTCGACTGAAATTTATGGTCGGTCCTTTTGCGAAGTTTGAAGATTTTAACACCTATGGTCTACAACAATTAGCAAATCAAGGTAGACATGAAACTCTCTTGGATTATAATCAAAATAATGTCAAAATTAATGTCACTATGACCAAACTATTCCTAGCCAATATGAACTTTGATCATCAAAGTCCTAGTAATTCACGTAATTGTGTATGGAGTCTTGTATGTAGACATCCTATTTTCATCACCATTGACAGACTTGGAGAAGTGTTGAATTCACCAACGGATGGAATTGCGTTATCCGAATTAACTTGTGAATATGGAGTACGGGATGAAATTAGTCATCACTTTATGGATGATGACTCGGATGGAACTAAAACTAAGGAACTGCGACCTAATGCGAGGGTACTCCATCATGTCCTTACTCGGACAATACTTCCTAGGTCCGGAACTCATGACCTTGTCTATTAGGACACTTTCAGGGCTATTTATGCAAACTTTGGAAATATTAAGGTTAACTGGATGCACACTATTACGGATCATCTTCTCCTTTATACACAAGGAATCATCACATACTTTTATTGTGGAGAATATTTGATGAGAATTTTTGAGAGTGCAAAGATTTCAAAACCGGACTTGAAAATGATTGAAATAAAAATTCTTGACAAAAAGAATTTAAACAAATGCACATGCCTCCTCAAAAATTCTACATCATGAGTTTAGAGGAAAGGAGAAATAGGAATTCAGATCAACCATCATCGAGTACCATTCGAGCCAATCCGGAAGATGTTCGTCTCACGAAACCAAATCAAACAGCAAAGAAAGCTATTGATGTAGTTGCACGCAGTCAAATCCTCCTAGAATGTGCTCAAGTATTATATATATCTGCTGCACTAGCATGTGCTCAAGTATTATATGTGCAGCAGACACTAAAAGATTTCAATGTAAATTTATCTAACTCTACAATTTATTGTGACAATACAAGCACAATAAATCTTTCTAAAAATACGGTAAACCATTCCAAAACTAAACATATTGATATCAGATATCATTTCTTGAGAGTTAATATTGAAAAACAAACAATCAATTTAGAGTTTGTAAACTTAAAAAATCAAATCGCTGATATCTTCACTAAACCCCTTTTAGAGAATCCCTTCATCAGACTTTGAAGAGAGTTAGGTATTGTATCTTTCAAAGATCTCTAAAAATGTTATTCGGCTATCATGTGTTGATAATATCTTATTTTTTTTAATCGATGACAAAGGGGGAGAAATATCTCTCATGAATCTTTATTATATACCATTGTTACATTTCTGTGCTCTTATATTCTCCATACTATTGGAAATTGTGCTAACATTTGTGAATGTAGGAATCGGATGGTAAGGATACAAAATTATGAACTAACAAATTTATGCAGAAATTCAGGGGGAGCTATACATTCAGGGGGAGAAAATCCAAAGTGTTATCATCAATCAAAAAGGGGAAGAATGTTGAATAACGAGAATTTGATCGATGCCAACAAATGAAGCTATTATGGGAATCTAATCATAAAGATAAGGTTATACATATATATATATACACACACACATTGAGTCGTGTTAAAATTATGTTAAAATCTATCCTCAAGTATACACGAATGTGCTAATCAAGTTATATATATATGTATATATATGATTAAACCTTCAAAAAGCTAGACTGTGCAGAAACTGGCGTACCAGTCGATTGGTAGAAAATCCACTAGTCGACTGGTCAAGCTAATTTTGCACATAACGGCTAGTTTTAAAAGTTTTATATAAATAATTTATTTATACCAGTCAACTGATGATTTTTAACCAGTCGATTGATTCGACTCAGAACTTATTTTATGAAGAGTTGCTTCCATTTATGAAGAGATTCCTCTTCATTAATCAAAGGAAATGGACATATCTTTTTATGAAAACTCTTCGTGAAAGATTGCTACTCTTATGCTATTATATAAACAACTTCAATCATGTTTAAAAATCACCGAATTTTAATATATTTACTAATCATCATGCAATTCTCTCCATTTACATTCTTTGCAAATAAAAGCTCTCCAATTCTAAATACTTGTTGAATCCTTGAATCAATTTAACATCATTTGATTCAACTAGCAATCTACTTCCTTTTAATCTTCACATTCAAGTCATATACTCGAGGATTAGATTATATGAGGGTTGTACTTAAAAGATTGACTATCCGTGTTGTCAAGAACACAAAGCAAAAGTCAAATACTTGTAATTGTTGAAGACCTGTGTAGTTGCTCAGGCGAGAGGCGTCCTTGTTGGGGCTCGGGTGTACTGACCTATTCCTCCGGGTTAAGAGAGGACGTTGTTAGTGAATTCCGAAGAGGAGCTTCAAGACTGGACGTAGGGCGGGAAGTCCGAACCAGTATAAAAACTCCTGATGTCTCTTTTACATTACTTACCACTTTTATTTACTTGTTATATATCTTAGTAACTTATATTTTATTTGCATAAATTTTTGCACATTATTTAGCTAGTATATCACGTATATTTCCGCATTATCCATATAGATCCTTTAAATCGTACACATCGACTTCTCAATAGGTATCAGAGCAAGGCCATCATATAATCGTAAAACCGTTATTTGATACACTGACATTATGGATAGTAACACTAGCATTAACAATAACACCGGATATTCTGAAGGCCAATCAACTGGTAGACCACCCTTATTCAATGACATAAACTATAGTTACTGGGCTGTTAGAATGAGAATATACATGCAAGCCAATAGTTATGATGCATGGAATATTACTCAAAAAGAGTATACATCACCAACCATTGCGTATACTGAATGGTCAACCACTGAGAAAAATGAAGCTACTGCAAATGCTAAAGCCATGAACATGCTACATTGTGCACTAGATAGAAATGAGTTCAATCGGATTTGTATGTGCAACATTGCATATGAAATCGGGAGAACACTTAAGATTACTCATGAAAGCACTAACAAAGTTAAACAAAGTAAAATTTCTATGCTCAAAAATCAGTTTCAAAATTTTAAGATAAACGAGAACGAATCCATAAATGATATGTATTCATGTTTTAAAAATATTTATCATTCATTATTAGGACTAGGAGAAAAATATTCCGAATTTGACATAGTTTCAAAAAATTTAAATTCTTTAACCGATGAATGGAGAGAAAAGTGTTAGCGATCGAAGAAGCTAATGATCTCTCTGCCATGGAACCGGAAGAATTGATCGGTAATCTAATGTCTTATAAAATAAACTTGCAGACAAAGAAAGCACAGGTACAAGATAAGAAAATTTTATCTTTCCATGCAGAAAAGGAAGATTCTGATTCAGATGAAGAAGATATAGCATTTATTGCTAAACATTTTAGAAAATTTCTAAAATACCGAAAGAGTCAAAGAAAAAATATAAAGAAGAACTCATCAAAGGAACCTGATCCGACTCTAATAGAATGCATCAATTGTCACAAGACCGAACACTATCAAAAGAATTGTTCTGAGCTAAAGAAAAATCGCAAAAATGAAAAATCAAAGAAACGAGCTTTTTCAGTCACTTGGGATAATTCAGACTCATCTTCTGAAAGTGTTAGCGATTATGATAATGAGCAAGAAAATGTGTGCTTTATGGCTAAGGGCAATGACGTAAATGATTTTAATTTTGATCAATTAGTAGAAATTAATACTGAAATCTTAAAAATTAGGAAAATGTTTAAAAGAAAATTTAAACAAGATAATGAAGACAAAAACAAAGCCGAATTTGAGAGAGACCTTTTGAAAGATGAGAAAGAAATCTTAGAAGAAGAAATTATAAAATTACAAAATTCTCTTTCAGATGCAAATTCTCAAATTTCTTTGTTAAGTCAAGAATTAGAAATTCAAAAGAATAAAAATGATTATTGGTTTCTGAAAATCATGGTTTAAATAATAAAATTAAAATTATAGAGTTAGAAAACTCTGGTTTGAAAACTAAATTAGAAAGAATTTCTAAAAATATAAATAATTTTAACAAGGGAAGAGAGAATTTATCTAGAATTTTAGAAAATTCTCAACTGGGTTTTAGTAAAAAAGGACTTGGTTATAATAAAGAAACTATTTCAAAAAGGAAATCCAACTTTAAAAATACTAAACCGGAAGTTTCTATAGTAATATTTCTACTAAGAAAAAAGATTTGGGTAATATTAGTACATGGATTCCAAAGACAAATAACATTCTTATTAGGAATAAATATATTAAAAACTTTTTAGATTCTGTTCATTATAATAGTAATTATTTATTCAAAAAGGAACCTAAGCCCTCTTGGGTTTGGCTTCCTAAAACTTAACCCTTAGGACCCTAACGGAGGAAGTCGGTGCCATATTTATTTCTTTGTTTTGTAGGTACCACTGGAATTTATGGTTGTAATTAGTTCATCTAAAAAGGATTTCTCAAATACTTATTGCTGTATGTAATTTAGTTAAACTTTATATAGTTTATATCTTTAGTTTAACTTAAATATAGTCTTTCTTTAAAATAGATATACTAAAATATTAGGTCCAAGTACAAATAATTATTATCAAATTTTTTGCATAAATATTATGCAAAAACTCATGACAAGTAGTTAGAAAGTAAAGGAGCTCATTGTTCTTCTTTAGTAAGTATTTAAAACTTAATTCCTTTCTATACTATATATATAGTTTGTTACTGAAATGTACTATATTTAAGCATTGTTCTGTCGTAATTCATTCTAGCTTTTAGTAAAATCTAGTTTAGCTCTTAACGAATGGTTCATTTTTACATAACCATTCATTTAGTACACTATTTTCAACAGATTATGTTTTGGATTATTTTTTAAAAAGTAATGGTAAAAAAAGTCTTGCCATTGATTTCAAGTTACTATATTCAGCATATATGTTTATATAAATACAATAGAAAAAGAGCGTTTGTTTTCAAAACAATACGATAACCAGAAACTATATATATTATCATGACAAAGAAAGATAAATCTCCAACAACACTAAAATCATCAAACAAAACATCATCGGATTCGATTAACATCATAACTTCTCCAACTCCAAGTGAAGAACCGACGCACCAATGGCAAAGTTATAAAAACGGATATACTCCAGATACAAAGAAAAGAAGGGAATTTGCAATATCTCCTTCTACAAAAGAGAAAATAGATGATATTCGACACTATCAATACGAACGCATGAGACTACAAAGAGAAATATTCTATGAGCAAAAGCAAACATCGGAAAGTTTAACATTTTTGGAAACTATTGCTCTTAAAGTATGTGTTAGATCAACTGTAGTAGAACTAAGACATCACTCCTTCTCTTCGGCTCCCGAATCACCAAGACCCTCGACGTCATGGAATCTGTGGAGGAGATCTCCAAAAAGCAAAAAGGGAAGTTCAAACTCTTAGGAGAAAAATAATCTGGAAAATGAAGGAGCTAAGACACCAAGAAAATCAACTTCATCAGAAGAGAAATAAGTAGGAATTTTTTACGTTCAATAAGACTTGCATTGGTCGATAATGCAAATTTCTTCTGATATTTTGAATAACAAAGTTATAATGTATTCTCTGAGTTATTAATAAATATATTTAGTTTTTATTTCCATTAAATAAGTTTAAAAACAATATACACTCAAGAAATAAAGCTCATAAAATAAAAATAAGGGTTACTGTACAAAATAACAGTAACTAGTCGACTGGTATAATTTCCACCAGTCGACTGATTACCTGGAACCCGAGAATATGGTTCCAGGCACACACGTTATATTTATAACCCATACTCTTTTATTTTTTTCATTCCTCAAGCCTTCTAAAAACTTCCAAAACCCTAGAAAATTTTGAAATCCTCTCATGGCTCCTAAAAGACAATTAGATATAGGATCTTCCTCAAGAACTAGATCGGAGAAAGCAGAAGAATCTCAGATAAGTCAGTGGATTTGGAATGATTTGGCTAAGAAGAGATGGAAAATTCTATCTCAACTAAAATTTATGGTCGGTCCTTTTGTGAAGTTTGAAGATTTTAACACCTATGGTCTACAGCAATTAGCAAATCAAGGTAGACTTGAAACTCTCTTGGATTATAATCAAAATAATGTCAAAATTAATGTCACTATGACCAAACTACTCCTAGCCAATATGAACTTAGATCATCAAAGTCCTAGTAATTCACGTAATTGTGTATAGAGTCTTGTGTGCAGACATCCTATTTTCATCACCATTGACAGACTTGGAGAAGTGTTGAATTCACCAACGGATGGAATTGCGTTATCCGAATTAACTTGTGAATATGGAGTACGGGATGAAATTAGTCATCTCTTTATGGATGATGACTCGGATGGAACTAAAACTAAGGAACTACGACCTAATGTGAGGGTACTCCATCATGTCCTTACTCGGACAATACTTCCTAGGTCCGGAACTCATGACCTTGTCTATTCGGACACTTTCAGGGCTTTTTATGCAACTTTGGAAATATTAGGGTTTATTGGATGCACAATATTATGGATCATCTTCTCCTTTATACACAAGGAATCATCACATACTTTTATTATGGAGAATATATGATGAGAATTTTTTGACTGTGCAAAGATTTCAAAACCGGACTCGAAAATGATTGAAATAAAAATTCTAGACAAAAAGAATTTAAAGAAAATGCACATGCCTCCTCAAAAAGTCCGCATCATGTGTTTAGAGGAGTGGAGAAATAGGAATTCAGATCAACCATCATCGAGTACCATTCGAGCCAATCTGGAAGATGTTCGTCTCACGAAACCAAATCAAATAGCAAAGCAAGCTATTGATGTAGTTGCACGCAGTCAACTCCTCCTAGAATGTGCTCAAGTATTATATATATCTGCTGCACTAGGATCTGCTCAAGTATTATATGTGCAGCAGACACTAAAAGATTTCAATGTAAATTTATCTAACTCTACAATTTATTGTGACAATACAAGCACAATAAATCTTTCTAAAAATACGGTAAACCATTCCAAAACTGAACATATTGATATCAGATATCATTTCTTGACAGATAATATTTTAAAACAAACAATCAAGTTAGAGTTTGTAAACTTAGAAAATCAAATCGCTGATATCTTCACTAAACCCCTTTTAGAGAACCCCTTCATCAGACTCTGAAGAGAGTTAGGTATTGTATCTTTCAAAGATCTCTAAAAATGTTATTCGGCTATCATGTGCTAATAATATCTTTTTTTTAATCGATGACAAAGGGGGAGAAATATCTCTCATGAATCTATGTTATATACCATTGTTATGTTTCCGTGCTCTTATATTATCCATACTATTGGAAATTGTGCTAACATTTGTGAATGTAGGAATCAGATGGTAAGGATACAAAATTATGAATTAACAAATTTATGAAGAAATTCAGGGGGAGCTATACATTTAGGGGGAGAAAATCCAAAGTGTTATCATCAATCAAAAAGGGGGAGAATGTTGAATAATGAGATTTTGATTAATGCCAACAAATGAAGCTATTATGGGAATCGAATCATAAAGACAAGGTTATATATATATATATATACACACATTGAGCCGTGTTAGAATTATGTTAAAATCTATCCTCAAGTGTACACGAATATGCTAATCAAGTTATATATATATATATATGTGATTAAACCTTCAAAAAGCCAGATTGTGCTGAAACTGGCCTACCAGTTGACTGGTAGAAAATCCACCAGTCGACTGGTGAAGCTATTTCTGGACATAACGGCTAGTTTTAAAAGTTTTATATAAATAATTTATTTCTACCAGTCAACTGATGATTTTTAACCAGTTGACTTATTCGACCCAGAACTTATTTTCGTAAGATTTGCTTCCATTCATAAAGAGATTCCTCTTCATTAACCAAAGGAAATGGACATATCTTTTTGTGAAAACTCTTCGTGAAAGATTGCTACTCTTATACTATTATATGAACAACTTCAATCATGTTTTACAATCACCGAATTTTAATATATTTACAGATCATCATTCTATTCTCTCCATTTACATTCTTTGCAAATAAAAGCTCTCTAGTTCTAAATACTTGTTGAATCCTTGAATCAATTTAACATCATTTGATTCAACAAGCAATCTACTTCCTTTTAATCTTCACATTCAAGTCATATACCTGAGGATCAGATTATAGGAAGGTTACACTTAAAAGATTTACTATCCGTGTTGTCAATAACACATAGCAAAAGTCAAATACTTGTAATTGTTGAAGACCTGTTAGTTGCTCACGCGAGAGGCATCCTTGTTGGGGCTCGGGTGTACTAACCTATTCCTCTAGGTTAAGAGAGGGCATTGTTAGTGAATTCGAAGAGGAGCTTCGAACTGGACGTAGGGCAGGAAGTCCAAACCAATATAAAAACTCTTGGTGTCTCTTTTACTTTACTTACTGCTTTTATTTACTTGTTATATATCTTGGTAACTTGCATTTTATTTGCATAAACTTTTGCACATTATATAGCTTGTATATCACGTATATTTCCGCATTATCCATATAGATCCTTTAAGTCTTACACACCGACTTCTTAGTACCGACAGGGTAGTGCCGGCATGAGAGGTAAATCAAAGATCCGAAAGTTAATCACTCGAGACCATGGAA
Organism: Allium sativum; assembly: GCA_030737875.1. Taxonomy (NCBI): domain Eukaryota; kingdom Viridiplantae; phylum Streptophyta; class Magnoliopsida; order Asparagales; family Amaryllidaceae; genus Allium; species Allium sativum. The sequence continues at coordinate 14,040,415 of CM060920.1, forward strand.
GGTAAAAGGGATATCGACATGAACTTGCTTAATACTGGTACAAAATGAGATAAAGGCATTAAAAGCGTAGGAAACAGAAACATAAGGAAACCTACCGAAAGCCAGCCACCGAGACCCAAGCTTAATGATTACCGGGAGGCAACTTTAGAAGTTAATAAGTAACATACTGGAAGCATCCCTTCGAAAGACCAGAACCTACTTCAGAGAATTACTGAAAGCCAATCAGGGCCTTCAAGAAGTAAAGCCATCCACATTGAGTTTCTTAGTACTGATACCGGAAGGGGTGACGGGTCCCGAAACATAAGTGTCCAAAGCACAAAGGCAAACATCATGAGCACCTAAAGCTAGAACCGGAAGGTATATGCACCAACCAAGACCAGTGGTCCCAAAATCAAGAGCCACCAAAGTCAAACTCTAAAATTCCGTGACCATTATGCCAGAACCGAAAGCCACAAAGTGGCCAAAAATTTATTTCAGCATCCGAAAGAGGCTTCTACTGGGCTCACAACAGAAGGAGGCCTAATTTGCCTCTAAATAAGACCCCAGGGGTCTCATTTTGAGGACCGAAATCTCATTCCTCATTCTTTCTCTCATATTCTGGAGAGCAAACCCTAATTTGTAAATCAATTTGGGGATTTACAATGTAACCTCCTCTATGAATAAAATCATCAAAGTGATTAAAGTGGACATAGGTTAAGGTCGAACCGAACCATTATAAATTTTGTGTTCTTACTTTTCCGCATACTCTATTGTTCTTCAATATATTTTTGTACGTATTCTGTAATACTGTTGGATTACTAGAATACCCTTGTAAAAGTCGTTTGGCTCTTAGCAACTTGATGCATTCCGCACGATATGAGCCTTGCTGCACCAACCACCCCCCGAGTCTCAAATCACTGATTACCCTTCCGCAAGCTTCCTACCCTGTAGCAAGCCTAAGCAATCCTTCTACAAGCTGTTTAGCTTCCTCACTTGTGCTTAGGAAACCCCAATCCCAAGGTATTTGTCGGTCTTTGAGTTGTAGAAGTGTGATACTCACCTGTTGAGGGAAGAGTAACTAATCTTCGGGCTTAAGGCCTTGATATCTAGAAATCAGTGAACTAACTCAAGCTCGTAGGAGCTGAATAATCATATTTTCCCCTTAGGTCCATTTCTATAAATCTATCTCCAGTGTTAACAAGAAATATCATTAACATTTTGGCGCTAGAAGGAGGTCTGAACCTCTGAACCTTTTGGAGACCTTTCCACATCACTGGCTATTCCATTCCGGAGTGGACTAAGTGTTGAAGAAGAAAAACCATGGAGAAAGAATCACGGCAAAGGATTTCTAACCTTCAGCTTGCTACTTAGAGTGTCGTTGATTGAAGAGCTGCTTAACATTTAACCTCCTACCTTTCCTCTTACATCTTCCTCCTTATTCCCCATACCATCTTTAACCTATATTCCGTCTTAACAAGATATTTTCTGGATTCCTTAGAATGAATAGACAACAGGAAAATTTTGAACAAAGCTACAATGCATCTTCTTCAATAGAAACTAGCGTACTATCAAATGCCAACTCTATAAATCTAGGAGCGGGGAAGCCTCCGATTTAGAAAAAGGAAAGAATGATGAATTGGAAGCACTATACTTGACTTTACAGGTAGACACAACTAGGAGGTCTTTTGAAAGGAATTCATCCCAAAGAATTTCTGAAATGGAAACCTGTTGTTACTACCAAAAATTGACAATGAAATAGGTTGACAGCGAAGGGGTATCGGACAACCGTAAGCACACAGAAATCCTTCAAAGAGCAAGGTCAAACACTAAGAGAAGTTAAAAATAGGGAGAAAATGTTCCGAAGCGACACTAACCGAGACTCAACCCCGAAACCGTTTAATGGTGAAAATAAAAGGAAACTCAAAGTCCACAAGAGCACTAACACCGTCAATCCAGCGGGGCATGCCTGGTAGAGAGCTTTATGATGGAAGGACATCTGAATCTGGAGCTAAGAAAGAAGGACTCAAGAGTTCCACTGACTGGAGCCTGGAAAGGCGGAAGGGTTGTTGGTATTAACCCATTTAATACCAACACACCAGAATGAGAAGACATCAAGAATATTAGGACTGAGACAGCGGACACATCATCAAGAACCATCTTCCGGAGGACCAGAAGATCCCTAGAGCTCCGCCAAGCTGAACCCAAATAGAGGTACAAGCTATCCATGCTAAGCTACTTAATACAAATACCGACGGGGATCGCAAACTGGTAACCATCTATAAGCATCAAGAAAGCAAGCTTTTCTAAGTATTCACAGGAAGGCCGGGAGTTGACATCCGAGAGCCTACGTCCGGGAGCTGCTACTAAAAGTCCAAATTCCTTCCAAATGATACTGTATCGTCAAGTTCATGTCCATCCCAAATAAGCTGCAAATATCTGGAACCCCACTTCGAAAGCCATAACCAGTACCGCAAAAGCGACCGGAAGCCAAACATCCGAAACCACGGGAAAAGGCGGTTGACAAAAGCTCTTATAGGCCGAATAGCCCAACAACAGTAGAGTCCCCGAGTCCATTATAAATAAGACCCTTGGGGTCATATTGAAAGAGGACTTCTCTCTTTCCAATTCTTCTTTCTTCAGGAATAATGAAGAGGTCCTCATCCTCCTCCCTCTGAGATTCTAGAGAATAAACCCTAATTTGTAAATCAATTTGGGGAATCATTTATGTAATCTCCTCTATGAATGAAATCATAAAAATCCTTCAAGTGGACGTAGGTTCAAGCCGAACCGAACCACTATAAAAGCGTGTGTTCTTGTTCCTTCTATGTATTGTTCTGTTTTTCAACTTATTTCTGTAAGCATTTTGTTGCGATGTCAGGTTCTCCAAAGATCCTTGCACAAGTCGCCGGATGTTTGGCAACCTTACGCTTTTCTGACGAGGAAATCCTTATATCGAGGAAGCGACGAGTTAGCTCAAGCTGGGATGAATCGAATAATCCTTTTTCCTCCTCCTTTGGATCACCCTCTCATATCCATCTCGGTTGTTGACGAAAAATATCGTTAACATTTTGGCGCTAGAGGGAGGGGTCAAACCTCTGTTCCTATTCCTGCCCTTGACCATTCAGATAGCTTACCATATTTCTAACTGTACTACTCCGTCCCTAGTTGGACTAAGCTTTGGAGAAGAAATATCATAGATAGAGTCTCGATACGGGGTTTCCAAACTCCGAATTTCTACTTAGAGTATCACTGATCAAGGGGTTGTTTATCCTTAAACCGCTAACCTTTCCTCTCACCTGCCTCCCTATTCCTCATACATCCTCACCTTATAACCTATTGTAAGTAGACACCTCCCGAATCCGTTAAAATGATTAAGTCGCAAGAGAATTAGGGCCAAGGGTCTGATACTTCTTCCATTATGGGAACCAACATCCAATCAATTGCTAATTCTACAAATCGGAGAGCCAAGGAGCCTCCAATTTTAGCAAAAAGGAAGGATGAAGAAATGGAAGTCTTAAACTTAACTTTACGAGTTGACGCTATTAGGAGGTTTGTTGAAGAGAACTCTGCCCAAAGAGCTTTTGAGATGGGTTCCTATCAGACGGAACTAAAAATGAAGGTATCTCCCGAATTTAGCAGCAAAGCTATATCCTTGTCGCAAACCAGTCTTGTTTCACAAAAGGACGATCGAACGCCAAAAGTGGGCAATGAAGCAGAAATATTACTATTGGCATCACAAATTGATAATACCAGAAGATATATTGAAGTAGATCTAGCCCAAAGGTCCTTAGGGATAGCTCCTTATGGAGCAAAGTCAAGAGTAATTGCACTTCAAGTACCCAAAATCCATTTTAAACCAGTATGAATTCCACAAAGCAGTACATCTTTACAAAGGGACGATGGAATGTCAGGGGAAGCTACTGGTCCATAGGAGAGAAAAAATCTGGTACCACCAGAAGATAGAAAGGAAGGAGTTACTGAAGCTCCGCCTCGTATAAAGATGCCACACCTCATATATGACAGAACCACAGACCCCGAAGAACACCTCGCTGCTTTTGAAAGTTATATGGACTTCATAATGCTTCCGGAACTATACGATGTCGGATGTTTCCAATGACCTTGCGAGAAGCAGCTGCTAAATGGTAATGCTGGTATCAAGGGAAAGACATCCATTCCTAGGAGAAATTCTTTTACAATTTTTCTGCATAATTTTGTAGCCATATGAATCCAGTAGTCGACTACCCCACAGTTATAAGTATAAAATAGGGGCAAGACAAATCTCTAGCTGACTACATAAAGCGATTCAATGTTGAAGCTTCGAAGGAGGGGGTATGAGCAACCGCGATAAGCTTGTCGCCATCCATTCAGGACTGATGGAGGAAACACCTTTTTGGGAAGAATTGTACGTACGTGGATGCAAAGACTTGCCATAATTTTACCATCGGGCAAGTACATTCATTCGCATGGAAGAGTTGTATCATACGAAAAGGAGGCTCGGTTGTTGCAGGGAAGACAGGGAACCTCACGCTCATCAGAATCCTTGAGATGGAAAGCCCTGATCTTGTAAAGACCAAAAGAACCCAAAGGAGAAAGGACCAAATGCCTATACCATAACCTTAAGCAAGCCCATCTCACACATATATGCAATGATGAAGGAGAAAGTCAACTTCTTAGTGCCTTTCAAATCTAAGCATCATCCAGAACCATCCAATGAAGGGAAGTATTATGAATACCACAAAAGGAATGGACACCAAACCAACAAATGCAAGGTGCCGGAAGGTGTAACACAAAAACTCATTCGAGAAGGGCACCTAGTGGAGTTCATCAAAGATAAGCTGGAATCGACTCAACCGCTACTGAACCTCAAGCCAAATGACCTAGCAGTCGGAACCGCTTCTGTTTCTTTGCCTCCTAAACCAAGGTTTGCTAACTCTTATGGCAAAGGTCCTAAGCCCGATAGTAAGGGGGAACCCTACGGACTTGGGATTTCAACTCTACTCATGGGAATAGTTACAATTACGGATCAAAGGACCGTTACCCTAGTATGTGTCCAAGGACCCGTACTTGTCGCATTTACCAAACTTTAGGACATGCAACATTTTAATGCCCTGCGTTTTGGAACGGTAGCTTGGTGTTGAGTAAGCCCCTAGTGACACTTCCTCTGAATCGAGTAGTTTCCACTCGACCAATTGTTAAGTTTTGTATGCACCTTGCGCTTGCTTGTGAATGTTTTATGTGATTTGTGCCTAAGTAGTTACAATAGGAGTTGGGTGCCTACTTGAGGCTTATGCAGTATTAAGATTAGTATAAGGTCTCAGTCTAGATAGATTTTGGATATAGCCTTTTCCCTTAGCAGACGGAGTTAAGAATAGTACTTAAAATAGCTAGCTCTATGAGTTTAGGGTGGATAAGAGATCTCCTGCCATGTGTCATGGACAATCGTATGAATGATTGCGTTGTTTTCTTTTTAAAACATACTATGAACCTTTATTTGGGTCAAAGATATCACAACGTTGAAGGATTTTTCTAAAATACCTCGACGTTGTAGATTCTGACACAAGCGCTTTGTTTTACGAATTAGTGGAAAGCTTTGCATTTAATCTACAAGTTCCCAAACAAAGCAGCTATGCGACATTGAATTAATTTCGCCTGCCTAGGAAACTTTATGTGAATACACTTTTCACATCACCTTCGATGGGCATTAGTGATTTGGCCATCTGCGGGACTACGATTCCTCCCCAAGTATTTTCATGTTTTCTTACTACGCGAGTTGTATGCTCATTACGATGTGACCTGTGTGGTCTTCGCTACACGAGCTGTGTTCTCACCTGACCAATGCTCTGTATGGGTACGTCCTGACCAATGCTCTATATGAGTACGTCCTGCTCAATGCTCTATATGAGTACGTCCTGACCATTCTCTATATGAGTACATCCTGACCAATGCTCTACATGAGTACATCCAACCAATGCTCCAAAAAGGAGTGTGTTTCTATAACATCATCCCGCAAAAGGAAGAAAAAGCTTGAAAGGAGCGCTTGGAGAACGTACATCCTCTGCTCAATTCACCATCCCGCAGAAGGGAGCAAAAGCTCAAAGGGTGCGCTTGGTGCACATGCATCCTCTTATCAAATCACCATCCCGTAGAAGGGAGCAAAATCTCGAAGGGAGCGCTTGGAGCACGTGCATCCTCTGCTCAAATCACCATCCCGCAGAAGGGACCAAAAGTTCGAAGGGAGCGCTTGGAGCACGTACATCCTTTGCTCAAATCACCATCGCAATGAAGGGAGAAAATTCTCAAAGGGAGTGCTTGGAGCACGTACATCCTCTGCTCAAATCACCATCGCGTAGAAGGGAGCAAAAGCTCGAAGGGAGCGCTTGGGGCACGTACATCCTCTACTCAAATCACCATCCCGCAGAAGGGAACAAAAGCTCGAAGGAAGAACTTGGGGCATGTATATCCTCTTCCCAATTTCCATCTCGCAAAAGGAAACAGGAAGCTCGAAGGGAGCATTCTAAAGCACATGAAGCCTACATTCAAAAGAACGAAACTAAAATAGCCGGCCAAAGCTCTGGGAAGCAGCTTGCAAACTACAACGGAAGTCCGAGGAGGGGCTCCAAAGACCGAAACGGTGACTCAAAACAAATGTTAAATGCCCGAATCTGGATTTGGTTCAGGACTTCTATTACACACCGGAGGGGGTGCCGGTCTTCTATATGATAAATACCCAAATCTTGGTTTGGCTCGGGACTTCGGTTACACAGCGGAGGATTGCCGGTCTTCTATATATCAAATACCAGAATCTGGGTTCGGTTCGGCGTTTTTATTGCATTTCGAAGATAGTATTTCTATCTTCAAATACAAAAATACTGGTGGGGGTTACGGTCACCCATCTATTAAATACTGAAAGGGAGTCTCCCATCTAGCTTGGAGGCATACATCCACCAGCACTAGAGAATTTTTATGATCTGGAACTTCCATGTACAAATAAAACCACAAATAGCCCTCACGTGCCTCCATTAAAAGAAATGTTATTAAAGAATCCTATACCTACAATCGAGGTAAAGAAATCATCATTGTCTTCTCTTAAGGACTCTTCGTATTTTGAAACTCTAAACAAGATCAGATCATGTAAAACGACACTTCCGATACGGGAATTCTGACCATTGGATCAAGGATTGTAGGAACCTGATCATTTGTTTCAAGTATAAAAAGACAGGGTATGAAGAATTCCAATGCTTCAACCCTTCCTCTTCAAATAACAGAAACGTAGAAACTAGAAATGAGGCCAATATATCACCATTTGTTTCTGACGAAGATTTACAGCGCTTCAATTCCTGGGCAATCGTCTCCATTTTCTCCGGTCAGTTCTCAATCAATGGCGTCGAGCGAGCTTTGAAGAAGGAGTTCGGTTATCTATATTCTTAGGATTGGAACGTAAATAAATTCGCAAATGTCTTCATTATCAAGTTTCCAAAAAACTTATTTACGGGAGCTTTTTACTCTATCTCAAAACGACAGGGACACCCTCTATATCCGGCCATGGAATCTCAACTTTGGTTCTTCAAGCCTGAAGCAGGTGGTTTCTCTTTGGATCACCTTGAAAAATCTCACCATTGTGTTTCGGAATTTCAAAATAGTGAAAGTTATATTGTCAAAAGTGGGAAGGATTCTAAGAATGCAAAAAGACGCATGTAACGTAGTTGATTTTTCGTACCTTAGGGTGGAGATAGAAGTTCCATCTCCAATACATATTCCATCGCTGACAAGGCTTTTCACCAGGACTTCTTATCACAAAATTAAAATTAATAAGTTCTGAGGAAATCCAAATGATACTTCTAGACCAGCAGATTTCAGGAATCAGGTGTTTAGGAAAGATAGGGATGGTTTTCTGAAGGTTTGGAAACCAAAGAGAAAGGTGAAGATTACTGGAAACTCTAGTGTTAATAGGGCATTTTCTTCAAACCCGTTTGCAGCTCTTTCAGATCTTAGTAAGGAAGAGGAGGAACTATCAGACGAATGCGAAGAGGAAATGTAAAATTCTGAAGATGGAGAGGAGAAGGTTGACGCTCTTGATATGACGCTTGAAAACATGGATAATACTGACGGTGTCGGGAAGGATGCACTGTGTACTTGGGGTACTCGAGAGGAAACGGGGAGGCAAGCTTCGGCGATTGGACATCGAGGAGTGATTGGCTCTGTTGGGATTCCTATGAAGTCCAGCAAGGGCAAAGAAATAGCTGGTTATTCTGGTATGGCACCTTCAAGATGCAGTGCAATAAGGAATTTTGACCTTGGTCACACACTGGAAAGGGTCGATCGTCAGGAGTACACCAGTTTGCTGGATGATGGCTTTGGTGGCTGCATGAAAAGTAAGTCGATGATGTGGTTTGACTCGCTTTAAACATTTTCTGTAATTTGCACAAGAGGAATTTGGCTCCTACGTGGGCAATGTTTGTATGTGTTTTGTTTTGTACTATATCAAATATGACTCTCTGTGTTGACTGCTGTGTGTATCCAAATATGGTACGAAATTTTGTTGAGAATTGGCATATATTTAAGTATGGATATATCTCACTACCTTTTGGCCCCAAAAATATATATATATACACATAGATTCTTGCATTCAAAATTCAAGATTAATCTGAACCATACAGCAAGGCCAATCAATGCCTTGATTAAGGGAGATCGAAAGACATAGAGATAACACTTCGAAAGAGAGCAAAGAGTTCGTCTTGAAAAGTCGAAAATATCCCTCCACTAAGGGGGGAAAAATGTTACTACCATGAAATAGTTTAACAGCGAAGGGGTATCAGACAACCGTAAGCACAAAGAAATCCTTCAAAGAGCAAAGTCAAACACTAAGAGAAGTTAAAAATTGGGAGAAATGTTTCGGAAGCGAAACTAACCGAGACTCAACCCCTAAACCGGCTAACAGAGAAAAGGAAAATAAACTCAAAGTCCACAAGAGCATCGACACAGTCTATTTAGCGGGGCATGCCTGGTAAAGAGCTCTATGACGGAAGGACATCTGAATTTTGTGTCAAGAAAGAAGGAATCAAGAGTTCCACTGACTGGAGCCTGGAATGGCGGAAGGTTTGTAGGTATTAACCCATTTAATACCAACATACCAGAACGAGAAGACATCAAGAATATTAGGCCCGAGACAACGGACACACCATCAAGAACTATCTTCCGAAGGACCAGATCATCCACAGAGCTCCGCCAACCGGAACCCAAATGGAGGTACAAGCTATCCATGCTAAGCTACTTAATACAAACGCCGACGGTGGTCGCAAACTGGTAACCATCTACAAGCATCAAGAAAGCATGCTCTCTAACTATTCACAGGAAGGCCGGGATTTGACATCCGAGAGCCTACGCCTGGGAGCTGCTACTAAAAATCCAAATACCTTCCGAAAGATACTGTATCGTCAAGTTCATGTCCACCCAAAGAAGCCGCAAATAACTGGAACCCCCACTTCGAAAGCCATAACCAGTATTGCAAAAGGGACCAGAAGCCAAACATCCAAAACCACGGGAAAAGGCGGCCGACAAAAGCTCTTATAAGCCCAATAGCCCAACAACAGTAGAGGCCCTGAGTCCACTATAAATAACACCCCTAGGGTCACATTGAAAGAGGACTTCTCTCTTTCCAATTCTTCATTCTTTAGAAATACTTAAGAGGTCCTCATCCTCCTCCCACTGAAATTCTAGAGAATAAGCCATAATTTGTAAATCAATTTGCGGAATCATTTATGTAATCTCCTCTATGAATGAAATCATAAAAATCCTTCAAGTGGATGTAGGTTCAAGCCGAACCGAACCACCATAAAATCGTGTGTTCTTGTTACTTATGTGTATTGTTCTGTTTTTCAACTTATTTCTGTAAGCATTCTGTTGCGTTGTAAGGTTCTCCAAAGATCCTTGCACAAGTCGCCGAGTGTTTGGAAACCTGACACTTTTCTGACGAGGAAGTCCTTCGATCGAAGAAGCGATGAGTTAGCTCAAGCTGGGAGGAATCGAATAATCCTTTTTCCTCCCCCTTTGGATCACCCTCTCAAATCCATCTCGGGTGTTGACAAAAAATATCGTTAACACCTATTAAATGAAGTTAAAGATGGAGGCACCTTCCAAGTTCAGTAGCAAAGTTAAATCCTTGTTTGAATTGCAAACCAGTTCTGTTTCACAAAAAAACCATCAAACATCAAGAGAGACAACCGATGCAGAAAGAGATATACCCGCACCGTTCAAACCTAATGTTGTAGTTGCAGGCAGACCCCTAGTTCTAACACAACCTCTAATCTTGGGTTCTGAAGATGAAAGTGCCAAAAGGATCATGGTCTTAGAGCAACAAGTACTTGAAATGAAAACTTCATGGGAGAATGCTCAATCACAAGAGTCTTCAAGAAGACCTGTTTCATCAAACGTTAATAACGAAGAAAGCTGGACAATGATGGTAAAGGACAGTCTGGGAGCCTAAACACTAGAGGATCCAGTTCCAAAAGCTCAAGTTGCGGAAACCTAGAAGCCTACTTTAGAGACATGGCAGAGAAGACCATCACAAACCTATCCAAAAGCAAGGGAAAAGGAGCCTTGAATAAGCACATTAGTAATGATGAAAGAATGGAATGACAAAGCCATGAAAACAGTAATACCATCATACATGAAGGCGCCATAAGTTGTCATGGAGTTACCAATCCAGCAAAACCAGAAATCAAGGAATCCTCAACCTTAACAAGAAGAGCAAGCAACGAAGTGGAAGTATTACTCTTGGAAACACAAATTTATACCAATAGAAGATTCATCGAAGCAGACTTGGCCCGACTGACCTCAAATATAGCACCTTGTGAAGCAGAATCAAGAGTAGTGGCACCTCAAGAGTTCGATAGCTAGTTCAAACCTTTATTAAATCTACAAAGCAGTCCAGCTTTACGAAGAGACATCAGAATGACAAGAGAAGCAACTAGTTTAGAGGAGAACAGAAGCCTGTTGCCACTAGAAGAAAGGATGGTAAAGGAGACTGAAACTCCACCTTGTATAAAGATGCCTCACCTTATATATGATGGAACTATAGACCCCGAAGAACACCTTGCTGCCTTTGAGAGTTATATCGATTTTTATAACACTTCCGGGATAAGGCGGTGCCGAATGTTTCCGCTAACACTACGAGAAGCAGCTGGTAAATGGTATCGCCGACATCAAGGGAAAAACATCCATTCTTGGGAACAATTCTCTTACGATTTCTCTGCAAAATTTTGTAGTCTTAAGAATCCAATGTTGGACTACCCTACCGTTATAAGCATAAAATAGGGGCAAGACGAATCTCTAGCTGACTACATAAAGCAATTCAATGCTGAAGCTTCGAGAGCCGAGGGTATGAGCAACAGCGATAAGTTTGTCGCCATCCATTCAGGGCTGATTGAGAAAACACCTTTTTAGGAAGAGTTGTACATACATGGATGCAAAGACTTGCAAGAATTCTACCATCAGGAAAATAAATTGATTCGCATGCAAGAGTTGTAACATTCGAAGAGGAGGCTCGGTTGCTGTAAGGAAGACGAGAAATCTCACGCTCATCAGAATCTTCAGGATGGGAAGTCTAGATTTCTTGAAGACCAAAAGAACCTAAAGGTAGAAGGACCAAGTGCCAATACCATAACCTTAAGCAAGCATATTTCACACATCTATGCAACGATGAAGAAGAAAGTCAACTTTACGGTGCCTTTCAAATCTAAGAATCATCCAAAACCATTCAAGGGAGGGGAGTATTGTGAATATCACAAGAGAAGTGGACATCAAACCGACAAATGCAATGTGTTGGAAAGTGTAATAAAAAGGCTCATCCAAGAAGGGTACCTAGAAGAATTCGTCAATGATGCAATAAAGTCAACTTAACAACCACTTGACCTTAAGCTGAATGACCTAGCAGTCAGGACCGCTTCTGTGCCTATTCCTCCCAAATCAAGGTTTGCTAACTCTTATGGCAAAGGTCTTGAGGTCGGAGGTATGGAGAAAACCCTCCGGACTTAGAACTTTCAACCCTACTCAGGGGAATAGCTACAATTACGGATCAAAGGACCGTTACTCTAGTAAGTGTCCAGGAACTCGTACTTGTTGCATTTGCCTAACTTCGGGGCATGCAACAATTTCATGCCTTGCATTTCGGAATGGTAGCTAGGTGCTGAGTAAGCCCCTAGCGACACTTCTTCTGAACCGAGTAGTTTTCGCTCTACCAATTGCTAAGTTTAGTATGCAACTTGTGCCTGCTTCTGAGTGTTTTGTATGGTTTGTATCTAGGTAGTTGTACTAGGATTTATGTGCCTACTTGAGGCTTCTGCAGTATTAAGATTAGTATAAGGTTTCAACCTAGATAGCATTTGGACCCAGTGCTCTATTTTAGCAAAAGTAATTAAGAATAGTATTTAAAATATCTATCTCTATTAGTTTAGGGTGGACAAGAGGTTTTCTGCCAAGTGTCATGGACGATTTTATGAATGATTGTGTTGCTTTGCTCTTAAAACATACTATGAACCTTGACATAAGCCAGCGATACCACGATGCCGAGGGGTTTTTCTAAAATACCTCGACGTTGTAGATTCTGACACAATAACTTTGTTGTATGTCTAATGGCAAGTTTTACATTTCATTTTGAAGTTTTCAAGCTAAGAAACTATGCGTCATTTGGTTAATTTTGCTTGTCTACAAAGCTTTGTATGGATACATTTTCCATATCATCTATGATGGTCATCAGTGGTTTGGCCATCTGCGGAACTACGGTTCGGCCCCATGAATTTTATGTTTTTACACTACACGAGCTATATGCTCATTAGGATGCGAGATATATGCTCTTTGCTAAACGAGTTGTGTGCTCACCTGACCAATGCTCTATATGATTACGTCTGACCAATGCTCTATATGATTATGTCCAACCAATTCTCTTTTTGAGTACGTTTTGACCTATGCTCTACATGAGTACGTCCAACCAATGCTCCAAAAAGGAGTACGTTTCAAACATCCTATCCCGCAGAAGGGAACAAAAACTTGAAGGGAGCACTTGGAGCACATACATCTTCTGCTCAAATTTCATCCTGCAGAAGGGAGCACTTGGAGCACGTAGATCCTCTGCTCAAATTTCAACCCGCATAAGGGAGCAAAAGCTCAGAGGAAGCACTCAAAAGCACATACAACCTGTGCTCAAAAGAACAAAGCCGAAACAGCCAATCAAAGCCCAGAGAAGCGGCTCATCAAACTCAGTCAAAGCTTTGGGAAGCAACTTGCAAATCAAAACGAAAGCCTAAGGAGTGGCTCAAAAGACCGAAAAACCAACTCAAAGCAAAGATCAAATACCTGAATCTGGGTTCAATTCGGGACTTATATTAAATTCCGAAGTTGGATTCCTGGTCTTCATTCAAATATCTGAATCTGGGCTCGATTCGGCACTTCTATTACATTCCAGAAGTTGATTTCTGGTCTTCATTCAAACACTCGAATTCGAGTTTGGTTCGTGGTTTCATTTAGTTACCAAAAGTGGAATTGTAATCTACAATTTTTAATATTCGAATCTGGGTTTGATTCGGGAACTTTGTTACATTCCAAAAGTAGATTTATGGTCTTTCAGCAAGTACCCCCAATTTGAATTTGGTTCGAAACTCCTAATTGATACCAAGGATGAATTTATGGACATCTATCAACAATACCCAAATTTGGGTTTCAAAACTACTAGCTTTTATCCTAGATATAGGCTTCTAGTCCTCTCTTGAAGATTCCCCGATTATGGTTCCTGATAATTCCCTTCACGCCTTCCGAAAAGAGGGTCGGGATTTCTAGCTTAATACCCCAATTTGGGTCAAGAAAATTTTAATCTTAACCCCTGTAAAGAGTGTCGAACATCAATACCCAAGATGGTAATTAGAGTCTATCACCTCAATAGTCTTCAAATGCAGGCCATAATTCCTTATCTCATACATGGAGATTTTTCTAAACTTACATAATTCTTACTCCTAACTTCGTAGTAACTTGGATTGTTTAAAACAAATATTTGATATGTTGTGTGCAAAGATACAGTAGCCCGATATGCTTATCAGATGTAACCCTCTGATTTTCTATTGCGGACACTTGAGTATAAGGATACAAACTTACCATCTCACACTTCCAAGAATAAATTAGTTTAATGTTTAAATAGGAAAGCTTATGACCTCGGGAATCATTATTTTGAAATATACATGATTAATGCCAAAACTAATATAATGATTCTTGAGTTGCAGAAAGACAATGCATGGAGCAGAGAGTTTTGTTCTGAAGAACAAAAGATTCTTTATACTAGGGGGACTAACTGTTAACACCAAAATTCGTATTGGCCAAATATAAAGAAGCAAAAGGTTCAGATCAAGAAGAGCAAAGGATCTTGGGTGGCGAAGCCTGTGCCATGGAGAACGGGCCTTGAATAAGGCTTGGGCGTTATAAAAAATTAGCACCAAGAGCTAGTACCGATAGCAAGGAGATTCGGTTTGCAGTTGTTATCTTTAAATTCGACATTGAGACAAGCTGACGGTGAAAGTGCATCGAGCCATCACCAGCATATAAGAGGTAATTGAAACCACTAGCAACCGGCACCATCATAGGAAAAAAATGTTTGGAATCAATGTGAAGAAGGAGTACCGACAAGGTAGTGCTAGCATAAGAGGCAGAGCTAAATTTCGTAAGCTAATCACTCGAGACAAGGAAGGTGAAAGGGCTATCGACATGAACTTGCTTAATGTCGGTACAAAAGGGGATAAAGGCATTAAAAGCGTAGGAAACTGAAACATAAGGAAACCTTCCGGAAACCTGCCACCGAGACCCAAGCTTGATGATTATCTAGGGGCAACTTTAGAAGTTAATAAGTAACATGCTGGAAGCATCCCTCGGAAAGACTGGAACCTACTTCAGAGAATTACCGAAAGCTAATCATGGCCTCTAGGAAGTAAAGCCATCCACACAAAGTTGCTCAGTACCGATACCGGAAGAGGTGACGGTTCTCAAAACATAAGTGTCCAAAGCACAAAGACAAACATCATGAGCACCTAAAGATAGAACCGAAAAGTATATGCACGTACCGAGACCAGGGGTCCTGAAATCAAGAGCCCTCAAAGTCAAACTCTCAAATTCCGAGACCATTATGCCAGAACCGGAAGCTACAAAGCTGCCGAAAACTTATTTCAGCATCCGAAATAAGATTCTACTGGGCTCACAACAGAAGGAGGCCCAATTTGTCTATAAATAAGACCCTAGGGGTCTCATTTTAAGGACTGATTTCTCATTCCTCATTCTTTCTCTAATATTCTAGAGAGCAAATACTAATTTGTAAATCGGTTTGGGGATTTCCTATGTAACCTCCTCTATGAATAAAATCATCAAAGCCCTTAAAGTGGACGTAAGTTCAAGTCGAACCGAACCATTATAACTTGTGTGTTCTTACTTTTTCCACGTACTCTATTGTTCTTCAATATATTTCTATGCGTATTCTGTTATGCTATTGGATTACCAGAATACCTTTATACAAGTCGTTGGGTTTTTAGCAATCTGACGCTTTCCTCATGATATGAGCCTTGCTGCACCAACCTCTCCCCGAGTCTCAAATCACTGATTACCCTTCCACAAGCTTCCTACCCTATAGTAAGCCTAGGTAATCCTTCTACAAGTTGTTTAGCTTCCTCACTTGTGTTGTGCTTAGGAAACCACAATCCCAAGATATTTGTCGGCCTTTGAGTTGTAGAAGTGTGATACTCACCCCTTGAGGGAAGAGTAACTAATCTTCGGGCTTGAGGCCTTGATATCTAGGAAACGGTGAACTAACTCAAGCTCGTAGAAGCTGAATAATCATATTTTTCCCTTAGGTCCATTTCCCTAAATCTATCTCTAGTGTTGATAAGGAATATCATTAACAACTTGAACTGCACTTTCTGTTATCAAATGAAAAACCAATGAAGACTGTCTTTGCCTTGCCAAGCAATACATACTGTGAGTTTAGAAACTTACCTTGTCGAGCGATGCATACTATATTTGCCTTGCCAAAACCAAACATTCGCATTGCTATTTGCTCTAAATCTTACAAACCTGAGAAATAGTATATATATATATATAAGAAATCAAGAGTTTTCATCTACTCCTTTCAGCAAAAATAGTGTAGATATAAGAAATAATATACCCACAAATATACGAAACAAAAAGAAACACAGCCCTGGACAAAAAATATAAAGATGCAGCTATAATGAGGACGATGTCAAGTATAAAGATAAAGTAAACCAACCAGTTGAACAAGAATAACATATTGCCTTGTTTGCTTACCATATATCATGAATAGGAAGGAACCTATACCTAAATATGATACTCCTCCTTCGTAGGGGGTAATTTCTTCAATTGTTCAGTAAAAAGGTTGTACATAAGTTTAGTACTCAAATATATAAATATTACACAAGATGCAGAAGGAATATCCCGTCTTGCTATTTACCTCACAAGCTCAATATCTCCGTTATTCAGTAAATTTGGAATCAACAATGATGCACGAGCTGATAATGTGCCATTTACATGGATGAGGATCTTATCCTTACTCGAAAAAAGTACCAGCTACCATTTTTCAAAGAAAAGAAGCATACTTAGGTTTTCACAAATTAATTTGACCTTCTGTTCTGTATGTAGAAAAGGTCCATCGGCGTCGTAAATTTGCGTATACAGACCCTTGTGGAATTTCTTGAGAAAAAGATCCCTTTCCTCTTCTATTAATAATTGCCTAGCCCGCAAAATTGATGTTCTGATACTGTGTCTGTTTCACAACGAAATTGTAGATGGCATTGCACCACCTAAATTGTAATTGCAAACGAAGTTATATACAGTGTCTGTTTGCCACAGTAGCATATGTATCACTAAACATACTGGCACTATGTTTCACAATGAAAAATTGTGAGGATTTATTCACTATAAATTGTCTATACTGACATTAAAGCAATAAAATAAATACTAGATTCAGTGTTTCTACTACTGACATTATAGTTAAAGTGTTGTGAACACTATACTGATATAATGCAACGAACACTATAATGACGACACTTTAACTATAACCAGTAATGAAGACTGACAGTATAGTGTTGTGAACACTGTGAACACTATACTGACATAATGTAGGATTTACATAATATAGTTAGTGTTCCGAACACTATACTGACATAATGCCTGATGTTTGACATTATAGCTATAAAATAACTACTGACACTATGAAATTCACACATAAAAATACACTGAACAATATATGAGTGTATATGTGTGAATTTGACAGTAAAATTTACTTCTTGCATAATAGTTTATTTATTTACTACCAGGGAGGAGGCTGGTGTCGCACAGTTGAAGAGTGTGTACAGCGCCAAAGCACGTACAGAGGTTCCTCGACTTTGATGCCAAACGTTTCATTTTTTAGGATTTTGGGCGATAAGTGAAGTTCCAATCCTGGTATGCAAATTAAAAACTAAAATATATCAATGTCAAAATCTATTGAAAGTGGAGCAAATTTGAATATGCATATTTTTTAGCGGTGATATCTATGTTATTTGTTTAAAACTAACTAACTATATAGCCTTAGGACATAAA
The DNA here is from genome assembly GCA_030737875.1 of Allium sativum. NCBI lineage: Eukaryota > Viridiplantae > Streptophyta > Magnoliopsida > Asparagales > Amaryllidaceae > Allium > Allium sativum. The sequence goes on from CM060920.1 coordinate 14,058,016, forward strand.
ATTTCAAAGGACGAAAGGTCTGATTTCAATGTAAAGCATAAGAGAGAATTTACAACATGCTCATTTTTCTGAAATCGTCTACAATACTAACGGAAATTTTCCAATACATAAAAACAGATTTCCACAACTGGAATTGGATTAAGGTTCGATATTGTGATAGTTCTTTATTTACTGGAGATGTGGAAAGCGTTGATCCAGTAAGCATACATAACATACATACCATTCAAAATGCTATAAAAATGGAAATTTTAGTTTAATCTGAAAATTACTAACGTAGAGATTCGGATTTGCTCTTGAATTTTTTACTCACTTCGCATCTCCATCAATCATTAGCATCCTCCATTAAATGTCATATATCAATAAATACTATAAAATTGATATTTTACTCAAATTCATAACTCCAAATTTCCGTGACTATATACAAAACTATCTTTAGCTCTCTTGCATTATCATAAGTTCAACTTTACTAATTTTCTTTCTTTAAAAATTATTAGGTTATTGTAAAAAAGAAAATTGAAGTAGTTTATTTCAATAAAATAACGTTTGATCATACTTCAAACTTGTATTACACATTAAAAGCAAACACATGATGATTTTGCAATTAACAGATCAATCTCATATGAAAGTTCGAAACTTTCGACTTTTTCAGCTATAAAAGTATCAGATCCCTTCATCAAATACATACATACAATCCAAATCTAATTCCACAAAACAAGAAAATATCACTCTTATTTAAACCATGATCGCCCTTTCTTCTATTAAAAAACATTCATAAAATCAAAGTAAAAGCATCAACCAAAAAGGGGAAAATCTAACCACAAATCTTGATAGGAGCATGAATCTCAAGCAAATTGGACTGCGAAAGGAACACATGCTTGGCCTCAATGCAGAGCCGACGAATCTCAGATTCGGAAAACCTAACCTGCTTTGATCCATGTTTACCGCCATCGATGAGTTTCTATTTCTAAAAATGAAACGAGACAGTTCAAAGAATGGATCGAGACACCTGCTTTGACTAGCGACTGGTAACCCTAGTCTCCATTGATGGAGAAATCTTCAGCTTTGTGAGATATTGATGAATGAAAAAATTAGGGATTCTGATTTGGGGCAATGAAACGAAAATTAAGCGGGTGAATGAAAATAAAAATGAAAAATAGAAATGGTGAGATGTGGATGAATGGTTGAGATTTTATTTTAACTAATTATGTGGATCACCAAGGTGTATTTTTTTTATTTTTTTATTTAAAATATATCTATAGCTTCTGCAACATGTGTTGATATCTATGTTAATACATTGAGGAGTGTGTTTGAATAGACAAAAATCAACATAGCTATGGCAACACTGTAGCATGCAACATCTTGAATTTTCGTTGCCGTAAACCATCTATGGTGTAGCATCTAGAAAAGAAAAGTCAACTCAAAAGCAAAACATACACTACAAAAGTAAAGAACCAGTAACAACTTTCCCTTACGCTACACAGACACAAACACCAGAAAACCCAGAACCAACCATCAGCAAACAAACAAGAAGATCCGCAGCAAAAAAACACCACCAAGACTATAAACCGCCTTGAAATTCAGCACGCACGTATAAACCGCCTGCAAAGAAACTCCACTCAAAACAATACACTGATGAACCAGAATTTGAGTAACTTCAATTGTTCTTTACAGGAAAAGAAACGGGCGATCAATAAGAATGGTAATGACAAGGTTTTGTTCCATGAAAAATGCAGTAGTGAATTTTAGACCAGACTCTTTGTGCAACATAAAGTGCAGTATCCTCTGCAATATGCCATTATCGCTTTTGATCCTCGGATATGGATTTTTTTTTCTTTATCAACTTTGGTCTTTATTAGTTGTATCCTGGGATAGGGACAATTTAACCCCGTCAGCCTTGAAAAAAAGAAAGAAACATGGGTAAACCACTTTCAATCTTTGCCAACTTTTTATATGAAGTGTATTATAACATCCCATATTATGAAATTTAAATATTTAATTAATTTAAATATGTAAAAATGTCTGTGTTTAGAAAACTAATGACTTGAATTAATTATATATGATAATTTGAATATTGGAATAACTCAAATTGTGAATCCTATATTTAAAATGAAATTAAATTGATTTTGGAACTTACGTAAAATCATATTCGAGTATGAATAATAATAATAAACTTTTATCAAAGAACTTAAGTGTATTGAATTCAATTTACAATAAGTCAATTTAGTTAACACATGAAAATAGTGTTTAATGCATATCATTTCGGATTTGGACGAAGACGGTTTCACCAGTAGAATAACAAACTATTGTAAAATATTTAGTTTCGTAGCGATCAGACTTACTGTGTGGAAGATTGTAATATTATAATGGGATTCGAATTGTTAACTCTTGTATAAAACCAAATCGACTTTCGAAATTAGTTCCGTTAATTTTGGAAAAGGGGTAATTAATTAGTTTGAAAAACTTGTCACATGAATAGCGTTTTTTAGAATATCCTATATAAGGACCTCATTCATGGTCTCTAATAGACGATCAAAGCATCAAGGTCGCCGAAAATTCCAAATAACCGCATGCGACACTATTCTGTTTTTTGTAAAAATATGCATTTTTCGTCGCGTTTCAGGTGTCGGGATCTGAAAAGAAAAGGAAGGAAAAGGGTGGCCGAGGCGTTGGAGTTGGTTGGAGGTTGATTGGTAGTTGGGCAATAAATTTATAGGCATTTAAATGGTTTTTATTCTAGGGTGTTATCTGGCAAATTAGTGAATGGAGGGGAATCAGTGCTTCGGGCAAGAAGTCGGCTTGGTGGTGAGGTAATGGTGGTAGATCACAGTGGTGCTTAGATGGCCGTAGTTCAGCATGGTAACGCGACTTAGGGTCGGAGCATGGTCGGGTTACGTAATCGAGGAAGATGAATTAGCGGTCGATTAATTTAGTTAATTACGGTGATTAAGGTTAAGCTAATGACTTTCATTAATTTATTTAATTTATTTTAATTTGTGAATAAAATTACAATTGCAATAATTATTTTGTACGAGGTTGAATTTGGATGAGGACAGTTGTGTGGATTTGTGTCAACGAATTTATAATACGGAATTGGATTGGATGCATGCCGAGCTAGTTAGGATTTTAGTTAAAATTGAGCGCTTATGATATTAACTGTTCGACAACTCGAAAGCGTTATCTGGATAATTTGGTGAGTGCAAAATCACACTTTTTGAAATACTATTATGCCATATAATAATAGTGTAGAGTGTTTGATTTCTTATTTGGGAGGTTTACAAATTTACCAGTTGGCTTGAATATATTATTCCAACCCATAAAGTGGATGATCTTTGACACTATCTGTTTAGTAGCAGATGATTCACATTATATGATTATATACTGAATGTATTGTAGGGGGAAAGGTTGGAGAGCCAACTAGATTCCTCAACATTGTTGACTTATTCATATATTTTATGTATATGAGTTATATATAAGTTGTGATGTAGGAAGACTGGTTGGAGAGAACCAACATGATTCCTTGCTATGATTATTCTATTCATATTAATAGATATATGTTGAACTTGAACTCCATTATGATAATTAATCAATAAATAGTATTGGTTAAGTGTTTGGTGGTTGTTGGCCTTAAAGAAGTATTTTTCTGTACTACGTATTGCCATTTAACAAATATAATAATTAAGAAGCAAGTTTTATAAATGTATCTTATAAAGAATTTTATAAATGATTTTATAATGAATTCAATTTTTTAACAAATTTTGCAAAAGCTATTTAAGTGTTCTATACTTAACCAGATTTTGATAGTAAGCATTATGAAGTTATGTTAATGGAGATTCATAACCAATCAAGTTTTAATTAATTTCCATTTGCTTTAAACCAAGTCTAATAAATAGCATGATGAATTTATAATCGACTTATAAATGATTTCAGAACTTATGATAGAGTTATAATGATAAAAGATCTTAATGTTAAGTCATAAGCGAATTGATTTCAAAAGTTAAATATATTATAAAATAGAGTATAAAATATTCACATTTAACTCGGTATTGAATTCTGAGGATGAAATTCGTACTGTTCGTATGAATTTGAACCGTGATTTCACCATTGTTCGAAGAATAGTACAAGTGGAATGCAAAAGTTAGCATTGAGTTTACTAAATCTTATCACTATACATATTCCACTCAATAGCAGTGTTTTGCGGTTTACATTAAATGATTTACTGTATAACGTTGTTTTGTCATGATACTTCCAAAGTATTGAAAATATATGATTTTTGATTACGCTTATGTCCATAAGATATGTGTATGTATATAATTTTCAAAATGTTGAGAGATTTTTGAATATGCTTGTTCCGTTGAGATAAGTAAATGAAACTAATTTTTAAATCGATGAAATGATTTTAATAATGATTTTTAATTAAAAGGGATTATCTGCTGTTTTGTACTTAACCATACACCTATGGTTGATATTTAAATAATAGACTATATCCATTTACCCTTTTAAAATATTGTTGTTGGTTAGAGGAATCGGGGTCGGAACTGAATCTGGAACGACTTCAAATTGGCTTTCATTCAGAATTGCATGTATCTTGATGATTATGACTTATGAAGGCATGGACCCTCAGAATGGAATGGATTGCTTATTGATTGTCTCTTTTTAGCTGCCAAGATTATATTACACCAATGGTCCTACACTTCGGGAATCTGCATGATGCGAGGATTTTTTGTGACTAATTCTAGGAGTGATTCTCGATAAGATGTGGTAAAAGAGTACCTTTGATTTGTCTTGCTCTTGAATAACTTATTTGGACAAGTGTCTGACATTGCATTTCTAAGACCATGTATATTGATCTATATAAGCGTGCATTTGTTTGGTTATGTAGGAGGAAACTCTTACACTTAGCACCCTACCCCGATAAATACGATCTCAGAGGTTGTATTTTTTGCGCGAACCGATTAGTATGTTGATAGAATATGAAATGTGGCATTTTTTCCCTTAAGAATCATACAAACATTGAAGGATTAAGTCTATGATAGAACTATAAGACGAGCACTCACGAGGTTCGTGTACTTATGCCTCAACCAAGGTCGTTCGTACACAAAAAGGTTAAACCTAAGACATGGCTCGAGCATGGTAGCAAAGATTGATCACTTGTGCCAAGCAAAGTCGCTTGAACATCAGAACGAGGTGGGCCGATTTGCTAAGCATAATCAGGATTGGTCATATAGCGCAGCACGGTCATGCAAAGATGTTGCGCACACAAAGCTAGCTCGAGAATGGCACGACGCAAGAAACAGCAAGGGTCGCGTATCCTGCGAAGATCGTCTATATTTGAAGAAGTCGCTCATCCTTGTACCAAAGAAGCCGGTCACACAAGATGAAAAATGGAATTGGCTCTAGTAACATGCTCCACTCTGAAGTCGTTCGTTCATGCTACTCCAGTCGATCAAGCCAGAGGTCGTACATGTATCCCATGTCCGCTCATAGATTGCAATCACAGTCGCGCGCTCATTCCGCAATCAGCTAGTAACATCTCAATCAGACTCTGCCCACCGGTCGATCAGATACCAGTTCCCGAAGGGTCGCACTTACATTCCGACCTACAAGATTTGACTGTTCACTTATACACCAACACAGGACTTCTGGCCAATCGCTTGTGTGCTCATCACCTGACAGCTCGCCCAAACTGCTCGCTTCTATGAAGTCGGTCGCTCCTATGAAGTCGCTCACTCTTATGAAGTCGCTCGCATATAACAGCTGGATACAACTATCAACAGTTGGTTACAGCTAAGCAGTGGCATCTTAGTAAGTAACAGAATAAGCGATCTGTAACCTGCATATACGGAACTTAACTCATTTCTTCAGGGGAGCTCACATATAAATAGGCCATGGCTTCCATCATAAAGGGGACCTTTTTGCCACTACGAAGTGCTGTAGAATTCTTCCGTCCACCAATCCTTAAGCATTCCAATCATCTTCCTCGTCTCCATTGGAAGATCCCTCATCCACTTGGCCATGGCATCCATCGAGATCACCTAAGTAGCGAAGAGATCGAAAATTCTCCTTTATCCTCCTCTAGAACAAGGACTTACTCTTCTCCTCCATTGATTTTATCATTTCTTCATTGAAATCCATGAATTTAAATGAGATATATATGTGAGGAAGAGAATATGTTGTAAAAGAGAGAGGATGCATGTATAAAGAGGGTTTATATGCTTTGTAATCACTGTCATGATAATGCAAACTACATTCATAGTGGACGTAGGCCTAGCTTAGGACCGAACAACTCTAAAATCTCGTCTCCATTTTACTTTCCTCGCATTTTTATTATAAACTTCTAATTGAGTATGGCTCCATTTACTTTCTAACCACATTGGTGAAGTACAACTTTCATACCCTTGGTGTTTGAGCCAATTTTTCGTGAAAACATTTGGCGCCCACCGTAGGGCCGTATTTGCATCTTTCCCTATTGAAGTCTAACCAGATTTGCTAAGAAAAACTTTGAAACCATGGATGTGCCGAAGTTACTTATGAAATCGACGATCCCACCGGCAATGTTAATATTGTCACATCGCATACTACCCATTTTGAGGTAGGAGAATCATCAGAAATTGAAATAGCTATAACCAAAAGAGAGTTGGAAGAAGCAATGGAAGGATAACGAGTCAAATAACTATTGCAAGCAATGCAATGATGACGAAACTTGAGTCAACGTTCGCTATTCATGCCGCTACCGCAAGGGCCACCCTAAGTGCCACTTGTTTTCCACCCTCTCGAAAGAGTCACACATATGGTACCGAATCTTCTACTTCAAGCGCGAAACAGGGAAATTCTATTCAGGAAGTTGCATATCATGCCAATCTGGACCGTGAAAAAGCTAAGGACCCCGTGCGTAACTATTTCGATGACACAACATATCAACAGAAAAATAATCCCACCATGGCGGCATTTCTCTCAAAAGAAAGCCCAGATCCCTTGTCTCCAGACCATGGTTACACACACAGACAAGGATCTGGCGAAGAGGAAGGCATTCGTTCCGTGGATTGGAACCAAGAGCAAGAATATATTTTAGGAATATCACGGGGAATTGTGAAGGAGAGCTTGAAGAAAGAGGATAATCGAAAAAAGTGGGAATTTTTTCCTACTAAGACTCCGCTTACTGAAAGAATTAGAATGACTATATATCCGCAAAAATTTAAACCTCCAACGGTGTAGTCCTATAATGGGACAGGCGACCCCAATGTGTTCCTGTGCAAATATGATCAGCATATGAACAGTGCACACGCCACCGACGAGATCAAATATCTACATTTCCTAGATTATCTAGAAGGGGTGGCCTACCTCTGGTTCACAAAGCTACCGCCGAATTCCGTGGACAACTTCACTACCTTGGCTAAACTATTCAGTAAGCAATTCAGGTTCCAAGTAGCTAGGTTCTGGGATGTCATGGAGCTAGGTGAAATACAAAAAAGACCGGGAGAGTCCGTCAAAGCTTTTCTCACCCGCTTCAATATGGCAGTGGCTGAAGCTGAAAATTATGTGCCCCGTCTAGTTCTGATGGCTTTGAAAGGGGCCATATGTAAAAATACCAAGTTAGGGCGGTGGATTAAGAAGAAGAAACCATGTACACTTGAACAACTACTCAATAAAGCTGAAAACTATATGAGTGTTGAAGAGAATTCGGTGTGTGAACAGCTAAAAAGGAAAGGTAGTGCGCAAAGTAGCTTTGATGGTCAGAAGAGAAGTAACGAAGGAAAAGATAACCGAGCTAAGAAGAAGCTATGCTTTTTTAAGAATTCTGAGCTTACCTCCCTTAATGACACTATAGGGAACATCTTCATGGCAAAAAAGAATACCGAGAAATATCCGATCCCAAAACGAATGCTGGTCAAAGATGTCACTACAAGATCAGGAAAGTTTTGTCAATTTCATAACCAGCCAGGGCACGATACTAATGATTGTAGGCATTTAAAATCATTAATTGAGGAACTAATCAGGAAGAATCATTTTCTGCAATATGTGTAAGTCCGCGAACACTGCTCCAACTCTCTACGAACAAAGGGCAACAAGTAGTGAAGAGATCGCTCAAACCAATTCAAGGCTAGCCCATACTTAAGGATCAGTAGTCAGCGTTCTGGTTATGGCGACTCTGAATAAGCGACCTCCATCACTTTACATTGCTTTATTACTTTGTTTTGCTTTCTTACTTAGGAACCCGTAGTTACTTTACTCTGTTCTATTACTTGTTACATTCTTGTAAGAAGTTGACGATGATTCGCTTGCGGTGTATTAAACAAAGACCATATAAATCAAAAGTCATGTGCTTACCTAAATAATGTACTTGTAAGCTCATACTACAAATTGGTTTCTTAAATGTAGGGCATAATAGAAGCGATCGCTCATCTACAACTACACCGTAACGGAAGGCTTCCTAAAGAACATTTCAAGCAAAGCAGCTCGAGAGCGAAGGACATCATGCGAATTAAGCAAGATAAATAAACACATCGCTTCAAAAGAATAAGCTGTTTTGGGGAAAATAGTGAAAATCATAGCAAACAAACAGCAAGTCAGAAGGCTGCACTTTTCACCATGAAGCACGCAAAACTCTTAGCAAGCATCAATTGAAGGGCTTGGCATCATGCTTTGAGGAAAATACAATGGTAGTATCAAATTTTTCCCACGAATAAAAATTGCTAGTCCTAGAGAGTCACCTTCTAAGGCATAGGACACAAACTCCTTAAATCGAAATAGAATTCGACAAGAGGAACTAGTGTCCACCTCTTGGGGTGATGCATAAAATTGGAAAGAACAACAATACCTAGGCTGGAAGCACCATTCCTAGTGCCAGAAGGACCGGCAAAACATGCTGGAAGGACCAGCGCAATCAGAAATCCTAGTCGAAAGGGGGTAACAAAATTTCTAGCCGAAAAGGGGTAATAGAAATCCTAGCCGAAAGGGGGTATCCATTTTAGGTCTTTCTTGATTTCAAAATAATCAAATCAAACAAGACCTAAAATGGATCGGAACTTGAAACCCAAGAACTCCCCTGGGGGCACACATTCAAACCTCAATCTCCGAAGGGCTTGGGCCACCAAGTTAGCGAGAAATGGGGGATGAATACATAAAAATAATAATAACGACCTTGCGCGTTTAAAAACCTAATCCCCGAAGAGCTTGTACTGTTAGGTTAGCGAGAAACACGGTTTACCTATTCAAAAGTCATGAACTGATCGACTAAAATTAAAATTATAGCTATAACTAAGAGAATTTATGAAAAATCGATCGTTTCTACCCCAATAGAGTTACAAAGTACTTTGGTATGGGGGCATCGCCATCGTGTAAAAATCAATAATGCTCAGTTAAACAAACCACAAGCTTGTTACAACTTTACAACAAAGAATAAGCATTTGATGGGATCGTTCGACTAACGAGATTGAATCCCCGTGAAATACTATCATTCATAAAAACGAACAGCGGAATCATTATAATACCAAACGTGACAACTTGGGTATACGAGAAAAAAAGTATTAGGTAAGGACCGGAACTCGCATGTACAACCGATCTAAGTGAATGACAAAAAAAGAAAATAGATTGAAATCAAAGCATAAGGATCACAAATGCTACTTCTTAACAGAAAAGGGACAAGATGAACCGGCTGCTTAACATCCACCCCTTGTTCCTTTGTTTACACAAGAATTATCGGGAGAAGACAAGTTAATGATTCCTAGGCTATTTGTAATGGGCTTCTTTCTGCGTATCAGAGTGGACACAGCCTTAGTATTCCAAATTTCATCCTCGTCTTCCAGATCAGACATGTTAAGTAATGTTGGGTCTCTCGGTAGAGGTGCGGTGCGTGGGCTAATACTGGTTGATACTAAAATGGAGTCAATAGCGGCAGTTTGAACAACGGTACCACCAGTAGACAAAGGAGGTGGAGAAGTCGGACCTGATGCGGATTAATAGATGTCAATTTTACCTGGGGTTACTGGGTATACAAGGTCGACCTCATAGTTATTCACATTTAAAGAGGTGTCGTTATGGCTTGCACATTGTTTGAGAATATTTTCCTGAACTGCGTGTTCTTTAATAAGTTGAACTCCGGTAGCATCCTGGACAAGGTGATCTGTAGGGGGAGTTTGAAAACTTGAAGCTTCAACGTCAATAAGACTGGATGGACTACGAGTGGTAGTAACATCTAGGGTTTTTCCCTTAGAAGAACGAGCTTGTTCGTCCGCCAGCATTTTCCTACCTCCAACCAAAGCCTTACAGTCTTGTTCTTCCAAAACGCTTTCCTGGAGATAATCATCATCAGCACCGTCGGAATATGAGAGCACTCGTTCCTAAACAAGAGCCAAAGTTCGTGGAAAACCCTTGTTAAGATAACTTAAACTTTCGCAGTTCATAACACTATAAACGTAAAATCGAAACAGAGTATTGTCAGTCTTAATTCTGGCCTCATCAAGGGCTTTGCGCAGCTTGATTCCGCCTTCTTTCAGATCCCTTAGAACCTCATTCTGAGATCATTCTGAGAATTAATCTTGTCCTCAAGAGCTTCTTTTTCTTGTTGATAAGAAGCCGAGACCCGTCTCTTTAAAGCCAGTTGACATTCAGCAAGTTCTTAAGCAGATTGAGCTTCTCGAAATTGCCCCCTTACAGCCTCAAGCTCTCTTTTAGGTTCCTTATTTTTAGCCTCCAAGTTGTTCACTCTATAATCCCGCTCTTTAAAGAGGCGATTTCAGATTCTTGAAATTTGATCAAGTGAACCAACCTAGCTTTATCATTCTCCAAGTGGTCAATATGATCAAGATGCCAAGCATTTAGTTTTTGTAACTCATAACCAAATTTAGCCCAAACCCTAGTTGCTTATCAATATTGCTCATGGCCAAGTTCAACCGTGTTTTGTGCTGACTCCTAGAAGTATTAAACTGAGTAATCATACAGCTCTTTATAGTACTTAATCCCTCAACAGCATCTTGCCTATCATTTGGATGCAGATCTAAATCAAAGAACATCCCCCTTAAATCTCAACCGCCGAAACGATCCCTAAGCATCAAGATTCCAGGCGGGACCCTATAAGGGGGGCGGTCGAGAATCATTTGGATATGAGCAAAGGTTGGTACAATGGATCGTTCAGGGAAAGGGGGAACATCGGGAGCCAGGAAATCAGTTGATACAGAACGTTTCTGAGTCTCATTGTTGCCTTAATCGTTCCTGCTACTTTTCTTTGCCTCTCCCTCTATATGGTGCTCACCTTTATTGCCCTTATCCAATATCTCTGCATGATTGGATCCTTCCACCCTTAAAGAATCAGTTATTGGAAGATTGAGGATGTGTTGTGATTCGAAGATGGCTGAGAGCGCTTTAAGCAATGAGAAAGGTGAGACTGTAAAAGATTTTTGAGGATCAACAGAACCAACCTGTCAGGAGAAGTTGTCTGATAGTGAGTGTTCCATGCTTACACCTGGCAAAGGGAAGCAAAAGCAGAATTTCAGCAAGCATACAAAGAAATTATAAGATTTGCGAGAGAGCATAAAGTGCTTATAATAATTGCATTTTAATGCACATCCAAAAACAAACCAATTTCGAAGGGAGTTCCTAGATCAAATGCTTTCCCAGGCCTTTGGGTAGATTCTCAAGATCTTTCCATATCAGACGCTATAGGATTAGAAGTCACAATATCACCCCTGACTAAGATAATTGACGGTGTCTAATCTCCCAAGCTTCCAAAAGTTCCTGCGGAACTCTCTTCTTGAATAATAAGAGGAGCACGGTTTTCAATAATCTTTTCAGAAATTATGTTACCAATTGTACCACCTATGTTTTCATCTATTCCTTTATCGTTCCCTTCGGTAATCAAAGGCAAAGAGGATCCTAGTGAAAATTGGCCACTATCACCAAAGGTTAAGCGTTCCTTTTTGGTAAGGGGTTTGCCAGTTGTACTTTGTGTATACGCCGAAGTTTTCTTAATGGATCGCGAAGGATGGAGTAACTTTTCCTTCTGAAAGCAACGCCTGTTTACTCCTCTCAGACTTGTCAATAGCAACCAAAGAATTGAGAAGCGCCTGGTCAAGGACAAGGCCTTCATTGGGAGGAATTACTGAAAAATGGAAAGAGAACCAAATAAAAAAGAAGAAGAGAAAGAAAAAGCAAAGATTTCAAAGTAAGGACAGTTACCTCCTTCCATCCACCCCCCATAGAAGTTACCAGGACATCGAACATAAAAATATTGATTTGGAAATCCCTTGGCACTGTCTGTTAAACCAGTAATAATTCTACAATATCTGCCTTCCATAAAAATAAAAGAGGGACCGTCCTCCTCCCTTCTTTCGAAAGCGTATAATGAACAGATATCCTGGAATGTTTGTGCTCGTTGCTTGAGCCTCATAAAAAGTATGTATAGCCCTAGTAGAATATGATATCCATTGGGATGTAACTGGAATGGGGCAATGGCCAGGTGCCGCAAAACAGACCCTAAATAGGGAAAGGGGGAAAAGATCCACTGGACAACATATGATGATTGACTGCTACATATCCAGAGGCGGACGATCAGCCGAATCATCTTTCCTTGGAAATCTGGTTTCACCTTTAAAAACCCAAAACGAGCACACGTCTGCTGGTATAAGCGAAATGGGAGTGTCGATTTACGACTATTAGAGGAAACCCATTCAAGGATTCGAGGTGGGGGGAAGATTGGCTAACATTCACTCTAGGGCCAACAGCCGGGGCAACCTCAGTCACCTGATCAGGACCTTTGAGCTTTCCAGACGTGGCCCATTCCTTAGGATCTTGAATAAATTGGTTTATAGCTTGCATTTCCGCATAGGTAGGTAGAGAAACAAGTTACAGCTAGGTTGCTAATAATTAAATGAAAACAACTCTGAGTGAATGTGCCATTCAAACTGAAAACCATCAACTATACTTAGTCCTCAAAACCTACTAGAAGTATAAGAGATCGAAGGTGAAGCTGCGAGCTTAGAAGTGTACGATAAGGTTTGTCATGACAGATTAAGCATTACAAGGAAAGTTCATCCAATAAAAATGAACCAGTATCGACCGGTTGCACGTAACCCTTGCATGTACAAAAGGCTCTGGCCCGGTCAGTTATAAATAACTACTGGTCGTGCATAATAAATGGATGCTACCAGTAACAAACAGAACATGAAACAGTGATAACAATGTCAAGGTTCTATGGCATGGGCATTCCATCAAACAGTTGACGAAGGCATGGTAAATTAAGGACAACATTTCAAAGACATTTCAACAAGCAGCTTGCTGACATATTATTGAAATCAGAAAATCAAGGTGGCTTTTGTGCGAATCAGATATATCAAATGATTACACACACACCCCTAGAGAGTACTAAGTCAAATCAACGTATTCCAGCCATTGCAATCACAATAAAACTACCGAAAGTTTCAATACATGCTCAAATAATTCAGTTCTTATCAACCAGGAACTTTATGAAGTTAGTTGGATTAATCCAAAAGCAAAGTTTAGTGAAGAAATTCACTTACAGACGAGTAAGCGGATCCAATTTTAAAGGAGAAATGCTCTAACTGATTTCGAAATCGAAGAAACTCAACCTAAAAAGATCAGGCGCAATGATAAATTGAGGGAGGTAATGCAATCGAAGCCTGGGAGTAATCGGAGGCAGTAGGAAATCTCTTATAGTAGAGCCGCCATTAAAGCGGGACTTTTAGAAAGATGAAATACGTAAAGAGCGGGAAAATGAGGAGACGGTACTTAAAGAAGGCTAAAACGCCCTTTCAGATTAAAGTGACATGACAGCCCAGTCAGGTCTGGATAACCTGCTTAACTATACCCGAAAAACAACCCATCAAATCCAGTCAACAAATAACTATGTCTGTGTGCGAGCGACTATAAGGATGTTCAATTTTGCATAAGAATGGGTTGTTGGTAAGTATACTCGTCTTACAGAAAATTGGACTTAATCCATCAAATGATGTTACATTTTATTATTTTGAAGCATGTAATCTTTACAAATTAAAAGATTATAAACTTTGAGGGGCAAATGTTTATCCCTTAAGAATCATACAAACATTGAAGGACTAATTCTATGATAGAACTATAAGACGAGCACTCACGAGGTTCATATACTCATGCCTCAACCAAGGTCGCTCATACACAACAAGGTTAAACATAAGCCATGGCTCGAGCATAGAAGCAAAGATTGGTTGCTTGTGCTAAGCAAAGTCGCTTGAACATCAGAACGAGGTGGGCCGAATCGCTTAGCATAATCAGGATTGGTCATATAGCGCAACACGGTCATGCAGAGAGGTTGCGCACATGAAGCTAGCTCGAGAATGGCATGACGCAAGAAATAGTAAGGGTCGCGTATCCCGCGAAGATCGTCTATATTTGAAGAAGTCTCTCATCCTTGTACCAAAGAAACTGATCGCACAAGATGAAAAATGGAATTGGCTCCAGTTACATGCGCCACTCTGAAGTCGTTCGTTCATGCTTCTCCGGTCGATCAAGTCGGAGGTCGTACATGTATCCCATGTCCACTCATAGATTGCAATCACAGTCGCGCACTCAGTCCGCAATCAGCTGGTAACATCTCAATCAGATGCTGCCCACCGGTCGATCAGATACCAGTTCCCGAAGGGTTGCACTAACATTCCGACCTACAAGATTTGATTGTTCACTTATACACCAACACAGGACTTCTGGACAATCGCTCGTGTACTCATCACCTGACAGCTCGCCCAAACTGCTGGCTCTTATGAAGTCGCTCGCTCCTATGAAGTCGCTCGCATATAACAGCTGGATACAACTATCGACGGTTGGTTACAGCTAAGCAGTAACATCTTAGTAATTAACGGAACAAGCGACCCGTAGCCTACATATATGGACCTTAACTCATTTCTTCAGGGGAGCTCACATATAAATAGGCCATGGCTTCCATCATAAAGGGGGACCTTTTTTCCACCACGAAGTGCTGTAGAATTCTTCCCCCCACCATTCCTTAAGCATTCCAATCATCGTCCTCATCTTCATTGGAAGATCCTTCGTCCACTTGGCCATGGCATCCATCGAGATCACCAAAGTAGATAAGAGATCGAAAATTCTCCTTCATCCTCCTCTAGAACAAGGACTCCTTCGCCGACTTACTCTTCTCCTCCGTCGATTTTATCATTTATTCATTGAAATCCATGAATTTAAATGAGATCCATATGTGAGGAAGAGAATATGTTGTAAAAGAGAGAGGATGCATGTATAAAGAAGGTTTATATGCTTTGTAATAATTGTCATGATAATGCAAACTACATTCATAGTGGACGTAGGCCTAGCTTAGGGCCGAACCACTCTAAAATCTTCTCCATTTTACTTTCCTCACATTTTTACTGTAAACTTCTAATTGAGTACGGCTCCATTTACTTTCTAACCACATTAGTGAAGTACAATTTTCGTACCCCTGGTGTTTGAGTCATTTTTTGGTGAAAACAACATTCAAAGATGATTTTGTGCTATATGAAAGGTAATTTTTTACCTTGGGCCTTACCACATGAAAAATGGAGAAACATGGCATGCAGTAAGACTATGTGGGACACACCCATTAGGGTATGGTAGTTACTCTTCTAAATACGAGACTCTTTATATGTCGAGTATGATGGTTATGCTTAGCGCTCTGAGATAGGTTAGGATGATCAAGGTGATGTTTATTTGGTCTTTCACCATCTTTGGGGCAGTGTAGTTGGCCGGTCTTGTTAGAAGAGCAAAGGGCGGTTAATTCTTAGTGCGTCCCTCCAGAGGTGTACTGTACGGATGATATCCTTGGCCTTGCAATTTTGTATAGAATTCAATTCCCCTCTAGTGTACCTTCCAATTTATTTATAGAGCCTGCCATACCTTGAATTTAATAATAACAACAATTTTATATATTTGATTTACTTTACTTTATGGGTTTTATTCCACATATCATTAAAAATAATAGCGCTTGATTTAATTAGAGTGTTTGGTTATAGTTACGAAAAACTTCGTCCATGTTTATGCGTACTGTAGTCTTATGAGATATCGTTTCTTTCAGAAGATTTTCTAAAATTAAGAATTTTCTTTATGATGTGAGTTTTCTCACCTTTGTATTCTATATTGACCCAGGCATTATTTTCATTGATGCTTGAGTCAGACTGAATATACTTTTCAAACTATATTTGGGTTGCTTGTAGCCTCGGGGGAGGAGCTTGAGCTCAAGACATATTCTTGTATTAAATATTTTTCTGTTGTGCTATGCTATAATGTGCTTAATGTCGCTTTCTACTGTGCCATGCTATGTTATGTTTGATGATGTTTTCCACTTTTCTGTGATGTTGTATGTATCAAAAATTATAAGGATAGGTTATTAAAATTGTCCTGGTTGATTTATTTGTTTTGTATTTTGATTCACGTATGTCTATACATTTTTCTATTTTATGTAAGAACATTGTATTATTATAGTTTATTCATTCCGTTCTAAGATTCCAATTGACCTATTATGTCGCCTTCCTCTTGTTGGATCTAGATTAACCCTAGAGGGGGTGAATAGGGTTTATCACAGTTTTTTTAACAGAATTAAAATTTAATGATATATATAATAAAAAACATATCACAGAATATAGCAGAAACAGAAATGCAGAAAATAAATCACACACAGATATACCCAGCTTCGGCAAAACCCTGCCTACTGCTGCATTTCTAAGGTTTCTACTAGGTGATAGAACAGATCCCGCATACAAGACCATGTACACTAGCAAACCCTGCTCCTATTCTAACCCTACGCTCAAAACCCAAGACTGATCAATATCCCCTCGATCAAATTCCCTTGATTACGACCCCGTAACCAGTAACCCAGATTTTACAGACTCTGTCAACTGTCAGTCAACACCCTGACTGATTCCTCTAGTATTTTACAAACACTAGAAAAACTGTTTAGAATTGTTTACAGAAAAAAATTGAAAAACAAAACAATACAAAATAAAATCCAAAACAAGAGAAACCCTAGTTTTAATTTAAAATTTTAAAACTCCCCCTTTAATAGTTAGACTTGGCTTAGCCAAGCTAAGTAGGCTCCCCCCCCTTATTTTCTTTGTCCCGATGTCTTCAAAAAATATGGCGGCCTCCAGAAAGAAACTAGGGTTTCTGATTGCTTCCCCTAAATCGATCGATTGCTGAAAGAAATGATGAATATTGATTTTCGAGTTGCTCGTTTACGTCGTTCGTCTCTGGTCAATGATTCGGGTTGGCTTCTGATCGAAAACAATAGTGGGTAAATTCTGATTTTTACTTCATTGATTGAAATTGTGGATTTTGTTTTTCGACTCTCTGCCTGTGATGTAAAAGGTGTGATTAAATAGGATTATATATATCCTAAAAATATGATTTCCTCGTATGACTTGGCCTGGTTGTTCCTTGATTTTTTGCGGTTTCCTATTCTGGTTTGTGGCATTGATTGAATTCGAGAAGTTGTGGAAATTTTGTGGTCCCTTAAAAAAAATTCTTGCGTGATTCCTTGCCAAAGTTGAATACTGATTTGAAATGTTTGGTGAGTACTCCCTTGATTACTTTCATTTCTGGAAAGTCATTGATTTGCAAAAGAAACTTTCCTGAAATTTGTTAGAGCAAATCTGGAAAAAACAAATGTTGCCCCTCCTTTTTTTTGTTTTTAATTCGATTTCCTTGAATTGATGAATCACCAAAAATGTTTTTGCCCCTTGTATAAATTCATGCTTGATAGAATGATCCCATAAATCATGTGTAAAAATAGAATCCTCGTGTTATGTATGTAGTCTTCAATGAGTCTCTGAATTAGTGGAAGTTTTTGAAAATTGCCCCTTAAAAAAATCCCAAACAAATGCATATTGATTTGTTTTAAAACTTGAAAGAAAACTTGCCAAATATGGATTCTTTGATTGATATTCTGCTCTGCCTTATTGAATGAATAATTTCTGGAGATAAATGTGATATCTTGCCATGTCTTGACCACTGTATTTTCTGTTTAAAACAATCTGGAACCACTGATCTCTTTCATGAGTGTCGTGTATACTGGAAGTAATTTTGGAGACAAAATAAAAATTGTTTTTGCTCAAAAATATGATTTCTGGAATTTTGTAACCATTCATAATTCTTGCCTATTTATGTTTTATATATTTCTGGAAATCAATGTATTTCTTTTGTCATATCTGGAAACAGAAATTTTTGCACTTAAACTGTTGCCATAACTGTCTTGAGCAGTTTCTAGAATTTAACATATGCCATTTCCTGATTTCAGTATGCTGTTTTTGCTTTGCCATATTTGTTCATTGAGAAAACTGGAAATATACGACTTTACTCTTGCCCAAATTGCCACTAGTGAATTCCACACTTATCTTGTTGAAACAGTACTTGTATTTGGGCTGATCACATAGTTGAACCATAAATCATGCTCCCATTTCATTTTGCATGATACTTGAGTTGCCTTTTACTTTATTTACTCGGCCATGTGAATGCACTTTGTTTAAAAACTTGCCAAACAAAACTCCTATAGATTCCTTGAGTCATCCATGAATATGCTGAAAGTCTTCATACACACATTTATGTTACTTGTAGAATCTGAACTAGTTTGCCACCAATTATCCATGCACTTGTTTGCATGTCGGCTCGACCATGCCATGTTTACTTTGCTGATTTGTTTGTATTTTTGGCTCCATGTTGACTTTGGCTATGAAACTCCATGTGTATACATACAATCATGTATGTATACATGTGTGTGTTGAAATTGTCCGATCATTGAGTTGCTTTCATGTAGGCTGTTTTGTTTGGGTTGTTTGTTCTTGACATTTGCATTGTGTTGAGCATGGTCCATGTGGCTGCTCCACAGCTGCTTACTACTACATTCTGATTGGCGAGGCAGTGCACACATGTGTATATGCAGCCATCAGACAAGATTCCCTGTCCCTGTACTGTACATATACAAACTAACTAGACATAGATGAATCAGATCAAGTCATGAAAAATGATGAGAAACACACCAAAAATCTAAGGCAAATAAAATTTTCAAAATAAAAATTATATTCGCTAGAATTTAGAATATTATTTCTATTGCAGTGTACTGTGTGTGTGTTTCATGTGACAGGTAAGCAGAAGATGACTGGACTGACAGTGAGCTGGGAAGACAGAAGGCAGTGACTGAACTGATAGTGAAGCATTCAGAAAACACAACACAAGAAAAATGACAGTGAATGAGTGTAAAATGAAATTGTACAGAGTGAATGTAAATGAATTGTAAATGAATGTACAAAGAGTGTAGAGTGAACTGTATATGAGTCAGACAGTGAAAATGTATATATATATGATTTGTACTGTTATTTGTAATAAACAAATTCGTTCGAAATAAAATATTATTTTATTGTTGTTAAACAAACTTGTCTATTTTATTCATTCAATTTACAAGTACAAGTATTCTGTGAGTGTATTTAAATAGTGGAGTATTGAATAGCTGTACTGTTTGAATGTTGAAATAGAATATTCAATTTAAATAAAATACTGTATGAATATATGAATGTTTGTACAGTCGTATTCTATTTAAATACAAATATTATATTCCTGTCTTTGATGTATATATAGAACAGTACAGTAACAAACACATTTCAGATAATAAATATTTGGTTGTTATCATCAAACAAAAAATCATATAATTGTGTATACAACACCGTTATATACAACAATCTCTCCCTTTTGATGATGACAAACAAATAAAAGATTTTGAGCACAATAAATGTGTTTGACAGTGAAAATTGAACTCCCCTTATTTATCATCTCCCCCTACAACAGAAAACTCCCCCTATAACTGTGCATGAGTGAAATGAATGATATGGATAACAATAAATTTTCAAAATTAAATATATTTATAAAATATTCACTCATAAATCAAAATCTCAACCCATTCTCCCCCTTTTTGTTATCATCAAAAGGATTCAAAATTTAAAATATAGATGAATAATGACTAAACAATATAATTTCATCTTAAGAGGAAGAATGGTCATCATAAATCTCAATCAGTCAAACAAAATCATAATAAACTGAGAACAGGTGGTATATTTCACATTGTAGAGAATGACAGATTTACGATGAATTTTATACAAATGGAGAGAGTTACAAAAAATATGATTTCCAATTATTTTCAAAAGATTTTTGTAAAAAAGGAGCACAAAAAAACAGTGATGAATTTGGACTATAATTAATAATTCAATTTAAGTGACAAAATCGAATAATCTCAAATCCCAATACCTATCAATCAACAGATCATAATACATCATAAAATATTAACACATTTCACAAATTAGAACATGGATTGATAGGTTGGTTTTTACACACCAATGAGAATTTCAAATTAATTTCTATTTATAGCACATTTTTTCTTTTTCTTTTTATTTTATTTAAGAGCACACTGACCACGCATAACCAGAACTTGTATATTTAAATGAGGTCAGCCGCAGCTTAAATTATAAGTTATCTCTTAACCATGCATGACCAGAGCTTGGATTTTTAAATGAGGTTAAAGACACACTTATGTATTAATTATATATGTAACGACCCAGAAAATCTGAACCAATTTAAAATTTTTAAATTGGCTAAAATAATGGATTTTAAATATTTAAAATAAATATTTTAAATAATGGCGATGAAAACTGAGTTTGAATCGACATTTGAAAACGAATATAATTAATTATAATTATATATAGAATTGAAAATGGCGCGGTAGTTCGATAATTCGATTTCAAACTTCAATTGAATATACCGGGTGTAAAACAATCCGGATTTTAGTGAAACCAAAAGTATTTAAATCTGTTAGTGAATATCTTTCTAACGAATCCGACCAATCGAAATTTGATAGCGGGAATCAAAAGATATGTCCAGTTGAAAATTCTGAATAGTCGCTATGGAATTCAGGCCCTTAAAAATGGACATTTTGCAAATGACCTCGGATTTCGACGAAACCACTTTTGTTGGATCCGCAGTGTCAAGTTATTGTTAGGTTTCAAATTTCATAATTTTTCGAATCAATATGTGAGCGTGGCAAAGGAAAACGCGTTTGACCAGTTTCTGTTGATTTTAATCGAATGGAAATTGGCCATTTTTCAAACGGTCTCAGAATTCGACGAAACTAGTTTTGTTAGGACCGTATCGTCAATACGAAGCTAGAAAATATTTTCTGGAATTTTTCTAGTTAGTATGTGACCCCGGTAATTTGAAATGTACGTTTAAAATTCAATATAGTGATTTAAATGTAAATTCAACGGAAACTGATTGTAACGATCAAATCAGCTTACGATACATATCCCATTGTGTTCGGAATGGGGGTAAAACGCTATGGACGGCAGGCGGTGGGCCTCGTTTCGAGGTCGTATGTAAAAGTCAACCTTTTTGCAAGAATATAAATAAAAAAATAAAAAAATAAATATAAAATAAAATAATATAATCTTCCCCCCCCCCTTTTCTTCCTTCTGCCCCCCCCCCCCCCCGATTTCATTAATCAGTAAAAAAAAAAACAAAGAAGAAGAAAGGAGGAGCAGTAGCGACGCCGCCCACCGCCTGTTCTCCGTTCGAAACCCTAGCGCAACCCCCGAAGCCCCCAAATCGCGCGAACTCCGACGAAGAGGAAGACACCGCCGACCGCACCACTCCAGCACCTCCCACCGCCGACCGCACCACTCCAGCACCTCCTGCCGCAGACGTCTCCAAACCCCCCCCCCCTTCTTCTTCGCAGCAATGTAAGCTGTTTTATTTTTAATTCTATTAAAACTGTATATTTTTTTAGGTTAAAACTGTATATTTTTTTTAGGTTAAAACAATTTTTTTTTTTTTTAGGATATAAACTGATTTTATTAGATTTTAAAAACTGATTTATAAAATGATTAAAAAAAAAAAACTAATTTCTGATTTTATTTTAAAAGAATTTTAAAACTGATTTGATTTTTTTTAAAAAAGAATATAAAACTGATTTTATAAAAGAAAAAAACTGAATTTTATAAAAGAATTGAAAACTGATTTTGATTTTTAAAAGGTATTGAAAACTGATTTCTTTAAAAAGAAAAAAGTCATATCTTTATATATTGGAAGTCGAAGTAAAAATCAGATTTTTATATATTGAATAGCATAGTAAAAATTCGATTTTTACATGTGTAGAGAATACGGGCGAAAGCGACAAAAGGCGAAGATTTCTATAAAGGAAGAATCGTGGTACTGGATAGCTATTGGTGAGATTTCTGATTTAAAAATATTATATATATGTGTTGAAAATGAAAGTGAATAGCTATATATAAATATCTATATATATATATATATACGCCCCTCGTCCACAAACCATGGACGATATTTATTGGTTGAAATTGTTGTGAAAATTGATTGATAACGAATGGTTGTTTGGGATTGTTTGTGATGGATATTGGTTGACTGTGGTTGAAAATACCCGTTTGTGGTTGTGAAATATTTGGTTGAAACCACATAGGATTAGTTTGTGGAAATGAAATAAATATATACATGCCGCCTGCGTGCGAACTAGATGCATGATCCCCATTGTCAAAAACCGCGAGGTTTTAAGGTAGAGCGAGGAGCCGTACTAGGGACGGTGCCGGTTTAACTACCCTGCCGTTATGCTGCCGAAATTTTGAATAATATTCGTGTGTTTGAATTATTTTCATATGCTTAAACTATATTTATTCCTTATATAGAAAACATTCATGTGTTGAATTGATATTCATTCGTTGTTTAGAAATTCTTGTGTTGAATGGTATTCATATTTTGAAACAAATTGTTCGATAATAAAAATCACATTTTTATCTATATATAGAAACTATAGAAAACATTCATGTGTTGAATTGATATTCATTCGTTGTTTAGAAATTCATGTGTTGAATGGTATTCATATTTTGAAACAAATTGTTCGATAATAAAAATCACATTTTTATCTATATATAGAAACTATAGAAAACATTCATGTGTTGAATTGATATTCATTCGTTGTTTAGAAATTCATGTGTTGAATGGTATTCATATTTTGAAACAAATTGTTCGATAATAAAAATCACATTTTTATCTATATATAGAAACTATAGAAAACATTCATGTGTTGAATTGATATTCATTCGTTGTTTAGAAATTCATGTGTTGAATGGTATTCATATTTTGAAACAAATTGTTCGATAATAAAAATCACATTTTTATCTATATATAGAAACTATAGAAAACATTCATGTGTTGAATTGATATTCATTCGTTGTTTAGAAATTCATGTGTTGAATGGTATTCATATTTTGAAACAAATTGTTCGATAATAAAAATCACATTTTTATCTATATATAAAAACTATAGAAAACATTCATGTGTTGAATTGATATTCATTCGTTGTTTAGAAATTCATGTGTTGAATGGTATTCATATTTTGAAATAAATTGTTCGATAATAAAAATCACCTTTTATCGACTATATGAACTATATAGAAAAATAGTGTTTTGAAATGAATTGTTTTACAATAAAAAACACATTTTTATTGTATGCATAAATCGTTGAAATGTGAAGTGTTAAAAATAGCCACTTGTTCAAAATAAACATATATGAGTTGAAATATTCATTAATTAACTAATGAAATGATTTGCACCTATGTATGTAACATTAGAATAAATGGTGTCTTTAAACCAAACAGAAATCAAATATGAAGTTGAATAGAAAAGGATAAATGATAAGAACTGTATATATATGTATATGCATATTCATTGAACAGGTTATAGCAAAGGGGCTAGAGAAGAGGAATAAAATTTTGTGCCCGACAAATAGGTACACATTTACTGATTTGTTTGGGTGATGATTTTGAGCCTGTTGGCTAGCCGCTTGGCTTCTTCTTTTTCTTTTTGAGATTAGAAGGACCGGGAACGCTATTTGCGATTTCCCGATGCTCCCGGTGCAGGGGAGGTTATGGCGAAATTTTTCCAAAATTTAAGGCGTTAGAAAAATATTTGAAGTGAAAACGATATAGAAATCATTGAATGAACTATATTTATATAAATATATAAATAAAATTAAAACGAAACGAAGCCGTGCAGTTCGTATTTTGAAACCGTGATTTCAAACGACTAGTACGGGAAATCCGACCATGGGATTTTCCCGAAACCTCAACCGTCGGGTCCGCCTTGGAATAATCTTTCCAACGGCACCAACCTTGTAAAAATCCAACGGTTGGATTGTCTGGAATGTTTAATTCAAATTCGAAGAAAAACAGCGCCAAAAATGATTATATTTATTTATATATATAAATATAATTATATTTAATCGAATAACGACGCTGCAGTTCGTATTTTGAAATCGAAACTTCAAACGATTGTACCGGGAGATCCGACCGTCGGATTTTCCCGAAACTGGAACCGTTGGATTCGTTTTGAAAAGACCTTTCTAATGATGTAAATTTTGCGAAGATCCAACGGTTAGATTTTCAGATATGTGTAAATCAAATCTGATGAAAAACAGCGCCACGGCCGCCTTATGGCCCGAAGCGTCGTTTTGAATAAAATGGCTATTTTAAAATAAATAAAAATAGCGATAAATAGTTATAAAATATTGTAAGCGATATGGAATGGAAATAAACTGAATTTGGTTGATTTATGTGGCTTTTGATGGTTGAATGTGTTTGGTGTGAAAATTACATTAAAGAACAATATTGGTATTGTCGAATAATTTAACCATTGAAATAAATCGATTTGAAATTCTAGATATACGTGAATTATTTGAGAAGGCCGAGTTAATTCTCATTTCAAATAATTGACCGACGATTGAAAGTCGAAGATGAAGACGATGGTCGAAGACCGGAGATCTTCACCTCGTTTGGATGGTAACCGAGGTCCTGATTGGGAGGCATCCCGAAATATGGATAATGAGTGGTAATCGTTCAGACGTACGTGGTGATCGATGGGTTTGCGAGGTATTTAGTGCCTCCGGTTTCGTTCAGACCCAGAACGGACTTGTAAATGGACTGTGTGTCTGACATTGGAGTTTATTCTGTGTTGATTGATTTCTGTTAAATATACATCTGTTTGGCGGCGGAGAATTTATTCTCTTGCTTAACTCCCTTCTCTGAGACGTACGAGCTCAGAGGTTGTATATCGATGGACATCAATCGCATGGCGTGAATTGCCTGTGTGGCATGCTAAGATGCAGTGATCAGGACTTCTGTTGAAAAGCAAAGTCTTGTGGTGATGATCAAAGCACCGCCTGTGTGGCGTAGCTTTGTGTATAACGTGAATTCGTGAGCCTCACATCCCGGTATGAACCTAAAACGGGAGAAGGACCTCAGGGAGGGCATGCGTTTCCTTCTAGCTAGGGTGGTGTCAGTGACCTACCAGCCCTGACATTTATATACTTTTCACCTATGTGGTTGTTGCTGTTGCGAGGCGCCTCGGTTTGATCGGACGATCCGGGTCCGATGGAGTCATTCATTGGCTCATTTACGCCCCAAAGGGCGGGGAAACGTATTGTTCAGGCATTTTAATCCACATCGGTGGACTGGCCCTGACGATCCAAGGGTCCACCTGAGTCTAGGTCCTGTGGCTCGGGCTAGAGAGTCACGAATTCGGTAAGGACTATCTTTTGCCTTGGTTCATGACGGAAATCCAATTTCCAAATACGACATCGTGCGGTTTTGATTGTATATATATATGGCGACATGATATATGGTACCCATGCCGTCTAGGATTGATAGTTATGATTTGAAATTGTTTTCAAAAACATATAAACACTAGCAATAATATCAATTGCCTTTGTTTTATTCGTATCAATCATATTTTGGCCATTATAAGGTAAAACTCTATCCTCCGGCTTGCGTTGCATTGTGTGATGGGAACTGAGTCTTATAATGGCTTCATTTTTGTAAAAAGCATAGCGATGTTTAAAAGAAAGATTTGTTTTAAAGCACTGGCAATCCAATGGAGTAAACCCGTTCCACGAAAGTGGCGTGGTCCTATGATTAGCCAATTATATATGTGTTGAGTGGATTTCTCATACCAGTCCCATGACTGACTCGTAGTTTGTTTCACTTTCAAACTCGGGTGCCCCTTTTTCCACACGGGCAGCCTTGTATTCAGGTTTAGCTGGTTCTTTCTGGATAGCTGGAGCTGAAGATGGATTCTATCATTTATTTTCTTTTTATGCTGTTCAGCTCCTATTGTACATATTTTGTTTATTTCCGCTGTAGACATTTATGTATAGCTGAACTGTATTTGTACTAAGTAAGATCCTGTATACTGTGCAACTCTGATGATTACTTTTATCCAGTATATTTTGTTGTTCATTCTGGTGTATTTATTTAATTCTGTTCTGCTATTATCGGTTTCTGTGTTATATTCCAAAAGATAACCTTGTTTCCGTGAAAGCGGGAATTCGGGTCGTCTCATCGTGGTATCAGAGCTTTGGTTAAGCTTAGTTCTGGAATATAACATTTGAACGAACTCGTCAGAAATAGAACCAGTAGTGTTCTAGGACGGGTAACTCCATACAGATAAGATCAGTAATATCCTAGTATGAGTATAGTAGAATCAGAACAACTCGTTAGAGATGGGGTCAGAAGTGCCTCAGAACGAGTCGAGAGTAACATGTTTTTAAATAACGTATTTGTGATTATATTTATATATAGTCTGGTTTTAGAAATATAATTTTTGAATATATAAAAGATATATATTTGAAAAGTTAAAAAAGTTAAAAACAATTGGATTGGTTGTTGTGTTGTGTGATTGTACATTTATCAAACCACTTTCGACTTTATTCCTTTTCGGGGACGAAAAGTTTTAAGTGGGGGAGATTGTAACGACCCAGAAAATCTGAACCAATTTAAAATTTTTAAATTGGCTAAAATAATGGATTTTAAATATTTAAAATAAATATTTTAAATAATGGCGATGAAAACTGAGTTTGAATCGACATTTGAAAACGAATATAATTAATTATAATTATATATAGAATTGAAAATGGCGCGGTAGTTCGATAATTCGATTTCAAACTTCAATTGAATATACCGGGTGCAAAACAATCCGGATTTTAGTGAAACCAAAAGTATTTAAATCTGTTAGTGAATATCTTTCTAACGAATCCGACCAATCGAAATTTGATAGAGGGAATCAAAAGATATGTCCAGTTGAAAATTCTGAATAGTCGCTATGGAATTCAGGCCCTTAAAAATGGACATTTTGCAAATGACCTCGGATTTCGACGAAACCACTTTTGTTGGATCCGCAGTGTCAAGTTATTGTTAGGTTTCAATTTCATAATTTTTCGAATCAATATGTGAGCGTGGCAAAGGAAAACGCGTTTGACCAGTTTCTGTTGATTTTAATCGAATGGAAATTGGCCATTTTTCAAACGGTCTCAGAATTCGACGAAACTAGTTTTGTTAGGACCGTATCGTCAATACGAAGCTAGAAAATATTTTCTGGAATTTTTCTAGTTAGTATGTGACCCCGGTAATTTGAAATGTACGTTTAAAATTCAATATAGTGATTTAAATGTAAATTCAACGGAAACTGATTGTAACGATCAAATCAGCTTACGATACATATCCCATTGTGTTCGGAATGGGGGTAAAACGCTATGGACGGCAGGCGGTGGGCCTCGTTTCGAGGTCGTATGTAAAAGTCAACCTTTTTGCAAGAATATAAATAAAAAAATAAAAAAATAAATATAAAATAAAATAATATAATCTCCCCCCCCCCCTTTTTCTTCCTTCTGCCCCCCCCCCCCCCCCGATTTCATTAATCAGTAAAAAAAAAAAACAAAGAAGAAGAAAGGAGGAGCAGTAGCGACGCCGCCCACCGCCTGTTCTCCGTTCGAAACCCTAGCGCAACCCCCGAAGCCCCCAAATCGCGCGAACTCCGACGAAGAGGAAGACACCGCCGACCGCACCACTCCAGCACCTCCCACCGCCGACCGCACCACTCCAGCACCTCCCACCGCCGACCGCACCACTCCAGCACCTCCTGCCGCCGACGTCTCCAAACCCCCCCCCCTTCTTCTTCGCAGCAATGTAAGCTGTTTTATTTTTAATTCTATTAAAACTGTATTTTTTTAGGTTAAAACTGTAATTTTTTTTTAGGTTAAAACAGATTTTTTTTTTTTTAGGATATAAACTGATTTTATTAGATTTTAAAAACTGATTTATAAAATGATTAAAAAAAAAAACTAATTTCTGATTTTATTTTAAAAGCATTTTAAAACTGATTTGATTTTTTTAAAAAAAAGAATATAAAACTGATTTTATAAAAGAAAAAAACTGAATTTTATTAAAGAATTGAAAACTGATTTTGATTTTTAAAAGGTATTGAAAACTGATTTCTTTAAAAAGAAAAAAATCATATCTTTATATATTGGAAGTCGAAGTAAAAATCAGATTTTTATATATTGAATAGCATAGTAAAAATTCGATTTTTACATGTGTAGAGAATACGGGCGAAAGCGACAAAAGGCGAAGATTTCTATAAAGGAAGAGTCGTGGTACTGGATAGCTATTGGTGAGATTTCTGATTTAAAAATATTATATATATGTGTTGAAAATGAAAGTGAATAGCTATATATAAATATCTATATATATATATATATATATATATATATACGCCCCTCGTCCACAAAACATGGACGATATTTATTGGTTGAAATTGTTGGGAAAATTGATTGATAACGAATGGTTGTTTGGGATTGTTTGTGATGGATATTGGTTGACTGTGGTTGAAAATACCCGTTTGTGGTTGTGAAATATTTGGTTGAAACCACATAGGATTAGTTTGTGGAAATGAAATAAATATATACATGCCGCCTGCGTGCGAACTAGATGCATGATCCCCATTGTCAAAAACCGCGAGGTTTTAAGGTAGAGCGAGGAGCCGTACTAGGGACGGTGCCGGTTTAACTACCCTGCCGTTATGCTGCCGAAATTTTGAATAATATTCGTGTGTTTGAATTATTTTCATATGCTTAAACTATATTTATTCCTTATATAGAAAACATTCATGTGTTGAATTGATATTCATTCGTTGTTTAGAAATTCTTGTGTTGAATGGTATTCATATTTTGAAACAAATTGTTCGATAATAAAAATCACATTTTTATCTATATATAGAAACTATAGAAAACATTCATGTGTTGAATTGATATTCATTCGTTGTTTAGAAATTCATGTGTTGAATGGTATTCATATTTTGAAACAAATTGTTCGATAATAAAAATCACATTTTTATCTATATATAGAAACTATAGAAAACATTCATGTGTTGAATTGATATTCATTCGTTGTTTAGAAATTCATGTGTTGAATGGTATTCATATTTTGAAACAAATTGTTCGATAATAAAAATCACATTTTTATCTATATATAGAAACTATAGAAAACATTCATGTGTTGAATTGATATTCATTCGTTGTTTAGAAATTCATGTGTTGAATGGTATTCATATTTTGAAACAAATTGTTCGATAATAAAAATCACATTTTTATCTATATATAGAAACTATAGAAAACATTCATGTGTTGAATTGATATTCATTCGTTGTTTAGAAATTCATGTGTTGAATGGTATTCATATTTTGAAACAAATTGTTCGATAATAAAAATCACATTTTTATCTATATATAAAAACTATAGAAAACATTCATGTGTTGAATTGATATTCATTCGTTGTTTAGAAATTCATGTGTTGAATGGTATTCATATTTTGAAATAAATTGTTCGATAATAAAAATCACCTTTTATCGACTATATGAACTATATAGAAAAATAGTGTTTTGAAATGAATTGTTTTACAATAAAAAACACATTTTTATTGTATGCATAAATCGTTGAAATGTGAAGTGTTAAAAATAGCCACTTGTTCAAAATAAACATATATGAGTTGAAATAAGCATTAATTAACTAATGAAATGATTTGCACCTATGTATGTAACATTAGAATAAATGGTGTCTTTAAACCAAACAGAAATCAAATATGAAGTTGAATAGAAAAGGATAAATGATAAGAACTGTATATATATGTATATGCATATTCATTGAACAGGTTATAGCAAAGGGGCTAGAGAAGAGGAATAAAATTTTGTGCCCGACAAATAGGTACACATTTACTGATTTGTTTGGGTGATGATTTTGAGCCTGTTGGCTAGCCGCTTGGCTTCTTCTTTTTCTTTTTGAGATTAGAAGGACCGGGAACGCTATTTGCGATTTCCCGATGCTCCCGGTGCAGGGGAGGTTATGGCGAAATTTTTCCAAAATTTAAGGCGTTAGAAAAATATTTGAAGTGAAAACGATATAGAAATCATTGAATGAACTATATTTATATAAATATATAAATAAAATTAAAACGAAACGAAGCCGTGCAGTTCGTATTTTGAAACCGTGATTTCAAACGACTAGTACGGGAAATCCGACCATGGGATTTTCCCGAAACCTCAACCGTCGGGTCCGCCTTGGAATAATCTTTCCAACGGCACCAACCTTGTAAAAATCCAACGGTTGGATTGTCTGGAATGTTTAATTCAAATTCGAAGAAAAACAGCGCCAAAAACGATTATATTTATTTATATATATAAATATAATTATATTTAATCGAATAACGACGCTGCAGTTCGTATTTTGAAATCGAAACTTCAAACGATTGTACCGGGAGATCCGACCGTCGGATTTTCCCGAAACTGGAACCGTTGGATTCGTTTTGAAAAGACCTTTCTAATGATGTAAATTTTGCGAAGATCCAATGGTTAGATTTTCAGATATGTGTAAATCAAATCTGATGAAAAACAGCGCCACGGCCGCCTTATGGCCCGAAGCGTCGTTTTGAATAAAATGGCTATTTTAAAATAAATAAAAATAGCGATAAATAGTTATAAAATATCGTAAGCGATATGGAATGGAAATAAACTGAATTTGGTTGATTTATGTGGCTTTTGATGGTTGAATGTGTTTGGTGTGAAAATTACATTAAAGAACAATATTGGTATTGTCGAATAATTTAACCATTGAAATAAATCGATTTGAAATTCTAGATATACGTGAATTATTTGAGAAGGCCGAGTTAATTCTCATTTCAAATAATTGACCGACGATTGAAAGTCGAAGATGAAGACGATGGTCGAAGACCGGAGATCTTCACCTCGTTTGGATGGTAACCGAGGTCCTGATTGGGAGGCATCCCGAAATATGGATAATGAGTGGTAATCGTTCAGACGTACGTGGTGATCGATGGGTTTGCGAGGTATTTAGTGCCTCCGGTTTCGTTCAGACCCAGAACGGACTTGTAAATGGACTGTGTGTCTGACATTGGAGTTTATTCTGTGTTGATTGATTTCTGTTAAATATACATCTGTTTGGCGGCGGAGAATTTATTCTCTTGCTTAACGCCCTTCTCTGAGACGTACGAGCTCAGAGGTTGTATATCGATGGACATCAATCGCATGGCGTGAATTGCCTGTGTGGCATGCTAAGATGCAGTGATCAGGACTTCTGTTGAAAAGCAAAGTCTTGTGGTGATGATCAAAGCACCGCCTGTGTGGCGTAGCTTTGTGTATAACGTGAATTCGTGAGCCTCACATCCCGGTATGAACCTAAAACGGGAGAAGGACCTCAGGGAGGGCATGCGTTTCCTTCTAGCTAGGGTGGTGTCAGTGACCTACCAGCCCTGACATTTATATACTTTTCACCTATGTGGTTGTTGCTGTTGCGAGGCGCCTCGGTTTGATCGGACGATCCGGGTCCGATGGAGTCATTCATTGGCTCATTTACGCCCCAAAGGGCGGGGAAACGTATTGTTCAGGCATTTTAATCCACATCGGTGGACCGGCCCTGACGATCCAAGGGTCCACCTGAGTCTGGGTCCTGTGGCTCGGGCTAGAGAGTCACGAATTCGGTAAGGACTATCTTTTGCCTTGGTTCATGACGGAAATCCAATTTCCAAATACGACATCGTGCGGTTTTGATTGTATATATATATGGCGACATGATATATGGTACCCATGCCGTCTAGGATTGATAGTTATGATTTGAAATTGTTTTCAAAAACATATAAACACTAGCAATAATATCAATTGCCTTTGTTTTATTCGTATCAATCATATTTTGGCCATTATAAGGTAAAACTCTATCCTCCGGCTTGCGTTGCATTGTGTGATGGGAACTGAGTCTTATAATGGCTTCATTTTTGTAAAAAGCATAGCGATGTTTAAAAGAAAGATTTGTTTTAAAGCACTGGCAATCCAATGGAGTAAACCCGTTCCACGAAAGTGGCGTGGTCCTGTGATTAGCCAATTATATATGTGTTGAGTGGATTTCTCATACCAGTCCCATGACTGACTCGTAGTTTGTTTCACTTTCAAACTCGGGTGCCCCTTTTTCCACACGGGCAGCCTTGTATTCAGGTTTAGCTGGTTCTTTCTGGATAGCTGGAGCTGAAGATGGATTCTATCATTTATTTCTTTTTATGCTGTTCAGCTCCTATTGTACATATTTTGTTTATTTCCGCTGTAGACATTTATGTATAGCTGAACTGTATTTGTACTAAGTAAGATCCTGTATACTGTGCAACTCTGATGATTACTTTTATCCAGTATATTTTGTTGTTCATTCTGGTGTATTTATTTAATTCTGTTCTGCTATTATCGGTTTCTGTGTTATATTCCAAAAGATAACCTTGTTTCCGTGAAAGCGGGAATTCGGGTCGTCTCATCGTGGTATCAGAGCTTTGGTTAAGCTTAGTTCTGGAATATAACATTTGAACGAACTCGTCAGAAATAGAACCGGTAGTGTTCTAGGACGGGTAACTCCATACAGATAAGATCAGTAATATCCTAGTATGAGTATAGTAGAATCAGAACAACTCGTTAGAGATGGGGTCAGAAGTGCCTCAGAACGAGTCGAGAGTAACATGTTTTTAAATAACGTATTTGTGATTATATTTATATATAGTCTGGTTTTAGAAATATAATTTTTGAATATATAAAAGATATATATTTGAAAAGTTAAAAAAGTTAAAAACAATTGGATTGGTTGTTGTGTTGTGTGATTGTACATTTATCAAACCACTTTCGACTTTATTCCTTTTCGGGGACGAAAAGTTTTAAGTGGGGGAGATTGTAACGACCCAGAAAATCTGAACCAATTTAAAATTTTTAAATTGGCTAAAATAATGGATTTTAAATATTTTAAATAATGGCGATGAAAACTGAGTTTGAATCGACATTTGAAAACGAATATAATTAATTATAATTATATATAGAATTGAAAATGGCGCGGTAGTTCGATAATTCGATTTCAAACTTCAATTGAATATACCGGGTGCAAAACAATCCGGATTTTAGTGAAACCAAAAGTATTTAAATCTGTTAGTGAATATCTTTCTAACGAATCCGACCAATCGAAATTTGATAGCGGGAATCAAAAGATATGTCCAGTTGAAAATTCTGAATAGTCGCTATGGAATTCAGGCCCTTAAAAATGGACATTTTGCAAATGACCTCGGATTTCGACGAAACCACTTTTGTTGGATCCGCAGTGTCAAGTTATTGTTAGGTTTCAAATTTCATAATTTTTCGAATCAATATGTGAGCGTGGCAAAGGAAAACGCGTTTGACCGGTTTCTGTTGATTTTAATCGAATGGAAATTGGCCATTTTTCAAACGGTCTCAGAATTCGATGAAACTAGTTTTGTTAGGACCGTATCGTCAATACGAAGCTAGAAAATATTTTCTGGAATTTTTCTAGTTAGTATGTGACCCCGGTAATTTGAAATGTACGTTTAAAATTCAATATAGTGATTTAAATGTAAATTCAACGGAAACTGATTGTAACGATCAAATCAGCTTACGATACATATCCCATTGTGTTCGGAATGGGGGTAAAACGCTATGGACGGCAGGCGGTGGGCCTCGTTTCGAGGTCGTATGTAAAAGTCAACCTTTTTGCAAGAATATAAATAAAAAAATAAAAAAATAAATATAAAATAAAATAATATAATCTTCCCCCCCCCTTTTCTTCCTTCTGCCCCCCCCCCCCCCGATTTCATTAATCAGTAAAAAAAAAAACAAAGAAGAAGAAAGGAGGAGCAGTAGCGACGCCGCCCACCGCCTGTTCTCCGTTCGAAACCCTAGCGCAACCCCCGAAGCCCCCAAATCGCGCGAACTCCGACGAAGAGGAAGACACCGCCGACCGCACCACTCCAGCACCTCCCACCGCCGACCGCACCACTCCAGCACCTCCTGCCGCCGACGTCTCCAAACCCCCCCCCCCTTCTTCTTCGCAGCAATGTAAGCTGTTTTATTTTTAATTCTATTAAAACTGTATTTTTTTTAGGTTAAAACTGTATTTTTTTTTTTTAGGTTAAAACAGATTTTTTTTTTTTAGGATATAAACTGATTTTATTAGATTTTAAAAACTGATTTATAAAATGATTAAAAAAAAAAAACTAATTTCTGATTTTATTTTAAAAGCATTTTAAAACTGATTTGATTTTTTTAAAAAAAAGAATATAAAACTGATTTTATAAAAGAAAAAAACTGAATTTTATTAAAGAATTGAAAACTGATTTTGATTTTTAAAAGGTATTGAAAACTGATTTCTTTAAAAAGAAAAAAATCATATCTTTATATATTGGAAGTCGAAGTAAAAATCAGATTTTTATATATTGAATAGCATAGTAAAAATTCGATTTTTACATGTGTAGAGAATACGGGCGAAAGCGACAAAAGGCGAAGATTTCTATAAAGGAAGAGTCGTGGTACTGGATAGCTATTGGTGAGATTTCTGATTTAAAAATATTATATATATGTGTTGAAAATGAAAGTGAATAGCTATATATAAATATCTATATATATATATATATATATATATATACGCCCCTCGTCCACAAACCATGGACGATATTTATTGGTTGAAATTGTTGTGAAAATTGATTGATAACGAATGGTTGTTTGGGATTGTTTGTGATGGATATTGGTTGACTGTGGTGAAAATACCCGTTTGTGTTTGTGAAATATTTGGTTGAAACCACATAGGATTAGTTTGTGGAAATGAAATAAATATATACATGCCGCCTGCGTGCGAACTAGATGCATGATCCCCATTGTCAAAAACCGCGAGGTTTTAAGGTAGAGCGAGGAGCCGTACTAGGGACGGTGTCGGTTTAACTACCCTGCCGTTATGCTGCCGAAATTTTGAATAATATTCGTGTGTTTGAATTATTTTCATATGCTTAAACTATATTTATTCCTTATATAGAAAACATTCATGTGTTGAATTGATATTCATTCGTTGTTTAGAAATTCTTGTGTTGAATGGTATTCATATTTTGAAATAAATTGTTCGATAATAAAAATCACATTTTTATCTATATATAGAAACTATAGAAAACATTCATGTGTTGAATTGATATTCATTCGTTGTTTAGAAATTCATGTGTTGAATGGTATTCATATTTTGAAACAAATTGTTCGATAATAAAAATCACATTTTTATCTATATATAGAAACTATAGAAAACATTCATGTGTTGAATTGATATTCATTCGTTGTTTAGAAATTCATGTGTTGAATGGTATTCATATTTTGAAACAAATTGTTCGATAATAAAAATCACATTTTTATCTATATATAGAAACTATAGAAAACATTCATGTGTTGAATTGATATTCATTCGTTGTTTAGAAATTCATGCGTTGAATGGTATTCATATTTTGAAACAAATTGTTCGATAATAAAAATCACATTTTTATCTATATATAGAAACTATAGAAAACATTCATGTGTTGAATTGATATTCATTCGTTGTTTAGAAATTCATGTGTTGAATGGTATTCATATTTTGAAACAAATTGTTCGATAATAAAAATCACATTTTTATCTATATATAAAAACTATAGAAAACATTCATGTGTTGAATTGATATTCATTCGTTGTTTAGAAATTCATGTGTTGAATGGTATTCATATTTTGAAATAAATTGTTCGATAATAAAAATCACCTTTTATCGACTATATGAACTATATAGAAAAATAGTGTTTTGAAATGAATTGTTTTACAATAAAAATCACATTTTTATTGTATGCATAAATCGTTGAAATGTGAAGTGTTAAAAATAGCCACTTGTTCAAAATAAACATATATGAGTTGAAATATTCATTAATTAACTAATGAAATGATTTGCACCTATGTATGTAACATTAGAATAAATGGTGTCTTTAAACCAAACAGAAATCAAATATGAAGTTGAATAGAAAAGGATAAATGATAAGAACTGTATATATATGTATATGCATATTCATTGAACAGGTTATAGCAAAGGGGCTAGAGAAGAGGAATAAAATTTTGTGCCCGACAAATAGGTACACATTTACTGATTTGTTTGGGTGATGATTTTGAGCCTGTTGGCTAGCCGCTTGGCTTCTTCTTTTTCTTTTTGAGATTAGAAGGACCGGGAACGCTATTTGCGATTTCCCGATGCTCCCGGTGCAGGGGAGGTTATGGCGAAATTTTTCCAAAATTTAAGGCGTTAGAAAAATATTTGAAGTGAAAACGATATAGAAATCATTGAATGAACTATATTTATATAAATATATAAATATAAATAAAATTAAAACGAAACGAAGCCGTGCAGTTCGTATTTTGAAACCGTGATTTCAAACGACTAGTACGGGAAATCCGACCATGGGATTTTCCCGAAACCTCAACCGTCGGGTCCGCCTTGGAATAATCTTTCCAACGGCACCAACCTTGTAAAAATCCAACGGTTGGATTGTCTGGAATGTTTAATTCAAATTCGAAGAAAAACAGCGCCAGAAACGATTATATTTATTTATATATATAAATATAATTATATTTAATCGAATAACGACGCTGCAGTTCGTATTTTGAAATCGAAACTTCAAACGATTGTACCGGGAGATCCGACCGTCGGATTTTCCCGAAACTGGAACCGTTGGATTCGTTTCGAAAAGACCTTTCTAATGATGTAAATTTTGCGAAGATCCAACGGTTAGATTTTCAGATATGTGTAAATCAAATCTGATGAAAAACAGCGCCACGGCCGCCTTATGGCCCGAAGCGTCGTTTTGAATAAAATGGCTATTTTAAAATAAATAAAAATAGCGATAAATAGTTATAAAATATCGTAAGCGATATGGAATGGAAATAAACTGAATTTGCTTGATTTATGTGGCTTTTGATGGTTGAATGTGTTTGGTGTGAAAATTACATTAAAGAACAATATTGGTATTGTCGAATAATTTAACCATTGAAATAAATCGATTTGAAATTCTAGATATACGTGAATTATTTGAGAAGGCCGAGTTAATTCTCATTTCAAATAATTGACCGACGATTGAAAGTCGAAGATGTAGACGATGGTCGAAGACCGGAGATCTTCACCTCGTTTGGATGGTAACCGAGGTCCTGATTGGGAGGCATCCCGAAATATGGATAATGAGTGGTAATCGTTCAGACGTACGTGGTGATCGATGGGTTTGCGAGGTATTTAGTGCCTCCGGTTTCGTTCAGACCCAGAACGGACTTGTAAATGGACTGTGTGTCTGACATTGGAGTTTATTCTGTGTTGATTGATTTCTGTTAAATATACATCTGTTTGGCGGCGGAGAATTTATTCTCTTGCTTAACGCCCTTCTCTGAGACGTACGAGCTCAGAGGTTGTATATCGATGGACATCAATCGCATGGCGTGAATTGCCTGTGTGGCATGCTAAGATGCAGTGATCAGGACTTTTGTTGAAAAGCAAAGTCTTGTGGTGATGATCAAAGCACCGCCTGTGTGGCGTAGCTTTGTGTATAACGTGAATTCGTGAGCCTCACATCCCGGTATGAACCTAAAACGGGAGAAGGACCTCAGGGAGGGCATGCGTTTCCTTCTAGCTAGGGTGGTGTCAGTGACCTACCAGCCCTGACATTTATATACTTTTCACCTATGTGGTTGTTGCTGTTGCGAGGCGCCTCGGTTTGATCGGACGATCCGGGTCCGATGGAGTCATTCATTGGCTCATTTACGCCCCAAAGGGCGGGGAAACGTATTGTTCAGGCATTTTAATCCACATCGGTGGACCGGCCCTGACGATCCAAGGGTCCACCTGAGTCTGGGTCCTGTGGCTCGGGCTAGAGAGTCACGAATTCGGTAAGGACTATCTTTTGCCTTGGTTCATGACGGAAATCCAATTTCCAAATACGACATCGTGCGGTTTTGATTGTATATATATATGGCGACATGATATATGGTACCCATGCCGTCTAGGATTGATAGTTATGATTTGAAATTGTTTTCAAAAACATATAAACACTAGCAATAATATCAATTGCCTTTGTTTTATTCGTATCAATCATATTTTGGCCATTATAAGGTAAAACTCTATCCTCCGGCTTGCGTTGCATTGTGTGATGGGAACTGAGTCTTATAATGGCTTCATTTTTGTAAAAAAGCATAGCGATGTTTAAAAGAAAGATTTGTTTTAAAGCACTGGCAATCCAATGGAGTAAACCCGTTCCACGAAAGTGGCGTGGTCCTGTGATTAGCCAATTATATATGTGTTGAGTGGATTTCTCATACCAGTCCCATGACTGACTCGTAGTTTGTTTCACTTTCAAACTCGGGTGCCCCTTTTTCCACACGGGCAGCCTTGTACTCAGGTTTAGCTGGTTCTTTCTGGATAGCTGGAGCTGAAGATGGATTCTATCATTTATTTCTTTTTATGTTGTTCAGCTCCTATTGTACATATTTTGTTTATTTCCGCTGTAGACATTTATGTATAGCTGAACTGTATTTGTACTAAGTAAGATCCTATATACTGTGTAACTCTGATGATTACTTTTATCCAGTATATTTTGTTGTTCATTCTGGTGTATTTATTTAATTCTGTTCTACTATTATCGGTTTCTGTGTTATATTCCAAAAGATAACCTTGTTTCCGTGAAAGCGGGAATTCGGGTCGTCTCAATATATATATATTTTTCATTTCAGCTTCAAAAAGAAAAACTTCTTGGTATATATAACCAATATGGATGACAGAAATGTGATAGGTACAGAAATGGTTTGTGAAATAAATTTCTAAATTAATTATATTATGAAATATGCTCGACTGTACTGGGATCGTTGAAAATTTTCAAATATCACTAATTATGAATAACAACATAGTCCCATTTCTGTCACAAATATTTTCACTGTTTATTCAAGATGATTTTAAAACATATTAACTCTCCACATTGATATAAAATTATCATGGATGGCAGAAAGATGATAGCTAAAGGAGATGGTCGTGAAATAATTGCCAATTCAAAGATATTATAATAAATGTTCAACCATCATGAAAATCTAAATAAAATCTCCTCTTGTTGTGAAATATACTGCAGTCACAATTCATCACAATTTCAAAACCTAATAATAATTTTGATGAATTATAAATACAGTTCAATTTGGATACTGATTTCAATTTCTGAATGAATAATCAATAAATAATTTTAGAATTGAAAAACAATTACAAGAGGGATAAGAAAGATCTATACAAAGCAAGAGGGATTACGAAATATATACAGCAAGACAAAAAACTGCACATCCGATACCAATTGGTGTCTCTATTAATGAGGATTTTAAAATGACACTGGTGGCTAAACAAGGGTATCTTAGTCAAAAAATAATAATAATTACAAAGCAAGCAACTCAAGCACACATATTCCATTTATCAGAGCATGGTAAAACTTTGTTACCAAATCAAGCAGTCCTCAAAAATATTTACAAATCAAGTATCAGAGCAGCACCAAAATCAGTTTCAAAGCACACATATCAAGACATTTTCTGATGGTCACATAATATGATTCATGATCTAAGATTAAAAATACCATTTATTTGAAATCATTTGACGAAATATGAAAACTCATGATTTAATGAATCAGTCACACCATATTATAAATTTCAGATTCTGGATATGTGTGAGATTCAATAAATCAATAATTTCAAATGATTTTTAACAAACAAATATTCAAATCAAATCATCATGAAATAGCAGTGAGTTTTAATGACCATTTTTCAAAAGAATTTTTCACAAATTTTTTTGTTAATCACACAAGAGTAATTTCAGATCATTTACATCAGGCTTAAGAGATTCATGATCCAAAAAAATTATTTGGAATCAATTGAATCAATGTCAAGTTTGAGATATAATGAATCCGTCACATAAGATTAATAATTTCAAATTTACGTGGTGTATGAGATTCAAAATATCAGGAATTTCAGTTGATTTCAAACAAACAAATTCCAAACAAAAATGATCATGAATATAAGATGAATTCCAAGATGTAAACAATGTTATACAAGAATATCTAAGCCAATATGAAAATCAATCAAATTATCACGACTGATAAGTAGCAATGTGCTGTAATGAGTATAATATTTCAAGCTTTTCTAAAAAGAATTAGAAGAAACTCAAAACAGCATAGGTGTGTGAAATTCCATTAAATTTTCAGATCTTCAAAATTTAGAATTCAAATCAACAGTGTTCAAGATATGACAAGAATACATCAACACTGTTATGAATTCAGAGATCAGAAAATAAACTTCAAAACAATTGCAGATATTTACAAATTTAAATTCAAAAACTGGAAAGGATTAAAACATCAGAGTTTTATACAAATGAAGTGAATTTCCAGAAAATATGAATTCTACTATTGGAAGTTAAGAAAGCTCAAGAAGAAAGCTATGGCAGTGACAAGTCAAAACAAAACAAAAACAGAAGGGGGTAGAAGGGGGAATAAACAACGAAAATAAAAACAAAGAATATTTACAAAGATGAGTTTAGAGATCATACCTGAAATCGATGTAAGCAAATGAATCTCTAACTCAACACTCTTGGCTAAGGAACCCTGAGTGATACAGAATCATAAAATAGTTTGAATTTGAATCTCTTTTGAATAGCAGTTCCTCAGCCTCCTCCGGTACCTAAATGTTTAGGGGATTGAGTGGTCTAACAAAATTAGTGAAACCACTCACAGTTGTGTGTCGGACTTTTGGCACCCAAACTTGTTTGAACAACAACCCATCAGAATTTACCATGGTGCCTTTAGGAACCCAGATCTGTTTGAATTTAGACCAATAAATTTTGTTTCTTTTTGAGGTCCAAACAGGGTTGTTTCTAAACAAGTTTACATTTTTCTTTCGATTCAAAAATCCTTTGAAATTTCCACTGTTCAGTTTATCAAGTCGATTCTTTTCAAAAAAGTTTGAAGGATTTTTAAAATCGTTTGAATTCCGTTTTTCAAAATACTTATTTTTCCCAAAGCCAAGTCCACTTTTATTTCCAGATGAAAATTGGTTTTTCAACAACATATTCAGAGATTTTACACCATTAGAAAATTTAGTCAATGTGGTTTCAAGTTGTTGAATTTTAAATTTAAGATCACCATTTTCTTTCATTAAATCTGAACAACGGTTTTTAGTGATCTTATTCTTTTCAAAATCAGTTTTCAAAAACATATTTTCATCTTCAAGAAATTTAATTCTGGCTTGGGATTCCGAGATTTCAAATTCAAATCGTTTTTGTTTTTCAAACTCACCATTCTTGGATTTTTCAATCTCATTTTCATGTTCTTTCAAAATCATATCGGATTTTAACAAATTCTCCTTTTCAGCAATTTCAGATTTGGAATTTATATCAGTCTTAAAATTTTCAAATTCCTTTTGTAGAAAATTGTTCAAAATTGACAACTCAATCTTGTTTTCTTTTAAGATCAGAATTTCCTTTTCAAATTTTTGAATGTTTTTACTGATATGAACAAGATTGGTTTTCAATTTCAAACAATTTTTGCAATCTGAATTTGACGAATTTTTACAATATTCAAGTTGTGATTCCAAATCATCAATTTTGCTGGTCAACTCAGAATTCCTAGATTTCAGAGATTTGTTTTTCAACTGAAGTTTATCAACAGATTTAGTTAAATCAGCACAAAAATAAACCAGATCTTCATAAGAGAAATTTTCTATTTCATTGTCTGTTGAGTTTCCATCAGTTGATCCGTCTGAGTTATCTTTTGTAAAACCTGTCAAGCATAGATCTGAAGTTGAGTTGACGTTCCAAGGTTTTGAGCAGTTGTTGTCAATTTGTCCATACTTCGTATTGAGAGTTTTCCAAATTTCCTACGCAGTCAAACAACGGGAGATAAGATCAAGTTGATTATTATTAAGATGAGAATAAAGAATATGCACAGTACGAGCATTAACATTCCTATCTATTATATCACCTCCACTGTTAACAACATCCCAATATTTAATATTAACAGATTTCAAATAGGATATCATTTCTGATTTCCAATTCAAAAAATCTGAAC
Source organism: Allium sativum (assembly GCA_030737875.1). Classification (NCBI taxonomy): domain Eukaryota; kingdom Viridiplantae; phylum Streptophyta; class Magnoliopsida; order Asparagales; family Amaryllidaceae; genus Allium; species Allium sativum. The sequence goes on from CM060920.1 coordinate 14,100,368, forward strand.
CATTAAAAATAGATGGAATGTGACTGGACTGACTCTCTATGGACTGACAACTAGAATGACCCATGACTCTAGAGTTAAAGAAATAACCTGCTCTGATACCACTTGTTGGACCTAGATTAACCCTAGAGGGGGGGTGAATAGGGTTTATCACATATATTTTTCAAAATTAAACTTTAATGAGATATATAATAAAAAACAGATCACAGAATATAGCAGAAACAGAAATGCAGAAAATAAATCACACACAGATATACCCAGCTTCAGCAAAACCCTACTTACTACTACTGCATTTCTAAGGTTTCTACTAGGTGATAGAACAGATCCCGCATACAAGACCATGTACACTCGCAAACCCTGCTCCTATTCTAACCCTACTCTCAAAACCCTAGACTGATCAATATCCCCTCGATCAAATTTCCCCTGATTACGACCCCGTAACCAGTAACCCAGATTTTACAGACTCTGTCAACTGTCAGTCAACACCCTGACTAATTCCTCTAGTATTTTACAGACACTAGAAAAACTGTTCAGAATTGTTTACAGAAAAAAATTGAAAAACAATACAAAATAAAATCCAAAACAAGAGAAACCCTAGTTTTAATTTAAAATTTTAAAACTCCTCCTTTAATAGTTAGACTTGGCTTAGCCAAGCTAAGTAGGCCCCCCCCCCTTTATTTTGTTTGTCCCGATGTCTTCAAAAAATATGGCGGCCTCCAGAAAGAAACTAGGGTTTCTGATTGCTTCCCCCAAATCAATCGATTGCTGAAAGAAATGATTAATATTGATTTTCGAGTTGCTCGTTTACGTCGTTCGTCTCTGGTCAATGATTCGGGTTGGCTTCTGATCGAAGACAACAGTGAGTAATTTCTGATTTTTACTTCCTTGATTGAAATTGTGGATTTTGTTTTTCGACTCTTTGCCTGTGATGTAAAAGGTGTGATTAAATAGGATTATATATATCCTAAAAAACTGATTTCCTCGTATGACTTGGCCTGGTTGTTCCTTGATTTTTGTTGTTTCCTGTTCTGGTTTGTGGCTTTGATTGAATTCGAGAAGTTGTGCAAATTTCGTGGTCCCTTAAAAAAAATTCTTGTGTGATTCCTTGCCAAAGTTGAATACTGATTTGAAATGTTTGGCTGAGTACTCCCTTGATTACTTTCATTTCTGGAAAGTCATTGATTTGCAAAAGAAACTTTCTTGAAATTTGTTAGAGCAAATCTGGAAAAAACAAATGTTGCCCCTCCTTTTCTTTTTTACTTCGATTTCCTTGAATTGATGAATCACCAAAAATGTTTTTGCCCCTTCTATAAATTCATGCTTGATTGAATGATCCCATAAATCATATGTAAAAACAGAATCCTTGTGTTATGTATGTAGTCTTCAGTGAATCTCTGAATTAGTGGAAGTTTTTGAAAATTGCCCCTTAAAAAAATCCCAAACAAATGCATATTGATTTGTTTTAAAACTTGAAAGAAAACTTGCCAAAGATGGATTCTTTGATTGATATTCTGCTCTGCCTTATTGAATGAATAATTTCTGGAGATAAATGTGATATCTTGCCATGTCTTGACCACTGTATTTTCTGTTTAAAACAATCTGGAACCACTGATCTCTTTCATGAGTGTCGTGTATACTGGAAGTAATTTTGGAGACAAAATAAAAATTGTTTTTGCTCAAAAATATAATTTCTGGAATTTTGTAACCATTCATAATTCTTGCCTATTTATGTTTTATATATTTTTGGAAATCAATGTATTTCTTTTGTCAAATCTGGAAACAGAAACTTTTGCACTTAAACTGTTGCCATAACTGTCTTGAGCAGTTTCTAGAATTTAACATATGTCATTTCCTGATTTCAGTATGCTGTTTTTGCTTTGCCATATTTGTTCATTGAGAAAACTGGAAATATACGACTTTACTCTTGCCCAAATTGCCACCAGTGAATTCCACACTTATCTTGTTGAAATAGTACTTGTATTTCGGTTGATCACATAGTTGAACCATAAATCATGCTCCCTTTTCATTTTGCATGATACTTGAGTTGCCTTTTGCTTTATTTCCTCGGCCATGTGAATGCACTTTGTTTAAAAACTTTCCAAACAAAACTCCTATAGATTCCTTGAGTCATCCATGAATATGCTGAAAGTCTTCATACACACATTTGTGTTACTTGTAGAATCTGAACTAGTTTGCCACCAATTATCCATGCACTTGTTTGCATGTTTGCATGTCGGCTCGACCATGCCATGTTTACTTTGCTGATTTGTTTGTATTCTTGGCTCCATGTTGACTTTGGCTATGAAACTCCATGTGTATACATACAATCATGTATGTATACATGTGTGTGTTGAATTTGTCCGATCATTGAGTTGCTTTCATGTAGGCTGTTTTGTTTGGGCTGTTTGTTCTTGACATTTGCACTGTGTCGAGCATGGTCCATGTGGCTGCACCACAACTGCTTACTACTACATTCTGATTGGCGACGCAGTGCACACGTGTGTATATGCATCCATCAGACAAGATTTCCTGTCCCTGTACTATACATATACAAACTGACTAGACATAGATGAATCAGATCAAGTCATGAAAAATGATGAGAAACACACCAGAAATCTGAGGCAAATAAAATTTTCAAAATAAAAATTATATTCGCTAGAATTTAGAATATTATTTCTGTTGCAGTGTACTGTGTGTGTGTTTCATGTGACAGGTAAGCAGAAGATGACTGGACTGACAGTGAGCTGGGAAGACAGAAGGCAGTGACTGAACTGATAGTGAAGCATTCAGAAAACACAACACAAGAAAAATGACAGTGAATGAGTGTAAAATGAAATTGTACAGAGTGAATGTAAATGAATTGTAAATGAATGTACAAAGAGTGTAGAGTGAACTGTATATGAGTCAGACAGTGAAAATGTATATATATATGATTTGTACTGTTATTTGTAATAAACAAATTCGTTCGAAATAAAATATTATTTTATTGTTGTTAAACAAACTTGTCTATTTTATTCAGTCAATTTACAAGTACAAGTATTCTGTGAGTGTATTTAAATAGTGGAGTATTGAATAGCTGTACTGTTTGAATGTTGAAATAGAATATTCAATTTAAATAAAATACTGTATGAATATATGAATGTTTGTACAGTCGTATTCTATTTAAATATAAATATTATATTCATGTCTTTGATGTATATATAGAACAGTACAGTAACAAACACATTTCAGATAATAAATATTTGGTTGTTATCATCAAACAAAAAATCATATAATTGTGTATACAACACCATTATATACAACATCTCTTGTCTTCTTCTTCTATTCTAACCTTTCATTCTTCCCTTTCCATACCCTCTATCTTCTTTTTTCTCCACGACTTCTTTGTTTTTTATTCTGTGTGAGTGGATCTCGACCATTGAAAAATTTGATCATCTCAATCATAGTGTTAAATTAGAGACGGGATTCCAATTTTATGATTTTCTCATGAGTGAATTAAATATTATGAATTTTCTTAGATGAAAAAGAGAAATTTAGTGTGCACTGTAATGTTAATAAATATGAAGAATAAAAATTTTCATTTATTTTTTAATTGGAGATAGAGAATGTGTACTACTTATGTGATTTTTTTTTTTGGATTTTGTCTACGAATTATCATAGTTAAGGAAGTAATTAATTTAATAAGGAATATATTACCATGACAGGCTTTCACTTTTTTACAATTTGCAAATTAATGACAAATAATGAGATGAAAAGTGTTGAAATTAAATTACAATAGATTTCTTTATTACAAAATTGCTACTGTATTTCCCTCAAACCTGATAGCAATACCCATCACAAATCCAATAACAACTATTTTTTATGCCAATAGTAATATTTCTATCAAATGGTGACAATTATTAAATTTAGAAGGTTATGTTACCATCACCGGTTTTTGTAGGACACTAGAAAGAAAAGAAAATTAATAACATATACCAATAGGAACCCCTATTGCATAGCACAATTGAAAATATGTTGATCAAATATTTTCAAAGCCGAAAAAATATGGATGTCAATCTCATTGTACCATAAAATCCCATTGATAAAGATGTTAAGCACCACATGCGTAAGCAATGGTAATCATCGCATAAGAACTTTTGGTTAATACAATGGCTCTTGGCATAAAGGAGATATGTTCCCATTGGCATAACGAGTATGTACCCATCACATAAACGATGTTACTCATCTACCTAAAGCATCAGCAACCATTAGATGAACATAGGAGATAACACCCATCAACATGCTTTGATAGTGCCCACTGCATGACTATATAATACAAACGGCTTTGATATGCTGAAAAGAATTATGATGGTAGTTTGAGATGACCATCCTACACTTTTGACATTTAAGATACCTGAAGAGTGCGTTGTTATGATACACAGACAGTGTAAGGTGTCCATTTAGGTATGAAAGAACTAAAACAACACCTAATCTACCGATTTTCCCACAACATGTGAAAATAATATATTAAAAAAAGCATGCTAACATATAACATGCGACACAGTAAATAACTGAAATGAATCCCAACATCAAAGTCATATATCATAAACAATATGTCGTAGTGTAATAGATTTATACATCTCCAAACTAACTCATAAAATCATGTTTCTAAATAATAAAAGCACTAGTAATCCACGTAGTGGTGGATAGCTAAAAAGCATAGAATATAGCCATACGTGAATAGTCTCTTGCTCGCCACTTGATCTGCTCCACATGCTCACCTAACTTGTCTCTAATATTTTCTTTTAAGAGTATCTAAAGCAATACGAAGCAAAGCATAAAACAAGTCAAGCAAAGTCTGGTATGAGCGATCACTATAAGAAAAGTGGTTATCTACAATTGCAAAAGACAATGTTTTCTTCTCCAGTTGTAAAAATCAAACATTAGTACGTGGTTTTTAGGTTAAAACGCTAAGATAAATTAAAGCGGGAATTTTTTCACTTCCCTCCACTCTTACTAATTTTGGTCGGTACCCAAATAAAATTCCCCAAATTTTTAATTACTCAATTGCAAATTTTCCTTTGAATTTTCGTCGTTCACCTGGTCTCTGTCTCATTTACAAATCTCCGTTCAATTTGCATCGTTGCTCTAGTCTACATCTCGGTTTCCATAATGGAAGCGAATCGGTTCCAATGGAGGAATTTTCATTCAATTCACACCCATAGATTCCATTCAATTTTCGTCGTCCTCAAGTTTCAACGTAAGCATTTCCTTGATTTTTTTAATCTTTTTCATTGATTAGCTAATCTTCAGTTTTTTTAACTTCTGTTATGCCTGCTGAAAATGTTGACCGTGCTATTAGAGGTTTATACGTTGTTGTGTCTCATTTGGTATCAATGTTTTATTTAAGTATTTATGTTAATTTTCTTATACTCAACAATCGACTATTACTTCAAATTTTAGAAATTTTCTTGATTATGTATTAGATGACGATGGATAAAAATTGGGTGCATCTGCACTGGTAATAATATAATTCTCAACATAAATGTAATTTGCGAATCAAATCATATATTTTGACGAAAGCTAAAAGATAAAAAATTCAAAGAACTGTGTATCAGCAAGGAGCTCAGAAGTTTGTGCATACCGCTATGAAAAATTCTGGAAATGTAGAAAAAATTATATGTTCTTACTTAGATTGTCGAAATCTTAGTCATCAATACGAGAAAGTTGTAGTTGAGCATCTGCTTATAAGAGGAATGAATCCTGTATGTAAGACAAGTAGGTGGTATTGTCACGCTAAGCACGTAAATGTAAGCACGACTGTTAAGTTCGATGACATATATGATTTATTTGAAGCTATCGATTATGAAAGTGACGATTTCATCATTTACACTTTTTTGATGATGATAAAGATGAAGATAGCACACAAAAACGAGAGGATGATTTGTTAAGGAACTTGGAAGAAGCAAAAACCCTGTTGTATTCTGATTTTATTGATCAAACAAAATTATCTGTCATCCTCACCTTGTATAATCTTAAATGTGAGATTGGATTGTCTGATACTAGCTTCGATAAACTTCTAAATGTGCAACAATTATTGTTGCCCAAAATTAATGTACTTCCGAAGACATTATATAAGGTAATTTTTTTTCTTCAAAATATTCGATAAGAGTTTTAAAAAAATTCATGTTTGTCAAAATGATTGTTGCCTTTTTAGAAGAGAGTACAAAAATTTGCAAAGTTGTCTTAAATGTGGTTTATCAAGATGGAAGAAGAATGAACGTACGAATGAAATTATGCATGGCATTCCGATTAAAGTTTTGATATATTTTCCAATCATGCCAACATTTAGAAGAATGGTTAGATCTTAAAAGACGGCAAAAGATTTAAGATGACATTTTAGTAGCAAAAGCAATGATGGGAAAATGCATCATCCTGTGAATTCAATAACATGGAATGTAATAGATGAGAAATGGGAATCCTTTGCAGCTGATCCACGCAATATAAGACTTAATCTTGCTACCGATGGTGTCAATCCTTTTATGACAATGAGTTCCAAATATAGTTGTTGGCCTGTGATGCTTGTGACAAACCTCTTGCCAATATTACGCATCAAAAAAGAAAATATCATCTTAACATCGTTGATTCATGGTCCAAAGCAACCAGGAAATGATATTGACGTATATTTGGTGCCATTAATTGAAGACTTGTAACACTTATGGAGTGATGTAGTTCAAACTTATGATGCCTTTAGTAGATCGGTTTTTAACATTAGAGCGATTTTACAATGGACGATAAATGACTTTCCAACATACGGAAATCTTGTTGGATGTTATGTGAAAGGTAAAAATGGTTGTCCATTATGTGGTATCAATACTCACCATCGATGGTTGAAACATAATCGAAAGAGCGCTTATATGGGTCATAGGATATTTTTACCCCCTTCAGATTCATTGAGAAAGCAAAAAACCTGGTTTGATAATATTATAGAAAATGGTCGTAGACCTAGAGTTTTGACTGGGAGAAACATCTCTGCTATTTTGAAAAACTTTCCAAATAATTTCGGGAAAGAAATAAAAAATGAAAATAATAATAGCAAGAAGGGGAGGGGAAGAGTAAGAAGAAAAAAATTAAGCAGGAGAGTAAGAAGAGAAAAAATACTGATAATAAATAAAATAGAGGTAAAGATGTTGATCTAGTGAATATGGAGCTATCAAGGTGGAAAAAACGATCAATCTTCTTTGATTTACCATATTGGGAGGTTAGTTAGTTTTTTCATTGAACAATAATACAATTCTTTAGTAATGAAAATTAACATTGTTGATTTTTGTAGGAACTACCAATGCGTCATAAATTAGACGTAATGCATGTAGAAAAAAATATTAGTGAAAGCATAATAAGAACGATGTTGGATGATAACAAATCGAAAGATGGAATCAATAGTAGAAAAGATTTAGAAGAGTGGGGAATTCGACGTGGCCTTTATGTACAATCTCGTGGAAAAAAAACATATCTTGCACCAACTCCATATACATTGCCCGAATCTGAAAAAAAAATTGTAAAAGATTGTATGATTTTAAGGAACCTGATGGTTATTGCTCGAACTTCAAGGGCTCTATATCGTTGGACGATTGTAAAATTTGTGGTTTGAGGTCACATAACTATCACGTCCTGATGCAACAATTATTGTCGGTTGCAATAAGAGGATTTTTATTGAAGAAGCCAAGTAAAACAATAATTCGTATATGTTCGTTCTTCAGTAAATTATACCAACATGCTCTTGATAGAGAAAAACTACAACATCTTGATGATGAGATTATCTAATTTTGTGTGAACTTGAAAGATATTTTCCACCTTTGTTCTTTGATATAATGATACACTTAACGGTTCATCTTGGAAAAGAAGCCAATTATGTGGACCGGTTCATTTTCGTTGGATGTACCCATTTGAAAGTTACATGAAGACAATAAAACATTATGTAAGAAACACTGCCCGTTCTAAGGGGTGTATTACAGAATCGTATCTTGCAGAAGAGTGCATGAAATATTTTAGTGAGTTCTTAAAAAATCTGTAGAAATAGAGGAGAAGGAAGTCCAAAATGAAGATTATGAAAATGATGTCATACTTGAAGGATGACCAACTTCAGCTTGCAAAATAATTAAACTGTCTGAGAATTAGAAACAAGTTACTCATTTGGCTGTGCTAATGAATATGGCTATAGTGGAACCATTTTTAGAGTAAGTCACTATTGCATTTTTTTTCGTTATTCAATTTTTTTATAGTGCAACTTATTTTTTTTTCCTTTTACAATAGTTAGCATTTTGAGGAGTTGCAACACTCAAACAAGCGCATAGAAAAAACGCGACCTTACTTTGGAAAACCTACACAAATGACTTTGCCGATTGGATTAAGAAGAAGGTGAGTTGAATTTTAAAATATAATCTCATTAATTTTAAATATATTATTATCGAGATCTAACATAAATAATATTTTCATTTATAGATACCTTATGATTCGAATGATCACGACACAATGTTAAAATGGATTGCCTATGGTCCAAGGAGTAGCGCATTGTCTTGTACAGGTTATATCATCAATGGAGAACATTTTCACACAAAAGATATTGAGAGAAAAACTCAAAATAGTGGAGTCACTTATGATGCAACCACCATGTGTAGGGCTAGCGCAAAAGATATTTTCCAAGTGGTTGACGTGATTACTTCTTGCGGGATATTGACCGATATGATTTTGCTAGACTATCATGCCTTTTATGTTCCCATCTTTAAGTGTCATTTGACAAATATAGAAAATGGTGCAAAGGTAGAAGATGGATTTACCCTTGTCAATTTACAACAAAATCAAGCTTCATTTTCAAAAGATCCATATATCTTTGCATCTCAAGCAAAACAAATATTCTATTCAAGAGAAGATGATGATTCTAATTGGTATGTTGTGATGAGGGCACTATCAAGAAGTTTTGATGAGATAGATGTAGATGACTCGTTTGAGGAATTTAGCGTGGATACAAGAAATTTTGAAGAAACTGATATGGAGATTGATGATTTTGCTGAGGATCTTAGCTATTTTAGGGAAGATTTCAAAGGAATACTTGAGTAGTATATCACTAGCTATGTTAGGGAATGATATGTTAGGGAAGATTGCACTTTGTAGCTATAACTTCATTATAAAATCCAACACTTCATTATATTTTTACTGTTTGCGTTCCTGTTAGATTGGTGACAAAATGACAATAATAAATTATAATATTAGGCTAACTCATATTTTGCTGTAGCTATAACTGTATTCTAAGTTTCAAAATCTCCTAAACTGCCATTATTTGCTGTGAAAAGCAATGTTGTTTCCGTCTAAATGGGATGTTGAGGTATAGCTGATAATATGTAGTGTTTTGCATATTCATGATGGCCTTAGCGCATAAGTGCTTGGATTGTATACTTCTGCTATATATTTTATGTTTTTCTCATATTATAGTAATAGGAAATGAGGTCAATAACGTGAAAATAGAGAAAAAAAAGAAAAGCAGCCAGAAATGTAATCGTGAAGCATAATAACGATAGAAGCATATTGAAGACAACAAAGTTCAAAGAGATGACAATCCACAATCGAGCACTAGCAGTAGAAAATAATCCACAAGCAGTATAAGATAATCGAGCACAAACAGCAGAAAATAATTCACAAGTAGTAGAAGATAATCGAGCATAAGCATTAGAAAATAATCCACAAGTAGTAGAAGATAATCCTAGTGCATTTGAGAACCATATAATGCAAAACAAACAACACGTCGAAGCCGATGGACCAATAGAAGAAGCAAATGCAAATCAACCAAAGAAAAGAACGAGTAGAGGTCCTACGAAAATGAAGAGATTTCCTTCAAACTTCACAAACCGTGTTGAAGTTGAATTTAATGAGAATGCTGAACCAATAAGTGAAGGATCGATCCATTTATCTTCTTTTTTAGCACCACTTGTACGAGAGCATGTTCCAATCACACTTAGTAATTAAAGACACCTTGACATTGGTTTGAAAGCCATTTTATGGGATTCCATTCAGGTATATTTTGTAATTTTTACCTAGTTGTGTCTATTTAACTGATTGTTTTAGGCTGAGAAAAAATCCAGACATTTGGATAAAATATCAGACGTTTGAATACTTCTTCAGACATAATTTTTTAGGCCAAGAAAAAATTCAGGCGTCTGGATAAAATATCCAGACGTCTGAATGCTTCTTCAGATATATTTTTTTAGACCGAGAAAAATATCAAACGTCTGGATAAAATATCCAGACGTCTGAATACTTCTTCAGGCATAATTTTTTAGACCGAGAAAAAATCCAAACGTCTGGATAAAATATCAGACGTCTGATCAATATTCAGATTGTTTTCTGTTTCTGGTATCAGACGTCTGGAAATATATTCAGACGTCTAACACACCTGTGTCAGTTGTGCATGTCTTCCTTATTTTCAAGCTAGAGTCATATATAATTAAAGTACCATATCCACAACATTTTCCATCCACAATAACATATCTGAAATAACATACCCGAATTACATAATAATAGCATATCTGAATTACATAACAATAACATACCCAAATTACATAATGAATATAGTAGCAACATATCTGAATTGCATATCGAACATAGCAACACGATATTCGAATTACATATTGAACATAACATAACATATCCAAGCTGAAGGTTTTAACTTAATTTCTGGTTAAGAATTTACTCGGTGATCCAACAGGTGGATGCATTTTAGCACACAGACCAAACTGGGTTTTCGTGCTTATTAGCTTTATTCAAGTGACAAATGCCGCTTCACTTAACATAATGAAAATTGCAACTCCTTGCAGTTCAGCAATTTATTTTGAAGCAACTTTTACTATATTTGAAGCAAACTGTGTAGTGCAAGTAATATACATTTGTGTTGATGTACATGGGAAATGTTTTCATGGGGTTATTTGTTTTTCTGTTGCAGCAAAAGAAAAAGAGAAAACCTCAGGAAAACACTTCCCTACAGCAGCACAAATGTAAATTACTTACACTACACAGTTTGCTTCAAAAATATTAAAAGTTGCTTCAAAATAAAATGCTGAACTGCAAGTAGTTGCAATTTTCATAACGTTAAGTGAAGCAACATTTGTCACTTGAATAAAGCTAATAAAGTTAATAAAGCATTAAAATCCGTTTAGGTCCGTGTGCTTAAATGCATCCAACAGGTGGATAGACGAGTAAATTCTTCATCTTGGTCACGCTTCGTCTGCTTCGTTTGCCTTGGATGAATACTTATATGTTCTATGTTCCATCTCTTCATAGTCTATAAACAATTAAGATACATGCATTAGTACATCACTGAATCAACAAATACACGAATAAATATGGATAACTTGAACTTTAATCACAAATTTAACTTTAAACATACACATAAAAACTTTAAATAACAAAGTTTGGAAAACTTACTAACATGAGGCGGTTGACAATAAGAGGAGGTCATTGAAGTTAACTTTAAAGGAAAAATTCGATTTTGGCCATTGAAGTGAATTTTAGGAGGCCATTGAAGTTTATACCCAAAAGAGGCCTAAACCAGCTATTTATATCCGTTATAAGTTCTCAAAAGAGACCTAAATGCAATTTTTTTTTTATTACAGGCTAGATTTATGTTGGATGAGGAATAACAAAAGGTCCCCATATTCCAGAAAATGGGGTGTATTTTTAGGTGTTCAAAATGCATACTAGTTAATAAATTGGTCAAAGCAAAGTCTAAGGAAGAAAGACTTCAAATGAAACCAAATAATATCAAAACTATGATGGAGTGGAATGATTTTGTCAACTTGAAAACTAGTGCAAAATTTAAGGTAAATTATGTCTAAATGGTCATCTTCGTATATGCGAATTGACTAGTTAGTATATTTTAAATTTTTTATTTCAGCAACAAAGTGAAACAATCAAAGCCATTAGACGTAGATAGATGCTACATACATGCAGCCGTAAAGGAATGGCATGCTTAGCTGCTGATATGGCCAGAAAATATTATAATGTTGTGATCTTGTCATGCCATTTATAGAGTTATGATAAATTATTTTATTCAAATTTTTATTACCATAGAAAAACGAGAGTCCAGATCCCTCTTCTATCTGTCGATCTGATGTTTGGATTAAATATCACACTCGAAAAAACGGTGAGCCGATGAGCTCGGCTATTGAAAAAACTATTGTATGTGATTTCATTTTAAATTAACATATTAGAAATTATTTTAGAATGTGATAACGTTGAAGGTTACAATGTATGCTGTCCTTTACAGGAGAATATTAAAAAGTTTAACGTTGAATCACAAGCTACCACGACAACTTCTATGAGAGAAGATGCCCTTTCATCAGTGTTGGGAAACGATAGACCAGGACGATTAAGAGGAATGGGAAGAGGTATGACCCACACCAAGTTTGTTTTGTCACAAGCTAATCAAAAACAAAAAATGCAACTTCAAAACAGAGTTGCGGATTTGGAGAAGATGGTTCAAATGCTAGTATCACAAAACCAGTTATTTCTAAAACGAATGGCAAGAGGTTATAGCTTGTATGTAGAAATTAGTTATTTGCATTCCATGAGTTTAGAATAGTAGTGAATCATTGAATAAACTCTTTGTTGATCAATGACTACATAAATAATTCATAATAAAATTCAAGTTGTCATATAAACCAAAAGATAAAATAAAGATACCGTAATTGCATAAACTCTTTGTTGAGTACATGCAGCAGTTCCATACTTCACTTTCCGCAAAACCAAAAGATTAAATAAAGAAACTGTAATTGCAGTTTGAACAGTCTACAAACCAGGTTGGATACTACTGCATGTACAGGCTTGACACTGCTGCATGTACACATGGTTTCTATATTGTGGTATGCTCAAAAGTTGAATCAATGAATCATGGCTATATCCTAAAACATAAAAAGTTAGAGCTGTTCATAAACGATGACTCTATATCAGAAATGAGTTGAATCTTTCATCCTTATCTAGAACTTATCAAAATGAGCTGCATGTACACGTGGTTTCTTATCAGAAATGAGATGAATCTTTCATCAGAAGAGTTACTTCTTTCATCCATATATATATATATATATATATATATATATATATATATATATATATTCATGTGCTTATCTTCACCATGCTTTAAAATATTGTGATAGACCACACTCATAGTAACTTAAAGACACAGTCCTATTGGCTTTAAGATACTTCTTTCCTCTTACCCAAGCCTTATTACCATGTTAGTTATGAAATAGTGATGTCATGCTCGCATCTAATGGGGGCAAGCCATGCCGCTTTGGTTAATTGAAGCCATGTTGCCTTGGTTAATTTCAGATCCATGTCCGTGGGTGTTTAGTATCGTAAATATACTAAACACCTCGTTGACGTGGTTATGAAATAAACTTTGTGGCAGCACTACTTAACATATTAAAGTTTAGTACTGTCATGATGTTATTTTCAGATCCACATGGGGGGGGTTGTTCAGTATCTTAAATATACTTAATGCCTCGTTCATATGGTTCTGAAAATAAACTTTTTGGCAGAACTGCTTAACATATTAAGGGGCTACACTGCTATGATCATTGTGTACTTAACATATTTGTGTATCTCGTCTCCAATATATCACTATGACCAATATATTGTTTGTTTTGATATTGATCAAGTTGTCCAATATATCGTTGTGTTCTAAATGTATATCAATTTGTCCAATATATGGTTGTGTTCTACATGTATATCAATTTATCCAATATATTGTTTCTTATGATATTGAATGCTTTTACAGACATATTTTCCTAGGTCGAGAAAAAATTCAGACGTTTAGATAAAATATCCAGACGTTTGAACGCTTCTTCGGGCATATCTTTTAGGCCGAGAAAGAATCCAAACGTCTGGATAAAAAATCTGGACGTCTGAATATTCTTTTAGATATAATTTTTAAGCCCAAGAAAAATTCCAGACATCTGGATAAAATATTCAGATGTCTGAATACTTCTTCAGGCATATTTTTTTAGGCCAAGAAAAAATCCAGATGTCTGGATAAAATATCAGATGTTTGATCAATATTCAGATTGTTTGCTATTCCTGATATCAGACTTCTGGAAATATATCCAGACGTCTGACACACCTTTGTCAGCTTTGCATGTCTTCCTTGTTGTTGAGCTATGTTTAATGCTTTATGTTGAGTAAATATAGAATATTTTGCTATAGATAGCATGTACACAACATTATTCAAAAAATGTAACTGAGTATGTCATAAGGGAGATACAATAGTGATGAATTGGAGTCATATATAATTAAAGTACCACATCCACAATATACAATAAACTAACATCATCAAGTTATCACAAGCATAGCATACATCAAAGTCACAATCAAAACACAACCATGTCACAAAATAGTATTTAATAAAAACATAATTTTTCATAATTTGTAAATTAAGCATCGGCATCTTTAGGTTCGACTCTTGCTTTTGTCGAGTAGCTTTCCCCGTCTTTATCTACCACTATGTCCACCTTGTCATCATATTTCTATGAATCTTCTTTTTTCTTAGGTTCGATTCTCGCTTCTTTTGGGTCGCCTTCCCCCTCTTTTTCTTCCTCTATCTCCTTGTCATCGGATTTCTTTGATCTTCTTTTTCTTTAGCTTCGATTCTCGCTTCTTTTGTGTCGCTCTCACACTCTTTTTCTTCCACTTTCTCCTCCTTGTCACAAGATTTATTTGAATCTTCTTTTTCTTTAGAATTTTCTGGTGAAAAAGTTGGAGATGGTGGAGGTGGAAGAGTTTGTGGTTGAGTACATCGTAAAATTTCAGTGAGAGACCGTGCTACTGCACTCATTGTTTTCTCAACTGTTGCTAGACAAAATACTAGTGCAAATTTCATATTCAAAAAAAGATTCCCCAAGGAAATTTGATTCTGATATAATATTTATTGATTATGAATGACGACTTGAAGAAATGATTCGTTTGGAAGAATTTGTGCATTAGGAGAAGTCATATCTTTAAATATTTCGTATTGAAAAGCTTGTTGCGAGGAAGATTCCAGCATATCCTGAATACTCTCTCGATGATACTCTTACGGCGAAACTTGTTTACCTTGATATTTATCTCTCCATTTGTTAATAGTGCAAAATGTTGGTGGTTCTTGTGGGAGATGCATCAAGGAAAAGAATTTTTTAATTGCTCTTAACTGGAATTTCCTCAAACGTTGATAAATAAGTCAGAACTTCTTTTGCATTTAATAATCTTATAATAAACGGAGCATAGATAATTGATTGTCGAGACCTACTCCAAAATTCTTTTAGTTCATTAAAGATAAATTAAGCCCAATAAATTTGAATACCAGCAAATATAGCATATAAGGCTCTATACTCTAGATCAAGTATTTTTTTAATGACTTCCAAGCCGAGCAACCACTTTATTTATAAGAACTCCGGCAAGAAATCTTGCTCTTGGTCTTAAATATTTAGTAGAAAATTGGGGGGGTATCATCTTCCCAAATTTGATGAGTTATGTTGAACCGTGGCTTCAAACGCATGTCGGAAATATCATTGATACTTGTCCCGGTGTTAGAACATTGCAATATATCTCCTATGTCCTTAGTTGTGAATCTAACCGTAACCCCGCAAACACTTGACCAAACCTAATCATTTTCTACTTGAGGATTCCAAAAACCTGTACTATATAAATTCGCATAGAATAGAAATATGGATAGTTGGTCAATGTGTAACTGATTAGAAGAGAATAAGACCAGTGATACAAGACCAGCATCCTGGCATAAGCTATGTAATTCATACATCGGAAAATCAATAAGAATGTAGAATGGACCAGTATGTAGAATTTACTTCTAGATCAATCCATATCTTTCTATTGCCAAGGGTGCTTTGTTCATCCACCATTCGATTCGTGATTGTGAAACTAGTCGGGGTGTTTCTTCAGTAGCTTGTGGAGGATTTGATGATTCTTGATCTTCCCTCTTTCGTTTTGATGAAGATTTTTTTAAGGAGGCATGATTTGGATCGGATTTAGGATTTTATGGTTATAGAATTTTCAATTTGATCGGTGAAATGAAAGAGTGAGGAATAAAAGGTTGCGGTTATCTTTATATAAAAAATGACGTTTTGTAAATGAGATGTCTGGTTTTAAAAACAGACGTCTGATTTAGGGTCAGAATCAACCCGAGGAAGTTTTCAGATGTCTGGGCATAGTTTCAGACGTCTGCTTAAGATGATTTTTATACCCGTGTATATTTTCAGATGTTTGGTAATTTTTACAGATGTCTGATTTTAGTTTTCCTATTTTTTATTTTCACCCTGTCAATTTTAAGACTTCTCCTTTATTAATTCAGAGGTCTGTTTCTTAAGTTTTTTTAGACTTCCTCTTTATTTGCATAATTGTTTACATAATTGCATCACGATCACCACCAATTAATAATTACTTGCATAATTGTTTATCAGGTTAAAGGAAGCTGCAGAGATGAGAGTCCATCTCAAGTGGTACATATTATTTATAGTATTGTTGCCATAACAATTGAATTTCTTTTGATTTAATATATAATATAAATTATTTTCACTAATTGTAGAGTAAGTATGACCAATCGAATGCCAGATGTAATTTGTTGGAATAGAATGGGATGGACGAAATAGTTACTGAAGGAAGAGTTTTTTCAACTAACCCAAAAGAGCTTTTATACAATATTCCTGATGGACCAAATGCCATGAAAATTTTGATAGAATTCCCGAAGAAATTGGATGCTTATTTATGGAGGTCTACTCCTAGGATGATCTCACATATTGGAGAAGCTAAGGATGAGATAGTAGCATGGTAGCTGACAGAGTTGCACTCCACACTACGATAGTCTCTGAAAATGATGACAATGTGGTATACTTAATTCTTTATGCACTCAACATCTCTATGATTTAATATAAAAATCTATTTTTTTTTTCTAAAGTAAAACTAGTAGTACAAATAAGAAATACAAGCTGTGTGATTGTGTTGGAAGCAAAGAATTGGTTGCCGATGGGTGGTTGTACTCTACTGATCCAAATCAGCTCATGGATAATATTCCACTTGGACAGTCTGTTGTGCTTGTTTTGATTGATGCGCCAACAAAATCAGATGCATTGTTATGGAGACCACCATTTGCTATAACATATGTTGGACAAGCTATTGGTTGCAAAGTATCTTGGCCGCAAACAAATTTGGATGTTGAGAATATTAATGCTACGACATCTACTCATACGCCAAATATTGTATCACATTCAACGGTAATGTGTAGTTTATGTATTTAATTTATAAAAACATGAATATATCTTGATACTGTTTTATTATTAGAATCACGTCAATTTTTTAGAAAACATATTTAAATAGTTTCATATATTGCATGACAGACACTGGTTTTAAGTCAAACATTAAATGCAAGTTGATTGGTATTGATGGAGTGAAAGAAGTTGTTGCTGAAGGATGCGTGCCTTCGACTGACCCAAATGCAATGATCCATTTTGTTCATTTGGGAGAAGGTGTGTTAAAGTTTGGGTTGATATTATTAAAGTTTCAAATGCACCTTTATGGAGGCCTACATCTGAGTTTGAGTTTATTGAAGATGCAATTGGTTCTACTATAGCTTGGCCTTCTTCACCGCACAATCGTCTTCAAGTAAGTATGACTTATACTTCTCTTTACGTATTGTCAGTATGAATGATGAAAATACTCCTTATTATGATTGTTTTGGTAGAATTTTACTTCAAGTAAGTATGATTTCCCTTTTCACCTCTTAAAATTGAATATTTAAATTTCATTTAGGTAGATAAAACCGAAAAAAATAGAAGATACGGTGTCCTTGTTACTTCAAACATTTGATCTTATACAAATTTTCTCTCTTGCAATTTGGTCTCACTAAGTCGTACGCATATTTTCTGACACAAGAAATGTTGCAAAGTTAAGATGTTGTTTGGAAAAAATATATGTTATCTGTGCATGGAACTGAACTATGCACTTACTTCAAGTAGTTTTAGCACTACGCCTGGTCAAACAAACCAATATTGGAAATGTTATATTTATTCCGAATTCAACAGCAAGATGACTTTGTAACACTTGACCTCATTTTCTTTTCACATTGTCATGTTTAGCCATACTTTTTAGTTCAATTTTAGCAGTTTCTCAATGACATACATATACAACAAAAGGATTTATGTATTTTCTTATTGCTAAATCATGTGTTGATGCTGGATGCATGACGGAAATTCAACTTTAGAGCACACGAGCTTGGACTTTCAACAGTTTATAGTTTTTTTTTTCTCAGTAAGCATCTTTTGTAAAAACATGATAGATGGGAACATCGATTACAAAATGTTATATACAACTATTGTCTATTTGGCATATGGAATTATTATAATTTATGTGATAGTGTTTTAAGATTATAATTATTTTTTGTTTTTTGAATTTAGCGATTATTTCGAACTACATTGTGTAAAAATGATAAATGTTGATAGATGTACCTCAATAACTCTATAGAAACGCTGTGATTTATTTTGAAAAAATGTTGTGATATGTGGAAAAGGACAACATTTATAAACAATATAAAACGCTGTGATATGTGGAAAATAACAACATTTCTAAGCAGTAGTAAACGCTGTGATATATGTGGCAAAACGATGTGATATGTGGACGGTAACAACATTTCTAAACAATATAAAATGCTATTATATATATAGCAAAACGTTGTGATATGTGCACAATAACAACATTTCTGACGGATATAAAACGCTATTAAATGTTTGATGAAGAAGGAATAGCCGTGTTACACTATACAAACACAACATAAAACGTTGTACAAAAGTAACAACAACACCATTTGAAATGTTGCACAAATATAACAACAACATCATTTGAAACGATGTAGTATGTCGTTTTTCTACAACGTTTTGCAAAGTATTGTGACACTTCCATGATCTATAACAAGGTCGGTAGACAACGTTCATCGAAATGCTGTAAAAGGATATAACAGCATTTCCTCAACACTATCAATGGGCATATATGTTGTAGTGGATATAAATTTCAAGTACTAAAACAAGTCAGACAAAGTCTAGTATGTGTTTAATACAGTTCTGAATGCGAAGGGCAACACTACAATCTGAAATCTTGCCATGATACAATGAAAATATGCAATTGTCCCGAGCTTCATATGAAGCCCAATGACAGTAAAAAAAAACCCCAAAGCATGCTATGAACTAGACAATAACCAAGTTAAAATACTGTTAAAATGGGTGGAAGGATTACAATTTCCCGATGGAATTTCCTCTTATCTTCATAAATATGTTGACTATAAAAATGGAAGACTGGGTGGAATGAAAAGCCATGATTGTTATGTAATAATGGAAAATTTGTTACTCATCTCTTTTAAAGAATTGTTACCCATAAAAGTTTGGAAGGGAATAACAAAACTTAGTTTATTTTACAATGAGCTTTGTTCAACTACGTTAAAGTTTGATCGTCTAGTTAAACTAGAAGAAGAAATCCCTATACTGCTTTGCAGAATGAAGAAAATGTTTTCAATAGGTTTCTTTAATGTGTTCATCTTCTATATAAAGGGCATCTTCAAGGTCGCGTGCAGTATGGATGGATGTATCCATTGGAAAGGTATGTTTCTATATTGAGTATGCAAATGCTAATTTAATTATAAATAAAAGTTAATATTGAACCGAAATATTTTTTATTATGTACTCAATTCATTTAAAGAAAAAAGTGATACAAAAAGCTCGAATTAAAGGTTCTATTTGCAAATCATATATCGAAGAAGAAGCATCTTTCTTTTTCTCCCATTATTTTAATGATCATGTGAACTTATCATTTGAAAGTGTTATGCATAATTATGAGGCCGTTGAACAAGATTCTTCTTTTGAAGCAACATTATCAATTTTTAGACAACATGGTTGATATGCTGGAAAATGTGTGGAAGTATGACTAAATGATAAAGATTACCATTTAACACACACATATATTCTTCTTAATTGTCCTGAAGTTGCACCATTTTTTAAGTAATTATCACCTTACAAGTTTTGCTAAATTTAAGTTACACTTGTAAATAAACAATAATGTAATATATCATGTTTTTGTTTGCAATATTTATGAATAACAAAATCCAAGTAGCGATTTAAGCAAAGATTTTAGTAGTTGGTTACGATCTACATTTTTCATCACATAAATCATGTGCTCGATGAAGGAATGAAACATTTAGCGTTTGGACCGAAAAGAAAAGTTAAAAAGTATGTCAGTGGGTATAAATTCAATTCCAAAGAATACGATGATGAAAAATCAACAAACAATATTGGTATATTTGTAAAAGGCAGTGATGAGCCTAATAACCATATAAGTGATTTTTATGGTGTGTTAACTCAGATTTTGCAATTGACATATTTTACGAGGCCCGCGTAGGATGTTTATTTTTTTAGATGCAATTGGTTCAGCAGTGTTCTAGGTTCTGGTATTAACGTGCATCCAAATTATAGTCTTATAGAAATTAAACATACCACGTGTTACCAAAAGTATGACCCTTCTGTACTAGCCAAACAAACCCTACAAGCTTATTATGCCATTTATCCATCTCTAAAAAAGGGATAAAGCAGATTGGTCTGTAGTTTTAAAACCAAGGCACGATTTACATTCGACGCAAATAATATTCCTAATGAACATTCCTATCAAGCGGACCTGGAGGAAAAAATTGAAATAGCAATTACAGACGATCAAACTGATTTTGGACCTTTAAATGATGAGATAAATGTATTAGTCGAAGCATTTGAGAGCGTAGAGGAAAACCACATAGAACACGGAACAGAGTCTGAATCAGAAAACGACGAGGATTGAGTAATATCCGATAATTTCACAATTATTCACATTAGATTTATCCATGTTTAATATTACATTTATCCAAGTTATACAATTTTAACGAGAAAAAGTGTATACACACACACACACAACACATACACAACATGACACATGTGTAGCATGTATTACATTTTGTAACAATTCATCATATCATAATTATTATGAATTATATATGTATGTATGTGGCAGGTATATTATGTGTTGCACTGGCTCTCGGCGACATAGCTCTTCCCAGCATATCGCTGAGAGTGGTGGCTAGCTACTAGCTTGTCCAGTCGTTTACTTGAAGCCCAAGGCTAATCATGCGTAAGTACCAAAATTAGCAGCATAGCAATTTATTTTTTTGTACATGACACATATATAATTGTCTAAAGTTCTATTTTACATTTAACGTAGGAGGTTTGAGTTGGAATCATCTCAAGTGGTTCTAAACATTTTTAAGGATATGTATATGGCTAGGATGAGCGATATCTAGCCTAAGTAGAGCAAGATCCCCAACACCGTGAGAGAGGCCACCTAGCAGGATTTTATGGTAAGTTTATACTACTTTACAAAATGATTAAATACAAATAAATAATAATAATATTTTCTCAATTGTACATGGCGCAGTAGATTTGCAGGAGTTTGACATTAGCTTAGTTCAGCGACACTGGAACTCAAAGGTCGCTAAGAACTACAGGGAGAAAATGTCAGAGATTAAAAAATTGGGGAAGAAACCAAGGTGGATGTGTGAGGCAATATGGGATAAGTGGGTTGACTATTGGAACACTAATGAATTTAAGTTAAATTTATAATGAATCTCATTAATATTTTGCCAATTATTAAATAATTATTCAATGTAAATTTGTAGGCGGAGTCAGCAAGGAACTCAGCAAACAGGAGCAAGAGTCCAGTAACTCGTCATGGAGGATCCAAGTTTTTCCAACATCACCGCAAGGACTTGGTAAATTTACAAATTATTACATTTATATATTTATCAGTTTAGTAACTGTTAGCACCAAAATTTGCAATGGCAAAATATAATGAAGCAGAGACTCCAAAGCTGAAACTGCAAAGGGTTTCAGGCAGCGAAACCAAAACTACTTAGAATAGAGCTTGGATGGAAGTCAGGGGGCTTGAATACAAGGACAATGACATCAAGAGTAGCAGGCCAAAAAATAAGCACCAACAACAAAAAAGGGTCGACTTGCAGCCGAACATCAGCATCAAGTATTTCTAGAGAAACATCACCAAGGTTACATCCACATCAAAAGAGAATGCCCGAGAGCCCCAAATCCGGTACCCAAGCACAAGAGCGTCGTTTCTACACAGACAACATAAGAATAGAGGAAGAAACAACGATAATGTTAAAGAAGAAGTAGAGAAAAGAGCGAAGGGTTGGTGGCGATACGAAAGGCAAATACCGGCAGGGCAGTACCATTATCGAAGGAAATTAGCAAGGGTTAACTCCGAAAGCATACTACTTAAAACCATAAGCAAACAGAAGTGAGCAACAAAGGGCATATAAACCGAAAATCAAAGCCATGAAAGGGAAGCGCTACATCAAGCAAGAGAAGGCAGAAGGCTGTCGGCACTACTTAGTTTAATACCGACACTAACATTAGGAGAAAGTTCATAAGTCATCCGAAAGGGGTCATGGATGAAGCTATCGTTAGATTGAGACCGAAACCAAGGGTTACTAGAAGAAGAAAAGGGGGATCCATTCTAACATGCTTAGTTCCAATACCTATACCGACAAGCGAAGGCTATAGAGCCAAAAGTCAAATAGAGAGACAAAAGCAGCCAAAACAGGCACCGAAGTATCCATGATTCAATACCGAAAGCCGAGCATGGAGGAAAGAAGATGGCAAAACCAGTATCAAAGCATATACAAAGCTGGGACACTGAAACCGAAAGGTATGGATGCGGACCGATGCCAGTGAACCCGAAACCGAGAGTCACCAAAGTTAGGCTCATTAAGTCCGAGACCAATATTCCGAAAGCAAGATAGGCCCGATAACAATTCTCATTAAATACAAAGGTGGTCGAGGCCATGTTTATCGGAATCAAGGTTGCAAAGCGGCCAAAACCATGTTGCTACATCCAAAAGGGGGTTCTGCTGAGTTGATGACAAAAGAGGGCCCAATTTGCCTATAAATAAGACCCCAGGGGCCTCATTTTGGGGGGACTTTTCTAATTCCACAATATTGCTCTCATTTCAAAGGGAGATAAACCTAATTTGTAAATCAATTTGGGAATTTCTTATGTAACCCTCTCTATGAATAAAATCATCAAATCCCTCAAAATAGACGTAGGTTCAATCCAAATCAAACCACTATAATTTGTTGTGTTCTTTACAATCTTTCTTATTATATGGAATATTGTTGTGCTATGTTGTTCAACGTTCCGTAATCCAACCCTAACGAAAAATACATAACTACCTTATGCTTTCCCCTCAACAAAAGCTTCGTGCGCTAGCCTTACCCTTAAAACCTTGGTCGCCTAAATACCCTTCTCGAAGCTGTTTAGCTTCCTAACTTGTAATGAGCTTACGAAGCCCTTATCCCAAGGTAACTGTTGGTCCTTAAGTCTCATAAGCATGATACTCACTCCTTGAGGTAAGAGTAACGAATCTTCGGGCTTGAGACCTCGATATCTAGGAAACGATGAACTAACCCAAGCTTGTGGGAACTAAATATTCCTGTTTTCCCTTAGGTCCATTTCCTTAGACCTATTCCGGTGTTGACAAAAAATATCATTAACAGTAACTAACTATGTGGGGTTGATTTATCCAAATTATCAATTGTAGGAATGAGCTTGTGGACATCCTGTGTCCTACATGGACGTATTTGCTCACATCTACGCATCCAGGAAAGTAAACGAGGCTGGCAACATCACATATTAGTGGGGTCATCGGGATAGGGAAACAACTGTATATGTATACGTATATTAAATTCTATTACTCACATTGGTAAGTTTATTAATTAATCGCTAATGTAAAATAAAAACAACATTCTATTATTTTCCAACTGAAATTGTTTTTTGCATTATAAGTAAGGTTTCTGGAGGCACGGGCTCATGCGCTTGAGGAATCTAGTCGTGACGAGTTGCCACCAGAGGAGGAAGGGTAACACGTTTGACGCTGTAATGGATCCAACGCAACGTAGTAGACGATATGGCTTCGGGAACCTAACGGTAATTAATCATTTTGCATACATAAAATAAATTAACGTTTATATATATAGTTTTATAATATTTTATATGCTGACATAATCCTTTTGCTATTCATTCTATTTGCAGGCTCGACAAGCTCAAAAGGCCCACGACAAAGCAGAAATTAAGGAGCTTAGAGCAATGACTGAGCAACTGTACGAGCAGAATTGTCTGCACGCTATACAGATGGAGCAGCTGAATCAAAAGGTTGTGGAATATGTGCAAAATCATGATACTTTTCCTTCATCGTTTGGTGCTTTCGGAGGTGACGAAGATGATGCTTGAGGTATGTTTTTTGTATGTTTGTGATTGCATGATGTATATATTGACATGGAAATGGTGAGGTTTTGTTTTGATGTTGTATATATTGATATAGAGTGGGTAAGAATGATATTTTGGATATTTTTTGATGGTTTGTATTTTGTTTGTAGATATGTGACGTTAATGAGTTGATTTTTGATGTTTGGACGGTTTATTTTGTTTGTATTGATGTTTATTTGATTTATGGTGATTGTTTATATTGGTATTGATATATATGTGTTATATATGTGTGGAATTGATTGGAAATAGTTTGGAAATGGAATGGATTGGAAATGGAGTGGCAGGCTTGCTGTTATAAAAAAAGGCACCCAGTTTTTCCAATGGCTAGTAACTGTTACCAATGGCTTATTGGTCATTAGTTTAAAACGGTTTCCAATGAATGAACACCGTTGAAGGCCGTTGGAATAGCTTCATGGTTTCATTGGAAATCGTTACAGTTCATTGTATTTATTCCAACGGCTTCAAACGACCGCCGACTGTTTCAAGTCATTGGAATAGTCGTATTTTCTTGTAGTGCAGGCAAGGAGCATGTATTTATTTTCTTGACAATTTTAACTTTTATTGACTGAACTTTGCAATGCCCTACATTAGCTTATAATGGGAATGGTACTCCACGCATTCATCGTAAATTTGAGCTTCAGTTTTAAGAGATGTCATGTTTGATAATAAACAAGACTGGAATGGCAATGTATCAGAGATGCACACTGACAACAAACAGATATGAACAAGTCATAGTTTAGAAAACAGTGCACTAAGAGCATGAATAGAGCACATTAGTTCAGCACCCAGATGAACAGCAAGCAACTAAAGGCAACAACATATACAACAAAGGACATGCACACATGAAACATTGATGTAAGTACTATTTGATACATATTTTTTTACAACTATTTAAATTTATAGCATTGTGTTACATGCTAAAATTTTATTGGAAACTGCAGTTAATAAAGTAAACAGTGCATAGATAAGGAATGGTACAATTTAAAAGCAGAAAACTATGTGTGGGAATAAAAAAATATGTTATGATATAAGAAAGTCAGTTTTTTTTTTTAAATAACAATAGAAGTGCGTATTAAAATTTAATATTTTACCACTCCTTGATCTTACTCCATTATACCCATTGATGCTTCAAGTTTAACTATCTTCTGGCAAGGGTGGAACCTAGAAAAAAAAACATAATATGAATAATTAAAACATCATACTAATTAGTCATTATTGTAAAATATGAAAATCCTAATATACATACAATAGCAATACTTTGCAAAAGAAAGATTATTTTTTTCCCAAGTTTACAAATCAAAATTCATGGTTAATAATTCATGATTAACTAATATACATACGTGCAAAACTATGTATAATTAGGCTCTTTACGAATATAACTACGTGTAACATAAATATCAATAATGGATGCTTATATCATACCAAAATACCATCACAATCCTTCCTTGTATAATATTTATCCCCATCATCGATAAATTTATCATTAAGAAGTGACCCATCTACCGGTTTGCTAGTTGACTCATCCTCCTCATCATAGCTTTCCAACTCATGAAAACCTCTAGGGGTGCTCTTAGCACAATATTAATTTGAAAAACTACTTTCTCTACAAAAAAAATAGTTGTATGGCTTGCAATGCCAAGATGAAAGGGTCACTTGCAAATTGATTTTGGAATTTATGTAAATTGACTAACATAAATCCATCTTCGACCTTAACTCCATGATCGATATTTGTCCACTTACACTTAAACAAGGCAATTTGAAACTAGCGGTAGTCAAAAAACAAAATCTCACGCAAAACACCATAATATATTACTTTCTCAATGGATCAATCTATGCGAACAGTACTTGACTCAAATGGAAACACCACTATTTTATGTAGATTTACCATTGTCTTTACTACGAAAACGACGACCATTAATCATATAGCTAGAACAAGAAATTACTTGATGGTGAGGTCCATATAAAATCCCATTTATTAGTTCGCAAACATTGGATGTAATGCTATCATATTTAAACTAGAAAAGCATAATGTTACATATAAAGACTAATCACAATAACATATACTTTTATATCGAACTTATCCGTCTTAAAAGATATAATAATATTAACCTTTTTTTTAATCCAATGACTAAAAAGTCTCTGAATGGAGCTTTGAAAGTTCGAAATCATCTCGTGAGAGCCGGGGATGTAAACATTTCAGTTCCTCATTGTGCATCCTATATATGTAAAAATACAAGTCAAAATATAATTTATTTAACACAAAATTATTAAGCCGAACTTATGATTACTTTATATAAGGCTCCACTTCCTCGGTATTAAACAACACATACCAAGGAGCATCATCAATCACCACCTTAGTGACTACCATAGGTTTTCCTTTAGATGTAGGAAGGCCCCAAGTATGGAATCACATTTTTTCACTTCATTTTTGTTTTTCCTTTCCAATTTCCAATGCTCTATTAATATATATAGCATAATACTTCATGCATTCATCAACAGATTAATGCTCAACTATGCACCATTCAGGTCGTGCTTGATTTTTATCATACCCCTTTTGTGTTGTATCTATAATCAAGATGCATGAGTAAAATATTTTCATAAGCACATATATTATTAACTACTATAAGTACTAATGCCAAATTTTACCTTTTAAATGTATTCATCCACAGGTATTGTACTGGCCCACAAATTCTTGCTTCCTCTGCTAAATGTATTGTCAAGTGAATCATGATGTCAAAAAAGGAGGAAAAAATCTCTCAAGATCGCATAGTGTTAATGCAATCTGATTCTCAATGGATTCTAATTTATCTTTATCAAGCACTCTTTGGAAAATGTCATTGTCAAAAGAACATAGTCGTAGTAATGCTTTCCTTGTTCATTTAGGTAACGTACTCTCGGTGATACAGATAATAGTTGTTTCATAAAAACATGATAATCATGAGACTGCAGACTTGAAATTTTGTTTTGTTTTGCAAAACATTTTTCCAATATTTGAACTATACCCATCGGGTACTTTCAAATTCCTCATTCTATTGTAAAAGATCTCCTTTTCTAGATCAGTTAACGTGCATTAGGTAGCTGAATGTAATGCTTTGCTTCCCTTGTCTGTAGGATGTAACTTTTTCCTAATATCTAGTACTTCTAGATCTTTACATGAATTAACGCCGCCTTTTGATTTTCCTTTAATATCAAGTAGGTACCAAGAATACTTTCACAATATTTTTTTAAACATGCATTACATCTAGATTGCGACGCAAAGGAAGTGCCTAAGAATATCAAAAATAGAAACTAATTAATAATAAAGTATTGATTACATAGATAGAAAAGAAGAAGAAATTTTGTTTTTGATTAAACTTTACCCGACAATAAGGCAAATCAAAGTAAATATACTTCTTCTTCCACATTTGACTACCTTTTTCTTCTGTTAGACCGAAATCTGGGCCTAACACCCAAATGCTATGTGAAAACCTCACAATCACAGAATTAATGCAGAAAAAGCAGTAAAATAAAAGAGGACACACGAGATTTTTATAGTGGTTCGGCTCGATCCAAGCCTACGTCCACTTTATAGTTTCTTAAATCCTAAGAAGCTATTACAATACAGTTTGCTTGCAGTTTATACACGAAATCCTCGTGTTTACAATGAAAAGAAGTAAGAAAAGTGGAGATTATACACGAAATCCTCGTGTTATAATGTGGAATTTGGCTTCCTTATTGAGCAATGACCTTACGTGAAGTAGTGGTAGAAGCCATGATCAGTGAGAACTGAAAGATCCCTCCCAATGTCCATGTTGCGGTGTATTTATAGGCGTAGAGGAGCTCTGGACGGTCCGGTTCGGATATGCCACGTGTCACGACCGGAGTTAATCTCGAAAAGTAGTGGAAGAAGTCCCTCTGTTCGGGTTTTGCCAAGTGGAGCCAGATCCATGAATGTAGGGGCGGTTACTCCTTGAGAATCGGTCAAAAGTTGCGTGCAGAAGCAGGTCCGGGGGTCGGTTCGGGTCCAAACCGAACCGAGGTGGAATTTCCGAACGGAAGACATGATGTGCACTTCTGTGCAGAGCAAGGCGGTTCGGGTTCTGATGGTCCGATCCGAACCGAAGTGAGCTGGAGTCGAAGTTTGAGTGTCTTTGAAGCGTGGGGTCGGAGCGGATCTGATCCGATCCGAGGACTTGTCCAATGTCAAGCCTCTTTGTTATTTTCTTTTGTGTCATCTGAACCGACCCGACAGAAGTGATCCGATCCGAACCGATGCATGGTGAAGGTAACTCCAAAATCCATGTTTCCGGTTCTGCATGCGTTTACGGAAATAGGCGTAACTTTCAAACCGTAAGTCTGATTGAGCCAAACCAAAGCTCAAACTGAAGCTAATTCAGAGATCTACAAGAGTTATAAAGCTCAGCTCCGTAATTGCTATTTTCGGGCCCAAAAGAGGTCGTCTGATAGGAGTTTCGGGCCGTTCTTTGTTTGTAATGCGACTTTGACCAAATCGCTGCCTGTCTTCTGACGATGTTTCCAATACTCGAGCGTATTGTTGTTCAGAGATTCCATGTGTGACTGCTTTGACTAAAAAGCGGGTCAACATTTTGCCCCCAGAACATATCTAGTTGGTTGAAGGAAGATGTGTTTTGGATAATCCAAGAAATCCAAGGCCACGCTTGGCCTGCCAGCTGCAAGTATAATCCATACCTGCGAAGAAAAGAGAGAAAAAAGGTGTGTCAAATCCTGACAAAACTGATTATACTTTCGAGCATAAACCGTGCTTGGGCGTTTGTTTGAGCATAAACCACACTCAATAGACGTTCGATTCATCCTGCTAAAACCTGACGAGGGACCTAACCTTCCAGGTATAGCCATACCAGGAAGTTCAAACTGAGCATAAGCCATACTCGAGTTTTATTGAGTTCCTTTTCCCAATCCTGACAAGATCGTCCGTCGTTCCGGAGTATAATCCATACTTAAGCTTCCTAGTGAGTACAATCCATACTCATGTCGGGATAGAGCTATGCTTGCCAAAACCTGACAGGACAGTCTGTCCCTAGGCATAATCCATGCCTAGGGGTCCGAGATAAGTATAAGCCATACTTTAATTGAGATTGAGAATCCTGCCACAACCTGACAAGACACTTAAATCGCCAAACATAATCCATGCTCGAAAAGTCCTTCCTTATTCAATTCAAAGTACAAAACCAAAGCAAATCCTGATTGGTTTGTCATCGAGTGCAGAGCACGCTTTAGAGCTAAATCCTAACCCCGAACGTGTGTACTCCGATTTAGCCAATCGGAAAACCTAAAGAAAGCAAAGAGACATATCTTAAATCCTAAGAAATGCTGAAAATGCAGAGTGATCCAATCCAGATCAATTGATAATGAGCCCATGGGAGCTCGATCCAAGATCATTCCCTCTCCGGGGAGCAGGTGGTGGCAGTGCGGGTGCAGGCGCTGTAGGTTGTTTCACATACTCGGGTAGCTCTCCACATCTAACCCGTTCCTCAATCAAGTCTCGCAAGTGCCTACAGTCATTTGTGTCATAACCGTCCATATCATGAAACATGTAGTATTTTCCAGAATCGCGTGCTCTTTGCGATGGCTCCCTCCTGGGAGGCTTTGGGTAGGAGACGTCACCGTTTGTGTTCACGTAGATGTCGGTTAGTGATGAATTAAGCTCGGTGTACTTTTCATATCTGGGCCCTCTCCGGGGCTGAGTGTTGCGGTCATTCTTGACGGCAGCTTTTCCTTTGCCTTTTCCAGAATCAGACGGTTCTCCGTCTCTGAGCATGTTGACATCGAGAATTTTCTTTTCGGATGTTGCGTCTTTTTCACGCATAAACCTATCCGATTCAAGGTAGAACTCGCTGAGATTCCGCGGTGGGTCTCGGTACAAGGATTTTTTGAACTCCGAGTTGTCCAGAACGGCAGATACTGCCGCCATCAATACCATAGATGGCTTAGGTCGATCAACTGATGCTGCTGCAACGTTGAACCTTTCCAAAAATGAGCGCAGAGTTTCTTTAGGCCTCTGCTTGATTGTAGTGAGCGACATTACATTCTTGGGTCGAGCGATGTGGACCCGAAATTGTTCAATAAAGCGAGCGACCAACGTGTTCCAGCTGTTGATCGATTCAGATTCCAGCTGCCAAATCCACATAGCAGCAATATCAGTCAAGAAGAGAGGGAAGCATTTTGCCATGACATTTTCCGATGCCGATTGAACTTCCATATGACGTTTGTAGCGCATCAGATGCACGGTAGGATCCGTCCTGCCGTTGTAGGGCTCCAATTGTGGAAGTTTGAAATCTGGCGGATTGCGGGAATTCCTGATTTCCAGAGTGAAAGGGTTGTGATTGACATCATCCATGTCATTCTGATAAGTGCGACCTCTAGAGAGACATTCAATGAGATTGGCGAGCCGATCGCCTTCAAAGAGCTGTTGCAAACTGCTAAGGTCAGAGCTGGTGCCCGCATCGTTGAATCCAGAGTGTGGAAGTGTTCGGAGGTGCCCCCATGTTGCGTATTGGAGAAGCGAGGGAGGTCATGGAGAGGTGCACGGTTCGGGTCAGATGTACCGATCCGACCAGGTTCTCCTGTTCTGAACCGGGGAGCTTGATGCTGAAGCTGTGTGGTATTGCCGATCCCAACCGGTGCGGAGATTGGTCGTGCTCGCCCTGAATTCCTAAGGTTAGCAACGTCTTCATCCAAAACGTTGAGTGGTGGAGCTGCACGCTGCTGTGGGGGATTGACCCCGAGTTCATTCAGATTTGAGCCCTCTCCGATTCGGATTGGATCCGAACCGATCCGATTTGCAGCTGCTGCTGGGGCTGATTCTATTCCATTTCCCATGATTTGTACGTTGTTGCTCGGCCTTCCTTCCATCCGAGCGAAGAATTGGTCAATCATCTCCTGTTGTTTGCGGAGGAGATCATCTTGCCTTGCCATCTGGGTTCTCAATTCAGCGAGAACTCCGTCCATCTCTTCTCTGGTTAAGTATGCTGATGGATTTCCATGAGAGGAAGCCTCCTGGCTTGCCTCGTTCCCTGCGCCTTCAGTGCCAACGTCCTCAGCACGAGAGAAGGTCCCGTCTTTTTTTCGTTTGACCATTGATCCAATAGCCAAATAACCCAAGCAGAAGTTGAAGTTGTCGTGTGCCCCCTACCTGGCGCGCCAAAATGTTAGACCGAAATATGGGCCTAACACCCAAATGCTATGTGAAAACCTCACAATCACAGAATTAATGCAGAAAAAGCAGTAAAATAAAAGAGGACACACGAGATTTTTATAGTGGTTCGGCTCAATCCAAGCCTACGTCCACTTTATAGTTTCTTAAATCCTAAGAAGCTATTACAATACAGTTTGCTTGCGGTTTATACACGAAATCCTCGTGTTTACAATGAAAAGAAGTAAGAAAAGTGGAGATTATATACGAAATCCTCGTGTTATAATGTGGAATTTGGCTTCCTTATTGAGCAATGACCTTGCGTGAAGTAGTGGTAGATGCCATGATCAGTGAGAACTGAAAGATCCCTCCCAATGTCCATGTTGCGGTGTATTTATAGGCGTAGAGGAGCTCTGGGCGGTCCGGTTCGGATATGCAACATGTCACGACCGGAGTTAATCTCGAAAAGTAGTGGAAGAAGTCCCTCTGTTCGGGTTTTGCCAAGTGGAGCCAGATCCATGAATGTAGGGGCGGTTACTCCTTGAGAATCGGTCAAAAGTTGCGTGCAGAAGCAGGTCCAGGGGGTCGGTTCGGGTCCGAACCGAACCGAGGTGGAATTTCCGAACGGAAGACATGATGTGCACTTCTGTGCAGAGCAAGGCGGTTCGGGTTCTGATGGTCCGATCCGAACCGAAGTGAGCTGGAGTCGAAGTTTGAGTGTCTTTGAAGCGTGGGGTCGGAGCGGATCCGATCCGATCCGAGGCCTTGTCCAATGTCAAGCCTCTTTGTTATTTGCTTTTGTGTCATCTGAACCGACCCGATAGAAGTGATCCGATCTGAACCGATGCGTGGTGAAGGTAACTCCAAAATCCATGTTTCCGGTTCTGCATGCGTTTACGGAAACGGGCGTAACTTTCAAACCGTAAGTCCGATTGAGCCAAACCAAAGCTCAAACTGAAGCTAATTCAGAGATCTACAAGAGTTATAGAGCTTTGCTCTATAATTGCTATTTTCGGGCCCAAAAGAGGTCGTTTGATAGGAGTTTCAGGCCGTTCTTTATTTGTAATGCGACTTTGACCAAATCGCTGACTGTCTTCTGACGATGTTTCCAATACTCGAGCGTATTGTTGTTCAGAGATTCCATGTGTGACTGCTTTGACTAAAAAGCGGGTCAACATCTTCTCGTCTCCGCATTTCCTTTTTCTTTTTTTTCTTTCTCTTTCTGTTTATCTTTATCTTTCTCTTCCTCCTTTACTTTTTCTCCCAATCAGCTTGAGCATCGGTTTGTACTGGAGGTCATGGCCTAGTCTCAATGGTTCCAAAAAAAAAAAATTTCATTGGCGATATTCATGACTAGGGTCAAGGAATCGTCTAGGGCCTAAATATACGCATTTCTTACTAAATGGTAACCATATTAGGCATGTATTGGTGCCACAAATAGGGCATGCCCTCTTACCCTTTACGATGCAACCTGCTAAATTTTCATAAGCTGAAAAATAATTTATCGACCACATTAAAACTACATGTAATCTAAATTCATTATGAGTGTATGCATCATACGCTTTTACCCCTTTATCCCATAATTTTTTCAAATCTTCAATAAGTGGTGGTAGATACAGATCAGTATCATTCCCTGGTTGACTTGGTCTACGAATTAATAAAAATAACATCATATTATCTTTGTGCATCCAAAGCCACAGAGCGAAGTTGTACACAACAAAAAATAACGGCGAACAACTATATACACAGTTCCAGTCTCCAAAGAGATTAAAGTCATCGCTTGCAAGACCAAATCTTAAATTTTGTGGATCAGATGCAAAGGAAGAATACATCCTATCAATTGTAGCCAACTGAGAAGAATCTACTAGATGACATAATTTACCATCTTCGCTCTTATTATTGCTATGCCATCTTAATTGCTCTAATGTTTTTGCGGACATAAACATTCTTTTCAGTCAGCTACTTTGGTTTGTTTTCCATCTTCGTTTATCTTTTTTTTTCAACGAGATTTTCCACATTTTGGACAAAAATAATTATGTGCATGCTATTTTTAAAAAAGATAACAATCATTTATACATGCATGTATTTGTCTATAGTCTAAATCAAATGATTTAAGTAGCTTTTTTGTTGCATGTGTCGAATCAGGAAGCGTGTTTTCCATTGGCATCATATCTTTGAGAAGTTTAAGAAGTTATGTAAATGTTGTGTCAGACACATCATTCCAAGCCTTGTGCTTATAAAAAGGTATTGTAGCTGACAACTTTGTGTGGCTTGCAAATAAAGAAATTTCAGAATTTTATATCAACTCTTTAATCTCCACCCCCAAGTCTTACATTAGAATGATCTTCCATCTCATCGTTACATATTTGTGTGTCAAAGTACATTTTATATGTATTTGTTACTTCATCGCCTTCATTTTCTGAAGGGCGTGCCTCCTCGTGAAAAATCCATATATATGTTGGGTTAATTCCAAAAAAACCAAGTGTAATACAACTTCCCTTGACGTGTGGCGGATAAAATTCCTATATTTTGAACAAGGGCAAACAAACTTTTCTAGATTTGTCCGCAGCAGTAGCCCAGCGGTTAAAGACTTTGCGCCATGGTAACAGTGGCATGAGTTCGAAACCCGGAATGGCGTTCTAAGAGTTTACCATGTGCATATGCCAAGATCGGCCACTTATGTAGTACTCGCGGACCAGACTAGGTGCACTAGAGAGGGTTTTACGATACCGGTCAGTTTCCCTTCTGAAGAAATTCAAAAAAAAAAAAAAAAAAAAAAAAAAAAAAAAAAAAAAAAAAACAACGAACTTTTCTGGATTTCCCTTCCTTTCTGCATGCTCATACACAAACCTGCGAACAGCCTGCATGTATTCTTCGGTCATTCTATAACACATAAAAGGATCAATAATCAATCCTAATAATTACAAGTACAAAACTGATAATCAAAATTGAAAAACCATGGTAGTGGATCCTTGTTTTGTTCATCTTGATAATCCTTTGATGTTGGAATCTAATTGAAAGACGATATGTCTAACAAAAATATGAGTTTTTCTCATGGCTGATTTTTTTTGGCATGTTGGAGTGGTTAGTGCAAGGAAAATATAATTTTTTTTACTACTGACATTTTTTAATATCTAAATACATTTTTTTGGCAGCATTGACACTTCCATCATATTGTAGAAGTTATACACAACTATTATTTGTTGTAATCCAACATCCTGAACCGACAACAAAGTAGTACAATCAACTCGTATTGCTTAACGAGTTTCTAACATAGATAATTTTTACAGAGTATGGAAATGTGTAGTATCAAAAGGTTGTTGTTGAAAAACAAAGGACTTCACATATATAAACCCAGACTACTCAATTTCGACATAATATAGTTAAATAACATTGCTTATTTTCTTTGTTTCCTGAGATACAAGCCACCAAATGAGAGCGATAGTCGGATATGAAAAGCACGAACCATAGATTTCGTTTGCATATTTTAACAAATCCAAACCATACCTGTTCACTTTTCGGTTGGAAGACGAACTAGAGAGAAGACGAACCGGAGACTCCTATGCCTAGATTTCGTTTGCCCTAAATTCGTATGGAGAGAAGTCGAACAGGATCAGCAATAAAAAAAAATCCCTAATTTCATAGTTTGCCCTAATTTTTGTTCGATCGTGCCTGGACGAACAAAACTGGAAATATGCTTATGAAAATTACTTAGACCTCTATTTGGCTAAGCGTTAATTATACTTACTAAAATATAGTTGATTTGTAACCCCATTTTTTAACAAACTGGAAAAATGCTTATTAAAATATAGTCGATTTGAAAATCAATTATGATTTTTTTTTTTTTTTTTTTTTTCATAGCAAGCGGGGTTGAATGGCGACCTCTACCATTTATTAAAAAACCAAAATATTACACAAAGCAACAAAATACATCAAAAAAATCTAGTAATAGATTGGACCAATACATGTTTAGGAATAGAAACACCACTAAACACCCTATTTTTCCGCTCTTTCCACAAAATATACAATGATTTCTTCAACACCTTCTAAAGCAAACATCCAGAAATGTTTTTCCATCTTGAATATTTAAAAATAAAAAACCACTCTTCCGCCCAGTCTTGTCTAGGATCATGAAGGCCAAAGTGCAACAACACTTGCTTCCAAACAAATGCGGTGTAACTACATTCAAAGAATAGATGTCTAACAGTTTCAGCATATATCCCACAAAATAGACATGAATCATCAACTATGATACCTTCTCCTTCAATTTACCCCTTGTATGAACCCCATTCATCGTTACTCTCCACAGTAGCAAAATTTCTTTAGGAGCTGAGTTTGTCATCCACACCCTCAAATGCCAATGAAAAACAGGCATGTTTGCAGTGACCCCAACATAGAAAAAAGCAATACTATGGACCGCATCATTCCAGATTGAATGAACAGAACCAAAAGGCAATGGGAACACCAACAAATTAGTCCATACCATCCGTAACAAGAAAGAACTACAACGAGGGAGGGAAAGAGAACCATTAATAAAAACCGAAAACCAGTGTAGAGTTTTCAGTAATACCAGAAGAATATCCTGTGTTGTAATCAACCAAATTTCCTAAAATGACTCCTTTAGCACTCCACGGATCAAACCAAAACGAGAGATTATACTTAAATTTCATACCACACTGGAATAATGGAAGAAGAAGAAGTAGCATCAACGCGCTGCAAAGAAAAAAAAAAGAATAGCAGAGCCTGTCGCTCCTGCGAATTAATATTTCTTCTCTCGCTTCTCCCTTCCGCTTCACCCTCCCTCCCCTCCGCCCATGCCCCGCCGCTCCACTTCCCCTCCAATCAAAACCTCTCACTCATGCACTAGATCTGGATGCGCCTTCAGATCGGAACCAACATTTTCCAGATCTAAGCCGTGTAGTGTTCCTCTGGCTAACCCCTTCAAAGATCTGCTAACAAATGCGACTATGGCTACACAACCTCTCACTGGACTTCTCGGTGGCGCTCAGTCCTCTGCGTTGTCACCCCTTTTGGCAGCTTCAACCGAGAGCAAATGGAAGCAAGCCGAAGGTACGTCGGATCTGAACAGTTTGGGTGAAAGCACTAAAAGTGAAATGGTGAGTGAAATTAATATTGAGGTAGTGCTGGAAGGAGGTGCTAGTGACAGTTCAGAGAAACCTATTGGAACACCATGCTCTCAACATGTTCGACAAAATGCCTCTGTAGAACCTTCAAGTGTTAACATGAATGTTGAGGCTGCTGTTGAGGTTGATACTATGTCTAAAACCTTTAGCTCTCTTTTTTCTTGTCTTCCCAGAATTGCAGGAGATTACCA
Source organism: Allium sativum (assembly GCA_030737875.1). Classification (NCBI taxonomy): domain Eukaryota; kingdom Viridiplantae; phylum Streptophyta; class Magnoliopsida; order Asparagales; family Amaryllidaceae; genus Allium; species Allium sativum. Next base: position 14,137,267 of record CM060920.1, read on the forward strand.
ACCTCATCAAAAAATTTCAACCACAATCGTTAACGGGCGTAATGTCATGCCAAGTGTTGTGCAACGTGTAGGTGAAGAGTATTGGTCCGACCACCTTGTTGGATTTTTCCTCGGCAGCATCCCTCCTTATTAAGTTGTACGTGAGAGTTGCTACCGTCATTGGAAAATGAGAGGTAGATTGTTTGTCCAATTTTTTGACTCTATGTTTTATTTCAAGTTCTCCAATCCTAGTGACAAACTAAGTGTCCTTGAGCGTGATCCGCTTGTGATTGATGGCCAACCGTTCATTATCACTCCTTGGAATATAACGGTTGGCAAGGCTAGGGAGCAGATTCAATCCATACCAGTATGAGCCACTTTCACTAACATTCCTTCTGTTCTCCAACCGTTGATTGGTTTGGACTGGTTATCTAGTCTAATTGGCAAGCTTCGATGTTTTGATTCTAATACAGTGGCCAGAAAAAGCCTTAAATATGCAAGAGCACTCATTGAAATCACTCCCATGAAGCCACTTCCGAACAAACTATGCGTGACTCTGGTTGAAGGATTTGATGTTGATATAGATGTCCACTATAGTTGGTGCCCGGATATATGTTCAAAGTGCAGGTCCTTTGGGCATACTTTTGAAACCTGCTCTGCTTCAACCAATGACGTCAAGTTACCACTTCGTAATCTTAACTTGCAATGGATTCCTAAGCTGCAGACATCCGTTCCCACTGCTTCTTTAGCTACTGGACCCGATGCTGCTACAGTCCCGCCTGTAGTTCCTACTGCCCCTGATCCAGCGCCTACTGAAATTTCTAGTGTAGAAGAAGACTTACTGTACAATGAAGAAACTTTCTTATGGAATAAATCTGAGAAAGCTTGGGTTCATGGTAAGACTGAAATGCGACATCGACCGGGTACTAATAATTATCACATTTACGTCGGGGAAGACGATGAATCTAGATATCTAATGGATCATATTGTTGGTAAGGAGATGGTTTTGTCAACTGAAGGAGTGGATGGTCTTAACAATGTAAAAATATTGAATGATTCTTCCTGGGACAGACGTTATCTATATGGTCCGAAATCTCCGCACTTCGTTGCGGATCTAGCGACGCATTTCACTGACATTAGGCTAGAAAATCCTCCTCCAAGTGATGCTGATGGGGACTAGCCTCCCTATCAGCACATAGTAGTCTACGCAAAGTTGCTTAGCTCCTGTTTTTCTTTTTCATGTATGTGTGGACGGTCCACCTTAAAAACCATTAGCTGATTGTTAACTCCAATCACCTGAACTTCATGTATTTTATTATTAGTCATAATAAAAGGTGTTTGCGGTCACCTTAAAAACCGGTCGGCTATGCCAAAAAAAAAAAAAAAAAAATGGAAGAAGAAAGTCCCTATGTTTCAACATGTTCCTATTAAATAATACTTATACTTATGAATATAAAAATATAGTTAAGTAAAAACTTTAAAAATGTAATATCCTATTAAATAAAATTACTATGATAATGTCAAGCAAAACTGCTAAAATTGTAACGTAAAAACGCATCTAACGTAACATAATTTTTCAAATTTGTTTTTTTTTCTATACTATGTTAGTTTTAACGAGATTAAGCATAACTATATTGTAAAATTTAAGCTTACAGCTAGCAAAAAAGGTTATAATAGTTGACATCTACTACAACGCGCTGGATAAAGTAGTTATATATCGTGAAATTGGCTGACTTTTTGTTTTCTGTTTTTCATTTGCTTTTCTTTTATTTTGCTTGGTTATCTTATGATTAATCCTTTTTTTTTATTGTTCATCCCTTCCTCCCGCCCCCCTCCCCCCCCCCCCCCTCGGACTTATGTTGTTTGCTATTGTGCAGATCTTCTTTTTTTAGGTCCTGGATTTGCTTCGATTGGATTTACATTGCGCTCTCGAGTTTGGACCCTGGACTCGCTTCCCAACCTATCTTGAGGGAGTTTGTGGAGTTGGAGCTCTTGTTGACTCAGGGACGTCTTGTGGTTTAACCCTGCCTTTGGCTTCTTCCAACCATGGAGGACTTGACTGATGTCTCTGGACTACGCCTTGTTTTGTAGGCTTTGGTTGGCTTCGAGGCGCCTATGTTTGCGGCGTCTACTAGTTCTTAGTCTGTGTCTTAGTACGTCGATGTTTTGGCCTTTCTGTTTTTGTATTTTCTTTTCTTCTTCTTTTGTGTGTGCACGGTTCTGTTTTTCGGAATTGTTTTTGTGAGCCATTGGAGAAAGACTTGTTTCTTCTTTTTGTTATAGTATTTATCCATTCATTAAAAAAAAATTGTTATAATAAGCATTTAATATAATGGGAAGGTAGGACTGGAAATCGATTTCGGGTGCCGCGTATGAATTTTGTGTGCCGACATTTGTTAGTGTTTGTGGGCATAAAATTTACCTCATTCTTATTTGGATAAAATTAATAGTAGCCCTAATCAATTATTACTTACTAAATATTATTTAATTAATACCATAATGAAATTATTAATTAAAAAAATTTACAACTAATGAAAACAATCATGGAAATTAATTACTCAATCATAATTATTAATTAATAAAAAATAATTATTAAATTTTACTTCATATTTACTAATTATAATTAATATTAATTATTAACTGTTAGTATTTAATATTAATTATTAATTTTTAATATTAATTATTAATTTTAATACAAATTTTTAATTAGTCATAAATTATTAATATTTATTACAAATTATTATATATTTATTACTAATCATTAATTATTATAAGTTATAAATGATTAATATAATATTATTAGCGGTTAACTATTAAAGTTGTAAATTATTACTATTTCTAGCCCGTTATAAAATTGACATATATTACAACGGGCGACATGAGCATAGTAAAATTGGCACCTTTTACAACAGGCATCTTGAGACCATTCTAAAATTGGCATTGATTACAACGTACGTTGTTTGAAAGTTGTAAAATTGAATTTTTTTTCCAATGGGCAGCTAGTGCTTGTTGTAAAAAAGGTGTTGTACAAAGAAACTATTATAATGGGCAGGAAATGCCTGTTGTGAAAAGGGTGTTGTACAAAGAATCTATTACAACGGTTTAGGATAGGCTGCTGTAATAGCAATCTATTACAACGGGCAGGAAATGTCAGTTGTAAAATGGGTGTTGTACAAACTGGTTCTAGAATGACTGTTGTAGTAGCTATCTATTACAATGGACAAGAAATATCCCTTGTAAAAAGGGTGTTGTAATAAGATATTTTTGTTATAGTGTTAACATTTAATTTAGTAGTTAAAAAGATATTTTGTTTTATACTTTGATAGTATTATTTACTAAGTTTCTATGTTGAAAATTAACTTCAAGACAATAACATGCATTACATTTACAAAATAATTTTTGGTATTTCTTTCACTTCCTGGAATAATAGTTGAAATACAATCAACTATCGCAAACATTAAACTCAAAATATATGTATAATTAACTTCATTTATTCGAATATTCTAATATATCAACTTAAAATTATTTTATAAAACAAAATTTTAATTTTTTAATAGATAATTAACTCAAAAAATTAATAAATTTGTATCAAACACAAAATTATTTGTAAAATGATAATTTTTTGATACAAATAGAATATATTAATTAATCATATAACTAAAGTTAGTTAAGAAGATAATAAGCTATATACAAGGTTATCTTGACGAATTCATCATATTACACAATAATTTCATTTCTTTAAAAATATGCATAAAATTATTTTGCTGAATCATACCATGTTTAATTTAAAAACCTGCCATTAACACACTTGTAAGAGCTATGGATAGAAAACCTAGAACACGGCTAAATCCAAATAGCATTTATGCTCCGGTGTATTGATGATGGACTTTGAATTACCAAAAACTCTGTATTTTTTGGCCCTAGAAATTCAACTTAGTATGAAATGTAAACCAGTGAGCAAACATAAAATTTAGTCCACCATTGTCTAGATTGATAAAACTTAACATAAAATGCAAAACAAATAAATATATAATTCAACCATGAAATTTGGTCATCTCTAATAATTTAACCAAAAAAACAAATTTTGATCATTTAAAGTGAATCAATAAACCTTATCGTTTAGTGTAAGTTATCTAAAAATACATGCATGTGAATTTTCTTCTTTGATCACCATTAGGTATATGTCAAGTTAAGAAATGTTGTTCCATAAATACAATTACTCAAAATATTAAAAATAGAATATTAAAATAAATGATATGTTAACACCGTGCAATTAAAAGTCAAAGAAAATAATGGCCATGGATATGTTGAGAAAAAAAATCAATCATCTAAGCTTTTATCCATGGATTTGCTTCTTTTTTTAGTGTCTTGATGGATATAATTATTTTCCAGATTTGACTTTTGCAAACTTGAAGTGATAAATTGATCGGGTTAGAGGAAATTACTATGTGAAAACATATTGATAACATAAATTAGAGGAAATTGCTATGCGTATGAAATACTACGTGAATTAAAATAATTTAAAGTTGCGCCTTACTAGGATTAGAAATTTTTATTAAAAATTAATTTGAGATATTGACAAAATATGGAAGATAATCAAAATACTTAATTGTTAATCAAATGAAGAACTATCATACCATAATAGTAAAAACACCAGTAAATTGTGATTTCAACATGCTATTTGGCAACAAATATAATAAATCAAATATTAATGCAATAAATATGGCTTTAACCTTTAACCTAGCAGTAAATATAGTTTTTTTTTTAAAAAAAAAAATTTAAATTAAATATCAACGTAAGGAATTAATGTCATTATGTCTATGAAATAGAGCCAATTAAAAAAATATATTTTACTGATCAAATTGTGTGCACACCACCCTAAAACATTAAAATGCAATAAAGAAAAATATTCATTTGGCATTTAAGCGCTGAAAGGTCGGATCATAGCGCCACCTGATCTTCTAGCTATATAATAAAACCTTAGTTTTTTCGTCACCCCAGAAGTTCTGAAGTTCTGTTGTCAACCAAGTTCAAACTATTTCTTTAAACTTAACTTAAATCCGGTCGTCCTTTCAAATTCCGAAATGGCAAAAAAGAAATCTGTCTTTAATTAAACTTAACTTAATTGTAGAAGGAGAGGGACTTTGTTAAGAACGCAAAGGAAGGGAAGGTCAAGGAGCTCGAAATGGATAATATTGCAATCAGGGATCGATGAGTTGGGGCACTATGTTGTTGAGAGAGATGTAATGTGGAAGAAGAAGGAGAAGGCTTATTCTTTGCAGGAGTTGATGGAAGCAAAACAGCGACAAAGAGACTAAAGAGATAGGTACGCTGAGAGAAGCAGTAAAGGGAACAAATGTGAACAACAAGCCAAGATTGTTGACATGGTTACGTGACTTATGTCCTGTATTTACTACGGTTTTTGCTGCTATATCTTTTGCATATGCTGCAAGATCTCGTTAAAAAACCATTCAAGTTCTCTACTCTTTATTAATTTGAAGGACTAATGTGTTGCCTCTTCTTGAAACCTGTTTTTTGTAAATGTGACCTATAAATTAATTGCACTTTGTATAGATAGAGAAAGAAAGAAAGAAAACAAAATGGTTGCCGCTGAGAAAGCAAGATTAACTAGAAAATGGTGGACTCTTTCTTGTTCAAGTCATGTAGCTCGTGTGAGAAGATTCAGTGTTTGTTCATCTAATTTGGTTTTGGATTTGTTTGTAGCAAGATCCATACTGCTGTTGGAGCTTGGGCAATGTGCGATTGATTTCGCAAAGCCAAGGGGTATTAATTAACCACGGCATATTGTAAGCTGGCAGCATGCAACTATGCAACTCAAGAAGAAAACCCTCTATACCTAAAACTCTCTATCTCCCTGTATCCAACCAACAACACTTTCTGATTTCCACTTTTTACAGTTAAGTCTTTTTTTATCTTCGACTTAATTGCAAAATTGTGAAAATCAGATGTTTTAATTGATTAGGTACAGAGGGATAGGGAATTTTAGGAATAGAAGATTTGATCTCTGTCACTCCACGTGCATGTTTTATCAGGTGAAAGATGCTATTTGATATATATGTCGCCCATGTTTTACCACTTAAACTAGACGTGCATGACATATGTACACATGGACATATATGTATACACACATATCATATAAACATATATGTTGTAGGCAAGTGCAATATATCTATTAGTATCATCTGAAGAAATATGGCAATATCGAGCAATATAACAATCAAGATGAAATAGAGAAGCACCAAACGTTGGATTTTTTTTTTTTTTTTTTTTTTTTTTTTTTTTTTTTGTAAAATTTGAAACAACATTTGACCGAAAACAGCAATGAAAGAAGCTCAGATCTAATTGTAGTAATCTAGAACCTTTCAACTTATAGTTCCAAAATTAATCTAAAAAAAATCCCTAAATCGATCAATCTCTTGCGAGACATCCAACTTCGTGCCTTATATTAATGACACTTTTTCGCTAACTAGCTTGTCAATAGCCATATTTTATTTTGGTTTACCACGATGCTCTTTTCGCTTATATGTAAATAGAATTGAAAAAAGATCATGTACGCTTGTCAGTAGCCATATTTTATTTTGGTTTACCATGATGCTCTTTTCGCTTATATGTAAATAGAACTGAAAAAAGATCATGTTTAATTTCAATGTGCAATGTATATTTTGGATGTTATATGATCATACCAAATATTTATATGTGTTCTACAATTTTTACTATTTTCATATCTATCAATTTTTTATATGCATTTTACTTATGAAATTATGTATTTTATTATTTATGTGTAACAATTTAACGTTTTGAATATTTTTTATACTAGTGCAAACCGAGCACGCTATGCACATGGGCTTCGGTATATAGTAATCAGAGTGTATTTCTGGAATTTGAGGTTATAATAGCTAAAAACACGTCTCTGAATTGTATTCCTCTTTATGATTTTACATTTATACGTCAATATGATAATTTCTAAAATTATTTTTAACATTCTCCTAGTTTGTATAATGTTATTTTACATTCAAGCCATATATTTAAATCAATCGATGATAAAAAATTTGAACTTTGAAATAAGCTAAGAAACAACGGTTTAAAAACAAATCGTTATTTTTACAAAATGGAAATAACAATATAATATGTAATGTTTCTTTTGATAAAAGTTTAATTTAGTTGTTAAAAAAATATTTTCTTTATCACTTTGATAGTATTATCTACTAAGTTTCTATGTTGAAAATTAACTTCAAGCCAATAAACTGCATAAAAACGCACTAATTCATTACATTTACAACATAATTTTAGTTATTTCTATCACTTCCTAGTGTTATATTTGAAACACAATCTACTATCAAAAATATTAACCCAAAATATATGTATACAAAATTTCATTTATTCGAATATTTAATATATCAATCTTTAAATTATCTTATAAAATAAATTTTTATTTTTATTGGATAATATACGCAAAAAATTAATATAGTATTAAACACAAAATTATTTCTAAAATGATTTTTTTTTAATGCAAATAGAATATACAAATCATATAATGAACGGTACTTACTTAAAAGATAATAAGCTATATCCATGGTTGTGTTGACGAATTCATCATACTACACAATAATTTCATTTCTTTAAAAATATGCATAAAGTTATCTTTCTAAATCATACTATGTGTGATGTAAAACCTTGCCATAAACACCATAGTAAGAGCTATGAATAGAAGAATACGGCTACATCCAAATAGCATTATGCTCCTAGGTATTGATGATAGGCTTTGAATTACTAAAAGCTCTATATTTTTTGAACGTAGAATTTCAACTTACTATAAAATGTAAATTAGTGAGGGAACATAAAATTTAGTCCACCATTGTCTAGATTAATAATACTTACCATAATTAAGCTGCAAAAGAAATAAATAGAAGATTGAACCACGAAATTTGGTCATCTGTATAATTTAACCGAAAAGAGAAATTTTGATCATATAAAATGAATCAATAAATCTTATCGTTCAGTGTAAATTATTTAAAAATGCATATTTATAAATTTCCTTCTTTAATCACCATTAGCATATCTGCCAAGTTAACAAATGTTGTTTCATAAATACAATTACTCAAAGCACTAAAAATATAATATTACAATGAATGATATGTTAACACCATGCAATTAAAAGTCAAAAAAATAACGAGTCCATGGATATGTTGTTGGAAATGAATGAGAAAGAGAAAGAGGGATTTTGGAAGAAGAGAAAGGAAAACAACTTTTAGTCCCACATCATGAAATATGAGTACCAACTCTTCTACAATCTTATATAAATAAAGGAGAAGAGAGCTCATATCAGGTGTGGCTAAGCCAAGACACAATATTACATTGATGTCAACTTGGGCCTAATGCCTTGGGACTCTTGGAGTCCATGACACAATATTATATTGATGTCAAATCGGGCTTAGTGCCTTGGGACTCTTGGAGTCCATGACACAATATTATATTGATGTCAAATGTGGGCTTAGTGTCTTGGGACTCTTGGAGTCCATGACACAATATTATATTAATGTCAAATGTGGGCTTAGCGATTTGGGGACTCTTGGAGTCCATGACACAATATTAGTGTCAATAATTGGGCGTTGGACCTTGGGACTCTTGAGGTCTCATGGTTAAATAGGCCGCTAATTTCAGCTTGGGCCTATTGTGCTGAAACGAGTTATTTTGATCATTTTATGATCTGGTATGTCCCTTCTATTGAAGGGATACAACCGTTTCATCATAAATGCGCACGCACATTTAAGCACCGCTTGGTTAAAGGGTCGCAACCTTTTCGAAGGTCATTAATGTTCGTATAGGCATTTCCTCCAGCCTATAAATACATAGCCCAAAAGGAGAGAATAAACATTAATTATTCTTCTCAATTGTTACTCCCTCTTCAAAGCATTCCTCTGTTCAAGTTTCTATAATCTACTTCAGTTCGTCGGAGCTCCGTTTGCTGGCACTGCACTACGGGGCTGGTCCGTTTTATCCTGGGAAACAAATTGCGATCACGTCAATCAGTGCATACGACGGCAATATTGTTTTAAGGAAACAGAATTATTTCTGGACTCGGACATTACGGTTGGTGACGGTTCTGTACCGCTCCAATCCAGTGCACAATCGGTCTTGCTTACTGTCTTTTCTGCAATCACAGTTTGACTTGACAATTGTGGCATTATTGAGTAACATTGATATTGTTACTATTTATTTGCAATACAATTGTGTATTGACAAAAGGATCTAACTTTGTAATACAATTGTGTATTGACAAAAAGATCTTCTAACAATCTTAAAACAATATTGATTGTTGCAGACGACAATAAGCTGTGTCGCAAAATAGCAACAATAATTTTACACCGACACGGACGGTGACCAACGCTCTGATTGCGCCAAATGGTTCCAATAATGACTCTTCCTCGTGGAGAAAGGTCAGAGAAGTTCAACGTCATCAATATTAAGTGCTGACAATAGAAAAATGTTGCTTTGTCTAACAACATTGGGACTTGCCAAATTTCTGACTCTAAAAAAAAAAAAAAAAAAAAAAATTGGTTGAAATCCCCAAAAGGGCATTGCTGATATGAATTTATATACAGTAATATCAGAATGCAACCTGGAAAGGAACTAACTTTAAATGAGTTCTCTATGTTCCAGAAATTCATAAGAACCTGATTTCAGGATCATTGCTCAGCAAACATGGATTTAAATTAATCCTTGAAGCTGAGAATGGAGTGTATGTAGGAAGAGGACATGTGTGTGATGGTTCGTTTAAAGAAAATGTAATCACTATTGTACCACACACTGATATGAATAAAAGTGAATCTTTTGTTTATATTGTTGACTCTTCCAACGTGTGATATTCTAGATTAGGGGATGTAAACTTTGATACATTGCACAAATTGATTAATCTAGACACCATTTTTAAATGTCAAATTTGTGCAGAAGCAAAATTGACAAGAATCTCGTTTCATTATGTTGAACGAGAAACAGAACCGCTAGATATAATACATACAAATGTATGTGATTTGATGTGTTTAAACAATACAAAGCGGAAGCTGAGGATCAACTCAACAAGAAAATCAAAGCTTTAAGAAGTGATAAAGGAGGAGAATATGTATTCCCTTTTGAAGAATCTTGCGTTGAACATGGTGTTTTACACCTAATTACAGCACCATATTCACCTCAATCCAACGGTATAGCCGATCGGAAGATAAAACTCTTAAAGAAATGATGAACACCTTATCCTGGCTTGCCAGATAATTTTTTGGAAAGAAGCTATTCTTTCGGCAAATCATATTTTAAATAAAATATCCCGAAAGAAAACATCTCTATCTTCTCATGAACTTTGGAAAAACAGACCACCATCCTACAAATACCTAAAAGTGTGGGGGTGTCTTGCCAAAGTAGAGGTACCAAAACCAAAGAAGGTCAAAATTGGACCAAAAACAATTGAATGTGTATTTATTGGATGTGCACAAAGCAGTGCCGCATATCGATTTTTGGTACACAAATCTGAAATTGATGATATTCATGAAAATACCATCATTGAGTCGAGAAATGCTAAATTTTTCGAACATATATTTCCCTTGAAATATGGTATTGAAAATCATACACCTAAGAGATCAAGGAAAAAAAAAAAGTTCATTACTCTATTGAGGATGCTGAACAAAATAACACTCAGCTAAGTAGTGTTGAGCAGCAAGTGGAGGAGCCAAGAAAAAGTAAAAGGTCAAGGACGTTAAACCTTTGGACTGGACTTCTATACATTTATGTTAGAAGATGATCCATTGAAATACAAACAAGCTATGTCCTCCAGCGATGCCCCTTATTAGAAAGAGGCAATTAACAATGAGATTGAATCCATTATGTCCAATCATACATGGAAATTAGTTGATTTACCTCAAGGATGTAAGACCTTAGGTAATTGAAACCCGATGGTTCAATAGACAAGTACAAAGCTCGTCTGGTAGTCCAAGGATTTAAACAAAAGGAAGACCTGGACTATTTCGACAAACATCAATTAGAATGCTCATTGCAATTGCATCCATACATGACTTAGAAATACGTCAAATGGATGATAAAACTGTATTCTTGAATGATGAATTAGAGGAGGAAATCTATATGGAACAACCTGAAGGATTTCTAAGCTCAAAAAAATGAGAATAAGTGTGCAAATAGGTGAAATCACTTTATGGCCTTAAGCAAACTCCAAAAACAGTGGCATGAGAAGTTTGATAATACTATGTTATCAAATGGATTCACAATAAATGAATCAGATAAATGTGTGTACATAAAACATACACATATTGGATATGTCATTGTTTGTCTTTATGTTGATGACCTATTAATCCTAGGCAATAACAAGGCCATAATAACATCTACAAAGGATATGTTATCCTCTAGATTCGATATGAAAGACCTAGGACTGGCTGATGTGATATTGGGTGTAAAAATTCTGAGAACACCACATGGATATGCATTATCCCAATCGCATTACATCACCAAGATACTTGAGAAATTCAAGCAATATAATGTAACTATTGCAAAATCACCAGTAGATATGAACCAAAATTGGGTAAAGAACACTGGTGATAGTATTTACCAATTGGAATACTCTCGTATACTAGGAAGTATCATGTATGAACTGTACTAGGCCTGATGTCGCATATGCTGTAAGCAAACTATGTAGATTTACCAGCAATCCTGGTAAGCATCATTGGAAAGCGATAATCAGAGTTCTAGGATATCTAAAGTATACACAGAGCTATGGTTTATACTATACAAACTATCCTTCAATAGTGGAAGGATATAGTGATGCAAATTGGATCACTGGATCAAATGATACAAAGTCTACAAGTGGATACGTGTTCACATTAGGAAATGGAGCGATTTCATGGAAATCATCCAAACAGACTTGTATCGCTAGATCTACGATGGAATCAGAGTTTATTGCACTAGATAAGACTGCAGAAGAAGCAGAATGGATTCCAAGCTTCTTGGAAGACATTCCTAATTGGAGCAAACCTGTGCCTCCAATATGTATACATTGTGATAGTCAATCAGCTATTGGAAGAGCTAATAGTACACTATACAATGGTAAATCTAGGCATATTCGTCGTAGACATAAAACGATAAGACAACTTCTCTCTAATGGGGTTATCACGATAGATTACATTCGATCTAAAGATAACTTAGCGGATCCACGTACCAAAGGTTTGCCAAGAGAGAAAGTTCAAATCTTATCGAAGGGAATGGGGCTAAGGCCTATAGACTAAAGGTTTCTCTAAAATGGAAACCCCACCTAGTTGACTGGAGATCGCAAGATCTAGGTTCAAAGGGACAACGAAGCTTAAGAGAAACTTGATGGCACTGTTATACACAAACCATTCCTATGATAAGTCAGTGCATTATATGTTGAATAAGGATAAGTATTAGTACTTTTAATGATGTCTGTATTTGAGGAATTAAGAGAATACCCTTTACAGAATCACCTACGTAAGTGCGAAGGCGCCGCTTCAAAGAGAATTATGAGGCCAAATTCTCTAAGCACTTATGAGACCAGGCAGGTGTTCAAGGCAAAAACGAACACATACAGAGAACGAAGGGTTATAAGAAACATTTATCGTGTGTTATCTACTTTGGAATTACACAAAAGGCTTACAGTTCAAGGACAGTCAATGTCTACTGATTCGCCTGTGATTCAAATAGGTAATCACTAGGAAAGTTCAAGGCCCATGTGCTACTTTAACCAATGCGATAAATGATTCGTGAAACTAAGAACGACTTCTCATTCATGTGGGGGATTGTTGGAAATGAATGAGAAAGAGAAAGAGGGATTTTGGAAGAAGAGAAAGGAAAACAACTTTTAGTCCCACATCATGAAATATGAGTACCAACTCTTCTACAATCTTATATAAATAAAGGAGAAGAGAGCTCATATCAGGTGTGGCTAAGCCAAGACACAATATTACATTGATGTCAACTTGGGCCTAATGTCTTGGGACTCTTGGAGTCCATGACACAATATTATATTGATGTCAAATCGGGCTTAGTGCCTTGGGACTCTTGGAGTCCATGACACAATATTATATTGATGTCAAATGTGGGCTTAGTGCCTTGGGACTCTTGGAGTCCATGACACAATATTATATTAATGTCAAATGTGGGCTTAGTGATTTGGGGACTCTTGGAGTCCATGACACAATATTAGTGTCAATAATTGGGCGTTGGACCTTGGGACTCTTGAGGTCTCATGGTTAAATAGGCCGCTAATTTCAGCTTGGGCCTATTGTGCTGAAACGAGTTATTTTGATCATTTTATGATCTGGTATGTCCCTTCTATTGAAGGGATACAACCGTTTCATCATAAATGCGCACGCACATTTAAGCACCGCTTGGTTAAAGGGTCGCAACCTTTCCGAAGGTCATTAATGTTCGTATAGGCATTTCCTCCAGCCTATAAATACATAGCCCAAAAGGAGAGAATAAACATTAATTATTCTTCTCAATTGTTACTCCCTCTTCAAAGCATTCCTCTGTTCAAGTTTCTATAATCTACTTCAGTTCGTCGGAGCTCCGTTTGCTGGCACTGCACTACGGGGCTGGTCCGTTTTATCCTGGGAAACAAATTGCGATCACGTCAATCAGTGCATACGACGGCAATATTGTTTTAAGGAAACAGAATTATTTCTGGACTCGGACATTACGGTTGGTGGCGGTTCTGTACCGCTCCAATCCAGTGCACAATCGGTCTTGCTTACTGTTTTTTCTGCAATCACAGTTTGACTTGACAATTGTGGCATTATTGAGTAACATTGATATTGTTACTATTTATTTGCAATACAATTGTGTATTGACAAAAGGATCTAACTTTGTAATACAATTGTGTATTGACAAAAAGATCTTCTAACATATGTTGAGAAAAAAAATCAATCATCTTAGCTTGCTTCTTTTATTAGTGTCTTAATGGATAGAATTATTATTTAAGTTTGCCTTTTGAAACTTGAAGTGATAAATTGATCGGGTTAGAGGAAATTACCATGTGAAAACAAATTGGTAACATAAATTAGAAGAAATTGCTATACATATGAGTGATTTCAAATAATTTAAAGCAGGCGCCTTACTAGGGTTAGGAATTTTTAGTAAAAATTAATTTGAGATAATGACAAAATATGGAAGATAATCAAATTACTAAATTGTTAATCAAAATGAAGAACTATTATACCATGACATGGTAGGAGAAAAAAAAAAAAAAAAACCCAGTAAATTCTGGCTGCAAAATGGAATTTGGCAACAAACATAATAAACCAGATGTTAATGCAATAAATATGGCTTTAACGTGGCAGTAAAAATGGTAATTTTGAAAATTTTAAATATCAAGCTAAAGAATGTCATTATTTTTGTCAAATAGAGCCAAAAAAAAAAAATTGATTAAATTTTGCCTTCACCAGCCTGGAACATTAACAATGTAATAAAGAAAAATATTTATTTGCCAATTAAACACTCAAAAGTCGGATCATACCACATACCACCACCTGATCTTCTCGCAATACAATAAAACCCTAATTTTTAGTCACCCCAAAAGTTCCGTTGTCAACCAAATTCAAACTCTATTTTTACGCCCAACATAAATCCAGTCCTTTAAGTTCCAAAATGGCAGAAAAGAAATCTACAGCAGCAATTACGGCTCCATTGACTCCAATACGAAAAATTCTACTCAAAGTAGTCCAACCTGAAATCACTAAAATCAACAATCTCAAAACTCTCAATCAGCTTCTGTTCAAATTAAAACCAATGGAGAAAAGGTCAGAGACTGGCAGCTTTAAGTCACAGTTGAAAGAATATCAGTCGTTCGTGTCGAAAGTTGAATGCGAGGTGTGCCGTATTATTACTGGTACTACCATGGTTGAACAATCGACGGCAGATTCAAGCTTGGTGGAAAAGCTGGGCTCCTTGGAAAAGGAGAGGGGCTTTGTTAAGAATGTACTGGAAGGGAAGGTTAAGGATACAAGGGGTGAGTTGGGGCACTCTCTTATTAAGAGAGATGAGATGGATAGAATGTGGAAGAAGGAGAAGGCTTTTGATTCTTTGCAGGAATTTGATGAAACAGCCAGCCTAATGAAGCAAAAGGTTAAAGAATATGTAATGAAAATTAAAAAATCAAGGAAAGAAGCTCTTGAAGTTAACAATGCTATACGTAGGTTAGAAGTTGGGTTTGGTGTCTTAAGGGGTGAGAATGAAGGCTTAAGAACAAAGGTTGCTGAGTTGGAGATGAAGGGTAGAGATGCAACTGGGGAGATCGATAAGATCAGAGCGAACCTTGTTGCGGTTGAGAAGGAGAAAGAGGGGATGAAGAAAGAGTTTGAAAATAAGTTTAGAAATCTTGAAAACGGCTACAGGGAACAAGCAGCAGAGATTGCTCTTTTGAAGAAAGAGAAGGACGAGCAAGAGACGAAACACAAGCTGAAAATCAGTGAACTTCATCAGATATTGGATGAGAAGATTGGAGAAGCAGTTGAGATTGCAGCTGAGAAAGCAAGACCAACTGGAAACTGGTCGTCTCTTTTTTGTTCAAGTCATATTTATTGTTTGTTAACAGGAGGTATTTTTGTGGCACAGGCCATACTAAAAAGACTTGGTTTAAGAAAGTAATGTAACTCCTGCTCTTATTAAAATTTCTTTGAACTGTTCCCAGCTTTTATTTATTTATTTTTTCGTTTCTTTCTTTGACAAAAAAGATCTCTGTAATTTTGCTTGTAAAATCCATCTTACAGTTCGAGTTTTGGCAATTGGAAGCAGCAATAATATTCAGGTGTTCGATCTTCTACTTCCTAGGCTGCACTTGTCACTTTGTTTTGAGGAAAAAAAAAAAAAGACTTTAACGGTTGATGCAACAAAATTTTAATATTTAGTATAAGTGCTGATTACTTATTGCGCTATATATTTCAGGCAGGCTGATATGCCACATAAAATATGATCAGCGATGAAGCCAATGTTGTGTGGGTAAGGTAGGTGAGAGTCATTGCTTTCTCTGATCATAGCGGTTAGGGTTGTAAATTTTATACGAATGTACGATCACGTTCGTATCTGTGACCGAAATACGTCTGTTCGAGTCTATTCAATGTCATTTAGAACACGAGTTATAACAACAAAATTTGTATGAAAAAAATCACGTCTGTTCCGTGTTCGTTAGAATTCGTCTGAATTTCTTACAATTGGTATACAGTTTAGAGAAAATCTAATAAAGAATAAAAAAATTGATATAAATATCTTGTCTGATCGGATCCGTTCGTGTTTGTGTTCGTGCCCGAAAAACACATGTTCGTGTCCGACCAACATTATTTTGGACACCAGCTATGATAACATAATTTGTATGAATTATTTATTTATTTTTGGTCCGTGTCCGTTCGGATTTTATTTAGGACAGAAACTAAACGCACCTCCGTTCAGTACGGTAGGACCAATTTACATCTCTACCACCAGTCTCTAAGTCTTCTCAAAATAGGTCCTCAACCGTCCCTTTCCTCCTTTATTCTTATTTTGATCCATTGCTAATTGCTATTATGCAGAAGTTTTGAGCCTTTTTTTTTTTTTTTTTTTTCATATTTTATTTGCTTAATTGATGAAAACTAAATCTGAAATCATCTTGTAATAGTAGTCAATATTGTTTGCGTATGAATTTTGAAGCTATAGCAAAACATGATGTAATTTGTTCTCCTTTTGAGGTTTTTTCGTAACTTATAAGATGACTCTAATTTTTCAATGAATTTCGAAAGTAAAAATTATTACCTCAATGGAACAAATTGACCTTAATCATTTTTTTTATATTCAGCGACTGCGAATTTTTTGGGGTTGTTTTCATGACCTTGCTAGAAGTGTATGATTTCGTTTATACAAAATTTTGATCCTGAATTGCATAAAGTTGGATCGGCTAGTTCCAGATGTAGAACAAATGCATTTTTTTGGAAGCTGTGTTGAGAAAACTAGCAACAAATGCGAACAGGACTAATTTTTTTTTTTGTTTTTTTTTTTTGTTTAATTATTTGTATATAAGGACTATAGCTCTTATCTTGTGGACGGCCACACGAAAATTCAGAAAAGTGAAGATAGTATCAAACATGATCCAGGGTTACAACAACTAAGATGAATGCATTATTAGAAAGATCAAGATACAATTCGTCGTTGTTATATCGAAATGAGACCTTGTTTACGCGGTTAAAATAATAATTGAAAAAATGGATGTCATATCGGATTTGAATGTTTAAAGATCGTAAATGGCCTAAGTATTCAAAGAGAACTCAAAATACTTTTGTTTTCTATATTTTCTTTGTGAAAATAGCACTACAAGAAACATTATCGATAGCTACGCCTAAACGTCGACGATCTTTTTTGGAAATCGCAACGCAACACTAATGAAATGGTGATAGTTAATACCATCTAAGTAGATTGGGAAAAAATATCATAAAAACTATTGGTGTAGTTACGTTTTTCCTAACGATTACTAATATAGTAAAATTAAAGTATAAACAATTTTCTCTGTGATGAGGATATTATCTTGTCGAACAGGATAACTAACGTATATGCCAATTGTCTTTAAGTTATTTTAAATATATTTTTGATGAGATATACAAGTTAATAATTTTGATGGAATAATTATTGCAGAGTAATCAAAATTTGTTGTTTAAATTTATAGATTTTTCTGAGAAAATTAAACAGTATATTTTGCAATATTACACAGGATGCAATTCAAACATAGTTAAAATGAAACGTAATATTTTTGTGACCTAAATAAAGTTGTTTTCAAAGTTATATTTACCAACAATTGTTTGATTAAATTCTAAGTTTTCAATTAAAAAAATATGTAGTCTATTTTGAGCTATAGTTTGTTCACCCTGCCGTAAGCATACGGATGAAATTACGGCAGTGTGAACAAACTTCTGTTCGTCTATTTCATTACAAAATTTCCGTGGTACCTTTTAATGGCAGAGCTACCCTCGTCCTTTCCCTGTCCCTCTTCTATACCTATTGTCCCTCCTGTCACTTCCGTTACCACCCCTTCAACATCGCATCAACCTACTCCACGCCCTCCTGTCCCACCATTACCCCCCGACCCTCCTTCGCCAGTTTCAACTACTCCTCTCCTCCCTCCCCTACAGCTCCTCTTCTTTCTGTCTGCCCCCTTTCTCCTTCCCAACCTTGTTCAATCTCTGTGAATCCGCCGATATACTTCTACGTTCAATCATAAACCTAGAAACACTGGTAGGGATGCTCAAAGTATGGGTTGGGTCGGGTTAGACCAAATACTTCATCCGACCTGCATATGTATGGGTTGAAGGTAGTTCAACCCGTATCTGACCCTATATGAGGTTGAATATGGGTTGGGTTGAAGTATGAGTTATGTCGGGTTTAGTAGGGTTGGGTTGGGTTGCTTGAATATAATAAAAAAATGAGAATATGAGGAAATGTTTTAAAAGATAATATTAAAATATTTAGCATAATATATTAGATTTTAGCTAGCATAATGTGTTTAAAATAACTAATTCATTATAAAACATATTTTATTATAATTTAAATGTAAAACGCATCATATGAAATTAATTTACTATATAGTATAACAAGTGTTTCATTTTGAAGTACATTAAAATGCTCTTAAAAATGTATTTGCCAAATTCTATCTAGTTTAGATTTTGACATGAAATATGTTTTTTTGTATGTTTACTATAGAATACATAAACATTATTTTATGATTATGCTATTATAATTTTAAGTGGGTTGATATTAAATTAGCTTTTTAATATAGGGATGGGTTGATCAAAACAAGGTTGGATTGAACAAAATATCAAACCCGACCCGAGTTACAAATTGTAACTCATATTCGACCCGAACTAGGATGTGTTGGGTTTATGTGGGTTGGGTCGAGTTAATGGGTTGGATCGGATTGGATATGAGTTGTGTGCAGCTCTAAACACTGGGCAGTACATCCCGTTTATACAACTCTTTCCTATTCTAGTGAGGCGATGCTGACTAATGATGCCATCGTCAATGCTAACACTGAAGTATGGTCTAACTCTTTGATTGGTTTTTTCCTCGACCAACTCCTCTCTTACTCTATTGTTTTGCAAAAACTAAAATACATCTGTAAACTGAAAGGTTCTAGCAGAGTTAAGTCCGATGAACTCTTTTTCTATTATAATTCACTTGCGTTGAGGACAAGATTCAGATATGTAAAGGGGACCCTATAATCATGTGAAACAACTGTTTATCTTAAAACCCTATGACCCTTCAATAAGGAACGTATGCTGATGTATTACCTCCATTCCTGTTTGGGTTCACTTTCGAAACATTCCCACCTTTGTTTAGTCTCGTCTAGGTGTTAATTGGCTTGCCAGTAGGTTGGGTTGGTTACTGTGTATGGACGAAATGACGGAGAAGTTAGAAAGGTTCGAATATGCAAAATGCCTAATTGAGATCAAACCAAATAGTGATTTGGTTGATGATTTTCTAGGGTGGAACGAAACGATCTATGTGGAATACCTCTGGAAACCTGACATTTGCTGCAACTGCAAAACATTTGGGCATTCAACACTAAAATGTGACAAGGTAGATGTTGTCAAGGAAGATAAAATAGAAGACAATATTGTTAAATAGGTCCAAATGAATGAAACAGTCATAAAGAAAAACGTGGCAAATCCTGAGGCAAGACAGGAAGTTAGAAACAAGAAAATCCAAAGGTAGCAGACAGTGAATAGAAGAAAAAGAAAAGTGGTGGATTTTAGAGCTATCAATATGAACAAAATTAAGGAAAATACAAAGAGAATGAATGGAAGTGAATCGTTTTGTAGCAGAAATGATTAGAGTATGGAAGAAGGAGAAATAGTCCAAAACAAATATATGTTAGGAAACAATTCTATGTACAAAGGGAAAGAAATTAAGGGAGATTCAGTGCCTTTATATAACAAATTTGATGTTTTACTCGGGGATGAAGACTTAAATGAGGAAAATACTACTTGCATGGAATATGGAAACATTAATGCTCAACCACTTTTAATGTGGGAGATTAAAGAGAAAAAACCAGGAGTAGATGTGATTTCAGACAAAAATAATGATGCTTTGATAACTTCCAATAATGTAGTTTTGAATGAAGCTATCCATGAGAATGAAAAGCTTCTTAGAAAGATTATTCTACCCAATGTCGAGTCTCAGTTTTAATGCAAAGGGGTGAACAAAAATGAAGCAGTGGTAACAGATGTTGAAGAAAGAAATGTCCATGATGACCAACTTGATGATTCCATCCAAGACCAGGCCATAGTGCAACCCTCTTCCAACAACCTTAATTATGATGTAAACAAAAGTGAAAGTAAACTCCGGGGTACTGAAAACTTCAAACATGTAGAAATGACTAAAGGCATTATTTGTGACTTAATTTCTAGCAACTCCAACTTCACAAACAATGTTCTTGACTCTGTGCAACATGTGCACGTGCACACTATAGATAAAGCTACATATGGTAACACTTTATTGCTTAACTTCTCTTCAGGATCCTCAATACAAATAGCTCCATTCAACCTCCTGCCAAACTTTATGCCTTACTCCTAACAATCCTGAAACACCTCATGCACTCAATACCAATGCTATTTCTCCTCTAGTAAACCCTTCCATGACCAAACCAAAAAACCACCCACATGAACACATTGCTCCACCTAAAGCCTATAAACCACCTCCACCTGATCCTTCTGCCTCCCCACCCTCTCCTATCCCCACTGCTGCTTCAACCAATCCCTCCTCTGACAACACCAATGCTTACCTTAAGACTTCCTACTTCTCGAACACCCCTCTCTCCTCTTCACTACCTGGTTTTTCTAACATTCCCGGCCTATGTACTTGGAGCAAGGCAAAGGTATTATCAACGCCAATAAGTTTAATCAATGATATAAAGTATATGAATATGGAACATTCGTGGTGCTCATGATTACACTAAACTTCATAGTGCAAAACCCTCATTAGTCAGTTTAACTTAAGTACGATCGCGCTTCTTGAAACTAAACTTAATCTTGACCTTTCTCTAAGAGTTGCTAGATATATCTAAAGATATTAGAATGTCATACACAACCTTAAAAGTGCAACATATGGTAGAATCCTTCTTCTCTTTGACCCCCTTAAATTATCGATCTCCCTCATCCTCTTAATCAAGCAACTCATTCAATGTCATGTTCTCCACCTCCACCTCCGTTTACTAGTCTTCATCTACGTTGAAAACTTTGCCAATGCTAGATCCCATGTTCTTTACACCCTCCCTTTCCTTCGATAGGAAACCCATCCTTGGTTAGTGTGTGGCGATTTCAACTACTCTCTTTGGCTAACTGATAGACTAGGAAGTAAACCCCTTTATCTTAGCGAAATCCCTTAATGTATCTATTATTGATTCCAATCTCATTGAAATAAAAGCCTTTGGTTGCTACTATACATGGAGTAATAAGAGGAAATACGGTTGTATAACTCATACCAAAATTGACTATGCATTCTTTAATCTTAGTGCTCTTACAAACGACCGAACATTCGCAACTCCAAACCAAATCCTCTCCTCTCTGACCACTCTCCTCAAATTATTTCCTTCATAAGCTCTTCTAGTAAAGGGAATCTTGGTTTCAAATTTTTTAATGAATGGATAAGAGATCTTGAATTTTTTGACATTGTTAAAATTGGCTGATGTGTTTCTATTTCAGCTAATCCTATGTACATTCTTCGAAAGAACTTAAAAGCCACGAAGGAAGTTCTCAAAGTTTGGGCATGCAACAAATATGGCAATGGCAACAAACTCTCTGGAATTCTGAGGATACAACTTGACAGTATTCAAAGAAGAATTCAAAATGATCCCCTAGACGATTCCCGGGATGCTATTGAAAGCAATCTGGTATTAGATTATTCTGAAGCCCTAAAGAAAGAATTGGAGATAGTTAAGCAAAAAGCTAGGCTTAAACGGAATGAGGATGGTGATCGTCATATATATTTTTGTTGACCATCTTTTTAGCAGAAGCTGTCACAACTCAAGATCGAAGCTTCCTACCAGAGGTATCGGCCTGTTCCTTGCCATCGGGGCCAACTTTCATCTTCGGCCGATCGATTACAATTAAACCCAAATCAGCTTCACAACAAGTAAAGGCTCTCCCTCAAAATTGGCATTCTACCGAAGTCATAAACAAACTGACCAATCGAGTCATCAACCAATCGATCGAGCTGTTCCTGAAAGAATCAAATCAAGCTTGGAATATTAGATCGGAAATATCAAGCCAAATTATTTACGACAAGACGAAGTTATACTCCCAAGGTTACAGAACCGGTCAGCCTTGACTCGCACAACTTTTTATACGCCAAAATTCAAGTTCCACATATGCCACACTTCTTGAGGAGAATTATTCATCAGAAGGAGACCGAGTCCCTCTACCTACAACTACTTTATAGGATCGAGTTACACGTGTCTAAGCCCGAAAAAGATGTGTGTCACGCTGCATACAAACTCGGCCCATCTTCTCGTCTATAAATACAGCCGTTTCCAGGAATGGAAAGGCATCTTGGATTCACCACAGAAAAGCTCTTGTTCAGCATCCCAAAAATAGCATGCCAGATTCTACACAAAGATTTTGTGTATAAACAATTTCTATCTCTACTCTCTTTTAATCAAAAACAACTGCAACCTGTAATCGATAGTATAAACAGAGATTATAAAGTTGTCGTAGGCTTGGTTTAAGCCGAACCACTATAAAAATATTGTGTTCCCTATGTTTATTTACTTTTTATCGCATTCTATGAATATTATTGTGTGTGGTTAATGCACTTTGGGGGTTGATCTTCATTAGACCAACTTTTGATGTCAACACTTTGGCACGTCAAGTAGGGGAGGCACGGATATACCCTACGACCTTCGACAACTCTTAAAGATGTAATGGGAAAACGAAAGAAGGATTCAACACCTTCTCACTCTCAATCTCAGCCTACCGGTGCAGTAAACAAAGAAGCAACAGGGGTAAGCCAGGAGGCTTCCTCCCACAAAGACCCGTCCCAGTACTTAAAAAGGGACGAGATGGATAAAGTTCTGGGCAAACTTAGAGCTCAACTGGAACACCAGGGTGGACTTCTCGCAAAGCAGCAGGAAATGATAAATGATTTCCTCGCTTGGATGGAAGGGAGACTGAGCAACCGAGCATTATTTCCTGCACGAATTGCAGTTGGGGCAATTGCTAATCTTCAGTCTAATGAAATCCACGCCCCAGATAGGTCTCCAGCTATGCTCCCACCTGGTTCAACTTCACTTCTAAGACCATCACTTCTGGCATCCAGTGAAGTTGGAGTAGCTGCAGATTCTCAGGTCGGCCAAGGCCAAGCCCCAGATCGCTTGACCATTTTGCCTCCAGTCCAGTATTCGGCACAACTCCCTAGACAAGCAGCTCACGGATCTTTGCAACTCTTTGGTCGACCATAACATGGATCGACCAGAACATGGATCGATGCAACCAATAGACCGACCTAGTATCTTACCACCATCTTGTCTTATGCAACCTCCAACACAGCCTTACTGGCATGTCTGTAACACCCCGCCTCCACTAGGGTCACTCGCAAAGGAATGCACTAGCTTTGGAGGGGCATTATTGGTAAACATGCATAATGATATAGCAAGGCAGGACATGACATATATATATGTAAATAAACAGAGTAAGTAAATAAAACAGCGGAAGATTTATAAACCATTTCAAAACACAAGTCTGGTACATCAAAATGTCACCTTCCCAAAATTACAAGTCTAGATAAATACATCATCTGATAAACTGAAAATACATAAGTACTATCCCCAAATAAAAGTGATAAACCATAGCGGCTCAAGTCCAAAGCATACTTGAGCTATCCAAGGAAGCAGCAAAAATCCAAGCTAGGCTCCAGTATTCCCTCCCTGAGAACCTGGGGGGGGGGGGGGGAAACGGAAGAAAAGAGGCGAAAGAAAACAGGTCAGTCAAAAAGACTGAGTAAGCCCTGCTACGATCAGTCTATAAACTAATAAAGTTAACATCATGATGGAAACTGAGGTGATCATAGATAACAACATACTGGCATGAATAAATCAACTACAAGATAGATAGATATGTCATCGCATAAAGCAAGGTTAAGTTTTTGCACCACGGTGTACTAGCAAACCAACATAACAGGTATTGATCCCTTAGCCCAAACTTTGGCCCAATAACATGAAGTGACCTTAATAAAAGGTCCAGCCCACGGTCTAGTCGATCGGCTCCCTATAAACCTAACACGTCAAGTGTTGGTGTCCATATGGCCCACATATGGTTGTAGTTAGTCTGTGCTGGGTCCCCCTTTGGGTGTATCAAGCCCTCGGGTGTCAACCCCGGACACTTAAGCAATAATGCACAGCCCTAACCTACTGGTACCCGTGCCTCGAGTTTGTCCAATATCGGACTACGTGCACGTCCGTAGCCCGCCGGACCCGCACCGCTGTACCACTCAGCCATCGCCTTTTGGTCGCTTACATCCGTCCAGTAATCGTGCCCCGCCCTAGCCTAGTCTCTAGGGTTGTGATGATACCAAACTGGGATTACTGCCGGAACAGACCCGCCGCTAGGGTTTCCTAAGAGGGTTAAGTGTGATTTAACCCTTCACTAATCCTGGATTAAACTGGTTAAGTGTGGCTTAACCCCATTCTAATCCCTTGAACTCCCAAATTGGTTAAGTATTAGTGGACCCTGACTTAACCCTAATCATGAGGCATTAATTAATTTAATGCACCTTAACCTCTCACATTAGACCTTGTTGTGGTTACTAGTTAGGCCGGGCGGGTCCGGGTAGCTTTACACCACAACTTGGTCTAACCTCGGGTCTTGGCACCCCATGACCAACTTCTCACATTGGGTCCTATTGTTTGTAGCCACTAGTTAAGCCGGTCGGTTCCGGGTAGAATTACGCTACAAACTCAACCCAACCTCGAGTTGGCCACACTTATGTTCTCTAAGTGTCATGTCCACTTTATTTCAAAACATAATTACAAGTCAACAATTACTTGGGTAGACCTAACTTAATAGGTAAATTCCCAAGGGGTAGACCTAACTTAATAGGTAAATTCCCAATCTTATATCTTCATGTATTTTAAGTTTACCCAAACCCCCAACGTCATTCTATCGCTTACATATTCGTAATAACGCATAAAGGATAGGAAGAGGGAACTTGGCACAACATACATGGTGAACTTGCTTATCACAACAAACATGCATAACATGTTAGACTTGCATAACTTAGCATAGTGAACTTGCATTTTACCATCAACATGCATAACTTGTCAAACTTGCATAACTTAGCATAGTGAACTTGCATATTACCATAAACATGCATAACTTGTCAAACATGCACAACTTGTCATTTTAAACTTGCATAAGCATGCACAACTTATTAAACATGCATATCATGGCACAATGAACTTGCATGAACATGCATAACTCATTTAACTTGCAAATCATGGCATAGTGGACTCGCATAAACATGCATAACTTATTTAACTTGCAAATCATGGCTTGGTGAGCTTGCATAAACATGCATAACTCATTTAACTTGCAAATCAAGGCTTAGCAAACTTGCATAAACATGCATAACTCATTTAACTTGCAAATCAAGGCTTAGCAAACTTGCATAAACATGCATAACTCATTTAACTTGCAAATCAAGGCTTAGCAAACTTGCATAAACATGCATAACTCAATAAACATACATAAATCCCAACTTGCATCACATATTAACTTTAGAGTTTCTAAAATGAAGGTAAGAGGGCTTACAAATATTATGAAGACACAAATCTCCTAATAAAGATTGAGAAGCCCTTTTTATGCAAGCATAAAACCCCAAAACAAAGCTCCAAATAAGAAAACCCTCTTGCAAAATCCCAAAAACACAAACTTAGCAAATCAAACTTGCAACTTAATGAAGTATGCAAGTTATTAAGCATTCATACAACATAGAAAAGGTTGTATGATCATCATATCTTCATAGGAATGATTCATGAAGAGATTGGAGGCTAGGGTTTTTAGGTGGAGGCCATTTGAGAATTCAATTTGACATAGTTTGGTTGCAAGAATGATTAATGGGGTTTTAGGGTAGGATTAGAGGCTTATTTATAGAAGATTAGAGTGTTTTTAGCCCTAGGATTAACCCTAGGATAGTTTTGGCCCGTCAGATTTCAGAATTCTCTAGAACCAGACCACACAACCAAGCCCAAACCAAGCCCCAGACCAAAGTGGTGCGCCAGGCTAATCTGCCTGGCTACCCCCTGTCGACAGGGCTGTCGACAGGGCAGTCGACATGCCTAGACCCCTGTCGACAGGCCTGTCGACATGGGGTCCTGGGCGGGAATTTTTCCCGCCTGCCCAGTTTGCCCTAGCCCATGTTTTTAATTTCAAATTTAAATCTGTTTTTACTTAGAAATTTTCTGCAAACTTCAATGGGCCTTAACTGGGTCATACAGACTCCGATTTCCGAAAACTCGGACTCTATTTCGCGTATTTTTCCGAGACGAACGCAATGGCATAGCCCGTTTCCCTTGATTCACATTTTATAATTAAATTCTGCCTCAATTTTCATTATTACAGGTTATTGAAAATACGGGTTGTTACATTCTCCCCTCCTTAAAGGATTTCGTCCCCGAAATCTTCAAGTTAGGAAGAACGTATCCTACCATCCAATCATCCATCTACTCAAAGCATCATCCACGAGCAATCATTGTCCTTACAAGATTCTAAATGCTGGATGAACATATGCAAAAGTGTGTGTATATGTACTTACCTAATGCAAAAATCAGGCGGTTACTGATACAGTAAACCTCCTTAATGCATATGTATGTAAATCAGGCGGTTACTGATACAGTAAACATCCTTAATGCACATGTATGTCAGTGAAATGAATCCATATGTATGCAAATTCCTAACATAATGTATAATATCTACATGCGTGCTCAATCATACATCCATATGCAACATCCATGTGATAGCATACGAATTTCATCCAAGAATAAGCATAAACACTCATGCACATGCAATATGAGGAGTGTGTGAGCCGATCTAGTGCCTAATCGTGTATAATGCATCCACGAGCAACCACTTGCAAACACTTGCAACCACTTGCAAACATCAAGCATAACATGTTTCAAACACATGTTTCAACCAAAGGGTTTCTACCAAAGGTTCTCATGACAAGATAGACACGATAAACTAGATAAACTAGATAAACTCCTTTTTGGATTACAAGAAATCCATTCAAACTTTGACATATAGTACTAACCGATGAGTCTTAACCCCCTTATGGAGTTTACAACAGAAATAAGATCGAGAATGGGACCGAGAGGACATATACAAAAGATAACTTGCAAGCAAGCTCCACAGGAAAACAAGGATCAAAGATGCACTCTTAAAAAGAGATATGATGCGCGTATCTAGTCTTCACTCTTCTTAGTTACGTTTCCTTGAGCTTAACTCTACTGTGCTTTGACTATCTTTCACTTCATGATTCCTTGGCTTCCTAACTCCTATTTCCCAAATTCGAGTTGGAACTCATTTCATTATTGCCTCTCGTCTTTCTTTCCCACTTATTCTTCTTTCTGTATACTTGGCTTAAACATAATTATAACCTCATGATTCGTGCAAGCTCTCCAAAATTCACCAGTGAATCCTGGATCTCGTCTACTTACTATAAAATATCCCATGCAGCCGAACTTTCTCTTGAAAATACCAATCCACGTTGCCAATTGCCCTATAAACGTGATTTTCTATAACTCATGCTTAACCGAAATGAACCATCCGTCTATGAGTGATAGACCATACCTAGATTCAATTGCCTACCCATGGCTTCCTGTAGGCTATTCCAAAACTGGCCAACTTTTTGAGGGTAAACCGTTGCTAACCATGATGCAATCCTCTCGCTCTTCACCGGACTGAAATGAGCACTCTCCGTGAGTCTACCCACATACCCGTATTCCCTTCCTTTGATCTAGGTAGTCCATCCACATAATCTATCGAGATGTTTTCATACTTCCCTTGCGGAACCCCCAATAAAGGTAATGGCCCCCTGGGCTTCTATGACTTGGCCTTAACTTGGTGGCACAACATACATCCTGAAACCAACTCGGCCACCCCCTCGAGTGATGCGCATCTTCAAGAACCTTCTTTACCAAGTCTTCCTCTCGAGGAACACATAATCTCTCATCGCGCCTTAGTCATCCCTTGTCATCTATAATATATCTGGCGAGGTGACTTAACATCTCGCCTCGAATCAACTGGTCCATGTTCTTGACTAACTGCGGGTCTTCTTCCTGTGAAATCCCCTTCTTGATTCAGAAGAGTGAGTCTAAGCTCTGGGAATGCTAACTAGCCAAACTGAGGAGGCTTCTTACTTCAATTGCCCTCCTCAGAGTTTTCCGGTTTTAACCCGCAACCACTTTAGCGGAATCCACCGCTAGGCCTTACTTAGGAACTATGTGCCCAAGAAATCCAACTTCTTTCCTCCAAAGTGACATTTGGAGAACTTGACCTTCCACTGGTGGCTCTAAGCGTATCCATCTCCTTCTTGAGATGTATAGCATGCTCTTCCTCGCTCTTTTGAGGAGATCAAAGTATCGTCTACGACGATCACGACAAACTTGTTCAAGGACTCACTAAACACCCTACCCATCAAGTTTACGTAATATGCGGGTGCATTAGCCAAACCAAATAGCATGACTAGCCATTCTAAAAATCCATCTAGAGTCCTAAACGCAGTCTTGTCAATTCCATCCTCAGCCATCCTAAGCTGATGGAATCCGGTAGCTAGATCAAAAGGAAACAGATGCTCCTACAAGTTGATCAAACAAATCATTGATCCTTGGTGACGGTTATCTATTCTTCTCACGATAATCAACACATAAGCGAAACAAACTGTCCACATCAGTAACGAATACTACTGGAGCACTCTACTCGAAAATGCTTCGTCTCAGGAAGTTCTTCTCAAGCAACTCCTTGACTTGCTTTCTTAACTCTCATCTCGTGAGGTCACGTGCCTAGCCGGCCACGAAACTGGCTTGGTATTACCAACCAGAAAATGCGGAAATCTATCCTACCTCTAAGGGTAACCCCTTCACTTTTCCCCAAGATATCAGGATATTCTCGGACCACCCTCACCGATTGCTAACTATCGATAGACGAGTTGAGGGATTCAAGATAACATAACATGACGGGACCCATAGGGTTGCCAGAAATTTCTAGGGTATTACCGAGGCGAGTCATGAGCCTCACAACCCTATATACAAAAACCCAGAATGGCTCCAAAACAGGACAACCATTCCATGCCCAATACCAACCCATATCCCCCGAAACCGAGAATATATATACATCCCATGAGAATTCTATACTCATGATAGAAATTTTCAAATCCACTCAGACCACAGACAGGCGGGCAGAACCCCCAATTGGATTTGAAACACATACGGGATCATCAACCAGACTAGTACTTAGGTGCAAACTTTCAACTAGATCAGATGAAATAAAACTATGCGATGTGCCAGAATCGAACAAAGTTCGAACAGGAAAAATCAGAAAATGCAAACAAGATTTTCAACAGAAACACTACCTCTATCATAAGCTGGAAGAACGGTGTTGAGGGGATGAATTCGCCCTCCAGATAGTCCTGCATACTGAGTCTGACCTTGCCCTTGTTTCCTTGGGCAATCCTTGCTCAGATGTCCAGACTCACCACAATGAAAGCATTCGCCCCGCTTTCTCTTCTTCTTCCTACATTCCGTGGCTATATGTCCAATTTTACCACAGAAGTTGCACTTCCCATTCGCTCTTGGCTTGTCCTTGCGGTTGTTGTTGTTGTTATTCTTGCCTCGTTTCCCGGAATTTACCCTCTTGCCTTGAGACTCATTCGCCTTGGCCTCTTCCTTGTCATTGTTATCTTCTTCTTGAAGTAGGGCCAAGTTCACCAAATTCTCGAAAGTCGCCCCCAAGGGTATATGAGACATGGCCAAACCATGTAATGGCTCGTTTAATCCTAGAGCAAAGTGTAGGGCCTTCTTCTGAGCTGTATTAACCAAGTCTAAATCGTCCTGAGCCAGTTGATTAAACTTATCTATGTATTCCCTAATAGTCATGTCCCCTTGCTTCAGTGATAAGAATCTCAGTCCAAACCTTCCTCTAAAGTCATCCCAAGTCTCAATTGGCCTAGTAGCGGTGGTGACTACCCACCAACGTGCAGCTTCTTCCTTTAGCAACCATACTGCCAATAAAACATTCCTGCGGTCACCTATATCAAAGGTGGCTAAAAGATCTTCGGTCTCTTTCCACCAATTCCTTGCCTCTACAAAAGTCTCGGTTCCAAAGAAATTCTTGCAACCCATCATCTTAAAGTTCTTACAAGTTTCCGCAAAATCCGCTTGTGGAGGCTGAGGGAGAAGAGGAACATCAGCTACGGAAGGAGGAGGAGGAGGAACATCGGCCTTGACTGGAAAGACAACACTAGAGACACCCGGGACCGGCGCCGTGACTTCCAAGTACCGACGAAACCAATCGGGTATTGTTACTCCTTCGGGCAAGATGAGATTATCAGACATGCTGGAAACGAAAAGAAAAGAGTTCAAACGAGGGATCAAAGGATAGTGCTAATGGCTTTTTGGGGAATAGCCCTTTAAAAATAACTAGACTTTTCTTTGGAAAATACTTAATACTCGGTTTTGAAAATAGTTTTTCAAAGAGTTTTTAAAACCTTTTTATCCCTTCTCGTAAACCATATGCTCTGATACCAAATGTAACACCCCGCCTCCACTAGGGTCACTCGCAAAGGAATGCACTAGCTTTGGAGGGGCATTATTGGTAAACATGCATAATGATATAGCAAGGCAGGACATGACATATATATATATGTAAATAAACAGAGTAAGTAAATAAAACAGCGGAAGATTTATAAACCATTTCAAAACACAAGTCTGGTACATCAAAATGTCACCTTCCCAAAATTACAAGTCTAGATAAATACATCATCTGATAAACTGAAAATACATAAGTACTATCCCCAAATAAAAGTGATAAACCATAGCGGCTCAAGTCCAAAGCATACTTGAGCTATCCAAGGAAGCAGCAAAAATCCAAGCTAGGCTCCAGTATTCCCTCCCTGAGAACCTGGGGGGGGGGGGGAAACGGAAGAAAAGAGGCGAAAGAAAACAGGTCAGTCAAAAAGACTGAGTAAGCCCTGCTACGATCAGTCTATAAACTAATAAAGTTAACATCATGATGGAAACTGAGGTGATCATAGATAACAACATACTGGCATGAATAAATCAACTACAAGATAGATAGATATGTCATCGCATAAAGCAAGGTTAAGTTTTTGCACCACGGTGTACTAGCAAACCAACATAACAGGTATTGATCCCTTAGCCCAAACTTTGGCCCAATAACATGAAGTGACCTTAATAAAAGGTCCAGCCCACGGTCTAGTCGATCGGCTCCCTATAAACCTAACACGTCAAGTGTTGGTGTCCATATGGCCCACATATGGTTGTAGTTAGTCTGTGCTGGGTCCCCCTTTGGGTGTATCAAGCCCTCGGGTGTCAACCCCGAACACTTAAGCAATAATGCACAGCCCTAACCTACTGGTACCCGTGCCTCGAGTTTGTCCAATATCGGACTACGTGCACGTCCGTAGCCCGCCGGACCCGCACCGCTGTACCACTCAGCCATCGCCTTTTGGTTGCTTACATCCGTCCAGTAATCGTGCCCCGCCCTAGCCTAGTCTCTAGGGTTGTGATGATACCAAACTGGGATTACTGCCGGAACAGACCCGCCGCTAGGGTTTCCTAAGAGGGTTAAGTGTGATTTAACCCTACACTAATCCTGGATTAAACTGGTTAAGTGTGGCTTAACCCCATTCTAATCCCTTGAACTCCCAAATTGGTTAAGTATTAGTGGACCCTGACTTAACCCTAATCATGAGGCATTAATTAATTTAATGCACCTTAACCTCTCACATTAGACCTTGTTGTGGTTACTAGTTAGGCCGGGCGGGTCCGGGTAGCTTTACACCACAACTTGGTCTAACCTCGGGTCTTGGCACCCCATGACCAACTTCTCACATTGGGTCCTATTGTTTGTAGCCACTAGTTAAGCCGGTCGGTTCCGGGTAGAATTACGCTACAAACTCAACCCAACCTCGAGTTGGCCACACTTATGTTCTCTAAGTGTCATGTCCACTTTATTTCAAAACATAATTACAAGTCAACAATTACTTGGGTAGACCTAACTTAATAGGTAAATTCCCAAGGGGTAGACCTAACTTAATAGGTAAATTCCCAATCTTATATCTTCATGTATTTTAAGTTTACCCAAACCCCCAACGTCATTCTATCGCTTACATATCCGTAATAACGCATAAAGGATAGGAAGAGGGAACTTGGCACAACATACATGGTGAACTTGCTTATCACAACAAACATGCATAACATGTTAGACTTGCATAACTTAGCATAGTGAACTTGCATTTTACCATCAACATGCATAACTTGTCAAACTTGCATAACTTAGCATAGTGAACTTGCATATTACCATAAACATGCATAACTTGTCAAACATGCACAACTTGTCATTTTAAACTTGCATAAGCATGCACAACTTATTAAACATGCATATCATGGCACAATGAACTTGCATGAACATGCATAACTCATTTAACTTGCAAATCATGGCATAGTGGACTCGCATAAACATGCATAACTTATTTAACTTGCAAATCATGGCTTGGTGAGCTTGCATAAACATGCATAACTCATTTAACTTGCAAATCAAGGCTTAGCAAACTTGCATAAACATGCATAACTCATTTAACTTGCAAATCAAGGCTTAGCAAACTTGCATAAACATGCATAACTCATTTAACTTGCAAATCAAGGCTTAGCAAACTTGCATAAACATGCATAACTCAATAAACATACATAAATCCCAACTTGCATCACATATTAACTTTAGAGTTTCTAAAATGAAGGTAAGAGGGCTTACAAATATTATGAAGACACAAATCTCCTAATAAAGATTGAGAAGCCCTTTTTATGCAAGCATAAAACCCCAAAACAAAGCTCCAAATAAGAAAACCCTCTTGCAAAATCCCAAAAACACAAACTTAGCAAATCAAACTTGCAACTTAATGAAGTATGCAAGTTATTAAGCATTCATACAACATAGAAAAGGTTGTATGATCATCATATCTTCATAGGAATGATTCATGAAGAGATTGGAGGCTAGGGTTTTTAGGTGGAGGCCATTTGAGAATTCAATTTGACATAGTTTGGTTGCAAGAATGATTAATGGGGTTTTAGGGTAGGATTAGAGGCTTATTTATAGAAGATTAGAGTGTTTTTAGCCCTAGGATTAACCCTAGGATAGTTTTGGCCCGTCAGATTTCAGAATTCTCTAGAACCAGACCACACAACCAAGCCCAAACCAAGCCCCAGACCAAAGTGGTGCGCCAGGCTAATCTGCCTGGCTACCCCCTGTCGACAGGGCTGTCGACAGGGCAGTCGACATGCCTAGACCCCTGTCGACAGGCCTGTCGACATGGGGTCCTGGGCGGGAATTTTTCCCGCCTGCCCAGTTTGCCCTAGCCCATGTTTTTAATTTCAAATTTAAATCTGTTTTTACTTAGAAATTTTCTGCAAACTTCAATGGGCCTTAACTGGGTCATACGGACTCCGATTTCCGAAAACTCGGACTCTATTTCGCGTATTTTTCCGAGACGAACGCAATGGCATAGCCCGTTTCCCTTGATTCACATTTTATAATTAAATTCTGCCTCAATGTTCATTATTACAGGTTATTGAAAATACGGGTTGTTACAATGTCCGTCTAAGAAGGGTTGGGGGCAACGACCCACTGTGCCAACCAGATCACTCTAACATACCGGTCCCCAATGTGATGGAGGGAAACACTATGGTAAATCACTCTGATATAGCCCTGGGCGGGGGCAGTGCCGAACCCCGAACAGATAACATTTTCCAAAGTTGGTCTAATCCTACCGGTGTGGATATGGTTCGACCAAATATGCATTCCACCCAAGTGGCTCCAGTTAATCCCGAACCAACGCCTGAGGCGGGGTTCCACATTCACCCATCACTCGCAGGCCATACCGACCTGATCCCGAGAATGCAAACCATGCTACAACCCCGTCTCGGGGTCCTCACCAATGTCCCCAATGTAGAATTGGATTCATGGTAACAGCTCCTTGGAGATGAAAGTTAGATTGCAAGAATCATCAAACACTTCACCAAAGGCACCTCTTCTTAACAGGATGTGGATAACATCCATCGCAGTCAACTCACACGAGAAATCAGAAACTCCCGAAATCCACCGGACTTTAAGCTTTCGGTCCTGGAGCCCTACAACGACAGGACCGACCCGACCATACATCTCATGCGATACATGCGTCACATGGAAGTACTATCAGCATCGACCAACGTCATGGCCAAGTGCCTCCCTCTATTTCTTGCTGGCATGCGGTTTCGGCAGCTAACAAATGAATTGATCAACAACTGGAACATGTTGGTCACCCGCTTCATAGAACAATTCAGAGTTTACATCTCTCAACCAAGGAGCGTCATGTTTCTCACATCCATCAAGCAGCGGTCCGGCAGGACCCGACACTACTTCCTAGAAAGATTCAACGCGAGTGTATCATCAGTCAATCAACCCGAGCCATCGATGGTGCTTATGGCCGTCATGGCAGGTGTCTTGGACTGAAATGACTTCAAGGTATCCCTCTAGAGGGATCCTCCTAGAGACATTAGAGACTTCTACTATGAAGAAGATAGATTCCTCCGACAAGAAGATGCCAACATCGAGATGGAAAATCTTGAAGTACTTGCTACGAAGGATGGAGGACCATCCACTACTGGTCAGAACGGAAGAAAGGGCAAAGCCTCGGAAAAGAATGATCGAAACGTTTGATTCCAGAGAGAAAACAAGTAAGATTATTACACCAAACTAAACTCCTCCCTATTGGACATCTACCTTGATGTGCGAGGATACCAACCTTTCCTAAAGCCTCCCAAGAAGGAGCCAACCCATAGAGAATGTTAATCAGGAAAGCACTGCATGTATCATAATATGCCAGGTCACGACACCAATGAATGCAGACATTTGCGCGATCTCATCGAGGAAAAGGATAGACGTGGAGAGCACCCGATTATGTTAAAAAATCTGCACCAGCCACGCCATCATACCTACCTTCGCAAGCTCCACAGAGAGGTCCATGTACCTTTTGAAACGGGAAAGACCCCGATCCTAGCAACCGCGACATCATCATCAACTAATCTGGTTTATATCGTTGTGAACGCATTCCATTTTTTAGGATATAAGAAATGTATTTATATTATTTTCAAAAATGCGGTTATGTTGAAGTACACACGTACAGAATTACGATTTAATCCCAAGGCATGCTCTGGATTCGACTATAAACCCATTAGGATTTGTTTTTTTTGCATTTGTAACAATTCTTAGCAAAAATAAACTTTCTTTCTTGAACATGGCTTATATTTGATTGATTCAAGTATCTTATTGGGATTCAGCGAGATCCTCAACCCAAAGTCGAGTATGGTTAATGCCCGCCAACTTTCTTAAGCTGAGTATGGTTAACACTCGCCAACCTTTTCAAGCCGAGTATGGTTAATACTCACCAAACTTTTCAAGCTGAGTATGGTTAATACTCGCCAACTTTTATAGATCGAGTATGGTTTATACTTGTCTTCAGAGTAATAAAATCACAAGTGTGGTTTTTACTCGATCTCTTTGGAAGGATTACATGTCGGGCATGGCTGATGCTCGAATCCCAGCTTCTCAGGTATGGCTTAAGTCTGATAGAGCCATGTACTCTGCTAGGACATGACAAACTAACCCGGTCACTGGTTAATGCTCAATTTTAAAACCCGAGTATGGTTTATTCTCGTCCTTCAGGTATGGCTTATACCCCTTCTCAAAACCGAGCATGGTTTATGCTCGTCCTCCTCGAACTTTGGGTATGGTTGATCCCCCACTTCAAACTTCTGAGTATGGTTTATGTTCGACTACCTGGGTATGGTTTATACCCCTCTCAGTCATAAGCTGAGGATGGTTTATACTCCTAACATACACTCAAGAACGGCTTATGTTTGAACACACCGAATGACATCGCCAGGATTTGGCATGTCTACCTCAAATCATTTACATGAACTGTTTAATTTGGCAAGGTTTCGGTCCTCCTGCTATTCTCCAAGTTTGATTAAGCATGATTGTTGGCTCTTTACATTCTTGGACTCCTGGCCTTAATGCGATCCTCAGATGATTGTTGGCTTTTTAGCCTTAGTACGATCCTTAACGGTCGTCAGTTGTCTGGCCTTAATACAATCATAGTCGATCGTTGGTTTTCTAGCCTTCATATAATATGGTTCGGCGTAACCATGGCTTTCT
This sequence comes from Allium sativum, assembly GCA_030737875.1. Classification (NCBI taxonomy): domain Eukaryota; kingdom Viridiplantae; phylum Streptophyta; class Magnoliopsida; order Asparagales; family Amaryllidaceae; genus Allium; species Allium sativum. Next base: position 14,173,769 of record CM060920.1, read on the forward strand.
GGATCTATGCTATTTAATATTCCCTAGAAGATCCAGAACACATCTTCTTTCCTTAAAAAGATATGTTCTGAGGGCAATGTGTTGACCAGCTTTTTGGCAAAAGCAGTCAGAACTCAAGATCGAAGCTTGCTACCAGATATCGGCTCGTTCCTTGCCTTTAGGGCCGATTTTCATCTTAGGTCGATCGACTATTATTCAACTCGAATCAGCTTCACAATAAGTAAAGGCTTTCCCTTAAAATTTGCATTCTTCCGAAGTCAAAACCAAACAAACCGATCAGGTCATCAACCGATCGGTCGAGTTGTTCCTGAAAGATCAGATCAAGCCTGGAATATCAGATCGGAAATATCAAGCCAAATTATTTACTATAAGACGAAGTCCTACTCCCAAGGCTATAGAACTGGTCAGCCTTGACTCACACAGCTTTCTATACGCCAGAATTCAAGTTCCACTTATGCCACACTTCTCGAGGAGAACTATTCATCAGTAGGAGACTGGGTCCCTCCACCTACAACTACTTTACAGGATCGAGTTACACGTGTCCAAGCCCAAAAAAGATGTGTGCCACGCCGCATACAAACTAGGACCACTTTCTCGCCTATAATTACAGTCATTTCCAGAAATGGAAAGGCATCTTGGATTCACCATAGAAAAGCTGTTGTTCGACATCCCAAAAGTAGCATGCCAGGTTCAACACAAGGATTTTGTGTATAAACCATTTCTATCTCTACTCTCTTTCAATAAAAAATAGCTGTAACCTATAATCGACAATATAAACAGAGATTATAAAGTGGATGTAAGCTTGGTTTAAGCCGAACCACTGTAAAATTATCATGTCCTTTGTGTTTATTTACTTTTTCTCGCATTCTATGAATATTATTGTGTGTGGTTAATGCACTTTGGGGGTTGATCGTCATTAGGCCAACTTTTGACATCAACAATTTTCACATTTCGTTGAAAGCTAATCAAACTTCTAAAAATATTGACTCCATAAAAGACCGTGAGGGTAACACATTTTTAATGAAAGATGACATACAAAATGCTTTCATTAACTACTTTGAAAACCTTTTGGCAATGCAATGTGCTTTAATCCCAAGATTGATGATATTGATCCAATGTTATTGCCTAAACTACAGGTCCCTGACATTGATTTTCTATGCAGTGAAGTTAGTAATAATGAAATAACTAAAGCTATGTTTTCCCTAAACTCTAAATTGGGTGGCGGACCTGATGGGTTCAACTTATTTTTCTACACTTCTTGTTGGACCATCATTAGCTGTGATATTATCAAAGATGTGAATAAATAACACAATGCTGCTAGGATGATGGAAACATTCAACTATACCAATATAGCCATAATTCCTAAGACTAAAAATGTTGATTGTGTTTTCTCCTACAAACTTATTGCGTGTTGCAATGCGATTTACAAATTCATATCCAAGATCATTGCCGTTTGTCTTAAGAAAGCTTTAGTCAATATCATATTTCCGAATTAAGCTGCCTTCTTGCTTGGTAGAAATATTATCGACAAAGTTCTCTTTGACTTATGAATTCCAGAAGGGTTATAATAGGAAAAAAAAACTCCCTACATGCAATGAAGAAGCTTGATTTAGTGAAGGTTTTTGATTTGATAAACTGGAACTCAATTGTTCAAATTATAGGATTCATGAAATCCCTCATAACTTTATTGCTTGGATATGCTCATGCAACTCTACGGTTACCTCTTCTATCATTTTAAATGGTGGCCCTGTTAGCTTCTTCAAATGTAGGCAAAGGATTAGGCAAGGTGACCCAATGTTTGCGTACTTATTTATTCTTGTAATGGAATGGCTGACACAAATGTTAAATAAGGCACTTGATCAATGTAAGATTCTTTTCCACCCTCAATGCGAAGAACCTTAAATTAATTCCCTTATGTTCGCTGATGATCTTATATTCTTTTGCAAACCTGACAATACTACTATTAGTTCCATTCTTGGTATTCTTCAACTATTCTGTGAAATGAGTGATCTCAAAATCAATATGTCTAAGTCAAAAATCATGATAGCTTGTGTTGATGATGTTCATTGTCAATCTATTCTCTCTTCTTCTGGCCTAACTGAGAACAATGACACTATTTCTTACCTAGGTATCCCCCTCACTACCGCTAGGATTTCCATCAAATAATGCTAACCTCTTTTTTAGAAGATTATGTGCCGTATGAACAATTGGACTAACAATTTTCTTAGCTAAGATGGACACCTAACGCTAATTAAATTTGTAATCTTCTCCGTGACTATCTACTGGGTAAGGACTTTTATTCTGCCACTCAAACTTATTCAAATGGTTAGATCTGCTGCTATGAGGTTCTTTTGGACTGATTCTGTACATGGTAGGTACCTTGTGCCTATCTCTTTCAATGTAGTTGGAACCTATATGTAAAGGAGGCCTTGGAATATTTAACTTGATTACATGGAATAAGTCTGCCTTTACATGTCCTCTTAACAACTACTTGAATGATGTGCATAGTATCTGGGTAAGATGGTCTAAACGACATGTTATTCAAAACAAAGATTTCCAACCAATGGATATTCTTCTAAACCTAACGTGGACATGGAGAAACCTTTTAAGTTGAGGCGAATGATTCTTCCCTTGTTAAATAATCCATCATTATTAAAGATGGTTAAATTCCGGTCAGAGCCTTGGTGTGAATTTGGTTGTATATTGAATGTAGTTTTGAATGTTCAGGAGATGAACCGAAGTGGAATAAATGTTAGTGAAACTATTGATGATTATCTATATAATGGGAAACTCATCCTTCCTCACAATTTGAACCAACGTATCAGACTTGTCTAGGCTAAACTGCAGCAACTAAATGTCTCAATACACTAAAACTTTCAGATAATCTGTAAGAGAGGAAGGCCTTGTTTTCAGATGCACAGAATTTAGGACTGTCTCCGATGAGACTCTACTTTTCCTTCTTGTATATGGCACAAATGAACTTGGTGGAGCGAAAATAATGCAAAGGAATTTTTTTTTTTCTAAAAGATGCGGAACAATGTTATTTTCACAAAAGACAAGTTAATGAACAAGGGAGTCTTGGTTCATGTTGCCTGTGATTTTGCAGTCAGACTAAAAGTTGTGGCTGTTTGTTCTTTGAATGTGCGCATATACATATGTTGTGGAAGAGAATCATGAACATTGTCAATTGTTTTGATATTAGAGATCAAAGCCAACAAAAATGGATGAGAATTGAGTCCTCCACCCATACTAGAAATGATAATACTCACATTAAATTAAAGAAGTTTGTTAGATAGGTTTGGTTGGAGAGGAATTGTAGGATCTTAAAACCCAATAATGCAATGAATGATGCTCAACTAGCTGATTTTATTATGCCTGAAATGAAGTCTGGTTCGTGTAATAACCCAAATTTTTAACAAAATAAAAATTAATAAATGGATTAATTAATTGAGGAATAAACTAATAAAATAAATATTAATCAGAAAATATTGGGAATTGAGTAAAACAGATTTTTCTGTTTTGCGTCCATTATGAAATTCTGATTCATATATACTTTTAGTTTGCATAAAACGGATAATGTATGAAGAAGTTATCGTTTTAAGAAGATTGAACAAGAATACAAATATATATAACAAAATTAAACAATCAGCTCAGAAAAGCAACGGTAAGTGTGCGACCTTGCTAGACCGGTTCGACCCAGAGGTCGACCCATGTCTAAGGCAGGTCGACCCTAGGGTCGACATAGGTAAAGGTGGGTCGACCCACCTACATGTAAGCGGAATTCTTGCCTTACGAATCTGGACTGATTTATCAATTATATTTGTACGCTGACTCAGCTTGAGGTGTACGGTTGAATTTATAAACCTAATATCTAAAGGTTTAGAATTATCCTAGTTAATCTATAAATAGGCAAGCAGACTTAAACATTTTCTTAAACACAAACATTCCTTATTCTTCTTCCTCCAAGCTATGTTCTGTAAATAAATAAAATTAAGAAGATGCTGAGGTGCTGCTAAAAGTAGATTAAGATGGATAATTCTACAACAACTATTTTTAGAAGATTTTCTGGATCTATAACAATTATGGTGAATATTACTGTGATTTTCAGATTCTTCTGAGTTAAAGTTAAATAGAAACAATAGTTATTGTAGTAGTCTAAATAAAAATAAATTTGACAGCAAATATATTTTGGATCTGAAAAGTAACAATGTTTATAAGTTAATTCTTATATGTTATTTTTATTACTATCAATTACTTACTTACTTTTTCTTATCTGTTTGTATGTACATCTCTCTTCCGTAACCCCTTTCTATTTTTTGTTTTATTTACAATATTATTATGCCTTTACCATTTGAATTGCATAGAATTGGAAAAATATGAAATAACATTAAAAAGGGAAATTCGACATATTAGAATTTGTATTGTAATTGGGATTATTAAAAAGGAAGAATATGTAAACATGAATAGGTTAAACTCAAATTTTATATTAAGAAGACATGTTATTTATAAATATATATTTGACATTAATTTATAAATATGGCATTGAATAGGAAGAACATAGTATTTGACGCTAATTTGTGAACATAACTTGTTAAATATGTTATTGATTGTAAACATGTTAATATGGCATTGTTAGGAAAACATGTAATTGACCTTAATTTGTATATATGTTTATGATAATTTGGCATTCATGTTAATTAACATTAAAGAAGATATGTTAATTTGAGGAATATGTTATTTGTCACTTATGATAAATGGCAATAAAAAGGATATGTTAATTTGAGGAATATGGGAAAATTGTCATTCATGTTAATTAACATTAAAGAGGATTTGTCACTCATTGACAATAATTAGGGAGAGTATGTTAATTGAGGAAAACATATCAATTCGACATTTATGATCATTCATGTTAATTTGGGAAAACATGTAATTAAATGTTTATGTTCATTTCATGTTAATTTAGGAAAAATATGTCAATAAGTCATTTATGATCATTTAATGTTAGTTTGGGAAAATGTTAATTAAAACATTTATGTTCGTTGGATGTTTATGTTCATTTGATGATGTTAATTTAATTGGGTAAACATGAAATTGATATTGGAATCACATGATAGTTGACACTTATTTGTAAACATGACAATTGGGCATCTGTATCAGAAAACATGTGATTTGTCATCTGACATTAAAATGGGAAACACGTTCGTTCAACGTTTACTTGGGAAGTACATTAGTACGGAAAACATGTTAATTGTACTTAATATGACGTTAAGTAATCTTATTGGGAAAACGTGTTAATCAGAATAGGTTATACTTAATATGACATTAAGTAATCAGTATGGGAAAACATGTTAATTGGAATGAACGATATTTAATTAGAAATTAACATGCAAACAGAGAACATGTGAACTATACTTAATTTAATATTAAGTAAATACATGATATGGAAAATGTAAGTACCAGATGTAAATGAAGTAAAATGAGTTACTGTAATCTATATACATCTGGGCAGGTGCTTGTTTTGGGGAAGGGGTTGTACACAGAATAACATTTAGAAGAAATGTCATTTACAACCATGCTTATTAATTAACATAAACCTGCTAAGTTAAACTTGTTAAATTAATAAGAAAAAAGGTCTCGCGTCTTGTTGTTGTATCTGGTTTTGAGACTCTTAAAATCCTAGTTACTTGGAGGCACAAACACAGGTGTTAGATCCAAAATTGGGTCTAACACCCGAATTATTCTAATTTGGGGAGATAAATATCAGAAAAAATGCAAGAAAAAGGAGAAAAGACACAAGGTTTATAGTGGTTCGGTGTTAATGAGCCTACGTCCACTTTATATCAATGATTATACTTAAGATTAGTGTACAACCAATGATCTATCTCTCAACCTCACTTTTACAATGTTGATTCACTCAGTAAATTCAAGATAACTCTAAGTAGAAATAATGGAGATATGATAACGGTGGAATCAGAGCACTGAATTGCCAAAAGATCCCAAAAAAGGCCAAATCTAGGGCTATTTATAGCTGATTTCTTCAAGCGGATTGTGGTCATACGTGTCACAAATCCCGATAATCTCGGACTGGTTTGTAGCCTGATGGGGAAATGGTCAAAATGACAGTTATGGACAGGTGGCATAAGATCCTTCATTTTCGGGTCATGGATGACTCGGTCGTGGCCTTCATCCCTCGGCTTTAGGAATCAGATCGTGGGACCCTTGAGAGGACGGATCGGGTCGCGGTAAGAATCCACGATCGGGGGTGGAGCTAATGTGTCACGATCCGTCAACGCTCGATGACCGTGATTGGGGTTTCATGGCTCCTATGAGTAAAACCTAGTAGTGAACATACCTGTGAATCTTGGTGGCTTGATCCAGAAGTTAGCCAACATTTTGTCCCCTCGAAGTATGTTTTATCGAGGATGGAACATGCTTCGAAATTACTGAGCCATCTTTTCACAAAGCGACGTGAACCAGTGATCGTGTCTGTCTGGAATGTCATAATGCTTCAGGAGGTTGCGCCTCTTGGCTAGTATAAATGTTAAGTTAATTCTCCTGTTATTTCTCTACTTATTGGTTACCTTTCTTCTTCTAGACTTCAGAGTGTATCGCTAACGCTTTAAGCCCCTTAAATTTATGTAAATATTTTCGCGGTTTCCGTTTGGTTGTCATTCTAGAGTTCAGGTCGTTGGACCTTACTGCCGTTCGTGGACACAACATCCATCACGGATCCGTAGCAGAGCGGGCTTCCTTTTGAATTGCGACGGGCCTGTTGGTTTCAACCCTAGGCTTCTGGCAGAGCAGACCATATCACGAGCCAAAGTGGGCTTCTGTTCGTGGCCCGTTTGCTTCAAATAAAACAAAAAGGGTAATATGAATGGCCATTGTTTTGCCTATATAAGCCGGGCCTTCTTCTCCACTACCCTTTCTTTCTTTCTTCTTCTGTTTTCTCTGCTTCCTCCGTTCCATACAACTGAAACCCTAGCTTCTCAAATCGATTTTCTCTCCAAACTTCAACTTAATTCTATTAGGTAAAAAAAACTGGCGATTTAATTGTTATTTTCAATTAGAGTGTAGGATTTATCTTGCTATGGCTGTGATTGGAAATTGGAAATTGAAAAATGAATGGCGTTAGATGGGTTCGATTGCATTGGTTAGTGGATGGAGAGGAGAAGCGAGAAAGGAGAAGGAGCAGGCCAGGTCAGTTCGTAGGTGAGGTCTTGGCTCAGGTCGTGGAAGCAGGGGGACCAGGGAGCAAAGGAATAATAGAAGCGTGGTTCTGGACAGCGGATCGCGTCGCAGGACTGGGATCAGACCGTGGTGATGAGGATGGATTGTGGAGGTCTGTCGCGATCCGTCCAGGTAAGGCATAGCATATCAAAAGCTTCAGTGTTTCATGATCCGATGCTTTTCCACTAGCTGGTGCGTTGCCGCGAGTCCATACCTGCTTCACGATCCGTCGATGCATCGCGATCTGGACCCTGTCTCACGAGCCAGTTCGATGAACGATCTGATGTGCATGTTGATCAAATAATGAAATTCAATTCTGATATACCAATGGGCAGTTAGGTTAGAGCCTTCGAGATGAATCTTTTGAACTGAACAATAGCATAACCCAGTAGCGGACAACAACCAATATCTACTTATCTGATTAACTTCACGCTTTCCTTATTGTATGAACATGCACACACTTGCACTTACACACACGGGGAATGGGTAACTTGTGTTCTAATTTTTACTTGCCAACACAGCTATGTCGGATAAACAAGTGACTGAGACACCAAATGAAGGTACCGAATCAGAGACATCAGTACATAACGACCCTGATGTGCTTCCCTCAGATTCAGATGGGAAAAAAATTGACCCTGATTACGAGACAGATACCGATATAGAGTCAACGATTTCTGAGAGCACATCCCTTGAAGATGAGGATGATCGAGCTCCCGACAAAATTTCGGGTGTTAAGGAAATAGAGAAGCTCACCGATTCTCTACCTTCCAAGTTGGACGATATAAAACTAAAGAAGATATGCTTAAGACACGGAATTCCCTGGGACAATGTGAAAACTCTAGAAAGCGAAGATAGACCTCATTCTGCCCCAAAGGATTACATGACTGTTAGTCGACTCATGTGTTGGGTAGGAGCTATTCCTCCTTTCCCTCCACTTGTTGTCGATCTCTTAAGACAATTACACATTGCCCATATGCAACTCCATCCGAATGCCTACGCGACTCTGTATATTGCTTATACGGCGATTCTATAGACCGAACTTACCCTTAAAGATCTGAAATTCTATTACCATTTCAACCATCGTTCCGCAGAGGCTCCCAATTTTTCTTTCTTCGAATCAGTTGCCAACAGAAAAGTTGTGACGGATGGTTATAGTAATATAGGGGATATCAAATCTGACTGGTTCTATATAAAACATCAAGCTGGATGTGCGAGGAAGTGGCTACAAGCAAGTATGTTTTCAACTTTTCTGCGTTTACTTCAAATGCATAATTTCAGTGCTAATGTGTCATTTTGTTCCATACAAATCACAACTTTGAGAGAACGGAAGGATCGATATATGAAGACCGAATGTCCCGCCTTCTCAAAAGTAACTCAGATTTCTTAAGGATTAAGAAATGTATTACCGACGAGAATCTTCACAAACACCGTCTTCTAGATATAAGATTCGGACTTGGAGCGGGCGGCAAACCTTACAAGTATATGCCTCCGACTGAGGGAGAAGGAACTTCTCAAGCCGTAGAGACAAGCAACCTTCACAAGAGTCCTTCGCCGATGATCAATCAGGATGATGAAGATTTAAATGTATACAAAGGAGACGAGGGGCAAGATGACGAGCCAAAGGAGGTCCCGACCTCTGAGGGGCAGTCTCCCTTAAAAACTTCATCACCGGTTGAGTCTGTGCCCAGAATGAATTAACAGAGGAACATATACTTGGGGAATTGAATAAGATTCCTTTACCAGACGATATCTATACTTAGGAAGACTTCGGAGGGGAACCAATTTTTCCTATCTCTGAGGAGATGAATGCTCCAGTTGGAGAAAAAGGAGTCACACAAACGAGCCTAACTTTGGGCCCTGGTCCGTTAAAGGGGGATTTTACGGGATGCACAAATCACATGCACCATTTATCATAACACTCTTATACCACTGACATTCATAGTTTTAACATGCACCTGTTTCTTTTGCAGGGGAAATGCCTCGTAAATGGTCTTATTCTTATCGTTCCCTTCGTGAGGGCACACCAAGCCTCCTTCCAAATCCCGAGCATTTTCGTAGTGATAGTCAGGGAAGAGATAGTCATCGGCCCCGGGATTCTCATCAATCTTATTCTACATGATCTCGATCTCCATCAAAGGAAGGTTCTGGAAAGTCTCACAGTCGTCCATCGCTACCGGCTAGGGGTAAGCAACTTCCTAGAGATTTGACCCCTCCGAAAAGTACGCCTTCTCATATCCACTCTTCTAAAAAACACCACAAGCCAGAGGACAAAAACAAAGATGAGGGCAAGATCGTGGAGAAGAGGAAGGCATCTCTTGTTTCCTCTAGTGAGAACGACTTGGATACCACCGCTGCATAGAATATTGCTCCCAATTCTGAAATTCAGGCCAGGCTGGAGTGCTTGCGAAAGCAATTCCCTGATGTTTGCTTTGAGAGGATGATATTCGTCCCGGATCTTGAATCGGTCCCCGGGGATTGGGGCACAGAGGTGATAGGATACGTATGCCACGTGGCTAAACAATATGGGGTAATGAAGAGGCATGTCGTTCATCTTTCAGTTGCCATCCGTTGTCTAGAAACGGACGCGACCAGGTCCCGAGTGAAAATTGAGAATGATGCTAGGGCTAGGAGCAAAATGGAAAAAGAACTAGAGGATGCACAGGCCCAACTGGCTTTAGCTCGGCGAGATGCAGAGAATTACTGGTCTGAGCTGGAAAGTGCTAGGGAGCGTTTTCGCAGTGAGCTTGACTCAGACAGCCAGGAACGGGCGGCTCTAAGGAAGGAAGTGGAAGATCTTAAGGCAATTAACACTGAACTGAAAACATCATAGGAACGCTTTGCTACTGAGAAAGCTGCCTGGGGGAAAGAGAGGGCGAGCTCAAAAGACGACCCCGCTCTTGCCAAAAAAGAAAAAAGGGGTTTTAAATGATCAACTCTTCCAAGTTGAGGAGCGTGCAGCTCTCGCTGAAAGTAACGCCAATAATGCTCTTGAATCGGCCACTGCTGCTGATAAGCTCACTGAAAAAGAGAAAGAGATAGCTGGTTTTGAGGAACTGTTGTTCGACTTCTTTGATCAAGTCATCAAGGCTCGAGGCATCTCTTGGATTCTAGACTATCATGTTACTCTGGCCAATGTATGGGATGCAATTGTCGAAGGCGAGAAGCGGTGGTTGATGGTCGATGAGATTGATGAAAACCAGCTAATGCAGACCTTTCTCAGAGGTGAAGAACCTGAGGCTTTGGAGAAAGGCAGACGCCTAATCCATGAAGAGATCGAGAGGGAGAAGATTAAGCTCAAGGGAAAGGATAAGATTGACGATGGCGCGAGCTCGGTGGTGGAGCCCAAAACCTCTGAAGTTGAGGAATATAACCCTGATGATCCGTTGATTCCCTTGGCTCCAACCCCTCCAGTTGTCGGAGCCACCATTACAAATCTGGGTGATGAGTCGGCTGAAGGTATCTCCATATTCTCTACACAGTTCATCAAAGCAGTTGCAACTTGTCGTCGTCTCACGGGACACACAACTGATATGGCCACATCTTCTCCTGATTCACTAACATTTGCTTCTCACGGTGTAGGTATCAAACCGGTCGAGAAAGATGAAGAGGAGAAGGTAGTGGCAGAGAAAGTTGATGTCCCGCCGGGCACTGATGTTGAAGTTTCTGAGATTCCAAAGAAAACCGACGGTACAACAAGTGAGAAGGTCACCGTAGCACCCGCGGCATCCGACATCGGCGCTCTTGCGGACGCTGAGGTTATTGCAGCCTTACAAGACACAGATGGAGGTCACTGAGATGAGGAAGATGAAGTTGTCATCATAGATAAGGCCAAGGATGATGATAGTGAAACCTTGACTGACATGCAGGCTAGGAAAGAAAATCAGTTGGTTCTTAAGAAGAGGGAATAGGACCCTGTATACATGTCCCATATCTCTGAAGTCGACCCCAAAACCGGGTTGGTTATAATATTCTCTTCCAAATCAATAACTGCTCAGCTTTGCTCCCAGCGTTCTAGTTCTCCCCCGAAGTCTCTTGTTGATAAGAGAAAGAGGAACAAGAGTGACCGCTCTGATGCTGAAAAAGAGGAGTAGGAGAAACAGAAGAAGGAAAAGAAGTCAAAGTCGTCTCCCAAGCATAAATAGAATGCACTTATTGGCTCATATTTTTGCTTTTAGGATTTCCACTGGCCAAAAAATGTAATTGTGAGAGTGACCCTCACTTTTGTTTAGCTTCTTGTTCTTGTAAACCTGCTTTTAGTGAATGAAAATCTATTTCTTTTACACCATTGTGTACCTGCAAGATTACTATGTTTGCAGAGTTTATTATCCTGAATCACAAAATTTAAAAATTATCGTAATCGAAACAATTGTAACTAAATACCGAAGTCATGAATGATAATCATTGAAAAGTTCGTGTACTAAGTAAACGTGTATTGTTCACGAATGCAAAGTGTCATATGCACATTCCCTCGATCAAATATTAATATAGTGCCTGGCTAGGGCTTATTGAGGATTGATTAGAGTCATATATGTGTTGCCCCCTATTCCCGGAAATGAGGGGTTCGGGCCCCTTTTTCATTCTTGTCCCCGCTCATGTGGTGGGATGGGAGCCCCTGAGTGACATATGTCACTGTGCCTTTATACTCTCCCGATTCTTCAGCGGGGTAAGATTTCTTGTGGTGCTAAGTCTCTAGCACCTTTATACTCTCTCGATCCTTCAGCGGGTTAGAGTTCGAGTGGCGCTAAGTCTCTAGCACTTTTATACTCTCCCATCCTTCAGCGGGTTAGAGTTCGAGTGGCGCTAAGTCTCTAGCACCTTTATACTCTCCCGATCCTTCAGCGGTTTAGAGTTCGAGCTCGATTCTTGGTATGCTCAACCATCCTTTAGCGGGCAGAAGTTCTGGGGGTGCTTAGTCTCTAGCGCCTTTATACTCTCCCGATCCTTCAGCGGGTTAGAGTGTTATCAAGGCGGTTTTATCGCGGTGCACCTAAATGCCTTGGGGACGTTATATTTGCGTCTTTTATACTTTCTCCCTAATCTCAAGAGTTAAAGTGCAAGAAGTAGTGTGTTTTACCTTGCCACACCTTTTGGAGCTTTAGTTACCGTTAGTCTTCCGATCTGATAGATGGCGTTTTGAATTAGGTATATTGTGATCGCTGCCTATCTTAAAAAAAATCTCAAAATGGTAATGATCTATTTTAATTAAAATAAAAGAGCAGACATGAAACAGTGCAGAAAAGGTAAATGACACGCGATATTTTTATAGTGGTTCGGTCGAATCACGACCTACGTCCACTTTATAATCTTTTGTTCAAGTAACCAGACTGTTCTAGGCAAGTCGAGCCTTCTTACATGGTCCTAAAAACAAAAGAGTAAAACTTACAATTTCATGTCAGATAAGGCCGCAAATGCTGGGCATTCCACACTCTAGGGATTTCATCTCCATCCACGGCTGCTAGCTTGAAGGTTCCATTATCAAGCCTTCGTAAAATAGAGTACGGTCCTTCCCATTTCAGGCCCATATGTACTGGGGGTGGAAAGACGCGCTTCAGAACCAAGTCTCCGGGTCCGAAGGTTTGAGCTCATACTTTCTTGTTGTAATATCGAGCAACTTGTTGCTTGTGCCTCAAGGTGCGTAGATCGGCTTCATCCCTCTTTTCTTCAACCATGTCTAAAGACTCGAGGAGCAGCTCATTGTTGGTCATCGGATCATAATAAGTGGTTCAATGAGATGGTACTTCCAACTCAATCGGAATGACCGCTTCATCTCCAAAAGCAAGGGAAAACTGGGTGTGACCGTCGCCGACTTGTAAGTTGTCCTATAGGCCCATAGTGCCAAGGGTAATTCATCAACCCACATGGCTTTGGCCCTCTTCAATCTTTCTTTAGAATGGATTTAATCACCTTGTTTGCCGCTTCGACTTGTCCGTTCGATTGTGGATGTGCCACAGAGGTGTATCTTTTCTCGATATGATACTTCTGACAGAAATCTCTAAACTCGGTACTGTCTAATTGGGTCCCATTATCGGTTATGACGACTTTTGGAATCCCAAACTGACATATAATGTTCTTGACAACAAAATTGATCACTTGCTTGGTTGTGATCGTGGTCAAAGGCTCTTCTTCTACCTATTTAGTGAAATAATCCACGGCCACAATAGCGAACTTTGCTCCGCCCTCTGCTATGGGAAGGCTCCCAATAATGTCAATCCCCCATGTAGCAAAAGGCCATGGGCTTGTCATTATCTTCAACTGGCTAGGTGGCGCCGTAGGTATCTTGGAAAATTTCTGACAAGTGTCACAACGTCGTGCATACTTGGCTGCATCCTTGTTTATGTTAGGCCAGAAATAGCCATACTGCAATATCTTCTTCGCCAGCGTTTGCCCTCCAGTGTGATCGCCACATTCTCCTTCATGGACCTCTTTCAGCACATGCTTGATGTCATCATGGGCGATACACCGGAGGAGGGGCATCGTTAAACCTTGTCTGTAAAGGACATTGCCTTGCAACACATATCGCGAAGCTTTTCGTATAACTGCATGCCTCTCACTTTTCTTTGTTGGAAGCGTTCCATTTATCAAAAACTTCTTTAGAGGAGTCATCCATGACTCCCTCTCAGGTTCAATCTCTAGTACCATATCAACTTCCATCTGATTTATGCTAGGAGACTGTAGTACTTCAATTGGGATCAGCTCCGTATCCTGAGGATTATCTGAATTAGCCATTTTCGCTAAATTGTCTGCCTTTTGATTCTCCGTTTGGGGAATATGAGATATGTTGTGGTGGTCAATACCATCCAGCAACTTCTTCACTTTTTCCATGTATGATATCAGCCTTGGACTCTTGGCCTGAAACTTTCCAGTGACCTGGTTTACGACTATCTTAGAATCGCAAAAGATGTCTAGCTTTGTGATATCCAATTCCTTTGCGAGTTCCAGCCCGGCAATTAGGGCTTCGTACTCGGAGTCGTTATTAGTGGCGTGGAACTCCAGTCTAAGAGCATAATATATTAACCGTTTCTTTAGAGTTTCGAGAACCACTCAGGCGCCAGATCGTCTGTCATTTTTAGCTCCATTAGTGTATAGTTTCCAGGCATTAGGGTCGAGGAGTAGCTTTGGCAGATCATCCTCTTCGGTTACTACATCATCTTCTGGGATGGTAAACTCTGCTATAAAATCTGCAAGTGCCTGCCCTCTTATCAACCTTCGGGGTTGGAAGTTCAGGTCGAATTGACTCAACTCAATGTTCCATTTGAGCAACATTCCTGATGCTTCTGGGCTTTGCAGAACTTGCTTTTGTGGGTGATCAGTGTGCACAGTAATGGGATGAGCCTGGAAGTAGTGGCGAAGTTTTCTAGATGCAATTACTAAGCTATACGTCAGCTTTTCTATTTTTGGATAATTCCATTCAACGGCCGCCAATTTCTTACTCACATAGTACATCGGTCTTTGTACCTTGTCGTCTTCTCTTACCAAAGCCGAACTGATTACATGAGATGACACTGCCAAGTACACAAAAAATCCTCGTGATCCACAGGCTTAGACAATATCGGGGGTCTTTCCATACGGTTCAACAGATTCTGGAATGCTTCTATACAATCGTGAGTCCATTTAAAGTTGCGCTTGCCTCGCTTTATCAGCTCGAAAAATGGGATGCATTTATCTGTAGCTTTGGAGATGAACCTACTCAGTGCCGCCACCTTTCCAGCAAGGCTTTGGACATCCTTAATTTGCTTTGGTTCTTGGATATTTCGGATTGCTGTAATTTGATATGGATTGATTTCGATTCCACGCGAGCTGACGATGAGTCCTAGGAATTTTCCAGATGCTACCCCAAATGAACATTTCAAAGGATTCAGTTCCATCCCATATTTAGAGAATCCCAAACATCTCTACCAAATCAGTAGTCTAGTCGGATGATTGTTTGGACTTTACCAACATGTCATCAACATATACTTCCATCGTTTTCCTGATCTGGTTGTATAACATTCTATTCACCAATCGCTGATATATAGCACCGACATTCTTCAAATCGAAAGGCATCACCACATAGCAGTATAATCCCAAATCTGTAATGAAGCTAGTATGCTCTTGGTCTGGGACATGCATGGGGATTTGATTGTACCCTGAGTATGCATCCATAAAAGAAAGAAGTTCGTGAACCACGATTGAATCTACCAACTAATCGATTCGAGGTAACGGAAAGCTGTCCTTTGGGCAGGCTTTGTTTAGATCTGAGAAGTCGATGCATGTACGCCACTTTCCATTGGCCTTTTTTACCCAAACCGGGTTTGAAATCCAGTCAGGGTATGTTGAATCTTTAATAAATCCATTACTCCTCAGCTTTTCAACTTCTTCCTTCAAGGCGGCAAACCTCTCTGGGCCAAGCATTCGCCTTTTCTGTTTGATAGGAGGATGTTTCGGGTTGATTCTTAATGAATGACTCATAATCGAGGGAGATATTCCACACATGTCCGCATGGGTCCAGGCAAATATATCCAAGTTAGCTTTCAGGAAATTTGTTAATTCTTTGGCTCGAACAGGATCCAAATGGGATCCAATCATCAGGACCTTCTCTGGGTCACTATCATCGATTGGTACATCCACAGTCGCTTCATTGGGAGAAGCCACTACACCATACAACATATTTCGCAACACACATATGCGGACATTTCGCAACGGCTTATGACCGTTGCTAAATTACAACGGCTGAAATCAGTTGTAAAGTTTAGTACTACGGTCAACAACCGTTCTACTTTGTGCAACGGCTCACAACCGTTCTCTAGTCAGGTACGCCATTCCATACACCTTGCGTTCTCCAATCCATATTCCAATACACTTTCAATTTTTCCCCGTTCTTATCTGTTAAAGAAAATTTCCCACGTCGAAAACTAGATCCAGATCTTCTTTCCTCTTGATCCTTTTGTTCTAGATCGACAACTATTGTTTAATTACATCTCGGTCGAATACTCTCCAGTTGTTTTTTCGATCGCAAACTTCACAAGATTTCGAATCGAAGTTGATCAACTCTAGGTACGAAAAAACTGATTTTTGTTGTTTTATCGTTGATTTAGTGTCATAGAAATCGAAGTGAGTCGATGTGGATTTGAGTAGTTTCTTATTTTGCATTAAGTATATGTTTCTTTTGATTCATGGCTTGTGGTCAGTATTTGATCTGCCTTGTTTTTGTTCATAAAATGTTATTCTATAAAGTAAAGCACTATTTGTGGCTGTTGAGCAGAATTAAAAAAATATGGCAGTATGTTCTCTAATTTGCTTTGCAGATCTATTAATATTGGAGTACTATAGATTGGGACAGTCAAAACCTTTTCAGCAAGATCAAAATATTCAAAGTCCTCAGTTCTTGAATTAAAAGAACTAAAATTAAAGGGGCCTTTTTTCCTGCTAATCCCCAAGATAGAATAAATGGGCTATGATCATGTATAGTAAGGAGAAATAAAATTTGGCCAGTATGTATAAACCGAGTCATTAAAGTATTATCTACCTAATTTGTAGTAAATTTGGTTGCCTGGCCTACTGCATTTGCTCAAAGTGAAAAAGGACCTAGATTTTGGAATTTGATGTTAGTTGGCTTGAATAATTGCATTATTTAGAGGTGATACATCAGAGAGCATAAGAGAGTTCTCCCTAGTTTCTCTGTGCAAGATTGTATGCAATCAAAATCCCTTAGGAAAATGCAATGCAAAGTGAAAGAACATAGAGAAGCTAGTGAATCAAGGAGAAGTTAATGGGAAACTTTGTTATTGTTATCATAGATAAGAGTCAGGTTGAACGATAAGTTTGAGGACCAGTAAGTGATAAGATAATGAATGAGTTGATGATAAATTGAGTAGTTAGATATGTTGTAGAATTGAGAATATCATAGACGACAGTTTTAACTTATAAATGTGATTCCATGAAGGTTCAATTTGAATGGACAGTTTAATGATTTTTTTAGCATTAAGTTTGGTTTCAATTGATGCTAGAAACTGAAGATGATTATAGAATATTAGGTGCTTTATCAGTTTAATGGTTCAATTGAGCTCCTGGACGCTCTCCTTGCTTAGTGTATCTCTCAGGTATAAGGTTGTTGCTGCAACCTCCTCTGTTGTTATCTTTCCGTCAGGATCCCTGCAAAATATCACAACACAGTCATCATTATAAGACTTTTCTTTTTCCATTTTGTGTGTCAAATAACTAGAACAACCACAAAAACTAAAAGCAATCACATCATCTTAGTCTAGAGGCAAGCTCCCTGAAGCTAACATGTAAAGCATTATATCCTATTTACAACTAAAATGCAGAGTTCTAATGAACTGATTCATAGTTCATGACATGATATACATAGTCGTGTTTACCTGACGTAACGGAAATTGAGTAATGCAATAATAATGAGCGTTGACATGATATTTTGGAGACTTATGACAAAGAGAAACTTGACTTAAGAATATCTACGTTTTTCACCTTATGTCAGACAAGTAGTTTGATCCTATGTCAGACATATAGTTTGTTGTGTTAAGAAATATCAAAATCACAAGTTTAAATTTTAGGATTCACATAAACAGTAAAACTCTAGTTCTGTTTATTTCTCAGGGTAAAACGATAATTCTAAAAACAGAAGAAAGTGAAATTAGATTACATTGAAGCTCTGTGAACAATCCCTGATTTTAAAAAGAAAACTGGTTATCACATTTTAACTGAAAATTAACTTTTATCTCATTGTTTCTTCTTTTTCTAACATGGATAGGAATCATTCGACTCTAATAAGACTGGGGATCTGGGTTCTCCCTTAAATCATAGTTCACCTCACATCCTAAACAACAAAAACAGTATCTTCAATTAAACATAAAAAAGTCCATTAAACAAAGGCTAGAAATTGAAGATTATTTAACAAAAATAGTATCTTCAATTAAAATTATAGTTTGGTTTCACGTGATGCTTGAAACTGAAGACTATTTAACAAAAACAGTATCTTCAATTAAAATTATAGTTTGGTTTCACTTGATGCTAGAAACTGAAGATGATTAGAGAACATCACGTGCTAGAAACTAAGATCATTAGACTAAATTTCACTGTTGAGATAATACTTGTTTGAGTAACTTAAGAGTTGTATATTTCTTCATTAATCTTTTGTTGCATAGCATAAAAAAGAATCGTTGATACTTGCTACAAAATTGATACCTTGGCCAATCATTTAAGAACAAAAAGGCTTATCATGATCTCGGCTACTTTCTTATTTCGATTTAATTACAGCATTTTTGCTAGTTTTTCTGTTTCTCCCATTACATTAGTATTGAATAATTTTTTTACTTTGATGTTACATCTTTCTGGACTATGGTCTTGGTATAATTTCTGCACTACACCACATCTATGTTTTGTTTCACTTAAGCATTTGATTTCTTCATGTTTTTTGTTTTCTCCTTGTTTTACTCATGTTTATATGCAAATTTCTTAACCGGATGTAATATGATTTGAAGGTGAATCATGGTTCCAAGATTCTCTCAATGCATTGCTTAGTTAAACGAAGAGGCGGAGAAGTCCAAAGAGGTACATACGTTTGACCTTCTAGGACCCTATTTAGTTTATGGCTCTTATATTCTTTATCAATTTATTAATTCTAACAAATCATGGTTATCTAGAAGTTCATTCAACTGCTACATTTATCTTACTGGTCTATTTCGTCATATGCTCGCATTGATAGAATATAATTTACTAATATAATTAAATTACCTTCCAGACCCATGTCGAATGGTTCAATAAATCACAATAGAATATTCATGTATAGCACACAAAATGAATTGTCAATTTAAAGTTCCATGCCATAAAGAAATGAGAATGTTCTGATTCTGTTATGATCAATAAATTACATTTGACTGAGTCGTTTGTTAATTCTCCTATATGTTTGTTTAATGTTGATTCTTCGCCAAGGCATACTGATTGCATGGTCTCATCCTTTTCTAAGATTTACGTTTTACCGAGTTCAAAGAAACATGCTGATGTTGAGTGGATTTTGATGTGTATGAAAACATATGTCGAGCGCATGAGTGATATATAAACTTGCATTTTACTTCATTGAATAGCATGGCCTGCTGCTCTAGTAAGCATGTTTAGATATATGTTAGAAACAAACTTGAAAAAGGAAATTTTTGTTCCTATTGATGCTCAAATAGAAATTTTGGGTAAAGATGGTATAAGTTGATTGCATGAGCCTAAAAAAATGTGGCTGCCTGACCGTTGTAAGCAGCATCATCAACTGCTTTCTCGAGAAGCAATAGCAGAAGCACTTGATTGCTACACCTGCGAGCACTAGTGAGCCGCTGCTGTTACCTATGGCAATTAAATTTAGTTTTCCATTTTTAAAAAAAAAAAAACTAAAATTAGAATTAAAATTTTGTTACCATGCTTATAGCTACCTGGCTAATAGACAAACTGACAATGCATCGGAATGTGAAAGCTCACCTTCTCATAATTTTAAGATTTCTATGTCTTCCCATTTTTATGAACGTTCGAGTGAAATTAGGGATCAATGCATGTTGTTGTGGACTATCTTCTATATCATCGGGTACGATACTATATTTACAGGTTGGTATAATAAGGAATGAAAGAATGAATGTGCAAATATTGTTTAAGCTGTAAGCAATATTTATGTAATTAAAGTTATGTCTAATCTGTAAGCAGGAAATTTCTTCAAGCTTTCTTTAATTTTTATCACTAGATTGTTCATTTTCTTTTTGTTTAACATATCAGTTCTACAACAATATTTTACATAATTTACAGTTGCACGCGACTCAAATAACATAGTATTCTATCTTCGATGATTTCTCTTTCTTCTATTCTACAAAATCTATATTTTGGTTGAGAAAAAATAATATGAATCCCAATGAAAAAGCGATGAGCGGGAGGGAGAACATAATGATTTATGGAAATGAAAGGAACATTAAACATTATCTTCTATTCAAAAATACAAACACCCATGCAAACATTTATTTGCACGTTGATGTTATGCACTCCTTACTAAACCAAACATCCACTTAAACGGAAAGAACTGCATATCCCTTTGTATATTTTATTGGCTGAATCATGAAAAAATTACTTGGGTACTTTAGGAAATATCAAGGCTTTATCGTTCTATGTCTTTTCCTTTGTAATAATTAAAAACTGCTTGGTGTTTTTTATATTGTTAAGAACTTTTAATTGAAACATGGTTTCTAATCCTACTGATAAACAGTTAAGCATAAATGTTAAAGTTGATTTTGACTGCCTATACATAAAAGTTGATTTTGACAACCCAATGAGCTAGTTTCTTTGATTGTCCTGTGATTAGTCAGCAGCCATTCGTATGATTAATATGATTCCTATGTTTAATAAATTGACAATGTCTAGGAACTTAACATCCAGAAACGTGATGGCTAGCATCAACGAATACCTTCAATGCATTTTTGTACTAACATGTGTTGTCTTATACCTTCAGTATAACATATCTAAGAATAAATAAGATATTATATTGTAAATCAGGGAAAAAAAAGAACAATCCCTATGAATTAATAATAGTTAGGAATGGGCGTAAGACTGAGTTGGCTCTAGACCAAATATTTTTCAGCTAAGTCATGTTAAATGAAGTGTGTGTGAACTTTTGAAATTTGTGTTGCTACGTCATGCTAAATAAAGGGCATAAGAATGAGTTGGCTCTAGACCAAATATTTTTCTAATGCTAAATTATAATTTGTGTTGCTATGTTTCTTTTATCGTATTTCATCCAAATTGAAATTTTGATTGAAGTGAATAATATCTCTCAGATGATCTACAATTTTTGGATATTTGCATTCTACTGGCATTTCCCATGCTTATGAGCCTTTTCCTAGTCTTTTAATGTATAAAAATATATCTTCAAGTGGCTCTTTTTTTAACAATGAAATGCACAATGGCAGGAATCCATATTACATTACTTAGTGCAGTTTAACACTTTTTTGGCGTGGTCTGTTTCTTTCCCGTCTCTTTTCTATAATTCAAGATTGTTATTCATTCACCATAATTTACAAAGAACCGATAGCGTAATTGACATCCATGTCGATGCATTTAGCTTGAACGGCTAATGTCTTCACAGTTCCGTGACATGGATCGATCATGCCCAAACTTATTATTTGAAACACTGATGGTGCAACTATCTCTCCCTTGGCATGCCTCTGACACTACATACAGTGAATCTTGAGCATCACATTTCCCAACAGAGAACTATTGGCAGCTGCCACTAGGGTTTCCATTGCTTGCAAAAGTTACAGAAGAGATCTTCTGGTGATCATCGCAACGCAAATGTAGTTCAGGTGCACTATTATCAATTGATATGCTTCCATTGGCTAAATTGACAAGGGGCCAAGCAGACAGAGGCGAGTAGTGGGTTTTCAGACAATTGTGCACATATTAATTTTGGTAAAATGGGTTTTAACAGAAATATGTGAAGTGTTCCCCTTTCTTCATCAAATAGCACAAGAAGGTTGTTCGAGGGTTGTAGCCATTCTCGGGTAATATGGTACCTGGTTTGGGTAGGTTCCCCACAGTTTGTTGCACATTTGTTCTCGTTATACGTATCACGATAATCACAAGTTTCAGGACATCCATCTTTTGGTGCAATAAGAGACCAAAATCATCCAATTCCATGTCCATTTACCCATGCTTTCCCTTTTTACATGCTTCCCAAATCAAGACTTATGGCATCATTACCTTCTGGTGCATCAAAGTAATTCTTGTACCATGTAAATGTAGTTGGTAATGGTAATGTATCAAGTTTGATATCAACCCACTCTGCATTTTCTTGCTCTTCTATAGCATAAAGTTGTTTAAACTCCCCTTTTAAACTTACCTGGTATGTCCAAAGTGAAGTGGACAAGCCTATTTTTCTAGCTTTCACGCCAATCAACTTAACTTGCCCTTTAAATCTAGCTCCATCTTTCTCAAGAAAAGCACCATAATTCTGCAAGCCAACGGTTTCATAAACTAGAGCTAACTCATTGGACCCTCGGACCAAACGAATAGGCAGCGAGACCTTTACCCATTTGCTATGTGTACTACCTGCAAGGTGGCCATTGGAAAATACTCGGACTACATCACGCATGCTGTCAATTATAAGTGATGGAAGCACATCTTTTTCCTCCAAAAATAAAATGTCCTCAGCGGTCACATCGATTCTGGTGATGTACCATAAATAGTCAGAAGCATTTTTAGTCACATGTAAATGCTCTAATATGCCTTTGAAGTGAAAGCATCATCACCCCATGCACCAACTGGTTCTTTAAAATGCGTCTAGTTTTTAGAAATATGAATATCATTGTTTTGTTTCGATAAAATGCAAGCCTTTGAGCTGTTTAAGGAAGAACATTTAGTGAAACTTGGGCACCAACTTTTACTGTGTTGAACGCCACCTGTTTACAATCTGGCAAAATGCTTACTGACCATGGAGGTAATGTAAAAACTTTACCAAATATATTTATGTCGAATAATTTGTGCTCATAGATATTGGTAAGGAAAGCTGAACAGATACTAATATTTTTAGATAACTTTGAATTAGGTTGATTATAGCTAGTCGAATAGATGTGTGCCTCTTGCATTTGCCCTAATTTAACATATTGTGGTGCATCATCAACAGCTATAAGTGCAGGTTCACAAAGGTTGATCGTTGAATGCAAATCCTTTAAATGGCCCCATTTAGGTTGATTCAAAAGACCATATTCATCTATTAATGCATCATAATCATAGCTAGTTGATTGGAGTGGTCCCCCGATAGTTCGCTCGAAGTTTGTTCCCAAAAATACATGTAATAGGCGTGGTAGCTTCCACCACGTTGGAAAAAACGAGCTACAGCAAAGGCATTGTCTTCAACAGGCCTGTGCGACACTCTTTCCCCTAGTTTGCAAACCATCCATTCCATTCTTCAGTCCAAATTGAAGGCTTCTTATATAAATTTGGTTTGCAATCATCACACTAAAATCCACTACATGCATCATAATATTTTCTAGGGCATCTATTTGCTTACACATGACCCATGGTACATTAGCACCAAGGCCAAGTGCACGAGATATTTTTGATGTTGATCTTCAAGTAGCTCTTTTGTTGTTGCTTCATTCATTTTTTAGTTTACAGGTATGCTACATAGTTTATTACTATATTTTGGTATTCCATCAGGAAAAATGGTTCTAAATTCAAGGTTACTTTTTACATCGATTTTTTTGTGATATGATTTGATGGTTGGATATTGAAATTCGTTTTCTACCCAGTTATTTAGGGCCTCAGTAACATTAAAATTTGGATGTTCAGTTATGGACTCGATTATGAGCTAGTTTATATGTATAGTTGTATATCTTGTTATATGTTCAGTTACGGGCTTGCAATTGAGTACAGTTGTATATTTTGGGTACGTTACTCGACTATGGGTTTAATTAAGCGCTCGCTAATGCATTCGATTATAGACTCAATTATGCGTTAGGTTACTGGTTGATTATGGCTCCGGTTATATGTTCAGTTACAGTTTACTTTATAAGCTTGATTGCAGGATTGGACGTGACCATGTGGGATGCATTTACTGCACTTTCTTTTTTTGGATTTTCTTAAATAGTTGATGCAATATTTTCTACGAATTGAGGTTTGTCATTAAAAATTTCATCATGCTTAGATGATGATTCCCTGTTACACTCTTCAATAATTACATCATTCATATTACTATGTTGTTCTAAATTTAACTGTGCAGATCCACCTGCTTGTGAACTGAAATCGTTGGCATTCTGATGAGTAGTGTCTAAACTCTCATCTGTGGGAAATGAAACGAATCTCCATACAGACGTTCAAATCAGTTAGAGGTAGACAAATTTGGATTTACTACAAACTTTCCTTTTTGTTTCTCTATAATATTTGGAAAATTATGCACCTCAGTAGAAATACGTATTTGTATCTTTATCATCATTTGTATTATTAGTCTTTGTATTGCCATGTACGTTAAAAACTTTTGGTTTCCATGATAGTTTAACTTTCATTGGATAATACATACTCCAAATAATGACCAAATAATTTGCAGTTAGCACAACACTTTGGTTTATATTCATATGCCACAACTACATACTGTGTTTGATTGTGCAACTTGTGTGTTATCCGAATAACTGAAATTTGCATGGATATCGACCAATACCCGAGCAAAATTGAAACACAGTTCATTTATGTGATGACATCAATGTACATTCATGATTCATTACATCGAATTTTAGACGACTAGAAATATATACTATCAGATTAAGAGTAAACTTAATTACTAGGTAATTAATTGGGCCATTTATAGTATTAATGAAGAATAAAACTTAATTGCTACTAAATGTAACATTCATAGTATAATTTAAGAAGAACGCTTACTCGTACCAAAGAACCAACTGCAGTTAGTATTTAATGTCGACCTTTAGAAGGGATTATTGACATGTGTAATAATAATATAAAAGGGCAGAGAACACATCTGGCCAGATACTGATTTGCATGTAAGCATGTGGCAAGGAACATATAAGAGATAACATGCATGTGCATGCCTGATTCACAACTTTTGGTTAATGGTAATGTCTTAGTACGCATTCTTACATGCAGCACTGATCCAACTATCATTCACATTAAGTTCCTTAATTTGCAGGCAAGATAGCCGAAGAATTTTGCCAGCCAAGAGATGAAAAATGGTACGCCTATTTCTGAGATAATTTATCTATCATATTTGGGTGTTTGCATCGTAATTATGTCTTTCCTACAAATAATTATTCTTTTTCTAGCCTAAATCATTTGTTCAACGAAATATATTCATTTTCAAGTGGAGATTAAACCAAGCTATAATCGGAAGAGATGACAATGATTATGATTTATATCTATTTTCATATGTCTTCTTATTATTTGAAATATAATTACCAAAAAAACTGAAAAATACTCTCCATATTCTTCCCATATTCAAATGATGAAGTGTCATGTGAGGATTTGATTTTTGAAGAATGACCACGTGTGATATCCATTTGATGTTTAATTTCCACTAGTTTAATTGAGAAAAGAAACAAGCAGCTCTGCATCTTTCACATTTAAAGTGTTTTGATTTCACTAAAAGCCGGAAGTTAATTTAGTTGAGTTGTTTTGTTTTGTTTCAGTCTGATTTGTAATAAACTTAGTTGTAAAAACATGGAGATTTCTGTATCCGTTTAAATCATATATGCTTAAAATTTCTTTATGGATAAAGTGATCTTATGGGTAGTTTATATTTCCTTAACAACTTGCTCAGAACATATATTCTACTGATTTTTAAAGAAATCTCTTTAAAAATATCATATTAAGTTGCATACAATTATTTTAAGTGTTACTAGACAATACCGAAAGAAATTTCTTTAAAACTACAAACCATATCATGCAATAATTGTATAGAAAATGTTGAGTGGGTGCCTCATAGACTGTGTTTGAGTGTATATTAAGAAGTATTATTTCTATTTTTGGGATTTATATTAGTTTCAGTTTGACTATGTTTTTGTTTATTTTAATTATTTGATGCAGATTTTGCGTTTAACCGTTGAGTGGGTGCCTCATTGACATGTTACTATTCATATGGTGTAGATTTTATGCAGGGAGGTTATGATAACACCATAGACAGACTAGCTCAAGAAGAGAAGCAACAGTAATGTATGAATATATGAACAATTAATATTGTAATATACTGTAATATTATTTTGGATACTGTTTGTTGAATCTTAGAATGCACGGTAATATTATTTTTGTTACTGCAAACTATTAGAAGTTTTAAGTTTGTAATGTATTGTTGAACTTTAAAATTTTGCTGTTAAAATTGGTCTTTATGTTGAATCTATCTGTTTATTGGTACTTCTTTGTGGTATTTTGTTAAATCTGTAAACGTTTGTACCGAATAGTAAGTATTGAAGAAGAGAGATGCAGAATTTTTTTTTTGAATTAAAATCAATTAGCAACGGCTAAAAGCCGTTGCTAAATTAAAAGCAGCAACAGTTTTCAGCCGTTGCAAAAGTAAAAATTACAACGAACTTAGGCCGTTGCAAAATACAACTTTTGCAACGGCTCTAGGCCGTTGCAAAATATTTGCTACTCCTGAAATAGCAACGGTCTAGAGCTGTTGCAAAATCAATTTGCAACGGCCTAAAGCCGTTGCGAAACAGCGTTTCTGGTGTAGTGAGCCATTCTGCCCCCAGGCTCTTCATCCTCTCTCGGATCTATGTCCTCGGGCAACTCTCTGGGCAACCCTCCTGAAGGTATTTTCTTTAGTTGCTAAGACGATTCCTCCCTCGGAGGGGAAGAACCACCTTTTGTTTCTACATTTTTCCCTTTGTGGAGCAATTTTAACTCTGCAATGTAGCATGCTTGTGCAACAACTTGATCTCCTCTGACTATGCCTATGCCGACATCCGTCGGGAACTTCAACAACAGGCACCAGGGTGCAATGCAGGCCCTGAATTTTGCTAGGGCTGGCCGGCCCAAAAAGGCATTGTGCGGCGACTCAATGTCCAAGACTACAAAGGGGAGAATTATCATTCTCCGGCGTTCTCCTTCCCCAAGGGTTACTAACAATTCCACATATCACATTGGAGCAGTCGAGGCCCCATTAAATCCACGTATCCAACCCTCGCATGGTTTCAAATCCTTTGGCTCGAGTTTCATTTGGTCGAATGTTTTCTTGAATAGAATGTTGATCGAACTCCCATTATCCACTAAAAATTTATGAACTATAGCTAGACCGATGGTGATGGTTATCACTAATGGGTCTCCAGTTAGGGAGTGAACCCCAATACTCTCTCGCTTGCGAAATATGACATCATCAGACATCGTCTTTTGTTGCTTAACCGGAGCGTTATCCTCGGGGTTGCTACATTCTCCCACTTCAAAATGCTGTTTAGCTGCATTCACGTACTGATCCATAGCTCTGAAATTGTGCCTTGCCAGATGAAGCCCACCAACTATGGTATTGATAACGATATTTTTTACTTTTTGCTAAGCCGTTGGTTTGGTAGTAGGCTGGCTTTGGTTCGGGGCTTGTACGGCTTGCCCCTTGTTCCTAGGAGTCACCTTATATTCATCAAGCTTTCTTTCTCGGAGCAGTTTTTCAATCACATCTCTCAAATGACGACATTCGTTTGTAGAATGACCATGAACCTGATGAAAAAGACAGAATTTCCCAGTTTCACGCTCTTTTTCCGTAGAATCTCTCAGAGGAGGCCTTTTGTATTGGAGGACATTATGTGTATCCAGGAAGATGTTTTCCAACGTATCATTTAATGGAGTGAAGCTCTCAAACGGTCTGGGCCAAGATCTTCTTTGAGAGTCATTTCCTCGATTTCTCTTCCGATTATTGTTATTACTATTCCTCGATTGGCGACCATTGCCTTGATTCTTGTTCTCGACATTAACTTCAACTTTTCCTGAGCTATCTCCCATTTTCTTAATGGCCACATTACTTGGGATAACCTCCTTATCAGCAGCCTTCCTCTTTCGGTTGGCGTAAATTTCCTCTTGATGCATGCAGATGTTGGCCTTTTCGTAAAATATCTCTCTGGTTAACGGTGGTTTACCGGCCAGGTATCTTCCAAACTCAGTATCCTTATCCACTCCATCAATCAGAGGCATCAAAATAGTTTGTTCATGGGGATCTCTAACCTCCGTGACCGCTAAATTGAAACGATCTAAATAGGACCTCAAAGATTCGTCCGGACGTTGCTTAATGAGGGTCAACTCAATGATATTCTTAGATCTTTGGGTATGTAATCGGAACTGATTTACAAACTATTCACTTAGTTCCTTGAAATTGGAGATCGATCGCACTGGAAAATGAGTGAACCACATTAACGCCGTATCCTCTAGGAATATCGGGAACGCCTTACACTTCACGGCATCGGAAGCGGCAACTGCATTCATGTACAATGAATATCTCATCAGGTGCTGAACTGGATCAGCCTTTCCCGCATAACAGTTCATGGATGGCATGTTAAATTTCCTCGGGAATCGAACCTCTAAAATATCATCTTTAAAAGGCGAATGACTACGGCCTATACCCCAATCTTCGGTTCTTTGTCCGCGACTTTCCACCATCATTTGCCTGATCATGGCTTCAACATCCACATGGGTCAGAGTGGATTCAGGATCAGCACTTCATGCCCGGGGAGCCCCTCCAGCATTTCTTTGACGTGCTGCTGCAAGGTCTGGGTCCTGGACAGAAATCCCTTGCCCCCTTTTGCCGGGATCAGTCGCACGACAAGCAGGGGGAACATATCGATTCTGAGCAGGATCAATAACGCCTCCATTCTTAGGCGGCAGGATGGGCTCATTTAAGTTACGGCTATTGGTTTCCTGATTAAGCACTTCTATATTATCAATCCTTTCCAAGGGAGGCCATCGTCGGTGTCTCCGAGGTTCTTCAGACGAGGATGTATGTTCCGGGGATAAAGGGTGAGCTGGAGGTGGCAAAACCTGCCTTTGAATATCGTCAATTCGTCTGCCCAAGGCGGTAATATTATGACGCAGCAACGAGCTCTCCTGCCTTTAAGCGGCCAATTCATCAGTTTGCCTGTCCAATGCTTCAAGTATCCGAGTCAGATGTCCTTCGGTAATTAGAGCAGAAGGGTCGAACTGGTCATCTTCATCTTCTCTTATACGCAAGGAACTCGAACCGGGTTGAGCAGAAGTACCAGCACGAGCGGAACGAGCCATAATTTCCTTCCCAGGTCGGGTAGTAGTCTGATTGTCAATTCGGATCGTGGTCCTCCTAGGCTGGTGGCTTGTGGTACCCCTTTGACATCGGTTCGTGGTGATAGGTGCAGGAGGGGCTGCGGCGTGGTCCTGCGATCGGGTAGTAACTCCTTTAACTGTCTGGTTCGTTTCACCATCACCGGATCGGATCGCCCCTACATTACCACGATCCGAGAGCTCTTATTCGACCTGCTCATGCATGCTTTCTTCAATAGCTTCATTTGCAGCTTCATTCGCCTGCGAAGCTCGTACTTCCTTAGACTTCTTTCCAGCCATGATATATGAGCTTTACTAAAATCTTCAAAAATTGAAACAGTAGAGTTTTGGACTGTTTTCTTCGGACTTGACTATCCCAACAATAGAACTACAATCCAATATGCTGAGACTTCGGTTCTCAGTGAAAGCACCAAAATGTTAGATCCAAAATTGGGTCTAACACCCGAATTATTCTAATTTGGGGAGATAAGTATCAGAAAAAATGCAAGAAAAAGGAGAAAAGACACAAGGTTTATAGTGGTTCAGCGTTAATGAGCCTATGTCCACTTTATATCAATTATTATACTTAAGATTCGAGTACAACCAATGATTTATCTCTCAACCTCACTTTTACAATATTGATTCACTCAATAAATTCAAGATAACTCTGAGTAGAAATAATGGAGATATGATAATGGTGGAATCAGAGCTCCGAATTGCCAAAAGATCCCCAGAAATGCCAAATCTGGGACTATTTATAGCTAATTTCTTCAGGTGGATCGTGGTCATACGTGTCACAAATCCCGATAATCTCGGACTGGTTCGTAGCCTAATGGAGAAATGGTCAAAGTGACAATTATGGACTGGTGGCATAAGATCCTTCATTTTCGGGTCGTAGATGACTCGATCGTGGCCTTCATCCCTCAGCTTCAGGAATAGGAATGAGACTCTTGAGAGGACGGATCAGATCGCGGTAAGGATCCGCGATCGGGGGTGGAGCTAATGTGTCACGATCCGTCAAGGCTCGATTACCATGATCGGGGTTTCATGGCTCCTACGAGTAAAACCTAGTAGTGAACATACATGTGAATCTTGGTGGCTTGATCCAGAAGCTAGCCAACAACAGGGGGTTAGCTTGTGTCGATTTGTGTGGAACCAGTATCAGTAAGTATCCATGTTGGTATCTTACTAGGGGATAGGGCACTCTTTATTGATCTGGATAGTAAGAATTTTAGAAAGAGGAAGGTAGGTACGGGCGCGTTCCGGCGGATTCATGAGCGTGCATGGGTCCGATTAGGGAAACTAAGACGCTATAGCACCACTAAATAGGTCTATGTCCTATAAGTTGCTGGATTAGGGACTGATACATCCTACTGTCGGGGCTGGCACAGAATATTTACGTAATAGGGAGCCAATCAACGGGTAGCATTAGGAGAAATCCCTCAAAATTACTTGTTTCTATCTGAACTTGTAGAAGTGCAAAACAGTCAATCTGTCTGATCTGATTATTATTATTGTTATCATCATTGCCCTTTTACAAGAATTGCTAAGTCTTTATCTGTTTATATCAGCTAATGTTCACCTTTAGACTTGTACAGACACCTACCTTTTTACGACATTAGTGTCACTGTTTATCTGTTTTACTTAACTTAGCAAGTCGAGCTGGTAATCACAGCAGCTCATCAAGCTTTATGTATGACCCATTTCCTTTCTTCCTTTCTCTTTCTTTCCTCCAGGCTTACAAGAAAAGTGTATAGTTCAGATTTCTTTGTTAGGTTTGTTGTGATGGATCTCTGCAAGTTGGATTATTCTCTTTCCAAGGTTAGGTTGTATCTTTTTGACTATACTTGGGGGTATTATTATTTTTCTCTGATGTTGTTTTCAATTGAGATTTCGAGACAAAGATGGTTTTTGACTATGTTTGGTTAAATGAAACAAAAATGGTTTTATGAAAGTTTCTACTTTCACTGTAAATTTAATTTCTTATGTCTTATAAAATCTTAGTCTCTGTGATGATTTATGTATTTATACCACATTGCTCCATACTTTCTTAATGAAATCCTCATGTGGGTGACATTAAGGAATGTGGGGTGTTATATTTGGTATTAGAGCCAAAGGTTACCAAGATCACTAAAGTTTTGTTTAAAAAGAAAGAACTTTCAAATGAAAATGCATTTTTCAGAAATCAAAAGTTACTTTTGAAAATAAAATATTGCCTATAGTTACTTATAACCTTTGTTTGACTCTTTCTAGATTTTTATCTTTTTAGTTGAGTTATAATGCATTATATCTTAGCTTTCCTTCATAGGTTGAAAATTTGAATAATGGATAAATATGTTCAGCTTAGTAGTTGGGAAGAGTCGATGTTAAAAAAAGGAACTTGTTGCTAAACAGATACTAAAAAGGGTTAATCATGGATAGAACTACCTTATTTGTTTAGTGATCAAAAGGATAGTTTGGAAGATAAGAAAAACCTAGATTGATTGGTTAAAGAAAGATGGGGTGTATTTCCATAGTTTGGTTCAACATAGAAAACGTCATTGCAAGAATAAACGAGTTGGTGCGGAATAGGAATTTTATCGTATGGTGCACCAACCACCAACTTAAAGGTAATTAAAAAAGATATATCTTGCAATCATGGGTTTCTATAAAATAGGTTTTCTGATACTATGGATATAGACTTTTATACATTTTCGGTGACCAATTAATTAGGGAACTTCCAAAAAGGTCAATTTAAGGATGGAAAGTAAAAGATCAA
Source organism: Allium sativum (assembly GCA_030737875.1). Classification (NCBI taxonomy): domain Eukaryota; kingdom Viridiplantae; phylum Streptophyta; class Magnoliopsida; order Asparagales; family Amaryllidaceae; genus Allium; species Allium sativum. The sequence goes on from CM060920.1 coordinate 14,205,495, forward strand.
CATAAGTATATTAATGTTGAAAGGATTATGAGGAAGGGTGGTTATAAGAAATGGTCAAGGTAAATGCAAGAGTTGGTGAAAGAAAGATTGTTGTATATCTTTAGTCCTTTCTAGTTCTCCTATTTGATTTAGGAATATTTCGTCCCTTTTTCCTTTGATGTTTTGGCTACGTGGGGCTATAACCACGATAAGTTGAATCTTGTAGAATGTCTGTATTGTAGGCTTAATGGAGTGGTCCATTACATATAGGGTAAATCCCTGAGGGTCTGATGATAACATTAGTGGTTGTTTTGCACTTAGGCCCAGTGGTAGTTTCTGAACCCTATAGGGATCATCTTGATTATCTGTTTATCTATGGTGCATCGAGGTTGAAACTAAAATCTTGATGTTTGGGGGCATTCGGGGTATGGATTAAGTTGCCATGGTTAGGCCTCATATGACATATTGATTTACATTGAGGGGGTAATTACGAGCCTAAAAGATGGCATAGGGTCTAATATGACATATGGACTTATAGGGTAATGTTACGTGCCTAATATCTATTAAGTATTTCTGGGGGCTATTTTGACTGTAAGAAGAAAATAGTTGGGCTAGGAATAATTTTTGATTTCTTGTGACCCGAAGGGTCAGTCATGTTGATATTAATGTATTTCTCAGTGCATCTCTAGGAAGTATCAGTTTAATTATCTTTGTGCTTGATATATTTTGAATAGTAAACGATTGAAAGATTATCTCTAGGAAAGAAAGAGAGACTGGTTTTTGGATCTGTATTTGTGGCAATGCTTAATTTGTAGCATTTTTGGATAAAGTACATGGTGTAAGTGAGAATTGAGTTTCATGGTTTGGAGTAGAATCTTTCCTAACTATGGAATATACCATAAATGGATGGATTGAAAGCTTAGGCAAATTATCAGTATAATAAGTCGCCTCAGACGTTGGAAAGAAAGTGGGTTTTCTTAGGGGTACTCAAATTCGAATCTTGACTTGCGAAGGACAAGTTTGATTGGAATATTTTACTCCCTAAACCCAATCTTTTGAAAAAAAGAGTGTGGTCCTTATGTTGGAACTTTCTGCATGTGTTTTAAGAAAACAGTTGGACTTCAGTTGTATTGGAAAGGATTTCGGGGAAAAAAGAGAGGCCAAGCAAAAGAATATTTGAAATAATTGTGTTCCTAGATAAGAGTGTAAGAAGGAGGTGTTTTATGAAAACTTGTGGTACCACTTTGAGTCAAAATCCCATACATGTAAAAATTTAAAGAGCAAGAATGTTGAAAGACTAATGTGTTTAGATATGAAATTTGTATTTCGGAAATTTCGTAATAGCAACTACATATGTTTCAAAAAGAAATTTTTGCAACTAAAATTTTTCCTCATTAAGTTTTGAAAAATTATATACATATATATATGTATATATATATATATAAAGGTGGGGAAGTAAGTAAGACTTTATGGGGTTTGACCATATGAGTGGAATGAGCCAAGGAACACAAAGTGGATAAAGTAAAGACTAGAAACATGGAAAGGAGGAAAAGTTTGACTTTACTTGTAAGATTAAGGTAAGCTTTTGTATTAGTTCACTTGAGAGTTTTTCCCTGAAGTAACTGAGATAAGTAAGATGAGAGAAATTCACTAAGGGATCTAAGTTTCTCACCCGCATTCTTTTGACAAGTATTTCCTCTTTGATATTATATATGTCGCTTCTTCCTTTAATTAGGGGCTTCCCTCTAGTATATCGTTGGAAAGTGTATATCTTAGGATTTGAGCTTATGGATGATAGTATATGGTTGAAACATGTGTTTGAGACATGTTATTTTTGATGGTTGCAAGTGGATGCAAGTGTTTGCTAGTGGTGGCCAGTAGACGCATATATACACAATAGGCACTAGATCGTCTCAAACACTTACATATTGCATATGGATGCATCCGCATTTTCATTTTCTATGGATGAAAATGATTGAATCATCATATGGATATTTCATTTTGGTGAATGGTTGTGCACACATATAGAATTTATATGTATCATTAGGATTCTTTTGCGTACATATTTGATACATGGCACAAACATATATTGCACTAATGAGGTCAACTGGATCAGTAGACCGTCTAATTTTTGCATTAGCTTAAGGAAATATACCCGACACCCTTTCATATGTTCATACAAAGCATTAGAAATTTTAAGGACAATGGATACCAGTGGATGATGATTGAGTAGATGGTGTTAGCATTTATAATATTCTTCTAGCCTTGGAGACTTTGGGGACGAAGTCCTTTAAGGAAGGATGAATGTAACAACCCAAATTTTTAACAAAACAAGAATTAGTTAATTAATTAACTAATTTAGGAATAAACTGATAAAATAAATATTGATCAGAAAAATATTGGGAATTGAGTAAAATAGATTTTTCCGTTGCGTCCATTACGAAATTCTTATTCAAATAGATTTCTAGTTTGCATAAAATGAATAATGTATTAATAAGTTATGGACTTAAGAAGATTGAACAAGAATATGTATATAAAAAGAAAAAAATAAACAATTAGCTTAGAAAAGAAATGGTAAGTGGGCGACCCAGCCAGATCGGGTCTACCCAGGGGTCGACCTATGTCTAAGGTAGGTCGACCATAGGGTCGTCACGGGTAAAGGTGCGTCAACCCACCTGCATGTAGACAGAATTCCTGCTTAAGAATCTGGACTGTTTTATTAATTATATTCATACGTTGACTCAGCCTAAGGTACGGTTGGATATATAAACCTAATATCTAAAGGTTTAGAATTATCCTAGTCAATCTATAAATATGCTAGCAGCCTCAAACATTTTCTTACACACAAGCATTCTTCTTCCTCCAAGTTATGTTCCGTAAATAAATCAAATTAAGGAGATGCTGAGGTGTTGCAAAAACGTGGATTAAGAGGGATAATTCTACAACAACTATTTTTAGAAGATTTTCTGGATCTATAACAATTATAGTGAGCATTACTGTGATTTCCAGATTTCTTCTAAGTTAAAGCTAAATAAATACAATTGTTGTTGTAGTAATCTAAATAAAAAGAACTTTGACACTAAATATATTTTGGGTATGAAAAGTAACAATGTTTATAAGTTTATTCTTATATGTTATTTTGATTACTGTCAATTGTCTATTCATTTTCAGTTATTATCTGTTTGTATGTACATCCTCTTCCTTATCCCTTTTCTGTTGTTTGTTTTATTTACAGTAGCATTATGCCTTTACTGTTTGAATTGCACAGAATTGGAAAAGTACGAAAAAATGTTAAAAAAGGAAATTAGGCATAATAGAATTTGTAATGTAAATTGGGATTATTAGAAAGGAAGAATATGTAAACATGAATAGGCTAAACTTAATTTTTATATTAAAATGACATGTCATTTGTAAATATATAGTTGACATTAGTATATAAATATGTCATTGAATAGGAAGAACAAAATATTTAACGTTGATTTTTGAACATAACTTGGTAAACATGTTATTGATTGCAAACATGTTAATATGGCATTGTTAGCAAAACATGTAATTGACCTTAATTTGTATATATGTTTATGCCAATTTGTTATTCATGTTAATTAACAGTAAAGAAGATATGTTAATTTGAGGAATATGTAATTGGTCACTTATGATAAATGACAATAGAGAGGATATGTTAACTTGAGGAATATGGAAAAATTGTCATTCATGTTAATTAACATTAAAGAGGATTTGTCACTTATTGACATTAATTAGGGAGAATATGTTAATTGGGGAAACATATCAATTCAACATTTATGATCATTCATGTTAATTTGGGAAAACATGTAATTGAATGTTTATGTCATTTCATGTTAATTTAGGGAAAATATGTCAATAAGTCATTTATGATCATTTAATGTTAGTTTGGGAAAATGTTAATTAAAACATTTATGTTCATTGGATGTTTATGTTCATTTGATGATGTTAATTTAATTGGGTAAACATGGCATTGTTATTTGAATCACATGATAACTGACAATGATTTGTAAACATGAAATTTGGCATTTGGATTGGAAAAAATATGTAATTTATCATTTGACATTAAAATGGGAAAAATGTTCATTCAACGTTTACTTCGGAAGTACGGTAGTACGGAAAACACATTAATTGTACTTAATATGACATTAATTAATCTTATTGGGAAAACGTGTTAATCAAAATAGACTATACTTTATATGACATTAAGTAATCAGTATGAGAAAACATTTAATTGGAATGAATGGTATTTAATTGGAAATTAACATGCAAATAGAGAACATATGAATTATACTTAATGTAATATTAATTAGAGACACGACACGGAAAATGTAAGTACCAGATGTAAATTAAGTAAATTGAGTTACTGTAATCCATATATGTTGACACCAAAAATTGGCACAACACCAAAAAGAGAGACTTGTGTAGTGATAAAAATGAAGATAACAAAATATAGGGAAGTAAAACAGAAAGATTCACACATAGATTTATAGTGGTTCGGCGTTAAAGAGCCTATGTCCACTTTATAAACTTTTATAGATCGTTTCAGCAGCTAAGAAAATGTTTACAATGGTAGAACAAAAGAACTAAAATTATAAACAATCGTTTTTCTTTGGTCAGAAAATTGAAGATGGATCCCTTTCTCTGAACTGAAAAAGGAGTATTTATAAATGATATAATATCAACCCGCCTTGAGTACGTGCTGTGAGATCCAAAAAGATAGCAGATATTGAATGAGTCGTTTTTTCCTGAAGAGTTGGTATTCTCCGCAAATTATAGGCGTCAGTTAGTGTTGAACCCTTCCAGCTTGAGTAATTTAAAAGGAAAAATCTTGGGCGAGCTGATCCTTAGGCCGGTTTTCCGGATCTCACCTGAGGACGGCAAGGCTAGTCAAGCCTGGTCATGCCGAACCCCTCAGGGCCGCGTCAAGGGAAGAGAGCCCTGTCATTGGGCCTCACAGCTCGGTCTACTTCGAATGCTTCAGCAACATTCCTGCCTCATCATTTCGCCTTGATGGGCTGCCCAAAAGGCCCATCAACACTTTGCCCCCCCAAAGTATGATGTGTTGGAAACGGAACATACTTTGAAAACATGTGTCCTGAACAAACTTTTTTCACCTTAATCAGATTTTCATAAGCTGGGCCTAGTAGTCCATCCGACTGACCTTGAAACCTGCAACGGATCCGCAATTTGCTTCGGGGACCTCAAAGGCCTCAAGCAACGATGACATTTTACTTGGTATTCACTTCATTGGCTGACCCTTGAATTACCAACCGCTTCACACGTAAGTCATGTCTAATCTGAAGGTTATATCAACTAAGTTTGAATAGTCTTTTTACCGTACTATATAACAAGGGAAAATCTTTCTTATCCCGTTCCCTTCTTCTCTTCTATTGCAAAATATTACTTTACTACTTTAAATGAATGATTGGAAATTGTTTATTGCCTTCGCATTAACCCATCTTTCTCAGGTAAAAGATCTCTTCTTTATGTCATTTTCATCAAATCAATGTCGTTTTGGCATTAGATTCCTTTTTTCTTATTTCGTCTTAATCTGGATCCCTTGAGATCCGTGGTCAGGGTCGCCGATGCCAGTTCGCCTTATCAAAGGCGCTACAGTGGCTTCTGGCACTTCGATTAGTCCATGTGGAGGACTAAGTTTTCCATTTTTCTATGGTTTAGGCAAAGTTAATTCCTTCTTGAATCTGATTCTTCTTTTACTTCAGATCAACATCATCTTGATCGACCATGGTTGAGTTACGGGGCGACCCTAAACAGGAATCAGTCAAGAACTTGTCTTCTTCTACCCAGGTTGATAGCTCCTCCGGGTCCTCGGTCGACACGAGTCCAAACTTAAATGACGGTTCCCAGAATCGAACGACAAGGGACCCGAGTCTTGCGGAAGTGGTGGTCGAATTGAATGTGGCGGACCGAATTCTGATGGCACCTAACATGCATCCAGAAGCTGAAATTTTGAAGAGTCCTCCAGATGCCTTAGAATCTGAAATAACTCGCACACGGTTAGAGAACCTGACGGCTAAACACAAGATTCCCTTTACATACGTTCTTCTTCCATAAGACACTGCTCGGCCTCACAATCCTCCGGCTGGCTACATGGCGATGTCTCTTCCGATGTGTAACGTAGGAGCCATTCCACCTTTCATCCATTCATCATTGACTTCTTGCGACACATGAACTTATCCCCCATGCAATTTCATGTGATGGCCTACGACAGCCTGTTATCTATGTACTTCTTGTTCATGAGATATTTGGGTTACCCCCTAACCTTTGAGGACCTGACTTTATTTTTCCTTTTCAAGCATAATAAGAAGAAATATCCTTCACTTCTTTATTTTGAGTCTGCTCGGGGTTGGAATATTATTTAGGATATTCCCAGCAAAGTGGGTGATCCAAAGTGGGAGTGGTTATGGATAAAAGAACAACCGGGATGCGCCCGATATTGGCTTCAATGTAGTAAGTCCATTAGTTAATTTGAACGTTTACGACGAACCTTCATTTCTCTCCTTCTTTTTACTTTTCCTCTATCATTCCCCCTTTTTTACGTTCAATTTCTTCTTCTTTAATAGGAGATTATCCCACAAGGTCCGAGGGGGAGGTGTTCGAGAAAAGATACAGGAAACTCATCAATTCAGATATCAAGCATCGACAGTTTTGGGATTGTTTGTCCGACCAACACCTTCATCAATATGCTCTCCTAGACGAAAACAGATCCATCGGGACCTACAAGGAAGGAGTCGGGTCGATTGCCCCCAGTCAGAATGAGACGACTCCATCAAAAAGAAAGTCAGAGGATGAAAAGTCAACTACCTTAGTCGTGGAATCCTCCGCCCGCCCTTTACTCAAGGAAAAGAAGAATTTTGGGTCGAAGAAACCTGCGTCTAAGGAAAGGGTTAAAGAGGCGAAAGTCGAGAAGCCAAACACCGGAAGCTCGAATGCCGAGGAAGGGAGGGAGTTCCTATTGACAAATCTTCAAAGAAAAAAGAAGAGCCAACACGGGAGATCCCCGTTAAAAACTACTTGAGGGGTCCTATGTTTGATAAGGATTCCCCTCCGGCCTGTAGCTTGCAAGGAAAGCATGTCGCATCACCTTCGCCCGGGTTAAAGTCACTACAGATGCCCTGTGTCATCCTTTCACCGCAGAGTTTAGATCCAAATCCATTTTTTGACAACCAGTCAGAAGGGATATCAATCAGGCAAAAAAACATCGGAGGTGTGACTTCACTCTCAGCTTTAAGATCATCTTGAACAATTTGTCATATATCGTTCGTGTTGCACGTCACAACATTATGTCCTTCACATTCAACTCAAATGTGGATGGTTTTAACTACTATTCATCCTTTCTTTTCAGGAGACATTGACGAGGAGTTTTATGACAATCTTTTCACCTCCCTTCCAGCAGATGTCAAATCAGACGAGCCCATTTTACAACACTTTGGGAAAGGCGACAACATGACAATTGACAACAACTGAAGGGAGAAAGAGGAGAAAGATGGAAATATGGAAAAACGCAAAGAGGGAGGAAGTGACAAACAGGAAAAAGATGACGGGAAAGCAGAGAAAAAGAAAGAGTTGGCTCGAGATCGAAGTAGGTAGAAGAAGAGAAGCTTAGAGAAACATGTACGAATTTCAGAAGATATAGAAGAGCTAGGAGGTACGCTCAAAAAGAAAAAAGAGAATGAGTCCTCTAAGTTTCGATTTTTCCCATTTTTTCGTAAAAAGGGCCTTGAAGAAAAGTCGGAATCCAAACATTCCCGGGCTACACTAGATCGACCTGGATCTTTTGTCGAGCCTTCTTCCGTCGATCAAATCAGAGAACTGGAAAGGGGCTTTCTGGATTTCGTATTTGCGAGGGTTGAATCTGTCCTGAGTTACAACATTGTCGGTTGGTTTCTGTCGTCATATTCGCAACAACCTTGATCATGTCCTTTCTCAGTACGACACATTGCTTGAGTACGCCGGGAAAGTAAGTGGAATACTGAAAGAAAAATTAACTGAGATTGCCAGTTTGAAAAGGGATGTGGCGAAGGATAGGAAGGCTTTCGGTTCTCTTGAGAAGAGGGTTAAGGGCCTGGAACTACAGGCGGTTGCTGACAAAGTGGAGCACGAAAAGATGATAAAGGATTTAGATGCCCAGGTCAAGCAGGGGAATCGGGAGTGCGACTCCATGAAAGGTGAAATTGAATCTTTAAGGGCTGATAAGGTTCGACTAAATTTGGAAGTGCAGAATCTCAAGGCCACACTTCATTTGTCTGAATTGGCCAAGGGACTGGCCCAACAGAATGCCGTTGCAGCGATCGAGTCAGCCAGCAACCTGAGACTCCAGCATGACCTTGACATCCAAGCGATCAAGTCAAATCATGCTCAAGAAAAGTCCGAGTTAAATAAGGGGCATGCTCGTCAGGTTTTCGAGTTCTTCGCTAAGTTCCTTCATCGTAGGGATCCGTCTTGGATGCCGAAGTATTCCATGGTTTTAGCTAATGTGTGGGGAATAATCCTGGGTAAGGAAAAAAGAAAAGCGCGAGGGTAGCCAGTAGATGAGGAACTTTTAATGACTCAAATTCTGAACAAGAAAGAACGGGTAGTGCTGGTCGAACGGAAAAGGTAGGAAGAGGTTGCTATAGCGGCAGAGCGCTATAGGTTAAAAGGGAAGTCCGTCCCTATAGAGGAAAATGATAGCAGCTAGGTCGAGACGTCTTCCATCTCTAACATTAAGAGAGGCCCGTCATCCGCCCTTCCGCCTGACCCGGTCGGAGTTGCTAAAGAGAAACCAACCGAACCTGATGTCAAAGGTAGCGTTACTTATTGATTTTAAGCCTATCTATCCCATCTTGATCTACGCATTACCTTCTCCCCTTCCTTGTTTTAGGCATCGCCGGAGCAAATGAAAGTGTAGAAGTGGATGCCGCCACTGATGAGTGAGAAGACGATGGTGATATAGTTAGAGGATCGAAGGAAGGGAAAATTAAAATAGGGCCATCAGAGAACGACAATATCGAAATAGTATCAGAATCGAGAAAAGGTGATCGCCCTCCTATAGCAGAGGCCCAAGCTCTAAAACCTGAACCGTCCAAAGATATTATAAACACTCAGCCTGTTCGAGCTATTCCCCCAACTATCCTTTCTTCGGTTGAAGTTCCTCCATTTCTAGATTCTGATAACACAAAGGCCCTGACTTTAATCTCTCGTTCCTTCGGGAGTACGCTTAGGGAAATTCAGCGCTCGCTGAGTGCCGGGAAGGCAATGAAGATTGATAAGCAGAAGGAGCCAGCTGAGGCGCTCGAGAGCGGGGTGACGCTGCCCTCATCTTGATCTTTAGTTGTAATTTTTTCTTTTTTAAGTTTTTCGGAAAGTCTTATGCGAAATAGGATCATCGCGTCTTTGTAGTTATTGAACTTTGTGTCTTGAAGACAATGCTTGAAATGTACCTATCATGCAATAACATTTCGTAATCATGATAACACGAATGATATTTCATGTGTTCTGCAAGTATTCGTGTCACTTATGTGCAAAAATATTATTCAAATTTCTCGCCTTATGTTAGCTCCGAGGGTTATTTAGACGTTTCCCGAACCGGAGTTGTTTGTCGGCTTTATCGTCCCTGGTGTCAGGGGAACCATTTAGAATAGCGAACCATTTAGTCGTGCTCATGCTGATCCAACCCTGATCAGGGGTTGGGTGTCACTGAGCAGGTCACAATTTCAGTCCTTTATACTCACCCTTCTTAGTCGGTAAGAGAGGGGAGTTTTGCCAAGATTCGAGCGGTCTCTAGTCGGGGTGCACCTTTCACGCTATTTCATCGTTTATACCCGTCCTCAAGTCGTGAGGATTAGAGTTGCGTCGATATGATTAGTTATAGTATTCAGTTGGCGTCACCCTTAATTATAGTTTCCAAAGAAGGGGCCAGAAACCAATCGATCAGTCCAAGTTTACAACAAATAATTAAAGCAAGAACGGAGCTTTTTATTTATAAACTACTTCAAACAACAAATTATTGCTTATTACAATGCTGAAACAAATAGGGAAATAAAAATATTTGGAAAATTTAAGAAAGATAAAGTCGTAAATGCTCTGCATTCCATGCTCTTGGGAAAAGCTCGCCGTCAATGGTCGATAATCTAAAACTTCCATTGTCCAGTTTTCATTGAATGACGTAGGGTCCTTCCCATCGAGGGCCCATATGAATGGGAACCGGGAAGATCCGCTTCAAAACAAGGTCGCTTATTTCAAAAATCTTTGGCTAGACCTTTTTGTTGTAATATTGCGCGACCCTCTGCCTATGGGCCGTTGCACGAAGATTTGCCTCTTCCCTTTTTTAATCAATCGAGTCCAACGACGTCAAGAGGAGTGCTTTGTTGGTCAAAGGGTCATAGTAAGTCATTCAATGTGACGGGATCTAAAGCTCTATTGGGAGAACTTGTAACGCCCCATATCCGTTAAGGTCACTCACAAAGGGAATGCCTTAACTTCAGTGGAGCATTATGGGTACTGGAACAGAAATATTACAAGACAGACATATATAAAAACAATGGAAAGTAAAGTGGAAGTACTTCAAATCAATTATTAAATATAACTGTTTACGATAAAAGCCCATCAACTTTCAATACAAAATTACATAGCTAAAATATCTGTCTTGCTCAAAAACAAAGAAGCACGAAAATAAATTGTAGTATTCCCCAATAAAGCAAAGCAAGCCATAGCCAAGAGAAATCCAAGCAGTACATGAAAGAGCCTTGGAGCTTGGTAAGATCCAAACTAAGCTGTATTCCCACCCTGCGAACCTGGGGGGGGGGGACGAAAGAAAAGGAGGCGAAAAAACTGGGTCAGTCATAAAGACTGAGTAAGTTCTAGTGGCTTTCAGCATAAAAATAGGTGAAGATAATATGGCATAAATAAACTGAAAGTAAACATAAGCATGATGACAAGGTAAGCTACAGGCACGATGAATCAAGTATAACATTCCATGCTTCCTATCAAGAGTATCATCACAAGGTTCCTACCATATATCATCACAAGGTTCCTACCATATATCACATTGCAAGGTTTCTATTAAGTATAACATCGCAAGATTTCTAAGCTTCACCATTCCACTATTTTCTTTGATTTCCTAAATTCTCTGCACCAACTGTACTAGTACCCCAATCTGTATCATCCTTTCCATGTATATGTACAGTCCCTTGCCGTATATCGTACGAGTTTCATCACGTATTTCTATACTACTTCAACGTAGTGCCACCATTCTTGAAATCATTCGGACTGTCACCCTTGTTCTGGCTAGGTTTCCTTATCATGAACTATCGCGTGTTCAACTAGGATTTATGCCACCTAGGACCACTAGGGATTATGCTACCTATTGAACGTTTCCTAGATTCGATTAGGGTTTATACCACCTAGGACCACTAGGGATTATGCTACCTAACGAACAACACCCTTTTTCCACGTAACGATCTATTAATCGATCGGCTCCCTACAAGTCCTAGCTCGTTCATGTGTCTGTGTCATACAGCCCAATCACGAAATGTAGTCACCTGTGCTAGGTCCACCATAGGATGTATCAAGCCCTAGGGTGCTAACCACCGACATGAATCAAGCACGCACAGTGTAAACCTACCGGTGCCCAATGCCTGCTTTTTCAACTCCGGACTACGTGCACGACCATAGTCCGCCTGAACCTACAATGGCGCACCAACTCAGCCGTCGTTCTGGTCGCTTACAATCAGCCCAGTAACCGTGCCCCACCCTGCCTAGTTCTAGGGTACCGTGATATATCTAGTGGGTTACTGCTGAAAAGGACCGCGCAACTAGGGTTTCCGTTCAGTAGGTTAGTTGTCCTTTAAATTCGAGACTTAACCCCATCAGTCTAGCATGTCAAGTTGGTTAAGTGTTGTCATTCAAGTTCATGACTTAACCCACCTACGTGTCATGTCAAATTGGCTAAGTGTTGTCGTTCAAGTTCATGACTTAGCCCTACGAATCATCAGTCAAGTTGGTTAAGTATATTCAAGCGGTTCATGACTTAACCCTATCAAATCATCGTGTCAAATTGGTTAAGTATATTCAAGCGGTTCATGACTTAACCCTATCAAATCATCGTGTCCAATTGGTTAAGTATATTCAAGCGGTTCATGACTTAACCCTATCAAATCATCGTGTCCAATTGGTTAAGTATATTCAAATAATTCATGGCTCAACCCGCCCACGTATCATGCTAAGTTGGTTAAGTATTATTTATATGTTCAAGTTGACTTAACCCTGCCACGTGTCATGTTATATTGGTTAAGTGTCATTAATCTAGTCATATTACTTAACCCACCCATTGGTCTGATTAACTATTATGTTGGTTAAGCCTACATTTGTAAGTTTTACATGTTCTTAACTCATACCGGTTAGGTCCACATTTACATGTCAAATTTCCATGTCATCCCACCTAACCCTCTAACCATAGCCACGTCTTATTATAGTTAGTATTCCTTAATTCATTCATTATGACGAACGAATCATGACCTCTCACATTAGACCATGCATTTTGTGGCTACTGGACTTATCGGGCGGTTTTGGGCAGATTTACACCACAACCTGGGTCTAACCTCGTGCCATAAACCGTTACGCCTACAATTTGGCCTTCGACCTCTCACATTAGACTGACACTTTGTGGCTACTGGATTTGCCGGGCGATTCCGGGCAGATTTACACACAAACTGAGTCTAACCTCGTGTCAAAGGTTCATTAATTGTCGTATTCCACCCAAAACCCCAATATCAGTTCATGTGTTTAACATATAGAAATGTTCATGTTCCAACCACGTTCATATTTCCAGTTATATATCAATTATCAAGTTCATAATTCACATTTTTGCCCCAAAACGTATTCCCAAATTATTATCATAATTCACTATAAGGTTATGCCAAGTTATAGCCTTTTATTTACAATACATGCCAACTACCCAAAACCCAACTTAGGCGCGTTCATATTAAACCTCTACCAAGTCATAAATTTTCACATATGTTCCAACTACAAAATTTTACATAATTAACATACGCCAAAGTTCTAGATTACATGTTAGTTTTTACATATGCCCAATTCATACCAAATTTACATATGTTTAATTCACGCCATTTCACATGTATGCAAATTTTATACCAATTTACACAAGTACCAAGTTTCATGCCGTTTACATATATCAATATTCTTGCCATTTTACATAGGTCGAGTTTCATACCAAACTGCATGTATTCCATGTTTACACCATTTAATCCAAACTTACAAACTTTAATTATAGCGATAATACTCATATCCCCATTTCATGTTATGCCGTCAATTCCACCAAACATATATATATATATATCCAATATAGACAACATTCCCATATTTCCCCGTATTCAATCGTACGCAAATCACGGTTCAGGCCTAGGTCCGAAATTGACCTAGGTTCATTTAAAGAAAATAAATAGGGGAAGGTAGAATTTGTATAACAATCAGTATAGAGAGGAAAAACTGGCATAAAAACATCATCTCTGGCATAAAAGATAGATCTTGACAATAATATCAATATGAATCAAGAAAAACTGATTTACAACAGGCTGAATAGATCATAAGCTTGACATGAGAACGAACATAGAAAAGTCCCAAAACTCAAGATTCAAGAAGCAAAAGAAATAGATCTGAATCAATAAACATACTTAAATCCAATTCCACTTTATTCCATGGCCATATTATAATTAAATATCTAAAAACAACTAGAACTTACAGAGCATGGCTAATGAATTAAGAACTGAATTTGTTGTAAAAATGTCGCGGCGTTGTTAATTTATTGTCTTGAATCATTGTAGAAGCCTTGTTCTTTGGATTGATTTGAGTTTGAATGTTTGTACTTTGATTTGGAGACGGTTGCCACGGTTCAAGAGGTATTTTAGCAGCATAATGGTGTAAGAATGATTTGATATGAATTAGGTTAGGTCTTAGGGTGTTTTTATAGGTGTAGCAACTAGTTTAGGCCCTTAGATTAACCCTAGAATCAATCCAGACCATCAAAACACGTCTCAGGCTTCATAAATGAGTTCTGGCTCAAAACAGGCCGATCAGGTCGACCTGTAAGGGGGGAGGTCGACCACATGGTCGGCCTGGGGGTAGGTCGACCACATGGTCGACCTGGTCCCCAGGTCGACCTGCCTGGTCCTGCCTAAAATCTGTTGAATCTTCTATAGGCCATAACTTCTTCATCCGGACTCCGATTTTCGAAAACTCGGACTCTATTTCATGTAAAATTTCGAGACGAACGCAATGGTGTAACCTGTTTCCCTTGATTCTTATTTTAAAATTTAATTCTGCCTTAATTTATGGTTTTAACATGTTATAAAAATTCGGGTTGTTACAGAACTGCTTCCGAACCATAGGATAAGGCGAAAGGAGTATGACCTATTGCGATTTTGTGGGTGGTTTGATAGGGCCTATAAGGCCAGTGGCAATTCATCAACCCATTTTCCTTTTGCTCATTCTAGTCGCTTTTTTAGAATGATCTTGATGATTTTGTTAACCGCCTTGACTTCTCCATTGGACTGGGGATGTGCAACCGCGATATACTTTTTCTCAATATGATATTTCTCACAAAAATCCTAGAACTCTGAGCTATCGAACTAAGTCCCGTTGTCAGTGATGATGGTTCGAGGGACCCCATACCGGCATATAACGTTTCTAACAATAAAGTTGACAATCTTCTTAGTCGTTATCGTTGTCATCTGCTTGGCTTCTGCCCATTTTGTGAAGTAATCTACTGCTACTACTGCATTTCTAGCACCTCCCTTCGAAATGGGCAAGGTTCCGATAATGCCTATTCCTCAAACAACGAATGGCCAAGGGCCATCCATTTGGGTGATCTCCGTCGGGAGAGCTCACAGAATCTGTGCGAACCTCTGACATTTATCACATCTTTTAGAGTAATTGGCGGCATCTTTGTTAATAGTCGGCCAAAAGTATCCATAGCGCAGTATATTCCTTTCCAAGGTTTGCCCCCCGGTGTGCGACCCACAATCTCCTTCATGTACTTCCTTTAGTATCTTCTTGATGTCATCGTTGGCCATACATCGAAACATGGAAACGGAGAACCCCGTTTGGTATAGCTGGCCTTGTTGGATCACATATCTAGAAGATTGCTGCACCAAAGCTCGTCTTTCATTCTTTCTTTCAGGTAATGTGCCATGGAGGAGGAAATTCTTGATGGGGGTCATCCATGACTCTTTCTCAGGTCCAGTGTCGACATGATCGATCTCCTTTTGCTCGATGCTCGGCATACTTAGGGTTTCTATGGGGACTAACTCCGTTTCGCCAGGGTGGTCTGAGCTGGCAAATTTAGCCAATCTATCTGTGTTCTAACTCTCTTTTCGAGGAATGTGTGATATGTTGTATCGACCAAAATTTTGCAATAATTTCTCAACTTGTTTAAGATAAGAACTTAGCCGCTCTCCCTTGGTAAGATATTCCTTACAAACTTGTCGTACCACAAGTTGTGAATCACAAAAAATATCGAGTGACGCTATCTTCAGGTCCTTTGCGAGCCTTAGCCCGACAATCAGGGCTTCGTACTCGGAATCATTGTTTTTTGCAAGAAACTCAAGCCTCAAGGCATAGTAAAACGATCGTCCTTCAGGGGAAAGTAATACTATGCCGGCCCCCCATCGACGCTCATTTCGAGCTCCGTATGTATATAGCCTCCAAGCGATTGGTTCAGGTTTGACCCTTAAAGGCTCGGGATCATCATTCTGGTCTCCATCCTCTGGAGCAGTGAGTTCTTCTATAAAGTCGGCCAAGGCCTACCCTCGGATGGACTTTCGAGGCGTAAAAGTTAAGTTGAACTGACTTAATTCAATATTCCATTTTAACAATATCCCACTGGCTTCCGGTCGCTGCAAAACTTGCTGAATGAGTCGGTCGGTAAAAATCTCAATTGGATGGGCTTGGAAATAATGTCGTAGTTTCCTTGATGCGATCAATAAGATGCAAAAAAGCTTCTCAATCTTCAGATAATTGCGCTCGGCACCTATCAATTTTTTGCTTACTAATAGACTGGTCGTTGTACCCACTCTTCTTCTCAAATTAGGACCGAGCTGATCGCATGTGCAGATACCGCTAAATAAACGAATATGTCTTCGTGATCGATGGGCTTAGAGAGGATGGGTGGTCTCTAAGTGATCGAGTAAACCTTGGGAAGCTTTGACACAGTCCAGCGTCTAAGCGAAGTTTCGCTTCCCTCTTTTAATTAACTCAAAGAAGGGTATACATTTATCAATCGCCTTTGAAATGAACCGACCCATAGCTGCTATCTTACCCACCAGGCTTTGGACATCCTTGATCCGTTTAGGCTCTTGAATTCTTTTGAGGGCTGAAATTTGGTCGGGATTTATCTCGATTCCTCAAGAACTCACAATGAAACCCAGGAACTTGCTCAAAGCTACTCCAAAGGAACACTTCAAAGGACTTAATTTCATATCGTACTTCCAGAGGATGTTAAATATCCTTGAGAGATCATTCACATGCTTGGATGATTGTTTCAATTTTACTAACATGTCCTCCACATATACCTCCATCGTTTTCCCTATCTAGCCATGGAACATTCGGTTGACCAACCGTTGATAGGTTGCTCTAACATTTTTCACACCAAAGGGCATTACCACATAACAATACAGTCCAAGGTCGATGATGAAGCTGGTACGCTCTTGGTCCGGTATATGCGTAGCAATCTGGTTGTACCCTGAGTACGCATCCATAAATGAGAGCAGCTTATGTCCTGCGGTCGAGTCGACCAACTGATCAATCCTAGGAAGTGGGAAGCTATCCTTCGGACATGCCTTGTTTAAATCAGAAAAATCAATGCAAGTTCTCCACTTCCCATTTTCCTTTTTAACAAGCACTAGGTTGGCTATCTAGCCAGGATAGATCGAGTCTCGAATGAACCCATTTGCTTGTAACTTACCAATCTCCTCTTTCAAGGTCATCGACCTTTCTGAACCGAGCATTCGTCTTTTTTGTTTAACCGGAGTGTACTTCGTGTCATTGCTAAGGGAGTGAGTTAGAATGGAGGGTGATATCCCACACATGTTAGCGTGGGTCTAGGCAAACACGTCTAGGTTTGTCCGAAGGAAGTCAGTCAATTCCTTCGTCCAAAAGGAATCTAAATGGGATCCGATTTTTAGGACCCTGGTGGGGTCATCTTTATCAACCGGAATTTCCACCGTTGCGTCATTCGGGGCGGTCTTTCTACATCCTAGTTCTTCGTACTCTCTAGGATCGATATCTGCGACTCCGCAGACAGACGGCCCCGACCAGGATGTTTTCTGTAGTTGCTATGCTCTCATCTCTTTCGTTGGAGGAGACTCAACTATTGATTTTTTGTTGCCCTTATTCTGGAGATCCTTCCACTCCGCCAATTAACAAGCTCTCCCATCTACCTGGTCTCCTCGTACTGTACTAGTTCCTCCATCAGTTGGGAACTTCAATAGTAGGCACCATGGGGCGATATAGGCTCTAAACTCCATTAACGTCGGTCGTCCTAAGAACGCATTATATCAGGAGTTGATATCCATCACAACGAATAGCAGGGGCCTTACTCTCCTTCGATCTCCATCTTCTAATTCCACGGGCAATTTGATTACTCCAATGGGCTTGGTGGAAGATCCGTTAAAACCCTGTATCTCACCAGAACAAGGCTCCAAGTCTTGCAGCTCTAGCTTCATCTGTTTATAGGTTTTTTTAAACAATATACTGACTGAACTTCCATTGTCTATCAACACCTTTCTTACTATTGACATGCCTATAGTTGCGGTTATTTCCATGGGATTGACCGTCGGAGCCTCGATGCCTTTCGCTTCTCTTCCGCGGAAGACAACATGTTCTGTCTCGGTCTTCCTCTGCTTCATGGGATTCACCCCTTCGGGGACACTAGCTTTGGCAACATCAAGGTGCTTCACAGAATTCACATATTCTTCCATAGCCTTGATACTGAAACCGAGGGGGTGTGGCCTCCGTATTATGGCATTGACAACCATTCCTTTCCCCTTATCTTGTGCAGAAGCTCGAGGAGCGACCTGACTTTGCCTGGGGGTTGAAGCCCCTTGTCCCCTTTCTCTTGGGGTCGTCTTATATTCGTCAAGCTTTCCGTCTCGAATTAGCTTTTCTATGATGTCTCGAAGATGCTAACACTTGTTTGTTGTATGCCCGTAGATGTCATGGAATAGGCAATACTTTCCAGTCGCTCGCTCCCTCTCCGTGGGTTCACGAGGAAGCGTTTTTTTATACTGGACCATGCTATCGGTATCAAGTTAGATGTTTTCTAGCGTGTCATTCAGGGCGGTGTAAGTTTCGAATGCCTAGAACCGCGGTCGTTTTCGAGGGTTCCCCCTCTATCCTGAGCTTCCACCGGTTTCTCTTAGTCCCTCGCTATTTCACTTGTCGCGGTTTTCGATGATTACTTCCACTTTCCCTAAGCTACCACCAAACTGCTTGACCGCGACATTGTTCTGAGTCAGTGGAACAGAGGCATTTCTCAGTCCATCTTCTTCCTCCAAATGCGCATCCTCCTGCCATAATCGGATGTGGGCATTCTCATAAAAGGCCTCAATTGTTGTTGGCAGCTTCCCAATCAGATATTTCCAAAATTCAGTTTGTTTGTCGATGCCATCGACCAGGGTCATTAGAATAGTTTCATGGTTGGGGTTACTGACCTCGGTGGCCGCCCGGTTAAATCGGTTAAGGTAATTTCTCAGGGATTCTCTCCTTCCCTGTTTAACTGCGGAGAGTGCCATTACATGCTTTGACTTGGTAGCATGAAGGCAAAATTGAGTCAGTAACTTCTCACTCAAATCTTTAGAGCTTGGGACAGATTTCGCAGGCAAACGCATGAACCACATAAGCGCCATCCCACTCAGGAAGATTGGGAAGGCTTTGCACTTGATAGTGTCGTGGGCCACCGCTACCTCCATGTGCGAAGAATACCGCATTAGATGTTGTTGTTGGTCAGAGGTGTCATAGTACTGATTCATCTGGAGCATATTAAATCATCGAGGGAACTCTGCTTGTAAGATATTGTCGGCGAATGGTGTGTGGCTTCGATCAACTCCACAGCTTCTTTCCTATGTCCATGACTTTCGTTCAAAATCTGCCGCACCGTTGCAGTCAGGTTTGGTGGGACGGCTAAGTCCGGGTTGGGTTCATCGTTCAGACGGGCACCCCTGGTTCCTTCGCCAAGGTATGTTGCCTGACCTAGTGCCTGGGCACTCTCCCTTCGTCCTCGGGTATCTCGGTTAATCACAAGATTATGGTGAGGCTGAATGGGGGCTCGATTCCTTCGAGTAGCATTCTACGGTTGAGGAGCAACTCCTCAGTCCTGTGGGGCCGCGGGATCGATAATTTCTACCTCGACCGGGTCGGCCTCGATTTATTCACTTACCTCCTGCGGGTCTAGATGTTCCGTGAGACGCAACTGCCATACATTTTCGGCCCTTTCTAACGGGCGTCGGATACGTCATGGATCCCTGTCTTTGTCAAAAGACGAAGAGTCTTCTGATATGTGATCCGGCTGAGGGAGAGGAAGCTGGTGTTCCCTGACTTCCTGGGTTTGGTTCTTGAGCTCCTCCCATTGTCTTGTTTTGCAAGTCATATCTTGCCACATGGCAACATTCTCTCGAGCATGGGTCTTTAGAGCATCTGTCGTCTCCCGAAGTTGATTCAACACAACCATAAACTCGTCTCGAGTAGCGAAGGCTGACAAGGGAGTTTGGTCTGTCGTAGGAAGCAAGGCAGGTTGATCCTGAGCAATTTCAGGGGCAGCAGATCCGCCAGCCGCCTCTGTGGAGGTTCCAGCTTGCGGTTGCTTTCTAGTGTTGCGAGCTGATTTTCCAGCCATAATTCAATAATACAGGAATGAGGATGAGATTTCTGTCTCGGGCTTGGTGATCCGAAAGTAGAGAAAAAAATATATCTGAACTAAGCTGAGAACTACAATTCTCAGTGAATGCACCAAAATGTTGACACCAAAAATTAGCACAACACCAAAAAGAGAGACTTGTGTAGAGATAAAAATGAAGATTAACAAATATAAGGAATGTAAAACAGAAAGATTCACATATAGATTTAAAGTGGTTCGGCGTTAAAGAGCCTACGTCCACTTTATAAACTTTTATAGATCGTTTCTGCAGCTAAGAAAATGATTACAATAGTAGAACAAAAGAACTAAAATTATAAACAATTTCAACTATCATTTTTCTTTGGTCAGAAAATTGATGATGGGTCCCCTTCTCTGAATTGAAAAACGAGTATTTATAGATGATATAATATCAAGCCACCTTGAGCATGCTGTGAGATTCAAAAAGATAGCTGATATTGAATGAGTCGGTTTTTTCCTAAAGAGTTGGTATTCTCCGCGAATTATAGGCGTCAATTGGTGTTGAACCCTTCCAACTTAAGTAAATTAAAAGAAAAAAATCTGGGGTGAGCTGATCCTTAGGCCGGTTTTCCGGATCTCACCTGAGGACGGCAAGGCTAGTCAAGCCTGGTCATGCCGAACTCCTCAGGGCCACGTCAAGGGAAGAGAGCCATATCATTGGGCCTCATAGCTCAGTCCACGCTAAACGCTTCAGTAGCATTCCTGCCTCATCATTTCGCCCTGATGGGCTGCCCAAAAGGCCCATCAACAATATAATCTGGGAAGGTGCTTGTTTTGGGAAAGGGGTTGTACACATAATAACATTTAGAAGAAATGGCATTTACAACATGCTTATTAACGAACTTAAACCTGCTAAGTCAAACTTGTTAAATTAATAAGCTAAGAGGTCCGAAGTCTTGATGATGTATCAGGTTTTGGAACTCTTAAAATCCTAGTTACTTAGGGGCGCAAGCATAAGGGGTTAGTTTGTGTCGATTTGTGTGGAACCTGTATCAGTCTGTATTTCTGTTGGTATCTTGGTAGGGGACTCGCACTAGGTAGGGGCCAGGGCACACTTTACTGATCTGGATAGTGACAGGTTCAAAAAGAGGAAGGTGGGTACGGGTGCATTCCGACGGAGTCATGAGCGTGCAAGGGCTTGATTAAGGAAACTAAGATGATGTAACACCAATAAATAGGTCTATATCTTATAAGTTGTCGAGTTAGGTACTGATATACCCTATTGTCGGGGCTGGCACGTGATATTTACGCAGTAAAGAGCCGATCGATGGTTAGCATTAGAAAAAATCCCTCCTAATAGTTTGTTTCTGTCTAAATCTGTAGAAGTGCAAAAAAATCAATCTGTCTGATCTGATTATTATTATTATTATTGTTATCATCATTCTCTTTTTATAAGAATTGCCAAGTCTTTATTATCAGTTCGTATCAGCTATTGTTTACCTTTAGACATGTATAGACACCTACCCTTTTATGGCACTAGAACCACTGTTTATCTATTTTACTTAGCCTAGCAAGTTGAGTTGGTAATGACAGTAGCTTTCCAAGCTTTATGCCTGACCCATTTCCTTTCTTCCTTTCTCGTTCTTTCCCCCTGGTGAGACGACCCCAAACCCCGTACTAACAGTGGCAAGGATAATCCGTGGAATATAACACATAAACAGATAATAGCAGAACAGAATTAAATAAATACACCAAATAATGCACAATAGAATATACTGGATAAGAGTAATCATCAGAGTTACACAGTATACAGGATCATACTTAGTACAAATACTGTTCAGCTATACATAAATGTCTACAGCGGAAAACAAACAAAATATGTACAATAGGAGCTGAACAACATAAAAAGAGATAAATAATAGAATCCATCTTCAGCTCCAGCTATCCAGAAAGAGCCAGCTAAAATCTGAATACAAGGCTGCCCATGTAGAAAAAGGGGCACCCGAGTTTGAAAGTGAAACAAACTACGAGTCAGTCATGGGACTGGTATGAGAAATCTACTCAACACATTTATAATATGGCTAATCACAGGACCACGCCACTTTCGTGGAACGGGTTTACCCCATTGGATTGCCAGTGCTTTAAAACAAATCTTTCTTTTAAACAACGCAATGCTTTTTATAAAAATGAAACCATTAGAAGACTTAGTTCCCATCACACAATGCAATGCAAACCCGAGGATAGAGTTTTTACCTTATAATGGCCAAGATATGCTTGATACGATTAAAACAAAAGCATTTGATATTACTACTAGTGTTTATATGTTTCAAAACAATTTCAAATCATAACTATCAATCATAGACGACATGAGCGTCCCATGCCACTATGTCGCCAATTATATATATACAATCGAAACCGCACAGTCACGTATTTGGAAATTGGATTTCCGTCATGAACCAAGGCAAAAGATAGTCCTTACCGACTTCGAGACAATCTAGCCCATGTCTCAGGGTCAGAGCTCGAGTGACCCTTTGGAGCGACAGGGCCGGTCCACTGATGTGGATTAAAATTCCTGAACACTACGTTTCCTCGCCCTATGGGGCGTAAATGAGCCAACGAATGACTCCATCGGTCCAGGATCGACCGATATATCCGAGGCGCCTCGCAACAGCAACAACCACATAAGTAAAATGTCAGGCCATGTAAAAACACTGACACAACTCCTAGCTAGAAGGAAACGCATGCCCTCCCTGAGGTCCTTATCCCGTTTCTGGTTCATACCGAGGAGTGAGGCTCGCGAATTCACATTATACACAAAGCTATGCCACACAGGCGGTGCTTTGATCATCATCACAACACTTTGCTTTTCAACATAAGCCCTGATCATTTGCCACTTAGGCATGCCACACTAGCAATTCATGCCATGCGACTGATGTCCATCGATATACAACCTCTGAGCTCGTGCGTTTCAGAGAAGGGCGTTAAGCAAAAGAATAAATTCTCCATCGCCAAACAGATGTATATTTAATAGAAATCAATCAACATAGAATAAAATCCAATGTCAGACACACAGTCCATTTACAATTCCGTTCTGGGTCTGAACGAAACCGGAGGCACTATATACCTCGCAAACCCATCGACCACCACGTACGTCTGGACGATCACCACTCATTATCCATATTTCGGGATGCCTCCCAATCAGGACCTCGGTTACCATCCAAACGAGGTGAAGATCTCCGGTCTTCGACCACCGTTTTCATCTTCGATTCCTTATCGTCGATTCAGTTATTCAGAATGGGATAAACCCGGTCTTTCTGAGCAACTCACGTATATAATAAACAAGTGCAACACTGACATACACACACATCATCTCAATTCATTAATCACAAGCCGTCAATCAGTAAGAGGACGATTTCCCAAATATTAACCCCGAAGGCCGAAACCAACATCAGATCAATACCCAGGAAACCATAAGACTTAGCCAACCTTCAGTTAATTTCTAAATTTCACATCCATATCGTTTATAATATTTTATAACGATTTATCGCTATTTTTATTTATTTTAAAATAGCCAATTTATTCAAAACGACGCTTCAGGCCATAACGCGGCCGTAGCGCTGTTTTTCTTCAGATTTGATTTACACATATCTGAAAATCTAACCGTTGGATCGTATCAAAATTTACATCATTAGAAAGATCTTTTCAAAACGAATCCAACGGTTCCAGTTTCGGGAAAATCCGACGGTCGGATCTCCCGGTATAATCGTTTGAAGTTTCGATTTCAAAATACGAACTGCAGCGTCGTTATTCGATTAAATATAATTATATTTATATTTTTATATATATAAATATAATCGATTCTGGCGCTGTTTTTCTTCAAATTTGAATTAAACATTCCAGTCAATCCAACCGTTGGATTTTTACAAAGTTGGTGTCGTTGGAAAGATATTTCCAAAGCGAACCCAACGGTTGCGATTTCAGGAAAATCTGATGGTCGGATCTCCCGCACTAATCATTTGAAATCACGATTTCAAAATACGAACTACTGCGTCGTTATTCGAAATATTTCAATTCTATTTATGTATATATATATCGATTCTTCGATTTCAAAGCTATATTCTTTTCATACATTTGATAAAAATGATATTTTTATCTAGCTGTCTTCTATTTCAACACTTCACTATATTTAACAATTCATTTATATAATAAACATGTGATTTTTATTGTAAAAGAATTCATTTCAAAACACTATTATTTTATATAGTTCATATAGGTAATAAAAATAGGATTTTTATTATAAAACAATTTCTTCAAAACAAGATTATTTTATATAGTTCATATAGATGATAAAAATGGGATTTTTATATTTATAACACGAATACCATTCCACACATGAATTTCTATCCAACGAATGAATATCGACTCAACACATGAAGGCTTTCTATTCAACGAATAAATATAGTTTCAACAAATGAAAATAATTCAAACACATGAATATTATTCAAAATTTCGGCAGCATAACGGCAAGGTAGTTAAAACCGGGACCGTCCCTAGTACGGCTCCTCGATCTACCTTAAAACCTCGCGGTTTTTGACAATGGGGAATCGTGCATCTAGTTCGCACGCAGGCGGCATGTATATATTTATTTCATTTCCACAAACTAATCCTATGTGGTTTCAACCAAATATTTCTCAACCACAAATGGGTATTTTTCAATCACAATCAATCAATATCAACCACAAACAATTCCAATCAACCATTCGCTATCAATCAATTTTCACACCAATCACAACCAATAAATATCGTCCATGGTTTGTGGACGAGAGGCGTATATATATATATATATATATATATATATATATATATATATATATATAGCAACTCACTTCTATTTCAACACATATATAATTTTTACAACGCATATATAACTTATACATCGAACGTACAACTTATACAACGCTTATACATGAGGTGTACAACGCTTATATAACCCATACATCGACCATATAATTTATACATCGTCGTTTTCCATATCGTTTAAAAATTAGAAATCTCACCTTGGGTTCCACTCCACCAAAAATAGCAGAAGGCTCAGAAAAATATGCGGTCTCTTCTAGAAGATAGAAGACGTCCACACGAGTCCATTGTCTCTTGTTTCACTGAATTTCGTCAACAAACGAAAAAGATATGATTTTTCAAAGTTTGCAACGGTTTAAAGGTGTTAAAATCAGATTAAATAAAATCAGCCGTACCTTCAATAAAACGTTCAAAACTAGGTTTGCAATTTTCGACCAAACCGTGAATCGATAGGAGGACCGGCCGGTGCAGCGACGAAGATGGGGGAGGCGCGCGCCTGCGCGTGGTGGTGGGGGCCCACTCGGTGGTGCCAGGCGGTCGGGGCGGCGGTCTGAAGTCGCCGACTTTGGCGAGGTGATTCTCCCAAATCACTCAATGAAAAAATCCAAACTTTATATGGATTTTAAGATCTCGAGAAGATCTTCAAAAAGTTCAACTGTGGCACGAGCTAATTCGGCGTGGATTGATCGGAAAATGAGGGGGAAGATTTAAGGCAGTTTCCGCCTTCGACGTCGGGGAGAGAGAAAGAATTTCTTTTTTTTTATATAAAAATTATGATTGGCCGGTGGGTTTTAAAGGGGTTTTCTAACACGACCACCAATCTAAACCCAACTACTGTCGTCCCTAGCGTTTTACCCCCATTCCGAACACAATGGGATATGTTTCGTAGGTCCATTCGACTGTTTCAGTTAATTTTCCTTCAAATTAAAATATAAAACATTCAATATTTGATTTGAACGTGCATTTCAATTTGGCAAGGCCACAAACTGATTCGAAAAATTCCAAAAAAATAAATCTGGCTATGTTTTGACGATACGGTCCCAACAAAACTAGTTTCGTCGAATTCTGAGACCGTTTGCAAAAAGGCCCATTTCTGGTCGATCCAATTTAACTATAATTGATCAAAACACGTTTTCTTTGCCACGCTCACATACTAGCTTCAAAAATTATGAAATTTGAAACCTAGCAATAACTTCACATCCCGGATCCAACAAAAGTGGTTTCGTCGAATTCCGAGGTCGTATGCAAAATGGCCAATTTCACGGGCTATATAAATTCCATAGCGCCCTTTCTGAAAATTCATTTGGCCATAACTTTTGCTTTCCGCTATGAAACTTTGATTTTTCAGATTCGTTAGAAAGGTATTCACTAACAGATTTAAATATTTTTGGTTTCACTCAAATCCGTTTTGTTTTGCACCCGGTACAGTCCGACAAAGTTTGAATTCAATTTTTGAAACTACAGCGTCTTTTCAGGCCTTTTTTATAATTAGAATTAATTATATTCGTTTTCAAACGTCGATTCAAACTCACTTTTCATTGCTATTATTTAAAATATTTATTTTAAATATTTAAAATCCAATATTTTAGCCAATTTAAAATTTTTAAATTGGTTCATATTTTCTGGGTCGTTACACCTGGCTTGTAGGGAAAAGTGCGTAGTTCAGATTTCTTTGTTAGCTTTGTTGTGATGGATCTCTGCAAATTGAATTACTTCCTGTTCTCTTTCCACGGTTAGGTTGTATCTTTTTGACTATATTTGGGGATAATATTGTTTTACTCTGCTGTTGTTTTCAATTGAGATTTCTAGACAAAGATGGTTTTTGACTATGTTTGGTTAAATGAAACAAAGAAGGTTTTGAAAGTGTGTGCGTGTACTTGCCAAGTAATATAGTACACTCGGATCGTGTAATATGGGATGACACACAACTCTTTGTCTAATACAATGGTTATGTAAATAAATATGAAACAGAATTAGATCTCACAGAAGCAGTATCTCAGATAAGTAAATGCAGTAAAAGGAAAAAATCACACCAAGGATTTTTATATTGGTTGTCCTATGTTCAGTCCCAGACCTCTCTCCGTATTTTCACTAATCAACCACCTCGCTTCACTCGGAGGAGAAGGTTCACAATACCCGAACAACCAAACGGGATTTCACGCCTCTCACAACACGAGGGCTTCAGAACTTGCCTCTCACAAGACTTCACACAAGATGAGTAGACTTGTAATTTCACAATGTGTGTTCTTAATAACACAAATTTTTCAATTCTTGTACAACCTTCCTATAATCTTATCCTCAAATAGAATTTGAATTTGTGAAGATTTGGAAGATGATATCGTGTTTGAATCAAAAGAATAGTATGTAGATTCTAGGATTCAACAGCGATATTATGAGCGTTTGAGTGCTTTGAATGATCAAGAATGAAATCAACAATAGATAGAACAGATAGAAAGAATTCGTTGTTTTGAATTGATTATTTCATGTTGTTTTTATAGAAGATAAAGAGTTGCAATCATTGGTGAAGAGAAGTATTGAATAGAAATGATTTTTGTTGAAAGGAAAAGGAAGCAACCATTGATGAATGAAGATGTCTGTACGAAGAGTTGCTTTCAGTTCGAAAATCGGTCGACGGGTCAAAAATAACCAGTAGACTGATATTTGAATATATATACGTTATATATATGTGTGCATGTTCATTACGCATTTTTGCCCAGAAACGGTCGACCGCCTATATTGAAACCGGTCGACCGGTTTCTGGCAATATGCACAATAAATGTGCATTCATATATATACATATATATATATATTCAAAATACAAAGGTATATATATTTATTTGAGGATAGATTTTAACAGTTATAACACAACTAAATCACTAAATAATCAACCTCTAACTTTCAATACCATTGAATCTCTTCTTTTTGTCGATAATGAAACTTCTTCTTATCGTTAATCAAAATGCCATGAATCCTTGATTCAATGTTCTCCCCCTTTTTGATTGATGACAACATAGCTCTGAAAGTGTTTCTATCTCCCCATGTATATGTACTCCCCCTGAAACATATATTAAAAAAAATCTGCAAAACATAATTGTTAGTAACATTTTTCTCCCCCTTTGTCATCGACAAAAAGGAGTAGTGATCACATAAGTACCATAACTTAGGCATGAAATGTATAAGGATTGTAGCATACAATACACACCAAACATACCTAACCAAGTTATGTAGCAAAGAGTTAATACGTACAAACCCAAAATAAATTAGAGCACTAGTTATATACAAGTGCTGATTTAAGTCTTGCTTAAAAAATAAACATAACACCATAAGACATGGATAATAAGAACTAATAAGATAGTGAGTCGGGTTCAGTCATATCCCCTTCTTCTTCTTTGTCTCCTTCTTCTTCATCGTCTCGTTCTTCTTCGTCGTCTCTTTCCTCAATCTCAGAAGCTCCACGACCACGTCCATTACTTGTTCTCGAACTTGTGCCTTCCTCTGAAGATGACCATATAAAAGTAGGAGGCATTGGACGTTTGTCGGGTCTTGTATTTGCGTAAAGGAGGATGATGATGCACATGAAATTGTATCCCAAAGAATACAAAAGAAAGACTTAAGTTTTGAGAAGCGTTTGTCAAGCTTAGTATCCAAACGATCGATTTTGTTGTCGGTACGCTTAAGTCTTGCTTCTAGAAGGAATTGATTTCGTGCAATTTGTTCAGGTGAACTTTTAGTCGACGAAGATGGTTGAAGAAGCTTAACCACTTCCATTTTAGGTTTAGAGGCCTTTGACGAAGTGCATTCTTGTGGACCTTGTTGTTGATATTATTCGAAAGGTATGATATTTAAACAAGGTTCAGGAAGCTTCATTCTCTTTCTCGATGCTTTGTTGATACATTTTGGTTTGGAGACTTTAGATTCGGGAGATTTGAGACCAAAATCGAGTAGAAGTCGCACGATGTATTCATTGTAGAATAAATGTGGTCCTGTATGATCGTTCACAAGAAAAATCTCATCAAAGATCATACTTATCCAGTGAATCTCTATGTCTCCATATATCGCGTACAAAGCCTTAAAATTCTTTTTATATACGGCGTCGAAATTACCAACTCTCTGCAATAAAGAGTGCATAAGAGCATGATGTAAAAGTCGAGCAGTAGGCCGTAAGTTGATTGCTTTTGTACTGAGTTTATGATCCTCAATAAATAGATGACTTACCTTATCTCGAGTATGAACAATACAAAAATCGCTAGAGAACTTTCTTCCTTTGTTAGGAGAACCAAGAACCGCGGCCATTCGTTCCTTTGAAATAAAAATGTGCTTACCACATACAACGGACCATAGACAATGAGCAAAATTCTCTGGTTTAAACTTTTCTAAGTTAAGATTAGCATAGAAAAACTTGATCATGATATGATTGATTTCCACATTGTTCTTATCAAAGTCTAGGAGATTTTGAATACGAGCTTGGTTTGCTAATTCTTTAACATCGTAGAGAATAAAATCAGAGAAATTGATGAAATAACCTACATGAGTTGTATAATCTTTCGTTGCATTTCATCTTTTTACTGCTATTGGATCCATTAACCATTGTTTGATGTTGGAATCAATGGGTTGTAGTTGAGTAGAAGATGATTTCCTTAATCTCTTTTGTGGTGGAGCCATTGATTTTGTAGGAGAAAGAAATTGGGGAATTTTTGGTTTGATAAGGATTTGAAAAAATGAGATATATAAACGGTAAGTGAATGGGTGGGATAGAGAAACCGACGTGTTGATTCCGATTTTAAAAAAACAAAATTCAACGTAACCGGTCGACCATGAGAATTTCACCGTCGACTGGTTTCAAACAGAAACATTTTCGGTCGACTGGTGGAAATTTAATGGGTCGACTGGTTGGTGGAAAAGTTATAATTTTTCCAAAGACTTAAACAGTCGACCGTTAATATCATACCGCTCGACCGATGTTTGAAAAAAAAAATTCCAGAACCATAAACGGTCGACTGGTTGGCTTCTGTCGGTCGACTGGTTTGCCTGTGATATGTTTTTCTGCTTTGTTGAGATTTTTTCGAAGCTCTACAATCTTGAAAAAAAAAATTATTTCAAAACTTGAGAAGAACAAACAGAATACATGAAAAGAAATCCCTCAAGATATGAAAAATACTTATCAAAGTAAAAATAATAATGATATAATTAATGGGAGGTAGAGGAATTGTCTTCGGAAAATTCTTTGATATTGGTAACTCTTGGTGTCCATGGCAACCAAGTTTCCTTTGCTCCTTCATTTCGCATGTAGTTACGGTCCCAGGAGTTAGGACTCCTAGATGAAGATGGAGCATGTGGAATTGGTTCACGAACGCCGTGTTTATCCGTGGCACAAAAAAATGACGCCATGCGTTCTAAGAGGGTTAAACGGTCGGATGTAAGTTTTTGTTCGTAATGAAGTTGACGCTGGAGATCCATCTGATGTTTCTGGTAGTGGTGAATCTCACTTATCTTTTCTCTAATCTGTGGGGAGCAAAATAATGCTTTCTTAGCACGTTTAGACTTTGATGTATATCTGGGGTATGCGAACATTCTGGTCTACTTTTAGGTGTCTCCGGAGAGTAGTATTCCTCTGGTTCAGAACTAGTGACCGAGATATGTGATCTCTGTGCACATTTATCGCAGATGTGTGCCATTATGGATATAATTAAACTCGTTTACGAATAATAAAATGGACTCAGAGGTAGGAGATGCAGAAAAGGGAAGGACAGAACATATCTATATAGGATTTTCTAAATAAAGAGTAATGGTTAATAACATTCAGAGCATATAAACCATAAAAAATGTAAAGCTCATAATTTTTACTAATAATAGAAAAAGCTACTTAATAGCTAAGATATATAGAAATGAAAGCACCGTTTAGAAAAGAACTTGACAATGTGTACATATATATATTTTTTCGTTAAGAATTTATACATCAAGTACAGTTCTATAGATCAATCCAAGCTCTCTACACAGAAATAAAACTTGATTCCTGTAGAGGCTTAGTAAAAATGTCCGCTAGTTGATGTTCAGTTTGGACATATTCGAGACATATTGTTCCTTTTTCAATATTATCTCTTAAGAAATGATGTCGAATATCAATGTGCTTTGTTCGAGAATGATTTACTGGATTTTTCGATAAGCTGATCGCACTTGTGTTATCACAATATACGATGGAGTTTGATAAATGAATATCAAAATCACGAAGTGTTTGTTGCATATATAGTACTTGAGTACAAGCAAGAGCTGCTGATATATACTCAGCTTCACATGTCGAGAGTGAAACACAATTTTGTTTCTTACTCAACCAAGAGACAAGTGATTTTCCAATAAAATGGCACGTACCACTTGTACTCTTTCTATCCATATGAGAACCTCCGAAATCAGCATCACTATAGGACACTAATTCGAATGGACAATCTTTTGGATAGAAAAGACCAAAATCTTTGGTTTTATTAAGATACCGTATTATACGTTTTACAGCTCGTAAATGTGATTCTTTAGGATTTGCTTGAAACCTTGCACACAAACAAACACTCATCATTATATCTGGACGACTTGCGGTAGGATAAAGAAGAGAACCAATCATGCTTCGATATAACTTCTGGTCAACATTCTTACCATGTTAATCTTTTTCAAGATGTGTAGTCGTACTCATAGGAGTCGGTTTACCAGATGTATTTTCTAAACCGAAGCGTTTGATAAGATTTCCACAGTATTTTTCTTGATTAATAAAAATACCGTTAGAAAGCTGTTTGATTTGAAGACCAAGAAAATACGATAGTTCTCCCATATGAGACATTTCAAATTCTTTGGTCATAATATTTGCAAACTCTTTGCAGAGTTTATCGTTTGTTGAGCCAGAGATAATATAGTCTACATAAATCTGGATAACTAATGTATCTTTTTGAGAATGTTTGATGAATAAAGTCTGATCGACTTTACCAATTTGAAATCCAGAATCAGTAAGATAACTTCTTAAACGTTCATACCAAGCACGAGGTGCTTGTTTTAGTCCGTATAAAGCTTTCTTGAGTTTATATACGTGATCAGGATGTTTCTCGTGTATGAACAAGGGAGGTTGTTCGACATATACATTCTCTTCGATATACCCATTTAGAAAAGCACTTTTGACATCCATTTGATAAAGTTTGAAATTATGATGACAAGCAATGGATAATAAAATATGATTTGCTTCTAGTCGTGCAACTGGCGCAAAAGTTTCTTCGTAATCGATACCTTCTTCCTGATTGTATCCTTGTGCTACTAATCTTGCTTTATTTCTGGTAATATTTCCTTGTTCATCGGCCTTATTTTTATAGACCCATTTCGTACCAATAACTGACTGATCAGTTGGTCTTGGAACAAGGTCCCAGACATCATTGCGCTCGAACTGATTTAGTTCTTCCTGCATGGCAATAATCCAGCAATCATTAGTAGCAACTTCTTTCGGATTCTTAGGTTCGATATTTGAAAGAAACGTAACATGACCCATTTGATTGAGTTGACTCCTTGTTCTTATTTGTGATGTTACTTCTCCAATAACATTTTGAATCGGATGATCTCTTAGAATTCTCGGAGGAGATCGAAATCTTGGTGGAGAAGGTATCACAACAGGCTGAGGAATATCCTCAACAATTTCTGAGTCGGAGTCATTATTTGTGATGATAGGATTTTCAGTGACTATAATTTCTTCGTCATCTGATACTTTCTGAGATGGTTTAAAGAATTCATCGAAAGAGACAAAAAATGATTCTTCAATAGTTTTAGTTCTTTTATTAAATATACGATAGGCCTTGCTTCGTTCTGAATATCCAACAAATATACCTTCATTGGATTTTGTGTAACACCCCGTGAATTCTATAACGTTAAGCTTCACGAATTTAAGTATAATTAATTATAAATGATGAAATCAAGGGAAATGGGTTACGCCATTGCGTTCATCTCGAAATTCTGCTTGAGATAGAGTTCAAGTTTGCGTAAAACAGATATCGTATGAAGAAGATATGGATGAAAGAAGTTGGGCGAAAAACCAGAAAACGGGTCAGAATGCACTGGCGCACTTGGGAAGTGTGCCAGAACAGAAATGAACTGGCGCACTTGGGAAGTGCGCCAGTACATTTTTGGCCTGGCGCACCTGCCAAGTGCGCCCAGGTCAGAATGACCTGCTGGTCAGGTCTTGGTTGGCCTGATCACGGTCTGGTCGAATTCTGATGCTTGGCTGAGTCACTAGGGCTTACGTGTCACCTTTTGAGTGGCCCTTTGAACTTTGTATGGTCTAGATTCCTCCTATCTTCATCCGATGGCTCAAAACAATTTAAAATCCTATAAATACAACTAAAACCTAACCCTAAACTCACACAAATAATAGAATACAATAGCCGTCATGCTGCTGGAGAGGAACTAGGAATGGCCGTCAATTAAAAAGCCTAGAGACAAGCCAACAAGCCTAAGAGACGAATAATGATTAAAAGAAGATCAAAGCTTAATCAAATCATTCAACGCAACTTTGCTACCCAAAGGAGAGCATCTCCAAATCAGAATAACAGAAATCAGAAAACAAGAATTCATCACACGTTGTAAGTATAGTAACCTTTCAAATATGAATAAAAACTATGATGTGATTCGATGTATATGAAAATAGAATTGTGTTATTATTATATGTATTGTGATGGTTCTATCATGACTTATGTATTGATGTTTGTGGCATAAAATTGATTGATGTAAGTCTATTGAACGATTGTACTTGCAAGTTTGTGGAGAAAATTAGAATTTGGTCATTTTATGGCGATGGCATGGACTATGTCTAAGTTGGAATTTATGTAAACATGTTATAGACCTTTTTGATCCAAAACCTATGATATTGTTCTTATGTTTATTTGCAAGTATAATTAGATCTATGTTTCATAAACTATGCAAGTTCATTTGCAAGTATAATTGGACCTATGTTTCATCAAGTATAATTAGATCTATGTTTCATAAACTATGCAAGATTTTGTTTATTTGCAAGTATAATTGGATCTATGTTTCATAAACTATGCAAGATTTTGTTTATTTGCTAGTATAATTGGATCTATGTTTCATAAACTATGCAAGTTCATAGGCTATATGATTAGATGTTAAAATTGTACATTTTGGTGAACATACATCATGCTAGTCTTGTGTTTGACATTATGCCAAAATAAACATGTTTAAAACACAAGTTTGTATTAGCCTAAACTATGCCATCTCATATGTCACCTACTTAGTTATATTTTGATTTGAATGCAAGTTCACATGACCCATCATTTATGTTAGTATCGCTAAATTGCAAGTTCACGCGCCACACACCCTTATATGTTGAAAAATATTACATGTTCTTGATTTCCCCTTTTCTTACGCTTATAAGGTTGGGCTGAATTGTGTCGAGCCCAACACTTGCTATAACATCGCGAACGTATAAACGGGGGTAATAGCGTTGGGTGTAAAACATGAAAATATATGTTGGCATGTTTGGCACATGCCAATGACAATGACATTTAAAGCGGTATGAATTAATATACCCAAAAATAAAAGATATGACATTTACATATATATTTGAGAAATAATAAAATATGTAAATTTAGAAAGCACGACATGCTTAACCCGAGGTTGGATTGAGTTGTGATGTAAACCTGCCCGGAACCGCCCGACTGTCCCGTAGTCACAACAATACCTATCCAATGTGGGTGGTTAAGCATTGAGCCCAATAAGGACCCGAGGTTAGACTGAGCTACGGTGTAAACCTGCCCGGAACTGACCGGCATATCCAGTAACCGTA
Organism: Allium sativum; assembly: GCA_030737875.1. Lineage (NCBI taxonomy): Eukaryota > Viridiplantae > Streptophyta > Magnoliopsida > Asparagales > Amaryllidaceae > Allium > Allium sativum. The sequence goes on from CM060920.1 coordinate 14,240,063, forward strand.
GCAATACCTGTCTAATGTGAGTGGTCTGGTGCTCCTAAGAGGCTAAGGACAGATGGTAGGGTTAAGTCAACTATAACACTTAACCAATTTCAACATGTTAACAAGAATTGATGGGTGGGGTTAGGTAAATACAGAAACTTAACCACTTAACATGTTTGACTAGAAAATCCTGGTAACGAGGGACCCATTTCAGCAGTAACCCAAAGTTAGGTATCAACGGTACCATGAAACTAGGCAGGTTGGGGCACGATTACTGGGCTGATTGTAAGCGGTCAAACGACGGCGGTGGGTGCACAATGCAGGTCTAACGGGGTGTGGGCGTGCACACACTCCGGAGCAGACAACCAGGGCACTAGGGACACCAGTAGTATAACCTATGTCTTCTAGTTTTGTGTCGGGGCTGCCACCATGGGTCTTGATACACCCCATGGTGGGACCAGCATAGGTATCTACAATTCTTGGGGGCCGTATGACACATGTTAACGCGAGTAGGAGCCGATCTTTAATAAGAATGGGGATCACTTCACCCTCACCATGGGGTGCCAGTTAGAATAAACTCGAGTAGGTGCAGAGATATAATATGGGTGTGATAGTACATTCGACACTTCCTTAGCCTGTGACACTTTCCTATTTTTAGTTTATATCCATCATATCCTTTTCTTATTCACATATTGAAGAGTTACTAGATTTACTCAGGCTTTATGTCTGACCCTATTTTCTTTTCGTCTTCTTTTCTTTCGTTCCCCCCCGGTCCACAGGGAGGAAACAGCTCAACTCAGTCAGGCTCTTTACAAGCACCAAGAACGTAGATGTATGATTTGGATCTTTCTTGCTCGGATAATGGCTTTGGATATCACTATGGGGATTTTTGTCACTTTATTTATGTTTTCATGCTTCTTTAATAATTAAGGCAGTTATGAGGTTGTAATGTTGAAAGTATTTTGAGACAATTATGGAAATCTTTGTTTGATACACGTATTGATGAAATAAAAGTTTGTTTGGTTTCCGCTGTTTACAATATGTGTATTTATATCTGTCTTGAGTTCATCTGTGGCTTTTACTTATAAACCTCCACCAAAGTTAAGGCATTCCCTTTGTGAGTGACCTTAATGGAGGTGTGGTGTTTCACTTGGTATCAGAGCATAGGTCTACCAGACAAGATAAAAGTTTTTGAAAATTGTTTTCAAAAAGAAAGTTTAAAGAAGCATTTTTTTTAGAAAAAAATGTTATATTAATAAAAAGACAAAATCCCCCAAAGCCATGTGCCTTATCTATCCTTCTCTATCCTTCGTTTTGAATTTTTCCCTTTCTGTTTCAGCATGTCTGGAGACCTTAACCTTCCGGAAGGAGTGACGATTCCCGGCTGGTTTAGGAGGTACTTAGAAGCAAGGGCCAATGGCACGGGCCCAACAGACATCCCTCCTCCAGTGGTCGCGGTTCCTCCTCCCCCTCCGCCTCCTCTTGGAAATGCCTTTGCAAAAACATGTAGAGACTTCAAGGCTATGGGTGGAAAAGACTTTTATGGGACAAAATCTTTTGTTGGAGCAAGAAACTGGTTAAAGGAGACTGAGGATTTGTTTGTCATCTTTGGAGTGGATGACAGGCAAAAGATACAACTTGCGGTATGGTTACTTAAGGATGAAGCTTCTTATTGGTGGGAAGTTACTAATGCTCAAAGGGCGGTGGAAACATGGGAAGACTTCAGGACAAGGTTTGAGATGCAATTCCTCTCCCAAGCCGAAAGAAGCCTGCAAATGGAAAACTTTCTAACTCTGAAACATGGAAGCATGACGATTAGGGAATATGTTAATCAGTTTAATCAGCGGGCCAGATTTGGGCTAGACTTAGTAAACACCCAACACAAGAAGGCACTTCGCTTCGTCAAGGGTTTGAATGAGCCTCTACACAGCCTTGCCATGACCCATGTATCCACGGGTGCGACTTATGAAAGCCTGGTGGACATGGCGTTGCTACACGAGGAAGACCACGACGAGAAAGAAACTAAGGGGGAAGAGAAGAAAGAAGGTCTACAAGCAAAGAAAACCGACTTCAAGAAAGGAGGAAAGAAAAATAAGCCCCATGAGAAGAGAAGGTGCAATTTCTGTGGCATTGTGAGCCATATATCAAAAGATTGCCGGAAAAGGAAGGCGAAGATGGGTGGCTGCTTCCATTGTGTAGAGACTGGGCACCAAGCTAAGGACTGCCCAAAGAAGAAAGGGCAGGGACAGAAAGCCGGATCCACTTCAGAGGGTCAGGTTCATGCGCTAGTGACACCTCAGTAGGAACGAGGTAGTAATATTTCTGTAGAAAGTGTAGTCTATCTTTATGATCATCCAGTTCGTACACTTTTTGACTTTGGCGCATCACACTCTTTTATTTCATCTTCCTTAGTAGAATCTCTGCATCTAGACACTAGTATGGTAGAAGATCCCTTAGTAGTTTCAAATCCAATTGGGGGCTCCGCTTACTTGTCAATGGTTTGTTTGGGTTTGAAAATCTCTATTCTCAGCGTTGAGTTTAGTTGTAGTGCTTTTGTTTTGGGCTTCTCGGGATATGGTTTGATCTTAGGCATGGACTGGTTATCCAGTAATAGTGCCATTCTTGACTGTAAGAAAAGAGTAGTTAGACTCTTGACTCGGCTTGGTAACACTCTAGAAATTTCTTGTAATCCCTTGAATGCTGTTATGCTTAGTTATCTAGAGTCGCTTGATGCTTCTGATGAGAATTTGCAATCAATTAGAGTAGTCCGGGAATATCCGGATGTCTTTGAGGAAGTGAAAGGCTTACCTCCGAGGCGGGAAATAGACTTCCGCATATATCTAGTGGATAACGCAAAGCCTGTAGCTTTACCTGTCAAACACATGGCTCCAAGGGAGAGAAAGGATCTCAGTAAGCAGGTTAAAGAACTTCTCGAAAAGGGGTTCATTAGACGGAGCATTTCGGAATGGGGTGCTCCAGTGGTGTTCGCAACCAAAGCAGACGGTTCGCTTCGCCTTTGCGTCGACTATAGGGAGTTAAACAAATTGACCAAGAAAAATAGGCACCCTCTTCCCCGAATCGACGATTTATTTGATCAGCTTGTAGGTGCGACGATCTTCTCCCAACTTGATCTGGCAACTGGATTCCATTAGCTAAGAGTAGCTGAAGACAGCATTGATAAGACAACGTTCAGAACCCCAGACGGTTTCTTCGAGTGGCTTGTCATGCCTTTCGGCTTGACAAATGCACCCTCTTATTTCGTAGACCTAATGAGCAGGGTGTTCAGACAATTCCTCAACAAATTTGTGGTTGTCTTCGTAGATGATATCTTAATCTTCTCAAAGAGTGAGGAAGAACATGCTCAGCATCTGAAAGAAACCATGGATACTCTCCATGCACATCAACTAAAAGCCAAATTCTCCAAGTGTCACTTCTGGAGAAAAGAAGTAAGGTTTCTTGGGCATATAGTGTCCAAAGAAGGGTTGGCTGTGGATCCCGCGAAAGTGGTGGCAGTACAAGATTGGAAGACACCAAGAAATGCAACCGAAGTTCGAAGCTTTCTTGGGCTAGCCGGTTTTTATCGAAAGTTTATTAGGGATTTCGCAAAAATCTCAGCCCCACTCACAAGGCTAACAAATAAGAATCTGGCATTCACTTGGGATTTGGACTGCGAGTTTGCTTTCCAACGATTAAAAAGGGCTCTCACAACAGCCCCGGTTCTAACTCTGCCTGATGGAAGCAAAATGTTCACAGTATACACGGATGCATGTGGAACAGGACTAGGCGTTGTCCTAGTGCAAGAAGGAAGGGTAGTAGCTTATGGCGGAAGACAATTGAAGGTTCATGAAAAGAACTACCCAACCCACGATCTTGAGTTGGCCGCCATTGTCTTTGCACTTAAGTCTTGGCGCCATTATCTCCTAGGTGAGAAGTTTGAATTATACACTGACCATAAATCGCTGAAATATCTCTTCTCGCAGAAGGATCTTAACTTGAGGCAGCAAAGATGGATGGAGTTCCGTGCCTCGTATGACTTTGAAATTTCCTATACTCCCGGAAAAGGCAACGTGGTAGCGGACGCGTTGAGCCGAAAGAAACTGACCCTAAGCCCTCTCTTTGTGGAAAGACAAAACTTGGAGTATATAGCCAGTTTCAACTTTAGGCCCTCCTCGGATTTTGTACCGGGATTGTTAGCATCTCTCGAAGTACGCCCTACTCTCTTAGACTCAATAGGGGCAGCACAACGTGAAGACCCTCAGCTTGTTGATGTGATTGATAAACTTATTAGGGGAGAGACTTCTAGTCACCTCAGTAGGTACGCCATCGATGATAAGGGTTGGCTGAGACGAGATGGAAGATTATGCGTCCCACAAGCAAGGGAGTTGACAAAGAAGGTTCTCGAGGAAGCGCATCATTCCAAGATGACTATACACCCTGGCGGTGATAAGATGTACAAGGATATAAAAAGGACTTTCTTTTGGAGCGGCATGAAGCAAGACGTGGCAGATTTCGTTTCTAAGTGCATGACCTGCCAACGGGTCAAGGCGGAACAAAAGAAGCCTGGAGGACTACTTCACCCTCTAGAGGTCCCACAGTGGAAGTGGGATAGCATTTCAATGGACTTCATTGATGGACTGCCTAGGTCGAGGAGAGGCAACACTAGAATTTGGGTAATAGTGGATAGGCTTACTAAAAGCGCCCACTTTATACCTATCAAGAGTAGGAGGACTGCCACATCTCTAGCATCTCTTTATCTCAAGGAAATAGTTCGACTCCATGGGGTACCCTCCAGCATTGTTAGTGACCGAGACCCTATCTTCACAAGTGAGTTTTGGCGGAGTCTGCAAGAAGCTGTAGGCACACAGCTATGTTTGAGTACGGCATATCACCCCCAAACAGATGGCCAGACGGAAAGGGTGAATAGAGTTTTAGAGGATCTTTTAAGACTTTGCATTCTTGACTTTGGAGGGACGTGGGAGGATCACCTTCCTTTAGTGGAATTTGCCTACAACAACAGCTACCAAGCTACTATCGGCATGGCACCCTTCGAAGCCTTGTATGGAAGACCATGCAAATCACCAACTTGTTGGTGGGAGTCTACAGATAAGCTTATACTTGGGCCAGACATGATTCGAGAAACTTCAGAGAAAGTGGACTTGATGCGTAGGAGAATGAAGACAGCCCAAGACAAACAGAAATCCTACGCCGACAAAAGAAGGACCGACATTGAGTTTGAGGTTGGGGACAGGGTTTTCCTTAAGGTATCCCCTTTAAGGAACGTCGTTCGCTTTGGATCCGCAGGAAAGCTAGCACCCAGATTTGTAGGACCGTTCCCTATCATCGAGAAGATTGGGAAAATGGCTTCTTGAGTAGATCTGCCTGAAAGATTGGCTGGAATTCACAACGTCTTTCACGTTTCTCATCTCCGGAAATGTCTACATGAATCAGCGGAAGTGGTGGAGCCAAGCATTCTAGAAGAAGCCGAAGTGGAACACAAAGCAACCGTGAGGAGAGTTCCAACTCGAATCGTAGGAACTGAAATCAAAAAGCTATGCAACCGCGAAGTAAAGCTCGTTAAGGTTCAGTGGAGCGACGCCGAGGAAGACGCGACTTTGGAAACTGAGGATAGAATACGCGCGGCATACCCTTTTCTTTTTTAGGGTACATCTTTGACCTCTCTTTTTTCTTAAGTTGTGCTTGTATCTATCTTTTTAGGTATATCTCCTCGATATTATCCTTTATCCTTAGGTAGAAACCCCTTTGGATGTAAACATGTATTTGAAACATGTTATGGTTGATGGCTGCAAGTGGTTGCTAGTGGTTGCTCGTGGATGCATATACACACACAACCTAGGTCTTAGATCGGCTCAATCACTTCATACTGCATATGCATATATGTATTCTTATTTGTATATGGTTGTAAACTTGATATGCTGTCATATGGTCGTTGCATTTGTATGAATAGTTGTGCACTCATGTAGAATTATGAGTAGGAAGAATTTGCATACATAATGGATTCATGACACTTACATGATTCGCATTAAGGAGGTCAACTAAATCAGTAGACCGCCCGATTTCTGCATTAGATAAGGACATGTACACACACTATGCATATGATCATGAAGCATTAGAAGTCTTTTAAGGACAGTGGATGCCTGTGTTTATTGGTTGAGTAGATGGACTGTTGGATGGTAGGATATACATTTGAAGATTTCTGGGACGAAATCCTTTTAAGTGGGGGAGAATGTAACACCCGGTGAATTCTATAACGTTAAGCTTCACGAATTTAAGTATAATTAATTATAAATGATGAAATCAAAGGAAATGGGTTACGCCATTGCGTTCGTCTCGAAATTCTGCTTGAGATAGAGTTCAAGTTTGCGTAAAACGGATATCGTATGAAGAAGATATGGACGAACGAAGTTGGACGAAAAACCAGAAAACGGGTCAGAATGCACTGGCGCACTTGGGAAGTGCGCCAGAACAGAAATGAACTAGCGCACTTGGGAAGTGCGCCATTACATTTTTGGCCTGGCGCACCTGCCAAGTGCGCCCAGGTCAGAATGACCTACTGGTCAGGTCTTGGCTGGCCTGATCAGGGCCTGGTCGAATTCTGATGCTTGGCTGAGTCACTAGGGCTTACGTGTCACCTTTTGAGTGGCTCTTTGAACTTTGTATGGTCTAGATTCCTCCTATCTTCATCCGACGGCTCAAAACATTTTAAAATTCTATAAATACAACTCAAACCTAACCCTAAACTCACACAAATAATAGAATACAATAGCCGTCATGCTGCTGGAGAGGAACTAGGAATGGCCGTCAATTAAAAAGCCTAGAGACAAGCCAACAAGCCAAAGAGACGAATCAAATTAAAAGAAGATCAAAGCTTAGTCAAATCATTCAACGCAACTTTGCTACCCAAAGAAGAGCATCTCCAAATCAGAATAACAGAAATCAGAAAACAAGAATTCATCACACGTTGTAAGTATAGTAACCTTTCAAATATGAATAAAAACTGTGATGTGATTCGATGTATATGAAAATAGATTGTGTTATTATTCTATGTATTGTGATGGTTCTATCATGACTTATGTATTGATGTTTGTGGCATAAAATTGATTGATGCAAGTCTATTGAACGATTGTACTTGCAAGTTTGTGGCGAATATTAGAATTTGGTCATTTTATGGCGATGGCATGGACTATGTCTAAGTTGGAATTTATGTAAACATGTTATAGACCTTTTTGTTCCCAAACCTATGATATTGTTCTTATGTTTATTTGCAAGTATAATTAGATCTATGTTTCATAAACTATGCAAGTTCATTTGCAAGTATAATTGGACCTACGTTTCATCAAGTATAATTAGATCTATGTTTCATAAACTATGCAAGATTTTGTTTATTTGCAAGTATAATTGGATCTATGTTTCATAAACTATGCAAGATTTTGTTTATTTGCTAGTATAATTGGATCTATGTTTCATAAACTATGCAAGTTCATAGGCTATATGATTAGATGTTAAAATCGTACATTTTGGTGAACATACATCATGCTAGTCTTGTGTTTGACATTATGCCAAATTAAACATGTTTAAAACACAAGTTTGTATAGCCTAAACTATGCCATCTCATATGTCACCTACTTAGTTATATTTTGATTTGAATGCAAGTTCACATGACCCATCATTTATGTTAGTATCGCTGAATTGCAAGTTCATGCGCCACACACCCTTATATGTTGAAAAATATTACATGTTCTTGATTTCCCCTTTTTATACGCTTATAAGGTTGGGCTGAATTGTGTCGAGCCCAACACTTGCTATAACATTGCGAACGTATAAACGGGGGTAATAGCGTTGGGTGTAAAACATGAAAATATATGTTGGCATGTTTGGCACATGCCAATGACAATGACATTTAAAGCGGTATGAATTAATATACCCAAAAATAAAAGATATGACATTTACATATATATTTGAGAAATAATAAAATATGTAAATTTAGAAAGCACGACATGCTTAACCCGAGGTTGGATTGAGTTGTGATGTAAACCTGCCCGGAACCGCCCGACTGTCCAGTAGTCACAACAATACCTATCCAATGTGGGTGATTAAGCATTGAGCCCAATAAGGACCCGAGGTTAGACTGAGCTACAGTGTAAACCTGCCCGGAACCGACCGGCATATCCAGTAACCGTAGCAATACCTGTCTAATGTGAGTGGTCTGGTGCTCCTAAGAGGCTAAGGACAGATGGTAGGGTTAAGTCAACTATAACACTTAACCAATTTCAACATGTTAACAAGAATTGATGGGTGGGGTTAGGTAAATACAGACACTTAATCACTTAACATGTTTGACTAGAAAATCCTGGTAACGAGGGACCCGTTTCAGCAATAACCCAAAGTTAGGTATCAACGGTACCCTGAAACTAGGCAGGGTGGGGCACGATTACTAGGCTGATTGTAAGCGGTCAAACGACGGCGGTGGGTGCACAGTGCAGGTCTAACAGGGTGCGGGCGTGCACACACTCCGGAGCAGACAACCAGGGCACTGGGGACACCAGTAGTATAACCTATGTCTTCTAGTTTTGTGACGGGGCCGCCACCATGGGTCTTGATACACCACATGGTGGGACCAGCATAGGTATATACAATTCTTGGGGTCCGTATGACACATGTTAACGCGAGTAGGAGCCGATCTTTAATAAGAATGGGGATCACTTCACCCTCACCATGGGGTTCCAGTTAGAATAAACTCGAGTAGGTGCAGAGATATAGTATGGGTGTGATAGTACATTCGACACTTCCTTAGCCTGTGACACTTTCCTATTTTTAGTTTATATCCATCATATCCTTTTCTTATTCACATATTGAAGAGTTACTAGATTTACTCAGGCTTTATGTCTGACCCTATTTTCTTTTCGTCTTCTTTTCTTTCGTCCCCCCCCCTCAGGTCCACAGGGAGGAAACAGCTCAACTCAGTCAGGCATTTTACAAGCACCATGAACGTAGATGTATGATTTGGATCTTTCTTGCTCGGATAATGGCTTTGGATATCACTATGGGGATTTTTGTCACTTTATTTATGTTTTCATGCTTCTTTAATAATTAAGGCAGTTATGAGGTTGTAATGTTGAAAGTATTTTGAGACAATTATGGAAATCTTTGTTTGATACACGTATTGATGAAATAAAAGTTTGTTTGGTTTCCGCTGTTTACAATATGTGTATTTATATCTGTCTTGAGTTCATCTGTGGCTTTTACTTATAAACCTCCACCAAAGTTAAGGCATTCCCTTTGTGAGTGACCTTAATGGAGGTGGGGTGTTTCATTTTGGATCAAATTTTCCAAGATGGTAAAATAAAGCACTTAGAACCAAAAACTTTGAAGTATGATATATTTGGCTTTCTTTGATTAAATAACTCATACGATGTATTCTTTGTGAGAGGTCGAATGGATACATGATTCAAAACATAACACACAGTTGCAACAGCTTCTGCCCAAAAATATTTTGGTAAGGTTGATCCATTTAATAATGTTCTCGCACATTGTTGTAAAGTCCGATTTTTCCGTTCTACAACTCCGTTTTGTTGTGGAGTTCTAGGAAACGAAAAATTATGATATATACCTTTCTTCGTACAAAAATGTTCAAATTCATTATTTTCGAACTCTCTGCCATGATCACTTCTTATATTCTTAACCTTAAGCCCTTTTGATTTTTGAATTCTCTTGACAAAGGATTTGAAATGATTAAAATTGTCACTTTTGTTTTTAAAGAAAATCACCCAAGTATAACGAGAGTAATCATCAACAATTACAAACACATATCGACTATGATTTATTGACTGAACCTGTGTTGGTCCGAGTAAATCCATATGTAATAGCTCAAGTGGTTGTAACATTGATATGACTTTCTTGGATTTGAATGACGATTTAGTCAATTTCCCTAATTAACATGCATCACAAATATTTTCAACCGTAAAGCTCATTTTGGGTAGTCCTCTAACTAGGTCATTTTTGGCTATCTTGTCGATAGTTCTGAAGTTTATAGGACAGAAACGTTTGTGCCATAGCCATGGATCATTATCATTTGCTACAAGACACATGTATGAATTATGATTGATGTTCAAATTCAGAATATAAATATTTCTGTATCTATATCCTTCAAAAACTAAATTACGATCTTTATCTAAAATACTACATTTGTTATTCGAAAAGGTAATGGTAAAACCTTTGTCGCATAGTTGACTGATACTAAGTAAATTGTGTTTTAAATTTTTAACTAGCATGACATTAGTAATAAGAGGTAAGTTAGATGTACCACAATTTCTCACATCACCTTTGCCGATGATATAGCCTTTTGAATTATCTCCAAAAGTGATAGAGCCACCATCTGAATAAGTGATATTTGTCAATAAGCTCTTGTCTCCAGTCATATGTTTCGAGCAACCACTGTCCAGTATCCACTTTCCTCTTTTCTTAAGTGGGACCTGCAAAATATAAAATTAAGTTCATGGTACCCACCTTTTCATAGGGTCCTAAGAGTTAGGTCTTAGGAGTCCAAACCCATACGGGTCCGGTATCCCCTTTATATAAATAATTGGAATTACGATGCATAGTATTCAAAAAATTCTGAATATATTTGTTCCTAATCAAATTATTATTTGTTTTAGGAACCCATATTTTTATAGTCTTGACAATTTTCTTTTGAAATTTCATAACCGGTTTTGGTTTGGAATATAATAAACTAAGATTTTTCTTAGCTTTAGTTTCTTGTACTATTTTCTTTTTTCTTTTTCTTTTATTGCCAAGATGTTTCTTGATATCTTGTTTCTTATATCCCAAACCTTGTTTATTCGTAGAAGATTGTGAACTTTCAATAATTTTTGTCAAATTTTCTCGACCTTTGTTGAAGATAGAAACATTTTGAGTGATGTTGTCTAACTTAGTTTGTAAACTAGTTTTTTCTAGGTCTAGAATTTTGACTTTTGCCTTAAGCTCATGATTTTCAGTAGTAAGAGCATTATTTTTCTCTTTTTGAGTTTCAATTTCTGACTTAAAAGAGATAATTGAGAATCAATATTAGATGATGATTCTTGAACTTTTTCAAGTTCCTCTTCTAATATTTTCTTTTCGTCATTTGACATATCTCGTTCAAACTCCGCTCTACTTAAATCTGCTTGAGCTTGTTTGCATTGTCATTTCATATCTTTAAATTTAAATATTAATTCAGCATTTATATCAAGAACTTCTTCGAAAGAAGGAATTTGTACCTCATCTTCTGTTGCCATGAAACATACATTAGCTTGTTCATTGTCTGAGTCATTTTCACTATCATATGAAGACGAGTCTGAATCATCCCATGTTACTGAGAATGCTCGTTTCTTTGACTTATCTTTCTTGTATTTGAATTTGTCATTTTCTGACTTTTTCTTTTGCTCCGGACAATCCTTTTTGCATATGTTCCTTTTTGTGACAATTGAAGCATTATATATTTGATGATGATGGTTTGTTTGAACCGAACTTCTTTTTGTTGTATCGACTAGCTTTTCGTTGCTTTAAGAATTCTTGAATCCTTTTGTAATGAATTCTAGATCTTCATCTTCGGAATTTGAGATGTCTTCATCTTTTTCAGCATGAAAAGCAACATTTTTCTTTTCTTCTTTTTGTTCTTTTCTAGCCTGCAAGTTAGCTTCATAGGACATAAGATTTCCTATCAATTCATCTGGCTTCATGATGGAAAGATCATTAGCTTCTTCTATTGCTAATACTTTTCCTTCCCATTCATTAGTCAGAGAATGTAGGATAGTTGAAACTACATCAAAATCAGAATATTTTTGCTCAAATCCGATAAGTGCATGATGAATGGTTTGAAGCCGTGAATACATCTCATTGATTGTTTCATTTGGCTTCATTTTGAAATTTTGAAATCAACTTTTTAACAAAGCTATTTTTGCTTGTTTAACCTTGTTAGTACCTTCTTGAGTGGTTTTTAGCGTTTGCCAAATTTGATATGCAGTGGTACAGATACTAACACGGTTATATTCATTTTGATCTAATGCACAAAACAACATATTTATTGCTTTTGCATTTACAACTGCTGTCGTTTTCTCAGCTGGTGTCCATTCTGAATACTCAATTGTTGGATTCACTATTTCTTTTTGAGTAGCATTCCAAGCATCATAACTAGTTGATTGCATGTAAAAAGCCATATGTGTTGCCCAATAGCTATAGTTAATACCATTGAAGAAAGGAGGTATTTGTGTCGATTGACCTTCAGTGTAAGTGGTGTTAGTGCTACTACTTGGGTTATTTGCCATATTACTAGAATATATCAAATAACTGTGTTACGGTTATAAGATGACCGTGCTCTGATACTAATTGAAAGTGTGTGCGTGTACTTGCCAAGTAATATAGTACACTCGGATCGTGTAATATGGGATAACACACAACTATCTGTCTAATACAATGGTTATGTAAATAAATATGAAATAGAATAAGATCTCACAGAAGCAGTATCTCAGATAAGTAAATGCAGTAAAAGGGAAAAAATCACACCAGGGATTTTTATACTGGTTCGGAGCACCATCCTACGTCCAGTCCCAGACCTCTTTCTGGATTTTCACTAATCAACCACCTCGCTTCAGCCAGAGGAACAGGTTCACAATATCCGAACCGCCGAACGGTATTTCACGCCTCTCACAACACGAGGACCTCACAACTTGCCTCTCACAACATGGAGGACTTCACACAAGATGAGTAGACTTGTAATTTGACAATGTGTGTTCTTAATAACACGAATTTGTCAATTCTTGTACAACCTTCCTATAATCTTATCCTCAAATAGAATTTGAATTTGTGAAGATTTGGAAGATGATATCGTGTTTGAATCAAAAGAATAGTATGTAGATTCTAGGATTCAACAGCGATATTATGAGCGTTTAAGTGCTTTGAATAATCAAGAACGAAATCAACAATAGATAGAATAAATAGAAAGAATTCATTGTTTTGAATTGATGATTTCATGTTGTTTTTATAGAAGATAAATAGTTGCAATCATTGGTGAAGAGAAGTATTGAATAGAAATGATTTTTGATGAAAGCAAAAGGAAGCAACCATTGATGAATGAAGATGTCTGTACGAAGAGTTTCTTTCAGTTCAAAAATCGGTCGACATGTCAAAAATAACCAGTAAACTAATATTTGAATATATATATATATATATGTTATATATACGTGTGCACGTTCATTGTGCATTTTTGCCCAGAAACGGTCGACCGCCTATATTGAAACTGGTTGACCTATTTCTGGCAATATGCACAATAAATGTGCATTCATATATATATACATATACATACATACATATATATATATATATTCAAAACACTGAGGTATATAATTATTTGAGAACAGATTTTAACAGTTATAACACAATTAAATCACTAAATAATCAATCTCTAACTTTCAATACCATTGAATCTCTTCTTTTTGTCGATAATGAAACTTCTTCTCGTCGTTAATCAAAATGCCATGAATCCTTGATTCAACAGGTTTTATGAAACTTTCTTCTTCCGCTGTAAATTTAATTTCTTATGTCTTGTGAAATCTTAGTATCTATGATGATTTATGTCTTTATACCTATAATGCTCCATACCTTCTTAATGAAATCCTCATATGTGTGACATTAAGGAATGCGGGGTGTTACAGTTTGCGTGATGTTCACTTTCAGATTGACTCGGGTATAGTCTCCAGCTTCTAGTATTCATGTCTTTTGCTCCTCCCCATCTTTTTCTATGTGTTTGTCTTTTTCTTCTTCATGTTGTGTGTTTGTTTTGTTGTTACACCCGTTTCTTTTGTATTCTTGAAGCTATGATTTCCTTCTGGTTCCGATTGTTTGTACTTCTTTGGTGTACCAATAAAATGGTTTGGGACCACTCAACTCGTCGGCCATGCAAAAAAATATAGTCTATCTAGTGATGTACAAATATTTACCATTCTCATATCCTATAAAAACCAAATTACGTAATTACAATGGAGTGTTACTTATGCAATTGAGAACAATTTGTATGTCACTTATGCAATTAGGAGCAAATATCAGAAAGGTAATTAACGTTCTCATATTTTTCATGCATGACCCATTTTAATTCCCTTATTCAATTTCTTTATCGATTCTTCGTCATTCAACAACTACAAAAACCTAGCCATGATTTTCATTATCCTTCCTCATCTAAATCATCATTCCATTTAATATAAGCACGAATTATAGTGCACAGCTTTATCTATGTGAGCCTAAGGTATGATACTAAACCTTTTGTAATTGGTTGTTTGATTAATTTGTGTTTCTTTGTATGTTTTTTATTTCTATATATTTATTCCAGATTTATAAAAATATCTGTTTGATTTCAAGTATGTTACTAATTTTTATCTTTCTTATTATTGGTTGATTGATTTATGTTTCTTTATATATTGTTTTCATTTTTGTTTTTTCTAATCTAGAACATAGAATAGTATTTCTTATATTGATTTCTGCATGCTACCTTTTATTGTTCTTGTTTAATAGATATATTTAGATCTTTTTACACATGATTTCAACACCAACTATTGATGTTTATCCTCTACATTTTCATAATGTCAAAATGCAAGAAAACATCTCTACGGACATGGTGTAGAAAACATACCTATAATGATTAGTTTTCCACTTACGCACATTTAGAATTCCTTACAATATGAGAATAAGTGCACCTTTTTTAAATGGTTATAAACTAGGTGCATGATTTTTTTCCAATTTCGGAAACTTTCTGCTATATTGTAACTTTCATCTTTTAAGTGAAAAGGCAATTAGTGTATGTGTAACGTGGATTACATGTATAAAAGATAAGTTTACATACTAATGGACATGCCTTCTGATGATACAATATAACATTACCTAATGAAGTGACAAGGAATTACTTGTTGTTGATTTGGATATAAAGATAGGCAAATTTAATTTGAGAAATCTTTTATATTATTAGACTAAAGTAAAGTTACCAATAGGTTTAGATAGAAATCTACGATAAGAGTTAAGGAAATAATTTTGGTATTTTATCAATCCTCCTAATATTCTTCATAACTTGAACGATTAATGTAATTAAATCAACTTTCTTGCAAATCATTAAGATGATAGAACTAATAAAATATTCTTGTCCACTATTTGCACTCATACAAATGTGATAAATCTATGTGATTTTTATGTGCTTCGATAAAGCAATAGAGCGTTGATTATATTTTTTTATTGAGAAAAGAAAAAGATCATTAAATTGTAAAATACGGGATATAGACATCAGATTTTTTTTTTTGTAAATTGTGATGTACTTGATTTCAATCTTGTTTTAATTAGCCGATGTTTTAGGTGTTTTAAACATCAATTTTTTGAGTTTCTCGTGATGCATATAGTTTTTTTGTACATCACTTATTTGATAATAAACCGATGTCTTTTTAATTATACACATAAGTTTACAATAACTATATGATGCAAACAACTGAAACTAACATCACATAAAAAATGAAAATGATGTCAAATAGCAAAAACCATATAACTTTCATATGTACGTAATCCCAAAAATCAAAACAAAACCCAATTAGATCATCTGGCCATGACATTCCAAGAAATACACAAATAATTTATCTATATTACTCTTTTTTCAACCATTCCAATCTATAAACGTCCAAGATTAATCTATTTTTCAACCATACCAATCCAAAAACATCCAACAATTATCCACTTAACTCCAACATTTAAAACATTCTTAACAACCTAGTCATGAATCTACATAAACAAAGTACATTACTTCCCTACCTTTCAAGTCAAAATCAAGCTTAAAAGCAACATTACATTTTTACTTAGATGAATTCATAAGATGATAAAAAACTTTACATTTTTCCCTATATGAATTCGAGATCCTCATGGCGAACATCAACAAACTCTTGCATCATGTAGGATTTCCTTTTCTTGTCACCCAGTAAAAGTCAAATTAGAAAAATATTATACATTCGTCTGAATATCTTGCTATTTTTCAATCAAATTATATAATAGGTTACCTTAGTAGTAAGACATTTTCTTGTCCGAAATGATAGCGCGTCACAAGTAGCTGAATTTACTACTATATGATTGTTTAAGAGATCCCCATTCAAATAATAATAAGGGAAAATAATAAAAAGGTGAGTTGTTTCAATCAACAAGAAAAAGAAGTTGGACTAGTAAGTAGGACAGATTAACTAAAGTTCAAAATACTTACTACATGGTTCTTAATTTTAAGAACTCTGTTTTTTCTTCCTGTTTGAGCGCTGAAAGATTTGATTGCGCTATGTAAGAAAATGTAACAATGTCAGTAATGCATAAGTCATATGTTCCATAATAAAAAAATAGCTAAAATGAATCACATTCTTATAATACAAATATATTACATTGATAATGCCTTTTCTATTGTAGAAAAATATGCCTGATGAGATAAAGGATTTAGAATGTAAATGCCACCATCCCATATTATGAATAAAATCTAGTGTTGGCTATTTTTATTAGAAAATATACAAAGGATAGAGTTTGCAAAAAAAATTGCCTAAAAATCATAATATATATTGTATCAACACTTATTCTTGCTTATGTGGCATTAAGAATAGGCGATCGAGATTGCCCTCTCTCAACCGATTAATAACGTAAGTTTTAAATTCATTATTGAAGGCAAATGTCGCTCGTGGATCAACAATGGAAAACAACACTAAATCGTTACTCTTACGAACCAAAGTATGCAAGTACCTACGTATAAATATGAAATAGCTAACCAACATATCTATGTGTCTAGGATGACAATAAATTAAGATTAAAAATATAATTACGACATATATGCAGGTATTGCAGCTTGCCCCCAATCATGTCAAACTCTAACAAGGCGATTAGATTCTAACACAAAATGTATATCATATTCCCAGCTGACTTTGGCTTCACAAAGAATTAGTATTGGGGTCCTAGTAACTAGCATAAATGTTTTCTCATGTTTATACAACATCCTGAAATAGCTAGGCACGTTTTTTATTGGCCTGTTTTGGTGAACACAATCTGCAATCTTAGCAACTCATATCTTCCTTTTGACTGAGGCAAATCTTTCTCTTTGTTTGTAGAGGTACAACCGGCTCCACAGTCGCCTCCATAGTTGGGAAGATTATCAAGTCCCGAGGCCATGCTAAGTGAGCGCCAAGTGCTTCGTGGACCATCTTTATTTCACCGGCTATCGGCATGAGAACCAAATCATCCCTTTTGATGAAACCATCCACCACAACAAGAACACAACCAGGCTGCAATGGCACTCCATGTACTGATTTATTCAGTTCTGGCTCATCAAAACTCCTTTTAAACGCAACCTTTTTCTAATGCTTTCCGCTGCTAGCTCACATGATCATGGACGCTACAGCCATAAAGAATAACTAAAATTAAAAATATAGTTTGTATGGTATTGTTTGCACTAGAATATACAAATATACTACTTAATTTTTCTTTTTTATCAAATGGATGGGGGTCAATAGAAACACAATCATCCTCCACCAATAACTTTCGCAATTATAGGTTTTACCTTTGTTCCTTCTTGAAGCACTTGTTGGTAGCTTGTTGTGTCGGATAACATTAGAGAAGGCATATTCGATTGATCAATCAATGCCTTTAGAGCACCAATATGCGCCATATAATCTTGCTTGGTTGTCTCAACTCCTCGTACAACTGTCGATCGCGGGCCCACAACTCGGCCTTTGTGATTCGATTCCTCTTCCTCTTTGGCGAAGTAAAGAACAATTTAAGGGTGATAAAGCCTCCAACTCTTCGTACCTTACCGAATACTCAGGAGTTTCCAATGTCGCACTTAAGACATCTTCACTTCTGAACAATCGGATTCACTTTTTTTCTATAACGCATCCTGTCAACATCATTCAAATTCCAATAAATTATATATATATATATATATATATATATATATATATGTTAAGGTAGGGCTAAATTGTGGGTATAAAATTTAATGTAATTCATTGTGTGTGTCAACTAGTTACAAACATGTTTCACAATGATTTTCTTAATAATGCATGCTTCAGCATATAAAAGTAGAAATATAATAGTATATATTTGACAAAATAGAAAAAACTGATAAGTACATTTATATCGCTTTTTTTTTCATTTTTGTGAACAATGCAAAAAATG
Organism: Allium sativum; assembly: GCA_030737875.1. Taxonomy (NCBI): domain Eukaryota; kingdom Viridiplantae; phylum Streptophyta; class Magnoliopsida; order Asparagales; family Amaryllidaceae; genus Allium; species Allium sativum. The sequence goes on from CM060920.1 coordinate 14,258,258, forward strand.
TATAACAATGAACTGATTTCGGGAATTAATGTTAACAAATGCTTTCAATTTTGGCATTTATCTTCACTAGCTCTTCATCAATCTTCTCCTCCTTTTGGATACGAGCTTTTTTCCATAAAATTGCCCGATCAGGTAATTTCCCGGGCTCGAATTTCCCTTCCTTTACCAGTTTGAAATGTATAAACATTTAAATCCATCAAAAACAAAAAGTAAAATAAAATTGATAGGTTCTTACTTCTTCTACTTGCAAACTAATATAACCCTTCCTTGAAAAACGGCGAGGATATTTCCGCATACTTACTCTCTCACTCTTCTCCTTACGTAATGACTGCAGGAAAAAATTAAAATAATTAAATTTACAAGTTTAAAAGTATTATTATATAATACTGCAAACACCTAAATAATTTTTTTTACACAAAATCAAGATTAGTAGTAAATTAAGAAACAATAGCTAAGTTATCTTGCATACCGGCCATTTCTCAGGGGTCCCCTCTACAACAAAATTCTTCCAAGCCTTCTTACTCATAAATGCATACTTTTTTGGAGGTTTCTTTAATTTTTTTCCTCTGTGCAAGGTATGTCAATGCATGATCATAAGTTAACTTAGTTTTAAATTGTCTCCCATTCGTCACTACAAACTTAACACCATCGATTCACTTTCAGGAGAGAGTTTGAATGTACCCTAAAGACCAATATGAAATCATATGGTTGGATAACTGTAATGGCCCAAATTTCCGTACCCTTTGAGTCGACTAGTCACACAATACGTTGAACCCAAATTGCACAAAAATACGAATCATCAATAGAAAGAAGGTAGAGGGTGAGAAGTCGAAAGGAAGAAAATCTAGAATAGAAGAAAATGAAGAACACAAATCTCATAGCAGAACGAAAAAAATATATTAAATAACATAACTTTTGAAATACAAATCGGTAATTGTATGTACATACCATTATCAGAGAAAAACAGATATCTCTGGAACAGTTATAATCACCTGTTTACAAATACAAACATAGTACACAGCGAAAAATATGATAGTCTACAGCTAACTGTTGAAGCCTCCTGTTTCAACCTTCTCAAAGTGAATTTGTAAAATCTTGACTACTTGACTGCCCATTTAAATTTGGACACCCAAAAGTTTAGGGAAAACAAAACAAAATAAACTCTGGGTCAGCCATGGGACTTGTAACACCCCGCGAATTCTATAACTATGAAATTCACAAATTAAAGTATAATTAATCTGAAATCAAAGAACTAAGGGAAACGGGATACGCCATTGCGTTCGTCTCGGAAAAATACGCGAAATAGAGTCCGAGTTTTCGAAAAACGGAGTCCGTATGAAGAAGATATGGCCTTCGAAAGTTTTTAAATTAAGTTTAAAATTCAAACAGAATAAAATAGCTCAGAAAATCAAATTTAAATTCCAAAATGGGGCCCGATGGGCCAGGGCGGAAAAACACCCGCCTAACGCACCCAGGTCGACTGGGTTGTCGACCTGGTCTAGCCAGGTCGACAGGGCTGTCGACAGGGCTGTCGACAGGCATGTCGACCTGGTCCAGAGCCAGGTCGAACCCAGCCCAACCTAGCTGGCCTATTTTATGTTGGTCGGTTTTCTGTAGTCTGCTTTGTCATTAGGGCTAGGTGGCAGGCTCTAATTGGTCTCTCTTTCGTATGAATGGCTACGATCAAACCAAGCAACATCAATGGTCCTAATCAGTTCATAAACCCTATAAAAATGACCCTAGACTCAACCTAATCTATTCATTCAAAAATAAGAACAAAGCCGCCATGTTGCTGAGGAACGACTAAGAGTAGCCACCAATTGGAGAGAGGATTAGGAGGCAAATTCTAAAGCATCAAGCAACCTAAACAAATCAAATCAACAAGGAATCGCATCTTCAAATCCTTAAATTTGAGAATTCGCCACGCAATTGTAAGTAGAGTATTACTTTGGTATGAACAAATAACTGTGTTGGTTTGTATATTTGATTTGTGGCGATAAAGTAATTCATATTTGTGCGTTACTATGATTCTTATCGATTTGGAATATTGTATACGTTTGGATATTCTCGAATTATGTTATTCATTATGAAAAACTACATGTTTGCGGTAGTTTTATGCAAGTATACGTTTGGAATATTCGCAAATTATGTAATCCATGTTGAAGCTACATGTATGTAGTTGATTAATTGAAATTCATGCAAGTTTGGGGTTTTGCTACTATGCCATCATAATGTATATTTTGTACAAAAATCATTTTGTACGTAATTGGAACAAATTTGGGTTATTATAGTTCATATGAAACTATGTTGAAATTTTGGCATCATGATCTATGTATTAAGCCATGCTTTTGTACTAGAAAACCTATTTGCAAACTTATGAATATGACTAGGCTATGATTGATATTTTGCATAATTGAAATCCATGTTAGGTCTATATTGTTAACAAGAATTATATGATGACATGTGTGGCACATAGCTAGGTTAGATTCAAAAATCCCTTTTTGCAAGTTGCATGACTAAAGTGAAAATCATGATTTCATGTTAGAAATATTTATGCCATGGGTATGTGAAAAGATTTAATCATGACTAAGTTGAACTATACTTTTGTGTTAGTAACAAAAGTAAACACCTTTGTAAACATGTAGTAATCTTATGAACATGATTTGCTTATGTTTGACATTATGCCTGAATAAAAATATAGGGTTATGTTGTAGTTAAGCCTATGTGTCAATAGTGATATTCTTAACTTAACTACAAGTTTACATGGTTTGATTCATGTCACTTATGCTTTATGACCAAAGTATATGTTACTACTATGCAAGTACACCAATTTCTATTTTGTAGTTCCAACGTCACATTGCAAGTTCATGCGTTCACATTCCCCCTTTTTGTGTATGTAATCTCGCTTTAAGCCTCCCCTTTTCGCATGGCTAAGTTGGGCTTAAAAAGGGCTAAGCCCAACATATATATAATAAACGGACGTGTTAAACGGGGGAAAATAACATTGGGTTAACTTAATTAATAAATGAAAACATAAAGTAGAAGGGCCCAAATTCAAGTATGGGTTGGGCCCATGATTGGTGTAACCTTTACACCATTAACTTAGTAATGGGCCGCAAATATTTACATATAAGAAAATAAAGAAGAAAGACAAAATATGTGAATGTAGAACATACGATGTGTTTAACCCGAGGTTGGATTGAGTTGTGATGTAAACTTGCCCGGAACCGCCCGGCTGTCCAGTAGTCACAACAATACTTATCCAATGTGGGAGGTTAAACATGGAGCCCAATAAGGACCCGAGGTTAGACTGAGTTGTGGCGTAAGACTGCCCGGAACCGACCGGCAACAGGCAGCCACAACAATACCTGTCTAATGTGAGAGGTCAAGGCTTTAATAAGACAATTAAAGCGGAGTCAGGATTGTTAGGATTAAGTGGACTAAAGGCTTAATCAAAATGGAACATGCTAAACTAAACGGACTGGTGGGGGTTAGGTTAGAAAACACTTAACCAACTTAGCATGTTGGCTAGAAATAGAAAACCTAGTAACGGGGGACCCTTTTCAGCAGTAACCCTAAAAGGTGTATCATGATACCCTGAAACTAGGCAGGGTGGGGCACGATTACTGGGCTGATTGTAAGAGGTCAAATCGACGGCGGTGGTGTAGCAGTGTAGGTTCTAACGGGGTGCGGGCGTGCACACACTCCGGCGCAGAAAAATAAAGCACTGGGCACCAGTAGCATACCTGTGCATTCTAAGGTTGTGTCGGGCCGCCGCCATGGGACTTGATACACCCCATGGTGGGACCAGCATAGGTAACTACAACATCGGGGGCCGTAAGACACATGTAACTATGCGAGTAGGAGCCGATCATTATAGAATGGATCACGTCACCCTGATTATGGGGTGCTAGTTGGAAAACTAGTTTATATGGGTTCAGAGGTTAACATGGGGTACGATAGTATATTCGACCCTAGACAACTTAACCAAGTTATAGTGCTTTCCCACTTCTTGTTTATACTTATCATACCCAGTTCTTTATTCATAGACAGAATAGTACTAGACTTACTCAGGCTTTATGTCTGACTCTACTTTTCTTTCGTCTTCTTTTCTTCCGTTTCCCCCCCCCCCCCCAGGTCCACAGGGAGGGAACACTGCAGCTTGACCAGTCTTAACATCCAGCTTGAAGAAGAGAAATGTATTGCTTGGACCTTTTCGTTTTGAACTATGGCTTTGGACAACCACTATGGGGCTTTTGCAGTTTATCTATGTTTTATTTATGCTTCTTTAAATAATGTAATCAAGACAGATTATGAAAGTATTATGTTATGTTTTTGGAAAGGATGTAAGACAATTATGGTGATGTTGTTGTAACACGTATTTGAAATAAAAGTTCTTGTTTTTCCGCTGTTTACAAATATGTGTTCTTATATCTGTCTTGTATATCTGTGACTTATACTTATAAACCTCCACCAAAATTAGGGCATTCCCTTTGAGAGTGACTCTAACGGAGGTGGGGTGTTTCACTTGGTATCAGAGCATAGGTTTACCAGATAAGATAAAAAGTTTTGAAAAATTATTTTCAAAAAGGAAATTTAAAGAAGCATTTTTAAAAGAAAAATATTATATTATTTTAAAAAAAAAGGCAAAGTCCACTCCCCAAAGCCATAGGTATTATCTCTTATCCTTCGTTTTGAATCTATCCTTTTTGTTTCAGCATGTCCCAAGAACTTAACTTGCCGGAAGGGGTGCCAATACCTAGTTGGTTTAGACGGTTCTTAGAAGCAAGGGCCACTCAGCCAGGTCCTACCGTTCCTCCTCCCCCAGCTGAAGGAAATCATCCAGCTGCAGCAGCACCTTTTCCTCCACCTCCTCCACGGGGAAACACATTTGCTAAGATATGTAAAGATTTTAAAGCTATGGGAGGAAAGGATTTCCATGGAACTGAATCCTTCGTGGCAGCTAGGAATTGGCTGAAAGAAACTGAGGACCTATTCATCATCTTTGAGGTAGAGGATAGACAAAAAGTACAATTGGCAGTGTGGCTATTGAAGGGCGAGGCTTCCTACTGGTGGGAAGTCACTAATGCTGAAAGACCAGTGGAGACATGGGAGGACTTTAGGGCAAGGTTTGAGACTTAATTTCTCTCAGATGCGGAAAGAAGTTTGCAGTTGGAAAAATTCTTATTTCTTAAGCAAGGGGACAAGACAGTCAGAGAGTATGTGAATCAGTTCGATGAGCTGGCTAGGTTTGGGCTTGACCTAGTCAACACCCCGCACAAGAAGGCTCTCCGTTTCGTCAAAGGGTTGAATGAGCCATTACACAGTTTGGCCATGACCCATATACCCATGGGAGCCACGTATGAAAGATTGGTGCAAATGGCATTGCTGAATGAAGAGGATAAGGGCAAGAAGGAGACAAAGGCAGAAAGCTCTCAAGGGAAGAAAGAGGGTTTGCAGCCTAAGAAGACAGACTTTAAGAAAGGCGGGAAAGGCAACAAAGAGAAGAGAAAGTGCAATTTCTGTGGCAAAGTGGGGCACTTAGTAAAGGACTGCCGGAAAAAGAAGGCCAAGGAGAATGGTGGGTGCTTTTCTTGCCGTGAGACAGGCCACAGGGCTAAGGACTGCCCGAAGAAACGAGGACAGGGGCAGAGGGCTGGATCCACCCCGGGGGCACAGGTTCATGTGCTGGAAGCGCCACCTCTGCAACAGCGAGGTATAAATACTTCTGTAGAAAGTGTAGTTTATCTTTATGATCAACCCGTTCGCACTTTATTTGATTCTGGCGCATCACACTCCTTTATCTCGTCTTCTTTAGTAGAATCTCTGCACCTAAAAACTAGTATGGTAGAGAACCCCTTAATTGTTTCAAACCCAATTGGGGGCCCAGCTCATTTGTCTATGATCTGTTTGGGATTGAAAATTTCTATTCTAAGTGTAGAATTTCAATGTAGTGCCTTTGTTTTGGGCTTTTCGGGTTATGGTTTGATTTTGGGTATGGATTGGCTATCCAGTAATGGGGCCATCCTTGATTGTGAGAAAAGGGTTGTTAGGCTCCTAACCCAGCTCGGTAATACTTTGGAAATTTCTTGTAATCCCTCGTATGCGGTTATGCTTAGTTATCTTGAATCGCTAGATGCCTCTATTGAAAATTTGCCATCAGTTAGAGTGGTCCGGGAATATCCAGATGTCTTCGAAGAGGTGAAGGGCTTGCCTCTGAAGCGGGAAATAGACTTCCGCATATATCTTGTAGATAATGCAAAGCCCGTTGCGTTGCCCGTTAGACACATGGCTCCACGAGAAAGGAAAGAGCTCAGTAAACAGATTAAAGAGCTTCTAGAAAAGGGGTTCATAAGGAGAAGCATTTCAGAATGGGGCGCTCCGGTGGTGTTCGCTACAAAGGCGGATGGTTCACTCCGTCTATGTGTTGACTATAGGGAGCTCAACAAGCTAACGAAAAAGAATAGGCACCCTCTCCCTAGAATTGACGATTTGTTTGACCAGCTTGTAGGAGCGTCTGTTTTCTCCCAACTCGATTTAGCAACCGGTTTTCATCAGCTAAGGGTGGCTGAAGATAGCATCGATAAAACGGCGTTCAGAACCCCAGACGGCTTCTTTGAATGGCTTGTCATGCCTTTCGGCTTGACAAATGCACCTGCTTACTTCGTGGACCTGATGAGTAGGGTATTTAGAGATTTCCTCAACAAATTCGTAGTGGTCTTCGTAGATGATATCCTTATCTTCTCAAAGAGTGAAGAGGAACATGCTCAGCACTTAAGGGCAATCATGGAAACTTTGCGAATCCATCAACTAAAAGCCAAATTCTCCAAATGCCGCTTTTGGAGAGAAGAGGTGAGGTTCCATGGGCACATAATATCCAAACAAGGGTTAGCAGTGGACCCTGCTAAGGTAGTGGCGGTACAGGATTGGAAGACACCAAGGAATGCAACTGAGGTCCGAAGCTTTCTAGGACTAGCAGGTTTCTATCGAAAATTTATAAGGGATTTTGCGAAAATCTCAGCTCCGCTCACGAAATTGACTAAGAAGAATCTAGTGTTCAATTGGGATTTGGATTGCGAATTTGCTTTCCAACGACTGAAAAGGGCTCTCACAACAGCCCCAGTTTTGACGCTACCAGATGGGAGCAAGATGTTCACTGTTTATACGGATGCATGTGGGACAGGGCTAGGCGCCGTCTTAATGCAAGAAGGAAGGGTAGTAGCTTATGGAGGGAGGCAGTTGAAAATACACGAAAAGAACTACCCAACCCACGATCTTGAGTTAGCCGCCATCGTCTTTGCACTCAAGTCTTGGCGACACTATCTCCTAGGTGAGAAGTTCGAACTTTACACTGACCATAAATCGTTGAAATATCTTTTCTCGCAGAAGGATCTTAACTTGAGGCAACAAAGATGGATGGAGTTTCTTGCCTCGTACGATTTCGAAATCTCCTACACTCCGGGCAAAGGCAACGTAGTGGCAGACGCGTTGAGCCGAAAGAAATTGACCCTAAGCCCGTTGTTTGTTGAAAGACAAAGCCTAGAGTTTATAGCCAGCTTCGACTTTAGGCCTTCCTCCGATTTCGTACCAGGCTTGCTAGCATCTCTCGAAGTGCGCCCAACTTTAGTGGATTCAGTAGGGACAACGCAACGCGAAGACCCTCAGCTTGTGGAAACAATTGATAGGCTAATTAGGGGTGAGACTTCAAGTCACCTCAACAGATACACCATCGACGATAAGGGTTTGCTAAGGCGAGACGGAAGACTATGCGTCCCACAGACAAAAGATTTAGTAAAGAAGGTTCTCGAGGAAGCACATCACTTCAAGATGACGATACACCCAGGCGGAGATAAAATGTACAAAGATATAAAAAGGACTTTCTTCTGGAACGGCATGAAAAAGGACGTGGCAGAATTCGTTCCTAAGTGCATGGTGTGCCAACAGGTTAAGGCGGAACAGAAAAAGCCTGGCGGACTGCTACATCCTCTGGAGGTCCCACAGTGGAAGTGGGATAGCATCTCAATGGACTTCATCGATAGGCTGCCTAGGTCTAGGAGAGGCAACACTAGCATTTGGGTAATAGTGGATAGGCTTACTAAAAGCGCCCACTTTTTACCTGTCAAAAGTAAAAGAACTGCCTCATCCCTAGCATCACTTTACCTCAAGGAAATCGTTCGACTCCATGGAATACCATCTAGCATTGTTAGTGACCGAGACCCCATCTTCACCAGTGAGTTTTGGCGGAGTCTGCAAGAAGCAGTAGGAACGCAGTTATGCTTGAGCACAGCCTATCATCCCCAAACCGACGGCCAAACAGAGAGAGTGAACAGAGTTTTGGAAGACCTTTTAAGGCTATGCGTCCTTGACTTCGGAGGGACTTGGGAAGACCACCTTCCTTTGGTGGAATTTGCCTACAACAACAGCTATCAAGCAACCATCGGAATGGCGCCCTTCGAAGCTTTATATGGAAGACCGTGCCGATCGCTCACTTGTTGGTGGGAGTCTACTGATAAGCTCATACTTGGACCAGATATGATCCGAGAGACTTCAGAGAAAGTAGACTTAATACGAAGAAGGATGAAGACGGCCCAAGACAGACAAAAGTCCTATGCCGACAAGAGAAGGACCGACCTTGAATTTGAGGTTGGAGACAAAGCTTTTCTCAAGGTATCACCGCTAAGGAACGTTGTTCGTTTTGGAACCACAGGAAAACTGGCACCAAGGTTCGTAGGGCCATTCCCTATCATCGAGAAAATTGGGAAAATGGCCTATAGATTAGAGCTACCCGAGAAGTTGGCTGGAGTCCACAACGTTTTTCACGTTTCACATCTCCGAAAATGTCTACATGAGTCTGCTGAAGTGGTAGAGCCAAATATCCTCGAAGAGGCCGAAGTGGAGCGCGAAGCAACCATAAGAAAAGTTCCAACCCGCATATTAGGAATGGAAGTGAAGAAGCTACGCAACCGCGAAGTCAAGCTCGTCAAAGTTCAGTGGAGCGACGCCGAGGGAGACGCGACTTGGGAAACTAAAGCTAGAATACGCACTGCCTACCCTTTTCTGTTCGAGGGTACATCCTTGATCTTTCATTTTCCTTAAGTTGCGCTTTTATCTATCTTTTTAGGTATATTTCCTCGACCTTATCTTGTAGGTAGAAACCCTTTGGATGGAAACATGTAATTGAAACATGTTATGGATGATGGTTGCAAGTGGTTGCAAGTGATTGCTAGTGGTTGCTCGTGGTTGCATATACACACACAATCTAGGTTTTAGATCGGCTCAGTCACTTCATATTGCATATGCATATATGTTTGCCTTCGTATATGGTTGAACTTTAATGTCTTGTCACATGAATGTCGCATTTGTATTGAATGATTGTGCACCCATGTAGAATCATGAATAGGAAAATTTGCATACATAATGGATTCATGACACTTACATAATTCGCATTAAGGAGGTCAACTGAATCAGTAGACCGCCTGATTTTGCATTAGATAAGTACATGTACACACACACTTCGCATATGATCATGAAGCATTAGAAGTCTCTTAAGGACAATGGATGCTCGTGTTTGATGGATGAGTAGATGGATGATTGGATGTTAGGATATACATTCCTCCTAACTTGAAGATTTCGGGGACGAAATCCTTTTAAGTGGGGGAGAATGTAACACCCCGCGAATTCTATAACTATGAAATTCACAAATTAAAGTATAATTAATCTGAAATCAAAGAACTAAGGGAAACGGGATACGCCATTGCGTTCGTCTCGGAAAAATACGCGAAATAGAGTCCGAGTTTTCGAAAAACGGAGTCCGTATGAAGAAGATATGGCCTTCGGAAGTTTTTAAATTAAGTTTAAAATTCAAACAGAATAAAATAGCTCAGAAAATCAAATTTAAATTCCAAAATGGGGCCCAATGGGCCAGGGCGGAAAAACACCCGCCTAACGCACCCAGGTCGACTGGGCTGTCGACCTGGTCTAGCCAGGTCGACAGGGCTGTCGACAGGCATGTCGACCTGGTCCCGAGCCAGGTCGAACCCAGCCCAACCTGGCTGGCCTATTTTATGTTGGTCGGTTTTCTGTAGTCTGCTTTGTCATTAGGGCTAGGTGGCAGGCTCTAATTGGTCTCTCTTTCGTATGAATGGCTACGATCAAACCAAGCAACATCAATGGTCCTAATCAGTTCATAAACCCTATAAAAATGACCCTAGACTCAACCTAATCTATTCATTCAAAAATAAGAACAAAGCCGCCATGTTGCTGAGGAACGACTAAGAGTAGCCACCAATTGGAGAGAGGATTAGGAGGCAAATTCTAAAGCATCAAGCAACCTAAACAAATCAAATCAACAAGGAATCGCATCTTCAAATCCTTAAATTTGAGAATTCGCCACGCAATTGTAAGTAGAGTATTACTTTGGTATGAACAAATAACTGTGTTGGTTTGTATATTTGACTTGTGGCGATAAAGTAATTCATATTTGTGCGTTACTATGATTCTTATCGATTTGGAATATTGTATACGTTTGGATATTCTCGAATTATGTTATTCATTATGAAAAACTACATGTTTGCGGTAGTTTTATGCAAGTATACGTTTGGAATATTCGCAAATTATGTAATCCATGTTGAAGCTACATGTATGTAGTTGATTAATTGAAATTCATGCAAGTTTGGGGTTTTGCTACTATGCCATCATAATGTATATTTTGTACAAAAATCATTTTGTACGTAATTGGAACAAATTTGGGTTATTATAGTTCATATGAAACTATGTTGAAATTTTGGCATCATGATCTATGTATTAAGCCATGCTTTTGTACTAGAAAACCTATTTGCAAACTTATGAATATGACTAGGCTATGATTGATATTTTGCATAATTGAAATCCATGTTAGGTCTATATTGTTAACAAGAATTATATGATGACATGTGTGGCACATAGCTAGGTTAGATTCAAAAATCCCTTTTTGCAAGTTGCATGACTAAAGTGAAAATCATGATTTCATGTTAGAAATATTTATGCCATGGGTATGTGAAAAGATTTAATCATGACTAAGTTGAACTATACTTTTGTGTTAGTAACAAAAGTAAACACCTTTGTAAACATGTAGTAATCTTATGAACATGATTTGCTTATGTTTGACATTATGCCTGAATAAAAATATAGGGTTATGTTGTAGTTAAGCCTATGTGTCAATAGTGATATTCTTAACTTAACTACAAGTTTACATGGTTTGATTCATGTCACTTATGCTTTATGACCAAAGTATATGTTACTACTATGCAAGTACACCAATTTCTATTTTGTAGTTCCAACGTCACATTGCAAGTTCATGCGTTCACATTCCCCCTTTTTGTGTATGTAATCTCGCTTTAAGCCTCCCCTTTTCGCATGGCTAAGTTGGGCTTAAAAAGGGCTAAGCCCAACATATATATAATAAACGGACGTGTTAAACGGGGGAAAATAACGTTGGGTTAACTTAATTAATAAATGAAAACATAAAGTAGAAGGGCCCAAATTCAAGTATGGGTTGGGCCCATGATTGGTGTAACCTTTACACCATTAACTTAGTAATGGGCCGCAAATATTTACATATAAGAAAATAAAGAAGAAAGACAAAATATGTGAATGTAGAACATACGATGTGTTTAACCCGAGGTTGGATTGAGTTGTGATGTAAACCTGCCCGGAACCGCCCGGCTGTCCAGTAGTCACAACAATACCTATCCAATGTGGGAGGTTAAACATGGAGCCCAATAAGGACCCGAGGTTAGACTGAGTTGTGGCGTAAGACTGCCCGGAACCGACCGGCAACAGGCAGCCACAACAATACATGTCTAATGTGAGAGGTCAAGGCTTTAATAAGACAATTAAAGCGGAGTCAGGATTGTTAGGATTAAGTGGACTAAAGGCTTAATCAAAATGGAACATGCTAAACTAAACGGACTGGTGGGGGTTAGGTTAGAAAACACTTAACCAACTTAGCATGTTGGCTAGAAATAGAAAACCTAGTAACGGGGGACCCTTTTCAGCAGTAACCCTAAAAGGTGTATCATTACCCTGAAACTAGGCAGGGTGGGGCACGATTACTGGGCTGATTGTAAGAGGTCAAATCGACGGCGGTGGTGTAGCAGTGTAGGTTCTAACGGGGTGCGGGCGTGCACACACTCCGGCGCAGAAAAATAAAGCACTGGGCACCAGTAGCATACCTGTGCATTCTAAGGTTGTGTCGGGCCGCCGCCATGGGACTTGATACACCCCATGGTGGGACCAGCATAGGTAACTACAACATCGGGGGCCGTAAGACACATGTAACTATGCGAGTAGGAGCCGATCATTATAGAATGGATCACGTCACCCTGATTATGGGGTGCCAGTTGGAAAACTAGTTTATATGGGTTCAGAGATTAACATGGGGTACGATAGTATATTCGACCCTAGACAACTTAACCAAGTTATAGTGCTTTCCCACTTCTTGTTTATACTTATCATACCCAGTTCTTTATTCATAGACAGAATAGTACTAGACTTACTCAGGCTTTATGTCTGACTCTACTTTTCTTTCGTCTTCTTTTCTTCCGTTTCCCCCCCCAGGTCCACAGGGAGGGAACACTGCAGCTTGACCAGTCTTAACATCCAGCTTGAAGAAGAGAAATGTATTGCTTGGACCTTTTCGTTTTGAACTATGGCTTTGGACAACCACTATTGGGCTTTTGCAGTTTATCTATGTTTTATTTATGCTTCTTTAAATAATGTAATCAAGACAGATTATGAAAGTATTATGTTATGTTTTTGGAAAGGATGTAAGACAATTATGGTGATGTTGTTGTAACACGTATTTGAAATAAAAGTTCTTGTTTTTCCGCTGTTTACAAATATGTGTTCTTATATCTGTCTTGTATATCTGTGACTTATACTTATAAACCTCCACCAAAATTAGGGCATTCCCTTTGAGAGTGACTCTAACGGAGGTGGGGTGTTTCAGGACTGGTGCGAGTAAACTTCAACCATTTAATTTAACTTTCAAATTCTTTTCAAAAGAAATGATAATCGTAAGACCGATCCACTCGTAAACACGGATGGTTTTTACCTTACAATAACCAAAGATATTTTTGATATCAAAATCTAACGATATTATAAGTGTCCAAATCAAATAAATAGCAATCTAGCAGAACGCTTGCATCTCATGCTCCATATATAATATAAAATCAAAAACCCCAGGGCGCTTATTATAGAATGGATTTCCAACTATGACAAGGTATGAGACCACCTTCTGATAGTGTATCTCTAGAGAGGAATACATTGGGTTCAACAAGAACATCTTGCAACCTGGCCACATATGACTGGCCGCTCATTTAAATTGAGTTTATTGAGCATATTATCACCAACGATTGTGATCATCAACTATTACCGAAGCTATACAGCAGTGAATAGAATAAGAAGAAAATGGAATTCCTCTAGATCAGATGATAATACCCCAAATGGGAATGACCAACTTAGCCATGTTGCCTGCTCGATTTCTGCCATTTCCTGGTTGATGAGGCTTGAGGTCATGATTATCTTGTTAGAACATTTTTCCACCATTTTGCTTTGAATGTCACCTTGTCAGATCCGTCCATATATGTTGTCCTGTGACTGGACAAACCAAAGGCACCATTTTATTGATCCATCTTTGGTAATTTCTTCCTAAGATCAACAGACCATCCCTAGCATTTTACTCCATCTTCAACTATCTTCAGCATAAGTTGATTCGTAACGCTTATGCCCATACGGAGTGGTTTTTAGATAATAAATCTGATCGAGGTCTCTCCATATTGACAACGGAGGTATAAAATAGGCCAAAACTTTGATAGCCAGTGCTTTAACTATCAAAGGAACATCCTATAATCAACGATCCGATTTCCAAATGAAAATTCTACCGATCAAGCATCAAACAACACTGGGCCCTTTTTAAATTAATTTCTTATTAAATTATTAATTTTCCAACTTCCCATATCTTTCCAGATATTTCTCAAAATTAGTTAGTCTCTTCCGATTCTCGAAAAACATTTCCAATATTATAAACTCTTTATTTTCTACTTTCTAGAAAATATCTCTTATGATAGGTTGAAAAACATTTCCATATATTCACGAATACTTATTTTTTATATTAAAAAATTGTACATTATTAGTATTGGAAACATTTCCATATTCCATTTCTTAACTCCTTATTATCCAATTCATTTCATTTTCTATGCTCGGAAAATCTCTCATTTTATTTGGGAAATGTTTCCAAAATCCTTTTATTGGATTAAGCTGATATTATGTAAACATCGTTATCATAACTCAATTAATTAATTATTCATTGTATAACTATATTACTAACCAATCTTCACTATCAAACTTTAAATTCCAATAAAAACATTGCTTGCACAACTCTCGGATTCAATTTAAGAATCCCCTTCTTTTACGGAAACATTGATTATAACGATAGCATTATAATCCTTGCTTCTGAAATATTTAATTTTAAAATATAACCTTAACTCATTATTTTGGATAAATAAATGAATAAATTAATAAGAAAATAAATTAATTATTTAAATGTTTAAAACTTTATTTTTAATGGAAAGTAAGTAGTATTTTCCTGAATTCGATATAATCGAATTCAATAAATAACTTCTTCTAGAATAATCTATATTCAATTAATATTTCGAACTTCGGAATAAATCTACCATTTCAAGTTAATTCAAATTCTAAATTCGCTTTTGAATTTATTCTTTCCAAATCCTTATCAATTTCCTTTAAAACCATTCCAGTCTACAAAACGTTATCAAAATTTATTTTATATTCCGAATTTTTGGAATAAAACTAATCGTTTTCTTTTAAACGATTATCCATTTTCCTTTTTCATCCAAATTCTAATTTGGATTCATATTTCAAATTTAATCCATTTGCAAAATATTTGCTTTAAACCAATAATCGTGAGTACACTTCTTTTATATACAATCTAATCAGTTTGATTTCGTATTTGTAAATAACATGTAACACCCCGTATTTCAGTTAATGTTAAAATTCACTAATTGTAGAATAAATAATCTCAAATGTGAGAATTGGGGGAAACGGGCTGCGTCATTGCGTTCGTCTCGGAAAAATACGCGAAATAGAGTCTGAAATTTTGTAAATCGGAGTCCGTATGGCCCAGTTATGGCCCAATGAAGTTTGCGGAAAATTCAAAGTTAAAAACAGATTTAAAAATTCAAATTCAGATTTTTAATTTCAACCAGCGGGGCCAGGCGGGAAAGTTCCCGCCCTAGCCATGTCGACAGGGCTATCGACAGGCCTGTCGACTGGGGAGTCGACTGCCCTGTCGACTTGCCTGTCGACACGGGGTGTCGAGCCACTTGGCCTAGGTGCACCAGGTCTGGTTTTCTGGATAGGGCTGGGCTGTGTTCTAGAGACTTCCTAAATCTGACGGACCTAATCTAACCTAGGGTTAATCCTATGGTCTAAAACACACCCTAATCCTATAAATACACCCTAATGCAAGCCTAATCCATACTAAAAATAGAAATGATGCCATCATGCCGCCAAAATCAAACCTAAGAGGAGCCTCCACTAGTTTATGAAGGAAGTTGCAAGCTAGTCAACCTCTAATCATCATCTTCTTCATATTTAGCAACTAGTTCTACTTCATAAGATTGCTAATCTTGGTTTTGGTGAGTTTCTATGCCTTTAGCAAGTAATTGCTAAACTAATTAGGATAGGATATTAGGAGGCTATGGATGTAAATGTGGATTATGCAAGATGTGGTTGTCATATGTTATAAGTTCATATGTAAACTTGTCTCTTTTTATGATATGATATGTTATGCAAGCCCATATGCAAGTTTATATGCAAGATCATATGCAAGTTAGTCTCTTTTTATGATATGCATAACATATGCAAGGTTGCCTATATGTATGACATGTTATGCTAGCTCATATGCAAGTTTATATGCAAGATTCATATGCAAGTTTGTCTCTTTTTATGATATGCAAGCTCATATGCAAGTTTATATGCAAGATTCATATGCAAGTTTGTCTCTTTTTATGATATGATATGTTATGCAAGCTCATATGCAAGTCTATATGCAAGTTCATATGCAAGTTTGTCTCTTTTTATGATATGCATAACATATGCAAGGTTGCCTCTATATATGACATGCTATGTAAGTCCATATGCAAGTTTATATGCAAATTCATATGCAAGTTCATATGCAAGTTTGGGTTAATGATTTATGCTAGTTGGGTTTAATGTTATGATGCAAGTTGACACCTTTTAAACCCGTGTGAATGCCAACGTTGTGCTAAGATTGAATCCCTTTACATTTATGGCGAATCTTCCCATTTATATGACATGTCATGAGAACGAATTACGTGGGAAACGATGGGGTTAATATGCATGTTAATGGAAATGTGTATAACATAAAATGAATGGACATAATTGGGAATTTACCTATTAAGTTAGGTCTACCCATATTATGGAGTTGGGAATTTACCTATTAAGTTAGGTCTACCCATACTATGGAATTGGGAATTTACCTATTGAGTTAGGTCTACCCATATTCTTAAAAATGTGTAATTAATTAGGGATAATTAATCCAAATTAATTGGGGGTGATTAATTAGGTGTAATTAATCAACTAAGACACGAGGTTGGACCCTTTTGTAGCGGAAGTCTGCCCGGAACCGACCGGCAATCCAGCAGCTACAAATGATTGGCCCAATGTGAGAGGTCTTAGCCATAAATTAAATACGTGATTAAAGTAAAGACACGAGGTTAGACCCTTTTGATGACAGAAGTCTGCCCGGAACCAACCGGCATATCCAGCAGTCATAAAAGAAGGTCTAATGTGAGAGGTCTTTATGAGGTCATGATCTTAATTAATTAATTAAGAAACACTTAACCATATTAGCATGTAGAGGGACATGAGGGGTTAAGTGGGTGCCTTGGGTGGCATGTGGAAATCTAGTGGTTGCCTTGGGTGGCGATAGAAAATACGATTAGAATACTTAACCAAAGTGGAACATGTAATTAAAACATGATTAAAGGGTTAAGTGGTATACACTAGAAATGACAAGCTTAGGTGGGTAGCTTGTGGGGGCCCATTTCAACCAATATCCCAAACGTATCTTTGTGGGCTCGACCCAAGTCGAGGACGGGACACGCATATTGGGCTTGACTATAAGAGGCCAAAACGGGGTAGCGGTGGCAACGCGAGTCCAACGGGTTTCATATGCGTGTGTGGACCCGGGCTGGTAGGTAAGACGTTGTTGCATCGTGTAGGTATAACCGTGCACCATTTGTTGTATCGGGTTGCCACTTTGGGGAGTGATACACCCTATTGTGGGGCCAGCACGGATATCTACGGTAGGGAGCCGATCGCTTGGGAGTAGTGGGTACACCTAGTGAAGATAGGGGCAGACGACACCTAGGTAGTCAGCTAGGGGTACACGAAACTACTGGGTAATTATTCTAAGTCCTTGGGAGGGATCAACCTTTAAGTAGGAATGACTGGTCTGGTGCAGTGTAGTAATTATCCTTGGGTGGGTAAATGCGTCTTTATCGTTATCTTAGTTCATTCTAAGTTAGATTGGCTACCGAGTGTAGTCATTTATCCCCAGTCACACCGTACCAAGTTATATCATACCCTAATTACTTTAATGATTGCATTGTTAAAGTTATAGGACTCGCTCAGACTTATGTCTGACCCCGTTGTTTTTATCTTTTTCCCAACCCTCAGGTTCTCAGAGTGGGCCCAGCACGAGTGGGCTTTGATCAGGCTGCTTTTATTACTCTCTTGGAGCTTGGACCCTAGATGTAGAGCTCAGCTTACCTTTTTCTTTTATGGCTATCAGTTCATATATTGGGATTATGTATTTTTATTTAGCAGGATGGATATTTGTACTTGACTTCTATTATGGTTTTGTGATGTAACCAGACATGTTTTATTTTCCGCTGCAATTGAAATGATGTTTTAAATTTTCAAGTATTACTTATATCTGTCTTGCTGTAATTACTCTGTTCTATATTCACTCAAAATACTCCACCGATGTTATGGCATTCCCTTAGAGAGTGACCATAGCGGGCGTGGGGTGTTACACGTGGTATCAGAGCAAAGTTTACCGGAACATATAAAATTTTTAGAAAACTATTTTTCTAAAAACATTTTTGGAAGAGATATTTTCAAAAACATGTCTTTAAAGAGAAATTTTTTTGAAAGAAAAGCATAATCCCCAATAGCCATATCTTTATCCTTCGAATTCTCCGTTTTGAATCTTTCCTTTTTCGTTTCAGCATGGCTGAGGATCTTAACTTTCCGGAGGGTGTGACGATACCAGTATGGTATAGGAGATTGATGGAGGCCAGGGACACCACTGCGGGTCCAGCAAATGTTCCTCCACCAACCGTAGCACCCGATCTTCCTCCTCCCCCTCCTCCTCGCACGGATACTTTTGCTAAGACTTGCAAGGAATTCAAAGCTATGGGAGGGAAACCTTTTCAAGGATCTGAAACTTTTGTGGAGGCTAGAGATTGGCTTAAGGAGGTGGAAGAGTTGATAGATATCTTTGAGATGGAAGAAGGAAAGAAAGTCAAGTTAGCTGCTTGGTTAATGAAGGGAGAGGCCTCATTCTGGTGGGAGGTCACTAATGGAGAATGCCCCGTTGACTCTTGGGCGGATTTTAGGCAAAGATTTGTGGTAAAGTTTCTCTCAAGGGCGGAGGAAAACTTGTATATGGAAAGATTCTTGACTCTAAAGCAAGGAAATCTCTCAGTGAAGGAATATGTCAACAAGTTTAATCAATTGGCAAGGTTTAGCCTAGACATGGTGAATACACCGGAGAAGAAGGCTTTGAGGTTCGTGAAAGGCTTGAATGAACCGATGCATGGGTTGGCTATGACTCATATC
This sequence comes from Allium sativum, assembly GCA_030737875.1. Taxonomy (NCBI): domain Eukaryota; kingdom Viridiplantae; phylum Streptophyta; class Magnoliopsida; order Asparagales; family Amaryllidaceae; genus Allium; species Allium sativum. Next base: position 14,277,188 of record CM060920.1, read on the forward strand.
CCTATGGGGGCCACTTTTGAGAAGCTAGTTGACATGGCACTCATGCATGAAGAAGAGAAGGGTCCCAATGCTAATAAGGCACCCGAGAAGAAGGGAGATCAAAAGAGACCTCAGCAACAACAGCAAAACAAAGGTGGGAAAGGCAACGGTGGCAAGGGGAAGAAGAAGTGCTTCAATTGTGGGATACCAGGCCACATAAGCAAAGATTGTAGAAAGAAGAAGAAGACTGGTTGCTTTCACTGTGGCGAAGCAGGGCATCTAGTGAAGGATTGCCCTAAGAAGGGGCAAAGGACGGGATCTACCTCAGGAGGACAGGTGCAAGCTCTTATGGCACCGGGTCAGGCTAGGGGGCAAGTACAGGCTCTCGCAGTTCCACCGATTCAGGAAAGAGGTAGAACTATTTCCGTTGAAAGTCTGGTTTTTCTATTTGATCATCCTGTCCGTACATTGTTTGATTCAGGCGCATCGCATTCGTTTATCTCATCATCATTAGTTGAGTCACTGCTTAGACACCAGTCTTGTAGATGATCCCTTGGTTGTTTCAAACCCAATTGGGGGCTCCACTTATTTGTCCATGATATGTTTGGGTTTGAAGATTTCTATACTTAGCATTGAGTTTAGATGTGATGCTTTTGTTTTGGGCTTCACGGGCTATGGGTTGATTTTGGGCATGGACTAGTTATCCAGTAATGGTGCTGTTCTTGATTGCGAAAGGAGAGTTGTTAGGCTCATGACCCGCTTGGGTAACACTCTCGAGATCTCTTGTAATCCCATGGATTCTGTTATGCTAAGTTATCTTGAATCGCTTGACGCTTCGGTCGAGAGTTTGCAATCTGTTAGAGTGGTCCGGGAATACTCGGATGTGTTTGAGGAGGTGAAGGGCTTACCTCCGAAGCGGGAGATTGACTTCCGAATATATCTGGTGGATAATGCTAAACCTGTATCTTTACCAGTGCGCCACATGGCTCCTCGTGAGAGGAGGGAACTCCATAAGCAAGTAGGGGAGTTGCTTGAGAAGGGGTTCATAAGACGAAGTATATCGGAGTGGGGTGCTCCAGTAGTTTTTGCTACGAAGGCAGATGGGTCCCTCAGACTTTGTGTAGACTACAGAGAACTCAACAAGCTCACAAAGAAGAATAGACACCCATTGCCGAGGATTGATGATCTTTTCGATCAGTTGGTTGGCGCTTCAGTATTTTCTCAATTGGACTTAGCCACGGGGTTTCATCAGTTGAGGGTGGCTGAGGATAGCATAGACAAGACGACCTTTAGGACTCCGGATGGTTTCTATGAGTGGCTGGTGATGCCATTTGGGTTGACGAACGCCCCTGCATACTTTGTTGATTTGATGAGTAGGGTGTTCAGGGAGTTCCTTAATAAGTTCGTGGTGGTCTTTGTGGATGATATCTTAGTATTTTCTAAGAGTGAAGAAGAGCATGCCCTACATCTTGGGGAGGTGTTGAAGACTCTTCGAGCACATAGCCTTAAGGCGAAATTCTCTAAATGTCACTTCTGGAGGAAGGAAGTGCGGTTCTTGGGGCACGTGGTCTCCAAGGAAGGGATAGCTGTGGATCCCGCAAAGGTAGTATCAATTCAGGATTGGAAGGTTCCGAAGAATGCTACCGAAGTGAGAAGTTTCTTGGGTTTGGCGGGTTATTATAGGAAGTTTATCAAAGACTTCGCGAAGATATCAGCCCCATTAACCCGCTTAACGAAGAAGAATCTTGTTTTCACATGGGACGTAGATTGTGATGATGTGTTCCGACGGTTAAAGAGAGCTTTAACCACTGCTCCAGTTTTAGTGTTGCCAGATGGGAGCAAGCCATTTGTTGTCTATACCGATGCTTGTGGGACAGGACTGGGCGCAGTCTTAATGCAAGAGGGAAGGGTAATAGCCTATGGTGGAAGGCAGTTGAGAGTGCATGAGAAAAATTACCCTACCCATGATTTAGAGTTGGACGCTATTGTTTTTGCGCTTAAGATTTGGCGCCATTATCTTCTTGGTGAGAGATTCGAATTGTTCACTGACCACAAATCATTGAAGTACTTGTTTTCTCAGAAGGATTTGAATTTGAGACAGGAAAGGTGGATGGAGTTCTTAGCATCCTATGATTTCGAGATAGCGTATACCCCTGGCAAGGGTAACGTGGTGGCGGACGCCTTGAGCAGAAAAAGGTTGTCCTTGAGTCCATTGTTCGTGGAACAACGAAGCTTGGAGTTTATCTCGATGTTTGATTTCAGACCTTCCATTGACTATATACCCGGTTTGCTAGCATCCTTGGAGGTCAGACCTACTCTTTTGGGGCGGGTTGGAGAAGCGCAGAGGGACGACCCACAGTTGGTTGAGTTGGTAGAGAAGCTCATAAGGAGGGAGTCGTCCAGCCATTTGAGTAGGTACACCCTAGACGATAGGGGGTGCTTGCGTAGAGACGGTAGACTTTGTGTACCGCAAGACGAGGGCTTGAGGAAGGCTATTCTTGATGATGCACACCGTTCTAGGATGACCATTCATCCCGGTGGGGACAAGATGTACCAAGACATGAGGCGGGTTTTCTTCTGGGCCGGTATGAAGAAAGATGTGGCCGAATATGTCGCTCGATGCTTGGTATGCCAACAGGTGAAAGCGGAGCAAAAGAAACCAGGTGGGTTGCTTCACCCATTGGAAGTTCCGCAATGGAAGTGGGATAGCGTCTCGATGGATTTTATTGACGGGTTACCCAGATCAAGAAAGGGTAATACGGGAATTTGGGTTGTAGTAGACTTACTAAAAGCGCCCATTTCATACCTGTAAAGAGCAAGAGGACGGCTCCATGGCTAGCTTCAGTATGTCTTCGAGAGATAGTTCGATTGCATGGGGTACCCTCTAGCATAGTGAGTGATCGAGACCCTATCTTCACTAGCGAGTTCTGGAAAAGTTTGCAAGAAGCAGTGGGGACTCAATTATGTCTGAGCACCGCATACCACCCTCAGACGGACGGCCAGACTGAGAGGGTGAATCGTGTTCTAGAAGACCTTTTGAGGCTTTGTATCTTAGATTTTGGAGGTACATGGGAAGAGCATCTTCCATTGGTGGAGTTCGCATATAATAACAGCTTTCAGTCCAGTATTGGTATGGCTCCTTTCGAAGCTCTCTATGGAAGGCCTTGTCGATCACCTACATGTTGGTGGGAATCTACGGATAAGATCTTGCTTGGGCCTGATATGGTTAGGGAGACTTCTGAGAAGATTGACTTGATTCGAAGAAGGATGAAAGCAGCGCAGGATAGGCAAAAATCTTATGCGGACAAGAGGAGGACGGATCTTGAGTTTGAAGTTGGGGACATGGTCTTTGTCAAAGTGTCTCCATTACGAAATGTGGTTCGCTTTGGATCTGTTGGGAAGCTAGCACCAAGGTTCGTGGGGCCGTTTCCTATTAAGGAAAGGATCGGATGGATGGCATATAGAGTGGAGTTGCCCGACAGACTTAGTGGTGTACATGATGTATTCCATGTGTCACATTTGAGGAAGTGCTTACATGAGACCGCAGAGGTGGTAGAGCCGAGCTTGCTTAAAGAAGTGGAAGTAGAGCGTGATGCGACTATTCGACGAGCTCCTACTCGCATCCTTGGGTCAGAGACTAGGAAATTGAGGAATCGAGGGGTTCAACTAGTCAAAGTACAATGGGGAAAAGACGAGGGCAACGCTACTTGGGAGACGGAAGTGAAGATGCATTCATTGTACCCATTCCTTTTTGAGGGTATGTCTTTTAACCTCTCCTTTATCGTTTGTCTAGTACTTATCTTATCTTTAGTATGTCCTCTCATTAGTACCTTTGACCTTTAGATAGGGTAAACCTATGGTTGAAACATGTGTTTGAGACATGTTATGTTTGATGGATGCATGTGGATGCAAGTGGTTGCTAGTGGTTGCTCGTGGATGCATATATACACACTCTAGGCACTAGATCGGCTCAATCACTTCATATTGCATATTGCATAAAATTGTGTGTAGGAAGCTATATTTATGGATGTGTAATGATTGTGTTATCATATGAATGATGCATTTTAGTGAATGATTGTGCACTCATGTAGATATTGTATGTGTCGATAGGGTTCTCTCGCATACATAATGGATGCATGACACTATCAAGGTTTGCATATGTTCATACATTAGATAGGGAACATATACACACACTCTTTTCATATGCTCATACATCATTAGAAATTGTTTTAAGGACAATGGATGCCCGTGTTTGATGGATTGAGTAGATGGTTGTTTGGATGGTAGGATATGCATTCTCCTTAGCTTAGAGATTTCGGGGACGAAATCCTTTAAGGAGGGGAGAATGTAACACCCCGTATTTCAGTTAATGCTAAAATTCACTAATTGCAGAATAAATAATCTCAAATGTGAGAATTGGGGGAAACGGGCTGCGTCATTGCGTTCGTCTCGGAAAAATACGCGAAATAGAGTCCGAAATTTTGTAAATCGGAGTCCGTATGGCCCAGTTATGGCCCAATGAAGTTTGCGGAAAATTCAAAGTTAAAAACAAATTTAAAAATTCAAATTCAGAATTTTAATTTCAACCAGCGGGGCCAGGCGGGAAAGTTCCCGCCCTAGCCATGTCGACAGGGCTATCGACAGGCCTGTCGACTGGGGAGTCGACTGCCCTGTCGACTTGCCTGTCGACACGGGGTGTCGAGCCACTTGGCCTAGGTGCACCAGGTCTGGTTTTCTGGCTAGGGCTGGGCTGTGTTCTAGAGACTTCCTAAATCTGACGGACCTAATCTAACCTAGGGTTAATCCTATGGTCTAAAACACACCCTAATCCTATAAATACACCCTAATGCAAGCCTAATCCATACTAAAAATAGAAATGATGCCATCATGCCGCCAAAATCAAACCTAAGAGGAGCCTCCACTAGTTTATGAAGGAAGTTGCAAGCTAGTCAACCTCTAATCATCATCTTCTTCATATTTAGCAACTAGTTCTACTTCATAAGTTTGCTAATCTTGGTTTTGGTGAGTTTCTATGCCTTTAGCAAGTAATTGCTAAACTAATTAGGATAGGATATTAGGAGGCTATGGATGTAAATGTGGATTATGCAAGATGTGGTTGTCATATGTTATAAGTTCATATGTAAACTTGTCTCTTTTTATGATATGATATGTTATGCAAGCTCATATGCAAGTTTATATGCAAGATCATATGCAAGTTAGTCTCTTTTTATGATATGCATAACATATGCAAGGTTGCCTATATGTATGACATGTTATGCAAGCTCATATGCAAGTTTATATGCAAGATTCATATGCAAGTTTGTCTCTTTTTATGATATGCAAGCTCATATGCAAGTTTATATGCAAGATTCATATGCAAGTTTGTCTCTTTTTATGATATGATATGTTATGCAAGCTCATATGCAAGTCTATATGCAAGTTCATATGCAAGTTTGTCTCTTTTTATGATATGCATAACATATGCAAGGTTGCCTCTATATATGACATGCTATGTAAGTCCATATGCAAGTTTATATGCAAATTCATATGCAAGTTCATATGCAAGTTTGGGTTAATGATTTATGCTAGTTGGGTTTAATGTTATGATGCAAGTTGACACCTTTTAAACCCGTGTGAATGCCAACGTTGTGCTAAGATTGAATCCCTTTACATTTATGGCGAATCTTCCCATTTATATGACATGTCATGAGAACGAATTACGTGGGAAACGATGGGGTTAATATGCATGTTAATGGAAATGTGTATAACATAAAATGAATGGACATAATTGGGAATTTACCTATTAAGTTAGGTCTACCCATATTATGGAGTTGGGAATTTACCTATTAAGTTAGGTCTACCCATACTATGGAATTGGGAATTTACCTATTGAGTTAGGTCTACCCATATTCTTAAAAATGTGTAATTAATTAGGGATAATTAATCCAAATTAATTGGGGGTGATTAATTAGGTTTAATTAATCAACTAAGACACGAGGTTGGACCCTTTTGTAGCGGAAGTCTGCCCGGAACCGACCGGCAATCCAGCAGCTACAAATGATTGGCCCAATGTGAGAGGTCTTAGCCATAAATTAAATACGTGATTAAAGTAAAGACACGAGGTTAGACCCTTTTGATGACAGAAGTCTGCCCGGAACCAACCGGCATATCCAGCAGTCATAAAAGAAGGTCTAATGTGAGAGGTCTTTATGAGGTCATGATCTTAATTAATTAATTAAGAAACACTTAACCATATTAGCATGTAGAGGGACATGAGGGGTTAAGTGGGTGCCTTGGGTGGCATGTGGAAATCTAGTGGTTGCCTTGGGTGGCGATAGAAAATACGATTAGAATACTTAACCAAAGTGGAACATGTAATTAAAACATGATTAAAGGGTTAAGTGGTATACACTAGAAATGACAAGCTTAGGTGGGTAGCTTGTGGGGGCCCATTTCAACCAATATCCCAAACGTATCTTTGTGGGCTCGACCCAAGTCGAGGACGGGACACGCATATTGGGCTTGACTATAAGAGGCCAAAACGGGGTAGCGGTGGCAATGCGAGTCCAACGGGTTTCATATGCGTGTGTGGACCCGGGCTGGTAGGTAAGACGTTGTTGCATCGTGTAGGTATAACCGTGCACCATTTGTTGTATCGGGTTGCCACTTTGGGGAGTGATACACCCCATTGTGGGGCCAGCACGGATATCTACGGTAGGGAGCCGATCGCTTGGGAGTAGTGGGTACACCTAGTGAAGATAGGGGCAGACGGCACCTAGGTAGTCAGCTAGGGGTACACGAAACTACTGGGTAATTTTTCTAAGTCCTTGGGAGGGATCAACCTTTAAGTAGGAATGACTGGTGTGGTGCAGTGTAGTAATTATCCTTGGGTGGGAAAATGCGTCTTTATCGTTATCTTAGTTCATTCTAAGTTAGATTGGCTACCGAGTGTAGTCATTTATCCCCAGTCACACCGTACCAAGTTATATCATACCCTAATTACTTTAATGATTGCATTGTTAAAGTTATAGGTCTCGCTCAGACTTATGTCTGACCCCGTTGTTTTTATCTTTTTCCCAACCCTCAGGTTCTCAGAGTGGGCCCAGCACGAGTGGGCTTTGATCAGGCTGCTTTTATTACTCTCTTGGAGCTTGGACCCTAGATGTAGAGCTCAGCTTACCCTTTTTTTTTATGGCTATCAGTTCATATATTGGGATTATGTATTTTTATTTAGCAGGATGGATATTTGTACTTGACTTCTATTATGGTTTTGTGATGTAACCAGACATGTTTTATTTTCCGCTGCAATTGAAATGATGTTTTAAATTTTCAAGTATTACTTATATCTGTCTTGCTGTAATTACTCTGTTCTATATTCACTCAAAATACTCCACCGATGTTATGGCATTCCCTTAGAGAGTGACCATAGCGGGCGTGGGGTGTTACATAACATCTAAAACCCAAATTTATTTATAACTTCTATTCAGAATTTTCATATAAATCTCATTTTTAATCTAATCATTTAAAATGTCTTTTATAATTTCCTTTATAATTGTCTAAGTTCAAATCTCATTTCAAATATTGGTTTCAAAACTCATTTCCACTTTTCCATATAAATTCAAATCTAAATTTATATTTCAGTTTATCCAATGGTAAATAATTCCCTTAATTTATACTCTCATTTATAAACAACTTCTTAATTTATCCATTTGAACAGGTTTCTATTTTCAACTCTATTCAAAATTAGATTTCTATTTTTGGAAATAAAATTCCTTTTTAAAATCTCTATTTCTTGTCTATATTCAAAAATATTTTTCGATATTTAAATACCCTAATTCTAGGGCCAGGGTAATTTAAACACAACATAACCAGTCACAGATTATATATCAAGTCATATATCACAATCAATGAAAAAACAGTAATATAAATGTTAACAAATCTAGTTGGATCCCTCCAACCTATTTTCCTACATCCACAGATGTTAATCAACATCAATAATATTAATTTCACATCAATATGAAATATCATCGTAAACAGAATTAATAATCGATCAACGGTATAACTTTATCAACCATTTCAACCAATTTTATCAACCATTAATCCAAACACCCATCACACAGTATAAAATTATTATAAACAAATTTAAAACTTGTTTATATAAAAATATAAATGAGTCAGAGTTAATGAGTTTACTCACCTTGTTTACAGTTGACGGTTCTATTTTAAAATAAAACAGGCGTTTGGTTTAATCACGAAATTCCAGGAGCTCTGTTTTCAACCACATCATCCACAATGTAGATTCCATCGCTACAACTCCAAGATGGTATATTTCATGCAATTTTGATAAAATGTGTGATGGTTATAATCGTTACTGCTTTATAATCATTTTAAATAGAACAGAAATAGATTAATTTTGCTAATATTTTTAATACTGCCATTAATGGATAATTTAACTCATAATAACCACGGCTTCATCTCCTTTTCATAGAACGTTTTGTGATTTCTATTGCTAGGTGAAATCGAACTTTGGTCCAAAACAAACATGTTGTTGACCTTCTTTGACCAACCCCTTGCTTTCTCCTCATTACTCGTTGATAACATACCTCGGTTTGTACCACCCGGTTTCTGCATTGGCGAGTTCAACATCAGAATAGGTAGGAAAACTTTGTTATCTTTATGGTGATATAATAGCTATTAGACTCAACTAGAATAACAATGACCATATTCAACCATTTCACCGTCCTTCCTCTAATAACCCAGACAAGATAACCCACCTAAACTGATTCCTCATTCCAGTAAAATACTTACAATAATTTTTTTCTTTCTTTTCCTAAACCAATGCTGACTCCTATCATCAACTTCGCCACTATAATATCCTTCCAAAAACCCTACAATTCAACTTGCAAAAAAACACAACTCAAAACCACAACATATAATCACATTCAACTCTACATCAACTTTCTCCTTAATAATTAGCCTACCCACCAGTCAATTCCCCTTACTGCATCTACACAAATTCTTAGATTTAAAAAGCATAAAGATGAGATAAAATAGGATGTCCACTATTTATTGTTACCACCAAAATTAACAACAAAATAGGCTGACAGCGAAGGAGTATCGGGCAACCGCAAGCACATAAAAATCCTTCAGAGAGCCAGGACAAACACTAAGAGGAGTCAAAAATAAGGAGAAATGTTCCGAAAGTGACATCCGTCGAGACTCAACCCCGAAACCAGCTAACGGTAAGGAGGTATCCAGTGAACTCAAGCACGGAAGGGTGACCTGATAGCTACACAAACCAACATCCCCTTTAAGGAAAAGGAACGCAAAGTCCATAGAGTGCCGACATAGTCTACCCTGCGGAACATGCCCGGTAGAGGGCTCTATAACGAAAGGACATCTGAGTCAGAAGCAAAGAAAGGAGGCAAGAGTTCCACTAACAGAAGCTTGGGAGGATGGAAGGGTTGTCGGTATTAACTATAACACCCCGCATTTTCAATATAATTAAAAATGAAATAAAATTTATGAAAATATGCTTATATAGGTAAATAATGGTGATGTATAATGAGAACTAATTAATACATGGAAGAGAAGAAAAATTAATTCGATAATAGTGTGTGTAACGGAGAAGATAGTAAAATAAGGATATTTAATTTAAATATCAGGAATTAAGTAAAATGAACATCACCATTGCGTTCCTCTTGAAATTTTACATGAAATAGAGTCCGAGTTTTCGAAAATCGGAGTCCGTACGAGTAAGTTATGACATTTCAATGTTTCAGAATTTAATTTAATAACTAAACAGCTCAAAACAGGGCCAAATTCGAATTTCAAACACACAGGCAGGCTGGGCGGGAGAATTCCCGCCCAGGCAAGGTCGACCCTAGGGTCGACTATGTAGTCGACCCCACCTCCCCAGGTCTACACTGTAGTCGACCTGGGTGTCGACCTGGTCACTTTTCCCAGAATCGGTTCTGGGTTCATCTTAATGTATCTGGACTAGTTCTTGGGCGAGATTCGTAGTTTGGTTCCTATATAAACGACCCTAGGCTCCTTGAAAACTCCACAGCAATTCATGGCGAAGCCATGGCTCTCTTCTCCCTCATTTTTCTTATTCTTCTGCAAATAGATCTTGGATCTGCTCTTCACTCTTTTCTCTACAACCTCTATTCTTAAAACTAAAAAAAAGAATAAGACCTAGAATTACTACAATCGTGAACGAAAAGGAAAAGAGATTTAGATTTAAAAGGCTGCGCAAAGAAAAGAGAAGGAATTCAGATCCGCAACCCGCACCGTATATGAAATCAAGGATAGATCAAGTTGGACACGAAACCAATTCAAGATTAATCTAGTACTTATTTTGAAGACACCAAGCAATGTGAGATGAGTTATAATACACTTTTTGTGTAAAATTAAGATTTATCGTTCAAACATTCCCTGTGTAAACGCGAAATGAAATTGTTGTGGAAATTGGATCTGTAATGTTTAACATTGTCATGTGTTCACCTTTAATTATTATGCCTACGATTATGTCCTCTTTTATTCTCCCTCTTTTATCTTTTTATGACTAGGCTATCACGAGCCTAGCTTTATTATGAAATAAATACGACGGAGTGATTATTGCGAACTAAAAAGGGGAACGCTTGATTTTGGGTCATGACGTGAAATAGAAGGCTTAGTAATAAATTACAATGGGTTTTGGGTATAATATAATCTTGGTAAGATTTGAATGGGTGGACCAAGTTGAAAGGCTTTAAGCATGAACATGATTTAGGATATGTCATATATTGGACACCACTGAAACGGCTTAAACATGAATTTGCTTAAAGAAATTGTTCATGGGTACGTGACACTTGAATAAGACATGAATTGTAACTTGGACATGAATAAGAGCATGGGATTTACATCTAGAACTTGACATGAAACTTGGCACCCAAAACTTGAACATGGACATGACGCGTAGATAAACTTAAAATGGCTAACTCGAGGTTGGGTTGAGTTTGCAGTATAAACCTGCCCGGAATAGCCCGGCGAATCCAGTAACTGCAAACAATAGGACCCAATGTGAGTAGTTGGTCATATCGCACTTGAAACCTGAGGTTAGACTAGTTTGTGGTGTAAATCTGCCCGGACCCGCCCGGCTTGTCCAGTAACCACAACAAAGTCTAATGTGAGAGGTTGTGGTGCATTAATAATTAATTAATGGCACATGGTTCGTAGGGTTAAGTCGTGAATTCAAAGACAACACTTAACCAAATTTGTTAATGAACGTTGTAAGGAGATGGGGTTAAGTCGACACGAACATATGGACAAAACTTAACCAAAAAACGGAAATATGGAATGTTAACTACCTATTATAAATCAAAGTTGAAATAGTCGAAGGGTTAATTAGGAGGTAGACCTGTCCTAGGGACAGAGAAAGACTATGACTTAAGATGTAATGTAAGACCTGAAAGGTGCGATAACCTATAATATGGGGTAAGCTAAGCAAGAAATGTGGGAAAACACCCATGCGCTATCACCAAGTAAAAGAGAGCTTAAGTTATGCTTGAATTCATGGGAAAACCTTAGTCAACAAGTTGAATTATAAAGCAAGAATATGTGGTCTGATGTCTAAGGTACAAGAATTGACTAAGTAAAACAACGAGAATGATAACTAAGTAACAAGCCTTAGTTAATAGGAACTAAGCAGTAAACCATAGTTAAGAAAACGGTCGAGAACGGGAACTAAGTTGTAATCCTTAGTTAAGTGGACTAAGTGGTAAACCTTAGTTAACAAGAGTAACGGGAAAGGAAACTAAGTGGTAAACCTTAGTTAAGAACAACTAAGTAATAATTCTTAGTCAAGGAAAGTGAGCCAGTCCATAAATAGATGAATAACCTGATACGGTAGATCATCGCTTAACAAACACACGAGGAGGAGCGAACGTTTACCTGATTTCGAAAAAGGCTCCAGCGGACTGGTTACGAAGCACGTAGCTTCAGGGGAACGTGAGGGTACTCTTGGTATCCCTCTGTGAGGTTGCAGATGATCCGCCTGGGCTCACAGAGGTTAAGGTCTGCGGTAGGAGAACCAAGAGTATGCCTTGGTTGCAATATAAAGCAACCTAAAGACTAGGATGGACCAGCGTGAGGCGGCGAAATCTTGTTTAGCCCTGTGATAGCACTCGTCATCTACCTACCATCTTTAGTCAATCATAGTACGTATACGGAAAGGCAGAGAACTCCCAACAGACCATATACTTGCTATCTAGTTATGGGTGAGGCTGGCCAATAGGAAAGTGGGGCATAGGTGGCAGGAGCACAGTTCTCGTGCTTGATTTTCTTGGATTGCCTTTCATTAGTTGAGGGAGGGGTCACGTGGGACCATAACCACTAGTAGAAAAACAGACCTTAGCATCTGCATCGGCAGATAACTTAAAGCTCCCGACCGAGTTTCGTATTTCTTGATTTAGCCCTGTCACGGGACTCGGGCCGCACATATAGTGTACATGTGCACCTAGACATCGGAAACGATTCGCGATACATACGTGGGAAAGGGGCGTTGTTCGACAGGTAGCATAATCCCTAGTAGTCCTAGGTGGCATAAACACTAATTGAATCTAGAAAAACGTTCAATAGGTAGCATGATCCCTAGTGGTCCTAGGTGGCATAAATCCTAGTTGAACACTCGATAGTTCATGATAAGGAAACCTAGCTAGATCAAGGGTGGCAGTCCAAACGTTTTCAAGAATGGTGGCACTACGTTGAAGTAGTATAGAATTACGTGATAAAGACCGTACGATATATGGCAAGGGACTATACGTATACATGGAAAGGATTATACAAGTTAGGGAAAAATTTACATATACGATGTATTAGGTTAAGTCTACTAGTAAGTGGACGAGAATGACATGGGTTTGGCCTTAGGTGCTAATATTGTGAATAACCTAACAAACAAGAAATTATAACTGAATGGTATATGTAGGGTTACACAAGAGTTTATTATAGTCCAGTCACACAGAACTTATGTTCTGACCCCCTCCTCACAACATGCGCAGGTTAGGTTCATGACAGGGATAGTATTGCTTGACTATTGGCTTGGCAGTATTATTATTAAGGTAATGCTATTTTGAATAAATTATATTTTATTCCTTCCACTGTGAGATGCTCTTCGAACTCTGACATGTTTCTTTATCTCTGTCTTTTCTGCAGGATACCAGAGCACCCAACTCGGGGTCCGATGGATTGGATTTAAAAAAAAAAAACGGTCTGTCGAAACCCGGGCTGTTACATTAACCCGCTTAATCTAATACACCAGGATGAGAAGACATCAAGAATGTTAGGCCAAAGACATCGGACACATCATCAAGAACTATCTTCCACAAGATCAGATCATCCTAAAAGCGGCCGGAAGCCAAACATCTGAAACCAAGGGGAAAGCGGACAACAGAGGCTCTTGTAGGCCCAATAGCCCAACAACATAAGAAGCCCCAAATCCACTTTAAATAAAACCGCAGGGGTTACATTTAAAGGGGGCGGATTTCTTGGTCCTTGTTCTTTTAATATCCTAGAGGGGTTCTCATTCTCCTTCTTCTTAGATCCTAGTGAACAAACCCCAATTTGTAAATCAATTTAGGGAATCATTTATGTAACCTCCTCTATGAATGAAATCGTTAAAGCTCTTAAAGTGGATGTAGGTTCAAGTCAAACCAAACCATTATAAATTGTGTGTTTTTGTTCCTTCTGCATACTATATTGTTCTTAAACTTATTTCGGTAAGTATTCTATTATGTTGTTGGGTTATCGAAAGATCCTTGCACAAGTCGTCAGGTCCTTGGCAACCTCACGCTTTTCTCATGAGGAAACCCTTCTTTCGAGGAAATGGTGAGTTAGATTGAGCTAGGAGGAGTCGAATAATCCTATTTTTCCTCTTTAGATTACCTATCAGATCTATATTAGGTGTTAACGAAAAATATCGTTAACATTTTGGCGCTAGAAGGAGGGCCTGAACCTCCGCTCCCTTTTCCTACCGTTAATCCTATAAAAGTAACGTAGCCATGCTTCTAACTGTGTTGTACCGTCCCTGATAGGACTAAGTTTTGAAGAAGCAAGAACATAAGCAAAAGGTCTCGGAAAGGAGCTTCAGAGTACCCGGTTACCACTTCAAACATTGTTTATCTTTGATTTTGAAAAAGAAGGAAAAAACTCCCAATACCCATCAAAAAATGGTTGTGACAAAAGAGATATAAGAACAAGATTCCAACGCATCAACCACTTTGGAGAGTAGCACACTTTCAAATATTAGCTCAGTAAATCCGAAAATCAAGGAATCATCAAACTTAATAAGAGGGAAGGATAATGAGATGGAAGCATTACATTTGGCTTTGTGTATTGATGCTATTATAAAGTCTATTGAAGAGAGCTCAGCCCGAAGAACCACAATGTTTGACTTATGTCAAGTGGAATCAGAGATGAAGACATCTTCCGAGTATGACAACCAAACTAGATCCTCACCAAATCTACATGTTAGTTTAAGATCGTAAAGGAGCAATTAAGTGTTAATGGGGAATGTAGTCCGATTGTTTGACCAACACACTATGAGAGAAGGCAGGCCTATAATTTCAAAACAACCTCTGAATTTGAGTTTTGTGAAGGAGAGGATCAAGGGGAGTAAGACCCTGAAATGATAGCTACTAGCATTGAAGGATTTGGGGGGGGGGGGGAGGGGGGGTAATTCTTGGTCACAAGGTTCCTCGAGAGACATCGAACCAAAACAAAAGGATGAAGTTAAATCTACAAGGGAAAGTATAGCCATACAAATTTCGGAAATGAAAGAGAAATCTAATGCGATTCCTTCCAAGAGAAGAAGAACTAACCCCGTAGACAAAAGATGAGACGAGGACCAGTACGACGAAGGTCAAGAGCAATCTGGAAGTTCAACTACTGGAGAGTCTAGTCCCGAAAGACCGAGCTATGGATACTTAGATACCTACCTTAGGAACATGGCGGAGAAAGCCATAAAGAATCTGTTTGAAACCGAAAAGGTAAGAATCTGGGGTAAGCATATTAGTGACAATGAAGGAATGGCGCCCTTTGTTGATAAGATCAAGAATACAGCGATACCTCCACGTGTGAAGACCCCAACCGTGAAATATTATGGAACTTCTGATCCGGGCAACCATCTCATGGCCTTTAATAGCCATATGGACGTTTATGATGCTTCTTGTGCTGCACGATGCAGACTATTTCTTATGACGCTTCAAGGAGCGACCGCCAAATTGTACCGATAATATCGAGAGGATACCATCCATTCATGGAAGCATTTCTCTCAAGAATTCTCAAAGCAGTTCTGCGTTTGTAAAGATCCAACTGTGGGCTAAACGATCCTCGCAAATATAAAGCAAAAACCAGAAGAATCTTTGAGTAGTTACTTGGAAAGGTTCAAGGTTGAGGCCCTTCAATTAGAAGACAAGAACGACCAGGAGATGCTCGTCACTGTTTAGTTAGGACTAATTAAGAACACTCCATTCTGGAAGTAGTTCAATATCCGTGGATGCGGAAACTTGCAAGATTTCTATCTCCGGGCAGACAAATTCATTCGTATGGACGAGTTCAGTTATTCAAAAGGAAACTCCTACAAGAAGGGAGACCCCGGAGAGAATCCTGAGCCTCATTCAAAAATGAAGAGAAGGCGCAGAACCTCCAAAGCCAATGCTCCAAACTTTGCTCGTGGAAGCTGCAACAATTATGGATCAAAGAATAAATTTCGCGAGCCACGCACGTGCCGCATTTGCCGAAGCCCCTGTCACGTTGCATCATCATGCCCTGAACTTCGAAAGGACAACCAAACATCATGAAGGTTTAGTAACATCTCTGTTAGTTCAAGTAATATATCCATGCATTTAGAACATACTTGCAACTTTCAATATGTCAACATCCCCCTAATTTGAGCTACATGCTCACGCGAGCTGTGTGCTCGCACTTAAAGCGCTATGTGATCATGCGAGTTCTATACTCATCCGCGAGATGTGTTCTCACTGCGAACTGTGTGTTTGCACCCGCGAGTTGTGTACTCGCCCACGAGATGTGTTCTTGCCACAAACTGTGTGTTTGCACCCGCGAGTTGTGTACTCGCCCGCGAGATGTGTTCTTGCCGCGAACCATGTGTTTGCACCCACGAGTTGTTTACTCGCCCGCGAGAAATGTTTTGGACGTGAACTGTGTGTTTACATCCTAGGCACATACATCCTCTGCCTACAAATTTCACCCCATAGAACGGAACGAAAGCTCGAAGGGGGGCGCTTGGAGCACGTACATCCTCTGCTCAAATTTCATCTTGTAGAAGGGAACGAAAGCTCAAGGGGAGCTCTTGGAGCGCGTACATCCTCTGCTCAAATTTCATCCTGCGGAAGGGAACGAAAGCTCGAAGGGAGCTTTTGGAGCACGTACATTGTAACACCCTGAATTTTTAACAACATTAAAAGAGGATAAATAAAATAATAATTAATTTAATATTCGGAATTAATGGAAATGGACTGCGCCATTGCGTCCTTCTCGAAATTCTGGTCAAGATAGACACTTGGTTTGCGTAAAACGGACATTGTATGAAGAAGTTATGAGGGACTTAAGTTTGTATACGTGCAGAAGAAATATATATATATATATATATATATGTGTGTGTGTGTGTGTGTGTGTGTGTGTGTATATACACACACACATGTGAGTCATATATGAGTAAGATATGAGTCAGAGCTTATCCATAAAGGGTCCAAAAATCGAAAATTTTGTATGGCGGCAAATTTCCCGCTCTAGGGGGTCGAACCCCCAGAGGGGTGTCGACACCAGGATCGACCCCCTTTTAAGGGTTGTCGACACCAAGGTCGACCCACCTATTGGGGTGTCGACACCACAAGGGCTGACATGGCAGTCGGTTTTAGAGGTGCTGACAACTATAAATATGTGTCCATTTCTCCTATTTTCTTCATTGGAAATCATGGAGGCCAAATGCTGTCGGTGTCTGAACTGCGATAGATCCTATCTTCTACAACTATCAACCTAAGCAAATAAGTTAGAGATTCAAGATCCATTCTTTCTCTATTTTCTAATCCAAACTCTGTGAGTTCCTAGTTGCTTTTAGATTTAAATATATAAAAGTAAACGTGATATGACAATAGTTTGGATTTGTTCGTGTGCCTATATTATATTGGATCCATTGTAAATTGCGAACTTATGACATTCTAAATTGAGTATAACTTGGTTCTAAATCTCTATCTTGTTGGATCTATTGTAACTTTTGTGGCATTCTATGATGTGGATCTTGACCTTATTTGTGTTAGATCTATTTTTAACTATTGATCTGAATCTCTATCTTTTTGGATCTATTGTAACATTTTATGATGTAGATCTTGACCTTATTTGTATTAGATCTAGTTTTAACTATTGGATCTGAATTATGTGGACATCTAAATTGCTAATCAGTTCTAGTTTATCACCTTGTGCCTATTATATTAGATCTAAACCAGTTGGACATCTAAATTGTTAATTTAGATCTTATTATGCTTATTATGACATCATAGTTATGTTAAAATCAATTAACTGCCACAAGTTCATTAGATTTATGCTTATATGTCCACCTTATCACCATGCTAGTTTATGTTTATGCCAAAATAATCACCTTGGTCATATTCCCAACAATTTTCCTTTTATTGTTTATGACTAGGCTACTTTCTAGCCTAGATGCTGCAAAATATATGCAAATGCGTTAGTTAAGGAATGGGGGGAAAAGGTTAGAATTGGCACAATTTAAGTAATGTTTATGAATTGGACATATAATTCAAAAAGGGGGAAATTAGGAACATAATCACCTATAATGACATAGGTAAGAATTGGATAAGAATGAATGCCTAGGATTACAATTAGAAAATTGTAATTGCACTTATGACACAAGGTTAAGTTGCATTATTGGTGGAAGTCTGCCCGGACCCGACCAGCATATCCAGCAGCCACTAATGTTGAACCTAATGTGGGAGGTCTAAGTGCGCAAATACGAATCTGGCTATGACACGAGGTTAGGCCCAACTTGTGGAAGAAGTCTGCCTGGACCCGACCGACATATCCAGCATTCATAAGTTGTAGGCCTATCCCATTATAAACCATAAATGGACATGGTAATGAATTGGACTACTTAACCTAATCTAATCCATAAAGATGGTATGATTACGAACTGAAGTTAGGGTTAAGTAAAATTGGTTGGACAGTGGGTGGGTTAAGTAAATCTGAGGGGGTGGGTAATATTTACTTATAAGCCCACAAACTTAGTCTGATAAGGTTATGTAATTAAAGACACCTAGTGGTAAGCATAACCGGTAGAAAGACCGGGGTTCTATAAAATTAAAGACACCTTTAGGGTAAATATAACCTGTGGAAAACCTAGTGGGGGATACAAGACAAAGGGGAGAGCTTGTATCATATTGTGTGGGACCCATTTCAGTTAGTAGCCCAAAGTATGTATCGAGTAGAGAACTCCGAACTAGGTCGGAGAAGGGGCGCGCTTACTGATTGATTGTAAGAGATCCAAATGTGGAGGCGGTGTTGGCG
Organism: Allium sativum; assembly: GCA_030737875.1. Lineage (NCBI taxonomy): Eukaryota > Viridiplantae > Streptophyta > Magnoliopsida > Asparagales > Amaryllidaceae > Allium > Allium sativum. The sequence goes on from CM060920.1 coordinate 14,295,746, forward strand.
GCGCAAACCGACTGGGCCATGTGCGTGCATGAGCCAGGCCGAAGGGGATAAGACGAACGTGACACCTGTAGATATGGGGCTGTGCATATCAGCGAGGGGTTACCACTTTAGGACTTTATACATCCTACTGTGGGGTCGGCACAGTGTATCTACGGAGAGGGAGTCGATCGATTAGGGTAGTAGTAGGGTACATTTGGACATATGCCTAAGTCTACCACCTTGAAGTGTAAGGGATCATCTCATTCTAGTTATACTAGTAATAGTGCAGAGTAATTATTAGAGAAGCATATACATTTTATCCTGTCTACCTTGTCACACCTGCCATTTATGTAGTGGTCTCTCTTATCCACTTTATATGCCTGTCATGCTACTATTTGCTAAAAGTAACTAGACTCGTCAGACTTTATGCCTGACCCTTTTTGTTTCCTCTTCTTTCTTCCGTTCCCTCCCCCCTCCTATTCTCAGGGCGGGAATACTCAGGCTTAGTCAGGACTCAGTTATCATCTTGCTAGGAGCTGCTTTCGAAGTATCGCTCAAGTTCTTATCTCCACTATAGCTTAGCTCTTTTTTTGGGGAATTATGTTATGTCTTTTATATTTATGTACTACGATGGTACAAGACAAAAGTTATATTATTGTAATGGTTTTTGTGGCTTATGGTATTTTGGACCACGGTGTATGATTTGTGTTTAAAATAAAAAATTGAATTTCCGCTGCTATCTTAATTATATTTATCTTGTAATATTCTGTGTCTGTTCACCTATAACGCTTCACGAAACTTAATGCATTCCCTTTGTGAGTGACATTAACGGACATGGGGTGTCACATACATCCTCTGCTCAGATTTCACCCCGCAGAAGGGAACGAAAGCTCGAAGGGAGCGCTCGGAGCACATACATCCTCTGCTCAAATTTCACCCCGTAAAAGGGAATGAAAGGTTGAAGGGAGCGCTTGGAGCACGTACATCCTCTGCTCAAGTTTCACCCCGCAGAGGGGAACAAAAGCTCGAAGGGAGCGCTCGAAGCACGTACATCCTCTGCTCAAATTTCATCCCGTAAAAGGAAACGAAAGCTCGAAGGAAGCGCTTGAAGCACATGCATCCTCTGCTCAAATTTCATCCCGTAGAAGGGAGCGAAAGCTCGAAGGGAGCGCTTGTAGCATGTACATCCTCCGCCCAAATTTCATCCCGCAAAAGGGAACGAAAAGCTCAAAGGGAGCATTCAGAAGCACACACAACCTATGCTCAAAAGAACAAAGCCGAAACGGTCGAACAAAGCTTCGAGAAGCAGCTTGCAAATCAAAACTATAGCCCGTGGGTGGCCCAAAAAGACTGAAACGGTAACTCGAAACAAAGATTAAATACCGAATCTGGTTTAGGTTCGGGACTTCTATTACGTCTGGAAGGTGGTTGCGGTCTTCTATTTATTAATGCCCGAATACGGGTCGATTAGGCTCTTCACAAATACCAGAGGGGGTTCCAGTCTTCTATCTATTGAATACCCAAATATGGTTTAGGTTCGGACTTCTATCGAACTCCGGAAGGAGGTTCCGGTATTCTATCTATTAATCCCCGAATCTGGGCTATCCGGATCTTCACAAAACTAGATGGGGGTTCCGGTCTTCTATCTACTAAATACCCAAATCTGGGTTGGATTTGGGACATCTGTTACACTCCAGAAGGAGGTTCTGATCTTCTATCTATTAATGCCCGAATCTAGGTCGATTCGGCTCTTCACAAATACCGGAAGGAGTTCCGGTCTTCTATCTATTAAAAACCTGAATCTGGGTTAGGATCGGGACTCCTATTATGCTCCGGAAGGACGTTCCGGTCTTCTATCTATTAAATACCCGAGTCTGGATTAGGTTCAGGACTTCTATTACACTTCGGAAGGAGGTTCCGGTCTCCGCTACTTACAAATACCGGTGGAGGTTCCGGTCTTCTATTTATTAATACCCGAGTCTAGGCTAATTCCGCCCCTTACAATACCAGAAGGGATTCCCAATCCTTTATCAATGCCAGAGTCTGCATATTCAGCCATGGAGTTTAAATTTGGTTCTTCAAGACCAAAACAAGAGGTTGCTCTTTGGATTACCTTAAGGAATCTCCTTTTTGTGTTTCAGAATCTTAAGATAGTGAAAGTCATATTGTCGAAAGTAGGAAGGGCTTTAAGAATACAAGAAGACGTGTGGAATGTAGCTGATTTTTCATACCTCAATGTAGAAGTAGGAGTTCCATCTCCAGTGCATATTTCGTCGTTGATAAGGCTTTTTACCAGGACTTCTTATCACGAATTGAGGTTAACAAATTTTCAGGAAATCCAAATGATCCTTCTAAACCATCTGACTTTAAGAATTGGGTGTTCTGGAAAGATAGGGATGGTTTTCTGAAGGTTTGGAAGCCAAAGAGAAAGATAAGGGTTGCTGGTAGTTCTAGTGTTAGTGGGGCATCTTCCTCAATCTGTTTGCGGTCCTTTCAGAACTCAACAAAGATGAGGAGGAAGTGTCCAATTCTGAAGATGGAGACGAGAGGATTAATGCTATTGATGTGGTACTTGAAAATATGGATATTAATGACAACGTTGGAATGGCTAGAAAGTCCAGCAAGGGCAAGGAGGTGGCTGGATCTTCTGGAATGACACCTTTGAGGCGCAGAGCTAGGAAGAGCTCTGGCATTGATCACCCTCCCGAAGAAGTTGACCGTTGGGTGTTCACTGATCTGCTGGGTGGTAACTTTGGTGGCCGCACGCAATGCAGATGGATGATGTGGTTTGATTTGCTCTAAGTGCTTTCTTTAGTTTACATGGGATGAATTTGGCTCCTACGTGGGCAATGTTTGTATACGTTTTATTTTGGATTGTACAAAATATAACTCTCTATTTTGGCTGCTGCATGTATTTAAGTATAGCACGAAACTTTGTTGAGAATTGGCATATATTTAAATGTGCATATCTCTCACTACCTTTTGGCCAAAAAAAATTACATTCAAATTTCAAGGTTAATTTGGAACACACAAATAGAGGCCAATCAATGCCTTGATTGAGGGAGATCAAAAGACACAGAAATAACACTTCAAAAGAGAACAAAGAGTTTGACTTGTAAAGTTGAAAATACCCCTTCACTAGGGGGCGAACGAAATAGGCTGACGGCGAAGTGGTATCAGGCAACCGCAAGCACATAAAAATCCTTTAGAGAGCTAGGACAAACACTAAGAGGAGTCAAAAATAAGGAGAAATGTTCCGAAAGTGACATCAACTGAGAATCAACCCCGAAACCAGCTAACGGTAAGGAGGTATCCAGTGAACTCAGGCACGGAAGGGTGACCTGAGAGCTACACAAACCAACACCCCTTTTAAGGAAAAGGAAATCAAAGTCCACAGAGTGCCGACACAGTCTACCCAGCGGAACAAGCCAGGTAGAGGGCTCTATAACGGAAGAACATTTGAGTCAGAAGCAAAGAAACAAGGAGGCAAGAATTTCACTAACGGAAGCCTGGGAGGACGGAAGGTTTGTCAGTATTAACCCGCATAATGCTAATACACCAGGATGAGAAGACATCAAGAATGTCAGGCCGAAGACAGCAGACACATCATCAAGAACTATCTTCCGCAAGATCAGATCATCCCAAAAGCGGCAGGAAGCCAAACATCCGAAACCAAGGGGAAAGCGGACGACGGAGACTCTTGTAGGCCCGATAGCCCAACAGAAGAAGAGGACCTGAATCCACTATAAATAAGACCCCAGGGGTCACATTTAGAGGCGGTGGATTTCATGGTTCTTCTTCCTCTGATATCCTAGAAGGGTTCTCATTCTCCTTCTTCTTAGATCCTAGTGAACAAACCCTAATTGTAAATCAATTTGGGGAATCACTTATGTAACCTCCTCTATGAATGAAATCATAAAAGCTCTTAAAGTGGATATATGTTCAAATCAAACCGAACCACTATAAAATTGTGTGTTTTTGTTCCTTCTGTGTACTATACTGTTGACTTCAATTTATTTCGGTAAGTACTCTATTATGCTGTTGGGGTATCGAAAGATCCTTGCACACAGGGGCGGATGCACTCATTCCCCGGCTAGGGCAGAGGCCCCACCTCAAAATCCCAAAATATGGCAAAGAATACCCACATTTTGTCACTTGCCCCAGTTGAATCAAGATTCATGCCCTAGCTGAAGGCAATCTAATGCAATTTTAACAAGAATATCAGCTGCTGCAGCTATACTTGGCCCTAGCTAAGCTAAAAGGCTAGCTCCGCCACTGCTTGCACAAGTCGTCAGGTCCTTAGCAACCTGACGCTTTTCTCATGAGGAAACCCTTCTTTCAAGGAAACGGTGAGTTAAATCGAGCTGGGAGGAGTTAGATAATCCTATTTTTCCTCTCTAGATCATCCCCTCAGATCTTTTTTGGGTGTTGATGAAAAATATCGTTAGCAGTTATTCATTTGAAAATCACATGGTATATCCACTTATCTTTCCCAACGGAAATACAGTGTCCACTACCGATCTTAATCTTCTTTCCTATTCACAAAACGTGCTCCTGTTGCTTCTTGTTGAAATTGCCGTAACTCCTTCCAACCCACCAAAAACCCATTTCCAAAACCACACTCACCCACATTCATATCGTCTCCCAAAAGCAATTCGAACCGCTCCATGAAACTCCCGATTTCCTCCTCTGCTCCACAATTGCATGCTTCCTCAACATATTACAACAACACCCAGTTAACACGACCTCTTAACAAAAGCCCACCGTACAAACAACGACCATATAATACACCGTACTTCACCATATTCACCATCCAGAATTGAAATCGAAGCCCTAATCTTTTCCTAAGGACATGAACTCTCGCGCATTGAAAATTTTCAGTGAATTGAAATGGGTTGAAGCACAACAAAAACTGACGAGATGAAAGAGTATCTCTCATCTAATCTAAGTGTTTAAGTTTGAGAATTATTTGATTTTTATTTAAATTTTGAAGTGGAAAATTACTGAGAGAATTAGGCGTTGAGGTAAGAAAATGAGGACGGCAGAGGAATTTAGGGATTATGGTGAGTGGAGAATGTAATTATAATTGTTTTGTTTTTATTCCTTTTTTTTATGGAAGAGGTTGGCTGAAACAAAAGAACGAAGGAAGGATAACTGGGTATATATATAAGAGAGGATTGGCTTCCTGTGGAATACTTTGGGTAGCTTCTGTTGGAAGGAACATGTTGGCTACCAAAAGAAGCTTCTGCATTATTTAATTATTCAACGAACTTACACATGAAGTAATAAGTCTAAACGACCACAAGTGAGTTTCCATTGCAATGGAAACTGTGCTTCTAGCATAATAAAATATTCCGTACACAATGGAACAGTTTTCGTCAATTTCCGAGATCATTCGGTAACTCCCTTTATAATTTCAACTAGTTAAATAATACGTGTTTAAATTGTGTATGATAATCAAAATAACTCCAATTGACCCTAAACTGGAAATCTTATAAAAATTAACCATTGTGGATTCAATAAAATTTGTTTCGTTGAAATTGGAGATTGTTTTCTCAAGTTATATACAAATTCCTTTTAAATCGGTTTAAATTCATTTAATTAATCGCTACACAAACTAGCTGAGCGTTTATGGCTACCACGGTCACATATGATATCGATTTGCCAAAAATATTATTCTCATACAATAATTTAACACTACGGATTTAATGTAACTGATCCCATCGAAAACGATTGTCATTTACAAAAGTCTATTTTTAAGACTTAAATAAATCGATAAAAATAAAAATAAATTCAAAAACAATTCAATTTAATAATAATAAATTATTATCATCGTATATATATTTGACCAGAACACCATATAGCTCCAAATTAAACGTATTTGGATTTATAACTCGATACTTCAATTTAAAACGACGTTCGGATTATTTAAAATTGATTTATTTATAAAATAAACTGTTATAATTTTTAAACGATTGCATAGCGACTATTTTAAATTTTGATTTAACATAACTAACAATCTATAAGACGAAATCTCGATTTTTCATTTTCATTAGAAAAATATGGTCAAATAGATCCGAATGTTTCTTGTTTCAAAGAAATATGACTTAAATTGGATCCTGTATATTCAATTGAGCTTCAAAACGTTAAACTACAAACTGCTGCAACGTTACAAGCTTGATTTAAATTATATTACAAATTATATGATCTTACGTTGTTTTATTAATAAATTCCTTATAAAAATTAATTTATATTATCAATACAATATTTAAAATAAATATAAATGTTCTAAATTAAATGGCTAAAAATCTGGGACATTACAATAACAATAACAGAATTTATATAATTCTTTTTAACAAAAAATTATGTTATTATTGCGTGTGTTAAATGTATAATTGATTATTTTATTATATTTTACCAGAATATCCTGCCACAACTTCGATTTCAATTCTAGATCTACATTCGGCTAACTTGATGTGTCGATTCGAATGATAGTTCTAGCCAGCATCCCAATGTAGGACAGTAAGGTGTGCCTAGTGTCTCCAATAGAAACTCCAAATTCATTGCATCTTGCTTTAAATTTCTTTCCCTGAGCCTTCTACATCATAACTCTGTACATTGTTGAAACACCTCATGTAGCTCCATAACTATTTTTTTATAGATTCAGTATTGGTAACTGCTGCTATAAACTTCGAAGGTTTAGGTTCTATTGCTTATGGACCGTTAGACTGATCAGCAACATCTGATGCTTTGACCTTCAAAAACAACTGCTTGACATCTCCAATGTTGTTATTACCTTCTTTAAAATGTACTTTAGCGATTTTCAGTTTTTTAGGCGCCATTTTTGTCCTTCAACCTATAAAAAACAACATAGACTCATTAGTCTTGGTATATAAGTGCTATAGGAAATTGCATATTCACATTTACAAAAATCATTTAGAAAGCAACTACATATATATAAATACACACACACACACATATTTGAAAATTGGTTCACTTTATCATCTACTGAAAAAATTTACAAGAAGAAGGTTAGCATCCTAACCAATATAAACTTAAACCAAAAACGTAAAGAAATTGAAAATATAAGTAACTATAAACCTAACTAAAATAGATCTGCCCACTAGCGTGCAAATCTCCGCACCTCACAAGAGCCGAAGGCTCCTTACTCACACGTGCCATCACTTGCTATCCTATGTTCAAAGAAGAAAAGGCCACAAAAGTGACATACATATATACGTATATATATGTATATATATATATATATATAAATATGAAGTCAAAATATGCAATTAAACGTGCGAACTAAAAGTGAATTCAAATAAAATAGTAGAAGTAGGAATTAAAAAAGCCAATTAAGAGTGCAAACTAAAATTGCATTGAAATAAAATAATATATGCAAGAACTCAAAAATGCAAGTAAAGTGCAAAATGAAAGTGCATTAAATTACAATGGTAACACTTGTAGCATAGTTCAGAATGAAATAAGAGACGATGCAGTATATAGAGCTACATTATCTGGGTCAAATTTTTGACCTAAATTCTCTCAACATTATCTCTAACTTTATGCTCAACATCATCGACAATATCACATGTAGGGATTTTAGAGCAGAATCGGGGATGTTCCATGGACGTGTGTAATGACCCGGATATTTGACGGTGTAATAATTAACTTATTTAATTATTTAAATAACGAATATATTATTTAATCGTCGGCGTTAGAACGTATAATTATATTATAATTAAAATCGAGCTTGAAATGGGGCTGCAGTTCGTAAATTGGCGATTCGAACTTCAACTGAACGTACAGAGTTTGTTTTAAATCGGATTTCTGTGAAACAAGAAATGTGTGGAGCTGGTGGAGTATATCTTTCTAGTGGAAGAGAAAAATCAGGATTTCGTCGTGTAGATTTTGAGATATGTCCAAATCAAAATCTAAAATAGTAGCTATAGAATCGTTTATCGACCGTATCGGTTTATTCGATATAACTAGAGATCGGGTTTGAATTTAGACAAGGTTCTTTTAGGACATAGTGATAAAATAATTTTTAGAATTTTACGGTAATTTTTAATTAATTTAATAAGCGACTTTTTATTGGAAGTATTTCGCACCCTGAAATCAACATTTTGAAGTTTCAAAATATGAGTCCACCTACCGGTATTATTATATCTTTGGGGTCGTGTTACGTTGGTCATCACAACGGTATGTTCAAATCTGTCTATAGCAGTCCATACATGAACGGAACTCTACGTGACGGGATACACTAAAACGTTGAAATTTAAGGCTTGAGAGCAAAGAAAAGTATCTTCAAAGTTATACACACTATCCTTTTTGTCAGCCTACGTCCTTTCCAATTGAATACATTGCCAATTAAATACACGCTACTAGTTTACTTCAAGGCTAAGTTTATCCCACGCATCCTAAGTAAATTACATAAGCGGTCATTCTAGCGTCCACGAACACAAATAGAGTACCACACATCCTATCTACCATGTGCTATACCATTACTTAACCCCTAAGCCTTCGTATATTATAAATACATCACCCCTTGGACCACGTTTCCCCACGTCCTTCCTCTCAGAAAATATCTCCACCTTTTGTTTATAAATACCCCTTCTTATTTCTTAAGACCTAGAAAATCTTTTTCATCCTCCTGTAGAAAATAGGCCGCCAGTGTTCTTCCCATTCCAGTAAAACCTTCCTCGTTTTAAAATCAAAACAAAATAAGGAAAAATCCATAAATCATATAGCAATTACATATGAGATGCTGAGAGGTTCTTCTTTAATTCTATGATAGTTTTGGGGGTGCTCGAACCTATATTGGTTCGCTGGAAGTTACCAGCGTGTGCTCGGGTCAGGGTGTGGATGGAATGCAAAGCTTAACACATGATTTTGCTATTTGTTTTGAGGTTGCAGCAGTAGTAGCACGTGTAGTTGAATCTTGGGAAGTGTTCGATAGAAATGGAGTTCGGTGGTTTTCATTGGGGGCGCTGATTTGCTGTTGACGAGGTCGGAAGTCAGGAAGCTGGTGCGAGATCTGACTGTGAGGTGACTGGAAGGAAGTGGGGGGAAGGAGCGATGTGGATATGTGAAGTCCGTTTGGTGTTCGGTGTTGGTTTTTGTGAAGTGCACGTGAGAGAAGAGGATGGAGAAAAGGTTAGAAGTGGTGTTGTATAATCGACAGTTTGAACTTTTAAAAGGTGAGTACTGTGATTGGTGAACGTGTGGGAATGATGGTGCGCAGGAATGGAAATACAAGTGAGTGAAGCATGGCCTGTGTCATTAAAAATAGAAGTTGGGCATTTAGTTTCAAAGGGGAGTTGTTGGTGCGACAAACATTGCAAGGGACGTGAGAAAGCAAACATGGAGTAGTATTGGGAAGTGACAGTTACATGAGAATGAGGAAGAAACAAAATGGAACAAAAGAAGGAGCAAAGTGGCGTGAAAAATGGTTACTGTTTGAAGGTTGACATGAAGTAATGAAGTGAAATTAGTGGAGAAGATGGGTAATGTGTGACTGGGTGAGGGCTTCGACAGTAAGGAATTGAGGGAATCATGTCAATGTTTTGACAAATAGGAACTAATCAGTAGTTTGCTTGGACATTGTTTTGGTCAAGTAAAATCTGGGCAAAGAAAATAAGTGTGCTACCTGAAGAGCGAGACCGTAAAAGGGTGTCGAGGGTGGCAATATGGTGTGGAAATGATTGAAGTTTCAAGGAGAAGGACTTCGGTGTATTTAGTGGTTGAATGGTCGTTGGTGAAGAAAGTCGTGATGGCCATTTGGAGGAGGAGCCAGCTTTGTTATCTCGTTCAGGAAGAAGGGTCATTGACAGGTTGGAGAAATCGTTAATGGGCCGAGATGAATATGGGATCCGGCAGGATCACACGGACGGGGGCTACAACATGAGATCAGTTGGAATGATTTGGTGATTTAGTGGAAAATATGACGGGAAAATATCGTTAGAACAGGACTGCTAAACGGTTATCGTTGTTTAACGATACACCGACAATGTGAGTAAAACTCACCAACCCTGAACAGTTATATTTTTAAAACGTATTTTTAGAACTGTTAGATATTGATTGACTGTTGTGTGTTGATTTGGTTGATTGAACTGCTAGTCAGTTAGTTGAAATTATATATATATAAACCGTTAAATATATATATTGGTGTGGTTTACCTGAACATTTCATACTGAAATGAAGTTGATGTTAATTATATGGTCTAACATCTGTGATGCAGGAGAACAGGTTGGAGGGACCCAACTAGGTTCCTCAATATATAAAATACTGTTTTGTTCATATATTATGATATGTGATGTGTTACATAATCTGTGATGATTATGTGTGCTTGGTTGATAGTAATCATGGTTAGACGGTATTTTGAATACCAAAATGAATACTGGAAAGTAAAGAGGGAATTTTCAAAAACGTATATTGAAAATGAAATATTTATAAAATCAAAGGATTTTATAAAAGGAATATTTATTTGAAAATAAATAGAATCGATTTAAAAATGTTGAAGAGAATAGGATATGGTTTTTGAGAAATTGGAACTGGTTATACGTTGATTGAGTTGAGTAAATTCCAACGTGTTGATCTGATGTTGGTTTCGGCCTTCGGGATTTTACACTGAGAAGTTTATTCACTTATCAATTTATAATGAGAATCTAATGAATAGAAGTGAAGTGATAAAGGAATATTTATTTGGTAAATAAATAGGATCAAAAAGGAAATCATTACAAGTGATTAAACGGTGTTTAAAGGAAATCATTACAAGTGATTAAACGGTGTTATAAGGAAATCATTACAAGTGATTAAACGCTGTTATAAGGAAATCATTACAAGTGATTAAACGCTGTTAAAAAGGACATTTTTAAAGTGAAGAACCGTTACTAAAAGTAAATCTTTATAAATGGATAAACGTTATTAAAAGGAGTTAATCGAATAAAAGTTATTAGAATTTGAGTTAACCAGTTAGAGTTAATCAGTTAGAGTTAACCAGTGAGTTAATCAGTTAAAGTTAACCAGTTAGAGTTAATCGAATAGAGTTAAAGATATAGAGTTAAGCAAAATTAGAAACTAACTAGAGATTAGTAAGTTGGATAGTTTTTCTGAGTATCGATCTGATGTTGGTTTCGGCCTTCGGGGTTTACACTTAGAGAATTGTTCTCGTACTAGTTTATAGTTAGGGACTGATAATTGTGGAAGTTAGTGAAACGCGATTGAGGATTGGAAATGTTTTCCAATGATAAAAACGTATATTTTCTAATTATAGAAAATAAGAAAATATGAATATATATAAATATATATATGTATTATATGTTGGATGATTGGATCGATAATTCCATTTGGAATTTAGATCGTTGTTTGTACACCGACATGTTTACATTTGATAGTTAAATCACAGACTATCAAGTTTTTACCATTTTAACGTTGTTAATATGGAGAGACCGGTTGGATTCTTATCCAAAGAACCACTCTGTTTTGGCATAAGCGTTGCGAATATGCCAAAGACAATTGAAGACGGAGTAAAGTGCAAGGGCTGTTGTATAAGTCTTAGATAACAGTGACTAAGATGGATGTACTGAATAGTGCCTTCGGTTTCGTTCAGTCCCAGAACGAACGTATATAGACGAGTGTCTGACAGAGTATTTCCCATGATTGGTCTATACAAATATATATGGTGGCAACAGATTTATTCCCTTAGCATAACATCCAGAATATTTGTGCAAATCAATTAGTGATTAACGGATCTGACAATGTGGCATTCAAAGTGATCGTGTTATCAATGAATGGAAAGTAGTCGTAGCCTCTGGCCTCAACAACTAGGAAATGACAAAAATCGGGCAGGCAGCATGGCTAAGTCGGTCGCACCGAAGTAGGGTGTATAATCACCTATCTAGAGAATATTCATTTGCTTCTTTAATCTATCAATGTTGTCCCATATATATATACGGGAACGGTTGCTGATCCCAACCGTTGGTGATGTACATTCAATACACTCAAGCGAAATGAGTGGTCGGTCCTGTGTGGCTGAGTTGCAAGATGTTCTTATTGAACTCCAGTGTATCGTTCCTAGAGTACACTGATCGGAAGGTGGTTCCATACCTTGTCATAGTTGGAAATCCATTACCCAATACGTGCTTGCGATTTTGATTGTATACTATATATGTAGAACGTGAGATGAAAGCGTTTCTGCTAGATGATTATTATATTGTGTTGGTAGGCATTATTATAATATCAAAAGGTTTTTGATATAAAGATATTTTGGATTCTCATAAGGGAAAACCCGTTCCGTTATACAGCGTGGTCTTATGAGATATCGTTTACTTGTTCAAACTGTTTTAAATTGTTTTACTCATACCAGTCCCATGACTGACCCGGAGTTTATTTTGTTTTGTTTTCCCTAAATTCTTGGGTGCCTAATTTGTACGGGCAGTCAAGTAGTCAGGATTTTACAGATACACTTGGAGAGCTTGGAGCAGGAGGCTTCAAGATTCTATAGCTATTATTATTTCCGCTGTTGTTGTAAGTGTTGTACTCTGCAATGCTATTGTATACATATACTGTTTGTATTTCAAAAGTTATGTTATATTTTATTCGTTCCGCTGTGAGATTCGTGTTACTCTGATGATGATGTTCTTCTTCTTCTTCTTCTTCTATTCTACTAGTTCTATCTTATCTATCCTCACCCTCTATCTTCTTTCTATTAATTTCTTGAATTTTCAGTGCAATTTGGGGTTGAACTTGTGTTATTTAGTCAGCTCAAATTGGACCGGATTTTCGGGTCATTACAACGTGTCTCCTAAATCATCCTCATTGTAGATCTCATGATAGTCTCGAGCAATGGAGGTTAATACTATGAAGCAGGTAGAATTAACCAGATCTTCAATATAAAAAACTTGCTTGATTTAATCAATAGAATCATATTTATCTTTCTTGTTTCCTTGTCAACTAAAATCCACAAGTGTGAAGCCAATATCATCCACTTTGATTTCTCTATCATTTTCTTCCCATTTACACAAGAACAAGAGGCTTTAAACGCATGGTTATCTAACTCCCATATCTCTAAGATGATGCTGTAGAAGGTCATATCACTCACCACAGGATTAAGTCCTTGGCACTAGAGACCTGGACCGTCTTAGCTACTAAAAAAACACCACTATTTTGAACAACCATTGAATAATCTCGATCCTTTGTAAATTATCGAACCCCATCGACAAGATAACCTTCTGTAAGTCAAACTAAGAATGATGGCTTGCCAGCCAACCATCTTATTGTTTCTAAAGCGCCATCACGGTTCTCCAAGATTTCAGTCCTAACGTACACACATTTTCGTAAACTAAAATTAAAAAACTAATAACAATAGCAGTTATAGTATACAACAAAAGAAACAATAAAGAAGCTAACTTTTTTCAAACCAATAGGCAAATAGCCATTGTGCTCTCCCATGAGCCAATGAACACTTTTCTTTTTCCCTCGGTGAATTCCTTTTATATACTTCATGTTCAGTCTATAAAAATGGATATATTAAATGAACAGCCAAAAAAGTACTTACCAAAAAAGAGGGGATTTACAAGAACAAAAATAAACTAACTTACATAATATAAGGATACACCTCAGGGACGTTTAGAAGGACAGTTAAATGTGCCTCATCTCGCTATTTTTCTTTCACTTTTTTCACTTTCACAATGGATAATGGTCCTGAAAGTTTTTCTTGGTCTTTTGGAAGACCGACAGTTGTGCTGCTCTCTTTGACAAACTCCAAGAAGAATTCTACCGATTCTTCTTCAAAATAACTTTCTACTATACAACCTTTTCGATAATAATGGTTTCGCATATAACTCTTCAACACTTCATTGAACTGTTTCATTGCATGCATTCATCTTTTGAGCATGGGTGCTCAAACTCAGATGATTACAATCCCATCGTTATAAAATTAAAGAAAAAAATGCATGAGTAATAAAAAAGACACATGCACAATCAGCCTCTTTTGCAATCTAGGGAGCTAAACCAAATCAAGTCAAAGTACTATCACGAATTGGATCATACATAAACCAAAAGTTAAGAGCATATTAGATGAATACAGAAATTACCTTGAGACTAAAAAAAACAAGGAAAGAAAAACTCAATAGAGAAAATACACATTACATAGTGACCAACGAACAAATTAGGCAGACTAGGAACATACACATTACACATGCATTATTATGGACAAGCCTTTAACATACATAGTGAATTAAACAAATAAAGTAATTAAAATCTCACAATACAAAAAAATACACATTCAATGTAATGACCCAGATTTTAGTAAGAAATATTTAATGGATATTATATATTTAAAATGATTTATTTTAAGAAATAACGACTTAGAATTTATATAAATCGAATTAAAACAGGTTTAAACGTATAATTTATAATATAATTAAAAACGAGCTCGTAACCTCGTGGTAGTTTGTAACATTTTGTTTTGAACTTTAAATGACTATACATAATTCAATATAATCAAAACTAGTTGAAACAAGAAACGTTAGGATCTATTTAACTACATCTTTTTAACGAAAGTGAAAAAACTAGATTTCATCGTACAGGTTATAAGTTATGTCCAAATCAAATTTCCAAAATAGTCACTATAGAATTAATATTTTATCGATTTATTAAATATATAAAAAAAAGGGTTGTTATATATAATATGGATGTCGTTTAACTCAAAATAAGTAAATATTGAATTAGAGGTTATAAATTATCCCACTATGATATATGTATATGAGATAGTAATAATTAGTTTATTATTAAATCGAATAGTTCTGGAATTTAATAATATAATAATAAAAATATTATATAAGCCTTAAAAATAGCAATTTTGTAAATGACCTCCGTTTTTGATGGAACTAATTTTGTTGAATCCGGAATAGTAAATTATTGTAAGATTCCAAATTTCAACCTAATCGAAGTCAGTATGTGGTCGTGCGAGATACAAACGTTCCATGTAGATAATCGACCAATAATTTAAGCTCAAACAAGCGCTATTTGAGTAAACAGACTCGGAATTCAATGAAACAAATTTCATTAGCACCGTAACGAGAAACCATAGGTGTGCATCAATTTTCACCTCGGACGGAGTTCGTATGTACCAATCCGAATTTTTAAACGACGAATACATGTACTGTTACAATATAAATTTATAAACTAATGCCTGAGGCTTACATAACAAGCTTATTACTACTCCCATAAGTAAAGCCCATCTCCACCCCAAACCAAACTCATTTCATCCTTCCGCATTTTGCATTTTAGTCCCTTCTTTTACATTAATTTTTATCTCACAAACCATGGGGAATAGGAGGAAGTCCCTAACATGAAAGTTGGAGTACTCGGTGAGAGCTACTTATTGTAAAAATTTGGTGGCAAACGGGTTGGAGTTCACTGAAATCTCAGATATAATGTGACGTGGTCAGTTTTGGCATGATAGCGACCAAACGATTGAGAGTTATACGAAGTGCCCAACTAGGAAGTTGGAGGTAGGAGACTAAGCTACAAGTTTGTAGTTGGGGGTTTGGGCTGAAATCGCGTATGGTGGCAGCGAAACGGTGTTGATTTGAAATAGATTGTTTTGATGAGCAATGAACCTAGTTTTGTGAGTAGAAGGGATGATAGATGAAGTTTCCAACTGGAAATTCTTCGTTGTGATGAGGCCGAGCTACCAATCAATTTTTGTGAGTTATGGTGAAGCGTGGCGGTCGATCAGGCGTTCAAATGCCTTTTCGGTCTCTGGCGGTTTTCATAGCAGCGGCAACGAATCATGGTCGTGGTCCGGGGGGGTCAACGTGCCTTGCATAAGCGTGGGTGGTGGCCAACGATGGTCTAGAGTTTGGCGGTGGCTGCGGCAGGGTGAGAGAGGGGGAGGGGAACGACTGTTGAAAGAAATTGGGGAAGAAATAGCTAAGTGATATATTTAATTAATAAATTCGATGACAGTTTAATATTTGGACACTTATATCTCGCTCGTATTAACTCAGAGTCATGCGAAACTGGATCCTTTAGGACCATGGAATCGAGAGCTTCACAATAAAAATGATTTGGTTGAATTCAGAGCAAGTTGTAATTTTGGGTTAAATTAAACCCATGTTTAATTTAATCCAAAAGCAATCATTATTGAAACGATTAAAAATCAAGGTGAGAACTCTTATCTCACATTTAGTTAACTAATTTTGTTAGAAATAGTTAATGGTGTTTTGATAAATAGTTATATGATGGTTATTTAGTGTTAAATAGTGAGAAACTATGAACCAAAATAGCATAGTAAACTATTAACTTTATATTAGTTATTATTTGTGCACTTGTTTGAGTTGTATAGTGACCTATAATGGATGATATGAGTTCATAGCATGATTTATGATGTTTAGTATAGAAAAGATTTGATTTTTAAGTGAAGTACACATAGTCACTTGTATATATGACCCCTAGAATTGAATTTGTGGACATTGGAATTGATTGAACCTTAAATGGTAATTGGAATAGATATTCACTTGATATTGATTATTGGATCCGGGTATGATCCCCATTGATGTTGAATACATATGTTAGTTGATAGATGATGGTATATTGTAGTTAATCTGTTGATTGACAAAACCATATAAGCGTTAAGTAGTTTAAAGCTTATATAGTATAGAACTATATCATAATGTTGTGATTAATGTTATCATGGTTATTAATAATATGGTATGTGATTACCATAGTTGATATGGCCAAAATTAAATTATTGGCTCATTAGTTAAGTCTTCATTCATTAAAATGATTTTTAATGAATATTTTATTAATATAATAATAAGTGAAAAATAAAAGTAAAAATTTGATGGAAGATTTTAGATGGACGTAAAGTATAATTCATTACGATGAACATTTGCAAAAGATAGACATAGTTTTGGAGAAGTTAAAAGCAAGTTATAGCCTGTTCAAGTTTTTATTTTAAAATGAGTAGTAATCAGAAAAGGTGAAGTTCAGTTAGGGTATCTAGAAAAGGTTTTAAAAGAATTTTCTTTTCAAAACTTTATTACTTATTTTTATAGTGGATGTCAGAAAAATTTGGGTTCAAAATAATGAAGTTTGAAAAATAATATTGTTTTAATAATATCATAATAGTCATTTAATTGAGATATAGAATTTTGAAGTGAAAAATAGAAAATATAGTTTCTAGAAATTATTATATATATTTTATATAACAAATAAACTACTTTAGAAGTGATTCGATGTAGTTTATAATATACGTCAAAGTATGGCCAGGATAGAACTCCTCGCGCAGTGGTTGTTCATGAATTTCAGCATGTTACTTCAAACCGACATATTGGGAGATCTGACCATCGGATTTTCCTGAAATGATAAACATAGGCTGGAAGTGAAAAGCGCTTTCAAATGATAGGTTGATTTTTGAAATCCAACGGGTAGATTTTTACATATGTTCAAATCAAGATTGAACAAAAGAAACGCCAGTGCAGCTTAATGACCTGAAACGTCATCATACTAAAATGACCTATTTTTAAATAAATAAAAATAGGAAACATTTAGAGATAGGCTATTTTGTAATGCCTTTTATAGCAGTTTTGAGAAACATTTAGAAAAAAGGGTTTTTAATTCACAAATTGAATACAAACCTTGGGTAAGCCTTTTTTATAAGGTTAATAGAATAGTAAAGATGATTTTGGAAGCCTAACAACTTAACCAGATTTAACAAAATATTATAGATGATTTTGGTAGCTTAAATAGCTTAACCAAATGTGTTAATAGAACCGAATAAATGATTTTTGGAAGCCTAAATAGCTTAACCAAATGTAGAAATAAGACATAATCTTATAAAAGTAGACTTAATTGGTGGGTTTAGTAATCCGAAAAGGATTTAGTTTTAGCGCTAATTGTTTCAAAACGACCGAGTTTAATCCATTTCGAATAATTATACGACGATTAAAAGTCGAAGATGGTGAAAGACCAGAAATCTTCACATCGAATGGATAGCTTGCCGATGCCTTGAGTAGCTCCCATTATAGGGTCACAGTGGCAGTAGTCCATACGTACTTGTTGATTGTCTGGATATGCAAGTGCCTCTCTCCTTAGTTGGATGAGGAATAAGGTGCCTTCGGTTTCGTTCAAATCCAGAATGGACTATAAATGGATAATGTGTTTGATGTTTTATTTTACAACATAATCGGTTAGTTTCTACTGATGTTATATCAGTTGGTGGCAGAGGATTTATTCTCTTTGCTTAACACTTTCCTCTAAGACTTATGTACTACGAGGGATATATATTAATAGACACCGATCATATGTTGTGAATTGATAATGTGGCATGCTGAGTGCTACTGGTTGATAGATCAAGGCTTCTATTGAAAAGCAGGGCTTTGTGGATGTTGACTCTAGGGTCTCACACCCCAAAATGAGCCAAAAACAGGATAGTGGACCGCAAAGATATGGGCTAACGTTCCCTTCTAGTTGAATAGTGTTTTCATCGTATGGAACCCAGGTAAATTTACTTATGTGGATGGTAGTTGAGGCGCCTTGGATAATGGTCAAATGGCACCGAGATGATGGTTAAATACGACCACGGGAACATTATGTTCATGAAAGATTATAATCAGCCGTGTACAGTGCTGGCTGGCTCTGCCGCTCCGAAGGACTCAATAGTTAAATCCTGGGACATTCGCAATAGTGTTCAGATTGTGCTTAAGGAAGGTCATTTTCCTTGGTTCATAGTTGGAATCCAATTTCAATATGAGACTTCGTGTTTTTAGTTGTATACTATATAGCCAACATAATGGGATGGGGCATTATGTGAGTTAAGATTGATACATGCTTTCGAAAGTAATTTCCATATGTAGACATTAATAATAATATCAAAATATTTGTTTTAAAGAATATACGACATGTTTGGTTATTATAAGGTAAAACTCTATCCTTCAGTTTGCGTTGCATTGTGTGACAGGACTTGAGTCATATAATAGCTTCATTTTATCAAAAGCGTATATTTCAAAATTTTGAAAATCAATTACCGGCTGTGTGATATGGGTTATGATTTGTTGTATAGTTATTAAACTGGTTAATCCAGTATAGTCATAAATTTTTATGGATCGATATTCATGTAGAAAAAATCCATTCCCTGCTATACGGTGTGGTCCCATGATATGCCTAACTTAAATAAAGTTAAAAATAACTGATTTAGTTCTTACATCAGTCCCATTACTGATTTGAAGTTTATTGTTTCCCACCTAAACTCTGGGTGCTCATAATTTTTCACACGGGAAGCAAGTAGTTTTGGTTTTGTAGATATTTTATTAAGCTTGATTCTAGATGGAAGCTAGAGCTATGTCTATAGCATTATAAGTCTTCCGCTGAGAGTTATGTATTTATATTTCCGCTATGCATTGTTGTATTCTATTATACTCTGATATATTCTCTTGTACTCTGATGTTAATGGAAAGTCTTTTGTTTCTGTGGTAATGTGTTGGAACCCAAAGTGATACATCATGTTGATTAGTTTAAGTCGGTTTAACGATCGGTTTGAACCAGGCAGTAGGACGGGTCGTTAAATTCAAACTCTCATAAACGAGTTGAGCTTGTAAATAAAGTACTAACCTTGAGCTACTTCACAGGAAATCTCATAATTGAGCTCTCAGTCAGCTACTCCAATTACCTTCAGATAACATTCAAACCAATTACAAAAAAATAAAATTAAGGTTTTGAATAGAGAGGGTTTCTTACTAAGTCACCAGCTCTAGCAAGCTCTAGCAACCTCCAGATCTGTTGAAGAAAGTAAAAGTTAAAAACAAAAATAAAATTTATAATCAAATTTGAAATATACTTACTAATTCAAGCTGGCTTTGCCTAAGAAACACCAAACTGAACCAATTTGAAGCTGGGTTTCGATTAATTAACACCAATAAAACCAATTTGAATTTGGGTTTGGCCTAATCAAAAACAGGGTTTGTAATTTTGTGCGGGTTAGAAGGTGAAATACGATGAAGGTTTGTTTGTGTAAGTGTGAAATGACGATCTGCCGGTTAGTGATAGATAGGAGAGAGAGAGAGACAGAGTTCGACAAAGAGTAGGGTCGAGAGAGACAGAGATAAGTTCAAGAGAGAGAGGAGAAAATAGGAAAAATAATATTTGGTTAAGTGAGGGAATGTAATTTTTGGTTAAGTGAGTGAAATGTTTTTGGTTAATGAAGGGGAATAATGGTATGGGTTGTTTTCAATTTTTTTAAAGAGACTAATAGACAATGGCTATTTTAATAAGTGATGTCCATGAAAACTTTTAACATCGATAAAAAAATATCGATGTTAAAAATTCCTTTAACATCTGTGGTTTTGAAATCCAATGTTAAAGTACCCACATTGTATCCTGCTTTTCCAGTAGTGAAAACTAAAACTAGATACTTGGTGCAACACTTTAGTATGTCTCGTTGAAGAACGATACAAACACTATAGTCATATAATTTAAAATTTTAATATAAATATTCTCCGTGCGACCAATTCATATATGTATAAAAGTCAATAAAACAAATCATTATCATAATAAGCAAAATATATGCAAATATGGAGTAAATCATTTATCATACCTCCCAAAATTGATTGACCTCCAGTACATATTTCATTATTTCTTTTAATTTGGATTAAATAATTTCATACTATTATTAATTTTTTAACTTAATGTGGTTTTCATTCATCGAATAAATTGAAATTATTATTATTATTATTATCACTATTACTATTATTATTAAACACTAAAGAAACTCATTCAACAATCCATTACACATTACCTACATAAAGCCACAACTATATAACTATTAAAGTGGCAAGGTTTATGGAATAAAGGTAATGGAATAGGAATATGAAAATTACCACTAATATTTCCGAATATTAATTAAAGAAGATAACCAACTTATTGAAAATCTTAGTAACATAAGAACAAATGAAATAAATACCATTACATGTGCAACAACCCAAATTTTAGATGATTACTTACTATAATGATTAATAAATTACATTTGGTTAATCATGAAGTAAATAAAACGACCCGAAATACCCCTAACGGGAAGCCCGAATTGTACTGAGAACAAGATGAATCAGAACTCAAACAGGAAGAACATTTCATTGCTTATTACAACAATTCATCAGAATACAGGAATATAACAGAGTATAAATAAATATTATACATAAGAAAAATATCAGAGATTACAATACATTACATAGCAGCGGAAAATAATATAATACACAACTGGAAGTAATACACGGATACAGAGCTTTTTGAATATCTCTTCAGCTGTAAATCAGGATCCTCTGAATAAAAATCTGCAAAACCAAAATTACTAGCGGCCCGTGCGGAATATAGGGGCACCCAGAGTTTAGGTTAAAACAATAAACTCCAGGTCAGTCATGTGACTGGTATTAGAACTAAAACAGTTATTAATCTTTATTTTAAAGTTAGGTAAATCAAGGGACCAGCCGTATAACACGGAACGGGTTTCCTCCAAAGAATACCAGTGCATAAAACAACAGTGCAAAGCTAAATAAGGAACAATGAAGCTGTTATAAGACCCAAGTCCTATCACACAATGCAACGCAAGACGGGGGATAGGATTTTCCCTTATAATATCCAAACATGCTTGGTACGTTAAAACAAATTATTTGATATTATTATAAGTGCTTAATGTATAAAACAACTTCAAATATAAATGTATCAATCCGAGACGGCATGGGTACCATATATCATGTCGCTAATACTAGGTTCTACAATCAAAACCGCAAATGTCACGTATTGGAAGTTGGATTTCCATCTGTGAACCGAGGCAAGGGATCGTCCTCACCGCTTTGAGACGCTCTAGCCCGCCCCCTTAGGTTAGAGCTCGAGTGACCTTTGGATCATCAGGGTCGGTCCACTGGTGTGGACTAAAATGCCTAAACACTGCGTTTCCCCGCCCTTTGGGGCGTAAATGAGTCCTATGTCTCCATCGGCTCCACATAGTCACCGATATATCCGAGGCGCCTCGCAATCCAACAACCACACAGGTGAAAATAATATAAATGTCAGGGCTGGTAGGTCACTGACACCACCCTAGCTAGAAGGAAACGCATGCCCTCCCTGAAGTCCTTCTCCCGTTTCTGGTTCACACCGGGGTGTGAGGCTCGCGAATTAACGCTACACAAAGCTATTCTACAATGGTCGTGCTTTTATCATCAACCACAAGACTCTGCTTTTCAACAGAAGTCTTGATCATTTGCATCTTAGCATGCCACACAGGCAAAACATTCCATGCAACCGATACCAATCAATCACATAGAATGATATCCAATGTCAGACACACAGTCCATTTACAAGTCCGTTCTGGGTCTGAACGAAACCGGAGGCACCTTTTACCTCGCACATCCATTGATCTCCAAGTACGTCTGGACGATCACCAACTGATTCCCTCCTCTTGGGTGTACAACCCAATCAAGGTCATCAGTAATTAACCAAACGATGTGAAGACCTCCAGTCTTCGACCACCGTCTTCATCCTCGACACATCGCCGAATCAGTTATTCAAAATGGGATAAACCCGGTCTTTCTGAATAACTCGCGTATATAATAAACAAGTGTTACACAAACACAACATACGCCTCATTCCAATTCAGAATATTCTTTTATTCAAATATTCTTGTACTTTGGGAAAGGTTCCCATTAATTTTATCAAAGATAAATTCTTTAAATTTATTCTTTAATCTTCCTTTGAATATCAATTCAAACCAAATTGTGGTTTATCCAAATTTGTCGGGATTAGCGAACCTTACCGAATTAATCACTTGTTAAATTTCCCAACCCCACCCTATTCATTCCATGAAGTAAAACTGGTCATACTTCATATCTAACACCACGGTGTTATCGGTAAATTCAATTACCATTTCACGTTCAGATCTAAATAAAGATATAACTATCGCCTGGAGCAAAACTGGTGATACTCCATTCTCGATCATTTCAATCTAATTAAAGATTCATTAAAACTCCACTTGCTTTTAATCTTCCCAAAAATCAATATTAATGATTGTTTAACTTAGGAAATCATATCATGTCTTTAACTGGGTTAAAGAACCAATGTCATTTAAAACACGGTTCAAGATAAACCCCAAAATCACATTCTATTCCATCAGCCTTTAACCGTAAATTAGCAAATGAACAATTCCCTAAGTAATAACCCCGAAGGCCAAAACCAACATCAGATCAATACCCAGGAAACCATTCAACTTAACTAATATTCAGTTAGTTTCTGGTTTTCTTAACTCCGTTGGGTCTAAGAATAGTATTATTAAAGATACCATTCACGACAAACCAAAATCACATTCCATTAACGATGGAATCTTCATGGAAAACAAATCGATATATATATATATAATCCATATAAACTTCCATATCCGACTAATAATATAAATGGAATAACGACAACGCCTTTTAAATTCCAGATATATTAGCAGTCTTCCTCCATAGAAATTCACTTCGATTCTTACCAAATCGAATTCCATTCCAATTTATTTTATTAAATTGGAAAACTTTACTTTGGAAAATCTCCTTTAAATTTTATCAAAAAGATTTATAAATTCCAAATCACATTTCACTGTGAATCGGGTTAAAGAACGAATGTCGTTAAAACACAGTTCACAATAAACCCAATTCCCATTCCATTAATTATCGGGTTAAAGAACAAGTGTTATTTAAAACACCGTTCACGATAAACCCAAAAATCAATTACAATTCAATTCCAATTAAATATCATTTAATTGGTATACTTTATTAAATCTAAATACAAAGATTTAATCTTTTTCTCTACTGGGTTTGAGAACAGTGTTAATGAAGACACCATTCACGACAAACCCAAATCCCATTTGATATTAAATACAAGGCTCTGAATAGAAAATATATCAACTTATATTCAATATCAAATTCTACGACCAACAAATATCGTATTGGAAATAACGATATAAATATATCTTTCAAATTTCCATAACAATATCTGTATAATCACAAAATCCAATGTCGAAATATTCCAAAGACAATTTCGATTCAAATCTATTCCAGTTCAATTATTGGAAATTCTGGTTACTTTTAAAACCCTTTCAAATCCAATTTATTTATTTCAAAAATAAATAGATTATAATTCTAGTTCAAAACTAGTTCATTTCGATAAAAATCTATTTTTATCTTTTCAACTATGGAATTTTTCGTCCTAATTCTTTCTAAATCATTTCTTATGATTTTACACAAATTATTGCTATTTTTAATAATTTTGTCAAGGCCCGTACAGTCCATTTCCAAAAACGACCATCGAACTGCACTTATAGCGACCTTTTCCAAATTTGATTTGGACATAATTCCAAATCCAACCATTAAATTTCAAATCTCTAATATTCGTTAGAAAGCCCTTTTCAATACGAACCCAACGGTTCCGGTTTTAGGAGAATCTGACGGTCAGATCTCCCATAATATCCATTCGAGTCGATGGTCGAAATTTGTGAACTACCGCAGCGCGGCGCGTTCTATTCAGGCCATTATATATATATTATGTATATTATATATATTTCGTCGATTTCCATTCAAAACGTATTTTATAAATCGTTTTAAATTCGTTTTCAAAACGATTTCAACTTCATATTCAATTTCAGATCAAAATTGAATATTCCATATCATTAATATATAAATGATAATATTTTCAAAACATTATATTTTGAAATCACTTCCTTTTCTATATTCATTATAAAAACGAATATAATCGATATAAATATCGTTCGCGTCAAAGTGGCGCATATCTAATCAACACGGCTTTATATATTTCAATAACTTCGTTATTCTATTCAACAAATGAATATTTTCTTCAACACATGAATATTTATTAATTCTTACTTACAATAAAAATGTGAACACTATTGTATAAATATTTCGTTCAACACATGAATTTCTTTTATTCAAAACATGAATATATATTTTATTCAACACATGAATTTTATTTTATTCAACACATGAATATATATATATATTATTCAAAACATGAATTTTCTTTTATTCAGCACATGAATATATATTTTGTTCAACACATGAATTTTCTTTTATTCAACACATGAATATTCTTTATTTTCCAACTTGGAATGAGGCCCAATCAATTACCATATAATGTTAATTATATGGATTCCCTACAACACATGTATATAATAGCAACAATAAATAATCAACCATCATCAGAGTGCATTCTACACTTTATAAGCATCAAATATAAATATTTAATGCTTATAACAGCCTGTCAATCAATCAATTGACATACAGCTAATTATTTCGGATTAGTGTACGCCAAATATTATCCCAATACCCCTGTGGGGGTTTCAAATAAACAAATACAGATTTTTATTTGTGCAGTTGGGCGATGTGTAAAATTTATCGTCCCAATCAATATCAGTCAAATGGGTGTGCATAAACAAACCATCCGATTTGTTTATAAATATTTTTTTATATACACGTTAAAAATTATATTTTAAACTATAAAATATTTTATTCCATTCCACATCACACAATCAATATTCACACCACAAACAACAAACAAACAAGTCGTCCATGGTCTGTGGACAACGGGTGTCGGGTGTTACTAAGCACCATCTGCATCCTAGTATATATTTCAAACTAGAAATTAAAATAAAAGTGAGGAGTTCTCACCGATGGTTCCACTCCTCTATTATTTATTTCAGAACGATCTAGATTCGGTTTTGCTTCCAGTCAGTTCCATCGAAATATGTTTCACGCGGTTCATGTTAAAAATCATATTTTTGTTTAAAATCTAAAATAACTTCATTACCACTTTAAAAATCATTTCTTTGTATCAATGAAAATTATAACTTTATATTTATAAAAATCTTACCTTTCAAATAAATAAAAATCGAACTTTTAACATCATAAAAATCAAATCTTTATTTGTTTCAAAATCAAATCTTTCTCTTCTTTCATTTAAAAATCATTGTCTTTCCTTATTTAAAAATCTCGTCTTTCATTTAAAATCATTAATATAAAAAATCTAAATCTTTTACATATGAGAAATCAAATCTTTGTACGTTCACTTTCATGATAAAAATCAAATCTTTACCATGTTACAAATCATATTTGGATCGCTGCTATCATATAAATGAAAAATCATATTTTCATACACGAGATCCACAATTAAAAATCGCATTTTTAATTATGTAAGCGACTAAAAATAAATAAATTAAATGCTCACCGGACCTTGTTAGGTGGCGAAGGAGGTTCGGAGAAGGGGTGTGCTTGCTGTTGGCGGATTGAAGAAGAGAGGGGGGTCTCGGCGGCGCTGACCGCGGATGGTGGCAGGAGGGGATTGTGGTGGTCAGGGCTCGCGGTTAGGTGGTGGTGCGGTCTTCGAACTGGGTGTGGGGGGTTAGGGTTTCGCGGTGGCTTCTATAGGAGAAGGGTGGAGCGAGGAACGGAGGAGGAGATCGGGGAAGGGGGCGACGCTCTGAAGAGGCCCGCCACAGGCAGCGGCGGCGGTCGACGATCGTGGGGATGGTTGAAGCATCGACGGTTTTTTTTATATATTTATTTTCTTTTTTTTTCGATCTGAAGGTAAAGGGGTGGGCTGAGAGAATTATAAAGGGAATTGACTCTGAAAATAGGTTTATATTATTATTTATTAATTTGATTCCCCAAAAAGCAACTTTTTATTTTGAACTCTAAATCGAACCCACCGACTGCCGTCCCTAGCTAATTACCCTCATTCCGAACACAATGGGATATGTTTCGTAATCCAATTCCATTGTTTCGATCAGTTTTCATTTAAATTAAAGTTTAAATCATTATATTGAATTTTTAAACATATATTTCAATTTACTAGGGTCACCTACATACCCAATAAATTCCAAAAAAAATTATTTCTAGCTTTGTATTGACGATACGGTCCTAACAAAACTACTTTCATCAAATTCTGAGACCGTTTGAAAAATGACCAATTCCTGGTCGATCCAAATTGACTGAAACTGTCAAAATACGTTTTCTTTTGCCACGCTCACATATTTATCCCAAAAATTCTAAATTTTGGAATCTAGCAATAATTTGACATCCCGGATCCAACAAAAGTGGTTTCGTCTAAAACAGAGGTCGTTTGCACAATGGCCATTTTTAAGGGCTAGAATTCCATAGCGACTATTCTGAATTTTCAATTGGACATAACTTTTTATCCCCGATATGAAATTTCAATTTTCCGGATTCGTTGGAAAGATACTTTCAAATAGATTCTAATATTTTTGGTTTCGCCAAAATCAAGTTTATTTTGAATCATGCACATTCATTTGAAATTTGAAATCGAATTTTCAAACTACCGCGCCATTTTCAATTCCTTTTTTAATTAAAAATAAATATTTATATTCTAACATCGATTCAAATAAATATATACATTCTAATTCTATTCAAAATAAATTTCTCATCATAATTATTTAAAATAATTCATTTTAAATATCCAAAATTCGCTAAAATTGCCAAAATAAAAATTTTAAATTAGCTTGGATTTCCAGGTTGTTACAATCTCCCCCACTTAAAACTTTTCGTCCCCGAAAAGGAACAAAGCTGAATTTTTTTTAACTAATCAACTCAACTTCCATTACGATTTAAGTTCTTCAACTTTTCAGTTTCTAAAAACTTTTCAATTTTTTCAAAAATTTGGCTAACAACCTAAATTTTTGAAATTTTTTGTCATAACCTCCCGTGCACGGGAGCACCGGGAAAATCCATAAATTGCCATACAGGCCTCTCCAATCCAAAAAGAAAAAGAAACAGCCAAGCGACTAGCCAATCAGCTCATAAAATCATCCAAAACCCAAGAAATACAATAAACATGTACCTATTTGCCGGGCAAACAATTTTATTCCTCTTCTCTAGCCTCCTTGCTATGACCTGTTCAATGTAAGTACTTGTATATGCATGCAAATGCGATAAATTTTCAATATAATTCACTTTTTGGTTCAATTTGGCTAAAGGTTCAACATTTGATTAATCAAACAACACAACCAGCAATTCATTAGTTGATTATCTTTTCAAATTCATAACTTGGATACATAGTCAAAAAATCACATTTTGGTGCCAAATCACAACAATAGACCCTATCTAGATTTGGTTCTCACACCAGTCAATTGGAAATATTTAGAAATCCCATTTTCGAAACTCGAACATAAACACTGATGATGATATATCAATCATCAGTATCATCTCCGGACGACTAGAGTGTGATTTTGTATCTATCTAGTATATTCGAGGCTTCAAATACACGTGGATCGGATGTATATTAAAATCTCTATATACTTGATGGTCCAAATTCAATTTAAAATAAATATTCAAATACGAATTACAAAGTTTAAATTTTCAAAACAAAATTTGTTTTCATTTTCATTTTCATTTTAAAAATACACTCTTCACACTTGTTCTAGGATACTACTGATCCTATCTCTAACGAGTCATTCTTATTGGATATTACTAATCCAGTCTCTGATGAATTCTTTCATTTGGTTCTAACGTGTCTTGTTCTCCGAGCTCTGTAAACAAAAGCTCTGATACCACACTAAAACGACCCGAAATCCCCCTAACGGGAAGCCCGGATTGTACTGAGAACAAGACGAATCAGAACACAAGCAGAAGAACATTTCATTGCTTATTACAATAATTCATCATAATACAGGAATATAACAGAGTATAAATAAATATTATACATCAAAAAAATATTAGAGATTACAATACATTACATAGCAGCGGAAAATAATATAATACACAACTGGAAGTAATACACGGATACAGAGCTTTCCGAATATCGCTTCAGTTGTAAATCAGGATCCTGTGAATATAAATCTGCAAAACCAAAACTACTAGCTGCCCGTGCGGAAAATAGAGGAACCCAGAGTTTAGGTTAAAACAATAAACTCCACGTCAGTCATGTGACTGGTATGAGAACTAAAACAGTTATTAATCTTTATTTTAAAGTTAGGTAAATCAAGGGACCACGCCGTATAATACGGAACGGGTTTCCTCCGAAGAATACCAGTGCATAAAACAACATCGCATTGCTAAATAAGGAACAATGAAGTAATTATAAGACCCAGGTCCCATCACACAATGCAACGCAGGCCGGGGGATAGGGTTTTTCCTTATAATAGCCAAACATGCTTGGTACGTTAAAAAAATCATTTGATACTATTATAAGTGCATAGTGTATAAAACAACTTCAAATATAAATGTATCAATCCTAGATGGCATGGGTACCATATATCATGTCGCCAATACTAGGTTCTACAATCAAAACCGCAAATGTCACGTATTGCAAGTTGGATTTTCATCTGTGAATCTAGGCAAGGGATCGTCCTCACCGCTTCAAGATGCTCTAGCCCGCCCCTTAGGTCAGAGCTCGAGTGACCTTTGGATCATCAGGGCCAGTCCACTGATTTGGATTAAAATGCCTGAACACTGCGTTTTCCCGCCCTTTGGGGCGTAAACGAGTCATGTGGCTCCATCGGCTCCACATAGTCACCGATATATTCGAAGCGCCTCGCAATCCAACAACCACACAGGTGAAAATAAAATAAATGTCAGGGCTGGTAGGTCATTGACACCACCCTAGCTAGAAGGAAACGCATGCCCTCCCTGAAGTCCTTCTCCCGTTTCTGGTTCACACCAAGGTGTGAGGCTCGCGAATTAACGCTACACAAAGCTATGCCACAAAGGTCGTGCTTTGATCATCAACCACAAGACTCTGCTTTTCAACAGAAGCCTTGATCATTTGCATCTTAGCATGCCACACAGGCAAACCAGTCCATGCAATCGATACCAATCAATCACATAGAATGATATCCAATGTAAGACACACAGTCCATTCACAAGTCCGTTCTGGGTCTGAACGAAACCGGAGGCACCTTGTACCTCGCATATCCATCGATCTCCAAGTACGTCTGGATGATCACCAACTGATTCCCTCCTCTTGGGTGTACAGCTCAATCAAGATCATCAGTAATTATCCAAACGATATGAAGACCTCTGGTCTTCGACCACCATCTTCATCCTCGACACATCGTCAAATCAGTTATTCAGAATGGGATAAACCCGGTCTTTCTGAATAACTCGCGTATATAATAAACAAGTGTTACACAAACACAACATACGCCTCATTCCAATTCAGAATATTCTTTTATTCAAATATTCTTGTACTTTGGGAAAGGTTCCCATTAATTTTATCAAAGATAAATTCTTTAAATTTATTCTTTAATCTTCCTTTGAATATCAATTCAAACCAAATTATGGTTTATCCAAACTAGTCGGGATTAGCGAACCTTACCGAAGTAATCACTTGTTAAATTTCCCAACCCCACCCTATTCATCCCATGAAGTAAAACTGATCATACTTCATAATTAACACCACAATATTATCGGTAAATTCAATTACCATTTCACGTTCAAATCTAATTAAAGATTTAACTATCGCCTGGAGCAAAACTGGTGATATCCATTCTCGATCATTTCGATCTAATTAAAGATTCATTAAAACTCCACTTGGTTTTAATCTTCGCCGAAATCAATATTAATGATTGTTTAACTTGGGAAATCATATCCTGTCTTTAACTAGGTTAAAGAACCAATGTCATTTAAAACACGATTCACGATATACCCCAAAATCACATTCTATTCCATCAGCCTTTAACCGTAAATTAGCAAGTGAACAATTCCCTAAGTAATAACCCCGAAGGACGAAACCAACATCAGATCAATACCCAGGAAATCATTCAACTTAACTAATCTTCAGTTAGTTTCTGATTTTATTAACTCCGTTGGGTCTAAGAACAGTATTATTAAAGATACCATTCATGACAACCCAAAATCACATTCCATTAACGATGGAATCTTCATGAAAAACAAATTGATATATATAATCGATATAAACTTCCATATCCGACTAATAATATAAATGGAATAACGGCAACGCCTTTTAAACTCCAGATATATTAGCAGTTTTACTCCACAGAAATCCACTTCGATTATTACCAAATCGAATTCCATTCCAATTTATTTTATTAAATTGGAAACTTTACTTTGGAAAATCTCCTTTAAATTTTATCAAAAAGATTTATAAATTCCAAATCACATTTCACTGTGAATCGGGTTAAAGAACGAATGTCGTTAAAACACAGTTCACGGTAAACCCAATTCCCATTCCATTAATTATCGGGTTAAAGAACAAGTGTTATTTAAAACACCGTTCACGATAAACCCAAAAATCAATTCCAATTCAATTCCACTTAAATATCATTTAATTGGTATACTTCATTAAATCTAAATATAAAGATTTAATCTTTTTCTCAACTGGGTTTAAGAACAGTGTTAACGAAGACACCATTCACGACAAACCCAAATCCCATTTGATATTAAATACAAGGCTCTGAATAGAAAATATATCAGCTTATATTCAATATCAAATTCTACGACCAACAAATATTGTATTGGAAATAACGATATAAATATATCTTTCAAATTTCCATAACAATATCTGTATAATCACGAAATCCAACATCGAAATATTCTAAAGACATTTTCGATTCAAATCCATTCCAGTTCAATTATTGGAAATTCTGGTTACTTTTAAAACCCTTTCAAATCCAATTTATTTATTTCGAAAATAAAAGGATTATAATTCTAGTTCAAAACTAGTTCATTTCAATAAAAATCTATTTTTATCTTTTTAAATATAGATTTTTTCATCCCAATTCTTTACAAATCATTTCTTATGATTTTACACAAATTATTGCTATTTTTAATAATTTTATCAAGGCCCGTACAGTGATTTCCATAAATGGCTATCGTACTGCACTTACAGCGACCTTTTCCAAATTTGATTTGGACATAATTCCAAATCCAACCATTAGATTTCAAATATCTAATATTCGTTAGAAATCTCTTTTCAATACGAACCCAATGGTTCCGGTTTTTGGAGAATCCGACGGTCGAATCTCCCGTAATATCCATTCGAAGTCAATGGTCGAAATTCATGGACTGCCGCAGTGCCGCGCGTTCTATTCAGGCCATTATATAAATATATATTATATATATTATATATATTTCAACGATTTCCATTCAAACGTATTTTATAAATCGTTTTAAATTCGTTTTCAAAACGATTTCAACTTCATATTCAATTTCAGATCAAAATTGAATATTCCATAACATTAATATATAAATGATAATATTTTCAAAACGTTATATTTTGAAATCACTTCCTTTTCTATATTCATTATAAAAACGAATATACTCGATATAAATATCGTTCGCGTCAAAATGGCGCATATCTAATCAACACGGCTTTATATATTTCAATAACTTCATTATTTTGTTCAACAAATGAATATTTTCTTCAACACATGAATATATATTTTATTCAACACATGAATATTTATTAATTCTTAATTACAATAAAAGTGTGAACTTTATTGTATAAATATTTCGTTCAACACATGAATTTTCTTTTATTCAACACATGAATATATATTTTATTCAAAACATGAATTTTCTTTTATTAAACACATGAATATATATTTTATTCAACACATGAATTTTCTTTTATTCAACACATGAATATATATTTTATTCAACACATGAATTTTTTTATTCAACACATGAATATTCTTTATTTTCCAACTTGGAATAAGGCCCAATCAATTACCATATAACGTTAATTATATGGATTCCCAACAACACATGTATATAATAGCAACGATAAATAATCAACCATCATCCAGAGTGCATTCTACACTGCATAAGCATCAAATATAAATATTTAACGCTTATAATAACCTGTCAATCAATCAATCGACATACAACTAATTATGTGGGATTAGTGTATGCCATATATCTTCCCAACACACGTGTGGGGTTTCAAATCAACTAACACAGATTTTTATTTGTGCAGTTGGGCGATGTGTAAAATTTATCGTCCCAATCAATATCAGTCAAATGGGTGTACATAAACAAACCGTCTGATTTATTTATAAATATTTATTTTATATACACGTTAAAAATTATATTTTTAACTATAAAATATTTTATTCCATTCCACATCACATAATCAATATTCACACCACAAACAACAAACAAACAAGTCGTCCATGGTCTGTGGACAACGGGTGGCAGGTGCTACCAAGCACCGTCTACATCCTAGTATATATTTCAAACTAGAAATTAAAATAAAAGTGAGGAGTTCTCATCGCGGGTTCCACTCCTCCATTCTTTATTTCAGAACGATCTGAATTCGGTTTTGCTTCCAGTCAGTTCCATCGAAATCTGTTTCACGCGGTTCACGTTAAAAATCATATTTTTGTTTAAAATCAAAAATAGCTTCATTACCACTTTAAAAATCATTTCTTCGTGTCAATGAAAATTATAACTTTATATTTATAAAAATCTTACCTTTTAAATAAATAAAAATCGAACTTTTAACATCATAAAAATCAAATCTTTGTTTATTTCAAAATCAAATCTTTCTCTTCTTTCATTTAAAAATCATCGTCTTTCCTTATTTAAAAATGTCGTCTTTCATTTAAAATCATTAATATAAAAAATTCTAAATCTTTTACATATGAAAAATCAAATCTTTGTACGTTCACTTTTATAGTAAAAATCAAATCTTTACCATGTTACCAATCATATTTGGATCTCTACTATCATATAAATGAAAAATCATATTTTCATACACGAGATCCACAATTAAAAATCGCATTTTTAATTATGTAAGCGACTAATAATAAATAAATTAAATGCTCACCGGACCTTGTTAGTTGGCGAAGGAGGCTCGGAGAAGGGGTGTGCTTGCTGTTGGCGGATCGAAGAAGAGAGGGGGGTCTCGGCGGCGCTGAACGCGGCCGGTGGCAGTAGGGGACTGCGGTGGTCAAGGCTCGCGGTTAGGTGGTGGCGCGGTCTTCGAACTGGGCGTGGGGGGTTAGGGTTTCGTGGCGACTTCTATAGGAGATGGGTGGAGCGAGGAATGGAGCAGGAGATCGGGGAAGGGGGCGGCGCTCTTAGGAGGCCCGCCACAGGCAGCGGCGGCGGTCGACGATCGAGGAGAGGGCTGAAGCATCGGCGGGTTTTATTTATTTATTTATTTATTTATTTTCTTTTATTTCTATCTGAAGGTAACGGGAAGGGCTGAGATAATTATAAAGGGGGTTGACTTTGAAAATAGGTTTATATATAATTATTTATTAATTTAATTCACAGAAAGGCAACTTTTTATTTTGAACTCGAAATCAAACCCACCGACCGTCGTCCCTAGCTAATTATCCCCATTCTGAACACAATGGGATATGTTTCGTAAGCCAATTCCATTGTTTTGATCAGTTTTCATTTAAATTAACATTTAAATCATTATATTGAATTTTTAAACATACATTTCAATTTACTGGGGTCACCTACAGACCCTAAAAATTCCAGAAAAATTATTTCTAGCTTCGTATTGACGATATGGTCCTAACAAAACTAATTTCGTCAAATTCTGAGACCGTTTGAAAAATGATCAATTTCTGGTCGATCCAAATTGACTGAAACTGTCAAAACACATTTTCTTTTGCCACGCGCACATATTCATCCCAAAAATTGTAAATTTTGGAACCTAGCAATAATTTGACATCCCGACTCCAACAAAAGTGGTTTCGTCGAAAACAGAGGTCGTCTGCAAAATGGCCATTTTTAAGGGCCAAAATTCCATAGCGACTATTCTGAATTTTCAATTGGACATAACTTTTTATCCCCGCTATGAAATTTCAATTTTCTGGATTCGTTGGAAAGATTTCGGTTTATTTTGAATCATGCACATTCATTTGAAATTTGAAATCGAATTTTCAAACTACCGCGCCATTTTCAATTCCTATTTTAATTAAAAATAAATATTTATATTCTAACGTCGATTCAAATAAATATATACGTTCTAATTCTATTCAAAATAAATTTCTCGTCGTAATTATTTAAAATAATTTATTTTAAATATCTAAAATTTGCTAAAATTGCCAAAATAAAATTTTTTAATTGGCTCGGATTTCCGGGTTATTACAGTAAATGTTATTTGAAATATGGATTGGGCTTGGTTGGCTAAATTAGGAATCTATTAATTATGAGTGGAAATTGTTCGGGAAAGTTAGGAAAAGATTATTTAATTATTTTTGGGAGCTTCATTGTAACACCCCACATCTGTTAAGGTCACTCACAAAGGGAATGCCTTAACTTCAATGGAGCATTATGGGTACTGGAACAGAAATATTACAAGACAGACATATATAAAACAGCGGAAAGAAAAGTAGTAGTACTTCAAATCATTTATTAAATATAATTGTTTACAATAAAAGCCCATCAACTTCCAATACTCAATCACATAGCTAAAATATCTATCTTGCTCAAAAACAAAGAAGCATAAAAATAAACTGTAGTATTCCCTAATAAAGCAAAGCAAGCCATAGCCAAGAGAATTCCAAGCCGTACATGAAAGAGCCTTGGGGCTTGGTAAGATCAGAACTAAGCAGTATTCCCATCCTACGGGGGGGGGGGGGGGGGGGGGAGGACGGAAGAAAAAGAGGCGAAACAAACCGGGTCAGTCACAAAGACTGAGTAAGTCCTAGTAACTTTCAGCATAAAAATAGGTAAAGCTAATATGGCATGAATAAACTGAAAGTAAACATAAGCATGATGACGAGGTAAGCTATAGGCACGATGAATCAAGTATACAAGGTTCCTACCAAGTATCACATCGCAAGGTTTCTATCAAGTATAACATCGCAAGATTTCTAAGCCTCACCATTACACTATTTTCCTTGATTTCCTATATTCTCTACACCACCTAACTAGCGTTCCAACTAGTTTACTTAGTTATAATTACAAGATAAGTGATCCCCCATAACCCGCATGATAGTTTTATAGGTACATATCCTACGATGAGGGTCCCACCTCATATTGACAGTTTCATGTCCCTACCGTACCTATCTTAATTGATCGGCTCTTACTTACAATGTTTCACATGTGTTTATACTAAGGATATCCCAACCCCGTAGTTGTGGTATCCTTCAGGACTACATCTAATATGAGGATTTCACCTCAACCAGCCCAATTGCCATGAATGTGTTAGATGTATCCTTACTACCCTAATCGATCGGCTCCTACTCGACCTAGTTCTTGTTTGTGTCACGCGGCCCCCTATTAGTAGATACCTGTGTTGGTCCCACACTAAGGTGTATCAATCCCTAGGATGGCAACCCCGACACAATTCTTGATGCACAGCTTTATATCTACTGATGCCCAGTGGCTAAATTTTCCACTTCGGAATACGTGCACGCCCGTAACCCATCGGAACCTGCACTGCTGCATCACCCGCCGCCGTTTTGACCGCTTATAATCAGCCCAGTAATCGTGCCCCACCCTGCCTAGCTCAGGGTACCGTTGATACCTAATGTGGGTTACTGCTGAAACGGGTCCCGCTACTAGGGTTTTCCTAGGGTCTATTCGTATACCCCACAGGTTGGTTAAGTGTTATCCATTCAAGTTAACTTAACCCCACCCCCATCATGTTACCTTGGTTAAGTGTTCTCTTTTGTGTTACTTAACGCTACCGCATGTCTTGTTATATCGGTTAAGCGTTCTCCCCTATGTTAACTTAGCCCTTACCACACCTCACGTTAGAATGGTCAAGTGTATGTTAACTCAACCCCATCCACTAGCCATATTATAATGGTTAAGTGTTACCCTCGTGTATTTACTTAACCCTACCACACATCAGATTATATCGGTTGGGTGTTATCAACCCATTCAAGTTAAACTAACCCATCCGCTAGTCATGTTATAATGGTTAAGTGTTATCAACCTATTCAAGTTAACCTAACCCACATGCTTGTCATGTTATGTTGGTTAAGTTTTATTACTTAACCACAACCACTTGTCTAATTAACCCGTTGTATTAGTTAGGTGTTCTCACTTTACTTAACCCTGTCCACTTGTCTAATTAACATGTTATAATGGTTAAGTGTTCTCAATTTACTTAACCCAACTCACTTGCATAAGTAACATGTTATCTTGGTTAAGCGTTTTCTAGTGGTTCATGACTTAACCCTACCAAGTGTCGTTTATCGGTTCACTATGACTTAACCCACCCATATGTCATGTCAAATTGGTTAAGTCCACACTTATAGTTTTACGTGTTCTTAACTCATACTGGTTAGGTCCATATTTACATGTCAAATTTCCATGTCATCCCACCTAACCCTCTAACCACGCCCATGTCTTATTATGGTTAGTATTCCTTAATTCATTCATTATGACGAACGAAACATGACCTCTCACATTAGACCGTGCACTTTGTGGCCACTGCCGGGCAGTTCCGGGCAGATTTACACCATAAACTAAGTCTAACCTCGTGTCATGAACCGTTACGCCTACAATTCGACATTCAACCTCTCACATTAGACTGACACTTTATGGCTACTGGATTTGCCGGGCGGTTCCGGGCAGGTTTGCACCACAAACTGAGTCTAACCTCGTGTCCAAGGTTCATTAATGGTCGTATTCCACCCAAAACCCCAATATCAGTTCATGTGTTTAACATATAAAAATGTTCATGTTCGTGTTTCAGCCATGTTCATATTTCCAATTATATGCCAATTATCAAATTCATAATTCACGTTTTTGCCGTAAAACGTATTCCCAAATTATTATCATAATTCACTATAAGGTTATGCCAAGTTATAGCATTTTATTTACAATGCATGCCAACTACCCAAAACCCAACTTAGGCGCGTTCATGTTAAACCTCTACCTAGCCATAAATTATCATATGCGTTTCAACCCAAAATTTTACATAATTAACATATGCCCAAGTTCTAGATTACATGTTAGTTTTACATATGCCCAATTCATACCAAATTTACATATGTTTAATTCCTGCCGTTTTACATATATGCCAATTTTAAGCCAATTTGCACATACACCAAGTTTCATGCCATTTTACATATGTCAAGATTTAGGATTTACATATTTACAAAGCTATGCTTGATTTACATAGATCAAGTTTTATACCAAAATTACATGTATACCACGTTTACACCAATTTACCCATAACAAGTTCTAGCCAAATTACATATATCAAGATCCATGTCAAATTACATATATCAATCCCAATCGCGCAATAACCATTATAATGACAATACACAAACTTACCCTGTTTCATGTTAATGGTAAATTATCCCCAAACATCCAATTTTCATATTATGCCTTCAATTCCAACAAACACATATTTTCCACTAGGCAATATTCCAATATTTCCCCTCTATACCATCGTATGTATATCGTAATTTAGGCCTAGGTCTGAAATTGACCTAGGTACATCAAAAGAAAATAAATAGGGGATGGTTGAAGTTGCAATAAAAACAACATCAGAGAGAAAACGACATAAAAACATCATCTCAGGCATAAAGAATAGATCTTGATAATAATATCAACATGAAGCAAGAAAATTGATTCACAACAAGCTGAATAGACCATAAACTTGTGATGAGAATAAAGATAGAAAAGTTTCCAAAATCAAGATCTAAGAAGAAACAAGAATAGACTTGAATCAAAAGTCCAATTTCACTTCATCATGTGTCCACATTAAATTTAATTATTTTAATCTGAAAATAACTAGAACTTACAGATCATGGACAAGGAATTAAGAACTGAATTTGTTGTAAAAATGTTGTGGTGTTGTTGATTTATTGTCTTGAATCATTGTTGAAGCTTTGCTCTTTGAATTGATTTGAGTTTGAATGCTTATACTTGGATTTGGAGACGGCGGCCATGGTTCAAGAGATATTTTAGCAGCATAATGGTGTAAGAATGATTTGTTATGAATTAGGTTAGGTCTTAGGGTATATTTATAGGTGTATGAACTATTTAGGGTTTTAAGATCAACCCTAGAATCAATCCGGGCCATCAAAACACGTCTCAGGCTTCAAAAATGGGTTCTGGGTCAAAACAGTCCGACCAGGTCGACCTGTAAGGGGGGAGGTCGACCATATGGTCGACCTGTAGGGGGTAAGTCGACCCCCAGGTCGACCACGTGGTCGACCTGACCCCCAGGTCGACCTGTCTGGTTATGTGCTGCCTAAAATTTGTTGAATCTTCTACAGGCCATAACTTCTTCATCCAGACTCCGATTTTCGAAAATTCGGACTCTATTTCATGTAGAATTCCGATACGAACGCAACGGCGCAACCCATTTCCCATAGTTCTCATTTTAAAAATTAATTATACCTTGATTTCTTGTTTCAAAATGTTATTTAAAATTCGGGTTGTTACATTCATGGAAATTTATAGAAATATAATTTGTTGGATTATATGAATATATATCACGTTTGGAATAAGTATGTGGTTAACGTGAAAGCAAGAATAATTGAATTTAATGATGATTTATAGGAATTTAAAGAAGTTAAATAAAGTATAAAAATATATTGGGTCTTTGAAATAAATTGAAGTATCTTATTTAAATAATAAAAGTTAAGATGAAAAATAAATGTTGGAAATATAATTGCAGAAGATTTTTTTAAGAAAGAATAAGTGCTTTGAAATTTCTGGGATAATTAGACAGAATGGATTACAATACATAAGCAAATAATGATTTTTGTGGCAAACACTGTTTTTCTTTCTTAACGATTAAGTTAAAATAAAATCTAAAATGTTAATTTTGGAACAAAAATATAATAGCATGTGTTATATATAAATCTTATAAGTTGTAGAATTTTCTTTTTTGGTAAAATAAATTTGTTTTAATTATTATTACATTTAAATTTGTAAGAGTTTTGCAAAAGAAATGGAATTTTTGAACAATTGTATACACTTATAAATATTTGTAAACTTTAGTGAAAATATATAAAATAATTTTTAAAGAGTGATTTAAATAAGTATTGGTTTTTTTATTATGTGTTCGTGGTGTGATTTATTACAAGTCGTGGAAATTAGTGTGAAATAGTTATTTAAGCATGACATAACTATGTAATCATGCCTCATTTTTTAACCTAAGGCCTAATTAACCTAAAGGACTTAATCGGGATAAGTAGGATTCTAATTATTCAAAAGTGTGGCCTCTAAATACTTGATAAGTAAATCGAAGTTGCAAATTG
Source organism: Allium sativum (assembly GCA_030737875.1). Lineage (NCBI taxonomy): Eukaryota > Viridiplantae > Streptophyta > Magnoliopsida > Asparagales > Amaryllidaceae > Allium > Allium sativum. The sequence goes on from CM060920.1 coordinate 14,335,941, forward strand.
TTGTCTCTAATAGGTAATCTAGAAATTATTTTAAATCCTTCAATAATTTTTGTTGTGAGTTCCATTTATGGTACTTTGATATTTAAGCGTTGCATGTTATAGCAACCTTTTCTACAGGCTTTTATAAGGCTTCTTGAAGCTACAATTTCCAATTTTGCTTCAAAAGTATTTCTATAGATTCCTAATTCTTGATCAAGATGAGTGAAAATCACTCGTTCTAGTTGAAATCATCTACATATGGTATTTTCAGTATTATCTGACTAACTGTGGTGAATCAGTTTTTTGTACGTATTAGTTCGATGAAAATTTTCTCTTACGACTATCTCAATGTAATGCCTAATTTGAAAAATCGTATCTCTTTCAATTTACAGTGAAATGCTATGAAATTTGTTTTGGATTATTATCTGGCTACTTTTCTTCATGCTTACAAAATTTAATGACTTTCTGTTGCTGTTTGCACCTTGAATTATGTGCAAAAGTTGGATACGAATCCATTTTCATAACCTGTAGCTTGAATAAAAATCTTATGCCCACTTTGCGTTTTCACCTAAGGGGTGTAGACCTTGATGTCGACCCCTAAGGAATGGAGATCGGACCCAAAGGTCAACCTCTTGCTAAGGGGTGTTGATCATTGAGTTGATCCCTATGTTGTTGATGTGCGTGATTTGTTTTGTGAATAAAGTAACTTGTTTTTGGCCTGTTTCATTAATTTTTGCATCTGGTTTTTGATGCTTTATGGAATGGTATTAGTCCGTTAGGTTGACGATGAATATTGTTTTAATAATGGAAACTAACTTTATTGTGGAGTGCCAACATTATCTATGATTCATGTATCAAATCCATACAATTTCGAGTGAACGTTTGTTGTTTAATTTCATTGATTTTTGTTGTTCCCCTGCATGTTTTTAAAACTGTTTCCTACAAATGATTTCAAATGATTTCCAATCTCAATAATTATCTACTATGTACATTCTAAAGTATTTTACAAATACATATATGAACTATATTACTCTCGCTATAGAGGGAATATTTTTAAAAGAAATGATTTCGCATACATGTCGAATTCAAGTGATGTTTGGATGAATTTCTCGTGTAAATTGTGTGTTTAGTGTTGAACTTTAGTATTGGATTTTACATTGCATGCACATTTTAAATTAGAAAATTTTACCACATGTTTTTCCATATAAAACAAAATCAAGTATTTTCATTGTATAAAACCACACATTTTCTACACCCTTCTAGAAGGCGTAGTTGTGATTAAATGTTATTGTAAGCCTCATGGTATGGGATGCAAAGATATATGAGATTGTTTAATTACAAATTCGTCTAATTGAAGCTGTTGTTCCTTGTGTTTTCTTGTTCCATCTTATGAGATCTAGTGTGAAATCAACTAGTGGTTAGTAAATCAATAATGAGAATGTGTGGAATGGAATTGCATAGTTACCAATATCTAGCTTACTAATAGAGAGTTGTGACACATTCATGTTGTTTAGCTACTACTAGACCTTTGGGTAAATCGTGTTGTATTATGACCGTCAAGTCAATCATGTTGTAATTCTAGGTAGTCCCAAATTCATGTTGTATAGAGTACCTCTCATGTTGATATTAGTATTGGTTATGGCCTCAAGCGATCATGTCATTAGCACGTGTAGGCATAGCTTCGTATTGTGGATCATGCTGTTGGATCCAAAATTGTGGTTTTTCTGTGTTTCTTTGTCTCTGATGATTTCACCATTTAATGATTATATATATATATGAGTTGCACGAAGATTTTCATGTATGTATGAGGTGATTTCATTTTTTTGGACTTGAACTCTTAATGGAGTTCCTATGTTTCTATGATTCTTGCGACTTTTGTGGCTTTGTGTGATATTCCTTGTGTTCCTTTTGTGGGCAGGAAATACATGTCTTGGGTGAAATTATTCCTCTTTGTCTAACATCCTAAAAGGACGACTGGTCATTATTTGTTATATGATTTCGTCCATATCATTTGTAACTCTTAAACGAGTTCATGTTGTATTGATGGTTATAATGTTTCTTTTATGTGGAGTAACATGATAACCTATACCCGTATGCTCAATTCAGGTGCTTACAATTCTTGTGTACATAATCCTTTAAATCAGGTCATGCGTTATATGTTGATTATTAGCCTTACGACGTGCAATGTTTCATGTCATAGTATCTTTCTAGAGGAATGTAACCCCTAACGCTTATTATCCTATTATCTCATACCTTGATAGTTTTTCAACTAGACTGACCCCACACATTTATTACTCGGGTCAGACCGAGATTTTGTGGGTCGTGCCTGATGTTTACACTCTCCTTCTTAGCTTTACTTATAGAGAATCCTACTTTATTTTGTTCGCTATAGAGATTTTCGACTGTACTTTGTATGTTCCGGACATTATTTGTTTTACATATTCATTTACAGGGATTGGCCTATGTATAATTTTCGGTATTGTACCTGATGTTTGTATATATGTGTATCTGTGGCTATGACACTATCCTATGAACTATGAAAAATCACGCAACATATGTCTTGTTCTAGTTCAGAAATACTACAAGTATATCATGTATTGGTCCAGGTAAATCCATTATGTATAAGAAAAAAAATTAGTCAAAATGTTTCATGACCTTACTAAATAGTCCAGGAGAGAGAAGGGTATTCCCTTTTTTTTATTATATATGGTGATTTTTTAATGCAATTAAATCTTAATATGGTAAGTCACTCAATGAAACCAATCCATCCCCTTTGAGGGAATTTCGCTCCAAACCAAAGAAGGAGTTCAGGCACTTCCATCAGATACGAGATTGAAAGGTATGGCTTTGTCCTGGCCGTTAGAGCGTTAAGCTACAAATATGTATTACTGAGAAAATAAGACATGTTTTTTGATAATTAATACTCGAGTTTGGATCATTTCATTGTCGCACGACCTCTTAACATTACACCACTGAATCCCCAATCCTTTGATTGTTGTGCAGTGACAGTACCGATATCCACTAATCGTTTTTTCCAGATACGGTAGCAGATTAACTTCTCTTCTAATTCGTCGATACGAGAAGCAAATTGTAGTATGGAGGAATCAATATCTCGACATAAGCCAAGAGGCAGATCTTGTGCCACTCCGCTAGGTCGTATGAAACTGGCATACATCCAACGAAATGCTATTGATTCTAGGAGGACTATAATGAGGAGGACAGCAAACCAAATCGATATCTCGCTCACGCCACCCGGTCGGCCATGTTTGCTACCAGGTTTTTTGGCGGGAATGGGAGAGCCTTCGCTATCGCTCATCCGTGATCTTGCTTTCCTTCTTCTGAAGAAAAAATTTGTTAACTTCTTTTCTTTCTGTCTTAAAAATGAAAATTTGTATCTTTCGGGTTTTTCTCGCATCTTCTCTTTCATCTTTGAAATCTCTTTCCATCTGAATTCTTCCATCATTTCGAGTACGTTTGGTATTTAAAATGCCTTCCTAGTTATATCGCGAATCTTTTAGATAAACCCCTTAAGGAATTAGAAGTCTTAGTATATTGCGATGTGTGATTTGATCGAAATTCGCATTTTACAGATTTGCACTACTAAACAGTCATTCCATTCAATATGATTGGGATGCCCCCGACTCTGACATGGTTCTTGGAAGGAATAACATGAAGCTCAGAATTCTGGGTGTATTCAATATTCCCAAATGAAGGGGGAATTGATCCATTGTCAATTCCGTAACAACTAAATAGGAATTTCTATTTGAAGCAGTTAACCCCTTGCTTCGCTTATGGTACAACCCTTTTCCCGTTGATCCACCTTTCTCCTCGGGGAGCGAATTCCACACTAATATGAAGCGCATGGATCCAAGTTATGCTTGGAAGGAAATAAATTCCGAATCATCTTTAGGAGGATTTGAAAGGCATTATGGCATTAAGACTTCCAAGGTTTAGCTTAGGATCCCACTACTCGTCGTATTTGGTTTGGTATTGCTACCGCACATGACTTTGAGAGTCATAATGATATTACTGGGGAATGTCTTTATCAGAATATTTTTTCTTCTCACTTTGGACAGTTAGCAATAATTTTTCTATGGATGTCCGAAAATCTGTTACATGTAGCTTGGCAAGGAAATTTTGAGTCATGGATACAGGACCCTTTACATTTGAGACCTATTGCTCATGCAATTTGGGATCCTCTACGAAAAAACAACTTATGAAAATAAAATTTCTGTGGTTTTTTCATTATATCAGATATGTTTTGATCGATTAGTACCCCTGTTGAGTTGATAGAGAATCAAAGTTGACTTACCATTAAAGAACGAAATGCTATAATTCATACATATGATTTATTAATTTATTCAGAAGGAATTCGTCAAGATTGTACACTTTTTTCCGATTTATCTTGTTCTAAAAAATTATGTATATAATTAACACAAATAAAAAAAGTGAAGCCAGTTGGGTCCAACCAATTCTTGAAATATACAACTCGCACACACTCACTTTCCAAAAAAATCAATACACCAAGCACTACACTTAGATTTATTAGAATTGTTGCTAAAATATCGGTATTAAACCCGAAACTTCCGGCAGATGGCCAGTGGCTTAAGGAAATGAAAGAATCGGTAAGAACTATACCGAGAGCCATGTGAAATGATGATCTTACATATGGACAATTCCTCAATATCTTGTTCATACAAAATATGTCTTTGTGCGTCGATAAAAAAACATATTTTTTTGGGGAGAGAGAGACTATTTCACCGATCGAGTCACAGGTATCTGATATATTCATACCTAACGATTTTCTATAAAGTGTTAATGAAACTTATAACTTAGAATTGCGGGTCCTCTTTTTTCGCTCCGGTCACTCGATAATTTCCACAGGCACAAATTCCACTTTTTGTGGGTCCAGAGATTCTTTCACAAAACAATCCATCTTCTTCCAGTTTATTGGTTTTATAATGAAAAGTATAGGGATTTGTCACCTCTCCAACTATCTCCCCATTTGGTAGGATTTTGTTGGCCCAAGCCCTTATTTGTTGAGGAGACACTAATCCAACTCGAAGTTGTTGATGCGGTCGATCATCACTACACCATATATGATGATTAGACTATGTTTTTAGCTGTATTTAAAGCACTTCGGCACGGTAAATAGCCGTATCAAAAAGTGGTGTGTTAAATTATTTGATACGGCTACAAACTATATCTCAATATTTTAAAATACGGCTATTAGCCGTATCTAAAGTCTAATCAGACACGGTCTTTGACCGTGTTTAATTATATGTGTGTGTGCACATATATATATACACACATGTGTATATATATATATATCATATATGTGTATATATATAAAAACAGAAGCTGTAGCACATATTTTTCATAACATAGAGCATACATACTACAATGTATACACAAAAATAACACAATTTATGTGTGTGTGTGTGTATATATATACACACTCAAAGCATTACAAGGTTTGTCGTAACACGATGTACATACAAACATATACAATAAAAGGAAACTGTCAAAGATTTTCATCAGATTACGAAGTAACAAAAATGAGGTAAAAAGATAACAGCCTGATAAACAGTCGAGGCTGGAAAGATTGAGCGCGATAGCCAGCCTGGAGTTCAAGCTTCATTTGGCAGCAAAACTGATCAATCGTGATATATGTAGCCTACAGTTTGACTTCCAGCAACACAAAAGCACCATAATCTCCAACAGGACTGCTTAAAAAATACAAGAAACAAGTTACAAATACTTCACAGCTGGACAGTAGATCGACATTGTAACTCATTGTGGCTGAGATGCAAACATGAATACAAAGCTAAGTGTATGTTATATCAGTGTGTTTGTGTACAAATACTTCACTGGGAACTAATAACGACCTAGTCAAATCGACTAGTCGTATAGTCGACTAACTTCTACCCATGCGGCCTAAATTCATACAACAACCTAGTTGATAGTCATTAAAAATGCAAACCCAAAAGAAGAATCACCTGCAGTGTAGTCCAAAAGTGCACCTTGGAATGTTTAGAGATATCTTTAAGCTGCTAGATAATTAAAATAATTAAAATTACAAAGCATAACATGATTATATTTTGGATTTTCCATACACTGCATATATGTGAATAAATTGCAAATAGGCTGACAGCTGACTAGTGATCACTTATACCAAAATTCTTCAGATTACTTGCAACATCTTGTTGTTGCTTCGGAGAGTGGTTTTTAACTGTGTGAAGTCATAAAAATTTAATTCATACACACACAACATAAAGTTCCATAATATATGTGTGATGCCTATTAAAATTTTGAAATGAATAATAGTTTTACCTGTGATAAGTTTTCTAATTCTATTTCAAGTTGCTTCTTGAGTCCTGACAACTCCTGCATATTTCATACTTGAAAACAGACATAAATTACCAATAATTAAAATGGTACAACATGCTAACCATTAATGTGAATGAAGCAAGAGAATTAATAGAACTAGTAGTCCACATTCTTTCTATCAGGGTCGTTGATGTGCACATCAGTACATGTCCATTCAATTCTTATGTAAGATACTACGTAGAGATAAGTGTAAAATAATATATACTTGCTCCAATGGCTAAAGATATTGAATCATCATCTTCGGATGACACATATACTCGACTTTCTGATTAAGAATTTACTGGGCAATCCACCAGATGGATGCATTTTAGCTCACGCATAGGGTCGGGGTATTCATGCTAATTAGTTTTATCCAAACGTCGAATGCCGCTTCACTTAACCTTTGGAAAAAGCTGCTTTCACTTGCAGCTTTCAGTTTCTTTGAAGCAGACTATGTAGTGTAAGGTAACTCACACAATAGTCTCTACTACAAAGTAGGGGAAAGTTGCTAATAAAAGCAGCTTTTTAACTAAGGTTAAGTGCAGCAGCATCCGACATTTGGATAAAGCTAATAAGCATGGATACCCGACCCTACGTGTGAGCTAAAATGCATCTACCTGGTGGATCACCCATTAAATTATTAACTAGAAAGTCGAGTAATCATCCATCTTCCCAGGTTTCAACAAACCCGTTATTATATTTTCAGTAAACATATTATCTCTCAAAACAGAGTAAACTTGTTATAAGACAACCCAATTTAAATTTCAAGCATAAGGCAAACAAACATTCAAATGACGATGAAATCATGGTTAAATATTGAACTATAGAATTATCCATTTGCTCAGTTTAAGAAATAGACAACTTTTAGTTGCTAAATAGTTAAACTATAAATCCATGACAACTTGTACATGGACGTGGTTACTACATCTCGGATTAAACGAGGCAAGCGATCTAAATAACATACATGGATATATATATATACCACAATCTAAAATTATACTAACTCATTGTTATTTCTTTGTTTCATGGATATATATACCGCAATCTAAAATTATACCATATGTGTTTCCAATAGCAATTCAGATGTTTTTTACATTATCATAAATCATGATTCAAATTTGATTTCTCTGATTACAGGGTATAACAACCAGCTAACACACTAGTACATATCAATTTAATGGAAATAGCTAACACACTAACACAAAGTAGCAATCGGCTTACACACAAAGACTTCAACTTGTTCCCTAATCACTACTACCAGGCATGCACAATAGGATTCAATTGAAACAGCTAACAAACTTGAACAAAGTAAGGGTCACCTAACACACAATGACTTCAACTTGTTCCCTAATACCCACTATCAGGCATGCAAATCACAATTCAATTGAAACACATACATGCAGTCAACGGAGGGCTAAGGAATAAGGGTTGTTGCGTCGAAGGAGAGGGTTGTTCGTCTCTGTCGATATGGGAGATTCCAGAGAAAGGTGGAGGCACGATTTGGTGACCAAAAACCCTAATTTGGGTTTTCGGTCACATTAAAGTAAAATAGAGGGAAAAGGGGGCGACCTAAATTTTAATTCCGAGTGCCTAATGGGGTGCACAATATGATACACATTCGATTTGGCCAAAAGCCGTATCAAATTAATTGATCCAGAGGTTCGTTGATGGATGGTTAGATTTAGGGTGTTTAGGGTGGTGCGGATCGCAAAATGTAGTTTGATATGGATCTTTGCACTATCAAATATGATACGGGCTTAAATCGTATTAATCGTCCGCAACCTGGTGTGCCAAATTGGCTGTTATGGTGTACTGCATAGAATAGAAATTCTGATTCATTCGGCCGATTCATTTGAAAATTCTTCTCAGATACAAGGCGACCATAGGGATGTTCTAGAGCCAAAGCCAAAGCCAATTAATATATTGGGTTTTGAGCAATCGAAAAGATTCTGGGGCGTCATCAGGATTAGGTCTCTAGACTTGGCTGTTGTAGAAGTTCCATCTACAAATGGATAAGACTAAAGTCGTAATGTATTACAAATCGTCGAACGATGGGAAACCGCGGAATAGGCTTTGGTTAATTACAATGTTGGATTCCAATATAAACTTTATTGCATTATTATCACATTCCCTTTTTTATACTAGTCGCCCGAACTTGAAACCGAGATTCAAAACTAATACAATTGGGGCGGGGATTATCGACTTATTTCTAATGCACCCGACACCTCTGGTTTCGAGTAAGAACTTGGAGAAGGCACAACTAAAAAAGGGTCATCTTTGAATTACTGACAGAAAAGATAATGGAGAATCCAACTCTAGAATCCGAAATGGGAATGCATATTGTCATTTGGATTCCTCTTGACTTGATTTGTCCAATGACAAATGTGAAACGAAAGAAGGATCCTCCTGCTGGGAATTAGATCCTACTCTTTGTCTCCCCTCTTCACAGAAAATGGAGAGATGAATAGATCGATTCATCGGATCCTAGGTAGGACTGACGGGGATCAAACTCACAGTTTAATATTTACTTGCCAAGCTACATGAAACAGATTTCCGGAAGTCCATAGAAAAATTATTGCTAACTGTCCAAAGTGAGAAGCAAAAATATTCTGATAAAGATGTTCCTCATTAATATCATCATGACTCTCAAAATCATGTGCGGTAGAAATACCAAACCAAATATGATGAGTAGTGGGATCCTGAGCTAAACCTTGGCTAAACCTTGCAAAATGGTTGAATGTCGGGGTCTCAACGAGCGTTTCTATCAATTCAATATCTGTCTGGGCCCTCATCGATATAGTTATTTTTGCTTACTTTTCTTACTTTTTTCTTACCAAGGCTCTCCACTAATTCAATATTTGTCCACTAATCAAGGCTAGTGGTGCGATCCAAACTATTTCCTACGACGATTATGAGGGCCCGAGCGGTTATTCCTTAGTTTACTGGAAGTGCTTTAAGTAAGTGCTTACGACGAGTTATTCGAACTATGCTCAACCGAGACAAGCCTGCTCAGCCAATTCTTTCTATTTTGCGGATATTGAGAAAAAAGAATTTGAAAAAGCTTGGCTTACACAGAAATTTTTAAATAAGGAAAAAGAATGGAGGAAGGATTTGACCTATCTATCTAGAGGTGCTTGCGTTCATAGCGAGTCATAAACCTCAAGGTTTCACTATCTTGGGGGAAGCCCATAGGTGCCCCCGCTAGCTAAGATAGATATCTAATCTCGGTGCACATATTCTCTTTTTAGAATCTCTTCCCGACTTGGCCAGCCCGAATCGGGCCGCCACTTGGGATGGGAATGGCTCAGCCCACATGCATCATTTGATGAAAGCACTCCAGTCGTGTTCAGATTCCACTATACCCTTTTCACTCAGGAAAGCAACTCTATCCTATATTCTTTGGCTTGAATCACAGAGGAAAGTGACAACAACTGGATATGCTATAACAACTTACTTGCTATCTGAACGAAGATATGCTAAACAGAAGATATGCAAAAGAGAGAGAATGCGCTTGAGTCCGAGTTGTTGGAATTGGAACAGGTTCGACAACAGATCACGAAATCTTGGTGATCTTCTCTATCTAATGAATGAGGAGTCCGTTTGGAAATCGTCTGCCCCGCGCCCGACGCCGGTAACCCTTCAGTCCTGTGCACTTTCTATCCCATCACCGGAGCAACAAAGAAACTCTCTGGCCAATCTTTAAGCTACTAAAGGAGGGGAGAGTCGCCCTTGTTGCTTCTCTTTCTGGCCTGTACTGGCCAGCTGCTCGGAGGGTTAAGGCGAGGGGCACTACTCGATCTCCTACTCTTGAGTAGAAAGAAAGGCCACTACAGCAAATTAGACTCCTAAAACTAGAATCGCCCCCCTCTGAATCGTACAAGTCAACGAAAGAGGCTCGATCGTTACGCATTTCTATTAATCTACTGGATCGGTCTATGCAAGCTAATTGTAACCCAAAAGAAAAAGAAAGGTAGCGAAGCTAAGTAATGCATGAACATAACCCTCTAGACCTAGCGGCTGTAGAAGTTTCATCTACAAATGGATATTTCATCTTAAAGTGGATGACTGGTAAAAAGAACATGATTCGTCTGGATCAGGAATGTCGGCGTATTTCAGATGCGACCCAAATTAGAGAAATTCTTCTTTCTCGATGGTGCATGATATCTGTCTTTTTTGGCCAAATTCTTAGTTTTGCTTCTAGTCTGGATAAAGTGTCTTCCTAACTAGTTGAGTGAGCCTAAGTTATTTTCAAGTCGGATAGGACAGGGTAAAAAGTCACAATAGAGGCAACAACCCAAATGAATGATGCTTAAACTGCAAATATTCTTTTTAACATAATACCCCCACAAGGAACGGGTCACCTACCCTTAATGGTCGAAACGAGCCCTTTCATTCAATTCTTCATTCTTTAATGAATTAAGAATCAGTCAAATCTCGCCAATTAGGATTCAAACCTACGACCAATCGGTTAACAACCAACCGCTCTACCACTGAGCTATTGAGGAACAACAAGAGATTCGACCTAGGTTCTTTTAGAGTCAATTTCAAACCATCTACTAGAGGTTGTAACAATTCGAATGATCCCACTACATCAGGACCTTTTCGATGTTGCACAAAAGCCATTACTTTACGCTCCGCTAGCACTAAAAAGGCGACTCCTAGTAGAAGTGGTAGAATTAAACCAAGTATTTCCGCTGGAACAACAATGTGTATTTTCGATTTTATATTCACTCATGATTGGGCCTGACCTGGTCGACCAGATCATGATATTTCTCTTGTGATCTGGCTTGGTCGACCCAATCATGATATTGATGGACGAGAGCTTTTCTCGAAAAACTCAGGATCCTGTGAAGATGGTGCATTAACGTTACTTCAAATGGAATCCCCTTCACTTGACCCCTTCATTCAGGTCATAAGCGAAGTCATCCATTCTCCATGCTTCTAGTGGCTGAGAGTAAGCAATCCATCCCCTTCATTCAACGGGTTTGTGGTTGAGTCATTCCATTCACTCTGGGTCGGGAATAAGTCTTCTTCTCTTTTGGCGATAGCAATGAGATTCTCCTATATCATGCTAAGAATAGAGAGGATTTTCAAAAGAAGATGCCATTCGTTTGATGAGAAATAAAAAGGAATATCGAAAATTTGCGTGGCTGAAGCTAAAGCAGCTACTTTCGAAGTAACAGAAAGAAAAGCAATGACTGGAGTGGGAGAGTTAGAGTCGAAAAGAGGATTCCTAGATCATCTTTCCTACGCTCGCCCCCTTTCCAGATGTGGGAATTGTTAGTCAAATGAAGAAAATCCTATTGAAAAAACGAATTTCGTTCTAGGATCCGCAACAGTTGTTGCTTGCTTCCTGAGTCTGTACCTGGTGAACTCCCTAGGGCCGAGAAGAAAGCTTAGAATTCGAGAAAAACATTTCCCTAAATGCTTTTTTCTGTATCTTTTTCTTCACTTCCACCAGGATGCTAAGCACTAGGAATAATACCCATTTGAAGAAATGACATTTATTTAGTTCGCTCACACTTATGTTTTAACTTCCTCCTAAACAACATCGAATTTAACCGCCATTTTTTCATAGAGTTTTCCTGCTCCTCCTTCTATTTAATGAAAATAGAATAGATGAATAGTCATTTGAGGAATAATCATTTTACTGTTTTATTTCCTATTAGAAGTAAGCAAGCGAACCCCATTAACCCCCCTTTCCCCCCGGTCAAACAGGAGCGAGCCCTGGAAGGCGAAAATCTCATTTTCATTGTGGAAGTTTTACTTTGGGGCCTCCAATAAAGAGCTTCTGGTTAATAGAAATTGAGGAGATTGACTCGAAAATAGATTTTGTTGAGAGCTCCATTGCAGAGTTCAGGCCTGATCATTAATGGAGAAGCTATAGGAATAAAGGGCAGATGTATGGAACCTTTCAACGAGATAGTTATTTTTCAAATCTCTCAAAATGGAATCTGTTCCAAACATATATGCCATGGTTCTTTACTTCGACAGGGTGAAAATATCTAAATTTCGCCCTTGTAGATACTTTTTCAGACCATTGCTAGAAAATATGTTCTATTTCCCATATTAATAATAGCTAAAAATATTAGTCGCATGCTATTGTTTCAATTCCCCGAATGGTTTGAGGATTAGAAGGAATGGAATGAAGAAATGCATGTTAAATGTACTTATAATTGTGTTCAATTATCAGAAACTAAATTTCCCCAAAATTGGTTAAGCGATGGTATTCAAATAAAGATTCTACTTCCTTTTTGTCTGAAATAGAAGGTTCTATTACTAACATGTTTACTTCCATTGTGGGTAATGTATTTGGTTTCAAAGCCCTGCAAGCTCTACGTTTAGAGGATCTTCGAATTCCCCTTGCTTGTTCTAAAACTTTCCAAGGCCCGCGTCACGGCATCCAAGTTGAAAGATATAAATTGAACAAGTATGGACGTCTCCTATTGGGATGTATTATTAAACCAAAATTAGGATTATCCGCATGATTTCAATTTTTTTTTATTATATCAAATCAAAGATACTTGTTATTGAAGTTATTGAAGTGACAATAAAGACAATTTTTATCTCTATTCCAAGTGTAATTTCTTAGTATTAGTAATATAATACTATAGAAAACACTATAAAATATGAAAATGAAATAATATTCAAATTAATAAAAAAAATTAGTATTTATTAATTATGATCAACCCAATGAAACAGATGAACCGAATGTTGTCAAAGGTGCGTAGCGGCCGATAATTGATAATAATTCCCGGCCATCATTTTTTCCATTCTGTGGAGAGGGTTCGCTAAGTTTGAAAAGTCCAAAGAGCTGTTTTATTCGTCTTCTTAGATTTATATTCGGGTCGAAAATAGAAGAATTAAGTCGATCCAAAATTTAAAGGAGGTTCAGGGCTAAGGGTAAAGATGTCCGAGTTAGAGTTATTTTGGAGTGTACCAATTATGCCCAAAATGGTGCAAATAAGAAATTTCCAGGCATGCTTAATATCTTTAGTTTAATCTGTATCTGTCTTAATTCTACCCTTTCTTCTAGTAGTATTTTCTTCGACAAATTTCCCGAGGCTTATGCCTTTTTACCAAACATATGCGGATCAAATCACGATCTTTTATTCTAATCTAATAAGAACAAGAGATCTTTCTTGATTAATCCCTTTGCCCCCCATTCTTCGAGAATCAGAAAGATCCTTTTTGAGTTTGAATTTGTTCACCGGGTATGGAAAAAATTCTAAGGAATAAAAAAATATAAAAATTGGATTTATGTCCAATGAATCACACCTATTAAAAAAAGTATTTTGTTTTGGTTCGGCACCCAGTATATAAGCAGACTCTATACTCTTCGTGATGATCTCAAGTCCAGCATAAACATTGGAGTCAAATCCTCTTCCTATTTTTTATTAAAAGAAAAGGTGTTCTAACGAATTGATCCGGATGAGCACTCTTCCGTATAGACCGTACAACAACCTTAATCGCACAAGCCTGGGCTAGGCCTACCTCCATCCCTCATTTCGGTCAACTCTCCATTATCTTTCTTTGGCTGAGTGGTATGTACTTCCATGGCGCCCGTTTTTCCAATTATGAAGCATGGCTAAGTGATCCAACTCACATTGGACCCAGTGCTCAAGTAGTTTGGCCAATAGTAGGTCAAGAAATATTAAATGGCGATGTGGCGGTGGTTCCGAGGAATACAAATAACCTACAGTTTTTTTAAGATTTGGCGAGCATTTGGAATAACACCGCGCATTTCTGGATATATTACTCAAAAGAATCGACATAACACACCCAGTCGATCAGACTTGAGAAAGTTTTGTCGTTATTGTTGTTACATACTATTCATGGGGAAATAAAGAAATAGATCGAATGGAACATAAGTATTGTATTATTTTTCAAAGGAACAGAAAAAATAAAAACTTAACATACGTATGTATATAAATATATAATATACAAATAAAAAAAGAAAACACATTTCGGGTAGGGACCCAGAGAGCTGCTTTCGCTCTGGGCGTTCCTTCGTAGATCTACGGATTTCACCCCGACACACCAAATTCCACTCTCCACTGTCTCACTCAAGTGAATTGGTTACGAGAGTATTTCGCCAGTTTTTGGCGACTTTCACTTTCAACCTGATTCACCGCCTACGTGCTAGAGCGGTGGGCGCAGTAGCGAAACTGATTGCAAAAGAGGGTAAATCAGCCATATTAAGATTACAATCCAGGGAGGTCCGTTTGATATCCAAAAACTGCTTATCAATAGTCGAACAAGTTGGTAATGTTAGGGTGAATCAACAAAGTTAGGGTAGAGCCAGATCGAAGTGTTGGATAGGTAAGCGTCATGTAGTAAGAGGAGTAGTTATGAACCCTGTAGTCCATCCCAATTTTTTGCATTTTGGACATAAGCAAATTTTTTAGGGTAGTTTTTCAGCTGATAAAGGCATTTATTTCTTGGACCATATTCACAATTTATTCACATACTAGAACAAATCGAAGTTTACACGGTACAAATTCGGCACTTGTAGCTTCTATAGGATTTCTAATAATTTGTATATGCTATTTTGGGATCAATCTATTAGGAATAGGTCTACATAGTTATGGTTCATTCACATAAAATCTAATTAAATTTGTTATATAAATAGGTAAATGTTCCTTTCCATTATGAATACCGATTGTATGGCCAATCATTTTAGGTATAATGGTAGATGCCGAAGACCAAGTTACTATTATTTCTTTCTCCTCCCTCATGTTGAGTTTTTCACTTTTTCTTGATAAATGATTAGCTACAAAATGTTTTTTTTAAGTGAACGTGCCATAACTGATTACTCCTTTTTTTTAGATTTTAAAGATTGGCACTCTATGTCCAATAGAATATCTCAATCTATTTCTTTGTCCTCAACGCTTACTATTTCCAGGAATATGTCACTTCAACAATCTTTGATGGTTATACGAGTATCCAAAGTACGAACGAGATGGATATTTGTTGTCCCAACCATTCTTGTTAGCCCCGATATCGATAAGGAAAAGGGTAAAATCTAATTAAAATCTTCAATAGATAATTCGGGATGTTCTATTAAATTATGGAAAAATTCTTCTCGAACAAATAAACTCTAAATCTAAAAAGAACGGCCCTATGGATTTCCCAATTCCGCGCGATTTAAAAAATGGAAGATCCAATATTTCACAATTGTATCTAGAATAACTGGAAAAATGAAAACAAGACTAGATATAATTTGCTCATTATGAGCCAACCGAAACAAGCGCAGCGATAAGGGTGTAGCATCTCATCGGTGAGGTTCTTTATTCACGAGCTCTTTTGTTTCTAAGTAGTTTGGTATGTAGTGAAAAGGTAGACCAAAGCAAGCAACTAGTTTTAGGCGACCAACGGGAGGGCGGTTAAGTAGTCTGGGCAATAGCAGATCGCGCGCAGAATTGATTTCAGCTCCCCTACCAAAAAGCAAGGGATACTCATACTAATTAATTGCGAAAGACAAGTGAGAAAACCGGGAATATGCAATCTTTATTTTTTCGACGAGAGTGGTAGTGGAACAAAGCAAATGAATACCTCTTTGTTTACACAGTAGTCATATTTTTTGTTTCTCTCTTCATCTTTGGATTCTTATCTAATGACTCGGGCCGTAATCCTAGATGTCACGAATAAAAAAAAGATTTTGAAAGTCTGAAACGATCGAGGGGGGCAGAGAGAGGGATTCGAACCCTCAGTACAAATAACTCGTACAACGGATTAGCAATCTGTCACTTTAGTCCACTCAGCCATCTCTCCCAATTCAAATTGAATTTTTTTTTATGTGGTGTGACAGGCGAAGTAAAAAAGATTGAAATTGAAAAACCTTACTTCCTTGATTTTCATTTTGTAAGAAAAGTCCATTCCCCAGGCCAATACTTAACCAAGCTTGAGAAGAGTTGTGAATAATTCACTTTGGGTCTATTTGTGAAAGAGTAAAATGAATAAGAAAGATATTGAATTTTCTTTGAACAACTTATAGAAAAAAGAGAATTATAGTAAAGAAGTAAAATGGGTATGGCATGTTCGGTAGCTATTCGCTTACGAAGTAGCTTTCTTTTAAAGTACCAACTCTCGCAGATCTTAGGAGACTGCCTTCCCTATCCTTGCTTGGCTCCATCTTTTTTTTTCTTTTTCACATGAAATTGAAAATTGACCTATGAATTTGGTGGGCTTATCATGAATTAGGTCGGGGTGGCTGGTGGTTTTGGGATCCCATAGAAAATGCATCTTTTATGCTCGGGTATTAGCCACAGCTCGTATTCATTCAGTAGTTCTACCACTTCTTCATTCTTAGACCTCGCTTAAAAATATTTTAACTCTACCATGTTATGTCTCTCGTGTGGTGGCATGGGGACATAAAAAGTGGGATCCTACCAACTTGTTTCGACCCAGGACAATAAGCTCATGAGCTTGGTCTTACTTCACCGTCGAGAAACAAAAGAAGACTTCAATATCCAAGCTTAGCTCAGACGTAGCTCGCTTCCTTTTGGGTATGAAGTTGTGTCAAACCAAAATACCCAACAAGCATAATCATTAGCTCTCCCTGAAAAGGAGGTGATCAAGCTGAACCCTCTAGTACGGCTATCTTGTTACGACTTCACTCCAATCACTAGCCCAGCCTTCGTCATCCCCCTCCTTGCGAGTAAAGTAACGACTTCAGACATGGCCAGCTCCCATAATGTAACGTGCAGTGTGATTATTATTCAAAAGTCAGGTGAGCTAACATTTATGGCTTACCCAGGCTCATTGATGAATGCAGAAGGCTATTTCTCTGCTTTGACTCAGCCGCATACACAGACACTCTTATCTTAAAACCAAAAGGTGAGGGGTCAAATCATCCATGAACCTTAAGTGATGACCCTGACATCGCAAGGCCGCATCTTCTGTCAAATAAATGTGAATTGTTCTGGTTCTAGCTTCCCTTCTTCCATGGCCACTGGACGATTTCCCACCAAACCTACCACCAAAATGATAATAAAAAAAATAAGTGGACCTGACCCATTAAATCATGACTATATTGGCTATTCTGATATTTAAATTCGACATATATTAAATTGTAGAAAGCGGGTTTTCTATTTCCATTTTTAGTTTCTTAGATCATAAAAGACAAGAATTTATCTATATTCATGATTTGATTTTCTTGTTAATAGAAGCTCTATAGGAATAAATCGCTATTCTTTTCCGATGTAAAGTTGCCAGAGTACGATTAACCTTTGGATTTGAAATCACTGCTTATATACCTGGTATTGGCCACAATTTACAAGAACCTTTCGTTGTATTAATAAGAGGAGGAAGGGTTAAGGATTTACCCGGGGGGACCTCTAGAAGAGGTCGCCTTGGCTTAGCTTTCTCGGCGTTTCAATACAATAATTAGATCCATCTAAACACTAGTCGATTTGGCCTAATGAACTCTCATGCAACAGTTGACACACTAGTCCAAGCAGCTCCCCTCTTTTTTTAAAAAAATGGGTCAATGCGCTAATCCTCTCTTCTTTAGTATAACAAGGAGTGCTTTGGCTAGTTCTCTTTCATTGATCTTGATCATATAGCCATTGTAGTATTATATTATATAAGTATTTCGAACCATGCGGAAAAAAATAAAACACACCGTCAACATACTTAAAACAAGTTTAATGCAAGATTATGAATGATCACTACTAACTAGCCCTATTCTCTGTGTTTACAGACAGTATTACACGTCAGTATCCTTTATTAATTTGGGTCTCGATGTATGGCATTACCGCTTGGTATCCGAGTTGAGTTCAGAAGAAAACACGATGAAACACAGAACAATATACACAATACATTACATCGAGGTATAATACAAAACAACGTATCATCCCCATCTCGAGTTATCTTTATCTGAGTCCTCAACCTTCCATGTATCTTAAAAGGTTACATCTAGGAATGTAATTTTCAATTCTATGGTATTCCTTACCTTATATCCTTGTGTTTTAGTCCTATAAGTGATCGATGTCCACCCTATTCTCTTTTAGATATATTATGGCTAGTAGTAACAGGTGTAGTCATATTGGTAGAGGAACAGTTAGGATCCCATATCCAACTGACATTCCTATGACCATCAACCATTTCATTGAGCTTGTTACCAGTCGTTAACCTCTTGTTGTTGTCTTCTCTTCCCCTCACCGTAGATCCAAATTTGTTCAAACCTGTAGTACCCTCTTTTATCTTGGGGCACATCGTTTTTTTGTATCGAAGAGTGTTCCTAAGATCTTGGATTGGCTCGGGTCTTGTGACAGCATCTTTACCGAGATGGACATGTATGATCGATAGGGTGTTCTAGTACCGGTATGCTATAGGAAGAGGCTCTCAATTGGTATGAGTTCTTATTATCGGAAATAGATGAGGCCACTACAACAAAACAGAGATTTCATATCATTTAAAAAATGATATTATATCCTACCATAGTGTTAACACGCTTTTTGGTCAAAGCTGCCACACGTCAAGTTTCTGGTTAGCAACGCGCTAAAGCATTGAGAACATTATCAGCAAACACAAAACGATTTGGTCGAAGTTGCAAAGTAAACATAAAATAGCCTGAAAACCCCTTTAGATGTCCTCTTTTGCACCTGAAAACATCAATTACGGTGCATAGCACCGTAACTCTTATAGCCCTCTGAATTAGCTTCAGGTACAACTTTCATTTAGCCTGAACGACTCTATGGTTTAAAAGTTACGTCCGCTTCCGTAAAACGCGTGCAGAGATATTCTATCAGGAAAGCTACTCAGGACTTGAGTATAAACTCGCATTGATCCTCATTCAGTTGGATGAATTGTTAAAGCATCAGAAAACTTAGCATTTGCATACATGAAGGCCTTGGGTCAGATCCTAGCATCGGATCAGCAATGCTTAGCTCAAGTAAACATCAAGTTTGCGTCACTTCGGACAAAGTCGAATGGGTTGGGTCGGACCGGACCCAATCCCTCATCAACACTATACGCCGAATGTCTTCAACACCCAAACACCGCATCAGGACGAATCTGATTGAGCCAACCCACCTGGAAGCAGCGACCACTCTCCAATGTGACCTATTATTATGGCACGCCTTATTCCTATTTTACCTATTCAAGTTACATGTGGCTGCATACGATTAATGGATGCTTCCTCCACTCACCCGCTACAAATCCGGACTCTGTTGGATGATAAACATGTGTCCATCCGACCCGATCCCAGTAACCAGCTACCTATGGCTATAAATACCCAATCGCATGGCATTTTGAAGGGGTCTTTGGCTCTGCCAAGACATGACTACCACAATTACTCCATGCAAGGACTTTGCGTGACAACATATCATCAAATTCACCACATAAAATGAGGATCTCATGTATAAATTTATTCTCTTTTCTCCTCTTCTTCATTGTAGCACAAGGATGTTGTGTATAATAATTGGATCTTACGGATTGTAAGACAGACTTGTACTGGTAACTTCTTGGGATTTAAGAAGCTATAAAGTGGACATAGGCTTAGTTTGAGCTGAACCACTATAAAAATATTGCGTGTCCCTATTTTTCCACAATTATCATCTATGATCTACGTTTTTAACGATTTCAAACCGCATTGGGTGTTAGCGCCATTTTCTGTGTAACATTTTGGCATGCCAGGAGGGGGGCACGCCATCACTTCAACTTCTAGCTTACAAGGAAACACATTGCTTAACATTTTGGCCCGATGGTCAAAAGGAAGAAAGACGGAACCTTCTTTCGTGCCGAGGATGTTGGCACAGAAGGCACAAGAAACGAGGCAAGCTAGGAGGCTTCCTCTCATGTTAATCCATCAACATACCTGACAAGAAACGAAATGGATGGCGCTCTAGCTAAATTGAGAACTCAAGTGGCACGGCAAGGCGAACTTATTCAAAAGAAGCAGGATATGATGAATGAGTTTTTCGCTCGGATGGATGGCAGGTCGAGCAACAACAATCAAATCATTGGAAATAACGCTGAACATATTGACACATCACCAAGCTTGGCTCAAGCAGACCAGATTGGGTCATATCTGACCCGAACCGCAGGCAACCTAGAAATGAATGGAGCAAGGGGAAACCCCCCTCAACATCTTGCAGCTGCAACACTTAACGTTTTGGATGAAAATGTTGGCAAAAGTAGAAGCTAAGATCGAGCACGACTAACTTCTGCACTTGATCGAATACATTCAGCAGCACCAAAATCAGCTCAACTTCAACATAAAGTCACTCGGGTCGGAGCCTCAAGACCGGGTCGGGTCGAATCATTTGACCCACCCGAGCCCACATTCGAGCCAACTCTCAGAGACCAACATAATTTCTCTTCCTCTCACACACTCAATGCTAGGGGCACTAATGCAAGATTGGACGACTGCAACAGTTGTTAACCGATGGGAATCACATTGCAAATGTGATTCGATGCTTCGTCAGAGGCGGCACTTCTCAGCATGACGTGGATGACATCAACCACAATCCATTCATACGGGAAATCAGGAATTCCCGTAACCCTCCAGACTTTTAGCTTCTAGTTCTGAAACCATACAACAACAATATCGATCCTATTGTACATTTGATGCGCTGTATGAGCCACATGGAAGTTTTATCGGCGTCCAGCAACGTCATGACCAAATGCTTCTCCCTCTACTTAACTGATATAACTGTTATGTGGTTTCGGCAGCTAGAATCTGAATCGATCAACAACTGGAACGTGTTGGTCGCCCATTTCATTGAGCAGTTTCGGTTTCACATCTCTCGACCCAAGAACGTCATGTCACTCGCTTCTATCAAACAACGGTCCGACGAGACCCTACGCTTATTCCTGGAAAGATTCAACACCATAGTAGTGTCAGTTGATTGACCTGAACCATCGACGGTACTGATGGCAATAGTATCTGGCATCCTGGATTAGTCGGATTTCAAAGCTTCATTGCATCGAGATCCACCGCGAGATCTTGGTGAATTCTACTTCGAAGTAGACAGATTTCTGCGTAAGGAAGATGCAAACTCCGAGAAGGGCATTCTCACTGTCAACATGGTCAAGGATGGAGGACCATCCAATTCAGGAAAGGGCAATGACAAAGGCAAAGGAAAAGCCACTGCTAACAACGATCGTAACGATCCACCCCAGAGAGGGCCAGATACGATTAATACACCGAACTCAATTCTTCACTCCTTGGCATCTACATGGACCCAAATGATGCTATCTCCTATCCAAAGCCTCCCAAGAGGGAGCCAACATCGATAGAACGCGACTCTAGAAAACACTGCATATTTCATGACATGGATAGTCATAACACCAATGACTGCAAGCATTTACGAGATTTGATCGAGGAACAGGTTAGACGTGAAGAGCTACCCGATTTTGTCAAGCAACCAACATCGTTTACACCCGCGCTGCCACCACCTGCTCCCTGGAGAGGGAATGATCCTGGATCGAGCTCTCACGAGATCATTATCAACAGAGCTGGATTAGACCACTTTGCATTTTTTGCATTTCTTAGGATTTAAAATATGTTTATGTTTACTTTACCTTTTTAAATCATCCAAGTGACCAAGTTGAAGTACACATGTACGAGATTAGGATCTAGTCCCTAGGCGTGCTCTGTATTCAACAATAAACCAAACATGATTTGTTTGTAACCGCATTGGAATCGAATAAAATGAACTTTTCAAGCATGAATTATGTTTGGCATCTTAACTAAAGTATGGCTTATACTTATCTTGGAACCCTAGGTATGGATTATGCCTAGGGACATACTATCTTGTCAAGCTGTGGCCAGTATAGCTCTATCTCGGTATGAGTATAGTTTGTACTCGGTTGGATTCATAAGTACGGATTATACTCAAGAACGTCAAATCATCTTGTCAGGATCTGATAAAGGAACCCAATAAAACTTGAGTGTGGCTTATGCCAGTTTGAACTTCCTTGTATGGATTATGCTAGGAAGGTTAGGTCCCTCGCCAGGACTTGGCAAGATGATTCGAAAGTCTGTCGAGTACGGTTTATGCTCAACTGGATGCCCAAGCATGGTTTATGCTCGAAAGGTTTAATCAGTACTATTAGGATTTGACACATTCGTTTGCCTTCTTTTCTTTGTAGGTATGGATTATACTCTTAGCTGGCGGGACGGCGTGTCCCTGGTTTTCTTGGATTTCTGACCTTAATATGATCCTGAGCGATGGTCGGTTTTCTGGCCTTAATACGTTCTGACGCGATCGTGGCAATCTGGATTTCTATAGATTATGGATTTCTCAGACTATCCAGAACACATCTTCCTTTTTCCAAAAAGATATTTTATGAGGGGCAAAACATTGACACACTTTTGGTTAAAGCCATCACTCGTCATGTTTCTGGTTAGCAACGCGCTAAAGCATTGAGAACATCATCAGCAAACACAAAGCGATTTGGTCGAAGCCGCAACGCAAACATAAAATAGCCCAAAATCCCCTTTAGATGACCTCTTTGTGGCCCGAAAACATCAATTACAATGCTTTGTATGGTAACTCTTGCAGCCCTCTGAATAAGCTTCATGTACAACTTTCGTTTAGCCCAAACGACCCTATAGTTTGAGAGTTACGCCTGGTTCTGTAAACGCATACAGGGATTTCTATTAGGAAAGCTACTCAGGACATGAGTATAAACTCGCGTTGATTGGCATTCACTTGGATAAGTGTTGAAGCATCGGAAAACTTAGCATTTGCATACATGAAGGCCCCGAGTCGGATCCTAGCATCGGATCAGATATGTTTAGCTCAAGCAAACATCAACTCTGCGTCACTTCTAGACTGGGTCGAATGGGTTGGGTCGGACCCTACCCGATCCCCTATCAACACCATATGCCGAATGGCTTCAACAAACAAGCACCACAACGTGTCAAATCAGATCTACCCGACCCGACCCGCCTGGAAGCAGCACCCACTCTCCAAAGTGACCTATTCTTATGACACATCTTACTCCTATTTTTTCGATTCAAGTTACATGTGGCTGCACACGATTAATGGAGGCTTTCTCCAATCACCCGCTACAAATCCGGAGTCCATTGGATGATGAACACGTGTCCATCCAACCTGATTCTAGTAACCAGCTACCTACGGCTATAAATACACAATCGCATGACATTTTGAATGGATCTTTGGCTCCTCCAAGACACGACTTCGACCATTACTCCACGCAAGGACTTTGCGCTACAACATATCATCAAATTCACCACATAACACGAGGATCTCGTGTATAAATTTATTCTTTTTTCTCCTCTTCTTCATTGTAACACAAGGATGTTGTGTACAATTGGATCTTACAGATTGTAAGACATACTTATACTTGTAACTTCTTAGGATTTAGGAAGTTATAAAGTGGACGTATGCTTGGTTTGAGCTAAACCACTATAAAAATATCATATGTTCTTTTATTACTTTCTGCATTTATCATCTTTGATATGTGTTTGTGAGGATTTCACACCGTATTGGGTGTTAGTGTCATTTTTTGGTCTAACACATAACTTTCAGAGAACGCCGACGATATGTTATGTTAGACCTTCAACTTTAAGTAGCAAAGAGAAATACAGTATGGAAAATAAAATTTCTATACCATGTTTTGTATGTTATTAAGCAAAAACACTATAAAATATTAGACAAATGCTACTTATTATATCATTTTTTTTCTTATTTCTATAGCGTTTGCTTTTCTACTATTGTAGCATTTGTCTTTATAGCGCTAAGGGTTTTTCCATCATTAGCATTTTCTTTTTTGTATCAAAGAATTCATTGATTTATTTTTATAGCATTTGCATAATTTTGCAGCATTTTTAAAACCCTATAATACGATATTTTTGTTTTGGATTTTGTTTACCATTGTTTCAGTTGTATATATGCACACATGCGCGCACACACACATATCTACTCATTTCTTATATGTGCATAAACATAACATAATTTCACAAACAGCAAATATGTTAATTTGAGCATAATATTTCATACATATCATTCAAACAACTTTCATATATCTAAACTTAATATTTCATATATATAATTCATATTTTCATATATCCAAGCTTAATTACTTATATATATATATATATATATATATATATATATATATATATATATATATATATATATATATATATATATATATATTGTTTTATCAACTTTTCCATGTCCATAATATATCATACATACTTGCATTAATAGGTTACTTAAAAATAAGCCAAATAGTTGATTAAATCTTGCTTTGTTTCTGATATTTTTTTTCACAACATAAGCAATATTGGTCCTGTTACCACAAAGATAAGCAAATATTTAGTTCAAACCATTTAAGCTTGCACATATGCATATAAATGAGCCATATTAATTAAAATCTGCAGCGCAACAGAGATAAAAAAAAAACTGAGAAAATACTTAGAAAATATCCAGTTCCAACTATTTATGTTTCGAGCCTCTGCTTTAGAAGATCCCAAGTAATCATTTTGGCTTTAATAAACCGGCTGCTGACCATTGTACTGTAGGTGAATAGAAGCAATCTAAAAACACATTTTCTAATGACGTGGACTTCCTGGAGTTTGGTTAGGGCCTGCTGCTAGTGGCTGGACGCACTTATTAGCAGTCACGTTCAAAGTATATAATTAGTTTTCATTCAAGTACAATGTTCCAATCCTTGTTACTTCAATAAGTATAACACAAATAGTCACTAACAGACAATATACAAAAAGGATGAATATGCATTTTAGTCCAGAACACCGTTTAAGATCATTCCCAACACAGCGTGGGTTACATCTAAGCCGGTTGACCCCCACCTACCTCCAATGAGGATAAAAAACAACAATCCCAATATGAAGTTGTTGTGCATCCTTGGCCGATTAAGGTAAATGGTGTGGATTACGATCCACAACGTTGGATCGTAATCCACACAACGGTGTGAATTGCGATCCACACCGTAAAATTAGTATTTCTGTTAGTCGGTTTTATAAAAACCGGCTAAGAAGATTGCCATAACAACCATTTGGTTGCTCTGACAATCTTTGGGGTTGCCAAAGCAACCTCAGAACATTCAACTGACCCCCGCTTGGGTCAGTTAGAGCCGCAGCCAACCATGAGTGAGAATGCTCTAATATGCACATCATTGTCTGTTGAAGTCTATCAATGTCTATTATAAGTTTTATCATCGTCTACATTCTACATTGTCCATAGTGAGGTTCAATTATATGATATCCCTAGGTTAACAGAAGCTATTTCATCCGAACGGTTATCATGCACTTCTTTTATTTTCTTATTTAGTGGCTTGAATCCGAACGGTTATCATACTTTTAGCTTTTGAAATACATCTTATTTATAATAATTAAAATTTTAAATTTTAATAATCTCGAGTTTAGACCGTTTGATTCAATGATTTGGTTTTCAGCTGAATATAAGATCCAAAAAAAGATATTCAATAACTACTGCTATCAAACAACAAAGCTCAAACACAGGTCTTATCTTCTTATTCCTACATGGATTTATAATAGTGTCAGATTATGGGAAAAGGATAGAACTAGTGGACTGGTTAATGTTGGTTTTTTCTCTGAACTGCATTCACATTCGATTTTTATGATATCCAATCTATATATTATATATATAAGTATAGAGAACTATTTTTTATAATATTTTATATACGAATTTGTCCATGCTATTAAATTCTAACTATAGTAAATTTCATATCTAGTTCACAACTGAAAACCAGTTGAATGTTAGTGCATAAAAGATATATTGTATAAATAGCATGTAACAATTTAAACCATATGAAGCCTAGTTTATATATAAGCTGGGTATTTAGCCTACTACACATCTTGAGAGGTTACTAAAATCATCAGAGCCATAGAAATTAACAAGAAAATGAAATATAACGACCAGCTTTTTCTCACCACTTAAGTCGGTAATAAAACTAAATCAAATCATTCGTAATAGCATATTGTTTTAACTATGAAGTTTTTTTAGAAATCAGATCACAAAACATAGACATATCGCAGATAAAAAATAGTCAAAAAATCGAAGTGGAATAAATAACTTAGTAGTTCATGAAGTTATAGATACGAAACCTCAAAACAAAGTACATAAATATTAGAGTCATAAATTAATACATTAGAAAATCTCAGATACACAATAGCCTAATACATATAGAAATAATAGAAATGGAATAACTGAATCACCAAGATACAATAGGAGGTAGATGACAAGATGAATATCAAATAGATCTCTGGCTCAAATGATGAATCGTCAAGGCTGAGCTCCTCGATCTGACTCGAGCATCGTGTCAAAAAAAACACTCAAATCGAGATTAACATTCTCAACAATAAATCAACTTCAGGTGAAATGCTCAAATGAAATGCAAATGTAACTTAAAGAATGTTCGGAATTCCACACTCTAAAGATCCATAAACTAGATATTATATAATACAATATATTCTTATTATAACAGTGTTTTGGTTAAATATAATATTGAAAATAGCATAAGCGGCATTACCATCAATACCCTTACACCCTTTATAATGTCGTAGTCAATACAGTACCAAATTGTTCATCGTAAACTAGTGGCTATAAGAGGGCACTCCATTGGTATTACACAAATAAAAATCATAGGGGGATTGATCATGATAATATGACAAGGGACAGGAGGCAATACCGGGATTAAAATGAATTACATTCAAATGTTTCAATGTCGTAAATCATATTTTAAAATATCACAAATCAAATAATAACGATATTGTTATGTATTCAAATCGTTAGTTTCAAATAAGTCAATGTCATAAATCATATTTCAACTCAATTAATTATTTGATTAAATTCATAAACCAATTCATTATTGGATTAAGTCCAAGATTCAGATTCTGTATTTGCAAAACAATTTATTAACAAAATTACAATTGGATTTATGTTCCTATATCTCAAATTTCATTATTCAAAATCTTATATTAACATTTTAGATTCAATAGCTCGAACTGCAAACAACTTTATTTAAAATAGTTAAGATAATATAAAATAGTTAATTTTAAAAATAATTATTCATATAGAAAGTAACCTAATTTAAAACAGATATAAAATACATAATAGTTAAATTTAACAAAAATGGTACAGTTACAACAGTTGTAGAAAGTATAATTATTAAATTAAATAAATATAACATAAATATTAACTTTACGTAGTAAAACTTTAATTTAGTTTAATATGGAATAATCCAATTTCAAATAATTTAAAAATAGTCCAATCCAAACCACTCATCTGTATTTCCAAAGTTCAGTTTCCTTAATTCAAGTTCAACAATTTTACTTCATATTAATTTTAAACTTTAAATAATAGATTCTTAAATTCAATTTACTTCAAAATTATATTCAAGTTGGGTTATTCGATTTTATAATTAACGATTTTACATTCAAATCACTCTTCTAATGAAGTTCATGTCAATTGAATCTAAATTCCATTTAAATCAATTATAAAATTTTAACTTCTATTATATTTAGATTCAAAACATTTACTAAATCAAATATTATCAAATCACTATATTAAGTTTGATAATCATATCTAATTCATAAAACTTATTCATTAAATTAAATTCATGTCTAAAATCAATTTGTCTTAACTTGTTAAATTTTAATTTTATTAAGTCAATTATAAAAATCAAGTTATAATTAATTTTCAAAGTTCCCTTTAAATTATTTTATATACTTATATTTTATAAAAATATATATTTATTAGTTTTAAAAATTTAACTAATATTTATTGTATAATAAAAGGTACATCTGCTTGCCTATTAAAATAATTTATATTATTTAAATTTTAAAACTAAAAATATTATAATTTAAAATTTTATGTTTATATTTTAAAACAGATGTTAACTTATGTAATAAAATTTTATAAATAAAATTTATTTCAAAAATACAAATTTAAAGCTTTACTAATTTATATAAAATATAGGTAAAAATAAAAGTCCAAAATACTTTATTCAATCAAAACATATTTATAAATTCATAAAATAATTTTTAAAGTAGACCATCAGTGTCTGTATATAATTCTCTACCTATGACGACCCATTCTCCCGATCCCCAAAAGAACAGATAGTCACTGGAAAATAACGCATTATCATAACAGCAGAAGATAAACTTTACATATAATAATTATGTACAGCAATTTACATCAAAGGTAATGTCATAGTTTACGACATCACGGGATCATAATTATGCATAACAGTGTTTTGAATAGAAAATAAGTACACATCGGAATAAAAGATAATCAACATAATAGAGTTTCGGAGAGAGCAAAAGAAACATTTAATCCTGCTCTAGCTCTATGTCCAAAATCGACTTCCAAAGCTTCCATACAAGACTCCAAAATGAAATAAGCTAATGACCTGAATACTAGGTTGCCCATATAAAAATATGGGAACCCAAGTTTTCATGGGAAAAACAAACTACTAGTTAGTCATGGGACTAGTATGAGAAACCCTATAGTTACTCTTAATTTGTTTTAAAGTAAGGCATGTCATGGGACCACGCCGTATAACACGAAATGGGTTTCCTCCACACGAATGCCAGTTCACAAAACACGTAATGCTTTTTGAAAAATGAAGCCAGTCTAAGACTCAAGTCCCATTACGCAATGCAAGCGCTGTAAGGACCCAAAAATCGTCGCCTTTCGAATCGATCGTAAACCACACAGGTCTGATCTGAAATGGCAGAAATCCTCGAATCGTTATGGGATACAACACATCTAAACAGAACATAAAAGG
This sequence comes from Allium sativum, assembly GCA_030737875.1. Lineage (NCBI taxonomy): Eukaryota > Viridiplantae > Streptophyta > Magnoliopsida > Asparagales > Amaryllidaceae > Allium > Allium sativum. Next base: position 14,365,044 of record CM060920.1, read on the forward strand.
ATATTTCATTACTATCACAACAATTTGACATCAGAGTATAAGAATATATCAGATTACACAAAATATATTTCATTGCTATTACAACAATTTTACATCAGAGTACAAACAATTTGTTCACAACTGAAAAATATTACAGAAATAAATTACAACACAGTTGAAAACATATATACATAGCAGAAGACTACCACATAATCTAGGGTATAGCTCTAGCTGTAATCCAGGATCCTGCCAAATAAAATATCTGCAAAACCAAAACTACTATCTGCTAGTGTGGGAAATATGGTCATCCAGAGTTTAGGTGGGAAATAATAAACTCCGACTCAGTCATGGGACCTGTGTGAGAACTAAAACAGTTATAAAGCTTTATTTTGAAAAGTTGGGTATATCACGAGACCACGCCGTATAACACAAAACGAGTTTCCTCATCATGAATACCAATTATAAAAAACTCGCAATGATTTTCAAAAAATGAAGCTATTATAAGAATCAAGTCCCATCACACAATGCAATGCAAACCGAAGGGAAGAGTTCTACGTTATAATAGCCAAACATGCTTGATACGCAGAAAACAAATATTTTTGATATTATTACTAATGCATAGTGTGGAAATCAATTTTGAAAATTAATGTATAAATCTTAGACGATATAATACCCCATCCTATTATTTCACCATATAGGTTTTCAACTGAAAACGCAAGGTTCATATTGGAAGCTCGATTTCCATCAATGACCAAGGCAAAGGATCTTCCTTAACCGATTTGGATAGCTTCTCAAGCAAGATGCCCAGGACCACATGCATGTGACCCTCGAGAGACAGCAGAGCCAGCCCACCAATTCTCGGTGAGTTCGGGTTCCTCTTGAACATAACATTCCCAGGTCCTATCGAATCTTCATACTGGTCTGTACGTTGACCATCATCTGAGGTGCCTCGATTCCAACATCCATATAAGTAAATTATCTTGGCTCCATACCATGGAATCACCTTTAGCTAGAAGAGAACGTATATTCATTTTCTGGCGATTATTATCCTATTTCCGGCCATTCATCGGCTGTGAGGCTTGTCGAAGTCACGTCTCGACACAAAGATACACTATATCAGTCATGCTTGATCATCATCCACAAAGCCCTGCTTTTCAACAAAATCTAGTCAGCATCTTAGCATGTCAGATTGTCAATTCACACATATGATCAGTTTCTAGTGATAATAAAACCTTTGATCTCATACATCTCAAAGAAGGGTGTTAAGCTAAGAGAATGAATTCTCCACCACCTCAGATATATTATCAATAGCAACTAATCTTCTATGTTGTGAAAAAGAATTGTCAAACACACAATCCATTTACAAGTTCATTCTAGGTTTAAATGAAACCGAAGGCACCTTATTTCTCGTCCCCAAAGGGCGAGAGGCGCTTGCATATCCAGTCAATCTCCAAGTACGTTTGGACAACCACCATTTATAACCTCGTTTTGGGTGTACTTTCTGAGCGAGACATCAGCAATAATCCAGACGTTGTGTAGATCTCTGGTTTTTAACCACCATCTTCAATATCTTCAAAAATAGTCGAATTAGTTATTCAGAATGGGTTGAAATCTGGTCTTTTCGAATAACTATCACATCATTAAAACCAAGTGATATATAAACATATCATAAGTCTCATTCCAATTCAGAATATTCTTTTATTCAAATATTCTTTATATTGGGAATTATTCCCATAAATCATATCAAAGATTTACATCATTTAAACTTCTTGTTTAAATCTTGCCTTCGAAATCATTTCGAAAGATTATATAATCTCTTTTCATAAACTTAACTTTAATTTAGGTTTATAGACCTTACTGGGATTATGAAGCCTCACCAAAAAGGTAATCTCTCGTACTGTTATCCCATTTCCTTCTTATTTATCCCATGGAGCAAAATTGTTGGTACTCCATATCTAACACCCTCGTGTTTTTGGTAGGTTTAATTATCTTCAACCATTCCAAATCTTTTTTAAAAGATTTATTAGGACTCTAACATGGTTTTAATATCCATTTCACTCAATCAAATCTTTATTGAAAGATTTATTACAACTCAAACTTGAGAAATCATCTTTCTTTAACAGGGTTAAAGAACAAATGTTATTTAAAACATCGTTCACGATAAACCGAAAATCTATATCAAATACAAAGCTTTGAATAGAAATCATATCAACTCATATTCAATATCAAATTCTGAAACCAAGAGATACCGTATAGGGAATAACGATATCTATATCTTCCAAATTCCTAAAAATAATATCCATATAATTACGGATTCCAAAATTGAAATATTCGAAGATTATTTCCATTCAAATCCAGTTAAATTCATATATTAGGGAAACTTTGGTTACATTTAAACCACCTTTATTCCATTATTTTATTTTAAATACTGATTCCTTTGTTTACAGAAAACTTTGTTTCTTAGTCAAATATCAGATATCCTTTCTGTTCTTCCCACCTCTCACCTAATGGAAAAGTTCTAAGTTAGATCTCACAAGTGGTACTAGATTGTACTCTTGGGATTTATTGTGTATTCCTTTTGGTTCTTTATTTTAGTTGTTAAACAACAAATTCCGATAAAATATCTTTGATCTTTTCGAGACTTGGAATATTCGGTCCCAAAACTTTTTTAAATCATCTATCATGATTTATCATAATTTTTTCCTATTATTAATAATTTAAAAATAAGCCATTTCAATTAGGTCCCATTTCGGGTCCTAAACTGCATTGGCGCTGTTTTTATTCAAAATTGAATTGAACTTCTTTCAAAATCTAATCATTGGATTTTAACATTCTTAGATTCATTGAAAAGTTCTTTCCGTTTTAAATGCTACGCTTTTCATTTTGGAAGAATCTGACGGTTGGATTTTCCGTTACATCAATTTGAAGTTAATGGTCGACCTTCGCGATCTGTCGTTATGCGAGGAGTTCTACTCAAACCAAACTTCGATTATAATTAAACATCAAAACAAAAACATATCCAAAATCGGACATCAAATTCAAACTTTTATTTTAACAGAATATTTTATTGTTAAAATATTCAAATTTATTCTGAATTGGAATGAGACTCAACCAATTACGATATAATTACATTTTATGGATTTCGCACTTCATATACTTCCAATAATAATTGTAAATAACTATTAACATCCAATATTCACACATTGGCTTCATTGACCTAAGTGTCATGGTCATTAACACTTAAACCCAAATCAACCATTGTTAAATAAGATATTAAATCTTATTAACCCAAACACTGTTATATTTAACAAATCCATTTCGTACTAACAAACGTCCGATTTAATTGATCAATATCAAAAAATCAATGATATCTCGTCATTCTATATTGTACATTTAACAAGTTTTTTGACTTAACCAAGTTATCTTCAGTGAATCATTTTGACTTATAAATTAGTGTTTAACTATATAATAACTACCATTTACATTTTTATCATTCTGTTAACTCACTAATTAACCAATTTCAATATTCCAATCATATTCCAATTTGTCTCCATGTCAATCACATAACAACCAAACATTAAATGGCGTAAACTACGATTTAACTAAACTAGTTAAGCAATTAAAGTGAGAAATTCTCACCGTAGCCATTCCAACTCCATGACACTTCAAATGTAGGATTTTCTAGCTTGCTACATAACATGATTCCACCTTTTTGCTCCAAACCAACTAGCAACTATATATATACACACACACACACACACATAGGGCTGCCAATGGGCCGTGTCGGGTCGGGTTCGGGTCGGGTCAAGTCGGGTTCGGGTTGATTTATAAACGGGTCGGGTCAACCCGTTTATTAAACGGGTCATATTTTCCCAACCCTAACCCGACCCGTTTATAAACGGGTTGACCCGACGCAACCCGCGTAACCCGTTTAACTAAATGGGTCGTGTTGGGCCGGGTTTACCCATTTGACCCATTGATAGATATTGCCTACTAATATAAGCAACAAAAGAGCCAAATCACCAACATGCACACTGTTATATAATCACCAACATGTAACAAGTTGCAAAGTCACCAATAGACAACGCATATATAAAGCATTAAATCACCATATCCAAAAATCATTTTCTGTACATAAGTATATATTCCCATACTTCAAAAATTAAAGACTACCAGTATGGAAGAGATACAGTTGTTATAAGAAATATATAACTAACAATATACAAGAATAAATTAGTAAAATATAACAGCTTACACATACGAGTGTACTGAGTACTGCATACATAAAAGATTAACACTAACAGTATACATAAAAGACTTACAATGTGGAAGAGATACAACATATAATCAGGTTTGGCGGGTCAAAATTGGGTTAGCGGGTCAACCCTAAACCCACCCGTTTATAAACAGGTCAAATTCGGGTTGACCCGAAAATGACCTGCTAACTAAACGGGTCGGGTTAACCTGCTAATTTCCGTGCGGGTTTCGGGTCGGGTCACGGGTCGTGTAGGAAATTGACATCCCTACACACACACACACTTATATATTCTTATTTATGCATAAATCAATGGAAAGCTGAGATTTTTAAAGAGGTTAAGGGTTTAGAGGCAAGGGGAGGGATCAGCCAGAATTGGAGGAAGTGAAGGCATTGGTTGTGGTGGGAACATGGCGCAAGAATGTGAGGCCCTACAGAGGTGATTAAGGAGGTGTATGCTTGATTTTAGGAAGAAAGGTGCAGTTTTTAACACTTTAAAGAGGAAGGAAGAGGTTTTGGAGCCTAGAGGCCCCATCGTGAGGAGAAGGAGGAGGGTCGCTCATAGGTGATGTGCAAGGATGAGGAGGGCTGGTTGGGGGAGGCGTTGGGTGTAGGAGAGGAAGAAGTAAGAGTAATGGAGTTTTGGAAGCTTAAAGAAGAAGATAAAGGAAAGAAATATAATGAAAAGGAAATGGCACATGCGCTCAACACTTAGGAAAATGGGAAATAAGAAGAATTTGACATGTTTCTTAAGTGGTACCACTACAATAAAAACATCATATTACAACTGTAATTTTACAACGATCAGAAAATGACAGTTGTAATTAAAGTTTTTTACAACTGTATTTTTCAAAAAGTTGTAATAACCTTATTTTCAACAACTTTTATATTTCTGTAGTTGTAATAGAAGTCTATTACAACTTTTCTTCTTTAGTAGTTGTAATAAATGACTATTTTATTTCTACTTATAATATATGACTAATACAATCTTCTTTTTTTTAGTTGTGATGTATGTCTATTTTAAACAAGTATTTTCTAATAGTTGTTATAAAAGTCTATTACAAAGTTTTTTGTTTATTCGTTTTAATAATTAATTAATTATTTTAATACTTACTGTTTAAATAATTGATTAAAAATAATAATCACTATTAAATAATAATTAATTGGAAATACATAATAATTCATATTACTAATTAATATTCATTAATTAATACAATAAAAAATTAATTACTATTTTATAATTAAAATTAAATTATAACATAGAATTAAAAAAGTAATAATACTAAGAAGTAATATTTAGTACTTTAGTAAAAAAAATAGTTTTGAAGAAATTCATAAAATATTTAATATAAATTTTTCCTTATTAATTATAACTTACGATATTTATTTTTATCAATTTTGTGCTATGGACCAGAAAAATTAATGGCATACGGCAGAAAACTTTTAGCGGTAGGAAACTTTGGCGGTAAGCCTGAAAATTTGGCTCCAAAAAGGAACTCACGTGCTTTATTTTCACTCTCATGAAGGTGGCCTCTTCTTCTCTAAATCAATTGTTTCCCATAAATCAAAATTGATTCTCTTCCTCTCCTCAAACCAAATGAAGTTCCGCCTCAATAAATCGAAATTGATTCGCCTTTCCTAATGTTGTTCGCTATCTTCTTGCCTGCCTCATCTACAAGCCTGCGGTGTTTCCTAATTCGTCTTCGCCATCGTTCTATCTGCCAAATCTACAATTTTTGGTTGTTCGGTAGGCTATCCACCCTCCCTCTCCATACCCTGTATTAAAAGGCAAAAGTTGCTTCATTTCATTTGAGAGCTCGTTCAATTTCGGGGTGAGAGAGTGTTAAAGCAAACCCTAGCTAAAATGCTACTGAAGCCACTCATCCTCCTCATCGTTATCTTAATAATCCAGTTAACCCACTCTTCTGATATCTCTCTCTTGTTTACAAAGGTTGTGCTAACCCAAACTTGAACATTGGTGGCTCTTTCCGGCAACCCTCTGTTCCTCCCTAATTTCAAAGTTTGCTAGCACCAGATTCTACAAGACCACTACTTCTTCGTCTGCAGGTCAGCAAATATTTGGTCTTTTTAAGTGCGGAGGAGATCTGAGCAAACCGGTAATATTTGGTCTTTTTCAGTGCATTTTCAAATCTTCAAAATGAAATGGCTACTGCTAATAACGGATTCTATGCTACTAGTTTTCAATTAGTGTACGTTATGGCACAGTGCGAAGGCGATTTGTCTGCCACTGATTGTGGTCAATGTGTGTCTCAGGCTGTACAGAATTCTGAAGTGGAATGCGGTGGAGCAAACAGGTAAAACGGTGTCAAAATTTGAATTTGGGTGAATGGACGGATGACTCTTTTTGATTGAAAATTGGAATAGTATGGGATTTATTGGTTCTTTCCTTCGCCAAGTGCTTCTCATCAGTTCAAGATTCTTGAAAGTGAAAGAATGAAGGAAAAAAATATTTGATTTCCTCAGTTAAGAGAAATTCCCTTATGCATTAGTTTAATGTACATCTATCTTTTGTAGTGTAGAAAACAGAAAGCATAATGGTATTAAATGAATTCTTTTCATCAGGCCTTTCAAAAAAATAAAAAAATAAAAATAAAATAAAATAAAACATACCCTGCTTTAACAGTTACTTTGTGTGTCAACTTGTATTTTAGTTGGATGTTCATGGTCAGCTGACTTTGTGTTTCATGTACAACAGGTTTTGCAGTATCCCGTTTGTTCGTGTGTTATTCTGGAATTTAGATTCTAATCGTGGTGTGGTATTTGTAATTGATGGTGGTGCCGACATTTTGGGAATTCCAGAAATACATAGGTAGCATACAACACACATAACCAGTATCGCCTTTGTAACTTATTATCACTCCCTATCTGTATGTTAAAGTGTATTGTATTTGGTCTATTTTGTTACTTTATTGTTCTGGAATTGTGTAATAACTAATTAGTATCTGGGCTTATTTATGCAGGCCGTGCGAGACAACAATTTGGATTAGTAATATACAAGCTCGTTACAATTTTCCTATCGATCCCGAAGAATATGCTCAAGCAAACCTCAAGTTTGGCCCAGTTGAAGTTGTTTATGAGTGGGCAAAGGTACAACCAACGCAAAAACAGTTTTTTCTTTCTTTCTATATTTCGTGTTCTGATTTTGAAATAAACGAAAATAAACATACATTTCCTTTTTTGCACATACTCAGAAATTACGGTAAAAATTATATAATAATTAAATTTAAAACATGTGATTTTCCAGGGAACTGCATTTGTCGATATATGTAATCTAACCGATCTTCCTGAAGGTTCGATAGTGAGGAAAATATCCTGTATTTGTTCAAGTTATTAATTGATTGCTCTTTAATTATAAAACTTGTTTATTCAGTCTAATTTATCCATGCTTATGAAAAGTGCATAGAGAACTCTTGCTCTCAAATTGTTTCATGTGTGAATGGGAATGCAGTTATATTGCTCGATAAGTTAGATAAATCACATTCTTTTCTGTTTCTTTCTAGAATCAAAGAAGTGATTAATTTACTTCATACAGTTTAATTCAAGAGCACCTGCAGCATTACCATAATTTCTCATATTCATTGGAAGTCAACTCAAGAATGAAGACCATCACAAGACCAGCAACATTGCGAGTAAATCTCAATTTCATTATGTTTGTATTACTCCTGGTGATGTATATCTATGAAAGATGACTTCAAGTCGTCTGTATTTTGGAGTTTTGGATAATGGACTTTGTAGTTGCATTATGTACTTGAGATACTTGCATGGTTTATAAAAATATGATAAGAGTTTGAAAATTCTAATATATTGTTTTGGTTCATGTTTTAAGTTTGTTTGATATCTTCAGTTTTGTGGATAATATGTTCAAAATGAATTATTTTATTAGTAATATGTCTATAATTTGTTCATATATTCCAATTGTACAATAACACTTTTGATAAAATATACTACAACAGTTATAAACAGTTGTAATAAAGTTTATTACAACGGTGGAAAACAGTTGTAAAATGTACATTTCGCAACAGTGCTGCAATGGTGCAAAAATGTTGTAAAAGAGTTTAGTCTATTACAACTTCTTAATAGACGATGGTTGCCCCACCGTTGTAAAAAGTCTTTTACAACTGTTTTCCACCGTTGTAGTATGGTCAATTTGTTGTAGTGTACATGAGTTGTCTAATTTTTGTGGCTTATGGGAATTAGTGTATAAGAGTATTAATGGCAATTAATTAATTCTGCAACATTAATTCGTTTCTAGTCGTATGACCACATACTAACTCCAAAAATTATGAAATTTAGAAACTCGCTATGTTTCACAATTATAGTTCTAACGAGCCTAATCTCGTCAAAATTGGATGTAACGACCCGCATTCTACGCATCGGAGGAGCGTAGAATATTTATTTTCATTAACATATGAAGTCGTATAGTCGTGTAACTTTGGGGAATGACTATTGGCGTCATTTCGCATGTTCAAAATTTTTGCCGATTTATAAATGAACATTTTGCCCCTAGCTAATCTTGTTTCATCCATAACTTTTGATTGGTAAGGAGTTTTGACCTGAAACCACTTTGATTAGATCCGGATGATGGTTTACCTTTCCGTAGAGTGGTCATACTTGTTAAACGGACTCACCGTTTGGGAGATATGGCTGAAACAAGGTTTAGAAGGTGAAAAACTGCTTAAGTGGGCTGATTAGGGTAATTAGCAAATGGGCCCATAACCCATTTCAGGATTAGGGTTATAGGGAGGCTGAAATGATTTAGGTTTTCATTCTATTTCAGTCTTCTAGCCGCCATTTACCTCTTAGAAACCCTAACAATGGCCTCTACCTTCTAATTTCATCCCAATTCGTTATCAAATCAAGGATTAAGCTAATCTGCATCAAATCAAGGCAAATCAACACCAAATCAGAGTTGGAGCTGCTGTGTCGCATAGGAAAACGCCCCAAATCAAAGATGGTTTCAGATCTAAGTTTTATTTGTTGCTAAGATGAGTGATTAGCATTGTTTCTATACAAATTACAGCTAATTAGGGATGATTAGTGTTAATTAGCGAAATTATACATGATTAAATTCTGAAAAAATGATTCAAAATTCTAGAATATTATTTTATGTATCAGTTAGAAATTTGGGTTAAGTTGGATATGTTTTGCTAATCCTATCATTAGTTATTGCTAAACATGATTAAGGGGAAAACATGGGTTTTGGGTATGTTTGATCCATTTTGACATGTTATAATGTTGTTTTGGTGTTTATGGTTGATTATACATGTTGCTATGACTATTTGGAATGATTTGTTATTGCATAGAAAGGTTAGATTGGTCGAAAACGCCGTCGAATGATGTAAACAACTCGATAGACAAAGTTGCAGAAAAATGGTGTAGGATCGGATCAGATCCCCCCTCCCCCCGCGAAGCATGTATCATGACCCGAGGGAAGCATCATTCTCCGAACCAACCCACCTGCACAGGGCAAGGGAGCTCGACCTGCACCAGAGCATGATCACGGGTCCGAACTGAACTAGGGAGCCTTCCACGAGCGACATGAGGACTACGAACCGGAGTATGTGCACGAGCCGACCCGATGCCGTGGAGGAGACATCACGAACCGAACCAACATGGGGAGGAACCCACGACCCGACCCGAACGGGGTTGATGACCACAGACTGAATGAGGAGAAGAGGACCGATACAAATGGGAGCTTATTTCCGAACCGATCTGGAGGAGATCAAAACCCGAGATGCAAAGGTAGCCCAAATAGGAAGTAGAACTCAGGATCCAGTTGGGAACCAACGAGTTAACTTCATGAATTGGGTTTTGCTGCGAGACGTATGAAAAGGGGTTATCGATGTCTATAGCTTTGATTCACCACCAAGGCGGATGTTAGGCTACGGATCAGTGCAATGGGGTAGTTATTACTCCATGGGGCAGAGTGATCGTAGCATGGCTATGAGCCAGTGCAGTGGAGTCATCATGACTTCATGGGGCAGAGTGGACATAGCGAGATATTAGTGGCTATGATCGGTGCAGTGGAGCCATCATCACTCCACGGGGCAGAGTGATCATACCAAAGGATTTGGGTGGTCAAAGTAGTGGATATCGTATGCTTTACGCATTGAGTGAGAGATGTGAGGGTGGTTGTTATGCTTGATTGTTTGAAATCACTATAACATGTACACCCCCTCCCCCGTGTCTTTACACCAAATGTTAGTGTCACCTTAGAGTATTGTACATCCTGTTGTGCTAACTCTTTGGTTGTAGGTCCAGGTTCAGGTTTGGTTTAGTATACCTGTTATTGTTCTGTTTTGCTGCTTAATGCTAATATCAGACTTTTGTCTGACCCAAAGTTTTATGTCTCTTCTTATTACTCTGGGTGCTCTTAAATGGGCAGACTAGAGATCGGTTAGGTGGGATGCACGAGTACCTGTATCGGAGACGAGCAGGAGGCTTCCACGTATGATATATATCGAAATTCTCCCTGTGTTGTTGCTGGTCACTACTTTGGGCATTAGTAGTGCACCTTTTTCTTCGCTTTAGAGACAGTATGTTGGAGTTTTAATAAGCTGTATTTTGAATTTCCACTGCTATGATGGTTATGGTTTAGTTTTCAGATTATGCACTTTCTCGCCTGTTTTATGTCAAGTATGTTATTATTATATTTTATTCCATGCACTGTGAGACATTCTACAGGTTCCTTGTTAGTCCAAATTCCCTTCTTTTCCTTTCTCTGACGACCGTCCCGTGCTGGCCGGGCATTGGCATAGCACACCTTCATTGGGAATGTCGGCTGGTGTGGGGCGGGTCGTCACACTTGGTATCAGAGCTCTAGGTTGCGTAGTTAACCTGGGGGAAGACACCAAGGATAGATAGTATACGTATATGAGAGCACGTATTTGTGATATTTTGCTTTTCAAAAGCTATATATATACTATTAGTATATTTAAGGATGGAGTTGCACTGCACTGGCACCACTGAAGAGATGGTTAATCGTTTTCTACTTACAGATTAAATAATGAGCCGATATATTAGGGGTACTGGTAGAGGATCTAATAATGGGAATGCTCTTGATATGAGGACGATGTTCATTGACTTCATGAGAGAGACGCTTAAGGATGCTCAGAGGGCAGCTCCTAATGCTGCAAATGGTGGTGGTGCAGGCACCTAGGGCCGATTTCGCCAAGCTCTATAAGGACTACACTAGTCTTGGTGGGAAGCTATTCCACAGAACGGAATCGGCTACAGAAGTTCAGGATTGGCTCGATAGTTGTGAGCGCTTCTTCGACGACTTAGGGATTGATGATGCAGGCTAGCATCCCGTCAGCTGCAAGGACGGGCTATGAATTGGTGGAATGCTATTAAGGCAGCTATCCCTAAGGATCAAGTTACTTGGGATCGGTTCAAGACCCGATTCGGTGATAAGTTTATCCCAGCTGCTCAGAAATCAGAGTTGTTTAGGAAGTTCTTGGATCTTAAGCAGAATGGTAGGGCAGTCTTGGAGTACATTGTTGAGTTCAATACTTTATCAAAGTATGGATTATCCCTTATTGACACTCCCGAGAAGAAGAATGAGAAGTTCAAAACAATCTTAGATCAGTACTTGGGGAAAAGGCTTATAAACCATATTGATGAGACTTTTGTATCGATTGTTGGGAAAGCATTGAGGTCAGAGAGCTTTTATCCTAAGCCCGAGACCGAAGTCGTTGTTGCATCTGCAGAGGGGCCAAAACCGCAAGCAAGTGGTGGAGGGAAGAATAATTCTCAGAACAAAAGGAAGAAGAATTAGACTAAGGATAGTCAGAAAAAGAGCAATAAAGATGTTGAATGCTTTAGCTGTGGAAAGAAGGGCCATTATGCTAAAGAATGTCGAGCAAAGTCAGCAGACAGGAAGTGCTTCAATTGCGGCCAAGTGGGACATCACAAGGATAAATGTCCGCAACCACCTAAAGAAAAGCAGATCGTGAAAGCATATGCTATTAGTGCTATTCCTTCTTCGTCAAATGTCCCAACTGCGGCGAAGAAAGGAAAGAATGTCATCACTCAAGGTATGATTTCTGTTTGTAATGTTCCTGTCCGAGTATTGTTTGATATTGGGGCTTCCTGTTCCTTCATATCTAGTGACCTGGTAGATAGGTTGGGATTGGAACCCGAGATAGTCGATAGACCTTTAGCAGTGACGAAACCGATTGGCGATTCAACTAGTCTTAGTATGATTTGTCGCAATGTGGTCTTATCGAGTCATGGATGTATATTTGCTTGTGATTGCTTTGTTTTGGGCTTTACTAGGTTTGATATTATTTTGGGAGTCGATTGGCTCCAAATATATGGGATGGTGGTAGACTTGCAGGGATTTTTGGTGACAGTTATAGCGGATGATGTGCGGAGTGTAGTGTATGGTGGTCTACCTAGTGATGGGGTAATGGCTAGTGTTCTAAATTCCCTCGACATCCCGCATGATGAGTTGCCAGATGTGCCCGTGGCTGGTCAGTATCCAGACGTCTTCGAGGAAGTGACCGGACTTCTACCACACCGAGAGATTGAGTTTCGTATTGATTTAGTGAAAGATGCCAGACCTATAGTGATGCCACTTCGTCATATGGCACCAAGGGAGTAGCGAGAGCTCGGGGTGCAAGTGAGCGATCTTTTGAAGAAGGGATTTATCAGAAGAAGTGTCTCCGAGAGAGGAGCACCAGTTGTGTTTGCTACCAAGATAGATGGTTCCCTTCGATTGTGTGTGGACTACCACGAGTTGAATAAGGTGATGAAGAAGAATAAGTATCCTCTACTGTGGATAGATGATTTGTTTGATCAGTTGAGTGGCGTGAGAGTGTTCTCCTTGTTGGATCTCACGATAAGTTTTCATCAGCTTAGCGTGGAAGCTGAGAGTATAGCTGAAACGGTCTTTCGGACGCCGTCTGGATTCTATGAGTGGTTGGTTATGCCATTCGGGTTGACCAATGCACAAGCATATTTTGTGGATCTTATGAATAGGGTATTCAGAGATCAATTGAATAAGTTTGTTCTTGTGCTCGTAGACGATATCTTCGTTTATTCGAGGATAGAGAAAGAGCACAAGGAACATTTGAGGATAGTGATGGAGGTGTAGAAAAAACACCAATTGAAAGCAAAGTTTTCTAAGTGTCACTTCTGGAGGAAGGAAGTAAGATTCTTGGGCCATGTTGTTTCGGAGAATGGTATTGCCGTGGATACTGCGAAGGTGGCTACGGTTCAAGATTGGTCTACGCCCAAGAATGCAACAGACATAAGAAGTTTCTTGGGATTAGCTAGATATTATCATAAGTTCATCCAAGACTTCTACAAGATAGCGGCACTGTTAACTCAGTTGACCAAGAAGAGTCAAGATTTCATTTGGGACGAAAGGTGTGAAAAAGCATTTAAGAGCCTAAAGGAAAAGTTGACATGTGCGCCAGTGTTAGTCATTCCTAAAGGGAATGAAGAGATGACGGTATACACAGATGCCTGTGGTACCGGATTGGGTGCTGTATTGATGCAAGGAGGTAGGGTTGTAGCTTATGCTAGTTAGCAACTAAAACCGCATGAGAAAAGATACCCTACCCATGATTTGGAATTGCCAGCAATCGTGTTCGCGTTGAAGATGTGGAGACATTATCTCATGGGAGAAAGATTCGAGTTGTTTACTGATCATAAATCGTTGAAGTATCTCTTCTCTCAGAAGGATCTAAATCTCCAACAACAAAGATGGTTAGAATTCTTAGCTTCCCATGATTTCAATATCGCATATACACCAGGAAAGGCCAATGTGGTAGCTGATGCATTGAGTAGAAGACATGCTAGTTTAGAGGCTATGTTTCTTGATTGGAAGCAACTGGAGTATATCACTGGGTATGATTTCAGACCAAGGTGCGAATTGAATCCAAAAATGTTAGCAAGTTTGACGATCAGACCTACTTTGATTGAGTGGATTGGTTCCAGTCAGAGGGACGATCCTAACCTATTGGAAATCATCTCCAAGTTAGAAATGAGTATCGACGGGGAGATGAACAAGTATGGGCTTGATCGAGATGGATGGCTCAGGAAGAATGGGAGACTGGTTGTACCCAATGTCAATGGATTGAGAGATGAAGTGCTTAGAGGATGTCATCACTCAAAACTGATTATACATCTCGGTGGCAATAAAATGTATCGAGATATGAAGCAGACCTACTACTGGGAAGGAATGAAAAGAAACGTTGGGAGATTTATATCCAAATGCATGAACACCCAGCTAGTTAAAGCTGAGCAAAAGAAACCTAGTGGCTTATTACAACCATTAGAAATTCCAGAATGGAAATGGGAATAAGTCTCAATGGATTTCATTGATGGGTTACCAAGGAGTAGATCGGGCCATGATAGCTTTTGGGTGATTGTGGACCGATTGACCAAGAGTGCAAGGTTTATACCCATCAAGTCGAATAGAACGGCAGCTAAGTTAGCAGAACTGTATATGAAGTGGGTAGTGAGATTTCATGGAGTACCCAAAAGCATTATAAGTGACCGAGATCCATTGTTTACTAGTGGATTTTGTAAGAGCTTACAATAGGCATTCGGATCAGAACTACATCTCAGTACCGTGTACCATCCTCAAACTGACGGTCAGATGGAGAGGGTGAACCGTATATTAGAAGATCTCTTAAGAGCTTGTGTATTGGATTTTGGTGGATCGTGGGATAACCATTTGCATCTAGTAGATTTCGCATATAATAATAGTTATCAATCCAGTATTGGTATGGCTCCATTTGAAGCTTTGTACGGAACATCATGCAACTCACCATCATGTTGGTTAGAGACCGGTGAGAAATTTGTGCTCGGGCCTGATGTAATAAGGGAAACGTCAGACAAGTTCAAGTTTATACGACAACGAATGAAGGCTGCCTAAGATAGGCAGAAGAGTTATGTTGATAAGAGACGAAGAGACTTGAAATTCTCCATTGGTGACTTGGTGTTTATCAAGATTTCTCCGTTAAAGAGCGTGATTCGATTTGGTAGAAGAGGCAAGCTAATACCAAGATATTTTTGCCCATTCCCAGTTCTCGAGCAATTTGGGAATTTGGCATATAAAGTTGAGTTGCCGGACAAGATGACGGGAGTTCGTAACGTATTTCATGTTTCCCAATTAAGGAAATTAGTGCTTGATCCCGATGTGACTATTTCACCTATTCAGTTGGATGACATCGAAGTAGAACCCTAGGCGGTTGGGAATCGCAAGCCGATTCGTATTGTCGAGCATGATAGAAGAAACTTTGAAGGAAAGCGGTGAATCTAGTCAAGGTTCAGTGGGGCAAGGATGAGAATGACTGTACTTGGGAGACAGAGGAGAGCATTAGGAAGACGTATCCAGAACTCTTTTCCTGGTAAGATTTTAAATTGTGATTTAGTTACTCCGCATGCTAGGATAGACTTGATGTGCTTGTTGTGTGTGTTTGGTTGTTTGTGAATGACGATAGGCATGCGGAACACCTTTGTTTGTTTCTGGTTAAGGAATTTCGGGGGTGAAATTTCTTAAAGGGGTAAAAGTGTAATGACCCGCATTCTACGCATCAAAGGATTGTAAAATATTTATTTCATGATCATATGAAGTCGTATAGTTGTGTAACTTTGGGAAATGACTATTGGGGTCATTTCCCATGTTCACGATTTTTGCCGATTTTTAAATGACCGTTTTGCCCCTAGCTGATCTTGTTTCAGCCATAACTTTTGATTGGTAAGGAGTTTTGACTTGAAACCACTTCCATTAGATCCGGATGATGGTTTACCTTTCCATAAATGGTCACACTTATCAAACGGACTCACCGTCTGGGAGATATGGCTGAAACAAGATTTAGAAGATGAAAAACTGCCTATGTGGGCTGATTAGAGTAATTAGCAAATTGGCCCATAGCCCATTTCGGGATTAGGGTTATGGGGAGGCTGAAATGAGTTAGGTTTTCATTCTATTTCAGTCTTCTAGCCACCATTTACCTCTTAGAAACCCTAACAATGGTCTCTACCCTCTAATTTCATCCCCAATCGCTCTCTAATCAAGGATTAAGCTAATCTACGTCAAATCAAGGCAAATCAACACCAAATCAGAGTTGGAGATGCTGTGTCGCATAGGAAAATGCCCAAATTAGAGATAGTTTCAGATCTAAGTTTTATTTGTGGCTAAGGTGAGTGATTAGCATTGTTTCTATACTAATTACGACAAATTAGGGGTGATTAGTGTTAATTAACGAAATTATACATGATTAAATTCTAGAAAAATGTTTAGAAATTCTAAAATATTATTTTACGCCTCTGTTAGAAATTTTAGTTAAGTTGGATATGTTTTGCTAATCCTATCATTAGTTATTGCTAAACATGATTAAGGGGAAAACATGGGTTTTGGGTATGTTTGATCCATTTTGACATGTTATATTGTTGTTTTGGTGTTTATGGTTGATTATACATGTTGCTGTGACTGTTTGGAATAATTTGTGATTGCATAGAAAAGTTAGATTGGTCGAAAATGCCGTCAAATAGTGTAAACAGCTCACTGGACAAAGTTGTAGAAAAATGGTGCAGGATCGGATCAGATCGCCCCCCCCCCACTCACGAAGCATGTATCACGACCCGAGGGAAGCATCACTCTTTGAACCAACCCACTGCACAGGCCAAGGATGCTCGACCCGAACCGAAGCACGATCACGAGTCCGAACCGAACCAGGGAGCCTTCCACGAGCGACATGAGGACTACGAACCGGAGTATATGCACGAACCGACCCGATGCCCTAGAGGAGACATCACGAACCGAACCGACATGGGGAGGAACCCACGACCCGACCCGAACGGGGTTGATGACCACATACTAAAAGAGGAGAAGAGGACTGATACAAATAGGAGATTATTTCCGAACCGATCCGGAGGGGATCAAAACCCGAGATGCAAAGGTAGTCCAAATAGGAAGTAGAACTCATGATCCAGTTGCGAACCAACGAGTTAACTTCATGAATTAGGCTTAGCTGCGGGACGGGTGCAAAGGGGTTATCGACGTCTATAGCTTTGATTCACCACCAAGACATTAGGCTACGGATTAGTGCAGTGGGGTAGTTATTACTCTATGGGGCAGAGTGATCGTAGCATGGCTATGAGCCAGTGCAGTGGAGTCGTCATGACTTTATGGGGAAGATTGGACATAGCGAGGGACTAGTGGCTATGGATCAGTGCAGTGGAGCCATCATGACTCCATGGGGCTGAGTGATCATAGCAAAGGATTTGTGTGGTCAAAGTAGTGGATATCATATGCTTTACGCACTGATTGAGAGATGTGAGGGTGGTTGTTATGCTTAATTGTTTGACATCACTATGACATATGCACCCCTTCCCCCGTATCTTTGCACCAAATGTTAGTGTCACCTTATAGTATGGTACACCCTGTTGTGCTAACTCTTTGGTTGCAGGTTCAGGTTCAGATATGGTTTAGTATACCTGTTATTGTTCTATTTTGCTGCTTCTCGCTCATACCAGACTTTTGTCTGGCCCAGAGTTTTATGTCTCTTCTTATTACTCTGGGTGCTCTTAAACGGGCATACTAGAGATAAATTACGTGGTATGCACGAGTAACTGTACCGGAGACGAGCAGGAGGCTTCTACGTATGATATATATAGATATTCTCCCTGTGTTGCTGCTGGTCACTACTTTGGGAATTAGTAGTGCACCCTTTTTCTTTGCTTTAGAGATAGTATGTTGGGATTGTAATAAGCTGTATTTTGAGTTTCCGCTGCTATGATGATTACGGTTTAGTTTTCTGCTTATGCACTGTCTCGCCTGTTTTAAGTCAAGTATGTTATTATTATATTTTATTCCATGCGCTGTGAGACATTCACAGGTTCCTTGTTAGTCCAAATTCCCTTCTTTTCCTTTCTTTAACGACCGTCACGTGCTGGTCGGGCTTTGGCACAGCGCACCTTCATTAGAAATGTCAGCTAGTGCGGGGCGGACCGTCACATTGGAGATCATTTGAAAAAGGCCTTATTTCTAGCTTTTACCGAATTTTAACTAGTTTTTCAACATATGTTTATATTACGTACGCTCACAAACGAACTCTGAAAATTATGAAATTTTAAATCTTAACATATTTTGACATTATGGGTCGAATAAAATTGGTTTCCTCGATACCGAGACTGTTTCAAAAATGTATATTTTCAGGTCATCAATAATATTAAAATATCGAATTTTAATATAATTAACTTTTAATTCAATTTTAAAAGTCCTCTAATCTTATCTTAACTATTAAATAAGTCCTGTTCAATTACTTAACTCAAAATTTATAATTTCAGTGAATAGTGTTTTTGACCAAAATTGTTCAGATTGACAAGTTGACAAAACTAATTTAAAAAACTAATTTGACCGTTATACTTTTTAAAATCATATTAAAAAAGGATTATGTATCCCGAATCGTGCGCAGTAATTCCAAATTCTTGAAAATTCGAGTTTTCAAAAAATAATCTTTTTAACCTTATAACAAGGTTTACTTAAGAATTCAATTTGATTTATAAATTAAATTTTTTTATTACAAAACATTCCTTAAAACTTGTTATAAGCCTTCACAGAAAATAGCCAAGTTTTACTGAACCAGTTTTATTACTCTAACCATATACTACAATTGGTTTAAACCCGTTTCAAATCATTTGTAATAATTTATTGTGATTTTTCCCTATTTTTATTTATATAAAAATTGTCCATGTTCTTAACTTTCAATTACAGGTCAATATTTGTTTTCGAGCTGTTTTTATTCAAATTTGATTTAAATATTTCTCAAAATCTAACCATTTGGTTTTAAAACTTTTCCTATCATTAGAAAGCCCTTTTCATTTCGAAACCAACAGTTCCAGTTTTGGGAAAATCCGATAGTCGGATCTTCCAGAACACCCGTTTAAAGTTACAGGTCTAAGTTCGCGAATTGCTGCTGCGCAACGATTTCTATTCTGACAATAACTCGACGTATAATATAAAATACGTCGAATAGCTTCAAAAATATTTTATTTATTGTATAAAAAATATTCAAAATCTAAATTTTAATTTCCCAGCTTCTAAATCAATAATTATAATATTTAAATATTATAATAATATTTAAATGGTTAAAATAATATTATTTATTAAGTTTCTGATAAAAAAGGGTTTTCGACTGGTGAAATCGTGTTCATGGCGACAAGGTAGCACAAATAACTTCCTCCTTCGCTTTCTTCAATTCTCTCAATCTCCTCCTTCGACATCCTTTTTCTTCACGTCTACCTCCACTTATACCTTGCTTTCGCCGTGCATACGTTTTTCACCTCCCCCAAGTTTATCTCCAGATTTAAAACCCTAGCAGCTGCAAGCCTCCTTCTTCCACTATATTATCATCCTCACAACTACTCTCCATAACGTTCTCGCTTCGAACGTCATTTTCTAGATCTGGCATGGTGACTCGTTTGGTCTCCAGATTAGTTTCGACTTGCTTGTTCTTGGACTGTTTGTTCCAGGTGGTGTAACCTCCACTACAACGTGTTTCTTCTCTTATGAGATGGTATCGCGATTCGCAGATTATGCATTTCAGGTATGCTAAGTTATTGTCTTATAATATACTAAGTTTTGATTGGAGCCCTCACAGGAGACTGAAATTCAACAATCGAGGGTTTTATGTTGTGGTTCACTGTCTCTAGCTCAATGAGTGTTTATAGGAATAGTTTGGCTATCATAACTGTTTTCGTTGGTTGTGTTGGTTTCTATCATGGAGTTGGTAGTTCATTGTGGCATCGGATCTAGACTTGGGGTTCATATCTGATTGTTAGTGGTGTTGTCTCATTTGTTGGTTTTGCTAGTTGAGTATTTTCTTTATAGCTGTTGGTTGGTTTTCTATTGTTGTACGTCATTCTTTCGATTATGCTACTTTGATTCTTGGTTCGATTTGGGTGTAAACTGAGTTTTTGGGTGTGCTGGTACACCGGGCATCTTTAATCCAGTTGCAAGGCGAAGTGATCTACTCTCGTCGTTGTTGCTCTATAAGGTGTTATTTGCTTCCTTGCTATCTTAGGGTACTCCTTTTTTTGGACAAGAAATGTGAGCGTTGGCGCCTGCCTTACCACTATACATGTTTACTATGTCATAGCGCTGCTGCCATTTTGGTGTGGACGTCAAGGTATGCAAGATGTTGCTTCTACGCTTGTCTTGCAATTCCATGTCAGAATGATGTTACTGCTGCAACACTTCTCATTCATGCCTCTATCCTTTACTTTCTTATTATTTGAACTAAGTTTTTATTTGTTGGAGCATGCAATTTATATGTAACTCTTCTTTGTAAATTTTTACAGAGCATGTGCCTCCCTGCCTGCAACAATTATAGTAGTTTAGGAAAAGTGCCTAGCTCCTATTCTGTAACCTAGATAGGATGATGATGGACAGTCCACCTTAAAAACCGAATTGTAGTAGGTTGGCTACCACCAACTTCCTATTATACTTGTATTTATTATTAGTAATAATAAAAATGTTTGCGGTCATTTTAAAAACTGGTCAGCTAAAAAAAAAAAAAAAAAAAAATTTTTTCAAACTTTGTTATTTTTAATCCCAATTTTCTTGATACTCATCATGAAAATAAATGAGAAAAATTAATAAAGGAAGTCTTTACAAAACATTCCCTAGATATCCTAACCGTACTTCACTTTTATCGATTACTATTCATTTTAAAAATAAAACTTGAATATGCCATAATTACCTGAAAATTAATTCAAATCAATTTGTTCCAGTTACGAATATTCATCATAATTTTATAACCTTGGTGTCCATCCAAAATCGGACATCAAATTTAAACTTTCATTTTTAGTCTATTATTATATTAATAAAATATTCATTGAAATCCATTTTAATCGATGGAGACTTAACCGATGAACCAATAATCACATGTATTGGTCATTTTCAATCAGTGTATCATGTAACACTAAATTAAACGTCAAACAACATCCAATCCACATATCAAGTGGAATACACCGTATAAGCCTTAACCATTAATGCTTATATAACAGATTAATCGCATAATCAATCAATGGATATATATCAATCAATTAACATTTCAACACCCAAGTGAGGTTCACATCAACATCCATTAACCAGTAATTTATGAATTACTTTCTCAAGACCATTTAAGGTTCAAACAATTTTCCCATAAACAGTATTAATTACAAGTGTCGCATACCCAAGCAACTACACATATATCTGTTAAAAATGATATTTTTAACATACTAGAAGTCATTAAACATTGTAATAAACTAGTATCGTCAAACAATAACCATCACATAACTCAAATTAATTGACTAATAAATATATTTAATTAGCCCTTTAACGAGTTTCAGTTTCTCACCATGGGTTCTACTCCGTCAATCTTTCAATTGAATGGAAAGCAGACTCCTACGTACGACTACAACACTCTTCCGATGTCTACAAATATTTCAGGAAGCTTACAAGACTGAATTTTTGAGGTTGTAGGGTTCCTAAATTTGATAGACACACTAATGAATACAGATTTGGGTATAAGGCGCAAATGAGAGGGGGTATAGGGTCCAGGATGGTTCGACCAAGGGGTGGGTTCCAGGGTGGGGGATGTGTAGGGTAGGCGCGGGATGTGGGGCCCGAGTAGTCGGGTATAGGGGTGGAAAGGATAGTGTTTTTGGGTTTAATTTGGGTGTAAGTGCAAAATTAGGTTTAAAAGAAGGGTTTTTGGAAGTTTAAGGGGGAGGAGAAGTCACGGCAAGTGGGAGGGAGGTGGTATGAGGCGGCGCAAGTGGGGAGGGAGGTGGGTGAGAGGAGGCGTAGGTCAATGGAGGGTGAAGGGTGCGGTCGCCATGGTTAAAGAGCGTAGAGGAAGAGGAGATTTCAAGAAGAATGTGGAAAAGAAAGAGAAGAAGGAAAGAAAAGGAGGAGTTTTTATAAAAGGGAACTCACATGGATTGGTGAGGTGTCGAGGGGAGATGGTTGGATAAGAAACACACCTTGGAGCCTTAGTTGCTTGACACCACACTTAAGCTTTTTTGCTTTTAAAAGCTTTTGTTAAGTTATAACGTGTTTTAGTTCAACCTCATTTCTATCGCGCGTGTGATCAAATGGTAACTCCGTTTTACACGAAAATTCGAATCCTTACATAATTCATAATTCTGGATCCAAAGAAATATGTCTCGTCGAATTTGGAGTTCGTTTGACCATCCATTTTAATTTTTTATTGCGTTTTCGCTTAATTTTGACGGGTTGACCAAGTACACATTTATTTTTCATACGCTCACACACTAACTCCAAAAATTATGAAATTTGGAGTCCTACCAATTTTCCAAGTTTCGAATGTGATAAAAAAAATCGTGGAATTCCGAGGTTGTTTGAAAAAAAAAATCCTTTTTAAGTTGTCGAAATAGTATTAAATTATTGAATTTTAAAAATCGACGATAAATTCTTGTAAAATTAATTCAAAAATCAAATTTTCAATTGCTTTCAAAACTTTAGGTCTTTACAATCACCCCCACTTAAAAGAATTTTATAACAACGTAGCTTTTTGACCGCTCCAAGTCGGTAATTAAACCAACTTGAACCGTTCAAAACTACAGATTGTTATTGCTTATGAAGCAGAAATAGAAATCATCACATACGCAGAACACAAAATATAAATCATCACATACATAGAACACAAAATATTTCACAGTGGTAGTAAAATTTTATACAATGTTAGAGTACAAAAATAAATATAGATATATTGGAAGACTGAATACAGAAACTTACTAAAACATGAATAACTAACAGAAGCAGGGATAACTGCACATGCAAAAATGATGGATGACTGGATCTCCAATGAATCTAAAGCTCTAATAGATAAATCTCCAAGCTGTAATACTCGGTCTGACCCAAGCATTTTGCAAGGAAAAAAACAAACAAAATACCCGAGTCAGGACTAACATTCTCATATAAGTGAATTAACTCAAGTGACATGTCAAAATGGAATGCATTAGTAACTCAAAAGATGGTTGGGATTCTCATTCCCTAAGGATCTGTGAAACTAATATATATATAGTATAATATGCAATTATACTAGTGTCTATTAAGTAAAATAAATATGTCAAAATAGCATAAGTGGGATTACATTTTTACCCTTACACCGTTTATAAATACCTTAGTCTATACAGTACCGTAAACCCACTGTAACCCGATGGCATCATAGGGCACTCCATAAGTACGATACAAATCAAAATCGTATGAGGCTCGATCAAGATAATATGACAAGGCACATGAGGAATACCCACGGTAAGATTCTACCGGATTGCGGCCCCAGGGCCAGTGGTAACGCATAATAGCAACTAACGCCCACCTTGAACAACACTCCCATAATCAAAGGGTGCACCCAAATCAATCACAACAGTAATAGAGATGGTATCAAAGAAGCGTGTCCGATCAGAGGTGCGACCTCAAGTAACCCGTGTATGGCTACTACTTTAGTCATTTTAATTATGATCCGAAGGTCAAGGCCAATCCATCATCGTTCTCTTTCATCAAATCCAGTAATCGCCTCCATACCATCCTACTTCGTTTGGGAATCTCCACCATGTGCACAGTTGTTAAAGTGGTTTTGGCATTGGCAAAGAGTCTGACATCTACCGACTCCGGTCTCTTTAACAACCAATCGATTACATTTTACACATCGTGGTCATTAGATTTGAAATCATATTTCGAATATCAAAAATTGATTTATTCCAGATATTACCATAAAATTGATTACTCCGCAATTCAAAATGGTTCAATCCAATTTCAAATCATTCATAATTATTCTCCATCACCATTCGAGTTTAGATTTCAAATCCGGTTTTTCACAATAATCCTTTGTCAAACCATTCCATTTTAGATTTCAAATCCGTTTTTTCACAATAATCCTTTATCAAACCATTTGAATTTAGATTTCAAGTCCAACAAAATATTATTACTATTCGAAATCTGTATTAAAATCACTTTGGATTCATCGGCTCAGATTGGACATTGATTTATTTGACTTATAAAATACTTAGAATAGTAACTTGAAAACATTGTAATATATTAAATTTGAAAAT
The DNA here is from genome assembly GCA_030737875.1 of Allium sativum. Lineage (NCBI taxonomy): Eukaryota > Viridiplantae > Streptophyta > Magnoliopsida > Asparagales > Amaryllidaceae > Allium > Allium sativum. The sequence continues at coordinate 14,389,381 of CM060920.1, forward strand.
AGTGTATATATATACATGAAAATAGTTTCTATTTGGAAATATCTCACATTTGAAAATAGTGTTCATATATTCAATTTAAAATAATGTTTATATATATAAATAGTTATTAAAATAGCATAGAATCTTTATTAGTAAAATAGTTTTTAAGTAATTGGTTATAAGTTGTTTGTGAAAATTTAAATAATAATGGAGATTTATTTTCAAGAAAATATAGTTTGATTAAATAAAATGATCCAGTCCGAATCCATATTCCAACAGTCCGATTTCCATCCATTCATATTCTTATTCCAATCAAATTCATCTATTGGTTCGAATTCAAATTCACCTTATAACAGGAAATATTTTCATTCCATTATTCCCAAGTTACATTCAAAACCATTTCAAACGTGTGTTGTTAAGTCGTCCTTTAAGTAAAAATTCTAACTTGCCCATTTTCATTCAAAAGTCACATTCGAACTACTTTTAAGTAAAGCACGTTCCTTATTTTACTTTGATTTAATAAATCTGACTTCGATCTTCTGTTTCTCTCTTTAAATCAAAATTAAAAATTTACTAGATCAAATCTTTATTGTTCCTAAGTATGATTCTGTAAATTCTTTAAAACAAATCAATATTTCAATTTTCGGTCGGTTTCCTCGTTACTGGTTTGAATTCAATTTTTATCTTGAAACAGGGAATATTCCCAAATCATTTTTTTAACTGAAATTCATCAAAAATCCAATCTTAGTATATCAAGCAAGGTTCGTCAAACCATTAAAGCGAATTTATTTTTGAGAACCCAAACACATTTAGTTATTCATTATAAACCATATAAAGCCTTCTTGTACCTCAAACCAAACTTCAATTAAGATTCTGTAACACCCCTAAGTCCCATATCATGGAAGCCTGTGTGAAGTGGGTACTTATATCGTAGAGCCCATCTCTTACTAACGCCGAGTCCTTTTGAGGAACAAAACCCCATACCTATACGGTGGCTTAGTTGGGGACAATATCTTGCGCGAACGGGGGTGCGGGCTGTTATAGTGGTATTAGAGCCAATAGCCAGCCGGAATTGTGGCTTCTGTGTGGACCATAACGCCTGGATGAGGTGTTTGTAGGCCGACGGGGACGTTGGGCTCTGTAGGAGGGGAGAATGTAACACCCCTAAGTCCCACATCGTGGAAGCCTGTGTGAAGTGGGTACTTATATATTAGAGCCCATCTCTTACTAACGCCGAGGCCTTTTGAGGAACAAAACCCTATACCTATACGGTGGCAAAGTTGGGGACAATATCTTGCACCAACGGAGGTGTGAGTTGTTACAGATTCCTTACCAAATATTCAAATATTTTTATTAAAAAACAAATCTTACTTAACTTTTCCAAATTTAAATTAATTTAAAGGAGAAACCTTTTTAAACAATATTTAAATTACATTTTGGCTCCTTACAATTTAAATTTATAAACTTAATCAAATTGAATCTTTGTCAATCGAAATGTGGTAAAGCCTTTAAACCAAATATTTTACATTGAATCGATCATTTAAATGAGGAAACCTTCAATATATTATATAATCGACATATAATAAAATCTTGTTTAAAAAAATGTTAACTCAAATCCTAAATATACACAAATCAAATATATTGAAAGCCTTGTTTAGACAAACATAAATACTTAAATTTACAAATCATATATATTAAAGCAAGTTTAAGATTTAGTTCGAGAAATCTCGAACATTTTCTTTATTCATAATTCCATTCTAAAATCTATTTATCAACAATCGACCCGTACATATTGTTTTTTAGGAAATAGATTTTTATTGACCATGGCGTCCATAAAAAATTTCTATCCTATGGTCAAGTGATACGGATATGTATCATTTCAATCCGTTTTAAAACAAAATTCAAACCCAGGGTATATATCATTTCAACCCGCATCCCAAATCGGTTCGGATTAATTTTCCAAATCCATGCAATTATTCGGGTATGTATTATTTCAACCCAAGGTGATTTTTCCTAAATCTACAGGGAAATTGCAAGGTGGGATCAAAACAAACACAACGTATCATACATTGCATCCATATGTGTCATATAACGGGGTAGTGTACGTGTCACATGTGCATAAATCACATAACAAATAATTTCTAGAGCATCATAACATTTCATTCAACATCTCAAAATATTTAATTCACTTTATCATAAGTTAGTCTATGAGTAAAGGAAACTCACCTTCCGTGGAAAAGAAGAAGAACAGGAAATCAACAACAAAGCTGAAGCGAACGTGATGTTCAACAAGACGACTTCTGTAACAACCCACCCTTTACGTATCGGAGGATCATGAAATAATTTTATTTTATTCCCTGAGGGTTGGACCATTCGCATATTTTAGTATGTTGGTTTTGGGGATGTGAGACATATCCATAATTTTTACCAATTTTTTGTGACCATTTTGCCCCTATAAGTCTTGTACAGGGCATAAATTTTGACTTTGGTCGAATCAGGTGTTGAGACCAGTGCCATTGGAAAGGAAATGATGTTTCCCTTTCCATAGAGTTGTCACATTAAATATTTGGCTCAGCGGTTTGGTAGGAATCGGTGTTTTAAGTTTTTTCAGTTGGTTGTTCATGTTTTATAAGCCATAATGGAATGATTTGGGGAGGCCCGTTAGTGGGCTGGTGGGAGGCTTTAAATAGGGGGTAAGAGGCATGGGGAATAGTTTACTTTCTCCATTCTCTCATTTGGAGGAGCTGGTGATCCTCCATTTCCCCGTTCTTCTACACCTTTCCACCATTGAAATTAGAGATCTACATTAGAGAATCAAAGATCTACATCGTTGGAAGCTACATCATTCCAAGGGAGGGATCATCGAACTGAAGAGTTTTGATCAAATTTTTCACTGTTTGGAATCTTATTTCATTGCTTTTAGCTTGTTTTGGAGAATTGGTGAGTGGTATGCCTCTCTCACACAGATTCAATCAAGTATATAAATGTTTGATCTTGTTTTTCATCAAATCCAAGTCGTTTTCCTTGGATCTGTATCATGGTAAGTCAATTTTCATATGAATAACCATAGGATCTAATTTTGCAACTTAAAACCGGTAATTTCTATGTTATATCATAAGTTATGCAAGTTAGATCCATTGCTTTGTTTAAATGTTCATTTATCATGATTTATTGAACTTCCTATGATTATTGATGATTTGAGGTTATTACTGATTTCATAACATGTTTATGACTGTATTGGATGAATCAGATGAGTTGGTTTTGTCGAATTTTCCATTTGGTGAAGTTTTGGTTGAATTCGGGGGTGAATTGGGTCTGTCTAGGTTTTGGGTCGGTCGGAAATGGTCGGTCGGAATTCTTGTCTTGGGAAGCAAGTCCGGCGGGTCGGTCGGTTTCATATGGGTCGGTCGGTCCGAATATAATTGAGATGGGTCTGGTCGCTCGCTTTCATATGGGTCATTCGGTCCGAATATGTTGAGATGGGCCAGTCAGTCTCGTGTGCAAGGAAGGGGTTCGATCTTCTTTGGGTCGGTCGGTAGAAGTGGGTTGGTCGAAGCTGGTTGGTCATAGCTGTTTGGGTCGGCCGATCTTGGTGGAAGAACCGGCTCTGTTGGTCGTAAAGTTTGAAGTGGTGAAGGGTTAGGTCGGCTTCAAGTGGGCAGCGCAGTGATGTTGTGACTTTGAAGTAAGTTCAAGTGGGAATACTCGAAGTGTTAAATGTGTTTGTTGATCGGTGTAGAAAAGTGAATGAAGTGGCAACTCAAAGGTCATGAGTTGGTGGATAATGGTTGCTCGAGAAGGTTGCTTGAGCTATGAAAAGTCGTTAGGTTGGATGATTAGAGATGTAAAGGTCGAGAGATTATCGTTGTCGTAAGTTCTAGCATGCTCGAAGTAGGGGTACAATCGGGGCATCTAAAGGACCGGAAGGTTGCTAGTCGAGTACCTTGGGTATCGTTGAAAGGACTAGTTGTCAAGGTTGGACAGACATACATATCATTGAAAGGCGTGTGGAGTTTATGCTAGAACTGGGTTACCATTAGCCCTTTACGTATGATAAGGTTGGTCGTCATACGATTAACGATAGTTTCGAAGCAGGATTGGCGATGATAGTCAGACTCTGTCATGGTTGATTAGTTGCCTTGTTTGTACCGCTCACGTAAATTGTCCAACGTCGAAGGAGATGATTCTCGAGTGCTTGTCGGATTTGGTCTAGGCCTATGGGGCTTGTGCTTGAGGGATGCTGAATACGATTAGGATGGTTTATGCGAGATACATATAATCTGGATGCTATGAGTGCTAGTGGTGTTTGCTTCTGATTTCCATGAATTAACGGTTTTTCTAGTTTACATGAATGAATGGTTGAAGTGTTTGATGTAAAGGCAATCACTGTCTGATGTGGAGAAGATGGGGTTGAGTTCTTCTCTGGTGTTGTGGGTAGATTAGTATGTTTATCTGTCCACTCTCATATACTTTATTGTTGATGTTTATTGGCTGTTTTATCGCTCACTAAGATTGTTGTTTGACTCAAGGTTTTATGTTTCCCTCTTATTACCTTGGGCTGTTCATCCGGTTGTGGATGGGTCAGAGGCGAGCCGGAGGCTTACATATCAGTTTTATACTATTTAGTATTTTTGTTTCCGCTGTTTGAGTTGCACTCTGGGTGTTGTAGTGAGGCTTCATGTATAGACTTTGATATTCCTACAATGCATGGATAACTTTTCAGGATGTTGTTTGCGAACAAATTATACAGTTGTAAACAACTATAAAATCCGTTCGGCTTTCCTAAACAACAAGGATTGTTGCAGAGGGTGTCGAACTCTGGGACCAAAAATATTTTAATTAATAAATCCAATCAAGTTATTCCAAGATTTTGATTGATTGAAAACACAGAAAATAACAGAAATTAAATAAAGACGAGAGATTTATCTAATAAGAGAAAGCAATTAGGGGATAATGACATAGATTAGATTCACACTCATCAATAGCCAACAAATAAATATATATCTAATTCATGTTTCTGTCACAAACACGAATCAATGATAAATAGATTTTTAGAAACAAATAAGTAAACAACGACAAGCATAGACTATGCCGGAGCTGAGCTCTTAAACAACCATAGACTATCAGGACAAATTCACAAATTAATTTCTAAAAACCTAAAATTAGATCTAAATCTGATAATTGTTAGACCGAACACGAATATACCCTGTGAAGAAGTATAGCTCTTAAACGACACAAAATATGAAGGGTCAGATCTAACCCTTGATTCAGATCTAGATCTACATATATAAGGTCCTCATCTATTGGCTATGTGATTCATGTTGAATCATATCTATTAGCGTCATCACCCCCTAATCAAAGGGGATTAGCTAGACATAGCTAAAGAAGAGGAAATACAGAAATTAAATAACATGAAAATAAATAAAACTAAAACTAAATAGAACAGAGGAATAAGAGTTTTATTCCAACAGAAAGATTACAGAATAAAACTAAGTGTCTTTACATGAATAAGGTACAAGGTATTTATAGTTGTATTGGCCAAGGCTAAGAGGCTCATTCCATAATGTGGGACAAAATCCCTTTTCCAAAATAACAAGTAAATCAAGTAGCCAAGTGTGAACGCGTTTGAATGAGAAGCCTTGCAATTGAGCTAGTGTGAACGCATGCAGAGAAAATAGGCTGCGGGTTTCAACTCCAATTGCCTTGAGTATGAATAAGAACTCCAAGTGATCTGAAAAGCATAGAATCTTAACTCTGAAATTTGCAGCAGAAAGTAGTTGAACAGCAACATCTCTTCAGTTTTTCAAGCTTTAATCCAGCTTTAAAAATCAACACTCTTCTTGCGCAAATTCTTCAATCTTTTCAACAATTAAATGCATTAATCCATTTATCTCAGATAATCTGAAAAACACAACTATAAATACACAGTATCAGTTATTTTAAAGATAAAATAAGATAAATAAGCGGATAAAATATACACATTTACGTGTATATCAAATACCCCCACACTTATCTTTTTATTCGTCCTCGAATAAACTAAACTAAGATATGTCACACTTTCGTAGGAAACACGATTGCATTTAGCATATGCAACAAGCCGTTAAACCTCTGGGTATCCCCAGTAGGACGAGTGTTGTCTCGTCAGGGTTTTCAGCGGATACTACCCACAAAATCCAAAGCGTCTTATTTACGCGGATTAATCAAACATTATATTTAAGGTCTTTCACATTCCAAGGATTTCACCTAACTTCAATAATAACGGTTTAGCCCCAAATTGTCCATCCCATAATTAGTGCAAAAATGAATAAAAACTTTCAAGCTGAATCGTAATTCCTTGATAACACTGTAATTGTCTTGAAGGTTAATAGCATGGTGTCAACCAAAGTTCTACACATCGACAATGTGCACCCAATCATTTATTCAACCTTTTTTTTTGAATAATTTTGCACCAGTGTAACTGTAATGTATTGGATATGAGTTATGCATAGATGAAGGAAAATTTTGTAAGTTCTAAAAAATATTCTAGATAAGAGGGCAAGTGTATTAGTTGAATTTCAAGCTACAAAAGATAAAGTAATACTAAGGCACATATGGACGTTTTGTTTCCTTTCATCTCCTCAACTATAATCCTTGCTTCTAAGTACGGTATGATGGATGCGGATGGAATGGAAATGGATGCTTCACAGTCAGGAATGATGAAGACTATTTTATTCAGAGAGACTCTCTCTTTATTTCATTTTTTTTTCTATTCTTCTTTTTTTCTTCTTTTTTTTTCTTTTGCATGATGAATGATGAATGGAGATGGAATGATGACGTACATGATTTCATTTGATTCCTCCTCTACTACCAACACTTCATGAAAGGAAATTTTTGTGCCCTAGTTACTCTACTTCTATAACCTTAATTCAACACACAAGTCTGGATTGATGTTATACAAAAAGCTGAAAGGAATGATAAGCATAGTTTCGTAAGATAGATAACCTATATAAAATAAGATGTGGTATATGGTTATCCTACCTTAAAACAAGTACGGAGTGGGTGGTGTAATATTGGTATAAAAAGTGATGTTTTTGACCTTTAAACAAAGGTTCTTGACCTTTAAACAAAGGTTCTTGAGTATACCAATATAAGATAAACTTGTCGAAACATGGATGTAAATCGACTAAAACTTGGGTTTGAATAATGTGGGGTATCGAAGAAGAACGCTACAATGAGTCATTTCTCCTTAACTGGGCCAAGTGGATTTTAGAACTTACGATTTTGAAAATTTGAGTGAAAAGAAAATATTATGCATGAAAACGAACTCAGAAAATCCAATGTAAGTGCAAAATCATTATTATTTGACTTTTTTTTTGATTATTTTTACTTGCACGTTCTAACATGTATAATAAAGGTTGACACGCTTACTCCAGAACACGACTAACGTCTGCACAGTCTCAAGCTAGCATCTTAAAAAGACACATTACGATTCAATGAATAAATAATGTTCATTCTCATCACCCAACAATTCAACTTATCAAACAAGAACCAAGGTGTTATTTATGAATTTTAAGTTAATCCTTGTTCAATGAATGACCTACTTCATAAAATTTGATTGCTGATGTAATGTAAATTCCACCCACACTTGAGTATGACTGTGTCCTCATAGTCGTTAATCAGACATATCTTAGTGAAAGGAAAAATAAAATAAGAGACTATTTACATATGTACAAAAGAGGGTTAGTGCGTCTTACCGAATGTAATGTGGCTCATGGAGGACCATGAGCTCGTCCTCTTGGTTGGGTATTGGTTCCAAGTAAGGTTTAAGGCGTTGACCATTGACCTTAAAGGATGATCCATCAGTTGGATTCTCAATTTCTACCGCACCATATGGAAAAACAGTCCGTACAGTGTAAGGTCATGTCCATCTAGATTATAGCTTACCCGGAAATAGATGCAGTTTTGAGTCATACAACAGAACTTTTTGACCTGGCAAGAAAGTTTTACGTAAAATTGATTTATCATGAAAAACTTTTGTTCTGTCCTTGTAAATTCGTTCATTTTCATAGGCATCATTTCGAATTTCATCAAGTTCATTAAGTTGAAGCTTCCTATGTTCTCCTGCTTGCTCTAAATCAAGATTCAAAGTTTTTATTGCCCATAACGCCCTATGTTCTAGTTCAACTGGCAAGTGACATGGCTTACCAAAAATCAACCGATAAGGGGACATACCCAAGTTGGTTTTGAAAGCGGTGCGGTAAGCCCAAAGAGCGTCGGTTAACTTTTGGGACCAATCTTTACGATTTCGATTCACAGTTTTCTCAAGAATTTGTTTAATCTGCCTATTCGATACTTCAACTTGCCCACAAGTTTGAGGATGGTAAGGAGTAGATAACTTGTGGGTTATCGAATACTTTCTCATGAGAGCTTCAAAAGAACGATTACAGAAGTGTGTACCATTATCACTGATTATTGTGCGAGGTGTGCCAAACCTAGAAAAGATGTTTTCTTTCAAGAAGCGCACAACAACCTTGTTATTGTTTGTTTTGCATGGTACAGCTTCGACCCATTTGGAAACATAATCAACAGCTAAGAGAATGTAAAGGTTCCCAAAAAGAATTAGGGAAGGGTCCCATGAAGTCTATATCCCACACATCAAAAATTTCGACCTCTAGAAAGGGGTTTAGGGGCATCATATTCCGTTTAGAAATTTTCCCCAAGAATTGACATCGATCACAAGTTTTGCAAAATTCGTATGCGTCTTTGAAAAGGTTGGGCCAGTAGAAACCCGATTGGAGAACCCTTTCGGCTGTCTTTTTGGGACCGAAGTGGCCACCACAGGCTTGGTCATGACAGAAAGAGAGGACACTGTGAGTTTCAGTGTCGGGAACACACCTTCGAATGATTTGATCGGGACAATACTTGAAAAGATAGGGGTCGTCCCAATAAAAATGTTTCACTTGGGAAAAGAATTTGTGTTTATCCTGCTTAGACCAAAAAGAAGGGGTTTGCTTAGTGACTAAGTAGTTGACAATGTCAGCAAACCAAGGATCAGTGGATAGAGAAAACAGCTGTTCATCAGGGAAATTCTCGTTGATCGGAAGAGAAGAAGACGGGGCATTTGGAAGACGAGACAAGTGTTCCACAATAACGTTGTCAGATCCTTTTTTATCCTTAATGGTAAGGTCAAATTCTTGAAGTAGAAGGATCCAACGAATGAGACGAGCCTTACCATTCTTTTTAGAGAAAAGATACCTAAGTGCGGAATGATCGGTATAAACCGTGATGTGTGAGCCAACTAGATAAGGCCTGAATTTTTCTAGAGCAAAAACAACTGCCAAAAGTTCCTTTTCAGTGGTCGTATAATTGATTTGGGCATCGTTCAAAGTCTTACTCGCATAGTAAATGACGTGAATAATCTTATCGATACGTTGTCCTAGGACAGCGCCAACAGCGAAATTCGAGGCATCACACATGATTTCAAAAGGCAGCTTCCAATTAGGAGAGCAAATGATCGGGGCAGAGACAAGTTCATTTTTAAGACGCTCAAAAGATGAAATGCAATCAGAATTGAAGTCGAAAGGAACATCCTTACCAAGAAGATTGGTCAAAGGTCGAGTGATTTTGCCAAAATCTTTTATAAAGCGACGGTAAAAACCAGCATGACCTAAAAAGGATCGGATATCCTTAACGGATTTGGGAATGGGAAGATTCGAGATAACTTCGATTTTGGCTTTGTCTACTTCAATTCCTTTGTTAGAGATGACATGTCCCAAAACAATGCCATGTTTAACCATGAAGTGACACTTTTCCCAATTAAGCGTTAAGTGTTTATCTTTGCAACGGTTAAGAACAAGATCCAGGTGATGTAAACACTCAGTGTAGGAATCCCCGAAGATGGAAAAATCATCCATGAACACTTCCAAAAATCGCTCGATCATATCAGAAAAAATGCTAATCATGCACCTCTGAAAGGTTGCAGGTGCATTACAGAGACCAAAAGGCATACGTCGGTACGCAAATGTACCAAATGGACACATGAAAGTGGTTTTCTCTTGGTCCTCAGGAGCGATAGGGATTTGATTATATCCCGAGTACCCGTCAAGGAAACAATAGTACTCGTGACCGGCTAGTCGTTCTAACATTTGATCGATAAATGGCAGAGGGAAATGATCCTTTCGTGTTATAGCGTTAAGTTTCCTATATTCAATGCAAACACGCCAACCAGTCTGGGTGCGGGTTGGGATAAGCTCGTTAGCTTCATTTTGAACCACGGTAATCCCTGATTTCTTAGGTACAACATGAATCGGACTAACCCATTGACTATCGGAAATCGGGTAGATGATTCCATTGTCAAGGCATTTAAGGATTTCATCCCGAACTGCTTCTTTCATGATGGGGTTTAGTCGACGTTGGGGATCACGAGTGGGTTTGGCATCATTTATAAGGTGGATTCGATGTTGGACAATCGAAGGACTAATCCCCTTAATATCAGCCATGGACCAACCAATTGCTTCCTTAGTTTTCTTAAGGATGGGAAGGAGCAATTGTTCCTGCTCTAAAGTAAGGTCAGAAGCGATAATGACAGGAAAAGTTTCATTGTCTCCTAAGTAAGCGTACTTAAGATGACTGGGCAGCACTTTGAGGTCAGATTTTGGGGGCGACTCAACCGAAGAAATTGGTTGAGGGATAGACTCATTTGTGAGAGGCTCGACAGGAATCGAATCAGAGACATTTTCGGGAGTATCTTGAAACAAAGTTTCGTAATTTGATTCAATTTCGTTATTCAGATGGTCGAGCTCAGATTCATTATCGTGGACAGCATGGATTTCAGAAAACTGGTCCACATAAGAGTTAGGAGAGTTTTCAGTTCTGAAGATGTTTAGCTCGACAGTCATGTTACCGAAAGAAAGTTTCATAGACCCATTTCTACAGTTGATGAGAGCATTAGAGGTTGCTAAGAAGGGTCGTTCTAGAATCAAAGGGATCTGGTTTGCAGGATTGCTAACCTGTTGAGTTTCAAAGACAATGAAATCAACTGGAAAGATGAATTCGCCAATTTTGATCAACACATCCTCGATTTCGCCCATAGGTTTCTTAATTGAACGATCAACAAACTGACGGGTAACCTTGGTGGGTTTCAGTTCTCCTAGCCCTAATTGGCGATAGACGGAGTATGGAAGCAAGTTAACACTAGCACCTAAGTCTAGCAGGCATCTATCGATTTTCTTGTCCCCAATAGTACATGATATTGTGGGGCAGCCAGGATCTTTGTATTTCACTGGCATCGATTGGGACAAGACTTCGCTTAGAGTTGCCGCTAGAAACACTTTCTTAGGTACATGTGTATGACGTTTTTGAGTGCACATATCTTTTAGAAATTTTGCGTATTGTGGAACTTGTTGTATAATATCTAAAAGAGGAATGTTCACTTTAACTTACTTAAATATTTCAAGGATTTTTTCTAGCTGATCCGTCTTTTTCCTAGGTCGGAGTCTATGAGGAAATGGAGCAGACAACTCAGTAGGTTGGGCTACTTGAGTTTGAGGATGGTCCTTGTCAGAAATTGGCTCAATGTTTTTATCTGAGTTGGTCGAATTTTCGATAGGGTTTGGAAGATCGTCCGGTAAAGCATTTGGGTTGACCACATGGTTGTCAATCTTTTTGCCGGATCTAAGAGTCGTGACCGCATTCAAGTGACTAACGTTTGAATCTTGAATGATGTGAATTTGGTTGGAGTTAGGATTTTGACGGTTGGGGTTTGGAATGGGTTGACTAGGGAAAGTGTCTCTTTCCCATTCGCTTACCGAAGTGGCTAACTGACTCATTTGCATTTCAAGTTTAGCGATCGATTGACTCGTGTTTTGCATGTGCGAAGTCAATAAATTTTGAAGATTGGTATTTGATTGGAGATTTGGAGTCGTCGCTTTAGTCAATTCTTCGAGAGTTTTCTCCAGTGATGTCAATCGTTTATCGTCTTGGGGAACAAAAGATTGTTGCGCTTGGTTTTGAGAAGGTGGCACAGGATGTTGGAATTGAGTTTGTTGAAAGGAAGGTTTTGAAGGATTATTCGAAAATGATTGAAAAGGAGGTCGAATCGCACTCAAATTTGCATTGTTTTGGGTCTAAGAGAAGTTAGGATGGTTTCTCCAACCTGGATTGTACGTTGGGGACAATGGGTCATTCCTAGCTTTGTTAAATGCGTTGAGTTGTTCCAATGAATGTGGGCATTGATCAGATATGTGGTTAGGATCGTTACATTTGTAACATGAGGTCTGAGATGCTTGAGCTTGATTTATTTGAGTTGATGAAAGGACATTATCGAATTTGGATATCATCGCGTCTATTTTTGCTTCTAAGGCTACTGATGATCCTACCGAATGAGCGTTAGAACGGGAATAAATCGATTTCTCGTTAGATCTTTCCCATTGAGCTGATTTTTCGGCCAAATTTTCGAGAAATTGCCAAGCGGCATTGTGATCTTGGGCTAGAAAATTTCCTTGGCACATTGATTCGAGCATGGTTCGAGAGTTATTTTCAAGTCCATCGTATAAAATTTGACAAAGAGTCCATTTTTCGAAATTGTGATGTGGACATTTGACTAGAAGCTCTTTAAATCTTTCAAAATATTTTGCAAAGGATTCACCCCCAAATTGAAGATTTCATTTCGAATTTTGGATGTTTTTTCCAGAGGGTAAAATTTCTTTAGAAAAATGTTTACAAATTCACCCCAAGTTCCAATCGTATTTGAAGGCAAGCTATACAACCATTTCTCAGCATAATCGGTAAGTGCAAATGGAATTAACCTAAGTTTGATTCCATCGTCACTTAATTGTTGAAATTTCATGGTTGCACAAACTTGTTCAAATTTGGTCAAGAAAATATACGGATCATCACATTCTAAATTGCTGAACTTTGGAAGAGTATTTATGTGATTCAAATGAATTTCAAAGTGGTTACCCGTTGGGGCGGGCAATATGATGCAAGAAGGAATAGAAACCCGATCGGGGAAGTATCTATCCATAAGAGATCGAGGGGGATTTTCTTCGGCCATGGTTAAAGAAATGTTTGTTCGGACTAAACGATTGTCTGAAGGATCACGAGTCCAATGACGCATGCACTAGCGAGAAGAATAAGGGAAGGCGAGAAAAAACAAATCACGAGTCCAATCACGAGTCCAATCACGAGTCCAGTGCAGTTGAGTCGCGCTAGCGCGTTCACACCCCACTTGGTGTGCAACCGCTCGAACCATTCTATTTGCAAATCGCTTGACTTCTGACTTCTCAATTTGATGTTCAAATTTTAATCCTTCCCTTGGCCTCTGAATTGAGTATTTCTTCTTCCTCCTCTTCTGTTTCTTTTCCCTTTTCTTTCTTTTTTTTTTCAAAAGGGAAAACTAGAAAAAATTATCACAAAGTAAACAAACTAAAATTAGACAAATATAACCTAAATTCAAGCTAAAACCGTACTGGCCCAAAAAGGTGTGAGCCCAATCAAAGCTCAAAAAAGCCCAGCCGCCCACAAAAGAAAAACAAACCGACCTTCTTTCCTTCAAAACAAATACATACCGATCCTCTTTTTTTTTATTCGCAGAATAAAAGGAGCAGAAATCAAAAATTAAAGTCCTTTCCGTCCAAATTCAATTGTGAAGAAATTAGATTTTGTGATTTTCTCCGGGAAGTTGGAGATGGTGAAAGGCGACTGAGGCACGGATGTCGGGTTTGGCAGGGCTTTGAGATTTTCGGAGTGCCTGTCTTCGATTCGTGGATGGAAGCGGTGATTTTGGGTTCGAATTTGGGGTAGTTGTGGATCTCGGTTGTGGCACTGGACTATGGTTATGGTCAGAGCAGATTTCGACTTAGCTGTGGATCGATTTTGGATCGTGATTCCTCGATTTGGGCCTAAACTTCGGGTTGCGTTGAAGGTGCTTCGAGAATTTGGTGGCGATTTGATACTTGTTTGGTGATAGAGGAGATTGGGTTGCTTGAAAACGTTGGGAAGAGGGTTGACAGAAGGCTTCAATAAAGTTGATGGCTGTTAGATGGTAGGGAAGTGGATTTGGTGGGCACAGGGGATTCAAGTGGTGATTCGCTGTGGTAGACGTGAAGGCAGTTTTGAATGGGAAAGGGTGGAAGAAGCTTATTTGAACGCTATTGGTTGTTTTTGTTTGTGGAGGAAGGGTGTTTGTGAAGGGAAGGGGGAGTTTAGAGATCGAAGTGGAGTGGTGAATGTCAGTAGTGTTGGTGATTGGCTTATGGGTTGATTGGAGATGGACAACGGGTTTGTAGAGAGGGAGATCAGTATTGCGTTGGATTTGCTTTGTACTATGATGGATTGGGAAGGGTTTGAGGTGTGATGAAATGATGAACGTGAATATGATGGTAAGGGTGTATGAAGGGGCGTAGGCTTGTTGAAATGATTTGTGACAGATCTGGGTTGAGAGGATGTGTACTTGTTTTGGCGCTGGGGTATTGTAGAAGTTGCGTTGTGGTTTTGTGGTGGGCGAGAAGATGGTGTAGTTGCTTTAGAAATGTAGCTGGGGTATGGTACAGATGGAACGTGGTTTTGGCAAGGTGATTGGTGTATGTCTGGAAATTGGTTGCGAACTTTTTTTTAAATTTTTTTTTCTTTTTTTTTTGGTGTGAAGGGTGATTTGAGAACGGTGGTTTATGGAGCAATGGAGAATAGTGTTTTACTGAGGTGAACGGGATGGGATGGAAGGGGAGGATTTAGAGTTTGTAGGGATCCTTATTTATAAAAGAAGTAAGGCAGACAAGAAGAATAAGGCTGAAAGGAAAGAAATTTATTGACGGAGAAAAGAAAAAAAAGGAAAGCAATAAATTTGTTTTTATTTGTAGGAAGAGGGGATGTAAGAAATTTATGGAGAGAGGTCAAGAAAAGGAATGCAATAATTTTTTTTTTTTTTTGAGAAAAGAGGAAAGTAATGAAGTGGGATAGAAATTAAAGATGGCAATGAAAGGGGAAAGAATTCAAATAGATAATTACTTACAACTTCATTTGCTTGGATCGGTTGTGTAGATATATGTGGTGGTGTAATTTAAGGAGAAAGGAAGCAGATTAAATTGCAAAAAGATTTTTTTATTTTGTTTATTGTAAAAGAGGAAAGCAATGAAACGGGAGAGAAATTAGAGGGTTGAAAAGGGAAAGGAATTAAACCGAAAATTGCAATTTTTTTTCTCTATTAATTAGAAGATTATGGTATAAATCAGCAATACCAAATCAAAGCTAATATAGATTTTTTTTTCTATATATAAAAAGAAAACAAAAATGAGAAAAAAACAAATCAACTAACAAGACAAAAATATTTTTGTGTTCTTTTTTTTAATGGGAAAATAAGAAAATTAAAAAAAATATAACCCTAAGGATTATTAATAAAATTTGTTTTGGTCCCCGGCAACGGCGCCAAAATTTGTTTGCGAACAAATTATACAGTTGTAAACAACTGTAAAATCCGTTCGGCTTTCCTAAACAACAAGGATTGTTGCAGAGGGTGTCGAACTCTGGGACCAAAAATATTTTAATTAATAAATCTAATCAAGTTATTCCAAGATTTTGATTGATTGAAAACACAGAAAATAACAGCAATTAAATAAAGACGAGAGATTTATCTAATAAGAGAAAGCAATTAGGGGATAATGACATAGATTAGATTCACACTCATCAATAGCCAACAAATAAATATAGATCTAATTCATGTTTCTGTCACAAACACAAATCAATGATAAATAGTTTTTTAGAAACAAATAAGTAAACAACGACAAGCATAGACTATGCAGAAGCTGAGCTCTTAAACAACCATAGACTATCAGGACAGATTCACAAATTAATTTCTAAAAACCTAAAATTAGATCTAAATCTGATAATTGTTAGATCGAACACGAATATACCCTGTGAAGAAGTATAGCTCTTAAACGACACAGAATATGAAGGTTCAAATCTAACCCTTGATTCAGATCTAGATCTACATATATAAGGTCCTCATCTATTGGCTATGTGATTCATGTTGAATCATATCTATTAGCGTCATCACCCCCTAATCAAAGAGGATTAGCTAGACATAGCTAAAGAAGAGGAAAAACAGAAATTAAATAACATGAACATAAATAAAACTAAAACTAAATAGAACAGAGGAAGAAGAGTTTTATTCCAACAGAAAGATTACAGAATAAAACTAAGTGTCTTTACATGAATAAGGTACAAGGTATTTATAGTTGTATTGGCCAAGGCTAAGAGGCTCATTCCACAATGTGGGACAAAATCCCTTTTCCAAAATAACAAGTAAATCAAGTAGCCAAGTGTGAACGCGTTTGAATGAGAAGCCTTGCAATTGAGCTAGTGTGAACGCATGCAGAGAAAATAGGCTGTGGGTTTCAACTCCAATTGCCTTGAGTATGAATAAGAACTCCAAGTGATCAGAAAAGCATTGAATCTTAACTCTGAAATATGCAGCAGAAAGTAGTTGAACAGCAACATCTCTTCAAGCTTTAATCTAGCTTTAAAAATCAACACTCTTCTTGCGCAAATTCTTCAATCTTTTCAACAATTAAATGCATTAATCCATTTATCTCAGATAATCTGAAAAACACAACTATAAATACACAGTATCAGTTATTTTAAAGATAAAATAAGATAAATAAGCGGATAAAATATACACATTTACGTGTATATCAGATGTTGAGAAAGTTTTTAAAAGTTTGTTATATGACGCTCCACTATTTCTACCTATTGTATATGTTCTATTATATTTTATCCTTGCACTGTCAGTATTACGACATGTACTATTTATGTTATCATACCTTGATGATCGTCCATAACTGCCTGGCACACCTTTCAGCGCATTATTCCTCTTGTTTAGTGCAAGGGTTATGAGCGGTCATCACAACTTCAGTCAATTTATATACACATACACGTATGTATATATCTACATAATTAAAATTTTGAAACTCTCAAGCACAAGGAAACCAACTTGATCACAGATCCTAGGCAAAATTTCAACGAATATCAAATCAATCCCAATAGTATTATTTTTGTATATATTTTCTTTTTATCATATATATATATATATATATATATATATATATATTGTTGGCTAGCTTTTTGACCAAGCCACCCAGATTCATTCACAAGAAGAAAGTATGAAACTACATTCCCTAAGTACATGAAGGAACGGATCGCACCATCGAATCGCCCCTCATCGGATCGCACCTCATCGGATCGCACCTCATCGGATCGCCCCCATTTCATCAGCGAAACGACACCTCTTTGCGATTCGATCCGTACATACATTACTTCCCAGTATAGACCGATCCGATCCCCTGATGCACGGCGAAGCCTCTGACCCGTTCAAGCACGAGCTAGTCTTCGGCGATCCGAGATGCACGGATCCAGCGACACGTGTCCCCAACCGTCATTTTGACTGATTCTCCCCATTTGCTCGATCCGATTTTCAAGGGGATCGCGACACCTGTCCACAACGGCTAATTTGACTATTTCTTCATCGGATGCGATGCGATGCGATGTTCTCGGGATTCGTGCCACGTGTTACCACGATCCGCCTGACAAAATCAGTTATAAATAGCCCGGAGCTTGGCATTTTTTGGGATCCTTTTGGCAATTTTGTGGACTGATTCCGCCATTATTGTCATACTACCATTCCTTATCAGTTTTATTACTAGATTACTGAGAGAAATCACAATTGTAAAAGTGAGCTAGAGAGAAATCATTGATTGTACCAGCATTAAAAGTATAATCAATAACATATAAAGTGGACGCAGGCTTGTTAACGCCGAACCACTATAAATTCTGTGTTTTTTTTTTCATTCTTCAGTTAAAACTCTATAAGAATCAGAACGATTTGGGTGTTAGGTCCAAATTTTGATCAAACATTTTGGTGCTTTCACTGAGAACACAATCTTAAAGCTTCACTATTCAGTTCTTTGAAGATTCCAGCGACATCTAATATCATGGCTGGAAAGAGATCTAAGGAAGTACGCGCTTTACGAACCAATGAAACCGCGAATGAAGCAGTTGAAGAAAGTGTGCACGAGCTAGGCAATGAGGGAACTTTGGATCGCGGAGCGCAGGGGCGAACCGATCCGACGAAGATGCCACGCTCCGAGTCGACGAGAACGAGGCGATCCGGACTGCTGAAGGGGCTGTTACTCGATCCCGAGATAACGCCTCGAATCCTCCGCGTACCGTGACCATGAACTGATCCCAGGGGGGCGCTGCGAGCCACCATCCTCTATCCACAGCGATCCGAATTGATGATCGGACAATAACTCGACCTGAAAAGGAGCCTATGGCTCGCTCCTACCGTCCTGGCCCCTCCGTTCGACCTGGCTCAAGCTCTTTGCGCATAAGAGAAAGTGATGATGATCAATATGACCTTGCTGCTCCCGTTACTGAGGGGGATCTCTCTCGCTTTTCCGAAATGTGGGAGAGACTGTTTGATGAATTGGCTGCCCAAAGGCAGGAAAGCTCCGTTCTGCGACAAAATTTGACCGCTATGGATAGAAGGCTTAATGTTCTCGTAAGGCAAAGGATGCCGCCAGTTCGTCCGCTCACTCCAGGATATTCTTCTTCGTCAGAGGAATCGCCGAGACCTCCGCGGCGACCATATGAGAGACCGAAAACATAGAGCAGCTTCGGTTCGGGACCCTGCCGTCACGAGAAGAAGAGGCACTGGGTGTAGGGCCCTCAAACCATAATGTGAACGATCACGCCGCAACTCCCAGAGCTCGAGGTGCGGACAGTCCTGTACAGAAAAGACTACCTCAGCCCCGTCGCCGCGCAAATGCTCATGGTAACAGGGGGCAACGAAGCCCAATCCGAGCCCCGGATTTTGTGACTGCTCCCGGAAGAGAGATTAGAGAACCCCGCCGAGCAAGAAGCACTGACCCTGAACCTCCACTGACCAGTGCAAATGTTGCAGCTATGATCCATCAAATTCTGGTGGATAGCCATGGACAACGGAATGAAGATTGGGGAATTGACCGCAGTCACACCCCTTTCACTGATGATATTTTGGATGCGACTTTCCCGAGGCGTTTCAACATGCCACAGATGAACCGATACGCGGGTAGATCTGATCCCGTCCAGCATCTGATGAGATATTCTTGGTCAATGACCGCTGCCGCAGCTTCTGACGCTGTCAAGTGCAAAGCATTTCCCATATTCTTGGAGGATGTAGCATTGTTATGGTTTACTCGCTTACCAGCAAGATCAATTTCTAGCTTCAGGGAGTTGAGTGAAAAGTTCGTAGAACAATTCCGCATCTATGCACAAAAGACAAAGAGTGTGATTGACTTGTTCCTTGTCAAGCAGCGACCAGGCGAGAGTTTGAGGGTGTACCTAGACCGTTTCAACTTGGCCGCTACTGAAGTTAAAGATCCTCATGAGCCAACCGTTGTCTCAGCTCTGATTGATGGAGTAGATAAAGACACTGAATTTGGGAGATACCTGGCAGGCAAGCCACCCCATACTAGAGAGTTATTCTACGAAAAAGCTAACGTACATTTACGCCGGGAAGAAGTATATGCTAACCGAAAGGCAAAAACGACCGATAAGGAGGAAATCCAGAGCAATGTCGCCATTAAGCAGACAGGAGACAGCTCGGGTAAGGTCGAAGTTAATGTCGGAAATCGGAATCAGGGTGGTCGTCAGTCAAGGAACAATGATAATAATAGTAATGGAAACAACTGAAAGAGGAACCGAGGGAACGACTCCCAGAGAAGGACTCGTCCCAGGGCCTTTGAGAGTTATATGCCAATAAATGATACTCTAGAAAACATCTTCATGGATTCGTACAACGTCCTCCAGAATAAGAGGCCACCTCCCAGAGAGTCGACGGAGAAAGAACGTGAAACGGGGAAGTTTTGTCTCTTTCATCAGATTCATGGCCATTCAACAAATGAATGCCGTCACCTAAGAGATGTAGTCGAGAGGCTTCTTCGAGAAGGAAAATTAGATGAATACAGAGTAACGCCCAGAGATAGGGGGCAAGCCGTGCAGGCCCCAAATCAGAACCAGAATCAACTTGCTGCCAGGCCAACTGCCCAGCAAAAGGGAAAGGACATCGTTATCAATACCGTAATCGGAGGGCTTTATCTCGCCGGACACAGTTCCAAGGCATTGGATCAATATGTCAATGCAGCCAAGCAACACCTCGAGGTAGGGGTGTGCAGCAACCCCGAGGACAATATCCCGGTAAAGCAACAAAAGATGATGTCCGACAATGTCGTTTTCCACGAACGAGAAAGCATTGGAGTCCATGCTCCGACTGAAGATCCATTTGTAATCACAGTACCTATTGGACCAGCCACTGTTCATAAGGTTTTAGTGGACAACGGGAGTTCCGTCAACATTCTTTTCAAAAGGACATTCGACCAGATGAACCTCGAAATAAAAGACTTGAAGCCCTGTCAGGGATGGATCCGTGGATTTAACGGAGCATCCACCGCTCCAATGGGTTATGTGGAGTTACCAGTTACGCTTGGGGAAGGAGAACGCCAGAGAGTGAGAATCATTCCCTTCGTGGTTTTGGATGTTGGATCACCCTACAATGCCTTCTTGGGCCGACCGGCCCTCGCAAAGTTTAGAGCCTGTATAGCCCCCTGGTGCTTATTATTGAAATTCCCCACAGAAGCTGGCGTTGGTATTGTCAGAGGAGATCAGGTTGCTGCACGAGCATGTTATGTTGCTGAGCTAAAGTTACTTCGCAATGGAGGGGATATAGAAACCAAGGGCGCTTCTCCCCCTACAAGGGCGGAGACCTTATAGCAACTAAAGAGGATAACCGTAGGAGAGTCGCCCAGAGAGTTGCCCGAGGATATAGATCCCAGAGAGGACCAAGAACCTGGGGGAAGAATGGCGACTCCTAACGAGACAACTGTGGATGTACCGATCAATGATAATGACCCAGAGAAGGTCCTTAAGACTGGATCCCAGTTAAATCCGAATCTCGCTAAAGAACTGACGGATTTCTTAAAAAATAACTTGGATGTATTTGCTTGGACCCACGCAGACATGTGTGGGATATCCCCATCAATCATGAGCCATTCATTAAGCATCAGCCCTAAACATCCTCCGGTAAAGCAAAAAAGGCGAATGCTGGGCCCAGAGAGGTCCGCTGCCTTGAAAGACGAAGTTGGAAAGCTAAAGAGTAATGGATTTATCAGAGACTCGATCTACCCAGACTGGATTTCAAATCCAGTCCTAGTAAAGAAGGCCAACGGGAAGTGGCGAACATGTATCGACTTCTCGGATTTGAACAAAGCCTGCCCAAAAGACAGTTTTCCGTTACCCCGGATCGACCAGTTGGTGGACTCGACGGCGGGTCATGAACTTCTCTCATTTATGGATGCTTACTCAGGATATAACCAGATTCCAATGCATGTTCCAGATCAAGAACACACTAGTTTTATCACGGATCTGGGATTATATTGCTATGTAGTGATGCCCTTTGGCTTGAAGAACGCAGGCGCTACATATCAACGTTTAGTCAACAGAATGTTCTATAACCAGATCGGGAAAACAATGGAAGTATACGTCGACGACATGTTGGTTAAGTCCAAGCAATCCTCCCATCACACTACGGACTTGGCAGAGATGTTCGGCATTCTTCGAAAGTACGGAATGAAACTCAACCCAACAAAATGTTCATTCGGTGTCGCCTTCGGAAAATTCTTGGGGTTCATCGTCAGTTCCCGTGGAATTGAGATTAATCCAGACCAGATCGCAGCAATCAGAGACATTCAGGAACCTAGGCAAATTAAGGATGTGCAAAGCCTTGCAGGAAAAGTAGCCGCACTAAGCAGATTTATCTCCAGGGCTACGGACAAATGCATCCCATTCTTCGAATTAATAAAGCAGGGAAAACGCCACTTCAAATGGACGCCTGACTGCGTAGAAGCATTTCAGAACTTACTGAGGCACCTGGAGAAACCTCCGATATTATCTAAGCCGATGGATCACGAGGACTTATTCGTGTACTTGGCAGTGTCATCCCACGCGATCAGCTCAGCGTTGGTAAGAGAAGAAGATAAGGTCCAAAGACCTGTGTATTACGTGAGCAAAAAATTGACGGCAGTAGAGCGTAATTATCCAAGGATAGAAAAGTTGGCGTATAGTTTACTGATCGCCTCTAGAAAGCTTCGACATTATTTTCAGGCGCATCCCATTACCGTATACACCGATCATCCACTCAAGCAAGTTCTACAGAGACCAGAGGCGTCTGGAAGATTACTCAAATGGAACATTGAGTTAAGTCAATTTGATCTGAACTTTCAGCCCCGACGGTCAATTCGGGGGCAAGCGATAGCCGACTTCATAGCAGAGTTTACCGTCTCGGAGGAGGATATAGCAAACGAAGAAGTTGATCCTTCAAAATTACTTTTCGATCCCAATGCTTGGAGATTGTATACTGATGGCGCTAGGAACGACGAAAGATCCGGCGTTGGAATAGTGCTTGAAACTCCCGAGAAACGATTGATATCCTATGCTATCCGGATGGAGTTTCACGCCACTAACAACGACTCTGAATATGAAGCCCTGATAGCTGGACTAAGGATCGCAAAGGAGTTAGAAGTCACAAAGCTGAACATCTTTTGCGACTCCAAGTTAGTTGTGAACCAGGTTATTGGAAAATTCCAAGCCAAAAGTGCAAGATTGATTCTATATTTGAAGAAAGTGAAGGAGTTGCTGAACGACTTTGATCACTACAGCATATCTCACATTCCGCGGTCAGAGAATCAGCAGGCGGATAAGTTGGCAAAGATGGCTAGTTCCGACGATCCTGAAGAGACCGGGCTAGCCCCCGTTGAAGTTCTTCGGTCCCCTAGTATAGATCAAATGGAAATCGATCCAATACTAGAGACGGAACCAGAAAGGGAGTCGTGGATGACCCCTCTAAAGAATTTCTTGATGAATGGAGCGCTTTCGACCAAGAAAAGCGAGAGACGTAAGATAATTCGCAAAGCTGCCCGATACGTTCTACAAGGCGGAATTCTTTACAGACAAGGATTTTCGATGCCCCTTCTCCGGTGTATAGCCCACGATGACATCAAGCGTGTGCTGCAGGAGGTACACGAAGGCGAATGCGGTGATCACACTGGAGGGCAAACATTGGCAAAAAAGGTGCTGCGGCATGGTTATTTCTGGCCTACCATAAACAAGGATACGGCAAAATACGCACGACGGTGTGATGCGTGCCAGAGATTTTCAAAGATACCTAGAGCACCTCCTAATCAGTTAAAAACAATGACGAGCCCATGGCCTTTCACCATGTGGGGAATTGATATCATCGGAAGTCTCCCCATAGCTAGGGGCGGGGCAAGGTTCGCTATAGTAGCCGTAGATTATTTCACTAAGTGGGTCGAGGCTGAACCACTGACTACAATCACAACCAAGCGAGTGATCAATTTTATCGTCAGAAACATCATCTGTCGATTTGGGATTCCAAAGATTGTGATAATGGATAACGGAACTCAGTTCGATAGCACTGAATTCAGAAACTTTTGCCAAAAATACCACATTGAGAATCGGTACACCTCCGTGGCGCACCCGCAATCGAACGGACAAGTCGAAGCGGCGAATAAAGTGATTAAGTCAATTCTGAAAAGAAGACTGAAGCGGGCGAGAGCCATGTGGGCTGATGAATTGCCCTTGGCACTATGGGCCTATAGGACAACATATAAATCGGCAACAGGACATACCCC
Source organism: Allium sativum (assembly GCA_030737875.1). Classification (NCBI taxonomy): domain Eukaryota; kingdom Viridiplantae; phylum Streptophyta; class Magnoliopsida; order Asparagales; family Amaryllidaceae; genus Allium; species Allium sativum. Next base: position 14,413,077 of record CM060920.1, read on the forward strand.
CTTCTCCCTTGCTTTTGGAACGGAAGTGGTCATCCCGGTTGAGATAAAGGTACCTTCTCACCGAGTGACTTATTATGATCCGATGACCAATAATGAATTTCTCCTTGAGTCCCTGGATATGATCGAAGAAAAGAGGGATGAAGCAGACCTGCGTGCCTTGAGATGCAAACAACAGGTCGCTCGATACTACAACAAAAAGGTTCGAGCCCGAACCTTGGAACCCAGAGACTTGGTTCTGAAACGTGTCTTTCCACCCCCAACTCATATGGGAGCGAAGTGGGAAGGACCGTACTCCATTCTGAGCAAGCTTGATAATGGAACCTTCAAGCTGGCAACCGTAGATGGAAAGGAAATCCCCAGAGTGTGGAATGCCCAACATTTACGGCCATACTTAACATAAAAGTTTCAAATCTGTTCTTTTGCTTTGTTGAAAACCATGTACAAGGCACGACTTGCCTAGAATAGTCTGATTCCTTAAAGCAAAAAAAATTATAAAGTGGATGTAGGTCATGATTCGACCGAACCACTATAAAAATATTGTGTGTCGTTTACCTTTATTGCATTCTTTATCTGTCTTTCTATTTTTATGAAAATTACTGTGAATCATGCAATGATCCCAGAAGCATATAATCATAAATGCCTTCCATCAGAATGGAATGTAATCACAAGTCAAAATTATGAGGATGCAATAAAGTAAATTATATCGTTGATAGTGCTCTAACTCTCCAGAGCCGAGAGAGAGCATAACGGACATGAAGCCGATGTCCATAAGCCATGGCGGTGTACCATGATCGGAACCGCCTTGACGGAACTCTAACTCTCCAGAGAGTGAGAGTATAAAAGCGTCTCCGATTGAGCACTGAGAAAGAGCTCCTTCCCCGCTAAAGGATCGGGGAGCGATTGAATTGCTGAGCTCGAACTCAAACTCTCCAGAGAGAGAGAGAGTATAAAAGCGTCTCCGATTGAGCGCTGAGAAAGAGCTCCTTCCCCGCTGAAGGATCGGGGAGCGATTGAATTGCTGAGCTCGAACTCTAACCCTCCAGAAAGAGGGAGAGCATAAAAGCGTCTCCGAGTAAGCGCTGAGAAAGAACTCCTTCCCTGCTGAAAGAACAAGGACCGACTGGACTATTGAATTTGAACTCTAACCTCGGCGACCGCCAGGAGAGTATAAATGAGTCTATGATTAAGCACTGAGAAAGGTGCCAGAAGTTCAGTACCACAAGAACAGTTATCTTATGAAATTTTCTAAGTCCCCCATATTTAGAAATAGGGGGCAACATGCGAATAATGCTAATCAATCTTTAATAAGCCCTAGTTAAGCGCTACATTGAAGGTTGATTGGGGGCCACATGCATATACACATGGACTTTAATGCAGCAATGCAGCACGAAATTTTTTAAATTTTCTTTCTGTTGTTTGACAGATTTGTAGTTATAATTAGATGGTCTATGACTAAAATTGGAAAGTTTATTTGAATACAGGTACACAATGATGCAAAAAGAGATAAACTTTCCTTTATATACTGCAAGCCTACAAAGTGAAAAACAAGCTAGAAAACAAAAGTGAGGGCCAGTCTCATAATTACATTTCCTGGCCAGTGGGAAACCTAAAGACAAAATATAAACAAGCGACAATATCCTATTTACGCTTTGACCTCTTCTCCTGCTTCTGTTTCTCCAGCTTTGCCTTGTCAGCGTCAGATTGATCTCCTTTCTTTCTCTTCCTTTTGTCTATGAGAGGAACATCCGACTCTTCAGAAGATTCCTCTTCCGCCTCCTTTCTCTCCCTTTTATCAGTAAGGGAAGCTGGGAAATCATCAGGATTCGCAAAATGAAGTTGTCTGCTGATGGATTTGGGCTGGATTTTCAAAATCATCCCAGTTTTGGGATCAAGTTCCGCGATAGGGACTATGTTCAGAGGCTCTTGTCCCACCATCTTCAAAGCCATCTCCTTATCCTGCCTAGCTTTTCTGCTGGCCAAAGTTTCGTCGTCATCGTCTTCGGTCTCTTTGGCGCCAATGATATCCTCCTCATCCTCTACATGGCGCCCATCCATGTCTTTCAAGGCCTCGATGGTTTCAGCATCCTTGGGAACACCAGCACTAGGTGCCAGGACGCTTTTCTCTGCTGTTGTATCCTCAGTCTGCTTCGATATATCAACACCGGCACCTGGCGAGACGACCTCCTTCTCCGCCTCTTTTCCTTTTTCAACACCCTTGTCGACGGGCTCACCACCTGTATTATGGGGAACACACGTTACTAATTCAATTGGTTGTTCTACCAGACGACGACAATTCACAATTGCTTTGACAAATTGTGGGGAAAAAAGGGAGATACATTCCGTAGATCCTCCTTCTTGGGTAGCTGCAGGAGCTCCAACAATCACAGGAGTTAGGCCCAAAGGGATTAGTGGATCATCAGGATGGTATTCCTCAACTTCGGAGGTCTTGGGCTCCACGGCTGAACTCGAACCTTCGTCAGCTTTGCCTTTACCCTTAGCCAGGGCCCTCTCCTTTTCCATTTCCACTTGAATCAGACGACGACCTTCTGCCAGGTCCTCAGGCTCGTTATCCCTCAAGATGCTCTTCATCAACTCATCTTCATCAATTTCTTCGACTCCCAATCTCTGCTTCTCACCCGCAACGATGGCATCCCATAAATTGGCTAAAGTAACGTGGTAATCCGGGATCCACGAGATGTTGCGGGTTTTGAGGACTTGGCCCAGAAAGTCAAAAATCATCTCTTCAAACCCCTCGATATCCTTCTCTCTCTCGAGGAGCTTGTTGTTAGAAGCAGTAGCCATTTCGATGGCACTTTCAACATTCTTTTCGGCGAGAGCCACCCGTCTCTCCGCGTCCGCGACTTGATCATTTAAAATCACCTTTTCCGCTTCAACCAAAGCTAAACTTTCTTTCAAACTTGCTTTTTCTGCCTCCCAAGCAGCTCTCTCAGCTTCAAAATGGCCTTGTGCTGTCTTCAACTCAATGTTGGCCATTTTGAGATCTTCTACTTCCTTCTTTAAAGCCATCTTCTCTTGGCTATTGGAATCAAGTTCCGAATGAAAGCGCTTCTTAGCATTCTCCAATTCAATCTTATAATTTTCAACATCTCTCCGCGCTAAGGCGAGTTGGGATTGAGCATCTTCCAAGTCCTTCTCCATCTTTATCCTGGCCCTTTCGTTGTTATCAAGTTTTGCTTTAGATCTATGTGCTTCCATTTCGAGCGTTCGAATGACTTCTGAAAGATTGACCGCATGTTTCTTCATTATCTCATACTGTCTGGCTACATGGCGAATGTGCCCGACAACTTCATTATCCCAGTTCTTAGGAACTGGCTCCAAAGCTGGAACAAACGTCATCCTTTCGAAGAAGATGTTGGGGTATTGTTCCCGCAACTTTTCCAGCCTATCTTGAATCTCGGGACCATGGATATAATCCCGTGACCCGGGGGCAGCTAACTCTGGCTGGCTGGAAGGGACGATGTCACTTCTCTCCTTTTCGGAATCTTTGTTCAGATCCTTGCTTTTATCCTTAGACTCGTGATGTCTTTTCGACGGCGTGCTGTGAGAGGGTGCACTCTTCGGACGAGTTAGCGCTTTAGGAAGTTGTTTTCCCCCTGCAGGAACTACCGGATAACTGGGAAGCTTGCCAGATGTCGATTTCGGTGGAGACCGGGGTTGCGAGGAAGTCGGCTTGTGAGAAGGGCCGCGAGAGCGCTCAGTACTCGGGTGAAGACTGGGTGTGCCCTCACGAAGAGAACGATAAGAATAAGATCGCCTGCGGGACATCTTTCCTGCAAAAGAGAAAAGAGCATATTAAAACTTTGAATACTGATGATGTAAGAGTGCGGGGTCAGGCAGTGTGTGTGATTTGTGCATCCCATATAATTCCCCCTAACAGACCCGGGCCTGAAGACAGGCTCATCTGAGTAGTTTCTTGTTCTCTAGTTGGAGCGATGGTCTCTTCAGAAGCAGGGAAGAATGGCTCCCCTTCAAAGTCCCTCTCTGTGTATACATCATCGGGCAGAGGAATTTTGCTCAGCTCGTTGAATAACTGTTCTTCTGTCAAATCGTCGGGAGCAGTGGGTTCGATCGGAGGAGAAACTGGGACTTTCTTGGACTTGTCACCACAGGCCTCATCCCCTCTGTATATGTTCAGGTCCTCATCGTCTTGGATGACTATTGGGGAAGGACTCTTGCAAAATTTAGTTGTTTCTACTGTCTGCGATGTTCCCTCTCCCTCCGTTGGGGGCACGTATCTATAGGGTTTGCCGCCAGCACCAAGTCCAAATCTTATATCTAGAAGACGATGCTTATGAAGATTCTCATCAGTGATGCACTTCTTGATCCTTAGAAAGTCGGATCTGCTTTGTAGAAGGATAGACAATCGATTATTGTATAACGGGCCTTCCGTCTTCGGGAATACGTGATCTGTTTAAAACAAAGAAAAAGGGGGGAGAATGTTAATGCTTCGGCTTCTTGAACAAGATATTCAGTCAAAAGATTAAAGTTTACTTGATTTAAGCCATCTTCATGAGCACCCGGCCTGTTTCTTTATATAGAACCAATCAGACTTAGGATCCCCTATATTGCTGTATCCGTCATACAGAACCTTCCTATTCGCCACCGATTCAAAGAAAGAGAAATTTGGGGTTGCCGAGGAGCGATGCTTGAGAAGAAAGAAGAATGTTAAATCTCTAAATGTGAGTTCGGTATGTAGGATCTCCACGTATGCAATATATAGGGTGTACAGAGATGCGTAGGCGTTAGGATGAAGCTGCATCGGAGCGATACCCAGTCGTTTTAAAGTCTCAATGACGATTGGAGGAAACGGAGGAATAGCTCCTACTAAGCACATGGTTCGGTTGACTGCCATATACCCTTCCGGAGCTGAGTGGGGTCTATCTTCGCTATCGGGTGTCCTCACATCATCCCAAGGAATCCCATGTCTCAGGCAGATTCTTTTAAGCTTTATATCATCGAGTTTAGTTGCTAAAGAATCAGAAAATTTCTCTATCCCGAGCGCACCAGGAATCTCGTCGGGAGCTCGCCTGTCTATCTCAGACTCATCACTAGATGAAGTACTTTCAGACGGATCTGATTTCGTTGCCTCGTATTCAGATCCAGAATCTTCACCTCCTGGGTTAATTGGAGGGACCTCGGGGTTGTATTGCTCAGGAACCTCGGACTCCGTTTCTGTAACGGATCTTGAAGAAGATTGATTATCCGACATTACTGTTGGGCGAGAAAACATGAAAAATGAGATTAAAACTACCCATCCCCCGTGTGTGCAAGTGCCGGTGTATGTGCTTGTGCATGCATTAAAGAAAAGTACAAGGGTCAATAAAATCATCCAAACATTGGTCATCGTTCGATTGATAGATTATGCAGTTGTTCGATCTGGAATGTTCGTATCAAGGGCTCTAACCTAACTGTTCATCAATTTGTTAAAGTCGCATCATATTATTTAGTCAGCAATCGGATCGCAAGACAGGCTCGGATCGCGAAGTGAGGACGGATCGTGGTGAAGGACTCGATACGCGGAAGGGTATTAGGTTAGGGAAAAGCTTCGAACCATGAGGCGCACCAACTCATCCTGAACGGATCGCGATGGCCTCTTGGCGATCCGCATCGCCCCCATCCTCCACGATCCGTAGCTCTAGTATCTCCGCGAAACGACACTCATACGAATCGGAGCCTTGTCATTTCCGCGATCCGATCCGCTACCCAAATCAACTTTCCAGTTCAGTACCCTCTCCCCTCGTCTCGCCACCACTCCGAACTCCGACCTCGCCCACGAATCGACCTGGTCATCTCTTCCTTCTTCTTCCTTAACTCTCCTCTTCGCACCAGGCACGCTCACGTCCACTCTCATCAAATCCTATAAAATCCCGCTGTCCATACCCTCTAAACTAGTGCGAACACGGTAGAAACTTAAGAGAAATCGTCTAGTTACCTTTTTAAAGTTAGAAATCGGGCAAGAATTTGGGAATCGAAAATAATGTTTTTCCTCAATGAAGCTGGCGATACGATGCAAAAGCGAGAAGAAGGAAGAAAGTGGAGAGGGGGTCGACTTATATAGGCAAAAGGGCGACCGTTTGTCTCCCCTTTTTTGTCTTATTCGATCCGCGAAAATAGACGGGCCGCGAACCAAAAGCCCACCACGTCTCGAAGAGAAGCCCATCTCGTTCCGTTCCGTGAAGAGGCCCAAGTGCTCACCAAAGAACGAGGCGAATGACTCGCTAACAGACTGCGACTCGCGCATGCGATCCGAATCGATAAATGACCGACAGATTCAGCGATGAAGACTCTGAAAGATCCCAGAAAAGGAATTGTTCACTGATTTGCGTCTCGTTGTGAAAAGACGATTTTATAGCTTCGAAGCATGTTCCATCATCGATAAAACATACTTCGAGGGGGCAAAATGTTGGCTAGCTTTTTGACCAAGCCACCCAGGTTCATTCACAAGAAGAAAGTATGAAACTACATTCCTTAAGTACATGAAGGAATGGATCGCACCATCGAATCGCCCCTCATCGGATCGCCCCTCATCGGATCGCACCTCATCGGATCGCCCCCATTTCATCAGCGAAACGACACCTCTATGCGATTCGATCCGTACATACATTACTTCCCAGTATAGACCGATCCGATCCCCTGATGCACGGCGAAGCCTCTGACCCGTTCAAGCACGAGCTAGTCTTCGGCGATCCGAGATGCACGGATCCAGCGACACGTGTCCCCAACCGTCATTTTGACTGATTCTCCCCATTTGCTCGATCCGATTTTCAAGGGGATCGCGACACCTGTCCACAACGGCTAATTTGACTATTTCTTCATCGGCTGCGATGCGATCCGATGTTCTCGGGATTCGTGTCACGTGTTACCACGATCCGCCTAACAAAATCAGCTATAAATAGCCCGGAGCTTGGCATTTTTTGGGATCCTTTTGGCAATTTTGTGGACTGATTCCGCCATTATTGTCATACTACCATTCCTTATCAGTTTTATTACTAGATTACTGAGAGAAATCACAATTGTAAAAGTGAGCTAGAGAGAAATCATTGATTGTACCAGCATTCAAAGTATAATCAATAACATATAAAGTGGACGTAGGCTTGTTAACGCCGAACCACTATAAATTCTGTGTGTTTTTTTTTTCATTCTTCAGTTAAAACTCTATAAGAATCAGAACGATTTGGGTGTTAGGTCCAAATTTTGATCTAACATATATGTATGTATATATATATTTGTGTGTGTGTGTGTTTATTTAAACAAAAGGGAGGTTCCGAAAAATTACCTAGGGCACATCCTAACGATTAACAATAACGACCATCGATTGTAGACATCCCAGAACCTGAAACAAGTCTTTATCATTCCAACGCCCTTTTATGCATTTACTCAAGCACTTGGCGTGCTAGCTGGAGAGAATAGGTCAAAAGTGAATTAGGAAGCTGGGAAACTAAGCTACATGTGTAGGCTGGTGTGGCTCGCCATCGATGGTCGACCCTATTCAGGCGAAGCACCTGCTGGCATGTAGCCTTAATCCAACGGTGAAATGTAAGAAGAAAAAGGGAGCATAGGAAATGAAGTGGACATACCGTAGCGATGTTCTGGTCAGAGGGGTTTTCGGGTGGCTCACCGTCGGCAGGGTGATCAGATCAGACAACCGTCATGGGTTCGGCAGGTGATGCGGTTTTGATAAAATCAAGTTGGACTTTCTTTCCCAGGTGAAGGCCAAGCATCTCGAGGTCGACGGAGTTGTAGTGGAGAGAGGGAATCGCAAGTAGTGCTGAAGTTCGTGGTGGAGGCGGAAGTCTGGCGACCTAGGGGTACGCGACATCAAAGTGGTGTCTGGTCGTTAGTGTTTGTGAATGGAAGGAGGACGAAGTCCTTGACTATGGTGGCCTTCGATCTGACGTGGCGTTCTTTGGTGATGGAAGAAATTGTTACGCATGGGAGACTGAATGAGAGGCGAAGTTGGGTGAGCTAGTGGAGGAGGAAGGATATCGTTTAATTTTGGGGAAAAGGAGACACAATCGGCTGTTAAATTTTATTTTTTTTGAAAACGGAAGAGTTTTTTTGTGAGAACAGAAGAAAACAGCGTACGTTGTTTTATAACCCAACGAAGGGAACAGAGACAGAAGGAAGAACGTAATGTGTAAAACAAACAGGAAAGCGAAGGTAAGTGTTAAACTATTTAGCTGCGTTTGGACAGGTGTTAAAACAAACGGCAAAACAAAGGCAAGTGGCAAACTATTTTAGCATAATATTTCTTGGTGTTGTTGCCATATCTTTGGCCAGATATTATCATATTTTGGCTGAAATTAAACGGTGGGTTGAACAAAGTAAATGGTTTGAACGTTACTGAATAAAAGGGCATGGTAGAACGAACATTTCTAGTGAACGACATACAACGTTGTTTACTTATTTTATCACGTTATAAATTCAACAACAACCAAAATTAGATTTAATGTTAACGCAAAAATACATGAATTTTATTTCACAATTTATTTCATTGTTTTGTTACGCGACATATATTTCAAAGATTGCAATTACGAAAATTAAATTCATACTTGACAACATGATTTTAAACTAGCTTAAAATAAATTGATTCAACTTATACTTCGGATTTACTTTCAACACTAAATAAATTCCTTTCGTCTAACTAAATTTCATGATTCACATTCCAACGTTAAATCTCGATTATTCTAATAAATTCAAATTAGTTAATAACGTCTCTTTAACAACGTTCATATTCGGGTAACAAAAATTTACATGTTCAATATTCACATTAGTAAATCACATTAATTTGGGAAAATGTTCATATTAAAATAAATATACGAAATGAATTCTTATTTAAAAGAAAATTCCATTAGATAACATTCCAAATTCTATCTCGAAATTGAAATCTAAATATCTATTTTAATGTTAAATCTCAAATTAATTATATTTTAAACATCGTAATTTCTAGGCCGTTACAAATTTCGTCCCCGAAATTGGATGAAAGTGAAGCTAAAACATAAATGATACAGTAGAATTAAGCTTACCTCACAGAAGGTCTATTCAAAGATATCTACTCTACACCTGGGATATGCCTTTTTAATGTTGTCTTCTTTTTCCCATGTGCATTCTCTTGGATCTCCCCTCCACTGCACTATGACAGACTTCACCCTTTTGTTTCTCAGTTCTTTTACCTCTTTGCCAATTATCTTTATCGACTCCCTACAAACTGCTAAATTTTGGGTGATTTCCAAGTCCTCTTGAGCTTCTTCCTCAACAATTAAATTAGGATCACGTACATACTTTCGAAGATGAGAAATGTGAAAAATATTATGCACTCCGAATAACCACTCTAATAACTGAATCCTGTAAGCCAGAGTTCTAACTTTCTGTAATATCGGGAATGAACCAATATATTTGGGTGATAACTTTCCTGTTTTCCTGAATTGGATAACTCCTCTCAATGGAGAAACCTTCATAAACACTTGGTCACCAACAACAAATTCCTAATCTCTTTTTCTAGAATCTGCATAATTTTTCTGATGGCTTTGAGCTACCATCAACCTTTTCTTAATGAAGTCTACCTTATCCGTTGCTTCTCGGATCATGTCTGGACCCAACACAAGCCGATTTCCACACTCTATCCAACATGCAGGAGATCTACATGGTCGACCATACAATGCTTCAAATGGTGACATCTACAGACTTGCTTGGAAGTTATTGTTATACCAGAACTCTATAAGATGTAAGTGATCTTCCCATGATCCTCCGAAATAAAGGATATATGCTCATAAAAAATCTTCCAAAACACGATTCACTCTTTCAGTCTGTCCAACTATTTGGGGGTGATAAATAGTGCTAAGATTCAATTTTGACCCCAATTCTGACTGCAATGCTTCCCAAAACTTGCTGGTAAAGATTGGAACTCAATCACTAACAATGCTGTTGGGTGTTCCATGCAGCCGAACCACCTCCTTCACATACAACTGACTAAGACTTTCAACTGTTCTATTTGCTTTCATTAGCAGAAAATGGGAGCTCTTCGTCAGATGATCAATGATTACCCAAATACTTTCATTATCATTCTTGATTCGGGGTAAACCGTTAATGAAATCCATTGATATTAGATCCCACTTCCATTATGGAACCTTTAGTGGTTGTAGTAACCCAGCGACCTTTTGCTGATCACTCTTGACTTTTTGGCATGTTGGACACCTGCTACATATATCAATATATCTCTTTTCATAACCTTCCACCAAAACGTGCACTTTAGATCTCGATACATCTTATGTACTCCTGGATGGATACTGAGCTTAGACTTATGACACTCATCCAGTACTTCTCTTTTGAGCTCCGGAATATCTGGAACACAAATCCGCCCTTTCAATCTCAAAGCTCCTTTATTATCAATTTGGAAGTTCGAGACTTCACCATTTTGAATTTTCTTGCAAATCTTTTGAATAAACTCGTCATCTTTCTATAAAGCAGAAATCTTCTCCATTAATTTGGATGTGAAAACCAAATTAGCAATAATAGCGTTCTTTCAACAGAGTGCGTCTGTTACCACATTGGCCTTTCCTGGAGTGTACAGAATATCTAGATCGTGCTCCGCCAAAAAATCCAACCAACGTTGTTGCCTCATATTCATATCCTTCTAGGTGAATAGATACTTCAAATATTTATGATCCATATAGAGTTAAAACTTCACACCCAACAAGTAGTACCTCCAAATCTTTAAGGCAAATAATACAGCTAGCAACTCCAAGTCAAGAGTGGCGTACCTTTTCTCATGCGGCTTTAATTGACGACTTGCATAAGCAAATACTTTACCTCTTTGCATCAAAAGTACACAAACTCCTTCCCCAGAAGCATCAGTATGGATGGTTAAATCTTGGTTACCATTTATAATAGTCAGCATCGGGGCAGTGGTTAGCCTTTCTTTCAATTCTTGGAAAGTTGCTTCACATTCTGGAGTCCAAACAAACTTAGTACGCTTCTTGATCAACTTCGTCAAAGGTAAGACAACTTTGAAAAATCCTTTACGAACTTATGATAATAGCTAGCCAACCCAAGAAAACTTCTGACTTCAGTGGAGTCCTTGGACGCTTCCAACCTTAGATGGAAGCATTCTTACCCGGATCTATTGAGATTCCTTCCTTCGATATCACATGCCCCAGAAACTTCACTTCTTCTTTCCAGAATTAACATTTGGAAAACCTAGCCTTTAATATATTTCTCCTTAGGATCTCCAATACCTGTTCTAAAGCTTTGCATGCTCTTTTTTCACCTTAGAGAAAATAAGGATATCACCAATAAAGACCAGCACAAACTTGTTTAATAGTTCTTGAAATACATGGTTCATCAAGTCTACAAAGTAAGAAGGGTCATTGCACAATCCAAAGGGCAATATTAACCATCCATAAAATTAGTATGGTCCCCTGAAAGCTGTTAGAGGGATGCGTTCTTCTGCAATCCTTAACTGATGAAACCCTTCCATCTTGGAGAATACTCGAGCTCCATTTAAATGATCTAACAAATCATCGATGTGAGGAAACAGGTACTTATTCTTAAGGGTTCTCTTGTTGAGGTCTCGATAGTCCACACATAATATGAGGGTACCGTCAGATTTCGAAACAAACACCACTTCTGCTCCCCAAATCGAGAAACTAGGTCTGATCAAACCCTTCTACAAAAGTTGCTGAGTCTGATTGCTCAATTATTCCTACTTATTTATCAACATTCTCCGGATTGTATGACAACCGTCCTCGCATTTGGAACCAAACAAATCCCAAAGTCAATCTCCATACGAGGAGGAAGGCTGTTTACTTCTTCGAACACATCCTCATAATCCTTAACAACTGGGATGAATTCTAGGGGAGTGGGGAAACATCGAGAGCAGACCAAAACTCATTTCTATCCAAACTTGGGCCTTCACATGGTATCTCCATATAATTTCCAACTTTGGTTTTTACTCATGAGATTCTCTCCGCACACGTAACATCAACTTCTTATTTGGTAAACCAGTCAACCCAAGTATAACACCAAACTCAGTGAAATCCATGACAACCAATTTTTGAGAAAATAGGTAATAGGAATAAGAGATGGGAACCTTACAGTATAAACAAAGGTCGATGGAACCTCCAATCATATTTCTGAAGTAAAGGGGTTCCATAAGATATTTGAGTTCTAGACTTAGTTTCTTAGCCAATTATCCGAGATAAAGCTATGTGAAGCGCCTATATCAAACAACACTTTAACTGGAATATCTTTAATGGTAAGCGTACCTTCCAAAACATCTAGCCCTCCCCTACGGGATGAGTTGTTGGAGCAAAAACCACATTGTAGACATGAGACGCATAAGACCTTTTCGATAGTGGGAAATTCTTTGCAATATGACCGGTCTTGTGACATTTATGGCATTCCAGGTTATTGTGAGACTTCTTCTACTTCTTCGGAGATTTACATTTTTTGACTAATGTTCTTTCTTATTGCAGTCGAAGCAGGTGACATTCATTAACCATTCTTCTTTAGATTTTCCCCTTCCTCCCTTGCTTCGGGTTCTTACTTGCCTCAGTTTTCTTACCTTTTAACTTTCTTTTCTTCCCAGAGTTGCCTTTCTCCTTGTCCTCGAAATAATTCCGTTCGTCTATATTCTCATAGTAACAATCCATTTCTACCATCTCTAAAAAGGAAGCCTTACATGAGCAGTTACTCTACTTCTGTACCTTGTTTGAAGATCCTCAATGAATCTCACATTCTTCTTAACAGGAGCTTGAATCAACTCTGGACCAAAGCGAGAAAGTTCGTTGAATTTATTTAGATACACTTGGATTGTCATGTCTCCTTGTTTTAGGTTGGAGAACTCATAAGACAATTGCTCTATTGCTTCTGGGGGAGCAAATGTTTCTTCGAAAAATTCTTTAAATTAATCCCAAGTGATATTTCCTTCTGGATTTCCCATTGTAATTGTTTCCCACCAGTCAAAACTTCATCTTTGAGTAACCTGAATGTCAAGAATCTTTTCTGATGTTCGTTCAATCGTAATCCTTCGGAAATTCTACCACAAGAATGCACCCATGCTTGTGCTTCAATAACAGATTCTTTGCCCAAGAATGGTACCCTTCTTAGATTCTTGTAATTCTTAGCTAGAACTACCAAAAATGGTTTTGGCTATGGGGGCATGACTGGCTCATTTGCAGCTCCTATGAGGTTGGGTTGCTGAACTTCATCTTGAAAATTATTCCCTTTGCCACTCATTTTCTACTATATCTACAAATAGCAAGGAAAGAGTCAGGCAAACAAAAAATTTATCTTAAGGAAATCGCAAGAGCATAAAGACATATGTAAACAGAAATGTGTCTACTGGGGGTGTGTTATTTTACTGTACTCATTCTAGGGTATTACTAATGCTATCTCTAATGAGTCACTCATCCTTGAATACTACTGATTCTATCTATGATGAGTCGTTGAATATGTTATACTCTAGAACTAAGGTTAACCCTCGACTTTGATACCACGCTGTGGAGACCCATTGTCCCGATTCCCAGAAGAACAGATAATCATTGGAATATAACGCATTATCATAACAATAGAAGATAAATATTACATCCGATAATAATGTACATCAATTTACATCAAAGGTAATATCATAGTTTACAACATCACAGGATCATGAGTATACATAACAATGTTTCAAATAAAAAATAAGTACATAGGGGAATAAAAGATAATCAACACAATAGAGTTTCAGAGAGTCCTTCCAATCTTGCTCCAACTCTAAGTCCAAAATCAGCTTCCAAAGTTTCCATACACGACTCCAAAATGAAATAAGCTAATGACCTAAACACTAGGATACCGGTATAGAAATATGGACATCCGAATTTGCAAGGTAAAAACAAACTACGAGTCAGTCATGGGACTGGAATGAGAAACCCTATAGTTACTCTTAACTTATTTTAAAGTAAGGCATGTCACGGGACCATGCTGTATAACACAAAATGGATTTCCTCCACATGAATGTTTAGTGCGAAAGCACATAATTCTTTTTGAAAAATGAAGTCATTATAAGACTCAAGTCCCATAACACAATGCAAACACAAAATGGAGGATAGGATTTTAGCTTATAATGGCCAAACATGCTTGATATGAGAAAATCATTGATATTATTATTAGTGTCCAAGTGTTGAACACAATTTCGAAAATAGATATATTAATCTTAGATGTCATAATACCTCATCCTATTATGTCGCCATATAGGTTTACAACTAATACCGTAAAGCTCGTACTGAAAATTGGATTCCATCAATGAATCAAGGCAAAGGATCTTCCTTATCCGATTCGGACCATCTCTAGCAGGATGTCCAAGACTCAGACATAGGTGAACCCTAGATTGGTAGAGCCGGCTCACTAATTCCTGGTGAGTTCGGTTACTCCTGAACATAACGTTCCCCGGTCATATTTAACCATCGACATGGGCGTATTTGACCATCATCCAAGGGCCATGTATTCCAACAACCACATAAGTAAATCTGCCTGGGCTCCATGCCATGGCATAACTTTTAGCTAGAAAGAAACGTATGTCCTTACTCTATGGTCTTTTGTAACAGCCCACATTTTACTTATCGGAGTATCGTAAAATATTTTTATTTTATTCCCCAAGGGTTGGATCATTCTCATATTTTAATATATTGTTTACGAGGACGTGAGACATGTCCATAATTTTTACCAATTTATTGGTAACCATTGTTCCCCTGTCAGCCTTGTACAGGGAATAACTTTTGACTGGGATCGAATCAGATGTTTAGGTCAGTCTCATTGGAAAGGAAATGATGTTTACCATTCGGTAGAGTGGTCACATTAAAGATTTGGTTCAGCAGTTTGGAAGAAATTGCTGTTTTATTGCTATACAATTTTCTGTTCAGTTTTTAAGCTATTAATGGGCTAATTTGAGGAGGCCCATTAGTGGGTTGGTGGGAGGCTATAAACAGGGAGTTAGGGACATGGAGAGGGGGTTACTTCTTCATTTTCTCATTTGGTTGAGCTTGTGATTGATCCTTGTTCAAACAAATACACATTTCCACCATTAAAATTCTAGATCTACGAGTAAGGATTGAAGACATACGTCAAGCAAAGATAGACCGCATAAATTCGAGAGGTTTGAAGACAGATCTTTGCTATCCGGATTCATATTTCATCTATTTTGAGCTAGATTGATGATTTGGTGAGTGATATGCATCTCTCGCACGGATTCAATCAAGCATATGTGTAGTTCGCTCTCATGATCATCATTTCAAGTTGTTTTTGCATAGATCTAATCGATGTAAGTATGGTTTTTAACTCAATTCACCATAGGTGCTAATTAGCAACCTACACCGGTAATTTTTCTATGTTATTGCAATGAAAATCATTGTTTGAATGATTGTTGTTTTGAAGTGATTTGTTGATGGTTGAAAAACATTGTTGAAAAGCATACATCGAAGTGAAAATTATTGATGAGCGAGATCCGTGATGGACCGGTGTTGTAGAGGATTTGGCGTGGCTCAAGTAGTGGCAAAGAAGTCGATCGACCAAGAAAAACTAAAAGAATTGGCCAAAAATTGAAGAATGGGCCAAAAATCAAAAAACTAGAAAATTCTGGAAATCTGTAGCGTTGGGAAATGCAATAGAAAGTCATGGATTGAGCATAAATCTTAGTATGGATCTGTGACAAAAAATCGGTGAATCGGCGCGAAAAAATGATGGATTGGGCAAGTTTTGATGAATCTGGCGAAATGTGAATTTTCTGGAAAAATCAGGAAAAAACTGGAATCTACAGTGTTTGGGAAACGCTATGGTAGGTGGATGGATTGGCGGGCTTGGGGAACACGACAAGAATGGATCGGGCAAGATAAAATGGGTGGATCGGCCATGAAAATGTGATGGATCGTGGCATTTTTCTTGGTCTGGCAAAGAGGTGGATCGTTGGCTTTAGATAGCTTTTTGACAAACACTGCAAAAGGCTGCTTTAAGCAAAATCAATCCATAGGGATGGATGGACCGCCCAGAAGCAATGATAGCATTCCAGAGATGCTGTGAAACGCTATTGTAAGCGAAAACGATCCATAAGGATGGATGGAATTCTCAAATGCAATGATAGCGTTCCAGACACGCTATGAAAGGTTGTTTTAAGCAAAAACGATCCATAGGGATGGACAGACCGTCCAGAAGCATTGATAGCATTCCAGAAACACTGTGTAAGGCTATTTTGATGTTTCACTTAGTTTTTCACACCGGACTGATGCAGAATTGAACCATCAGATATGATAGCATTCTAGAAAACTGTGAAAGGCTATTTTGATGTTCTGCTTAGTTTTTCACACCAGAATTGGACGTAGAGATAAGGTAGCATTCCAGAAACACCATGAAAAGCAGTTTTAATGTTGTGCTTAGTTTTTCATTGAAAGAAAGTTGGAAAAGCTATGGAATGTAGAATCGACTAAAAGGAGATTGTTTTGAGTCGACGATGATTATAACTTCGATGTAAATTCTAAGTGGAATGTTTGAAGTGATATGAAGTATTCGTTGATAGAGGAAATGCAACGATATGAAGACAACTCAAGAGTTTTTTGAGTTGGTGGGTAATGGTTGCTCAATGTTGTTTTGAGCTTGTGAATAGTTGCAGGTGTTGACGATTAGAGGTGCTGAAGGCTGAGAGATTATCATTATCGTAGGTTCTAGCAGGCTCAAAGCAGGGGTACAATAGAGATGTCTAAAAGACCGGTTGTATGGTCAAGTACCCTGGGTATCGTTGAAAGGCCTAGATATATATCATTGAAAGGCGTATGGAGTTTTTGCTAGAACCGGGGTTACCCTTAGCCTTTGATAGTTGATGGCAAGATGTTTAGCCTGTCATACGATTAACGATGGTTTCAAAGCATGATTGGCGATGATAGCCAGAGTCAGTCATGAATGGTGTTTGTTTGCTTGTACTGTCTCACATAGATTATCTGGCATTGAAGGAGATGTTTCTTGGGTGCTTATCTAACACTAGTTTAAGCCTCTGGGGATTGTGCTTGGGGGAATGTCAATCTCGGCTTGGATGGTTTACGTGAGATATAACTTGTTGATATGATTGCTATTGTTTTGTTACTTCTGATTTCCATGAATGAATGGTTGTCTTGATTGCCATGGATGTATGGTTGAAATGCTTGTTTAAAGACTATCACTGTCCAATTTTGGGAAGATGGGGCTGAGTTCTTCTCTGATGTTTTGGTAGATTATTTTGTTTATCTACCTATTCGCATATAATTTATTGGTGATGTTCGGTAGTTGTTTTATCGCTCACTAAGACTGTTGTCTGACTCAAGGTTTTATGTTTCCCTCTTATTACCTAGGGTTGTTCATCTACGGTGTTGTGGATGGGCAGAAAGAGTAGCGGGTTGTAAATGGTAGATCATAATGGACGGAGTTGCTGATTGAAGATGAGCTAGTGGCTTGAATATTCTTTTTACTACTATAAATATTGGGTGTTTCCATTGTTGTTCTATTTGATGCATTCTTTGAGGGTTATGTAGTGAGGCTTCATGTACAGACTTCTAAAGTGCATTCCAAAGTTGTATGGATATTTTCAGGATGATATGAAAGTTTGGATTTCTGCTATGTGATGCTTCACTATTTCTACCCGTTGTATATGTTCTATTATATTTTATCCTTGCGCTGTGAGTTCTACGATAGGTTCTACGTGTGTTTACCTACCTTGATGATCGTCCATGGCTGTTTGGCACACCTTTCAGCATATTATTTCTTTTGTTAAATGTGGGGGTTATGGGTAGTCGTCACATTTGGTATCGGAGCTCTGGTTAACGATTTTAGCCAAAGTTCGAAGACGTAATAACGTATTAGAGATGTATTGGTAGATTTCTGACGGATGTGTACTATGTATTAGTGTATAGTATAATAGCGTTTGAACTCCATTGTAGTTTTTCTCAGAAGTGGACTAATCATTCTATTTTTCAAATTTACAATGAGCCGTCAAACTTTGGGAAATACTACTAAGGAGGGGATTGTTCCTAGGGATCAGGAAGAGATCAACCCGATTACTTAACTATGTTCGAGGCCCTAGTGGCAGCGATCATGTGATGGTACCCTCCCCAGAGGCAGTCATAAAAGATGTTGGTGTTTCTGTCCATGTACCTAGCGATGATTCAGCTTCGCAATTAAGGATTATGCTCATATATATGAAGAAGAGGAGATGAGGAGAAGTATAGATTTGGAGCAACTTCGACGTCGAGTTAAGGAGCGAGAAGAAAGGATCAGTGCTGCTTGGGACAAAGCAGTAGAAGAAGGAATGAGCCTCTTGAAGAAACTTTTACTGGCACAAATTCTACAGGGAAGCCGAATTTGAAAAAGAAAAGGAAGTAGAAAGGAAATGATGTCCAATGGAAGAAATCTAAGAAGGATGACACTTGCTTCAACTGTTAGTAGAAGGTCCATTTCTCTCGAGATTGCAAGAATCCGAAAGCTCAAAAGAAGTGTTTCAAGTGTGGGAAACTTGGGCATTAGAAAAATGATTGCCCTAATTTTAGGAAGAATATGCAGCTGGTGGAAGCATTATTCCGATTTCCTTTTGTATTCCTAATGAGAATTAGGAGAAGTTGTTGTTAGTTTAGATAT
This sequence comes from Allium sativum, assembly GCA_030737875.1. Lineage (NCBI taxonomy): Eukaryota > Viridiplantae > Streptophyta > Magnoliopsida > Asparagales > Amaryllidaceae > Allium > Allium sativum. The sequence goes on from CM060920.1 coordinate 14,431,728, forward strand.
GCTTTCTGTCAGTGGGGTTTGTTTGGGTTCTGTTTGGTACTAGAGAATCGCCTTATTTTACCAACAATAAGATTATAGGCTGAATGGGTTTAGGACCTGCTATTGTAATAGATCGTTGATTCTAGATAATCTAATGTAGGTACATCTACTATTTGAATGCTTTGTTTTGGTTTTGTGTTATCGAGTCATGGTTGCTCTTTTGTGTGGGATTGATTTGTTTTGAATTTCGCTGGGTTTGGGATTATCTTGGGCTTGGATTGGCTCAAGAGGTATGCAGAAAGAGTTAATTGTGTGAAGCTGGAGGTGAGAGTCGAGGATATGGAAGGGAGAAGTGTTTTGATTCGATGTAAGCCTGAAGATGGTGTCCTCGTGAGCATTTAGGAAAAGGATTAATTCGGAGAAGTGTATCTGAATGGGGGTGTACCGGTTGTGTTTGCAACCAAGTCAGATGGCTCGTTGAGATTGTGTGTGTACTATCGTGAGCTGGACAAGGTGACCAAGAAGAACAAGTATCCGTTGCCAATAGTAGATGGCTTGTTCGATCAACTCCATGAGGCCAAAGTGTTTTCTCAGATGGATTTGGCAATGTTTCACCAGTTAAGGGTGACGAAGGATAGTGTGTCGAAGAATGGTTTTAGTACACCATATGGTTTCTTCGAATGGTTGGTGATGCCATTTGGGTTGTCTAACACGCCAGCGTATTTTATGGATCTTATGAATAGGGTTTTTAGAGATCAGTTGAACAAGTTGGTGCTTATGTTTGTGGATGATGTTTTGGTTTACTCCCGGAATGAGGTAAATCATAAGACGCACTTACGAATTGTTTTGGAAATCTTGCAAAAGCATCAGCTGAAGGCTAAGTTTTCGAAGTGTCACTTCTGTAAGGGTGAAGTGAGGTTCTTAGGCCATGTTGTTTCTGGAAATGGAGTAGCGGTTGACCTCGCTAAAGTGGCTACCAACCAGGATTGGGGTAGACCTAATAATGCGAGAGATGTGAAAAAGTTTTCTGGGATTGGCAAGATTTGATTTTAGACCACGGTCTGAGTTGAACCTGAAATGTTGGCTGCTCTCATCGAAAGGATTGGAAAGAGCCAAAAGCGAGATGCAAAGCTTGTTGAATTTATCTAGAATTTGGAACCTGGGATAAGAAATTCGAGGTTGATCGAGAGGGTTGGCTTCGACTAAAAGTTCGACTGGTTGTTCCTGATATCAACGGATTGAGAGATGAGGTTCTGAGGGAATGTCATCACTCGAAGTTGATTATTCATCCTGGTGAGACATGAAGCGGGTCTACTACTGGGAAGGGATGAAAAGAGATATTGGAAAGTTCATTTCCAAGTGCATGAACTGTCAGTTGGTGAAATCAAAACAGAAGAAGCCAAGTGGGGCCATTGGAAGTTCCAACGTGGAAGTAGGAGAAGATATCAATGGATTTTATCCATCAATTACTTAGAACCAGGGTAGGAAATAAAGGAATTTGGGTCATCGTGGATCGCTTGACCAAAAGTGCAAGGTTTATTCCTGTCAAATCAACTAGGATAACATCGAAATTGGCTGAGCTTTATATTAAATAGATAGTTCGATTCCATGGTATCCCAAAGAGCATAGTAAGTGACCGTGATCCATTGTTCACGAGCGGATTTGGAAGAGTTTGCAAGAAGCTTTGGGAATGGAGTCGTGTTTGAGTACGGCTTATCAGCCCCAAACTGATGATCAAACAGAGAGGGTTAATCTAGTTTTGGAAGATCTCCTAAGAGCTGGTGTATTGGATTTCGGGGGATCGTGGGAAGACCATCTACATTTAGTTGAGTTTGCACATAACAATAGCTACCATTCGAGCATTGGGATGGCACCATACAAGGCATTGTATGGAAGACCATGTATTTCTCCAGCATGTTGGTTAGAAACTAGAGATAAGTTGATACTTGGGCCTAAGATGATTAGAGAGGCATTGGATTGTATCGAGACCATTCGGTAAGGAATGAAGCCAGCTCAAGATCGTCAGAAGAGTTATGCCAATAAGCATCAATAGATTTGGAATTGGACGTTGGTGACACGGTTTTCGTGAAGATTTCCCTGTTGAACCGTTGGCCGGTTCGAAAGCAAAGGAAAGTTAGTTTCTAGGTTTGTTAGACCATTTCCCGATAATCAAGCAGATGGGAAAGCTCGCGTATAGGTTGGAGTTACCCAAGAAAATGTCAAGTGTGCATATTGTTTTCCATGTGTCGTTTCTACAGGAGTGTGTGCTGATTCGAATGTGGTCATATCTCCAGAACAGTACGAAGACCTAGAGGTCGAGTTCATAGCTACAAAGCCTCGCAAGCCGCTTCGTGTTGTGGGGAATGACACAAAACAACTTAGGAGGAAGACGGTTAAGCTATTCAAGGTGCAATGGAGTGAGGATGATGATGACTGTACGTAGGAAACGGAAGAGAATACGAAGTCGATCTATCCATAATTCTTCGTTGGTATAACCCATAGTTGTCATGTCACTCTTACCCCGTTGTAGCTTGTACTCTTATGGTTGTTGTTGTGGTTGATAGAATTCTGTGTGCTAGGATAAGGCAATGGATGCATGGTTGATGGCTGCTAGTCTAGGTGATAGAATTGGCTGCTAATGGGTGAAAAGCATGCATAATTGTTTTGGTTGCTTATGACTGTTGGGATTTCGGAGGCGAAATTCCTAGAGGGAGAATGTAACAGCCCTCATTTTACGGATCGGAGGATCGTAAAATATTTTTATTTTATTCCCCAAGGGTTGGATCATTCTCAAATTTTAATATGTTGTTTATGGGGATGTGAGACATGTCGATAATTTTACCAATTTTATTTATGACCATTTTGCCCCTATCAGTTTTGCACAAGGAATAACTTTTGACTGGGATCGAACCAGTGCTGAGGTTCCTCTCATTGGAATGGAAATGATGTTTTCCATTCTATAGAGTGGTCACATAAAAAATTTGGTTCAGCGGTTTGGAAGAAATCGCTATTTTATTGCTACACAATTTTCTGTTCAGGTTTCAAGCAATTAATGGGCTCATTTAAGGAGGCGCATTAGCGGACTGGTGGGAGGCTATAAATAAGGGGTTAGGGACATGGAGAGGGGGTTACTTCTTCATTCTCTCGTTAGGTTGAGCTTGTGGTCGATCCTTTCTCAAACAAATACACCTTTCCACCATTAAAATTATAGATCTACGAGTAGGGATTGAAGATCTACATCAAACGAAGATAGATCGCATCAAATCTAGAGGTTTGAAGATAGATCTTCATTGTCCAGATTCATTATTCATCGTTTTTGAGATAGATTGAAGATTTGATGAGTGATATGCATCTCTCGCACGGATTCAATTAAGCGTATGGGTTGTTTTATTTCATGTTCATCATTTCAAGTTGTTTTTGCATAGATCTAATCGATGTAAGTATGGTATTTAACTCAAATCACCATATGATCTAATTAACAACCTAAACTGCTAAATTTTCTATGTTCTTGCAATGAAAATCGTTGTTTGAATGATTGTTGCTTTGATGTGATTTGTTGATTGTTGAAAAACATTGTTGAAAAGCATACATCGATGTGAAAATCATTGATCGAGCGAGATCCGTGATGGATCAGTGTTGTAGAGCTTTGGCATGACTCAAGCAATGGCAAAGGAGTAGATCGACCAAGAAAAAGTGAGAATTATCGAAAAGTTGAAGAACCGACCAAAAATCAAAATATGGAAAAATATGGAAATATATAGCGTTGGGAAACGCTATAGAAAGTCATGGATCGAGCACAAATCCTAGTACGGATCGGTGATCGAACATCGGTTAATCGACACGAAAAAATGATGGATTGGGCAAGTTTTAATGAATTTGGCAAAAGCTAGATTTTCTGGCAAAATTTGGGAAAAACTAGAATCTAAAGCATTTGAGAAACGCTGTCATAGGTGGATGGATTGGCTGGCTTGGGGAACACGACAAGCATGGATCGGGCAAGGAAAAATGGATGGTTCGGCCTTGAAAGCTTGATGGATCAAGGAAATTTTCTTAGTCTGGAAAAGAGGATGGATCACTGGCTATAGATAGCCTTTCGACAAACGCTATGAAAGGCTGTTTTATGCAAAAATGATCCATAGGGATGGATGGACCGCCCAGAAGCAATGAAAGCGTTCCAGAAACGTTGTGTAAGGCTGTTTTAAGAAAAAAGGGATGGATGGACTGCCCAGAAGCAATGATAGCACTCCAGGAACGCCGTGAAAGGAAATTTTAAGCAAAAACGATCCATAGGTTTGGATGGACCACCCAGAAGCAGTGATAGTGTTCCAAAAACGTTGTGAAATGCTGTTTTGATGTTTTACTTAGTTTTTCACACTGCATTGATGCAGAATTGAACCAGTAGATATTATAGCATTCCAGAAATGTTGTGAAAGGCTGTTTCGATGTTTTGCTTAGTTTTTCACACCAGAATGATCCAGAATTAGACGTAAAGATATAGTAGCATTCTAGAAACACTATGAAAGGCAATTTTGATGTTGTGCTTAGTTTTTATAGAAAGAAAGCCGGAAATGCTAAGGAATGCCAAATCGACCAAACAAAGCTTATTTTGAGTCGACGATGATTATAGCTTTGACGTGAATTCAAGGAGGAATGTTCGAAGTGATGTGAAGTATCCGTTGATCGGGGAAATGCAACCAATGTGAAGGCAACTCAAGAGTGTTTTGAGTTGGTGGATAATGGTTGCTCAAGGGTGTTTTGAGCTTGTGAATAGTTGCAGGCATTGACGACTAAAGGTGTTAAAGGCTGAGAGATTATCTTTATCGTAGGTCCTAGCGGGCTCAAAGCAGGGGTACAATAGAGACGTCTAAAAGACCGGTTGTATGGTCGAGTACCCTGGGTATCGTTGAAAGGCCTAGATACATATCATTGAAAGGCACATGGAATTTTTGCTAGAACCGGGAATACCATTAGTCGTTGACAGTTGATGGCAAGGTGTTTAACCAGTCATGCGATTAACGATGGTTTCAAAGCAGAACTGGCGGTGATAGCCAGAGTCGGTAATGAATGGTGTTTGTTTGCTTGTACCGTCTCACGTAGATTGTCTGACGTCGAAGGAGATGTTTCTTGGGTGGTTGTCTGATATTGGTTTATGCCTCTAGCGATTGTGCTTGGGGGAATGTCGATCTCGGCCAGGATGGTTTACATGTGATATAACGGGTTGATCTGATTGCTATTGATTGGTTACTTCTGATTGCCATGAATGAATGGTTGTCCTTTTGCCGTGGATGTATGGTTAAAATGCTTTGTTTATAAACATATCATTGTCCGATGTGGTGAAGATGGGGTTGAGTTCTTCTATGATGTTTTGGTGGATTAGTTTGTTCATCTACCTATTCTCATATACTTTATTGGTGATGTTAGATATTTGTTTTATTACTCACAAAGACTGTTGTCTGACTTAAGGTTTTATATTTCCCTCTTATTACCTTGGGTTGTTCATCTACAGTTTTGTGGACGGGAAAACTGAGTAGCTGGTCGTAGATGGTAAATCTTAGTGGACGGAGCTGCTGTTCGAAGACGAGCTGGAGGCTTGTGTATTATTTTAACTACTATACATATTGGGTGTTTCTGATGTTGTTATATTTGATGCATTCTCCGAGGGTTATGTAGTGAGGCTTCATGTACAGACTTCTAAAGAGTATTCCAAAGTTGTATGGATATTTTCAGGATGATATGAAAGTTTGGGGATTTCTTCTATGTGGTGCTTCACTATTTCTACCTGTTGCATATGCTCTATTATATTTTATCCTTGCATTGTGAGTTCTACGACAGGTTCTGCACATGTTTACCTACCTTGTTGATCTCCCATGGCTGCCTGGCACACCTTTCAGCATATTATTCCTTTTGTTAAGTGCAAGGGTTATGGGCGGTCGTCACATCTTTCATCCTTTTTTTGGCTCATTCCAGGGTGTGAGGCCAACGACTCAACGTACCACAAAGCTTGTAATGACCCGCATTTTCCAACGGTATAATAATTAATTAATTTAATTATTTATATAGTTATTAGAGGATTTAATGGTCGTGGAACTAAATAATGGTGAATATTTAATTAAAATAATTAAATAATATATTTAATTCTGAAATAATCAGAATTGGCTGAAATGGCGATATGGTGTGAACAGGATCATTCTGTGATATTTAATTCAGCTTGGAATTGAATTTGAATAACGAATATATTAAATAACGATAGTTGAACATAAAATATATATTATAATTAAAATCGAGCTCGAAATGGCGTGGCAGTTCGCGATTTGGCGATTTGAACTTCAACTGGGTATACAAAAGTCGTTTTAAATCGGATTTCTGTAAAACAAGAAACGTATGGAGCTGGTGGAGTATATCTTTCTAGTGGAAGAGAAAAATAGGGATTTCGTCATGTAAATTTTGATTTATGTCCAAATCAAATATTCAGAAAAACAGCGGTATATTCGTTCGTGGCCATAACGGTTATCTAAAAATATTTGAATATCGGGTTTTAATTTCGACAAGGTTCTTATGGGAAATAGTGATAATTTAATTTTTAGAATTTTATGGAAAATTTTAATTAATTAAATAAGCAACTTTTTATTTGAGGTATTGTGCACCCTAAATCGGTATTTTTGAGATTTCACAGAATGAGTCAACCTACCGATATTATTATATTTCTGAAGTCAGGGCACCTCGCTCGTCACGATGGTGTTTTTATATTTGTCCATAGCAAGACGTAACTATGTGAATAAATAAAAATAAAAAAAATAACAATACAAATTGACCTAGTCTATCCCATTTTCTCTGATCAAACAAAACATCCACGCCCCATTCTTCTCAACCGCCCCTTTTCTCTTGGCCCAAAAGCAGGAATCATGGTCTTCAAATGGTCCTCAAGAATTCCAACGAAAATCTATAAATACATGATTTATTCTAAACCTAATTACTTTCTCTTCTCTGCTCAATACGTTGTACCCGCCAGACATAATTCCTTCCAGCAAAAAAAATGGGAACAAAATAATTCCTAGAAAATCAACAAAGCCTCTTAAAAATCATAACATATATTTCTTTGAATTCCTGGGATAATCTCCTTCACTCTCATAACCATTTCAATCTCTTCGATGGGTATTTCCGTCCAATCCTTTTCAATAGTGGAAGTTAGGGGTTGGGTTAGTGGTAAGTTGAACAACTCGGTGATGGTAGGGAAGGTCTCGCGTGCAGACTGTCATAGGGAGGAAGGAGTTGAGCATTTTATTAGAGCATGTATATTATTTGTTTAGAAAAAAACTATGGTGAGTTGCGGTTCAAATTGATTACTGAGGAGGAATGTGAGCTACTCACGATGGGAGCGGTAAAGGGGAAAAAAATAGGCTTGGACGTGTTTTGGAATTGTGGTGTTGATGGATGTTAAATACTGGGGTGATGTAAATAATATGGAAGAGATGGGACTGTAAGAAGTGGGTTGAGTGGCTTTGGAGGAAGATATGTGTACTGAAGGGAGAAATCAGGCGGAAGTGGTGAGTCAAAATATGGAGTAAAGATATATGGTATTGCGAAAAATATATATACTGGGAGCATGCTTTCTGTTTCGTGAATATGATGGAACTAAAGAGGAGTTGAGCCAAACGAAAATCAACAGGGGGTTTCAACATGCAGTATTGTAACTCGCGTTGTTGCCATGTATCAGAGAAGGGCTGGTTCGAAGTGGAAGTGTGGTGGGGAAACTTCAAACAAAAAAGAAAGACTAGGAGAATGTATATTATACTAAATCCATGTGTTGTGTTCAAAGAAAGTGAGGAGCGGATGCTTTATACAAGAAGACACTGAACAACATGTACAGGGTGGACGGGTTCCTTGTTAATGCGCCATGTTTAATAAATGGGAAGCCCAGTTCCTTTGAACAAAGAGAAAAGGAAATTAGAAGATAGAAAACTGATAACTATTGTATTTTAAAGGAAGAAAGGGGACAGAAGTTTCAACTGAGGAGACGGTGCACTATTGGATCGGTTGAGTAAGAAATGAGCGTGGGCCGGTCTAGTGAGGTAAAGCCCAAATTAGTAAATATGAAACAAATTAAAGTTATTTTAATTAAATTAGTTATAAACTTGTGATCTTAATATCTGTTACATACGTTGTCAGAATTGAGTAAATTTGGATCCGTTGTAATCGTATGGGCGAGCGCGACACATGGAACTGACTGGGAGTGAATCCGAGCTCGTTACAATTTATGGCGAAATAAATTGTCCATCTGAATCAACAGACGCAAATAGTTATTTAACGGTTAACGCGAAATGTGAATAAATCTCACTAACTCTGAACAGTTTATAATTTCATGTTGTATTTTTAGAACTGTTAAATATTGGCTGATTGAATGTGCGTTGACTGTTTGACTGAACTGCTAGTCAGTTAGTTGAATTTGTATATTGATTCTGTTTATCAGAATATATCATATGGAACTGAAAGTGATGTTATCTATATTGTTTAACATTTGTGATGCAGGGAAACAGGTTGGAGGAATCCATCTGGATTCCTCAACATTTATTTTACTGTGATTCATATATTGTGATATATGATGTGATATATAATCTGTTGTTGATTATGTGTGTTTGGACGATATTTATCTTTGTTATATGGTATGTTAAATACAATAATAAATACTGGATGTGGGAAAGGAGATTTTCAAAGTGTTTTTTGAAAATGAATTATTTATATAAAATCGATGGATTTTATATAGAAAAGGAAAGGGATTTTTTATAAAAGAAAATAATTATAAAATCGAAGGATAAGTTATAATAAAAGGAAATATTTATTTGTTAGAATAAATAGAATAGAAAAAAAAGGAAATATTTATTGGCTAGATAAATAGAATATAAAAGGACATAATTATTTGTTGAATAAATAGAATTGAAAGGAAACATTTGTAAGTCATGTACAAATAGAATTGGAAGGAAATATTTGTAAGTCATGTACAAATAGAATTGAAAGGAAATATTTATAGGAAATAAATATGTAATAAATAGAATTGAAAAGGAAATATTTATGGGGAATAAATATGTTAAAATAGAGATGAAAGGGATATATTTGTAAACCATTTACAAATAGAAAAGATAAAAGAAATATTTATTTGTTAAATAAATATAATTGAAAAGGGAATAGTTATTTGTTAAGTAAACAAATAGGTAAGGAATAAATTAAAGGAGTTAAATCAATTGGAGTTATTCAAATAAGAGTTATAGATTAGAGTTGACCAAATAGGAGTAAATAAATTAGTTGTCGTTGTATTATTCGAGTTAGGAAATAAAAGTCATATTAAAGATAATATATTCCGGATACAGGAGATTATAACACCATTGTTATAATCACATAAACTTGTAAAACAAGGGGGTTCGTAAATAGAATCCGAGGGTTCGTAAGGAAGTGTTAAAGAGTTAAAAAGGTGAATCTTATCTATTTCGAGATTTGAAAGGTGGTTCAGTTAAGGTCTGAGAGGTAGCTATACCCCAACTTGATTGACTACATTTTTAATTAAGAAATGGTTAAGGTTCGAGAGTGAAAGTGGTTAAGTGATTTTAGTAAATAAGTATAGTGGTTTGAGTTGTCGTCGCGATGTTGATCTAAACATCTGTTTAAATCCAAGTAAAGAAGATTTGGAAATGTTTTCCAAATAGAATCAGAAACGTAATCAAATATTGAAATAGGAAATATGAATATATATATATATGATTGATGATTGATTGATAGAATTTCCATCTGGAAATAATATCGTTGTTTGCACACGTGTTTATCTTCGATAGTTAACTCACCGACTTTCGAAGTTTTTGACCATTTTAACGTTGTTAATATGGAGAGACTAGTTGGATTATTATCCAAAGAACCACTCTGTATTGGCATAAGCGTTGCGAATCATATATGCCAAAGAAAATTGAAGACGGAGTAAAGTGCAAGGGCTTTTGTATAAATCTTAGATAACAGTGCCTAAGATGGATATACTGAATAGTACCTTCGGTTCATCCTGCTCCTGGATGACTTGTATGGACGGATGTCTGACAGAGTATTTCCAGACGATCACGTATATTGATTTCTCCAACCGTACCAAGAGTGGAAGCGGAGAAGGGAACTTCTTTTAGCTAACACATAATGTATTGTTAAGGACGTCAATCGGTGATTTGATGGATTTGATGATGTGGCATTCAAAGTGAATCTGGTGTGATGATAAAGCGTAGCTTCTAGCCTCACATCTGGTAAATGACAGAAATCGGGCAGGCAGCATGGCTATGTAGGTCGCACCTATTAGGGTGTATAATCACCTGATCTAGAGTTTCATTTACTTCTAAAAATCTATTGTTGATACTGTCGCATTCGGGAAACGGTTGCTGATCCCAAACGTTGGTGATATACATTCGATACACTCAAGCGAAATGAGTGGTCGGTCATGTGTGGCTGGGTTGCAAGATGTTCTTGTTGAACCCAGTGTATTCCTCTCTAGAGGTACACTAGCGAAAGGTGGTTCCATACATTGTCAAAGTTGGAAATCCATTACCCAATACGTGCTTGCGGTTTTGATTGTATGTAGAACATGAGATGAAAGCGTTTCTGCTAGATGATTATTATATTGGGTCGATAGACATTATTATAATATCAAAGGCTTTTGATATAAAGATATTTTGGATTCTCATAAGGGAAAAACCCGTTCCGTTATACGGCGTGGTCTTATGAGATATCATTTACTTGTTCAAACCGTTTAAAACTATTTTACTCATACCAGTCCCATGACTGACCTGGAGTTTATTTTGTTTTTTTCCTAAACTCTTGGGTGGCCTATTTTGTACGGGCTGTCAAGTAGTCGGGATTTACAGATACTTGAAGAGCAGGAGGCTTCAAGATCATATAGCTATTGTTTATTTCCGCTGTGTTGTAAGTGCTGTACTTTGAAAATGATATGTATATTCAAGTACAGATTTATATTTCAAAGATATGATTATATATTATATGTTATTTGTTCCGCTGTGAGATCGCATTCTTCCGGGTCGTTACAGTTGGTATCAGTGCATTAGGTTAAGTAATTACCTTGGCTCTGTGGCGTGACTCAGTAGAGATAGGGTTAGTAATACCCTAGATTGAGTTGAGTGTATATATGAGTGAGCGTATTTGTTATTGATATAAAAATTGTTTTATATTGTGGTGATTTATTGGTTGAGTTGTTTATGAGTTCTGGTCGATCAGTTTGATCCACTGTATCGGTAGGAGTTACTAAACACTCGAATACGATGTGTCGACACGATATGTTTTGAATAGAGGGTAAATTAAAATAAGTTTACCCAAGGTATATCTTGATATAGAGAAGATATATATATATATATATATATATATATCAAAATTATAATATAGTGGATATATTGGTTGTTATTAAAATCGAGTAAGATTATAAATTAAATGGTTATGTAAATAACCAATCAGAATTCAAATAAATGTAATACGTGAAATCAGATGAGTTAAATCAGAAATTTAAACCAGAAATTGAATTAAAATTCTGGAAAAATTAGATAAGTGTTTGTAAATGGATTTGGATTAAAATAAGGAAAATATAAGATTCTGGGAGATTTTAAATTGTTTTACAAGAAGTGTGAATTATATTTTGAAATGGATTTCAAAGTGGAAATATTTAGAAATTGTTTTATAGTATTGAACTCGCTTCGATCGCTGGAAAATAGATTCTGATGATGACAGCCGCATCATCAATATTCATTCTCGAGTTGTAAGTGACGAATTACTACCAGAGATACTGTTTTGAATTTGTTTTGGGAAAGACAAGTTGTGTTGAATTTCAAAAAGGAAAATTTGATTTTTGAAAAGAGTAAACTGTTTAAAAACTCCCAGGGAAAGACTGTTTGAATTAATAACAAATTTAATAGAAATTTGTGAAAGCAAAATTGAATTAAAGTAAAGCCAGTAAAGTGGTAACTGAGATTGAATTAGAATGATATCAAGACAAATTGGATTGTGGGATTCAAATTTGAAGTGTAATGTGATAATGGGGATCGAGAAAAAACTCGAGTTGAAATGATATTTGGCTCGAATATAAGCGAATGGTTGTGGTGTGGATAAAAGCAGATTGGAATTTGATTGGGATGACCCTTGCATCCGCTGAATTGATAACAGGTGGAAAGGATATAATGATAAGCCAACAAAAGGTACATGTTTATATTTCTATTAGATATAAGATTTATGAGCTGAATTGGCAAGCCGCTTGGCTGTTTGATTTTCTTTTGGGTTGGAGATGGCCCAGAGAGGCGAGTTGGAGTTTGACCGATTGACCAATACAAAGGAGGTGCTGGCGAAATTTGTCGAAAAATTAAGGTGTTAGAAAATTTTTCGGATTTCTGAAAATTTTCGTTGATAAGAATTAATTAATAATTTAATTGAAATTAAATTGGTCCAGTTGGAAACTGAAGTTAAGAAGTGAACAAATAAGTTCTAACCAGTCGATAGGGTTTGTTCTCTACCTTAGCAATTTCGAGGACGAAATTATTTTAAGTGGGGAAGAATGTAATGACCCGCATTTTCCAACGGTATAATAATTAATTTATTTAATTATTTATATAGTGATTGGAGGATTTAATGGTCGTGGAATTAAATAATGGTGAATATTTAATTAAAATAATAAATTAAATAATATATTTAATTCTGAAATAATCAGAATTGGCTGAAATGGCGATATGGTGTGAATAGGATCATTCTGTGATATTTAATTCAGCTTGGAATTGAATTTGAATAACGAATATATTAAATAACGACAGTTGAACGTAAAATATATATTATAATTAAAATCGAGCTCGAAATGGCGCGGTAGTTCGCGATTTGGCAATTTGAACTTCAACTGGGTATACAAAAGTCATTTTAAATCGGATTTCTGTGAAACAAGAAACAAATGGAGCTGGTGGAGTATATCTTTCTAGTGGAAGAGAAAATTAAGGATTTCGTCATGTAGATTTTGATTTATGTCCAAATCAAATATTCAGAAAAACAGTAGTATATTCATTCGTGACCATGACGGTTATCTAAAAATATTTGAATATCGGGTTTGAATTTAGACAAGGTTCTTTTGGGAAATAGTGATAATTTAATTTTTGGAATTTTATGGAAAATTTTAATTAATTAAATAAGCAACTTTTTATTTGGGGTATTGTGCACCATAAGTCAGTATTTTTGAGATTTCACAGAATGAGTCAACCTACCGATATTATTATATTTCTGGAGTTAGGGCACCTCGCTTGTCACGATGGTGTTTTTATATCTGTCCATAGCAAGACGTAACTATGTGAATAAAAAAAATAAAAAAAATATCAATACAAATTGACCTAGTCCATCCCATTTTCTCTGATCAAACAAAACATCGACTCCCCATTCTTCTCAACTGCCCCTTTTCTCATGGCCTCAAAGAAGGAATCCTGGTCTTCAAATGATCCTAAAAAATTCCAATGAAAATCTATAAATACATGATTTATTTCTATACCTAATTACTTTCTCTTCTCTGCTCAATACGTTGTAGCCGCCAGACATAATTCCTTCCAGCAAAAAAAATGGCGAACAAAATAATTCCCAGAAAATCAACAAAGCCTCCTAAAAATCATAACGTATATTTCTTTGAATTCCTGGGATAATCTCCTTCACTCTCATACCCATTTCAATCTCTTCGATGGGTATTTCCGTCCAGTCCTTTTCAACAGCGGAAGTTAGGGGTTGGGTTAGTGGTAAGTTGAAGCAACTCGGTGATGGTAGGGAAGGTCTCGCGTGCAGACTGTCATAGGGAGGAAGGAGTTGAGCGTTTTATTGGAGCATGTATATTCTTGGTTTGGAAAAAAACGATGGTGATTTGCGGTTCAAATTAATTACTGAGGAGGAATGTGAGCTACTCACGATGGGAGCAGTAAATGGGGAAAAAATAGGCCTGGACGTGTTTTGGAATTGTGGTGTTGATGGATGTTAAATACTGGGGTGATGTAAATAATATGGAAGAGAAGGGACTGTAAGAAGTGCGTTGAGTGGCTTTGGAGGAAGATACGTGTACTGTAGGGAGCAATCAGGCGGAAGTGGTGAGTCAAAATATGGAGTAAAGATATATGGTATTGCGAAAAATAAATATACCGGGAGCATGCTTTCTGTTTCGTGAATATGATGGAACTAAAGAGAAGTTGAGCCAAACAAAAATCAACAAGGGGTTTCAACATGAAGTATTGTAACTCGCATTGTTTCCATGTATCAGAGAAGGGCTAGTTCGAAGTGGAAGTGTGGTGGGGAAAATTCAAAACAAAAAGAAGGATTGGGAGAATGTATATTATACGAAATCCATGTATTGTGTTCAAAGAAAGTGAGGAGCGGATGCATTATACATGAAGGCACTGAACAACATGTACAGGGTGGACGGGTTCCTTGTTATTGCACCATGTTTAATAAATGGGAAGCCTAGTTCCTTTGAACAAAGAGAAAAGGAAATTAGAAGATAGAAAACTGACAACTATTGTATTTCAAATGAAGAAAGGGGACAAAAGTTTCAACTGAGGAGACGGTGCACTATTGGATCGGTTGAGTAAGAAATGAGCGTGGGCAGGTTTAGTGAGGTAAAGCCCAAATTAGTAAATATAAAACAAATTAATGTTATTTTAATTTAAATTAGTTCTAAACTTGTGATCTTAATATCTGTTACATACGTTGTCAGAATTGAGTAAATTTGGATCCGTTGTAATCGTATGGGCGAGCGCGACACCATGGAACTGACTGGGAGTGAATCCGAGCTCGTTACAATTTATGGAGAAATAAATTGTCCATCTGAATCAACAGACGCAAATCGTTATTTAACGGTTAACGCAAAATGTGAGTAAATCTCACTAACTCTGAACAGTTTATAATTTCATGTTGTATTTTTAGAACTGTTAAATATTGGCTGATTGACTATGTGTTGACTATTTGATTGAACTGCTAGTCAGTTAGTTGAATTTGTATATTGATTCTGTTTATCAGAATATATAATATGGAACTGAAAGTGATGTTATCTATATTGTTTAACATCTGTGATGCAGGGAAACAAGTTGGAGGAATCCAACTGGATTCCTCAACATTTATTTTACTGTGATTCATATATTGTGATATATGATGTGATATATAACCTGTTGTTGATTATGTGTGTTTGGACGATATTTATCGTTGTTATATGGTATGTTAAATACCATAAGAAATACTGGATATGGGAAAGGGGATTTTCAAAGTGTATTTTGAAAATGAATTATTTATATAAAATCGATGGATTTTATATAGAAAAGGAAAGGGATTTTTTATAAAAGAAAATAATTATAAAATCAAATGATAAGTTACAATAAAAGGATATTTATTTGTTAGAATAAATAGAATAGAAAAAAAGGAAATATTTATTGGCTAGATAAATAGAATATAAAAGGAGATATTTATTTGTTAAATAAATATATTTGAAAGGAAATATTTGTAAGTCATGTACAAATAGAATTGAAAGGAAATATCTGTAAGTCATGTACAAATAGAATTGAAAGGAAATATTTATAGGAAATGAATATGTAATAAATAGAATTGAAAAGGAAATATTTTTGGGGAATAAATATGTTAATAGAGATGAAAGGGATATATTTGTAAACCATTTACAAATAGAAAAGATAAAAGAAATATTTATTTGTTAAATAAATAGAATTGAAAAGGGAATAGTTATTTGTTAAGTAAACAAATAGGTAAGGAATAAATTAAAGGAGTTAAATCAATTGGAGTTATTCCAACAAGAGTTATAGATTAGAGTTAACCGAATAGGAGTAAATAAATTAGTTGTCGTTGTATTATTCGAGTTAGGAAATAAAAGTCATATTAAAGATAATATATTCTGGATACAGGAGATTATAACACCATTGTTATAATCACGTAAACTTGTAAAAGAAGGGGGTTTGTAAATAGAATCTGAGGGTTCGTAAGGAAGTGTTAAAGAGTTAAAAAGGTGAATCTTATCTATTTCGAGATTTGAAAAGTGGTTTAGTTAAGGTCTGAGAGGTAGTTATACCCCAACTTGATTGACTGTGTTTTTAATTAAGAAATGGTTAAGGTTCGAGAGTGAAAGTGGTTAAGTGATTTTAGTAAATAAGTATAGTGGTTTGAGTTGTCATCGCGGTGTTGATTTAAACATCTATTTAAATCCATGTAAAGAAGATTTGGAAATGTTTTCCAAATAGAATCAGAAACGTAATCATATATTGAAATAGGAAATATATATATATATATATATATGATTGATGATTGATTGATAGAATTTCCGTCTGGAAATAGTATCATTGTTTGCATACGTGTTTTTCTTCGATAGTTAACTCACCGACTATCGAAATTTTTGACAATTTTAACGTTGTTAATATAGAGAGACCGGTTGGATTATTATCCAAACAACCACTCTGTATTGGCATAAGCATTGCGAATCATATATGCCAAAGAAAATTGAAGACGAAGCAAAGTGCAAGGGCTATTGTATAAATATTAGATAACAGTGCCTAAGATGGATATACTGAATAGTACCTTCGGTTCATCCTGTTCCTGGATGACTTGTATGGACGGATGTCTGACAGAGTATTTCCAGACGATCACGTATATTGATTTCTCTAACCGTACCAAGAGTGGAAGCGGAGAAGGAAACTTCTTTTAGCTAACACATAATGTATTGTTGAGGACGTCAATCGGTGATTTGATGGATTTGATGATGTGGCATTCAAAGTGAATCTGGTGTGATGATAAAGCGTAGCTTCTAGCCTCACATCCGGTAAATGACAGAAATCGGGCAGGCAGCATGGCTATGTAGGTCGCACCTATTAGGGTGTATAATCACCTGATCTAGAGTTTCATTTACTTCTAAAAATCTATTGTTGATACTGTCCCATTCGGGAAACGGTTGCTGATCCCAACCGTTGGTGATATACATTCGATACACTCATGCGAAATGAGTGGTCGGTCATGTGTGGCCGGGTTGCAAGATGTTCTTGTTGAACCCAGTGTATTCCTCTCTAGAGGTACACTAGCGAAAGGTGGTTTCATACCTTGTCATAGTTGGAAATCCATTACCCAATATGTGCTTGTGGTTTTGATTGTATACTATATATGTAGAACGTGAGATGAATGCGTTTCTGCTAGATGATTATTATATTGTGTTGATATACATTATTATAATATCAAAGGTTTTTGATATAAAGATATTTTGGATTCTCATAAGGGAAAAACCCGTTCCATTATACGGCGTGGTCTTATGAGATATCGTTTACTTGTTCAAACCGTTTAAAACTATTTTACTCATACCAGTCCAATGACTGACCCGGAGTTTATTTTGTTTTGTTTTCCCTAAACTCTTGGGTGCCCAATTTTGTACGGGCAGTCAAGTAGTCGGGATTTACAGATACTTGAAGAGAAGGAGCAGGAGGCTTCAGGATCATATAGCTATTGTTTATTTCCGCTGTGTTGTAAGTGCTGTACTTTGAAAATGATATGTATATTCAAGTACAGATTTATATTTCAAAGATATGATTATATATTATATGTTATTCGTTCCGCTGTGAGATTCGTGTTACTCTGATGTTGTGTTCTTCTTCTTCTTCTTCTATTCTAAGTTTCTATCTTATCTATCCTCACTCTCTAATTTCTTTCATTAACTATTCAGTTATTTTCGATCCTGGGAGGTTCGATATGTGTTGTATATCGGATAACCAAGATCGCATTTTTCCAGGTCGTTACAAAGCTATTCTATTCAACAAAAGCTTTGATCTATCTTCCGGCAGCACTCTGCATGCCACATTGTTAATTCACATATATGATTAGTTTCTATAAATAATATAACCTTTAGGCTCATATGCCTCAAAGAATGGTGTTAAAATAAGAGAATAAATTCTCCGCTACCACATATATATCATTAATAGCAACTAGTCAGTTATGTTATGAAATACTATGTCAGACCTACCTTCATTTAAAAGTTCGTTCTGGGTCTAAATGAAACTGAACGCATCCTATTCCTCTTCCAATTAAGGAGAGTTCCCTTGCATAAACGGTCAATAAACAAGTACATCCGGACCACTGCCAGTATAACCCCTTCAAGGGGGCTACCCATATCCAAGGCACTAACGTGCTAGTCCATTCGATGTGAAGTTTTCTAGTCTTCCACCGCCTTTAATGTCTTCGACTTTTAATCATCGTATAATTATATGAAATAAGTTGTACCCGTTCTTTCGAATAATTAGCGTCAAAACAAAATCAAACAAAATCCTTATTGGATTACCAACCCATCAATTAAGTCTCCTTTAATGGTATCCTTTCATAAGATTTAAAATCTTATTCTCAAACTTGGTTAAGTTATTTGGCTTACAAAAATCATCTTTTTAGTCTAATAAAAAGGTTGACTTAAAAATTCAATTCGATTCACAAATTAAAATTCTTATTTCAAAACATTCCTCAAAACGTGTTACAAAACCTTAATAGAAAATAGCCAAATTTTACTTAACCAGTATTATCACTCAATACCATATATAATTGGTTTAAACCCCTTTCAAATCATTTATAATAATTTATAATGATTTTCCCCTATTTTTATTTATGTAAAAATAGTCCATATTCATAACTTTTAATTATAAGTAAATATTGGTTTTGGTGCTGTTCAAATTTAATTTGAATATTTCTCAAAATTTAACCGCTTGATTTTAAAACTCTTCTTGTCATTAGAAGCTCATTTCATTACGAATCTAACGGTTCCAGTTTCGGGAAATCCCGACGGTTGGATCTCCTGTAACATCCGTTTAAAGTTACAGGTTGAAGTTCGCGGATTGTCGTTGCGTGACGAGTTCTACTCCGACCATAACTCGTCGTATAATATAAAATATGTCGAATAGCTTCAACAATATTTTTTTATAACATAAAAAAAACTCTAAAGCTAAATTTTAATTTCCTAACTTCAAAATCAATTATTATAATATTCATGTATTATAATAATATTTAAATGATTAAAATAATATTATTTTTCAAACTTCATTTTTTTAATCCAAATTTTCCTCACATTCGTCATAAAAATAAATAAGAACGTTTGTAAATTAAATCTTTAAAACATTCCCTAGGTATCCTAGCTGTACTTCACTTTTATCGATTACTATTCATTTTAAAAACAAAACTTGAATATGCCATAATTACCTAAAAATTAATTCAAACCTGTTTTTTCCGGTTACGTATATTCATCGCAATTTTATAACCTTGGTGTCCGTCTTAAATCGGACATCAAATTCAAGCTTTCACTTTTAGCCTATTATTATATTAATAAAATATTCATTAAAATCCATTTTAATCAATGGAGACTTAACCAATGAACCAACGATCACATCAATTGGTCATTTTCAATTAATGTATCATATAACACTAAATCAACCATCAAACAACATCCAATCCACATATAAAGTGGAATACACCGTAAAGCCTTAGTCGTTAACGCTTATACGTAAATTTTCAAGTTAATCGCATAATCAATCAATGGATATATATCAATCAATTAACATTTCAATACCCAAGTGAGGTTCACATCAACATCCATTAACCAATAATTTGTAAATGACTTTCTCAAGACCATTTAAGGTTCAAACAATTTTGCCCATCAACACTATTAATTATAAGTGTCACATACCCAAGTAATTAAGCATATATACTTGAAAATAATATTTTAACTTACTAAACATCATTAAACATTGTAATAAACTAGTATCATCAAACAATAACCATTGCATAAATCAAATTAATTAACTAATAAGTAGTTAATTATAATGAGCCCTTTTACGAGTTTTGGTTTCTCGCCGTGGGTTCCACTCCGTCAATCTTTCAATCGAATGGAAAGCAGACTCCAATGTACGTCTACGCTGTGTAGTTAAAGCGCTCAACGGATCCAATGCGGCAGAGGTGCAAAAAGCTGTAGTGGGTATAAAGCGAGGGAATAGCGGGATATAGAGATGAGTCTAAAATAACATATAAAATTTTTATTTAATGCTTTTGCAAATATAAATTTGATAAATAAGTGCAAAATTAACATTCAATTTAATTATAATTTGTGAATTTTTAATTTTAAATAAAAGCATGTACAAATATATGTAAATAAATGTAAACTTTTGTTTAGTTTGATTAAACTTAATAGAATATTATAGTATTTTCTATTCCAAAATATATATGTCAAAAAGTTCTATTAAAGTACTAATTTTTAAATTTTATAATGTGAAAGTGTATGTTTCGGTTCATTTCTTTTAAAGAAGATATAACAGAAATAGCAGAAATAATGGGATATATCGGGAATATTGGAATATAGCGGGGCTTAAAGCGAGAAGGCTATTTCATAGTCTATTTGGAAATAGCGTAGCGGTAGAAATCCACTGCACGATATAGCGAAGATATTGCAGAGAAATTGCAGGGAATAAACTGCACAACGACTATGGCACTCTTCTAGTGTCTATAAATATTTCAAGAAGCTTACGGGACTAATGTTTTCAGGCTACGGGGTTCCAAATTCGACAGACACACTAACTAACACATATCTGGGTATACGGAGCAAACGATAGGGGTATGACGCCCAGGAGGGTACGACCAAGGGGCGGGGTCCACCATGCGGGCTGTGTAGGGGGAGGCGCAGGGTGTGGGAACCAAGGCATGGGATACAGAGGTGGAGATGAGGGTATTTTTGGTTTAATTTTGGTGTAAGTGCAAAATTAGGTTTAAAAGAAGGGTTTTTGGAAGTTTAAGGGGGAGGAAAAGAAAGAAAAATAGGAGGATGGCGGTGAGAGGCGGCACAAGTGGAGAGGGAGGTGGGTGAGGGGAGGCGCAGGTCAATGGAGGGTGAAGGGGGCGGCAGCCATGACTAAAGAGCTTGGAGGAGGAGGAGATATCAAGAAGAAAGTGAAAAGGAAAGAGAAGAAGGAAGGAAACGGAGGAGTTTTTATAAAAGGGAACTCAAATGGATTGGCAAGGAGTCAAGGGGAGATGGTAGGAGAAGAAACACACCTTAGAGCCTTGGTTGCTTGACACTACACTTGAACTTTTTTTTCTTTTAAAAGCTTTTGTTAAGTAATAATGTGTTTTAGTTCAACCTCGCGTCTATCACTCATGTGTTCAAACGGTAATTCCATTTTACATGAAAATTTGAACCCTAACATAATTCGTAATTCCAGATCCAACGGAATAGGTCTCATCGAATTTGGAGTTCGTTTGATCATTTTTTTATTTTTTATTGCCGTTTTCGCTTAATTTAAACGAATTGACCAATTACGCGTTAATTTTTCATACGATCACATACTAACTGCAAAAATTATGAAATTTGGAATCTTACCATTTATCTGGATCCAATAAAATGGTTTCGTCGATTTCTGAGATCGTTTGAAAATTGTTCCTTTTTAAACTATCGAAATAGTATTAAATTATCGAATGTTTAAAATCGACCATAAGTCCTTGTAAAATTAATTTAAAAATTAAAATTAAAATTGGTTTCAAAACTTCAGGTCGTTACACTACCTAAAACAAGTAATACAGATATATATCATTTAAATCCATTTAATATTAATTAACGTGTATTTATCATTTCAATTCGCATCCCGATAATTTCAGTTTTAAATTCCTAATTCTATACAGTGATTCAGGTATGTATCATTTCAATCCATAAAGACTTTACAAAGTGTAGGGAACTTGTAGTGTGAGAACAAAATAAATATAACATTACAAATAACACATAAATTAAACACATCATAACAACCAAATCCGTGTTATATATGTCACAAGTGTGCATGTCTCATGTACACATTTGCATAACAAATAAATCGGGTTTTCAATGGTACTCCTAACATTTCATATGTCATTTCAAATTATATCAATTTACATATTGAAAATGTTAATGGAGAGTGAAGATTCTCACCTTGCATGGCTAAATAAAAATTGACGACATAGGCTAAAACTGGCATGGAAGCTAACATGAAGCTGACAGAGCATAATCGAATCAACGAATTGAACCGCTAACTCGAATCAACCCAAGCTCAAATCACTAATTCCAAGTCAACACTCCTTTGTTATTTTATAAAATATATATACTCACATGAAGAAATATATATATATATATACAATATAAAATATGACAACCCAAAATATTACAAATCCATAACCTACCATTATGGAATCCAAGATCTCATACTTCTCATTCACATGCACTGCCACTTCACCAACACCATCTATTAATTTCCATGAACAACACACATACATACAAGCCTTCAACCCAGCAACTAACACTATAACATTACACATGACACAACGATAAGAGAAAGGCAAGGAGGATGATTTAGATTTTTACCAAAATTTTATAAAAACTAAAAAAACTTAATCATTTTAAAATTGATGTTTGGACCAGTTAACTTCAAAAATTGAAAACATCATAAACTGAAAAGTTGTAACAAATTCTTTTCTCTTCATTTTTTTCTAAAAAACTGGTTTTTGATAAAATTTGAAGAAGATACGACCAAAGCATCAAAAATAATTTTTTTTTGATAAGAAATATGGACTCAGAATGTGTTTGAAACATTCGCGATTTCAGAGTAGAAGGTTTCAGAATTTGAAAAGTCATTCAACATCAAAATTTTAGCTATTTCAATTTCACCCAATCTGAATAAAAGAAAAAGTGGATTTGGGTGTTCTAATAAGAAGTTACAGCCTCAACAATTCGGGGCAAAAATCTGAAATATAATAAAAAATAAAAAAGGAAAAGGTGATTTAGGGTTAGGGTTTTCATGTGGGACCCGATTGATGTTGGTAGAGGAAGGTAAACAAGGTATGGTGGTGGAAACTTATCGGAGGTGGTGTCATGGGAAGGATATATAGGGTTTTCACTGAGCAAGGTTCACGCATATGACACAAAACAAGGAGAGAAAGAAGAGAGGGAACTTGATTATGTATTTTAATTTACTTTTCCATCGTTTGAGAATTTGTTTTGATTTCCATTGCTATTTGATTTGAGAAATTCTATTTTGTGGATTCCAAGATTCAAACAAAGAAGAGAAAGAGAAAAAGGAGGCTTTTTAGAATGAGAAAGAGAGAGAAAGATACGCAGAATTTTATTCTATTTGAGAAGCGACTATAGTATTATAATTGATAATTTAACTAATGGGCCTTACAGATTCATTACCCATTCAATTTCAAACCATTATTAATAATAGTGCGAATGTCAAGGAAGATAAAGCTTAATTACAGACAAAAACACACATCGACATCATTCGTTTTTGCTCGTTTTTACGGTTACAAACGTGAATTTTAGACAAAAGAAATTGAGTTTTAAAGAACCAGAAAATGTTGGATACTCAGAATTCAGTATAGATTTATAAAAAAAAAAGATAAATTCAAATTTTGACAACTTCCAAATTTTATCCTGTATTAAAATTTTAACCAATTTCAACCAAAAAGACTTTTTTGGAAATTTTATATTTCAATAGATTTGAACATCAATATATACATTAGTTCAATTTCATTATTTAAATTTTAGTTTTTTTTATAAATTTACTTAAACTTAAATAACACTTGTTGTATCAGTTAAACAATTACATTCAAATTATATAATTGTTAAATTTTACTATTCAAATGGTACTTATTTTTGTTCATATACAACAATCAACACATTTATCTCATACAGTTCAAAACAAATTGGATTTTAAAATATTACCTTTTTTTAAATTACAACCAATCCATCTATTTACAATCAAATAAAATTTCAGGTTGTTATATGAAAATTATAGGAAGTTCTGAACTTACTATTTATGCCAAAAAGCTTTTTTTCCTGATCAGCTAACAAACTTTAATGGTGATTACCTTTATAAAAATGGTGGAACATCGGGATTTAATCACTTGTTCAAACCCAATTGCTAAATCTAATCAAACGCCAAGAAAATGAAGACATTATTAGTTTCCGTATCAATTTGTAAACAAAGAAGATTATGTACATATAGTTGAGCGATCTTCGAGTTTATGCGGGTCTAACTAGGCATGAATCATGAAGTTTTAAAAGCAGTTCTGATATCCGAATCTAAATAGAAAGCTCCATTGCTAAGCGATCTCCAAGACTCAATTTGATATGAACAAATTATGGCAAGGAAAATCGCTAACTGGTTTAAACAATCAGGACAACAAAAACATAATATTAGGCCACCGATTGGATTGCGTACAAGAAAGTAATTTGAAAGTAAACATACCACATTACAGCAAAAGAAAAATAAGGCTGAAGTATATGCTGGCAAAAAATCCTGTGATTTTGGTAAAAAATAAAGTAGAATTAAAGAAAAAAAATTGTTAGAAATATGATACTCATGTATATGTCGTCTCCAACATAATATAAACAATAGAAACACTTTTGTAACACCCCGTAAAATTCATAAGTATTAACAAATAAATTAAATAATTAAAACAAGTAATTAAATGATATGGCTGGAAAATAGAATTTTTGCAACTTTAGGAATTTGGGTACGAAACTCTTTTTTTGAATTCGTGGTGAAATTCTACATCGTTTTCATATATAATATGCTAAAAACAGTTAAAATATGAAGTTATGAATAGTTGAATTTGGACTGTGTACGCAGAAATTATATGTATATATAATTATGTGAATATTAGATATATCGTCCAAATAATAATTTAAAATAAATAAATAAAAGAGGGAAATTCAAAATTTAAAATTGGAGATAAGATAATATCAAGGGGACAGAGAATATTAGATATTTATGTTTGTGTGATATCTTGTGTGTCACGTAGACATATCTTGACATATGTAACCTGCTAAAAATATAGGGTATGGACATTAAGTAACACTATATTCCGATCACACAGAACTTTATGTTCTGACCCCCTCTCCTTAACATCCAACATGTCAGTAGATGGGGTAAAGCCATGAATGAAATCGGGATTGAATTCAAGGGAGTAGACGAAGTTATTAGGATAGTGTTGGCAGTTATTGCTTTGCTTCTTTTGGAATCTTATGAAAATGAACTATTTGATGTACCTATTAAATAAATGTAACTATGGCTATGCATTTATGTGATTTTGAAATAAATGGTACATCTTATTTTTGGTATTATATTTTCTCTTTCCGTTGAGTGAGAATTCCATTTGAAGTATATGTTATTATTATTTGTGCAAATGTAATCCTTACAGGAACCAACGACCTATTTAGAATGGCTCTAAGTTTCGATGGGCCTTTTCTAGGTCGAAATTTAAGCCATTCCAGGCGGATTGTTTCACTTTTCTATAGAACCTAATTCCTGTCTACCATTGGTTTATACCACTTTTATATTGGTAACCACCATTGGTGTATATAGGATTTGGAAGATTACATGAAGAATTTAAAACAAAATTATAATGTTATTTTACCATTTTAAACCGATAGGTGTGAAATCTTGTTGTTATTATTTATAAGTTTCACAGTTGTAGATTCTGATCATATCCCTTATAATTTAATAGGTTGGACTTACTATGAAAAGATATGAAGTTGGCTAAATCTAATCAAACACAATTATAAAGGCAATGTAACCATATATGGTTACAATCTTCTCCCCACTGCATATACATATGCAACTATGAGAATTGTAGTAGCTAGTTGCGACTACATTAGAAGAATCTGGAATGGATTCTCCAACGTATTATTTTTAAATAAATACTATATACCAAAGGAGGAGAAAAAAGTCTTTCTTCAATGGCATACAAAAACAGATTCGTAGTTAATAAACGACCACATAATCAATAATATAACAAAGACATAAGAAAATAAGCAAAAAAAACAGATAGGGAAAGAAACAAAAGCTGCTTAACAAAAGCCTCCTCTTCTAGATGCAAGAAGGTAAAAACGAACAAGTTTGCAGGAGTCATAGAAGAAACAGAGGCCTCCAAGCACAGCTAGGTCAGATCAACAGGAGATAGCACATGTGCTATCCCAAGGGATCCCAAAGCACACGTGTCTAAGATGCTGCTTGAATTATGACAAATCCTGCCTACTCCAAGCAAGTGCACCAGCTTTATCTACCTAGTCAAGCCCAAAAGAAACCTGTAAATCCAAGTCTTGCATGACTAGAAAACAACATAAGACATAAAAGGGGGGTGGTAGGGGGGAGGGTTAGGTGAAGGAAGCAGGAACAAACAACAAATGCGTTTCCAACATATGCCATGACCTAAGTGTTCCCGGTATATGCAATAGTGATGTACATTGATATGATTGCTTCTGCGTATACACTACCAAAAAAAAGGAATTCGGCGAAGTAGATAAACATCAAAATTGTGTTAAAAACACTTTCTTTTTCGGTTTATGCTGAAGCAATATGGCCACTAGTACGAAAGAGTTCTTTACTGCGAGCTTTCAAGTTTTACGTATCTCAAAACTTTGATTAGGCTACATAATAAAATACATAATTAATAAGCATTAGTATTATTCATTCAGTGTACATAACAAAAAAGTATCCAAGAAATCAAGTTAACATAAAATCTAGTTGTTACCAAACTAGTAAAACAACGGCAATTTCCATGGATTCATCTCTCTAATCTTCTTGTGATTTCTTTCATCTCTTTTCTCTTTTACTGGTAACTCTATTTACTCATTGATATTGCTCCCTCTCTGTAGTTTCCTTTCTTCGAACGACCTCTCTCTTGGCTTGTGTCTAACCCTAATTTTAGGGATTTGCGATGTATGCTGTTTTTGGCGATTTTCAAATTCTTGGCCTCTTCGATAGGCCTTGTCCTTCAATTGCAGCTATAACTTCTGCTATCGAAGTGGTTACCGATGGGCTAGTCTCAATTGAGTGCTCTGTTGTTTCTTCGGTTATTATTCGCTTAGGCGATCTGAGGCAATTTGCTGCCTTGTTGCGTCAACGGTTTCTGGTGGTTGAAGAGTTGTCCATGGAACATCTCCGGTCTTCACTGGTTCTTTGGGTTTATTTCCTCTATCGGAGAGGTCTCGAGACGTTGGTTGTGAGCCTCTTGTTAGGCGCTGAATCGATTCTAAGGACAAACAGGTGAAAGGGGATTTCATCCCCCTTTCAAGCCTCGTTTATCTTTTGAAGATCATGCCTACTCAGCAGCTCCCCAAGTGCTTCGTGCTTCGCCTTTTGGGATCCTGGTTGGCTCGTTGTTCCGTTGCGGGTTGCGTAATCCACTCACCTTCGCTGGCCACTGTGTGGGTAGAATTCGAGGTAGGGATTTGGTGGCCTCATTCCAAAACTCCCCTAAGGTGCAGCCTCAGGGTTCCCAGCCGGTTTGTTTGAGTTCGGTGGCTGGCTCTATTGCCTCTGCTAATAGCTCTAAATGTCGTAGACGCCACACACGTCATTCGAGGTTTTTTCCGAGGCACTTGCTTTGGTTGGCTCTTTTGTTGATGGGTTTGGTGGCTCTTCAATGTTAGCTTCTGCGCAGCCTCCTCCTGCGATTACCTTGTCTAACATCTTCTCTTCCCTCTATGTCGAGCTGAATGTGAAAAATCATATGTATTTGGCCATTGATTTACTGTCCAAGCGCGCACATGGGAAGAGTTGCAGAGACTGGCGCAACATTGGTGCTCGTGTAGTGGCATCGTCGGCTTGTTGGGATGTGGGACGTCTCAGTTTGCAGCCACATCAATTGATGATTGGTGGGGCAACTGAGACAACTTTTGATTTGGTATCGGTAGACTTGCACAGTTCTATTTTGGTTTCTATGAGTTCGACTGCATGTAGCTCTAGCTTGGCTTTGTCGTCTGTAGAGGTTGTTGAAGACTATAGGGCATTGGCAGATCTTTTGTATGGAATTTCTGGCTTTCGATTGGTTTGTGATGATGTCTTTCTTCCCAGGCTGGTACTCTCTGATTTTTACATTCGTATTGGCTATGATTGTTTTCATGTGATTGGTTTGCAGTTTTCTTTTCCATATTATGAGTTTCTTGCTTTATCTCTACCTTTTGTCAATTGCGAAGTGAATGTTATGTCACCTTTTGTGGGTTATGCCTTTCTTGCTTGCGAGTTTGACATGGTCCATTCTGTTGCGTATGGTTTTGTTGGTTCTGCTTAGGTTCGTGTTCATGATGGTGCTTGTTTACAGAAAGCACTGTTTGGGTTTCATAGGCTGGGCCTTTATGGCAATTGTTGGATCCTTTACCGCTATTTTTAGTGTGTTTGTTGTTCAGTTTGTACGCTTGTTGTTTGCGTTTTTGTGGGCATATCAGTGATGGTGTATGTACACTTTGGCTACCTGGTGGGGGTGAGTCTTGATGAGGCCTATTTTTTGTCATTGGAGACTCTTGTTAGTTGGTTCAGGCTTGCGGGATTCCCTTATTTTTGTCGAAAGCTTCATACAGTGCCTGTTTATTGGTCGTGGAGGTCTCCCTATTGTAGGCATATAGTGGTTCCAGTATTGGGGCACTATACGGGTTACCAGGTAGATTGCCGACCATTTAAGCCTTCACTATATGTCGCTTTTCCTAGTTTAGGAGATGAAACTTTACCTTTTTTATGGGGATGTCAATCTAATGGCAGCTTAGCTTCGGCTAAGTTCACACACGAACTAATGGTGTGCTTCTTGATGTACCCTACATTTATGCCCGTTTTAGCGTTTCAGGTTTTACCATCGTGTACATTACAGGCCTCTGATGTGTTTCCCACATCTATGTCTTCCTCTTTTCTTAGTAAGGAAAAGATAGCGATCAATAATGATCGTCTATCTTGACTTACTATGAATTCTTGTCCCTTGAGATCAAATGTCTGTAGGCCTCATTCGTCTGCCCATGATTTGGAGTTCGAGGTATCCTTCGGATCCCTTGAATCTTGTGAGGTGTCACATCATCCTTCTGTTGTCCCTTTCCGCTCATCGTGTCGTAGACCTAGAGCTGGTTCTCGCACACTTTGCACCAGTCGCACACGCTCTATAGCGACGTATCAGCAGATCGTTCGATCTACTCGACACACGTTGTATCTTATCTGAGTTGGGTAAGGGTTGTTTCTGGTTTCTAATCTATGTTTTCTTGTCTTGGTTTCTGGGTGTGTTTTTGGTTTTTTGGTGGTGAAATTCTTCTTTTGGAACGTCCGTGGCTCAGCCAGATTGTTCACAAGCTTTCTATCCTCATGATGGCGCTCCTAGAACCTATGTTAGGTCCGGAAAAGATCACCAAATTCGTTCTATCTCTTGGCTTTGGCAGTGCCTTAGCCAATGTATCGGATAAGATTTGGATTCCTTTGGTCCTAAGACATAATTGCCCACCCTGTCTTCAACTCCGACCAGTTACTCTCAGTAGTGTGTTCGTTTCCTTCCTTCTCCTCTTCTTTTCTGTTCTCATATGTCTATGCTAAGTGCAACAAGTCTGAACGATCGGATCTTTGGAACGATGTCCTTGGCCTTTCTGACTTCGGTTTCCAGTTTCGATTTTGGGAGGCGACTTTAATGTTGTCGCCTGCCAAGCTGAAAAACGGGGAGACAATGCCATTTGTCGTGTAGTTGTGTAGGATTTCAATACCTTCATTGTTAGTTCGAGGAAGTCTCTTTCGTCGGTTCGACTTTCACTTGGTATGATAACAAAGAAGGGCCTAACCATATTCTTTTAAGGCTTGATAGATTGCTCGGCTTGGAAAGTTGGTTCATCCTACAATTTGTTTTTTCTGTTTCTCATCTGCATCGGACCTTCTCGGATCATGCTCCTATGCTTCTCTGTTGTTCTCCCCACTCTCATTCTGTCCGTCCCTCCTTTAGGTTCTTGAGTATGTGGAGATCTCATCACTCGTTCCAACGGGTCGTAGAATACTCCTGGAACTCGCGAGTTGTAGGCTCGCTTGCTGTCGCTTTTTCTCGTAAGCTTAAGCGTCTCAAGACTTGCCTTAAGACTTGGAACGTACAAGTTTTCAAGAATATTTTTGATTGTGTCAGAACGACCGAAGAGATTCTGGTTCTCATAGAGGCTTCTTTCGACGAAGATCCCTCTGCAACTAACAAGGAGGCGTGAGCCCTTGTCCAGCTAGCCTTTTCGTCGCAGCTTCGTATCGAGAATGACTATCCTTGCCAAAAGCGAGGATCAAGTAGGTTATCGATGGAGATTCGAACTCTTAGTTCTTCCACTCTTTCATTCGTAAGAAGAACAGACTTCTTACGGTTCTTGAGATCCAGCGCTCTGATCTCACTGTGGCTTCCACTCCAGAGGAAGTCAAGGGGACCGTCCTTTCTCACTTTCAAACCTTCCTAGGTTTTCCGTCGGTCTTGGTTTTTGATCTGTCTCTCCTTTCCTTCGTACCCAGGTTGGTTCTTCCTTCGTAAAGTATTGACCTTGTTGTTTGTCCTTCTTCAGAATAGATATGCGCTTGTGTCTTCGCTATTAGTAAGGATTTTGTTGGTGGGCCTGATGGTTTCATTGGTATTTTCTTCTGGAGTGTCTGGCCGATCATCCAATCGGATTTCTGCCTAGTAATTCGGTCCTTCTTCTCTGGTGGAGACCTGCCTCAGAGCTGGACCTCCACTAACTTGGTCCTTATTCCAAATTAAGAAAATCCTCGATCGTGTGCAGATGTTTGACCTATCAGTTTGTGTAACTTTTCTAACAAGGTTATATCCAAGGTCCTTGTAAAGGCCCGCAAATCCGTACTATCTGAGTTGACTAAATACACCACAAGTTCAACCCAAATTACACAGAAATACGAAATCATTATGAATAAAGAAGAAAAAGACAGAAGAAGAACAGAAACAACACAGAATCTCACATCGCAGCGGAATAAATATTATATATATAACAGCTTTTGGAATACAAAATTTTCTGTATACATATACGTACCATCATAAGAGTACACTACAACACAACGAAAAATAAACGGTAAGTATCTAACATTGAAGCCTCCTGCTCCCAGATCCTCCAACTATTTGTAAATACCTGAACTACTTGACTGCCCATACAAATTTGGGCTCCCAAGTCTTTAGGGTAAAACAAAACAAAATAAACTTTGGGTCAATCATGGGACTGGTGTGAATAAACTCCAAACACTTTGTTTGACTTTTAGAAAAAATCCTTTTTGAAAGAAAGGGTAATCATAAGACCAATTCACACATAAACACGGATAGTTTTTACCTTACGATAACCCAAAACATTCTTTAAAATCAATACTTTTCTGATATTATAATAGTGTCTAAAACAAGTAAATAAGAATCTAGCAAAACGCTTGCATCTCATGCTCTACATGTACAGTATACAATCAAAACCGCGGGCTCTTATTGGAGAATAGATTCCAACTGGAAAGTATGGGACCACCTTCCGACAATGTATCTCGAGAGAGGAATACACCGGGTTCAATAAGAACATCTTGCAACCCAGGCTAAACGTGACCGGCCTCTCACATCGCTTGAGAGTACCGAATGTATTGTCACCAACGTTGGGATCAGCAACAGTTTCCCGAAAGGGACAGCATCGAAAGATTTAAGAAGCAAATGGAAGTTTTCTAGATCAGGTGACAATACACCCTACTTGGGTGCGACCCACTTAGCTATGTGACCTGCCGATTTTATACCATTTCCCGGTTGTGAGGCTTGAGATTACGATTACTTACTTTTCACTGATAGCACAATCACTTTGAATGCCATATTGTCAAATCCGTTAATCACTAATTGATTTGCACAAAGATATTCTGAATATTACGGTAAGAGATTAAATTCTCCGCCACCAGATGTATATTTGTACAAACCAATATATGTGATCGCTGAAAATACTTTGTCAGACATTCGTCACACGTAAGTTCTGGGAATGAATGAAACTGAAGGCACAATTATCATTAATCCATCTTACGCAATTTCTACCAAGGATTAACAGAAAAAAAAAACCTTGCACTTTACGTCGTCTTTGGTTATCTTTATATAATTTGATTCGCAATGCTACTGCCAATACGGGGTGGTTCTCGGATAATAATCTAACTGGTCTCTCTATATTGACAACAATATTGGCAGATACTTCGATAATTGGTTATCTAACTATTGAAAACAAACATTCATCCAAAGCATCAAATAATCACTGGGCCACTTAATTAATATTTCATTAATTAAATCACTTCTCCATTTTCTTATCAATATTTGTTAACCCAATATTTCAACAATCATCGTGGCCTCTTACACTATTTGGAAAAAACCATTTTCATATATCGCCTTCTTTTATTTTCTATACTTAGAAAATATCTTCTATTTGTAATTGGAAAACATTCCAATTACTTATCTATTTTCTGAACTCATTTATTTCTATACTTAGGAAATATTTATTATTATGTTTCCAAAATTCCACTTACTTGGGTTAAAATGAATGTTGTGTAAAACATCGTTACAACAACCCAAAATACTGCATTCAACTCACTCTTATTCAAACATTTATCTTCGAGACTGAATCTTGCTATTTATCGGTTAATAATGAAATCAATCAAGTTGGGGTATAACTACCTCTTAGACCTTGAATGAATAACATTCTTAACTTCAAACCAAACAAGACCACTTACCTTGAATAATCAACACCATAAAAACCAATTATCCATTTTTAAAATGTGCATACGTTTCTCCTTCTATTTTTACCATATATAATTATAAATTTCATTTTGGTATATAATGTTCTATTTTAAGTTCATTTCCTTGTCGAATTATATATATATATATATTATTGATTTCTAATTATCAAATTTTCTTAAAAATATTTTAATTCCTTAAATTTTCAAAAAAAATCGCCAACACCTCCTTTGTACGGCTCAATAGCTCAAACCCCAACCCGCCACTCTAGGCTCTTTCCATTCAAAAAGAAAATCAAAAAGCTAAGCGGCTAGCACAATAGGCTCATAAAATCTCATATGAAATTTAAACGCGTACCTTTTTGTCGGGCACTCGAATTATAAGCTTCATACACTTCATACCATACCTGTCTAATATATATCATTCCCATTTTATTCCAACTCTATTCAATTCCTCATTTAACCTTATTCATTTCGCTAATTTATACTTTAATTAGCCCATTTCACTTTTAATTGGAATCAACCATGTTTACACACATTGCTATTGACTGATAAACAAGTCGAATTAACTTTCCATATTCGATTCCAAATTTAGTTCAAACTTCCATATTCAATTCCCAATTTTTAATTCACCAAACCAATTTACTTAACCAAAATTAAGTTCAACCCAACTCTATTAACTAATTATTTTTCTAATTAGCTAACTTCATTCAATAATTTATAATCTGATTTTTGTTTCAAAAACCATTCCATTTACTCCACTTGAGTTCATATTTATTTTACAAGTCACGTCTGGATTTTTCCAATGGAAATTAATAACGATTATGGCGCTGTTTTTCTAGAAATTTGATTTTGACATAACTCAAAATCTATAAGGAAAAATCTGGATTTTTCTCTTCCATTAGAAAACTTTTATTCAATCGGTCTTGATGATTCTTGTTTCAAAGAATTCCGATTTAAATTGAGTTCTATATACTCAAGTGAAGTTCAAAACATTAAATTATGAACTACCGCGCTGCGGCGAGTTCGTTTTAATTATATTTGTATATAAACATTAAAACTTCGTTTATAAATAAATTTCAACTCCATTCTTATATATTTTAAATATAAATTAATCCAATTTTCCAAATTCAACTTAATATTTTCAATTATCCCTAATCGTCGATAATTTCGTTACTCAGTTATAAATTTATTTATAACTCAATCTTCTAAATTAAATTCCAATTCTCTTTATAAGTAAATTATTTATAAAATTCGATATAATAGAATTCTAATTACAAATCCTTAAATTTATCTCCGTTTCATTTATGTTTCGAATTTCAGAATAAAATTCGTCGTTCCCTTTTCGAAATAATTTCCAGTTGACTTTTAAATTCATGCTTGAATTTAAAATTCCAAATTATCCCATGATAATTATTTTATTTCGTTTACAAACATTGTTTATAAATTTAACTTCCTCATTTTTATATATTAAAACAAGTTTTTATTTCATAATCTGTTTGAAACTCAATTGATTTTATATTCTGAATTTCGGTATAAAAATCGTCGTTCCCTTTTCGAAATGATTTCGGATTCTATTTTTAAATTCGTACTTGAATTTAAAATTTAAAATTTATCTCTTGATAATTATTTATAAACATCATTTATAATTTATTTTCCTTGTTTTATAAATTAAAACAAGCTTTCCCTTCAAATACCAATTTGAAACCCAATTCAAATTTTTGGAATATTTTATTATATAACATATAATTTACTTACGTATTTTATTTTAGTTTCTATCTAATACAATTCCAATATCCTTTCTAGAAATAATTTATTTTTATTTTAAATCAACATTGTCGAGTTTTAATCATAAATCCGTATGGATTTATTTCAATTCTATTTACATTCCGAACACCGAAACAAATTTCATTGTTTACTATTTAAAATGATTCACAATTCTCATTTTAAATTCACATTTGAATTTAAACTCTCCACTTATCCAACAATAATTATCCATTTCATTTATAAACACCGTTTATAAATTCACTTCATTTCCCCGCATTATCCAAATAAATTATCCACTTCTTTTTTTGCAACGCTGACCAGTTTTTATTGTGATCCGTAACACTTTTTTATTATTACAAAATAAAAGGCACATTTAAGAGGTTCAGGTGATGTGCATTTGACATATCAACTATAGACACTTCCACAGATGGAAGTAGTACACTACTTGCACAAGCTAATAACCTAACAAATAAAATTACATGGATATTACATTTCTTAGCACATAGCTTGAAATTTAACTTTTGAAAGAAGAGGCCAGCAAGAAATTATTCCATTTTATTTATAAACATCGTTTATAAATTCATTACTTTTTTTTATTATTCAAACCAGTAAATATTTACTAGCCCATTCGAAATTCAAATTCTATTTTAGACAAATAGATTTTCCATTTTAAATCTCAAAATCCCTTTTTCACGATATTTTTATAAATCGACATTTTAGGCCCAGTGATATTTAGGCATCCAAAACACCCAATTATCAAACACCCAACTATCAATCATAGGTTTTCTAACACATCATATATGACAATGTATATATATATGAAAACAAACAATAATAAATTTTGGAGAATCCAGTTGGATCCCTCAAACCTGTTTTCCTGCATCCACAGGCGTTAGCCAACATAAATAGTACCCATCCTACTTCAAGGCAGGATATCGCAGTATAAAAGGTCATCCACTACAATATATTGTGGGGCGCATAGGGTCATTCGCAAATGATACTACGGGCAACCGCTAATGGTACTGCGGGAAATATCCAATAACCAATATATATAATAGCCACAACCACAAAGCCTAAATAACTAATATATATATATGTGTGTGTGTGTGTATATATATATATATATATATATATATATATATAACCACAATAATATTTCAATGCATCCAAACAACCAACAAACAACATACAAAACTATTTAAAATAAACATTTGTTTATAATGAAAATTAAAAACGAACCAGAGAGTGAGTTTACTCACCTTGATTTTTTTTGTCGAATATCCATTTAGAATCCCATACCGTCTGGACTATGAATCCATTACCTATGATTATATATTTAACAATTATATGACTATTCGTTTAAATTAACTATTGACAAAATTAAATAAATTATCCTACATATATTTAAATTTTGTTAAAAATAAATATATACCTTACGTTTACTGCATTTTACTCGACTAAAAGATGAACAAATCTATGAATAGCTCCAAACTGCAACCAACCCCAAAACAGCGACCTATCCATTTCAGCATATTATCAAACACTTCGTTGACAAACTCCATTCCTTTCCATCACTCACAGCCCTTATATTTGAACCAGCCCATCCAACCTGCAATCCATTTCAATTACTGTTGTGCACCCACCATTCCCAAACAACAGATCTGAATTCCACCTTTCACCTCCAGTTTTAACTCCCTACCAGTCCAACCACTACTAGCCTCGGCCTTCTCATCCCATCGCATTGTCTCAACTACAACAACCCTTACTGACAAGGCAGCCTTCTCCACTGGACGGGCCATTTCATCACACCTGAATCCTCCTTGCTCACAAACAACAGAGCCAAACTTCCCCTTCTTATCGACTTCGAACAGGTCCAGTAACACCAAAATACTCAGCAATAAACACCTTCTTCCCTACTTATGTTCATCGACTTCACCAAGATCTATGTTAGCTCACTCTTCGCAAGCTCAACCTCGTTGTAGCCTTCCCACCAGACTCGACGCAACGAAGAACATGCCGATCTCAAGCTCTTCCAGAATAGACCCCGTACATTTTCTTTACCAATCTTCTTCAAAAAAATCCCATCGAAGCTTCATAATGTCACGGTTCAGAAACTAACACCCAAATCCAACATCGGCCCATAACTCCTTAAAATCCCCCAAAATATTAAACTAAATCATGATTGGTTCGAACCCAAACCTGAGAAACTTGATGCGCTACAACTGGGTAACCAAATTCGAATTCGTTTGGAATGGATATTTTTGTTTGATAATGATCGATCATTGAAGACCATTGAATTTTGTTTGAAGCTCACGGATATTTTTCCTCTCAGCGAAAGAAGAGTGAATGAGGGAGAGTCGGCTTTGATTTTTGTTTGAGTAAGAGGGAGTGCTGGATTCTAAAAGGAACAACATGTAATTTTCTTCCTGTATTTGATTTTGAAATTGGCCATTTCCTTTTCATTTTACTCAGAACGGAAATGAACAGAGTAAATCGCATTTTAAAGAATCGGAGAGGAGACCAAATGTACATGGCAAATAAATGAATGTAGGGTGAAGTACAATGCAAATTTAATACGATTTGAAATCTTAATTTAATTTGATTTCAATTTAGCTCGATTTGATTTTGATCTTATCCATGAAATTTTATAATAATATATTTTGAGGTTCTGGACCCTTATTTTGATTGTATGGAGGAGATATAGTTTAGACTGACGACTTAAATTAAATCGACAAAATAGTAAATTGATTTAAAACTTTCAAATCTATCGATAATAAATTATTATTATCGTTTTCTAATTCAAATAAAATTTATATTAACCATGTGAATCATTTCGGTTTAATTTTAACTTCGAATTCATTTACTTTTCATTTATATCCAAAATTAAATCATATATTGATTATTAAATTGATAAACTCGATAAACAAATCCATCTTTATTATCGACTCAACATTTTGAAACAATTTTAAATGTTTAAAATTAATTGACCAAAAATCTAGGTCATTGCATTCTTCCCCCTTAAAAGAATTTCGTCCCTGAAATTGCTTAAGGTAGGAAAAATGCTACAAACCCATTCCTTTTCAAAATTCACTTATTATGAAACTCAACTTTTCATATTTCAACAAATTTAGTTCTACCAAAACTTTTGGTTTCCATTTACACTGCATACCATGTATGCTCACATTCAATTAATTCAAATGATTTTCAATCAACACATTTACATCCGATTCATATTCCATTTAAATCTATTTAGATTGATCCTAGTCAATTTATTCAGTTCAATCCATTTAACTTGCTTGAGTTAAATCTTGAATTCCGGAATTCAAATCCTCGGGTTTCTATTTCAAATCCTTATGAAATCATATATATATATATATCCATTTCAAATTCAAAACATTTGAATTTTTCCTAACTAACTTGGTTTCTTTCAAACAAATTTCCATTAAAAACTTTTCTAAGGTAGCAATCCATCACTTAGAAACTCGAAAATGAACACTGATGCTGCTACAGTCATCCTCAGAATTATTTTTCAGATACTAAAGTGAGTTTAGTGCTTTTTCACTTTAAAAACTCAATCTAAAATATTTTCATTCAAAAATCCTTTCAAAACAAAGCTATATTGTCGTTACTTTAATATACTTCAAAAAAATATTTTCCAACTTCCCGGGATTACATTCCATATTCTAATTTGAATTCTACTTTAATTCATCACATTTGTATATTTTATTCATATAAAAATTCTATTTGGTTACGTATAACCATTCCAGTTATATAATCTCATTTGATTATAATAATATCAATCAACACATCCATATATTATAATAATTCTAGAAAATT
Organism: Allium sativum; assembly: GCA_030737875.1. Classification (NCBI taxonomy): domain Eukaryota; kingdom Viridiplantae; phylum Streptophyta; class Magnoliopsida; order Asparagales; family Amaryllidaceae; genus Allium; species Allium sativum. The sequence goes on from CM060920.1 coordinate 14,469,884, forward strand.
ATTCCTTTTCTATCAAAATAGAATTTTGGGAAAAAATATATTTCATTTACCCACTTTAAAACAATTTTATTCGAATTTCTCTGTTTAAGTGTTTATAAAATCTTATGATGTCGTGGCATCCCACGATTCGATCATAATTCATAAGCCACTCAACAGACTAGCCAACACAACATTAAACAATTTTTGTATCAATTTACAAATATGAGCTCTCGTATATATACACTCAATTCATTCTAGGGTACTACTGACCCTATCTAAAATGAATAAACACCCACTAAAGCCTTGGTATTCGCTCAACCTAAATTCTGATACCAACCGTAATGGCCTTTAAATCTGTACTATCTGAGTTGACTGAATACACCACAAGTCCAACCCAAATTGCATAGAAATACGAGTCATTATGAATAAAGAAGAAAAAGAACAGAAACAACACAAAATCTCACATCGCAGCGAAATAAAATAAAATATATTTATATATAACAGCTTTTGGAATACAAAATTTTCTATATACATACCATCATCAAAGTACAATACAACGCATCAGAAAATAAACGGTAAATATATAACGCTGAAGCCTCCTTCTCCTGGCTCGTCCTAGTATCTATAAATACCTCAACTACTTGATTGCCCGTACAAATTTGGGCACCCAAGAGTTTAGGTAAAACAAAATAAAATAAACTCTGGGTCGGTCATGGAACTGGTGTGAGTATACTCCGAACACTTGGCTTAACTTTAAAAAAAAAAAACTTTTTGAAAGAAAGTGTATTCGCAAGAACAACACATAAAAACAGATGGTTTTTACCTTACGATAACCCAAAACATTCTTTGAAATTAATATTTTTCTGATATTATAATAGTGTCTAAAACAAGTAAATAATAATCTAGTAGAACACTTGCATCTCACGCTCTACATATATAGTATACAATCAAAGCCACGGGCTCTTATTGGAGAATGGATTCCAACTGGCAAGGTATGGGACCACCTTCCAATAGTGTGTCTCTAGAGGGGAATACACCTAGTTCGGCAAGAACATCTTGCAACCAAGGGAGAACACGGCCGACCCCTCACTTTGCTTGAGAGTACCGAATGTACTGTCACTAACGGTTGGGATTAGCAATCGTTTCCCAAAAGGGACAGCATCTAAAGTGTAATGACCCGCATTTTCAGCGATTAATTAATTTAAATATTTAAAAGGTGATTAAAAGGATTTCATGGTCATTGAATTAAATATGGGTTTAGAGATTTAATGGTCATCTAATTAAATAACTATGAATATTTAATTAAAATAATAATTAAATAATATATTTAATTCTGAAATAATCAGAACTGGCTGAAATGGCAATAAGGTGTGAACTGGGAAATTCAAAACATATAATTCAGTTTAGAGTTGAATTATATTAACGAATATATTTAATTAACAATGGTTGAACGTATAAATTATATTATAAATATAATCGAGCTCGAAATGGCGCGACAGTTCTTGATTTGGCGATTCGAACTTCAACTGAATATACAGAAGCCGTTTTAAATCGGATTTCTGTGAAACGAGAAACATTAGGAGCTGGTGAAGTATATTTTTCTAGTGGAAGAGAAAAATCGAGATTTCATCGTGGAGATTTTGATTTATGTCCAAACCAAATTTTAGAAAAGTCGTTGTAGAATTCCTTTATAATTTATAACGATTTATTTATATTTTAAAAAGGAATTTCATTATAAATCGAATATCGATTTATATCGGGATTTTAAATATCGAGTTAGAAATTCACATAGGGATATTGTGGAGCTGAATAATATTCTGTGTGAATATATACGATAATATTTATTTATAAATATTAAATTTAATTGTTTTAAATATATTTATATATTTAAAATGGTTACTTAGAGCTTCAAAAATAGCCAGTTTTGCAAAAGACCTCAGAATTCGACGAAACTAATTTTGTTGGATCCGCAATATTAAATTATTGCTAGATTTCAATTTCCGTGATTTTAAAAGTCAGCATGTCGCCATAACAATTTTTAAAGTGAAAAACAGTCGATAATTTGACCTTTAAAAATACGCTGTGTGAGCAAACGAAGTCGGAATTAGACGAAACCAGTTTCATTGGGACCGTAATGTCAAACTCTAGCTGCATGCCGGTTTTCATGATTTTTAGATATCATGTGTGTTCGTAGCAATTTTTAGAGTGTTGAAACAAAAATAAAATGAATATTTAAAACTAAAATATCTAAGTAAGTGTGAACCAAAACTAGCCACCTAGTCATCGTTTCAGCCACAGACACAAACATGATCCCCTATAAAATCAAATTCTCAGGTCAGCCACAAGAAAATACCGCCGTCACTTTGTTTTTCCTCCACAGCAAAAATCATGTGCTCAAAATTCACAAACAACTCATAGAACAATACAGAAATCATACTATAAATATATTTGGATTCCTATAAGGATCCTATACATTCTCATGTGTTTTTTTGGGATCGATGAAGTTTTCCCGTAGCTCGTTTTGGCTACAGCAGCTTAGGGTTCGGAATGTTGGCAAAGCGGTGGTATTATCCTCGAATTCAATACTAGTTTTGAGTTTGTGGTGACGAGAGTCTCAATTGTGGTACATTTGGGGAATTTGTTGAAAAAAATGTTCGCACCTTTTCCTGTTATGGTGCGTAACAGACCGAAGACGCGATGCAAAGGGGAGGAGCGAGTTGACCATTTTTGGGATGAGGTTTAAGCTAGCGCGAAGTGATGAAGTGTGGTGATATTCTTGTTGAGATCGGTGGGGTAATGGAGGAGACGTAGAAGAAAGGAGGCTTGGCAATGTCTGTTGTTTACTGGAAGCGTGAGTACCAAATTGGGGAAGGAGGATTAAAGGTGCGGGATTGGCATTGAAGTTGGGTATTGGGCCGGGAAGGAAATGTAAGGCCCGAAGTCAAAAAGGTTTTTATTTAAATTAAATGTGTGTACCAACTTTGAAATGTTGTATCTCATCCATACGAACTCAGATTGTCGAGCCGTTGGTCACGTTGGAATCATATGATCTCATGCTACGCAGTGGAACTGACTAGGAGTGGATTGAAGCTCGTTTGAATTTATGGAGAAATAAATTGTTTGATTCAAATCAAACAAACAGTTTATCGTTCTTTAACGATGAACTGCCAATGTGAGTAAAACTCACTAACTCTGAACAGATCTATTTTTATAACGTATTCTTAGGACTGATAATTATCTGTTGATTGTTGTGTGTTAACTGTTTGGTTGAATTGCTTATGTGTTGGTTGAAATTATAGATAATGATATTTATATAAATCGTTAATCAAATATTGATTCTGTTTATCAGAATATTTCATATCGAAATGAAATCGATGTTATTATGTTGATTAACATCTGTGATGCAGGGAAACAGGTTGGAGGTGTCCAATTGGACTCCTCAATATTTATAATACTGTTCTGTTCATATATTGTAATATATGATGTGATATATAATCTGTTTGATTATGTGTGTTTAAATGATATCGATCTTTGTGGTTTGGTATATTAAATACCATAAGAAATACCAGAATGATAAAAGAGGATTTTCAAAGTATATTTTGAAAATAATTTATTTATACAAAATCAATGGATTTTATATATAATAGAAAAAGGGATTTTATAAAGGAAATAATTATAAAATAAAAGAGCTAAAAAGGAGATATATTTGTCAAAACAAATATAAAGAAAAATATTTGTAAAACAAATAGAAAGAGGAATATTTGTAGAACATTTGCAAATAGAAAATAAAAAGGAACTATTTGTAGAACATTTACAAATAGATTAAATGCGATTACTTATTTATTTAGGGAATAAATAAAAGTAAAAGGATTATTTATTTAGAAAATAAATAGAATAAAGGATTATTTATTTAGAAAATAAATAAAGGAGTTAATCGAATCGAGTTAATCGAAAGGAGTTAATCGAATCGAGTAAATCGAAAGGAGTTAATCGAACATAGTTAATCAAAATAGAGTTAAACAGAAATTGGAAACTGACTAGAGATTAATAAGTTGAATGGTTTCCTGAGTATCGATCTGATGTTGGTTTCGGCCTTCGGGGTTTATACTTAGGAAGTTGTTCTCTTGTTAGTTTATAGTTAGAGTCTGATAGATGTGGAAGAATAGGGATACGTAATTAAGCCATGGAAATGTTTTCCAGTGTTAATAACGTATATTTTCTAAACATAGAAAATGAGGAAATATATATATATGTATATATATATATGGTTGATGATTGATCGATATAATTTCCATTTGGAAATAATATCGTTGTTTGCACACGTGTTTTTCTTTGATAGTTAACTCATCGACTATCGAAGTTTTCGACCATTTTAACGTTGTTAATATGGAGAGACCGGTTATATTATTATCCGAAGAACCACTCCGTATTGACATAAGCGTTACGAATCATATATGCCAAAGATAATTGAAGACGGAGTCAAGTGCAAGGGATGTTGTATAAATCTTAGATAACAATTGCCTAAGATGGTTGTACTGAATAGTGCCTTCGGTTTGTCCAGTCCCAGGACGACCTGTATGGAAGAATGTCTGACAGAGTATATCTAATAAATCGCATAAGTTGATCTCTTCAAATGTATTCACGTTTAGTGGCGGAGGAATTCATTTCCCTTAGCTGTATACCCGTGTTATTTTTGGATAATTTTGGCGGGTATGACGATGTGACATTCTAAGTGAATGAAGATGTGGCATGTAAAAGATAAGCGTAGCATCTAGCCTCACATCCGGTAAATGACAAAAGTCGGGCAGGCAGCATGGCTATGTAGGTCGCACCTATTAGGGTATATAATCACCTGATCTAGAGTTTCATTTACTTCTAAAAATCTATTGTTGATGTTGTCCCATTCGGGAAACGGTTGTTGATCCCAACCGTTGGTGATATACATTTGATACGAAATGAGTGGTCGGTCATGTGTGGCCGGGTTGCAAGATGTTCTTGTTGAACCCAGTGTATTCCTCTCTAGAGGTACACTAGTGAAAGGTGGTTCCATACCTTTTCATAGTTGGAAATCCATTACCCAATACGAGCTTGCGATTTTGATTATACTATATATGTAGAACGTGAGATGAAAGCGTTTCTGCTAGATGATTATTATATTGTGGTTGATAGACACTATTATAATATCAATGAGTTTTGATATAAAGATTATTTTGGATTCTCATAAGGGAAAAACCCGTTCCATTATACAGCGTGGTCTTATGAGATATCGTTTAATGGCTCAAACTGTTTTACTCATACCAGTCCCATGACTGACCCGGAGATTATTTTGTTTGTTTTCCCTAAACTCTTGGGTGCCCAATTTTATACGGGCAGTCAAGTAGTCAGGATTTTACAAATATACTTGGAGAGCTTGGAGCAGGAGGCTTCAGGATCATATAGCTATTATTTATTTCCACTGTGTTGTAAGTGCTGTACTCTGATAATGTTACTGTACACATATACTGATTTTATTTCAAGGATATGTCATCTATTACATGTTGTTCATTCCGCTGTGAGATTCGAGTTAATCTGATGCTGTATCTTCTTCTTCTTCTATTCTAAGTATCTATCTTATCTATTCTCACCCTCTAATTTCTTTCATTAACTACTGGTATTTTTCGATGTTTGGTTAGTCGTCATTGAGTTTATGTCAATAATTAAAGTCATCAAAACTGGGTCGTTACAGTTGGTATCAGAGCATAAGGTTAAGTGAATTACCTTGGCTATGTGGCGTGACTCAGTAGAGATGGGGTTAGTAATACCCTAGATTGGGTTGAGTGTATATATACGAGTGAACGTAGTTGTTATTTGATATAAAAAATTGTTTTATATTGTGGAGATTTATTGGTTGAGTCGTTTATGAGTTCTGGTCGATTAGTTTGATCCACTATATCGGTAGGGATTTTGTAAACACTTGAATACGATGGACCGACATAGTATGTTTTGAAAAGAGGGTAAATGAAATAATTTTACCCAAAGTATATTTTGATATAAAAGTGAATATATATTGAAATTATTATATTTGATGTGTTGGTCACTATTATAATTGAGTAAGATTATAAAAGTAAAATGGTTATATATATAACCAAGTAGAATTCATACAAGTGTTACGAAATGAATTAAATCTGAATTTAATCCAGAAATTGAATTAAAATTTTGGAAAATTGGATAAGTGTTTGTAAATGGATTTGGATTAAAAATGAGGAAAATTTAAGATCCGGGGAGATTTTAAATTGTCTTACAAGTAGTGTGAATTATATTTTGAAATTAATTTCAAAGTGGAAATGTTTGGAAATGGTTTTGAAAAGTGATATAGTATTGAACTCACTTCGATAGCTGGGAAATAACCCTGATGATGAATCGCGACATCATTAGAGTTTATTTTCGAGTTTATAAGTGACGGATTACTACCAAGGAGATATTTTTTGAATTTTTTTTTGGGAAAAACAAGTTGTGTTGAATTTCAAAAAGGAAAATTTGATTTTTTTTAAAAGAGTAAATGTTTAAAAACTCCCAGGAAAGACTGTTTGAATTAAAGACAAATTAAAAAAGTATTTGTGAAAGCAAATATGAATTGAATTAAAACCAATTAACACGAAATTGAATTGGATATAATATATCGAGTAGAATCAGATTTTGGGTTGTGAAATAGGAATCTGAAATGGTAATAGGTTGATGAGTTAGAGTTGGAAATCGAGACTGAAACTCAAGTTTGAAATAAGATTTGGTTTGGGTATAAAACCAATAACTGTGATAAGGATAAATTGATCAGAATTTGATGGGGATAACATTGGTATATGCTAAGTTAATAGCATATCGAAGTGATAGAGTTGATATGCCCGACAAAAAGGTACAAGTTTATATTTCATATGGAATGAGATTTTTGTGAGCCGCTTGGCTGTTTGATTTTCTTTTTGGGTTGGAGATGGCCCAGAGAGGCGAGTTGGAGTTTGACCTATTAACCAGTATAAAGGAGGTGCTGGCGAATTTTTTTGAAAAGTTAAGGTGTTAGAAAATTTTCAGGATTTTTGAAAATTTTCGTTGATAAGGATTAATTAATATTTTAATTAAAATTAAATTAGTTCAGTTGAGATTGAAGTTAAGAAGTGAACAAATAAGTTCTATCCAGTTAATAGGGTTTGATTTCTACCTTAGTGTTGATGTCAAAAGTTGGTCACTAGTGACGATCAACCCCCAATCGCGTGATCAACACACGACTAAAGATAAAAAAAATGCAGTAAAAAAGTAAAAGAACGGGGAGCACACACAGAATTTTTATAGTGGTTCGGCAAAGGCAATGCCTACGTCCACTTTATATATTATTTCTTTCTCCTTTAATTACAAGTACAATGTTTCTACTGTTTGAAGAAAAGAAAGAAAATGATTATTTTCTTTTCTTCTATTTGAGAGATTCTGGAGAAGAGTAGAGATGGAAAGCTTATAGAAGCCGTCTGGCCAAAAGAAGTCTCCTCTTTTTCTCTTTAAGCTTGGAGGTATTTATAGGTGTAAAATGCAGTTTGGCTGTTGTGAAATGGTCCGGCCATTTCGGAAAGGCCCGGACATGTGGAGTCAATCCATTGGTTCGAGTTGCGGCTGGAAGACTAACTCCACTGTTCATAAATAGTATCCTCGGAAGTTGTGGCTGACGTGGCATCCATGAAGAGGTATATCAAAAGTAGAGCTTTGTCCGCATACGGTTGATCGCATTTATCTCCTTTGAAGTCGGGATATTAGGTGGACTGGCTCTGTAGAAGATTTCCATCCTGGCTCGAAATAATCGGTCGACTCAGTCCGATAAACTCGGTCGACTGGGAGGCCTATTCTTCCAGAGTGATATGTTATTTGTTGAATCTGGACGTGGACCGATGTGTGACTGTTTTGGACCCATTATTGGCTGTTGGGCTTCCTGAAGTGCGGTTTTGTATTTGACCGCGCGTTTGGACTTTGTTTGTTGAGACTCTTGCCTAAAAGAGGGTTAACACTTTGCCCCTTAGAATGCATCTTCATCGACAGAGGGAGGTGTGTTCTGAAATCTGGACTGAAGTACAAACGCTCGAGCTGCTATGGTCGCGCCTGACCATATTAAGGCCAGAAAACCGATGGTCCGAGGTTGTATTAAGGCCAGAAAACCAACAACCATCAGGAACCGTATTAAGGCTGAGATGACGATTTCCATAAGGATTGGTTCCTGGAAATACAAAACAAACCATCCTCGTTTGGAGAAAGGAGATAGATCGAGCATTTTATTCCACTTGGCTTTAGAGGGTGGCGAGCATAAACCATGCTCGGCTTAGTGGCGAGCATAAACCATGATCAACTTAGGGGCGAGCATAAACCATGCTCGGCTTAGTGGCGAGCATAAACCATGCTCGACTTAGTGGCAAGCATAAACCATGCTCGGTTTAGTGGCGAACGCCAATCTGGTTCGACTTAGATAGGGCGAGTGTTAACCATACTCGGCTAAGCGCAAGTGTTTCTCATGCTCGACTAATGTTAGGTTAGTTAGTTTAACAAGCTATGCATGCTCGTGGTGTAAAGAAAGAGAGCGTAATCCACACTCATGTTTAAGAAAATGTGACCTCACTCACTTGAAGGAGTAGGTGTTTGAAGTGATGGTGGGCTTTCGCGCTAACCACATAGGACGGGGAGGTGAGCATTAACCATGCTCGGCTTAGAATTTTACAACACGATCTACTTTTACAAAAAGTAAAGTCCATTACTGCTAAGCAACTATTACAAAAAAATTCTACGGGGACAGCGATTGATTACAGAGCATCAAGGCATCCTTGTTATTGGAAGAAATACATCGAAAGAAAAGATAAAGAATCTAATTAATGACTGCGAGTGCTAGTCTTAGGGTCCTTTCCATTTCTAGGAGCTCGCGGACCAACCTGAGGAGCTTGGGCAGAAGGTCGCGGCGGCATGGCCGGGGCGCGATCTTTGACATATTCAGCGAGTTCCCCTTTTCTGACTCGTCCTTCGATGAGATCGCGCAGATGTCGACAATCATTTGTATTATGTCCAGCTTCGTTGTGGAATATGCAATGCTTGCCATAATCAAGTTCCATCTAGGTCGGTTCTCGTCGAGGTGGCCTTGGAGTGGGGAAGGACTCGCGCCTATCGAGACAGATATCGAGCAAAGAGGAATTGAGCTCGGTGTACAGATCGTACTTGTTTTCATTTCGAGGTCGGACATTTTGTTCACCCTTTTCTGGGACCTTTCCTCTTCCTTTATTCTGGCCATTGCAATTGCCATTGAATGGACCTTGTTGTTTGGCTACTAAAACTTCAAGGCTCTCCATTTCAAGGCTGGCATCATCTTGTCGGAGGAATCTCTCAGCCTCGGAGTAAAAATCATCTATATCTTTGGGAGGAACCCTGGTTAAGGAGTTCGAGAATTCTGATCTCTTCTGAACTCCCGCGATGGCTGCCATCAACACCATCGATGGCTCGGGCTGATCGACAGATGCTACAGCTGCATTGAACCTTTCGAGGAAGGATCTTAGCGTCTCTCCGGATCGCTGTTTGATGGTAGATAAAAACATGACACTTTTCGGCCGAGAGATATGCACCCGAAACTGCTCGATGAAGCGGGTGACCAGAGTATTCCAACTACTGATTGATTCTGTTGTTAGCTGCCGAAACCACATACCGGCTGTATCTGTGAGAAAGAGAGGAAAGCACTTAGCCATGAAATTGGTTGATGCATCAAGTACTTCCATATGTCGCATGTATCGAATGAGATGAATGGTCGGATCAGTGCGACTGTTATATGGCTCGATGGCTGGGAACCTAAAGTCTGGAGGATTTCGAGAATTTCTGATTTCTCTAGTGAAGGGGTTGTGGTTGACATTGTCTATGTCTTGCTGCGAAGAATTGCCCCGGGTAAAGCGTAAGATGATGCTTGCAAGCTGACTCCCATCTCCGAGGAGTCGTTGCCATGAACTTAATTCTGCCTCTTGAGAAGGTTCTGCACGAGGATCCGGCAGGAGCATGCTCGGAAGGGTGGTTGTTGACTGGGCTCGACCTCCGAGATCTGGGTGAAGGTGTGAGGGAAGGTGAGATCTGGCGGGTGGTTCTGGGCTGAATGGCCCCTCTGGAACCTGATGAGTGGTGGGTCGAGCCATACCCGTAGCAAAGGGTCTAGGATGATCCAGCATAGCAGGTGATGTTCGAAGGCCAGGGATGCCCCTGATTGGAGCAAGGTTAGGAGGGTCTACGGTAGCGTTTTCTTCCGCTACAGTGAGGACCGGCATAGTAGGATGGCTTCCCTTGTTCGAAGGGAAGGTTGTGCTAGCTCTTTGCTGAGGGAAAAGAGTGGTTAGATTGGTTTATGGTAAGACTCCGGGTTGTAATGGGAATGGCATTGATTCTGTTGGACACGGGAGGAGCTCGACCGATTCAATAGGTCGAGATATTCAAGAGAGTGGAGGCATATTTGTCAGACGATCTAGATCTTGATCGCCCGCCTCCTGAGGTTCTATGGCCACAGCTGTGCTGGTCGCTGGAAGCGATATTCCCGGCTGGGAACGATCGGTTGGCGGGACCAAACCAGGATGAAATAAAGATGTAGCCTGATCAGTGGCCTGATTTCGCATAAACTGAAGGTCAGCTGTTGCCCCAGTCTCGGTTTGTGGAGGAATTGATGTTGAAGCGTTCAATCCCGTTTCCAATCGACCGAGAAGGTGATCCATCAACTGCTGCTGTCGTACGAGGATTTTACCCTGAGACGTCATATGGTCTCTGAGTTCGACCATGATTTTATCCATGTCACCCCGGGTAAGGAATCGAGACATGTTGTCATGAGAGGAAACTTCGTGGCTTGCTTCTGCAGCATCGATATCAGCTGCATCGGCGTTTGCGGGATGAGAGGATGTTGCATCTTTCTTTCATTTGTTCGCCATGAGCTGAGACAAGCAGGAGCTCGATGGCGGCGTCAGAGCGCTTTTCCCCTTCCCGGCGCGCCAAAGTGTTGACGTCAAAAGTTGGTCACTAGTGACGATCAACCCCCAATGGCGTAATCAACACACGACTAAAGATAAAAAATGCAGTAAAAAGGTAAAAGAACGGGGAGCACACATAGAATTTTTATAGTGGTTCGGCAAAGGCAATGCCTACGTCCACTTTATATATTATTTCTTTCTCTTTTGATTACAAGTATAATGTTTCTCCTGTTTGAAGAAAAGACAGAAAATGATTATTTTCTTTTCTTCCTTTTGAGAGATTGAGATTCTGGAGAAGAGTAGAGATGAAAAGCTTATAAAAGCCGTCTGGCCAAAAGAAGTCTCCTCTTTTTCTCTTTAAGCTTGGAGGTATTTATAGGTGTAAAACGCAACTTGGGCTATTGTGAAATGGCCTGGCCATTTCGAGAAGGCCCGGACACATGGAGTTAATCCATTGGCTCGAGTTGCGGCTGGAAGACTGACTCCACTGTTCATAAATAGTATCCTCGGAAGTTGTGGCTGATGTGGCATCCATGAAGAGGTATATCAAAAAGTAGAGCTTTGTCCGCATACGGTTGACCGCCTTTATCTCCTTTGAAGTCGGGATATTAGGTGGACTGGCTCTGTAGAAGATTTCCACCCTGGCCCGAAATAATCGGTCGACTCAGTCCGATAAACTCGGTCGACTGGGAGGCCTATTCTTCCAGAGTGAGTTGTTATTTGTTGAATCTGGACGTGGACCGATGTGTGGATGTTTTGGACCCATTATTGGCTGTTGGGCTTCCTGAAGTGCGGCTTTGTATTTGGTCGCGCGTTTGGACTTTGTTTGTTGAGACTCTTGCCAAAAAGAGGGTTAACACTTAGCAATTTCGAGGACGAAATTATTTTAAGTGGAGAAGAATGTAATGACCCGCATTTTCAGCGATATAATAATTAATTAATTTAATTATTTAAAAGGTGATTAAAAGGATTTCATGGTCATTGAATTAAATAATGGTTTAGAGATTTAACGGTCGTTTAATTAAATAACTTTGAATATTTAATTAAAATAATAATTAAATAATTTATTTAATTCTAAAATATTCTGAATTGGCTGAAATGGAAATATGGTGTGAACTGGGAAATTCAAAACATATAATTCAGTTTAGAGTTGAATTATATTAACGAATATATTTAATTAACAATGGTTGAACGTATAAATTATATTATACATATAATCGAGCTCGAAATGGCGCGATAGTTCGCGATTTGGCGATTCGAACTTCAACTGAATATGCAGAAGCCGTTTTAAATCGGATTTCTGTGAAACGAGAAACATTAGGAGCTGGTGAAGTATATTTTTCTAGTGGAAGAGAAAAATCGAGATTTCGTCATATAGATTTTGATTTATGTCCAAATCAAATTTTAGAAAAGTCGCTGTGGAATTCCTTTATAATTTATAACGATTTATTTATATTTTAAAAAGGAATTTCATTATAAATCGAATATCGATTTATATCGGAATTTTAAATATCGAGTTAGAAATTCACATAGGGATATTGTGGAGCTGAATAATATTATGTGTGAATATATATGATAATATTTATTTATATATATTAAATTTAATTGTTTTAAATATATTTATATATTTAAAATGGTTACTTAGAGCTTTAGAAATAGCCAGTTTTGCAAACGACCTCAGAATTCGACGAAACTAATTTTGTTAGATCCGCAATATTAAATTATCGCTAGATTTCAATTTCCGTGATTTTGAAAGTCGGTATGTGGCCATACCGATTTTTAAAGTGAAAAACAGTCGATAATTTGACCTTTAAAAATACGCTATGTGAGCATACGAAGTCGGAATTAGACGAAACCAGTTTCATTGGGACCGTAATGTCGAACTCTAGCTGCATGTCATTTTTCATGATTTTTAGATATCTTGTGTGTTCATAGGGATTTATAGAGTGTGGAAACAAAACATAAAATGAATATTTAAAACTAAAATATTTAAGTAAGTGTGAACCAAAACTAGCCACCTAGTCATCTTTTCAGCCACACACACAAACATGATCCCCTTATAAAGTCAAATTCTCAGGTCAACCACAAGAAAATACCGCCGTCACTTTGTTTTTCCTCCACAACAAAAATCATGTGTTCAAAATTCACAAACAAATCATAGAAAAATATAGAAATCATACTATAAATATATTTGGATTCCTATAAGGATCCTGTACATTCTCATTTGTTTTTTTTTTTGGATCGATGAAGTTTTCCTATCGCTCATTTTGGCTACCGCAGCTTAGGGTTCGGAATGTTGGCAAAGCGGTGGTATTATCCTCGAATTCAATACTAGTTTTGAGTTTGTGGTGATGAGAGGCTTCAATTGTGGTAGTTTTGGGGAAGTTTGTGAAAAAAATGTTAGCACCTTTTCCTGTTATGGTGCGTAACAGATCGGGGACGCGATGCAAAGGGGAGGAGCGAGTTGACCATTTTCAGGACAAGGTTTAAGCTAGCGCGAAGTAATGAAGTGTGGTGATATTCTTGTTGATATCGGTGGGATAATGGAGGAGACATGGAAGAAAGGAGGCTTGGCAATGTCTGTTGTTTACTGGAAGCGTGGGTACCAAATTGGGGAAGGAGGATTAAAGGTGCGGGTTTGGCATTGAAGTTGGGTATTGGGCCGGGAAGGAAATGTAAGGCCCGAAGTCAAAAAGGTTTTTATTTAAATTAAATTAAATGTGTGTACCAACTTTGAAATGCTGTATCTCGTCCATACGAACTCAGATTGACGAGCCGTTGGTCACGTTGGAATCATGTGATCTCAGGCTACGCAGTGGAACTGACTAGGAGTGGATTGAAGCTCATATGAATTTATGGCGAAATAAATTGTTTGATTCAAATCAAACAAACAGTTTATAGTTCTTGAACGATGAACTGCCAATGTGAGTAAAACTCACCAACTCTGAACAGTTCTATTTTTATAACGTATTCTTAGAACTGATAATTTTCTGTTGATTGATGTGTGTTAACTGTTTGGTTGAATTGCTTATGTGTTGGTTAAAATTATAGATAACGATATTTATATAAATCGTTAATCAAATATTGATTCTGTTTATCAGAATATTTCATATCGAAATGAAATCGATGTTATTATGTTGATTAACATCTGTGATGCAGGGAAACAGGTTGGAGGGGTCCAACTGGACTCCTCAATATTTATAATACTATTCTGTTCATATATTGTAATATATGATGTGATATATAATTTGTTTGATTATGTGTGTTTAAATGATATCGATCTTTGTGGTTTGGTATATTAAATACCATAAGAAATACCAGAATGATAAAAGGGGATTTTCAAAGTATATTTTGAAAATAATTTATTTATACAAAATCAATGGATTTTATATATAAAAGAAAAAGGGATTTTATAAAGGAAATAATTATAAAATCAAAGAGTTAAAAAGGAGATATATTTTTCAAAACAAATATAAAGGAAAATATTTGTAAAACAAATAGAAAGAGGAATATTTGTAGAACATTTACAAATAGAAAATATAAAGGAACTATTTGTAGAACATTTCAAAAAGATTAAATGGGATTACTTATTTATTTAGGGAATAAATAAAAGTAAAAGGATTATTTATTCAGAAAATAAATAGAATAAAGGATTATTTATTTAGAAAATAAATAAAGGAGTTAATCGAATCGAGTTAATCGAAAGGAGTTAATCGAACATAGTTAATCAAAATGGAGTTAAACAGAAATTGGAAACTGACTAGAGAATAATAAGTTGAATGGTTTCCTGAGTATCGATCTGATGTTGGTTTCGGCCTTCGGGGTTTATACTTAGGAAGTTGTTCTCTTGTTAGTTTATAGTTAGAGTCTGATAGATGTGGAAGAATAGGGATATGTAATTAAGCCATGGAAATGTTTTCCAGTGTTAATAACGTATATTTTCTAAACATAGAAAATGAGGAAATATATATATATATATATACATGGTTTATGATTGATCGATATAATTTCCATTTGGAAATAATATCGTTGTTTGCACACGTGTTTTTCTTTGATAGTTAACTCATCGACTATCGAAGTTTTCGACCATTTTAACGTTGTTAATATGGAGAGACCGGTTGGATTATTATCTGAAGAACCACTATGTATTGGCTTAAGAGTTACGAATCATATATGCCAAAGAAAATTGAAGACGGAGTCAAGTGCAAGGGCTGTTGTATAAATCTTAGATAACAATTGCCTAAGATGGTTGCACTGATTAGTGCCTTCGGTTTGTCCAGTCCCAGGATGACCTGTATGGAAGAATATCTGACAGAGTATAACTAATAAATCGCGTAAGTTGATCTCTTCAAACGTATTCACGTTTGGTGGCGGAGGAATTCGTTTCTCTTAAATGTATACCTGTGTTATTTTTGGATAAATCAATTTGTGATTTGGCAGGTATGACAATGTGACATTCTAAGTGAATGAAAATGTGGCATGTAAAAGATAAGCGTAGCTTCTAGCCACACATCCAGTAAATGACAAAAGTCGGGCAGGCAGCATGGCTATGTAGGTCGCACCTATTAGGGTTTATAATCACCTGATCTTGAGTTTCATTTACTTCTAAAAATCTATTGTTGATGTTGTCCCATTCGGGAAATGGTTGTGTATCCTAACCGTTGGTGATATACATTCGATACACTCAAGCGAAATGAGTGGTCGGTCATGTGTGGCCGGGTTGCAAGATGTTCTTGTTGAACCCAGTGTATTCCTCTCTAGAGGTACACTAGCGAAAGGTGGTTCCATACCTTGTCATAGTTGGAAATCCATTACCCAATATGTGCTTGCGGTTTTGATTGTATACTATATATGTAGAACGTGAGATGAAAGCATTTCTGCTAGATGATTATTATATTGTGGTTGATAGACACTATTATAATATCAATGAGTTTTGATATAAAGATTATTTTGGATTCTCATAAGGGAAAAACCCGTTCCGTTATACGGCGTGGTCTTATGAGATATCGTTTAATGGCTCAAACTGTTTTAAACTGTTTTACTCATACCAGTCCCATGATTGACCTGGAGTTTATTTTGTTTGTTTTCCCTAAACTCTTGGGTGCCGAACTTTATACGGGAAATCAAGTAGTCAGGACTTCACAGATATACTTGGAGTGCTTGGAGCAGGAGGCATCAAGATCATATAGCTATTATTTATGTGAAAACCCGTAACTTCCCCGTAAAGGAAAGCGACGGATAGTTTGAGAACAAGCCACAACAGAACACATACAAAAGAACATTTCATTGTATATTACAACAATGCATCAGAATACAAGAATATACAGAGTATAAATGAATATATATTACACAGAAAATATCAGAGATTACAATACATTGTATAGCAGCGGAAAATAATACAATACACAACTAGAAGAGATATACGGATACAAAGCTTTCCGGATATCATTCCAGCTGTAAACCAGGATCCTGTGAATATAAATCTGCAAAACCAAAACTACTAGCTGCCCGTGTCGAAATAAGGGCACCCAGAATTTAGGTTAAACCAATAAACTCCAGGTCAGTCATGTGACTGGTGTGAGAACTAAAACAGTTATTTAAAACTTTACTTTAAAAGAGAGTAAATCAAGGGACCACGCCGTATAACACGGAACGGGTTTCCTCCCAAGAATACTAGTGCATAGAATAAACAGCGCAATGCTTTTTCGAAAAATGAAGCTATTATAAGACCCAGGTCCCATCACACAATGCAACGCAAGCCGGAGGATAGGGTTTTCCCTTATAATAGCCAAACATGCTTAGTACGTTTAAAACAAATCATTTGATACTATAATATGTGTATAGTGTCAAAACGATTCCAATCATAAATATCAATCATAGACGGCATGGGTACCATATATCATGTCGCCATACTAGTTCTACAATTAAAACCGCAATACACGTATTGGAAATTGGATTTCCATCATGGTGGCTCCTGATTCGAAAGATCGATCGCGGAATGCAATTCACCACGGCTTACGTCCCCACAAGAGAAAACACCGTCTGCATCCGCACATTTGGGACCAGAGTACCACCGCGGCTTACGTCCCAGCGAGAGAAAACACCGCCTACTCTATATATCCCTGAGCACTAGGCTCATCTCGGTCGACCGAATCCACGACACCACTAAGGTGCCCATCCACGAAAAAGCATACTGATCAAACCATCAGTTTGCCACCATACCGGGGTGTGAGGCTTGCGGATCAACGCTATACACAAAGCCATGCTATATCAGCTGCGCTTTGATCATCAACCACCAAACTTTGCTTTTCAACAAAAGTCTGGATCACTGCATCTCAGCATGCCACACTATCAATCCATATCGTACCACTGATTTCTGCCAATATATAACCTCTGAGCTCATATGTCTCAGAGAAGGGCGTTAAGCAAGAGAATAAATTCTTCGCCGCCAAACAGATATATATTTAGCAGAGATCAACAAATACAATATAAAGGAATACAATGTCAGACACACCATCCATTTACAAGTCCGTTCCAGGTCTGAACGAAACCGGAGGCACTTTCCTCGCATATCCATCCATCTCCAAGTACGTCTGGACGACCACCAACTATTTCCATCCTCTTGGGTGTACAGCCCAATCAGGATCGTCAGTAATTATCCAAACGATGTGAAGACTTCCGGTCTTCAGCCACCGTCTTCACCTTCGACATATCGTCGAATCGGTTATTCAGAATGGGTATAAACCCGGCCTTTAAGAACAACCCGCGTATATTAAAACGAATGTTACACAAACACAGCATACGCCTCATTCCAATTCAGTAGCTACTAACCGTAAATCAACAAGAGAACAATTTCCCAAATATTAACCCCGAAGGCCGAAACCAACATCAGATCAATACCCAGGAAACCATTCTTCTTAGCTAACCTACAGCTAGTTTCTAAATTTCAATTCTTAGGGAAAGGTTCCCATTAATTTTATCCAAGATAAATTCTTTAAAATTTATCCTTTGATCTTCCTTTGGATGTCATTTCAAACCAAATTATGGTTTTCCAAACTAGTCGAGATTAGCGAACCACACCGAAGTAATTATTTATTTTATTTCTCAATCCCAACCTATTCATCCCATGAAGCAAAACTGGTAATACTCCATATCTAACACCACGGTGTTATCGGTAAAATTAATTACCATTTCACGTTCAAATCTAGTTAAAGATTTAACTATCGCTTTGGAGCAAAACTGGTGATACTCCATTCTCGATCATTTTCTAAAGTTGATAATTTAAATTATCAATTCCCCATTTCAATCTAATTGCAGATTCATTAAAACTCCTTTTACTGGGTTAAAGAACTAGGTGTTATTTAAAACACAGTTCACGACAAACCCAAATCACATTCTATTTATTATCGGGTTAAAGAACTAGTGTTATTTAAAACACAGTTCACGATAAACCCATGAATCAATTCTGGTTTAATTTAATTCAAATATATTAGGAATTCCGATTATTTAAAACCCCTTTTTAAATCTAATTTATTTATTTAAAAACAAATCGGGTTTTAAATTTAGTTCAAAACTAGTTCATTTCGATAAAAATCTATTTTTATCTTTTCAAATATGGAGTTTTTCATCCCAAATTTTCCCAAATCATTTCTAATGATTTTACACAAATTATTGATATTTTTAATAATTTTATCAAGGTCCGTACAGTCGATTTCCATCAATGGCCATCGAACTGCACTTACAGCGACCTTTTTCAAATTCGATTTGGACGTATCTCCAAATCCAACCGTTAGATTTCAAATTTCTAATATTCGTTAGAAAGCTCTTTTCGATACAAACCCAACGGTTCCGGTTTTAGGAGATTCCGACGGTCGGATCTCCCGTAATGTCCGTTTGAAATAAATGGTCGAAATTCACGAACTGCCGCGGCGCGGCGCGTTCTATTCAGGCCATTATATATATAATATATATATTATATATATATCGTCGATTACCTTTTTAAAACGAATTTTATAAGTCATTTCAAATTTGTTTTAAAGACAATTTCAACCTTTAATTCAAATTCAAATTAAAATTGAATTTTCTCTTATAAATTATTTCTACATTCACTTCTATTTGATTTCAATTCAAATCGATTTCAATTCGTTTTCAATTGAATTCAATTCGATTCAAATCCGTTTTCTATTTAATTCAATTCGAATTCGTTTTCTATTCAATCCAATTCAAATTGGTTTTCTAATCGATTCAAATCAAAATCGTTTTCAATTCATTTCATTTCGAAATCGTTTTCAATTCATTTCATTTCGAAATCGTTTTCAATTCATTTCATTTCGAAATCGTTTTCAATTCATTTCATTTCGAAATCGTTTTCAATTCATTTCATTTCGAAATCGTTTTCAATTCATTTCATTTCGAAATATTCGATTCCAAAATTACTTTTCGATATTCATTTTAAAATGAATAAAATCGATATAAATATCGTTCACGTCAAAATGGCGTCAATCTAATCAACACGGCTTCATATATTCCTTTATTCTATTCAACAAATGAATATTTATTTTTGTCAACACACGACTAATCTCAACGAATGAGTACTGTCCACGTGTGACTATTTTTGTTTAATTATTTCGTTCAACACATGTCCAATCTCAATGGATGAGTACTGTCAACACATGAACCTTTATTTTATATTGATAAAGATGTAAATTTTATTACTAAAATATTTCGTTCAACACATGACCAATCTCAATGGATGAGTACTGTCAACACATGAACCATTATTTTATATTGATAAAGATGTAAATTTTATTACTAAAATATTTCGTTCAACATATGACCAATCTCAATGGATGAGTACTGTCAACACATGAACCTTTATTTTATATTATTCTTTATTTTCTAAATTGAAATGAGGCCCAATCAATTACCATATAATGTTAATTATATGGATTTTCATACAACAAATGTATATAATAGCAACGATAAATAATCAATCATCATCCAAAGTGCACTACACTGTATAGGCATCAAATATAGATATCTAATGCTTATAACAGCCTGTCGATCCATCGATCGACATATTCAATCAATCAGGATGAGTGAACTTCAAATTTCATCCCAACACCCGTGTGGGGTTTCAAACAATCAAACACAGATTTTATTTGTGCAGTTGGGCGATGTGTAAAATTTATCGTCCCAATCAATGTCAGTCAAATCGGTGTACATAAACAAACCGTCCGGTTTGTAAATGAATGTTTATTTATTCACATTCACTATATTCATATTCACGTTAAAAATTATATTTTTAACGATAAAACATTTTTATTTTAACATATGAATTTTTATTCGGTTCATTCTTTAAATAAAATGATATTTTTATTTTCTAACTTATTTTAGAAAATTTCGGCGGCATAACGGCACGATACTAGAAACGGGACGAGGCCTAGCCTTATCCCCGGTCTAGTGAAGGCCCACGCCATTCACACATCAATCAAATCTATTCATTTCACCAAACAATTCAATTTCAATTCAAATCATCTAACTAATCTATGCAACCAAACAAACAAGTCCATGGTCTGTGGACGATTGTGTCGGGTGCTACTAAGCACCGTCTGCATCCTAGTATATATATATAGCTAGAAAAGAAATTGAAAGGTGAGAAATTCTCACCGATAGCTATCCTAGCTCCACGGCACTTCATTGATAGAAATCTTCATAGCTATCGCATCTTCGTCATCTTCGTTGCCCGTAGCCACTACATATATAAAAATCACACATTTTTATATTTTGATTCTTTAAAATAAAAATCACATTTTTATTTATTCACTTTCAATTAAAAAATCATATTTTTATAATTGCTTCATACATTTTAAAAATCGAATTTTTACTTCGCTATCCAATATATAAAAATCGAATTTTCACTTCGCTATTCAATATATAAAAATCGAATTTTCACTATGCTATTCAATATATAAAAATCATATTTTTACTATGCTATTCAATATATAAAAATCATATTTCGAAATCGTTTTCTAACTAAAAATTTAACCTTAAATAAATAAACATCCTAACCCTAAATTTTTAAAAATATAAACTTTAAACAAAATAAAAATCATAACTTTGTCCTAGCATTTAAATTAAATTAAACTGAAATTAAGTAAGGATAAAAATAAATAAATCTCACATTTGGAATAAGGAAAAGGGGCGTTGCTTTCAGGTGGAAGGCGGCTCTGGTGGTCGGCGTCAGGTGCGGGGGTTTTGGCTTGCGGGTGGAAGATGGGTTGTCGGGCTCGATTCGGCTGAGAGGGGAGGGGTCGCACCATGATCGAGGGGAAGGGGGAGAGGGAGCGTCGATGGGGGAGGAGGTCGCGCCATGATCGAGGGGCTGGAGGCGCCAGCGAGGCGGAGACGTCGTGGGGTAGGAGGGTTCCGTCGCGCCTCTTTTTTTTTTTTTTTTTTCAGATCTGTCGATTTGTTTTTGAAAGGAGGGGGTGGGGCCAGAGATAAAGGAAAAGGGGGTTTTTTTTCTTATTTTTTTTTATTATTTTATTTTGCAAAACGTTGACTTTCACATACGACCTCGAAACGAGGCCCACCGCCTGTCGCCCATAGCGTTTTACCCCCATTCCGAACACAATGGGATATGTACCGCAAGCTAATTCGACCGTTTCGATCAGTTTCCGTTGCATTTACATTTAAATCATTATATTGAATTTTAAACGTACATTTCAAATTACCGGGGCCACATACTATCTTGAAAAATTCCAGAAAAATATTTTCTAGCTTCGTATTGACGATACGGTCCTAACAAAACTAGTTTCGTCGAATTCTGAGACCGTATGAAAAATGGCCAATTTCCAGTTGATTAAAATCAATTGAAACTGGTCAAACGCGTTTTCCTTTGCCACGCTCACATATTGATTCGAAAAATTATGAAATTTGGAATCTAGCAATAACTTGACACTGCGGATCCAACAAAACTGGTTTCGTCGAAATCCGAGGTCGTTTGCAAAATTCCCATTTTTAAGGGCCTGAATTCCATAGCGACTATTCAGAATTTTCAACTGGACATATCTTTTGATTCCCGCTATGAAATTTTGATTTTTCGGATTCGTTGGAAAGATATTCCCAATTAGATCCTAATGTTTTTGGTTTCACTAAAATCTGGATTGTTTTGCACCCGGTACATTCAATTGAAGTTTGAAATCGAATTATCGAACTACCGCGCCATTTTCAATTCTATTTATAATTATATATAAATATTTATATTCTAACGACGACGCGTATAATATATACGTTCTAATTATATTCAAAATAAATTTCTCGTCGATATTATTTAAAATAATTCATTTTAAATATTCAAAATTCGCTAAAACTGCCAAAATAAAAAATTTAAACTGGTTCAGAATTTCCGGGTTATTACAATTTATTTCCGCTGTGTTGTAAGTGTTGTACTCTGATAATGTTACTATATACATATACTGATTTTATTTCAAGGATATGTTATCTATTATATGTTGTTCGTTCCGCTGTGAGATTCGAGTTAATCTGATGTTGTATCTTCTTCTTCTTCTATTCTAAGTTTCTATCTTATCTATTCCCACCCTCTAATTTCTTTCATTAACTACCAGTATTTTTCGATGTTTGGTTAGTCGTCATTGAGTTTATGTCTATAACTAAAGTCGTCAAAAACCGGGTCGTTATAGAAAGATTTAAGAAGCAAATGGAATTTCTCTAGATCAGGTGACAATACACCCTACTTAGGTGCGACCCACTTAGCCATGTGACCTACCCGATTTTATACCATTTACCAGTTGTGAGGCTTGATGTTACGATTAATTACCTTTCATTGATAGCACAATCTCTTTGAATGCCACATTGTCAGATCCGTTAATCAATAATTGACTTGCACAAAGATATTCTAGATAGTATGCTAAGAAAATAAATTCTCCGCCACCAGACGTATATTTGTACAGACCAACATATGTGATTGTTGAAAATAGTCTATCAGACATTCTTCCATATACGTTTTTTCTAGGACTGAAGGAAACCGAAGGCACAATTTCTATTAATCCATTTTAGACAATTTCTACCTAGCATTAACAAAAAAGCCCTTGAACTTTACTCAGTCTTTGGTTATCTTTATATAATCTGATTCGCAACACCACTACCAATACAGAGTGGTTCTCGGATAATAATACAACCTGTCTCTCCATATTGACAACGATATTGGCAAATACTTCGATAGTCGGTTATTTAACAATCGAAAACAAGCATTAATCCAAAGCATCAAACAGTCACTGGGCTTTTTAATTAATATTTCATTAATTAAATCACTTCTCAATTTTCTTATCAATATTAGTTACTCCAATATTTCTACAATCGTCTTGGCCTCTTACACTATTTGGAAAAAAAACATTTTCATATATCGCTTTCTTTTATTTTCTATACTTAGAACATATCTTCTATTTATAATTGGAAAACATTCCAATTACTTACCTCTTTTTCGAACTCATTTATTTCTATACTTAGGAAATATTTATTATTATATTTCCAAAATTCCACTTACTTGGGTTAAAACGAATGTTGTGTAAAACATCGTTACAACAACCGAAAATACTGCATTCAACTCAATCTTATTCAAACATTTATCTTCGAAACTGAATCTTGCTATTTATTGGTTAATAATGAAATGAATCAAGTTAGGTTATAACTACCTCTTAGAACTTGACTGAATAACATTCTTAACTTCACAGTAGACATGTAACGACCCGGTAAGGAATTTGACGCCCGAATTCCGACAATAATACATAAAGCTGTATTACTTGCCAAAACTCAAGTATCGAAATCACTAGATAGTTGATAGAAAGAAGTTAGAGAGTGAGATAAGAAAGGAAAAAAGTTAGAGTAGAAGAAGAAGAAACACAGCACAGAATCAGAGTTTCACATCGCAGTGGAATAAAATATAATATAAAAATAAACCTTTATTGAGAGCATGAATAATACTTACAATCATCAGAGTACATCAACACATCTGGACAGTTATAATATCATGTCCTCAGATGCAACACACAACGGAAAACACACTAGATATATATCATATGTCTGAACTCCTCCAGCACGTCTTCTGAAGTTCGTTACCTGTACAACCCGATCTAACCCGAGCATCACAAACGCTGGATCAGTCTGGTGAACCAAAGTGAGAAAAACACATTAATTTTAAAGGTATCACAAAACTTTATTTTAAAGTCTAAAATCTTTTCAAAAGAAAAGTATAATCGTAAGACTAAATCTATACATAAATATGGATGGTTTTAACTGTACAATAACCCAAAACATTTTTGAAATCAATATCTTTTCTGATATTATAGTAGTGTCTAAATACAAATAAATATCACTCTAGCAGAACGCTTGCATCTCACGCTCTCTATATATAGTATGCAATCAAAACCACGGGCGCTTATTGGAGAATGGATTTCCTGGCAAGGTATGGGACCACCTTCCAGACAATAAACCTCCGGAGATGAATACATCGGGGTTCAACAAGATCATCTTGCAACCCAGGCTAAAAATAACCGACCCCTTACTTCACTTGAGGGTACTGAATATATCATTACCACGGTTGAGGGCCAGCCAATCGAACTGATAGCATACATACAAAAATAAAAGGGACAACCGAAGGCATTTGATTTCTCCAAATCAGGTAATGATATACCCTTTTGATGGGTGTGACCCACATAGCCATGCGATCTAACCGATTTTGTGTCATTTCCCTATTGATGAGGCTTGAGGCCATGAATATCTTTAGAACTTCTGGCCACCACTAACTTCGAATATCACGTCGTCAGATCCGCCAGAAAATCACTAATTGGCATCCACAAAAATACCCTGGTTGGGAGCGACCCAACTATGGTACGTTTGAAGAAATCAACGTACGCGACCCTTTGGAAATACTCTGTTAAACATCTGTCCATACAAGTCATCCAGGAATAGGACGAACCAAAGGCACCCTCCTACCACATCCTAGGTATCACCCTATAGATCAGTTGCGAGTAGTCCTTGCAATCCGTAGATTCCAATCATGATAGAATCACTATCAAAATATCTCTGGCCGCTAAATTAGAGAAATTCAACAAGTAGTTCTTCCACCTAAGAAGATAAACGGTCTTCAATTGCTCTATCTTCAACCAGCATCTTCACGTATTTGCTGGTTTGGAATGGTTTTGAAAAATAAATTTGACCCTAGTCCTTCCATACTAACAATCGTATAGGTCAGATTTGATAGTCAGTTATTTAATTTAGTAGTCGACATTACTTGGCCTCTTTAATTTAAACTAATTAAATAATTGACAATTCAAAACTTCAAATCTTTTAATACAACGAATAATTTTTTTGACTTATTATCTTACATAAGTCAATTTTCAAACTACGTTATTTTAATACTTAGGAATTTCTTATAATCATATCCAATTTTCTATCTTACTTTCATTTCAAAACATTTGTTACAACATTTCTCATTATCTAAAATTGGGAAAATCAACTCAGATTATCTTTCGTAAAATAACCTACAAAATCTCTTTGTTTCATTACTTTAAAACAATAACCAACCTTTATTCCTTTAGAATAAACCCATTTCAAACTTCACTTTTCAATTCCATTTACCTCGAATATATCGTTATAATTTCATGCAATCCCCATTTTATTTCCTTTACTTCAGAAAATTTATTATATATATATTCTCCATTCTTCTCATTTTCGTTACCTTGGAAATTACACTATATATTCTCAAATCTCTTTTATTTCTCAAATCATTTTTAAAATATAAGTTATTATTACTTAATATATTGATTAAGTAATTTCTTAATAAAATCACTTCTTAACCTTAGTTCATTCAAAGAATTCATTTTATAACTTCAATTATCATTACCAAATCCCATTACTAAATCTTTTACCAAATTCAATTAAAATTCCATTTAAATCCTTTCTTTTTGAAAATCTCATTTCGATTCCATTCATTTCCCTCAATTCCATTATTTAATAACGTTAATTTAAAATTAACGCTTTAACTTCACATCTCTTTTTATAAACCTTGTTTACAAAACTCAGGTTTAATATCAAACCCCTTTTATCTTTATTTCCTTTACTTAATTCAAATATCAAGTAAACATTTATTTTAGCTATCGTATTCGCTTAAAATCCCTTTTATAACTTCATTATAAAAACTTGGGTTTTAATATAAAATGCATTAATAAACACCTTTCACAATTCAATTAAATATCATTCAACTTCGATTATTTTTAAATGATTTTCAATTAGAATTTAATCTCTTAAATTATTATTAGTTAAAATAATAATTTACTTCAATCAGTAACCACTGTAGCAGTAGTTAGTTTCTTTTATTAACTAAAATAAATAGTAAATTCCTTATTGAAAATCTTATTAAAGTTTAAACAATATTCATTAAACTATTTTATAAGATTAGATTAAAACAAACAAATTTAATAGTCAATCCCAGTCGAAACGGTTGACTAATTCAACTCGAACATGGTTAATTCGTTAAGCAATTCCAATTATAGTCCTTCCTTTAAATTAATTAATAATATATTTAATTTAAATAATAATTTATTGTTTCTCAAAATAATTATTTGAATCTATATTGTTAGGTTAATTTCTGCTCATTCTCTTATAAATCTGATTAATATTAGAATTTTATTTATTAAATCATTTAATAATTAATTCCAAACTTAATTAATAAATAATAAATATTTATTTTCTTTTAACAAACTTTTATTTAAAATAATAGATTTAAAAATCTATCTTCAGTTGTAAAATAAATTTTATAACTTCACTTCTATCAATTTATCTGACGGTAAATATTTATTTAGAAAATAGTTGATTTATAGGCCATATACTGCCAATTACTCAACCAATGTTACCCATTGGTTTAAACAAAAAAAAATGTTGAATTTTAGGTCCATAGTAAACAACTAAATCAATCATCTAATCAGAACAGTTCATATAATGATAATATGAGAATAATTAATATCTAATATGTTTGAGGAATCTAGTTGGATCCCTCCAACCTGTTCCTCCCTACACCAAAATAGATTATCTCACATAAATTCATTCAATTCAATTAACTGATTATTTTTATAACAGTACATAACGACTATTTAACATCACGCAATTAATCAACAACAATACAACCAATTCATTAAATCAAACACATTTATAATATAAACGCGACCAATAAGGTAAGTTACCTTCATTGGTTCCAATCGTTAAAATAACTATTTAGTGTTTCACTGAAATTAAACAACATTTAATTTCATTGGTTCAATCAATATATGAATATATAATTAACAAAACAAACAAATAGTCAGTCATTAGCAACCATAGGACACAATTATAAAACCCGACTTACATAAAATATAAGTGGGAAGAACTGAGTGAGTTTAACTAACCTTGCTCTGATTTTGTTGTCAAGGCCCATTTTAATTAAATTAAATGGTCATTTAATTTAATTAAAAATTCTGGTTGATTCCAATCGCATCCAGATTTGTTTCATAATGTAGTGCTCGTTGAGACGAAACCAATATCTCTTGAATTGTCCAATTCTTATCATATATGAGCAGGTTATAGACTTTATAAGGTTAATAATTTTAATTATAAAATAAATCCTTAATCATTATTATAAATCAACTAATTATGTTTTAATTATATTTTCCACAAAAGAATTTGGTCGACTCCTCGGTTTCCTTTCGTGCCTGCGTTCCTCCTAAGAATAGAACAGCTGATTAATACACTAACATTCCTAACTTAACATTTATACCAATTATATAACAATATATAAATCATTCCAATTACGTTGCTTCCCTTCTGTTATTTGGATTAGTGCCCGATCCTTGGAAATCAAATACTGGGACAAACTGTTTCACGTTGCCTTCATCTACGCTGCCCCACAATCCTCTCACTGCCTGCCCCGTACAGTTCATTGGACCACCCTCTGGTGCCACCAAAACGAACTCCCCAGCGCCTCCCCCTTCGCAAAGAGCCTCTCCCCACCCCTTGTCGCCAGTCGCCAGCAAAAGGCCTCCGCTGCAGCTTCGAGATGAGATTCCGGCGGCTACAGTGAGTATTATCTGATCATGGCCGATCATTTAAAGGTCTCACCAAGCTAAAACTATCTGTGGTTGGCAAAGGTTCGAATTGATTCATGAAGCTAAAGAAAAATGAGGAGAAAGATTTAGATGTTTTCAGTTGTTCAATGTGTTCTTGGCAGCTTCAAAGCCTGTTGGCCACACGAGAGAGAACTGACCTAAAATTAGGTTTACGCTGTGTCAAATATATTTAGGGATGGATAGAATTTATTAATATTATTTTATAACTAAACTTCGTCGTGAAGTATCGTGCTGAAACATTCACGTATGGCCTCCAATCGAGATGAAACTCCTAATCCTAGCATAGAAAAATATTCCGGACCCGATAGGACAGGTTTCGTCAAATTCTGAGGTCGTTTGTAAAAAGTCCTTTATAAATCACAAGCTAAAAATCACGCGTTTAAATTTCCCATGATCACAAAATAAATACAATCAACTTGAAACCTTGAAATTCTACTTGTCCTTTTCCTTACGGATCCAATGAAATTTGTTTCATTAAAATCGGAGTTCATTTGGCCAATCGTTTATTCCTCTAAAGTTACCCCTGTCTACTGGCCAAAATAGTATAAACGATTAAAGCGTTTATCGTTGCTATGATCAAACGGTAAGTCCGATTGACATGAAAATTGAGATCTTACAATAATTAATAAATACGAATCCAACAACAAAAATTTCATTACATTCCGAGACTGTTTCCCAGCACGCTTTTTTATATGTCAAACAATGATATTTTAGACACCAAAATACCCAATGTCCAAAAATAACAAACTATCTGCCTATTATGACTCTAAACGTCGATACGAACTCAACGAAAATGGTTTTGTGTCTTAATTCGATCGTTTGCTCAAGTTATACAAAAATACCCCTCTATTAAATTAAATTAAATTAATTACGTGCTATAGAAAATGACTGGGCGTTTATGGCTGCCGTTGTCACATACAACATCGGTTTGCCATGAAATTTAATACCATACAATAATTTAACGTACGGTTCCAATGAAACTAATTTCATCGAAAGCTGAGCCCATTTGCAAAATCACTATTTTAGAGGCTTATATAATATCGATTAGAATATTATTTACATTCCAAAATAATTCAAATAATAATAATAAATTATTATCACCATCATATTTATCCAAATAAAATTATCAGATAGTTATACAACTCGATATAAACATTCTGAGTTAAAACGGTATCCAAATTATACGAAAACCTTATTATATTAATTAATAAACGTTATATTCTAATAACGATTTCCATAGCAACTATTTTAAAATTTGATTTGGACATAACTAACAATCTATAACACGAAATCTGGATTTTTCTCTTCCATATGAAAATTAAATCAACAAGGTTCCAATGTTTCTTGTTTCACAAAATTCCGACTTAAAACAGATTCTGTATATTCAGTTGAAGTTCAAAACTCGACATTACGAACTACCACGCCATTACGAGCTCGATTTATAATTATATATAAATTTAACATTTAAACGTCATTTTAAATAAACAAATTCAATATTAAAATCCATTAATATTCCAAATAATAAATTAAATTAAATATTTGACTAACCAAAATACGGGTCATGACAAGACCACTTACCTTGAATAATCAACACCATAAAAACCAATTATCCATTTTTAAAATGCGTATATGATTCTCCTTCTATTTTTACCAGATTTAGTTATAGACTTCCTATTTGTTTATAATGTTCTAATTTAAGTTCATTTCCTTATCGAATTCTATATATATATATACATATATATATATCGATATATTGTTTCTAATTATCAAAATTTCTTTAAAATATTCTAACTCCTTAAATTTTCGGAAAATTTTGCGAGCACCTCCCTTGTACGTCTCAATAGCTCAAACCCCAACTCGCCTCTCTAGGCTCTTTCCATTCGAAAAGAAAATTAAAAAGCCAAGCAGCTTGCCCAATAGGCTCATAAAATCTCATATGGAATTTAAACATGTACCTTTTTGTCGGACACTCGAATTATAATCTTCATACACTTGGTACCATACCTGTCTAATATATATATATATATATATATATATCATTCCCATTTTATTCCAACTCCATTCAGTTCTTCATTTAACCTTACTCATTTCGCTAATTTGTACTTTAATAAGCCAATTTGCCCATTTCACTTTTAATTGGAATCAATTGCGTTTATACACATTGTTATTGACTGATAAACAAGTCGAATTCACTTTCCATATTCGATTCCAAATTTTGTTCAAGCTTCCGTATTCAATTCCCAATTTTTAATTCACCAAACATATTTACTTAACCAAAATGAAATTCAACCCAACTCCATTAACTAATTATTTTTCTAGAAAGTTAACTTCATTCAATAATTTAAAATCTTATTTCTGTTTCAAAAATCATTACATTTACTCCACTTGAGTTCGTATTTATTTTACAACTCAAGTCTGGATTTTTACAATGGAAATCTAATTTTTGTTTACTAAAAATCCTTTTATTAATCTAAATAAACCATTATGGTTTAATAACGATTATGGCGCCGTTTTTCTGGAAATTTGATTTTGACATAACTCAAAGTCTATAAGACGAAATCCAGGCTTTTCTCTTCAATTAGAAAACTATTATTCAATCGGTTCTGACGATTCTTATTTTAAAGAATTCCGACTTAAATTGAGTTCTATATACTCAATTGAAGTTCGAAACATCAAATTATGAACTACCGCGCTGCGGCGAGTTAGTTTTAATTATATTTATATATAAACGTTTAAACTTCGTTTATAAATAAATTTCAACTCCATTCTTATATGTTTTAAATATAAATTAATCCAGTTTTCCAAATCCAACTTAATATTTTAGATTATCCCTAATCATCGATTATTTCATTACACAATTATAAATTTATTTATAACTCGATCTTCTAAATTAAATTCCAATTCCCTTTATAAATAAATTATTTATAAAATTCCATATAGTCTAATTCTAATTATAAATCCTTAAATTTATCTTGATTCCGTTTATATATCGAATTTCAGAATAAAATCCGTCGTTCCCTTTTCGAAGCAATTTCCAGGTCACTTTTAAATTCATACATGAATTTAAAATTCCAAATTATCCTATGATAATTATTTTACTTAGCTTCTAATGATTTTTTATAAATCTAACTTCGTTTTTTTTATATATTAAAACAAGTTTTTATTTCAAAATCTATTTGCAACTCAATTCATCTTATATTCCGAATTCCGGAATAAAAACCGTCGTTCCCTTTTCGAAACGATTTCAAATTCTATTTTTAATTTCATAATTGAATTTAAATTTTCAAATTTATCTCTTGATAATTATTTCACTATCTTTATAAACATCGTTTATAATTTATTTTCCTTGTTTTATAAATTAAAACAAGCTTTTGCTTCAAATACCCATTTGAAACCCAATTCTAATTTTTGGTATATTTTATTATATAACTTAAACACTGATATCGTTTGCAAATACTGTAGGGCCTGGATTTACAGGTTTGTTGGACCGTTTATACTTGGTTCTCCGTGTTATGGACTTGTTCTTTGGTTCTTGGAGCTTTATTTTGGATTGGGTCGCTGGCTTCATCTATTCAACTCGGGCTAGAGCTTTCAGTTTGACTTTCCACATGTCTCGATGCGACTATTTTCAGATTTCTGGATTCTCACATTTAACCTACTACTGGGTTTAGCCATGCCTTTTGGATCGTAGGTCGCTGGGATTGTAATGACCCGCATTGGCAGAGGTATTATAATTAATTTTATTTAATTATATTAATGGTGATTAGTGAATTTAATGATCGTGGAATAAAATAATGGTGAATATTTAATTTAAATAATAAATTAAATAATATATTTAATTCTGAATAATCAGAATTTGTCGAAATGACGATATGGTGTGAACCGGATCATCTGTGATATTTAATTTAGCTTAGAATTTGATTTGAATAACGAATATATTATTTGAACGATAGTTTGAACGTAGAGTTATAATATAATTAAAATCGAGCTTGAAATGGCGCTACACTTCGTTATGTGGCGATTTGAACTTCAATAGAATGTACAGGATTCGTTGTAAGCCGGATTTCTGTGAAACAAGAAATGCGTGGAGCTGGTGGAGTATATCTTTCTAGTGGAAGAGAAAAATCGAGATTTCGTCGGGTAGATTTTGATGTACGTCCAAATCAAATTTCAGAAAAGTCGCTGTAGAATTCCTTTATAATTTGCGACGCTTTATATACGGTATAAAAGGATTTTCGATATAAACTGAATACCGATATAATCTGAAATCTGAAATATCAAACTGTAAATTCTGATATGATATTCTGGAGCTGTACGATATCATATGTGAAGATATAAAATAATATTAATTTATTAATATTTAATTTTATTTTATTTAAATATATTTATATATTTAAATGGGTCATCTAGAGCTTTAAAAATACGCTGTGTGAGCATACGGAGTCGGAATTCGACGAAACCAGTTTCGTTGGGACCGTAATGTCAAACTCTAGCAGTATGTCCAGTTTGGTGATTTTTAGGTACTGTATGTGATCGTACCGATTTTTAGAAGGCAAATATAGTATAAAAAAATCAATAAAAATATATATAAAATATCCTAATTTTTCTATGGTCCTAAACAAGGCCACCCACACATTCTTTCAGCCACACAGGATTTCTCTTCCCGGTTATAAAATCAAAACATTGAGCCGCCACCATCCAAGAAAATTATACAGCAAAATTCCTCATTCAAAAATTAAAAAGAAATGGAAATAAATCTCTATAAATTAGAAGAAGAATCTTTGTAAACTCCTGATGTTGGGAGCTTCGAGTTAGGCAGTGTTTTGAGAGGTGCGATGTGGGTTCAGTTCGCTGTCAGGTTTCCAGCGTCGGCTAGGTTGAATCATTCGAGAAGATGGGAGCAATGTTTGGAGGAATAAGGAGTGTGGTTAGATTCAGGAGATCGAATAGAGTTTGTTGACAAAGAATGAGGTGATTCGGTGGAAATTGTTGGCGAGGTCTTCACTGTACCTGCGCAGAAAAGCTGAACGACGGAAGTAGAAGGGTGGGTGCGAGTTTGGTTAAAATGGGGTGGTGAAGTAGAGGAGGTGATGAGGAGGATTTTGCCTATTTTTGTTGGTTTTTAAATGATGTGAAGAAGGAGGAATTGACGGAGGAAAGTGCGGCTATGGTGGAGGACCCTTGCTGGAAATCGCGATTTTGTACAGAAGGGAGAAGAAGTAGAAGTCGGCCGTGGGTTTTGATAGAGGGTTGGGCCTTAAGGTAAGGGAAAGCCCAATTAAAAGTTAGATTTTAGTTTTTATTTAATTTAAAATTGTTCAAACTTTAAAATCAAATATCTTGGTCATACAAGATCAGATTGACGAACCGTAAGTTGCGTTGGGACCGTATGGACGAGAGCTTCACAATGAAGCTAACTGGAAGTGGATTAGGGCTCGTATGAATTTACGGCGAAATAAATTGTTTGATTCAAATCAAACAACAGTTTATCGTTCTTTAACGATGAACTGCAAATGTGAGTAAATCTCACCAACTCTGAACAGTTTATAAATTCATGTTGTATTTTTAGAACTGTTAGATATTGGATGATTGACTGTGTGTTGACTGTTTGATTGAACTGCTAGTCAGTTAGTTAAATTTCTATATTGATTCTGTTTAACAGAATGTATCATATAGAACTGAAAGTGATGTTATCTATATTGTTTAACATCTGTGATGCAGGGAGATAGGTTGGAGGAATCCAACTGGATTCCTCAACATTTATTTTACTGTTTTCATATATTGTGATATATGATGTGTTATATAATCTGTTATGGATTATGGGTGTTGGAATGATGTTGATCATTTTTATTCGATATTTTAAATATCATAAAAGACCCTGGGATGTAAAAAGGATTTATTTCAATGTATATTGAAATAAAGGGATTTTATAAAATCAACAGATTCTATAAAAGGAAATATTTCGAAAGTAAATAAAAGGGAAAAATGTTTTTAAAACGAATAGAGTTTTATAAAAAGGAAATCATGTGTAAAGTGAAGAACCGTTACTGAAAGTAAATCTTTTTAAATGAATAGTTTATTCGAATAAAGTAAATGGAGTTAATCGATGTTAGTTAATCGATTAGAGTTAAAGAAAATGAGTTAATCGAATATAGTTATTCGAATAGAAAGTAAAAGGAGTTATCGAATATAGTTATTCGAATAGAAGCAAATGAGTTAATCGAATATAGTTTATTCGAATAGAGAGAAAAGGGAGTTAATCGAATATAGTTTATTCGAAAGGAGTTGAGCCAATAGAGTTAATTGATAAGGGTTAATCGAATAGAGTTAAATGAAAAGAGTCAATCGAATATAGCTATTCGAGGAGGGTTAAGTAAGGAAGTTAGTAAAAGGGATATAAAGTGAACTTTGCCTATTTCAAAGTTAGAAATGTTGTTCAGTTAAGGTCTGAGAGGTAGTTCTACCCCAACTTGATTGGCTTCGTTTTAACTAAGGAATAGTTAAGGTTCGGCAGTAAAGGAAATGGTTTGAGTTGGCATCGCGATGGTTTGTTTAAACATCTGTCTAAGTCCAATGAAGATGCTTTGGAAATGTTTTCCAAATAAGAAACTAGAAATGTTTTCTAATAAAGAAAACAAGTAATGGAAATGTTTTCCATTGTTAATAACGTATATTTTCCAAATATAGAAAATAAGAAATATTGAATATGGGGAACAGGAGATAAGTAAATTAATGAACTAAGGAGATGAATGTTAAATGATGTTTGATCGATATAATTTCCATTTGGAAATAATATCGTTGTTTTCTCACCTGTTTTTATTCGATAGTTAAATCACAGACTATCGAAGTTTTGACCATTTTAACGTTGTTAATATGGAGAGACCGGTTGGATTATTATCCAAAGAACCACTCTGTATTGGCATAAGCGTTGTGAATCATATATGCCAAAGGAAATTGAAGACGGAGTTATGCAAGGGCTATCTTGTTTACAGAATAGTGCCTTCGGTTCATCCTGTTCCTGGATGACTTGTATGGACGGATGTCTGACAGAGTATGTCCAAACGATCACGTATATTGATTTCTCCAACCGTACCAAGATTGGAAGCGGAGAAGGAAACTTCTTTTAGCTAACACATAATGTATTGTTGTAGACGTCAATCGGTGATTTGATGGATTTGACGATGTGGCATTCAAAGTGAATCTGATGTGATGTTAAAGCGTAGCTTCTAGCCTCACATCCGGTAAATGACAGAAATCGGGCAGACAGCATGGCTAAGTCGGTCGCACCGAAGTAGGGTGTATAATCACCTGATCTAGAGTTTCATTTACTTCTAAAAATCTATTGTTGATGCTGTCCCATTCGGAAAACGGTTGCTGATCCCAACTGTTGGTGATATACATTCGATACACTCAAGCGAAATGAGTGGTCGGTCATGTGTGGCCGGGTTGCAAGATGTTCTTGTTGAACCCAGTGTATTCCTCTCTAGAGGTACACTAGCGAAAGGTGGTTCCATACCTTGTCATAGTTGGAAATCCATTACCCAATACGTGCTTGCGGTTTTGATTGTATACTATATATGTAGGACGTGAGATGAAAGCGTTTCTGCTAGTTGATTATTATATTGTGTTGATAGACATTATTATAATATCAAAAGGTTTTTGATATAAAGATAATTTGGATTCTCATAAGGGAAAAACCCGTTCCGTTATGCGGCGTGGTCTTATGAGATATCGTTTACTTGTTCGAACTGTTTTTAAACTGTTTTGCTCACACCGGTCCCATGACTGACCCGGAGTTTACTTTGTTGTTTTCCCTAAACTCTTGAGTGCCTAAATTTGTATGGGCAGTCAAGTAGTCGGGATTTACAGATACATTGAAGAGCTGGAGCAGGAGGCTTCAGGATCATATAGCTATTATTATTTCCGCTGTGTTGTAAGTGTTGTACTTTGATAATGATATGTATATGCAAGTACAGATTTATATTTCGAAGTTATGTTATGAAATATATGTTATTCGTTCCGCTGTGAGATTCGTGTTACTCTGAGGTTGTGTTCTTCTTCTTCTTCTATTCTAAGTTTCTATCTTATCTTTCCTCACCCTCTAATTTCTTTCACTAATTACCAGGATTTTTCCATGTTTTGGTTATCGACATCGAGTTTATGTCGATAACCAAAGTCGCGAAAATCCGGGTCATTACAGTTGGTATCAGAGCTTAAGTTAAGAATTACTTAGCTCTGTGGCGTGACTCGGTAGAGATAGGGTTAGTAATACCCTAGAATGAGATTGAGTGTATATATACGAGTGAGCGTATTTGTTATATGATATAAAAATAATTTTATATTGTGGAGATTTATTGGTTGAGTCGTTTATGAGTTCTGGTCGATCAGTTTGATCCACTGTATCGGTAGGAGTTACTAAACACTCGAATACGATGGGTCGGCACGATATGTTTTGAAAAGAGGGTAAATAAAAATAGTTTACCCAACGTATATTTTGATATATATTGGATATATGGGTTGTTATTATAATCGAGTAAGATTATAAATTAAATGGTTATGTAAATAACCAATCAGAATTCATATAAGTGAAATAGGTGAAATCAGATGAGTTAAATATGAAATTTTAACCAGGAATCGAATTAAAACTCTGGAGAATTGGATAAGTGTTTGTAAATGGATTGGGATTAAAAATAAGGAAAATTTAAGATCCTGGGAGATTTTAAATTGTTTTACAAGCAGTGTAAATTATATTTTGAAATGAATTTCAAAGTGGAAATGTTTAGAAATGGTTTTATAGTATTGAACTCACTTCGATCGCTGGAAAATAGATTCTGATGATGACAGCTGCATCATCAGTATTCATTTTCGAGTTGTAAGTGACGAATTACTACCAGAGATACTGTTTTGAATTTGTTTTGCGAAAGTCAAGTTGTGTTGAATTTCAAAATGGGATTTAAAATATAGAATTTAAATTTTTAAATAGATTTGAAATATTAACTTGTTTTAAAAGAAATAAAACGAGAAGTTCCTTTATAAACGAAGTTTATAAATAGTTCTTTTATAAACGAAGTTTATAAATGAAGTGAAGAGAATTATCATTGGATAATTCAGAAATAAAAATACAAGTGTGAAATTGAAAGGGAAATCTATTTTCCAAAGGCAGAAATATCGATTTCAAAAAGAATCGAAATCGAGACTTATGTAAAGAATGAATAAAGAAAATTTGAAATAGAAATTGAATATGTGAAATTCAATGGAATTGAAATAGAATTTAAATAAGAAAATTCAAAGGGGATTTGAACATAGAAAATTCAAAGGGGATTTGAACATAGAAAATTCAAAGGGGATTTGAACATAGAAAATTCAAAGGGGATTTGAATATAGAAATTCAAATGAGATTTGAATAAAGAAGATTTAAATAATGGAAAATTGAATAAAGGATTTGAAAAGGAATTTGAATATTTGTAATTCAAATTGAATATAGAAATTTAAAGGAGTTTAAATATATGAAATTCAAATAGAATTTGAATTAGGAAAATTCAAATAGAGTTAAAAAGGAATTTGAATATAGGATTCAAATAGAATTCAAATGGAATTTGAATATAGCATTCAAAGGGGATTTGAGGATTTATATTCGAAATTGAATATGAAGCGTAAGTTGAAAATGGAGTTCAAATTAGTTGATAAACAAGTTAAACCTATATTTGAACATGTATATTCAAATAAAAAGGTGAAATGGGCAAACCAGTAATTTGAAAATCACTTAACGAACTAAGTTAAAATGATTGGGTTAAGTTGGAATGAATTAGAAATGTATGGATATACATGAGATAGGTGTGGATAAGGTATGAAGGTATATAAATAGAATGCTCGACGAAAAGGTATGTATTTAATTCATATATGAGATTTTATGCGCCGTATTGGTTAGCCGCTTGGCTTTTCTTTTTCTTTTTGGATTGGTGAGGGCCATGGGAGGCTATTAGAAATATCCCGATGCTCCTGGTACAAAGGAGGTTATGGCGAATTTTTCCGGGAATCTAAAGAGTTAGAATATTTTTAAGATAATTTGATAGTTAAAAATCAACGTATCGATATATATATATATATATATATATATATATAGAAGTCGATAAGGAAACAAACTTAGAAATAGAATAGTAAAATCAAAAAAAGGAAGACTAAGAATAAAATCTCGTAAGAATAGAAAGAGAAGATGTATATGTGTTTCAAAGAGAATAAGTAGTTGTATGGTATTGATTAATCGAGTAAGTAGTCATATCTGTTTTGACGTTATAAATGTTATTCAATCAAGGTCTGAGAGGTAGTTATACCCCAACTTGATTGATTTCATTATTAACCAATAAACAGTAAGATTTCAGGGTCGAAGATCAATGTTGAATAAGAGTTAGTTGAATATAGTAGTTGGGTGGTCGTAACGATGTTTTACACAACATCCGTTTTAACCCAAATAAAAGTAAGCTTGGAAAAATAATAAAGAATATTTCCTAAGTATAGAAATAAACGAGATCGAAAAAGAGATAAGTAATTGGAATATTTTCCAATTATAAATAGCATATATTTTCTAAAGTTTAGAAAATAAAGGAAGGCGATATTCGGAAATGTTTTCCAAATAACATAAAAGGCCAATATGGTTATTGCAAATATTTGGTTAACAAATATTGGTAAAGAAATAGAGAAGTGATTTAACTAATGGAATATTGATTATATGCTCAGTTGAATTTCAAAAAGGAAAATTTGATTTTTGAAAAGAGTAAACTGTTTGAAAACGCCCAGGGAAAGACTGTTGAATTAAAACCAAATGAAATAGGAATTTGTAAAAGCAAATTTGAATTAAAGTAAAGCCAGTAAAGTGGTAACTGAGATTGAATTAGAATGATATCAAGACAAATTGGATTGTGAGATTCAAATTTGAAGTATGATGTGATAATCAAGTTAAGAGTTGGGAATCGAGAAGAAACTCGAGTTGAAATGATATTTGGCTTGGATATAAGCGAATGGTTGTGTTGGAGATAAAAATGATTTGAGTTGGATTGGGATAACATTGGTATATGCTGAATTAACAGCAGATGGAAGTAATATAATGATATGCCCGACAAAAAGGTACAAGTTTATATTTCTATTGGATATAAGATTTATGACCCGAATTGGCAAGCCGCTTGGCTGTTTGATTTTCTTTTGGGTTGGAGATGGCCCAGAGAGGCGAGTTGGAGTTTGAACTATTGACCAGTACAAAGGAGGTGCTGGCAAAAAATTTCGAAAAGTTAAGGCGTTAGAAAATTTTCATGATTTTTGAAAATTTTCGTTGATAAGAATTAATTAATAATTTAATTGAAATTAAATTGGTTCAGTTGAAACTGAAGTTAAGGAGTGAACAAATATGTTCTAACCAGTCGATAGGGTCGTTCTCTACCTTCTAGCAATTTCGAGGACGAAATTATTTTAAGTGGGGAAGATTGTAATGACCCGCATTGGCAGAGGTATTATAATTAATTTTATTTAATTATATTAATGGTGATTAGTGAATTTAATGATCGTGGAATAAAATAATGGTGAATATTTAAATTAAATAATAAATTAAATAATATATTTAATTCTGAATAATCAGAATTTGTCGAAATGACGATATGGTGTGAACCGGATCATCTGTGATATTTAATTTAGCTTAGAATTTTATTTGAATAACGAATATATTATTTGAACGATAGTTTGAACGTAGAGTTATAATATAATTAAAATCGAGCTTGAAATGGCGCTGCAGTTCGTAATGTGGCGATTTGAACTTCAATTGAATGTACAGGATTCGTTTTAAGCCGGATTTCTGTGAAACAAGAAACGTGTGGAGCTGGTGGAGTATATCTTTCTAGTGGAAGAGAAAAATCGAGATTTCATCGGGTAGATTTTGATGTACGTCCAAATCAAATTTCAGAAAAGTCGCTGTAGAATTCCTTTATAATTTGCGACGCTTTATATACGGTATAAAAGGATTTTCGATATAAACTGAATACCGAGATAATCTGAAATCTGAAATATCAAACTGTAAATTCTGATATGATATTCTGGAGCTGTACGATATCATATGTGAAGATATACGATAATACTAATTTATTAATATTTAATTTAATTTTATTTAAATATATTTATATATTTAAATGGGTCATCTAGAGCTTTAAAATTACGCTGTGTGAGCATACGGAGTCGGAATTCGACGAAACCAGTTTCGTTGGGACCGTAATGTCAAACTCTAGCAGTATGTCCAGTTTGGTGATTTTTAGGTACTGTATGTGATCGTATCGATTTTTAGAAGGCAAATATAGTATAAAAAAATCAATAAAAATATATATAAAATATCCTAATTTTTCTATGGTCCTAAACAAGGCCACCCACACATTCTTTCAGCCACACAGGATTTCTCATCCCGGTTATAAAATCAAAACATTGAGCCGCCACCATCCAAGAAAATTATACAGCAAAATTCCTCATTCAAAAATTAAAAAGAAATGGAAATAAATCTCTATAAATTAGAAGATGAATCTTTGTAAACTCCTGATGTTGGGAGCTTCGAGTTAGGCAGTGTTTTGAGAGGTGCGATGTGGGTTGAGTTCGTTGTCAGGTTTCCAGCGTCGGCTAGGTTGAATCATTCGAGAAGATGGGAGCAATGTTTGGAGGAATAAGGAGTGTGGTTAGATTCAGGAGATCGAATAGAGTTTGTCGACAAAGAATGAGGTGATTCGGTGGAAATTGTTGGCGAGGTCTTCACTGTACCTACGCAGAAAAGATGAACGACGGAAGTAGAAGGGTGGGTGCGAGTTTGGTTAAAATGGGGTGGTGAAGTAGAGGAGGTGATGAGGAGGATTTTGCCTATTTTTGTTGGTTTTTAAATGATGTGAAGAAGGAGGAATTGACGGAGGAAAGTGCGGCTATGGTGGAGGACCCTTGCTGGAAATCGCGATTTTGTACAGAAGGGAGAAGAAGTAGAAGTCGGCCGTGGGTTTTGATAGAGGGTTGGGCCTTAAGGTAAGGGAAAGCCCAATTAAAAGTTAGATTTTAGTTTTTATTTAATTTAAAATTGTTCAAACTTTAAAATCAAATATCTTGGTCATACAAGATCAGATTGACGAACCGTAAGTTGCGTTGGGACCGTATGGACGAGAGCTTCACAATGAAGCTAACTGGAAGTGGATTGGGGCTTGTATGAATTTACGGCGAAATAAATTGTTTGATTCAAATCAAACAACAGTTTATCGTTCTTTAACGATGAACTGCAAATGTGAGTAAATCTCACCAACTCTGAACAGTTTATAAATTCATGTTGTATTTTTAGAACTGTTAGATATTGGATGATTGACTGTGTGTTGACTGTTTGATTGAACTGCTAGTCAGTTAGTTAAATTTCTATATTGATTCTGTTTAACAGAATGTATCATATAGAACTGAAAGTGATGTTATCTATATTGTTTAACATCTTTGATGCAGGGAGACAGGTTGGAGGAATCCAACTGGATTCCTCAACATTTATTTTACTGTTTTCATATATTGTGATATATGATGTGTTATATAATCTGTTATGGATTATGGGTGTTGGAATGATGTTGATCATTTTTATTCGATATTTTAAATATCATAAAAGACCCTGGGATGTAAAAAGGATTTATTTCAATGTATATTGAAATAAAGGGATTTTATAAAATCAACAGATTCTATAAAAGGAAATATTTCGAAAGTAAATAAAAGGGAAAATGTTTTTAAAACGAATAGAGTTTTATAAAAAGGAAATCATGTGTAAAGTGTAGAACCGTTACTGAAAGTAAATCTTTTTAAATGAATAGTTTATTCGAATAAAGTAAAAGGAGTTAATCGATGTTAGTTAATCAATTAGAGTTAAAGAAAATGAGTTAATCGAATATAGTTATTCGAATAGAAAGTAAAAGGAGTTATCGAATATAGTTATTCGAATAGAAGCAAATGAGTTAATCGAATATAGTTTATTCGAATAGAGAGAAAAGGGAGTTAATCGAATATAGTTTATTCGAAAGGAGTTGAGCCAATAGAGTTAATTGATAAGGGTTAATCGAATAGAGTTAAATGAAAAGAGTCAATCGAATATAGCTATTCGAGGAGGGTTAAGTAAGGAAGTTAGTAAAAGGGATATAAAGTGAACTTTGCCTATTTCAAAGTTAGAAATGTTGTTCAGTTAAGGTCTGAGAGGTAGTTCTACCCCAACTTGATTGGCTTCGTTTTAACTAAGGAATAGTTAAGGTTCGGCAGTAAAGGAAATGGTTTGAGTTGGCATCGCGATGGTTTGTTTAAACATCTGTCTAAGTCCAATGAAGAAGCTTTGGAAATGT
Source organism: Allium sativum (assembly GCA_030737875.1). Taxonomy (NCBI): domain Eukaryota; kingdom Viridiplantae; phylum Streptophyta; class Magnoliopsida; order Asparagales; family Amaryllidaceae; genus Allium; species Allium sativum. Next base: position 14,512,391 of record CM060920.1, read on the forward strand.
TTTCCAAATAAGAAACCAGAAATGTTTTCTAATTAAGAAAACAAGAAATGGAAATGTTTTCCATTGTTAATAACGTATATTTTCCAAATTTAGAAAATAAGAAATATTGAATATCGGGAAACAGGAGACAAGTAAATTAATGAACTAAGGAGATGAATGTTAAATGATGTTTGATCGATATAATTTCCATTTGGAAATAATATCGTTGTTTGCACATCTGTTTTTATTCGATAGTTAAATCACAGACTATCGAAGTTTTGACCATTTTAACGTTGTTAATATGGAGAGACCAGTTGGATTATTATCCAAAGAACCACTATGTATTGGCATAAGCGTTGTGAATCATATATGCCAAAGGAAATTGAAGACGGAGTTATGCAAGGGCTATCCTGTTTACAGAATAGTGCCTTCGGTTCATCCTGTTCCTGGATGACTTGTATGGACGGATGTCTGACAGAGTATGTCCAAACGATCACGTATATTGATTTCTCCAACCGTACCAAGAGTGGAAGCGGAGAAGGAAACTTCTTTTAGCTAACACATAATGTATTGTTGTAGACGTCAATCGGTGATTTGATGGATTTGACGATGTGGCATTCAAAGTGAATCTGATGTGATGTTAAAGCGTAGCTTCTAGCCTCACATCCGGTAAGTGACAGAAATCGGGCAGGCAGCATGGCTAAGTCGGTCGCACCGAAGTAGGGTGTATAATCACCTGATCTAGAGTTTCATTTACTTCTAAAAATCTATTGTTGATGTTGTCCCATTCGGGAAACGGTTGCTGATCCCAACTGTTGGTGATATACATTCGATACACTCAAGCGAAATGAGTGGTCGGTCATGTGTGGCCGGGTTGCAAGATGTTCTTGTTGAACCCAGTGTATTCCTCTCTAGAGGTACACTAGCGAAAGGTGGTTCCATACCTTGTCATAGTTGGAAATCCATTACCCAATACGTGCTTGCGGTTTTGATTGTATACTATATATGTAGGATGTGAGATGAAAGCGTTTCTGCTAGATGATTTTTATATTGTGTTGATAGACATTATTATAATATCAAAAGGTTTTTGATATAAAGATAATTTGGATTCTCATAAGGGAAAAACCCGTTCTGTTATGCGGCGTGGTCTTATGAGATATCGTTTACTTGTTCGAACTGTTTTAAAACTGTTTTACTCACACCAGTCCCATGACTGACCCGGAGTTTACTTTGTTGTTTTCCGTAAACTCTTGGGTGCCTAAATTTGTATGGGCAGTCAAGTAGTCGGGATTTACAGATACATTGAAGAGCTGGAGCAGGAGGCTTCAGGATCATATAGCTATTATTATTTCCGCTGTGTTGTAAGTGCTGTACTTTGATAATGATATGTATATGCAAGTACAGATTTATATTTCAAAGTTATGTTATGAAATATATGTTATTCGTTCCGCTGTGAGATTCGTGTTACTCTGAGGTTGTGTTCTTCTTCTTCTTCTATTCTAAGTTTCTATCTTATCTTTCCTCACCCTCTAATTTCTTTCACTAATTACCAGGATTTTTCGATGTTTTGGTTATCGACATCGAGTTTATGTCGATAACCAAAGTCGCGAAAATCCGGGTCATTACAGGGATCCTCGCCTTTATCAGTGGGCCTGCTGTGGAGGCTGCTTGTTTAGCTAGTAGTCATTCCTCGTCATCGAGAGTACAAGAGGATGATACTTGTTGTGGAGCTTATTTGGAATACCGATCTGGAGTGTCCTGTCTTTCTTAGAGATGTTCTGCTATTGTTGTTGTTTTTTATTTTATTTTTATGGAGAGTCTACTATATTGTGTAGGAGTTGATATACTTCACTATCGGGTGGTGGCCTTGCCGGAACTCGATTTTGAAGTATGATGGGCGGTGGTTATCAGGAGCTCATCAATCTACCTTTTCATACATACATATAGTCATACTCCGAGAAGATTATATATCTTAGTTACCTACAAGGCATGTTGACAGTTTTTGTGGACCATTTATTCCTTTATACACACACACACACACTTTTTCATGAAAAATAAAGAAAAGAAGTATCTTGTATTTAAGTTGTTGAGCATAGACATGATCATTCCCACATTGACTGATGATAATGAAGATAATCTCGATAAAAGGCAATCATTTTATCGGGATTAGCTCAAAAACAGCACTTCAAGTTAATCAGTTATTAAAATCATGATGAATGACTAAATCATAAGCATTATGTGATCATTTTTTTGTATTTCTCCATATTCTATTGTTATCACGAATGTTTTTTCATGTAGCAAGCTCAAATATCAGAACAATCCTTTTATTTGAGTTTTTTAAATATGGCATAAAATACTTGTGCTGTATAACTAGCCTAAAACAAGCACAGAAAGTGTTAATTTTTGTAAAAACTTTACTTGAAATATGTGTTGTACTAGTTGAGAGGTTGTAGCAAAGCTCTCTAGCTATGTTCTCAATTCCTTAGAGTCTCCTCTTTTGCCAAATATGACTATTTTACCAGAAATATGTATTGTACTAGTTAAGAAGTTGTGAAAATTGTTAGTTTCTTATTTCTCTTTTTTTTTCTTCAAATTTGTAGTTTTTATTTTCTTTTTTTCTTTTGTTTTCCAGTTTCTCTTTCAAAAAATGTTCTTTTTCCCCATTTTATGCTAGCATAATACTTTTAAAAACTAAAGGTGCGTTTGGTTAAAAATGAGTTTTGGGTTTTGAGTTTTCAAAATTAATTACAAAACATTAAAGGTGTGAAAGGATGATTGGTAGAATTAAAGGAAGGTGGAGGGGACCATGGAGGTGATGTAGCAATCATGGAAAGAAGAATTTCTCTTCGTGTTTCTCTAATTTCTCAAAACATGAAAATAGATAAAAGTTGTTTTTTATTTTGTATGTTAACTTTGTTTTCTAAAATGGTTGTTATCAAAATATACATGCATCGTGCACGTTTTTGTATGGACGAAAAAACCAAAACTTAAAATGGTAAACCAAACACTACCTAAGTTTTCCATTTTGTTTACCTTAGTTTCATACATAAAAAAGTATTGTTTTTTCTAATTTTACTGTTTTTGTAATGTTTGTTTGTTTTGTTATTGTATTCCTTATATGGACAGTGATTCATAGGTTTTTTCCAAAAAGGGGCCTTTTTATTTTCCTTTTTTGTAAGTGAGTTGCTGTTACTTATCAGATTTGTTGACAAGTTAATTTTTGAGTAGGAAATAAAATTATATAATTGTTCTACTCCTTGTGAGAGAAAAAGAGATCCAAAGCTTACATTTTATACTCATGAGTATTCATGTCAAGACATCACTTAATTTTGCATTTAGTCAAACTGTTATATTTAGATGGCGTTGCTCTAATATTGCATGGACATGCATGTTATACCTGGAGAAATTAAGCTCTCAATTATAAAACTAAATAAATGAAAATAACTAAATATATTTATCTAAAATGAAGTTTCACGATTATTAAGGTTGCAAATGGAAAGCTCGTGGATCTCACTGAACTGCCTGATCAACAATATGAACCTACGCATAAATGCAGTATGTTGTTCGTTTGTTGTATGAGTTACTTCTTAGAAGAAATAATTCATATGCATGTCACCAACGGGTCAACTCGCATAAAAAATTCTTGCAGAAAGGACAATGTATGTTTTTTATTCAAGAAAGGGCATCAAAATAATGAATAACCTAATCTCTTGATTGTTCAGGAATCATATTCACAGTTAAATTTATCAAGCTATACCAACTTATTAATCTTATATAACAATATGCAAACTTGTGAGTTGTATTCACCCCTCTTCAGCCCCATATTGACCCATCTAAATACGTTTCTAATATAAGATAAAATCAACCTTCCTAGAAAGAATCAAAAAAGTATACGACATACATTTGTTGGAAGAAAGGGGTTTATAACCGATTAGTAACATGTCTAGAAAATAGGAAGCCACTACAGAAAAAAAAAATTGAAGTCTAGCTCTTATTTTCTCGCTATGCGGCCTGGAAAGGACTATGGAAAATATATCTTATTTGATAGACAAAATTGTTGTGATTAATTCGACTTAAAACCACCCAAATCAAATCCCATAACCACAAGCATAATGGTAACAACCTGCCTAGAGCATAAATTTCGATTCAAAAAGGCCAATCGAAACTTGGAGCCATTCTAAAAGGATCATTGGTTCCTATAAGGAAATAGAATAATAGATATAACAGAGCATATGAAAACAAAATCAGAATCTCTAAAGTGGAAGTGATAAAATATAATAACTTAAATAGATGTACCTTTAATTAAAACCATTATAAATGTCGGTTATAAGAAGTCTCATGCGATTATAGGTACATCAACATTAATAATCTCAATATAATAATTCTGCCATAAATATTGCCTAATAGCTATGGATCCTCCACTGTCAGGTTCCATCTCCAAGGTATCTGTAACAACCCGGAAAATCTGAACCAGTTTAAAAAAATTTAATTGGCTATTTTAGTGAATTTTAAATATTTAAAATAAATATTTTAGATAACAAAGAGCTGTAACGACACGGATTTCGCCCGAGCCTAATCGATCGCTAGATCGACCAAGACTGTTCGATTCCCGCATACGCTAACTCTGGGTATACAACACATCGAAACAAATAACTGAAGACTTCTATAACCATCATAATAATGTTACATCAGAGTACAGAATATCAGAGTATATCGAAATATAATACACAGCGGAAGATAAATTTACATAAATGTAATACTGTGCACAGCGGAAATATAAACTACACAGCGGAAGACTATCAATATTCTGGACACAGCTTTTCGCTTCGATCCAGAATCCCGCTAAACATATCTGCAAAATAAAACTACTCGACTGGCCGTGTGGAAAATAGGGGCACCCGAGTTTGCAAGGGAAAAGCAAACTACAGGTCAGTCATGGGACTGGTGTGAGAACTAAAACAGTTATAACCTTATATAAATCATATGGCATATCACGGGACTACGCCGCTAACGCGGAACGGGTTTACCCCCATGAATGCTAGTGTATAAACAACAATCAATATAGATATATGGATCTACTATGCATCAATCAACATGCAATATCCCAATCTACCCACTTAGATTAATCACTACACTTAGATTTTCCAAATCCAATTCAATTTACAGAAATTATTCCTTTGGATTTTATTCCCGATTTCTTATTTCAAATCATTTGAAATACATATCTAACTTTCTATATCAAAGTAGATTTCACTTCGGGATCTCAAATCAAATCGTTTGGAAATATGAATTCCAAAACATGATAATGCATACAAACAAGTATGCAACCAAATATCGTGCTCCCCATCGACAAGGCAAAGGGTACGCACCTCGCAACTCGATATATAAATGTGCACCTACCCCACATAGGAGCAGGCTACACTGACGATGCACCTACCCCACACAGGAGCAGGCTACACCGACCTCTCACCCATACTTTTAGTCTCAGGGTCACCCGAATCTTTAGCCACATACTAAATCATTTCATATCCCGAAGTAGGGAAAATCATTTCACAACATAATAATCACAAGTACTTTCAAAATATAGTACTTCACATCAGTAATTCACACATATGATCGGACACTATTAATCACATAACCTTTGAGCTCGTATGTCTCAAAGAAGGGTGTTAAGCAAGAGAATAAATTCTCCGCCACCAAACAGATACATCATCAATAGCAACTAATCGAATATGCGATGAAACACAATATAACATATAATACATTTCTAAATCATTTTAGAAATCATCGGGTTTTGGCCTCGAAATCCTTTCTGTTTTATAAACCATTTCTATAAAACATTCCCTGTCCAAAATCGGGAATATATTTCTTTTCACTTAAGAAAAATATCATTTCAAAATCATTCATTAAATTTTGAAATAAACAACATCGCTAAACACCTTATCGTCAAATCGTGAAGTGTTTCACAAGGTGTTAGCACACAAATATCTTTACCCAACCCAATGCTAAATGTAAAAGCATATTCTGCTCATAAACTGGTCGAGCACAATCCAAACAATCAATCAATCAAATTTGACATCAAATATAAGGTTTTGAATAGAGATAGTATCGACTTATATTCAATATCAAATCCTGAAACCAACAGATATCACATCGGGAATAACGATATCGATATCTTCCAAATTCCCATCACAATATCTGTATAATCACGGAATCCAATATCGAAAATATCCAAAGATAATTTCGATTCAAATCCAATCCAATTTATTTATTTATAACTATTGGATTATTTTTCTAGTTAATAACTAGTTCTTTTCGATAAAAATATATTTTTATCTTTTCAAATATGGAGTTTTTCATCCCAACTCTTCACAAATCATTTCTTATGATTTTACACAAATTATCGATATTTTTAATAATTTTATCAAGGCCCGTACAGTCGATTTCCATCAACGGTCATCGAACTGCACTTACATCGACCTTTTCCAAATTTGATTTGGACATAATTCCAAATCCAACCGTTAGATTTCAAATTTCTCATATTCTTTGGAAAGCTCTTTTCGATACGAACCCAACGGTTCTGGTTTCAGGAGAATCCGACGGTCGGATCTCCCGTAATGCCCATTCGAAGTCAATGGTCGAAATTCGCGAACTGCCGCAACGCTGCGCGTTCTATTCAGGCCATTATATTATATATATAATATATATAATATATATTTCGTCGATTTCCTTTTAAAACGTATTTTATAAATCGTTTTAAATTCGTTTTCAAAACGATTTCAACTTCATATTCAATTTCTAATCAAAATTTAATATTCCATATACACGACAATTTTATACAATGTATATATATGTTAAAAATTATATTTTTAACAATCAAATCATTTTCACAATTCATATATATATGTATATATATATTTCATTTTCATTTCATATACATATCTTTTTCATTTGTTAACGAAATCCAGTGAAACAAGAGATAGTGGACTCGTGTGGACGTCTTCTACATTCTAGAGGAGACCGCATATTTTTCTGAGCCTTCTACTATTTTTGGTGGAGTGGAACCCAATGTGAGATTTCTAATTTATAAACGATATGGAAAACAACGACGTATAAATTATATAGTCGATGTATGAGTTATATAAGCGTTGTACAGCTCATGTATAAGCGTTGTATAAGTTGTATGTTCGATGTATAAGTTATATATGCATTGTAAAAATTATATATATGATGAAATGACATTGAAATGAATTGAAGTAAATTGAAATATATTTATATACGAATATATATATATACTCCCCTCGTCCACAGACCATGGATGATATTTATTGGTTGTGATATTGTTTGGGATTATTTGGTTGATGGGAAATTGGTTGATTAAATTGTTTGTGGTTGAGAATGATTGATTGTGGTTGAAAAATACCCATTTGTGGTTGAAACAAATTAGAATAGGATTGTGGAAATGAAAATAAAACATGTCGCCTGCGTGCGAACTAGATGCATGAATCCCCATTGTCAAAAACCGCAAGGTTTTAAGGTAGAGCGAGGAGCCGTACTTCGATACGGTCCCGGTTTTAACTACTCTGCCGTTGTGCAGCCGAAATTTCCTGAAATCTTTCTGTGTTTGATTTATTTTCATTGGTTGAGACGATATTCATTTGTTGAATAGAAATCCATGTATTGAAAAATAATCGTGTTTTGAAATAAATTGTTTTACAATAAAAATCACATTTTTATTATATATACAAACTATAGAGAACATTCATGTGTTGAATAGAAATTCATTCGTTGAATAGAAATTCATGGGTTGAATGGTACTCGTATTTTAAATAAATTGTTTTACAATAAAAATCACATTTTTATTATATATACAAACTATAGAGAACATTCATGTGTTGAATAGAAATTCATTCGTTGAATAGAAATTCATGTGTTGAATGGTACTCGTATGTTAAATAAATTGTTTTACAATAAAAATCACATTTTTATTATATATACAAACTATAGAGAACATTCATTTGTTGAATAGAAATTCATTCGTTGAATAGAAATTCATGTGTTGAATGGTACTCGTAATTTTAAATAAATTGTTTTATAATAAAAATCATATTTTTATTATCGATATGAACTATATAAAACAGTTGTGTTTTTGAAATAAATCGTTTTACAATAAAAATTACATTTTTATGATATGCATGAATTATTAAAAATAGTGAAGTGTTGAAATAAATGTCTGTTAGATAAAAATATCATTTTTATCAAATGTATAAAATGAATATGGTTTTGAAATCGAAGAATCGATTATATATATATATATATGAATATAATTAAAATAAATCGAATAGCGATGCTGCAGTTCGTATTTTGAAACCGTGATTTCAGACGATTATTGCGGAAGATCCGACCATCGGATTTTCCTGAAACTGCAACGGTTGGGTTCACCTTGGAAATATCTTTCCAATGACACCAACTTTGTAAAGATCCAACGGTTCGTTTGTCTGGAATGTTTAATTCAAATCTGAAGAAAAACAGCATCAGAATCGATTATATATATATATATATATATGTAATTAAATTAAATCGAATAACGATGCTGTAGTTCGTATTTTGAAATCCTAACTTCAAACGATTAGTGCGGGAGATCCAACCGTCGGATTTCCCCAAAACTGAAACCGTTGGATTCGTTTTCAAAAGATCTTTCTAATGATATAAAATTTGTGAAGATCCAACGGTTAGATTTGCAGATATGTGTAAATCAAATCTAGAGAAAAACAGCGCCCCGGCCGCGTTATGGCCTGAAGCGTTGTTTTGAATATATTGGCTATTTTTAAATGAATAAAAATAGTGATAAATCGTGATAAAATATTATAAACGATATGGAATGGAAATAAACTGAATTTGATTGGTTTATGTAATATTTGATGGTTGAATGTGTTTTGCGTGAAAATTACACTAAAGAATAGAATTAGTGATATCGAATAATTTAACCATTGAAATGAATTGATTTGAAATTCTAAATATACGTCAATTATTTGAAAAGGCCGAGTTAATTCTCATTTCAAATAATTGATCGACGTTCGAAAGTCAAAGATATGAAGACGATGCAAGACCGATGATCTTCACGTCGAATGGAGGGGTGCTACTGATGCTCATGATAGGAGTAGCTACCTAGAAGGGGTTGAAGTAGTAGCCGTCCGGACATACAGGTTGATTGTACAGATATGCGAGGAATAAAGATCCTCCGGTTTCGTTCAAACCCAGAACGAACGTGTAAATGGACTGTGTGTCTGACATTGGATTTTGTTCTGTGCTAATTGATCTCTATTAAATATATATCTGTTTGGCGGTGGAGAATTTATTCTTTTGCTTCACGCCCTTCTCTGAGACGTACGAGCTCAGAGGTTATATATCGATAGGAATCAGTCGCATGGAGTGAAATGCCTGTGTGGCATGCCTAAGTGGCAATATGATCAAGGCTTCTATTGAAAAGTAGAGTTTTGTGGTTGATGATCAAAGCACAGCCTGTGTGGCATAGCTTTGTGTAGCGTAGATTCGCGAGCCTCACACCCCGGTTGTGAACCAGAAATGGGAGAAGGATCCAGGGAGGACATGCGTCTCTTTCTAGCCAGAAGTGGCGTCAGTGGTTTTATACGCCCTGACGAGTTTGACTTATGTGGCTGTTGCTGTTGCGGGGCGCCTCGGATATATCGGTCGTTCTCGAACCGATAGAGTCATTCGTTGGCTCATTTACGCCCCATAGGGCGGGGAGACGTAGTGTTCAGGATTTTGTCTAATCCACATCGGTGGACCGACCCTGTGGCTCCAAGGGTCGATGTGTTCTGATCCTGAGACATCGGCTAGATTGTCTCGAATTCGGTAAGGACTATCCTTTGCCTTGGTTCATGGCGGAAATCCAATTTCCAAATACGACATCGTGCGGTTTTTATTGTATAGCTATATATGGCGACATAGTGGTATGGGGCATTAATGCCGCCTATGATTGATATTTATGATTGTATCTAAAATTAGAAACTAACTGGAAACGAGCTAGGACGGATGGTTTCCTGGGTATTGGTCTGATGTTGGTTTCGGCCTTCGGGGTTAATACTTAGGGAATCGTTCTCTTACTAGTTTACGGTTGGAGTCTGATTAAGAATTAAATGATAATATTTACATTTCAAATGATTTTTTTCCTCGTATCAAGCATATTTAGCCATTATAAGGTAAAACTCTATCCTTCGGTTTGTGTTGCATTGTGTGATGGGAACTGAGTCTTATAATGGCTTCATTTTTATAAAAAGCATTGCGATGTTTAAAAGATTTATTTGTTTTAAAGCACTGGCAATCCAATGGAGTAAACCCGTACCGCGAAAGTGGTGTGGTCCTGTGATTAGCCATATTTGAAAATGTGTTAAGTAGATTTCTCATACCAGTCCCATGACTGACTCATAGTTTGTTTCACTTGCAAACTCGGGTGCCCCTATTTCAACATGGGCAGCCTTGTATTCAGGTTTTAGCAGGCTCTTTCCGGATAGCTGGAGCTGAAGATGGATTCTATCATTTATCTCTTTTTATGCTGTTCAGCTCCTGTTGTACATATTATGTTCTCTTTTCCGCAGTAGACATTTATGTATAGCTGAACTATATTTTGTACTAAGTATGATCCTATATACTGTGTAACTCTGATGATTATATTTTTCCAGTGTATTCTATTGTACATTATCTGATGTATTCCATTATTTTTGTTCTGTTGTTATCTGTTTATGTGTTATATTCCAAAGATTACCCTTGCCACCGTCTTATCGGGAATGGGGTCGTCACAGTATCACAGATCCAAGCGTTCCCACATACTATCCTATTTATATGTTAAGAGGAGCAAAGTCGGAGCAAAAGTTCTAGTGAATGAAAGTCACATAAGTTTTTAGGAATAACTATCCCCTATATTTTACATTATTAATTTTTCCTCATATGTCTACGCAAACAAGCATACACACAAATAAGCATATGAGGTGGATGTCCTAAAAGTCACTTAATACCCCCAAAGCTAATTTAACGGCGGGCATCCTTATAGTCATTTAATACCATATCCTAGTTTATTTAGGGAGGACACCACTCAGGTCACATAATACCCAATAGCGGACCTCAAACCACTTTAAACCTCTTTCTAATGTTAACGTTATAAATAATAATTGTTCTTGTAGGTTCAGAAATAGAAACGGTGACATAACCAGAATTGGGTTAGGAGCACGGCTTCTTTTAAGAAGAACCTTCCTGGCAAACCCTCTTGTTACTACCTAGCTGTCCCTACGGGTTAACTCCTAGTCACTTAATACTTCCGTTAGACGGTGGTTCCTTAGGCCATGTATACATAGTTTGTCCCTAGGTCAGTCTTCACAAGCGCCTAGATAAGAAGCGTACATTACTTGGATAACTATGCTACACATGTTATCTTCTACTAGGACCATCTAATACCTTATAGAAGAAAGACAGACCCAACAACCATTTAATTCTTGAAGGGCGGGTTCAATGACTTGGGTCCTGAACCAAGGAGTGAACCTAGTCCTAACCACTTAATACTCAACAAGAGATAGGTCAGCCACTTAATACATTTTTCCCAATGCATGTTTGCTCTATGCACAACATACAAACACACATATATATGCACACTAGACATCTCACATTAGACCTACCTCTTGTTGATGCTAGATTTGTCGGGCATTCCCAAGCAGGCTTTTACTACAAGTTGGCTCTAACGTCACATAACATACTAATTATAATGGCCCATGGCACCTAAACCTCTCATATTAACAAGATTTACTTGTAGACGCTGGATATGTTAGTCGTTCTAGGCATATTTCTACAAGTAACAGTCAATCTAGTGTCTATATGTCATTAATATTTAATTAAGCCATTAACTCACACACATACAAATTCCTATAGATACATTCAATTTCTGTTCCTAATTTAATTGTATTTATTGCGCACATAATATGTGTTAATATTACGTTACTTACTTTATATATATATAAGATGTAAATTAAGAAAACAAAATTAACGTTCTTACCAAGTTTTTGAAATGTCAATTTCTATTCAATTTTATAGGCGTACAAGTCATTTCTCACATTTTCCTCAACCATAGCAAAGATGTACATATAAACATATGACAATAAAACGGGAAAAACAATCATAATAGCATATAAACTTGTAACCAAAGTTTTGACTTAGCTATTGCTACAATAAAAGATATATATAACATCATATATCAAATATACATATATGTTTATAATTCCCATTTTGAATATATTCCTTTCTTATGCTTGTTTATATGCAAAATCTTAATATTTAGATATATTGTGAGTAATATGTTCAAATATTCTATTTAGTAAAATAGAAATTTAAACCCATTGGATTTACAAATTTATCCAAATCTTAACCTTTTGCATAAAATTGAACATATGAATTTACATAAAAATAGAAAAAAGGAGTCTAAACTATATAGAAAATCAGACAACAAGAATCACGTTTTTCTTTTTTTATCACAACAACCCAAACTCATAAATACAACTAGATTGATCATTCTTCATAACAATTAAAATATAGGAATTTGGAGAATGTTTAAAATTATATTTTCATTTAGATCCAAACTCCCTTAAGCATATAGACCCTGATCCATAGTACAAAATAGAGAAAATAGCAAACTAATGTCACTTCCACTTACAGTGCTAAGAATGATAAAATAGTGGAAATCTGAATGGTGCTTGCTTTTGGATCCAATCCTTCATATAAAAATTCTCTTATTTTAATTAATCTATATATAAGAATCAAAAGAGTAGAGTCTTATATATAAATCTTTGAATTTAAGAATATAAATTAAAATATAATCCTAAATCAAAATAGAGAAGAAAAGAAATATATATTAAGGGTTTAGAAGAAAACCTAAACTTTTCTCTGTATTCTAATGGTAGAATGGAGAAGTGAAGAAGAAAATAGATTTGGGTTTGGGAGAGGCTAGATGGGTGGTGTATATAGTAATAAGTGTGTATACAAACCGTTGGATCAATTAGATTTAATTTAAATGGTTCGTTATTTGCAGTTTATATATAAGTCCCTATAAAAACAAGTCATCTCCACCAAAATCCCTTAAAGGCGGTCGACCATTAGGTCGACCCTTCTTTTATATGGGTAGTCGACCCCCTTCTAGGGTCGAGCCAAAGAATTTGTTTCTTTGAATATGTTTTATAATAATTATAATATTAAATTAGATTTATTACCTCAAGTTGATTATTCTTGCCCCCTTCTATATGTATATACATATACACAATTCAAATTATCATGGAATATTCTTTTCATGCCAATTAATATATAATTATATTCTACATATTTATTAATCTTTTGACATGCTTTTTGGTCAAAGTTGTCACACGTTAAGATTTTGGTTAGCGACACGCTCAAGCATCGAGAACATCGTCAGCAAACACAAAGCGATTTGGTCGAAGTCGCTGCATGCTCGAAAAAGGATTAAAAATGGCGTCGATTCATTAAGTCTTCATCGATGGACTCGAAATCACCGACGTAGTAAAAATACATGATCGACTCGGTCCGTTCAGCTCAAAATGTTTGAGCGCGTCGGTCCAATCACGTGGGAAAACTCATCTTGGAAAAATATATGGATTTCGGCAAATCCAAGTTTTATACACTTAAAAACAGTTGATCGGCATGACACGGTCATGAAAAATGGCTTGCGCAACTCATGGTGCGATCAAACTTGGTGAAATCGGCATTTGCCAAAAAAATAGTGCCATGCACTAAAAAACAGTTGATCGACATGGCACGATCATGAAAAATAGCTTGCTCGCCTAACGACACGATAAAACTTGGTAAAATCGGCATGTGAAAAATAAGTGTCATGCACTCATAAACAGCTGATCGGCATGACACAATCATGAAAAATGGTTTGCGCGACTCACGACTTCAAAATATGGCAATTTGGAAGGATTTTACCAAAAAATGGATTTTCACATGTCGATCAATTCAAAACAACTGATCGACATGGTAGGACCAGACTAAAACATTGGATCTAGCAAATTGGCAAAGTTGGTTTGGCGTGTCCAAAATTGAGTGATTAATACAGGCAGATCACGAAAAAAGGCGTGCGCGCATCGGCTATATCACCTTGAAAAATTGGCTCAAAATTTGGGTTTGGAAAATCACTCTAGAAATTTCGAATCCCTCGAGGGATTCGAAATCACCATGTCAAACCTAGCCCGGGCAAGCTTTTCCCCATCGCACGCAAGGGAATCAAAATCTACAGGATTAGGGGATTCGAAATTTGGCAAAGGATGAGCAACACGCAGGGATTTCAAATTTCACTATGATCATACCAGGGATTTTGGATACGAAAATTGGTTAATCCAAGGGATTCGAATTACCCAGCCAAAATGGCAGATGGGTTTATACGTGCGGATCAGGCCATTTTCCTTGATCAACACGTGTTTTCAATGGATTTTTGGAATTCAAAAATTGCAAAGTGGTAAATTTGTCATGAAAGTAGCAGATCACATTTTTTTGGCTTCTACTATGTTGATCGCCTATTTTGGCCTGATCGACACGCGTTTTCACCCAGATTTCAGGGATTCGAATTTTCAAAGTGGCAAATGTGCCAAAAAGTGGTAGATCGCGTCTTTTTGGATTTTTGCCATGTTAATCACCCGTTTTTTGCTTGATCAACAAGGGTTTTCACCAGATTTTTTGGTCTTCACGATTTTTTAAACATAACTTTGATTTTTTGACTCTGATTTTGGGATGCGAATTTCTTATCCCTCGGGGATATGAAATTCAGCTTGACACATCCAAAACTCACCTATAAATACCGCCAAGCTTGTCATTCAAAGGGTTTGGTTCTCATGTGGTATTCTGGACTTCTTGGAGCTCTCTAGCATCATTAATGGCAGCCACCTTCTTCTCCATGACTATTGGACATAACTTGGACCTCTAAAACGTTGCATACATGTTTTACTAGTATAACGATTGTAACCAACTTGGCCATATTTTAACACTTTTGGACATTAGAGCTATTTCTTGGACATCAAAGCTAGTTTTTGGACATTTTGACCAAGTCAACACTTTTTCACTCAACGAAGAAAAAGGGCATTTTGGTCAAAGTTTAGAATTAAAAAATATTTTGTTGTTCTATTGTAACACTTTGAATGCAAATATTGTCTGAACTTGTACAACGATTGTAACCAGCTATTATATGCTGAATGATTACTACGAAGTGGATGTAGGTGTTAGTGCCACTATAAAAAGTTGTGCTCTCCTTGTATTTCGTTATTTTGTATTTGGATTACTGTGTTTCTACTGAACATACACTCGGGGGTTGGCGTGCGCGAATAAAGCGAGAATTCCCCACATCAACTCTTTGGCGCACCAGGAAGGGGTCGCACAGCTTTAGCTGTAGTCTCGGTTCTTGACTTTAGTTTTCATATTCAATTCTTGACCTCATTTTTCGACTTTGGTCTTCAAATTTTGGAATTCAACTTACCTTTCTCGGAAAAGAATCTCTTTTGCTTCCCGCTTTGTTGATAATTCGCTCGGATGGAGCAGGTGGGGAGGAAGAGTCAGAACTCTCCTCGATCAGACACCTATCTAACTTTGTTACTCGAGACGACATCGACGGAGTCAGCAAAGATTAAACTAAAGATCTTACTGCTCGCTTGGACCAACATGAAGAACATTTCTATCGCTAAGAGACCACCATAACCACTCTTCTCACCCGACTCGAAGGATTATGAGGCAGTCGGGCCAAGAAAATCTTGTCGTAACAAGTGCTAGTCGAGACATTAACTATTGAGAGTTTGATTTGAGTTGTTTACGGATCACAAATCATTGAAGTATATTTTCTTCCAGAAGGATTTGAATCTTCGGCATCAATGGTGGTTAGAGTTTCTGGCATCGTATGATTTTGGTATAGCCTATGCTCGTGGTAAAGGTAACACAGTGGCAGATGCGTTGAGTCAAAGACACACAAGTTTGGGGGCGATGTTTTTGGAATGGAAGCACCTCGAGTATTTGGTAGGATTTGATTTCAGGCCTATGTGCGAGTTAGAGCCTAAGATGTTGGCAAGCTTGTCGATAAGATCTACCCTTATCAAAAGGGTTGCCGAGAGCTAGAACCATGATGTAAAGCTTGTCGAGATTATCCAGAAGTTGGAACCAGGGGATAAGGAATTCAAAATTGATCAAAAGGGGTTGCTCCAAACGAAAGGACGACTGGTTGTTCCTGATATTGATGGGTTGGGAGAAGAGTTCATGAGGGAATGTTATCACTCAAAGTTGACAATTCATCCTGGTGGTAACAAGATGTATCATGACATGAAGCGAGCTCACTACTGGAAAGGAATGAAAATGGACGTTGGAAAGTTTATTTCCAAATGCATGAACTATTAGTTAGGGAAAGCTGAACAAAAGAAGTCGAGTGGATTTCTTCAGCCATTGGAGGTTCCTACGTCGAAGTGGGAAACGATATCAATGGATTTTATTGGATTACCTAGAGCCAGGGTAGGAAATGAAGGGATTTGGGTCACCGTGGATCGTTTGACCAAGAGTGCAAAGTTTATTCCTGTCAGATGGACTAGGACAGCATCGAAGCGGGCTAAGCTTTATATAAAATGGATAGTTCGATTCCATGGTATCCCGAAGTGCATAATGAGTGATCGAGATCCATTGTTTACGAGTGGATTTTGGAATAGTTTAAAAGAGACTTTGGGAACTAAGTTATGATTGAGTATGGCTTATCATTCCCAGACTGATAGTCAAGCCGGGAGGATTAACCGAGTTCTGGAAAATCTCCTAAGAGCTTGTGTAATGGACTTCGGAGGATCATGGGAAGACCATCTTCATCTAGTTGATTTTGCGTATAACAACAGCTACCAGTCGAGCATTGGGATAGCATCATACGAGGCATTGTATGGTAGACCGTGAAATTTTCCGGCATGTTGGTTAGAGACTGAGACAAGTTGGTACTTGGGCCAGAGATGATCAAAGAGACCTCGGATTGTATCGAGATCGTTCGGCAGTGAATGAAGGAAGCCCAAGATCGTCAGAAGAGTTATGCTGATAAACATCGAAAGAATTTGGAGTTCAGCATTTGTGACATGGATTTCATGAAGATTTCATCGTTGAAGAATGTTATTCGGTTCAAAAGTAAAGGAAAGTTAGCTTCAAGGTTCGCTGGACTGTTTTTGATAGTCAAGCGGACTGAAAAGCTTGCATACAGATTAGAATTATCCAAGAAGATGTCGAGTGTGCACAATGTTTTCCATGTGTCATTTTTACGGAAGTGTGTGCATGGTTCAAATGTAGTGGTATCGCCGGAACAGTATGAAGACTTAGAAGTCGAGTCCGTAGTTACGAGACCTCGTAAGCCGCCGCTTTGCGTTGTGGGAAATGACACAAAACAGCTCAGGAGGAAGATAGTTACGCTAGTCAAGGTGCAGTGGGGCGAGGATGATGACGATTGTATGTGGGAAACGGAAGAGTGTATAAAGACATTCATCCAAAACTCTTCTTTGGTATGACCCATTAATGTCGTGTCACCTTACACCATTATAGATTGTACTATTATCATTAGAATTCTACGTGTTGGGTCAAGGCAATGGATTCATGGCTTGGCAGATGCTAGTTTGGATGGTAAAATTGACTGCTCGTGGATGATAGGCATGCAAAATTGTTTCTTATTGCTTGTGTTTGTTTGGGATTTCGCAGGCGATATTCCTAAAGGGGAGAGAATGTAATGACCTGCATTTTATGTATCATAGGTTCGTAAAATATTTTTATTTAATTCCTCGATGGTTGGATTATTCTAATATTTTAATAAGTTGTTTATGGGGATGTGAGACATGTCCGTATTTTTTTTACCAATTTTGTTTGTGACCATTTATCCCCTGTCAGTATTGTACAGGCCGTGACTTTTGACTGGGGTAAAATCAGGTGCTGAGGTCGATTTTATTGAAAAGGGATTGATGTTTCCAATTTTGTAGAGTGGTCACGTTAAAGATTTGGTTCAACGGCTTGTGAGGAATTTCTGGACAGGTTAACTAATCATTAGTGGCTGATTTGGTGTGGCCAATTAGTGGACTCGTTAGATGGCTATAAATAGGGGGTAGAGGCAAGGAGAATGGTTTACTTTCTTCATTTCTCTATTTGGTTGAGGTTTGAGATTCCCTCTACTCCAATCAAATACCTCTCCACTCCATTTGTTTCATGGTTATAGATTAGTAGGTTGAAGATCAACATCGAAGAAAGGTAGATCGCATCAAAGTGATTGATTCGGTGGTCGTTCTTTGCTGTCCGGATTTGTATATCATTGGTTTGAAGCTAATTAGCAGATTTGGTTAGTGATTAGCATCTCTCACACGATTCAATCGAGTATATGAGTTATTTGATCTAATTTTCATCATTTCAAGTTGTTTTCACCTAGATCTAATTAATGTAAGTATAATTTCAATTCGAATCACCATAGGATCCAATCTAGCAACTTTTATAATGGTAAATTCATGCGTTAATTCTATATTTATATAAGGTAGATCCATTTGTTTGGTTCGTTTAATTGTTTAATCATGATTGGTGAATTTTATGTGATTATATGATGATAATTTGTGTATTAATGTTTGTTTGATCATTGTTTCATTGTGATATTGAATATTGGTTTGAGGTTGACGATTCAGATCGAGTTGTTTTGATTTGAACATCAAAAATATGGTTTAGTCATGAACATGGAGAAATAGTGGATCGACCAAGGTTGCACACGGTGGAAAACGTGATTTGTCAAGGTTCTCGGATGGATCGGTTGAGCTGATGGTGGATCGGGATGATTTGGTGATGGAACGGAGAAAATGATGGATCGACATGACATTTTAGTGGATCGGCCATGGCCGGGCATTGGATCGGATCATTTGGGTTCGACAATGTTTCAGAAACGCTATGGAAAAGCATGGATCAGGAAGCTTTCAAAAATAAGTGATTGAGCAAGGTGGCACATGTGGATCGGTTGGGGTTTTCAATGGATCGGGCGTGGCCAAGGGAGGATAGAACATTCAGAATTATCACGGATCAACAGCATTTCTGAAACGCTATGCTTCTGATGGATCGGGGCATGCTTTCTGAAGCATGGATCGGGCAACCAGAATTGATGGATCGGCTGAGTTTTAGAGGTAGATCTGATGGATCGGGTACGCTGATCCATGATGGATTGGATGGGAACGATAGCATTTCAAAACGCTGTGAAAAGAGGTAAAACGATGTGATTAAGATTTATAGCAAAGAATGAAACACTGTAAATTAAATATTGACAAAATGAAGTATGTTTTTGGCTCAACCATAGCTGTGGCTTTGAAGTGAATTCAAGGAGGAGTGTTCGGAGTGTTGTGAAGTGTTCTTGATCGTCATAATGCAACGAATGTGAAGATGACTCAGAGTTGTGGGTTCGTCGATAATGGTTGCTCGAGAAGCCGCTTGAGATTATAGATAGTCGTCAAGTTGGATGACTAGAGATATTGAAAGCTGAGAAATTATCATTGTCGTAGGTTCTCCTCCATCCGATCCAAAACAAATGCTGAGATCCGAGCCGAAGTACACGATCCGATCCGGGGTTCCATATATGAAAAGTTCAAGTTTCCGCTCTTTTGGTTCTGCGCGCATTCATAGAAATGGACGTAACTTCCAAATCGTAAGTCCGTTTTGACCAAATGAAAGCTCTACCTGAAGCTCATTAAGAGGGCTATGAAAGTTATGGTGCAAAGCACCGTAATCAGGATCAAAAGAGGTCATTCGTTAGGACTTTCGGGCTACTCCATGTTTGCGATGCGACTTCAACCAAATCGCTCTTGTCTTCTGACGATGTTCCCAATGCTTGAGCGTATTATTAACAAGAGATTTCACATGTGACGGCTTTTACCAAAAAGTGTGTCAATAGTAGGTGAATGTACTTAAACTAAACAAATCAAGTAAACTATTGACTACAGAAATAATATGACTTATAAATGATTGGAGACTTGTAGATAAGAAAGAGAGGACAGTTGAGGCTGAAGTTCCCATTTTTTCTATGAGGTTTCCATACTTATCAAAGCATACTTCACCGGCACATCTCGTTTAATCATCAGCAATTTCCTCTTCCTCCTCCTCCCCTTTTTCTACCTCTTCTTCATTTGTAGGGTTAAGATTTGGGTCTGGAATATCATCCTCAATTACTATTTGATTTTTCAGATTATGAAGTAAGCACTTTTGAAATTTTTTAAATTCTGCATTGTTTTCCCAGTTCCTTTATCATTCTCAATTGAATCCCCCATTTTGGAAGTATCTTGATAGTATGCTTTGTATCTTTCTCTATTTTAGTTACATTGCTAATATAGAGTTTTGGAGAGGACACATAGTAAAGCATTCGAAGAAAATGATATGGATACAAATCTTGGATGTTTGGATTTTGTATGATCCACTAATATTATTTTATCATGAAATTTAGGACAGAAGTCGACTAGTAAGCGGGAGGATTTTTGAAATTTCGTAGTTATATATTGCTTTTTCAAGTTTTAAATTGGGAAATATATGGATTTTCTAAAACTGCTTGCATATGTTGACATACATGATATGAGTGTATCGACGTATCTAGTACAATTTGATATTTATTTTTAACAATAATACTTACTATTTTTATATCTCAAAGAAAGATCATGTTCCTTACTCTTTTCTAAGTTTAATCAAAGATTTTTAACTTTCTTGTTTTGTTAATATATATGTTATTTGATTTTCTATATTTATTGCAACGACTCGGTTTTTCTGCTAATTTCATAATTATTTAATTATGAGAGTTAGTGATTAAATTCATCTTAATAACATTTATTTAATTGGTTAAGAAAGAATATGAATATTTCGAAAATTCAAATTAGATTTAAATATTAGAGAAAAATAATCATTTTTATAAAATCCTATATATATATATATTCTTATGATTCTTAGCATATGTGTGTATATATATAAAACAAGAAAATAACATTTTTCTTCCTTTGTAATATTCTATTCTGCTCTATATTAGTTTGTCTTATAAGGATTAGTTCAAAAAATTACATTGTGATATTTTATTTTTCTCTATATTCCATGGCTAGAAAACCAAAATTGAAACGTGTCGTTCCTCCAAAAAATTATTATGTTTTATTTACATTAGTTATAGTTAATTTGCTCGCTAAAATATACCAATAAAAGATATTGAAAGAAAGTTTGATTCAATTTCTATGTTGACTTTTGTAGGCATATGTCTTTATTTATTTTAGAGTTTATTGCATACATACATATATATATATATATATATATATATATATATATTAGTTTCTCACTAATTCTTATTTGTTACATTTTTTATCCATTCAACTATTTTATAGTGCCCTTGCTATTTTTATCAATTCTACTATATAAGGAAGTTAATGTGATGTTGGCCTTTTCTTTTCACCATATTGTCTCTCCACTCAAATCCTACGCTCTCATTCATTTAGATGAAATTTCACAATTAGTACACCAAAAATAAAAAATCTCAATTTCCCCCAAAATAATGAATTGTAGTTAATGGCGCATTATCAATTTTTCATTTACAAACATTCGTTGTGTACTTGAACCCTTAAGTTTTTCCAAATACATATGTACTCTCTTTATGTTTATCTTTCACTTTTTATTCCAATTTCATGAAATCCTAACCCCAATTTTCTACCTATTCTATTAGCACAAAAAAAATATATTTAACTATGGAATTAAATTTTCCTTAATCACTCTTACCTCATATCTTTAATTCTCTTTGATCTACATGTGTTATTTCCATTTAAACCTTTCATGTTTATTTTATTTTTTTCTCTAAAAGACAAAAGAACTAATTATTACAAAAATTGATGATGAAATATGTATTGATTTTGTAGTGTGACTGTTTAACATTTATTATTTCATCTAATTGCGTATTATCTATGTTAAGCTACTAAAAGGTTAGTCGAGCGCTCTTATTTATCACATTTTGTTTCCCTTTTGTTGTAGTACAACTATTTTCGGCCATTATTTCAGGCATGATCTTCTCCTCTAAAAAAATTAGTGGATCAAAAGATGAATTGTTGTCTATTTCACGTGGTGTGGAGATCAGAACGCTAAGTTATGTCTTAATTTGTTACCTTAAATTCTTTAATAAAATCTTCAACTACTTTTTATATATTTATTTCTAAAGCTATGATGTATTTCATGTTGTTTAGTTGCTATAGGCATTGAACATTCTATGTGGGTTTCCTTTATGCTTTCTGGTCCAATGTTACTGCCTAAAATCTTTTTTGGTAAATGTTTATCTGATAATTTAATTCTAATTTGATACGTATAAATATGCATTTCCTTACACATATGCTATATTTATTTATATTTTAACGGTAATAAATATTTGTAAAAGTAATCAAGGACACCAATTTGTATTTATTCCATGTTACAAAGACAACTCAAAATTTATAACAAAGACAGATTTAGTTCCATCTTAATGGAATTTGCTTTTTTTAATAACAAATATTTGATTGTTTAGAATATTAAAATTTTAGTTAACTAAAATTCTTCTCATTCATTCTTAGCTCATACCAGTAACTTTCTTTAATATAGAATTGTAATTTTCATTTAATGCCTCATGTTTCTATTTACTTTTTTCTAAAATTATAAAGCATTAAATTACAAAATTTAACGGTTGAAACATGCTTGGGAAACATTATTAGCAGTCTCTTACTATGCGCAAGCTCATTATTTAACCTTATGTATTTTATTTTAGGGGTTGTTATGACACTCCAACTATTGTTAAGAGGTCATTTTTTGAAACCACTCCGCTGTTTATAAAAGTTTTAAGGGGCGTCATTTTTTGTCTTTCAATATTATCCGGTCCCAATAAACAAATATGCAAAACCCTAAATCAATTAAAAAAACAAATTCGGTGCTAACACTTCGAGCAAAATCAACTACGTACGCAATTACTTTTGTTCACCACGAACAGGAAAGAATTAATGGACAGAATGAAGAACGTGAAACGCTCTTCACAACCAGATTCTAAATTAGTGGAGAAGGTGTTGCAAACGTATGCCAAATCAATTTTTGGGTTAATCGTTTGATTGAATTTGGGTTTACATATGTATTCGAAAATGGCTTGTGTGTTTTGGGTGTATTTGGTTCGATTCGCTATCGTCGAGCTTGTGAAAAATGGTTTAATTGACATGAACGGAGTATCATTGTCGAACTAAATTAATGTTTTTGACATGATTGATTATATTTTAAAAAATTTCTCAGTATTGGTTTGTCGAATTATATAAATGAGGGTGAAATGTTAGTTTCGGAGGTGGACGATCGTAGTTCTTGTTTTTGTTCAAAAGAGTATTGTCATACTGTAAATTTTCTTCGGTTTCAGCGATAAAAATGTTACTTTAAAAGGGTATTACAGTAAAATTAATTTTATTTGTTAAGGGTTTGCTCTCTTCATTGGTACTCCACTTGACAGTTAATAACTTTTTAAAAATGACCTCCCCCCTCCTTAACAATAATTGGAGTATCAATAATAATCCCTTTATTTTATATAAAATAATATATTGACTATTAGCATTATTGTTAATAATTTTTTCTTCTCAATTCTCCTTAATTTAGAGGTGTTATGTTCATTTAAGCCTTTATATTCCCTTTTATTTTTATATAAAGACAATAGCATTAAACTACCAAATTCAGTGTATGAAAAATGCAGTGGTTTTGTAGTCCATTGTTACGCTTAAGTTATTATTTTATTTAATAACACATATATATACACACTTATCATTTATCTATTCTATTATACATAAAGTTGACTATTGAATTTTCTATCTCCACTCTTTATGTAACCACCCAGATTTTTCGAACCAATCTAAAAAATTTATTTTTATTTTATTTAATGGATTTTAATAATTTAAAATGGTTTATTTTGAGAATTAATGATTTAAAATTTATTTAAATCGAAGTTAGAACATATAAATTTATATTAATTATAAAATGAACTTGAAATGGAGCGGTAGTTTGAAAATTCGATTTTAAATTTCAAATGAATGTACAGAATTCAATATACATCAAAATTTGATAAAACAAGAAATGTTGGAATATTTTGAACTATAATTTTCTAAGGAATGTAAGAAATTAAGATTTCACTTTATAGATTAAAAGTTATGTCAAGTTTAAAATTCAAAATAGTTGCTATGGAATTTTTATATATTTTAATATATTATATAAAGCCCTTGAAAATAGCCAATTTGCAAACGACCTCCGTTTTCTATGAAACCACTTTTGTTGGATTCAGAATGTCAAATTACTGTTTGGTTTAAAATTTCAAGTCATTTGGACTTAGTATGTGAGCGTGGTGAATTTAAACGCGTTTTCAATTTTAGTTTGAATTTAATAAGCCAGTTAAAAGGCCATTTTTCAAACGGTCTCCAAATTCGACGAAATTAATTTTGTTAGGACCATATCATCAAAATATAGTTAGATTTCAATTATCATAATTTTTGGAGTCGGTATGTGGCCATGGTAAATTAAAATGTACGTTCAAAATCAATATTTACCGTTATACTAATTTATATTTTAATTTTCATAAAAACTAATCAAAACAGTAGAATTGGCTTATGAAATATCCCATTGTGTCCGAAATAGGGGTATTTGATTAAGGACAATAGTCGTTGGGTTTGATTTGGAGTTGGAGCGATGAACAAGTAATTAATAGAATTAAATAATAAAATAAATAGGGTATAAATATAAGTCAAAAGGGTCAAAATCCTAGTTCCTTTTCCAGTGTGGTCAACACCCCTATACAGCCGATATTTTCCAAATCAACGAGCAGAATCCTCCAAACTTTTCTCCCTTAAAACTCAAAAAAACCGAAATCTTATTACTACAAAAACAAAGAGGGCTACATGATCGACATTTTGTACGGTGATGATGAACTCTTGGGTGGTGGATCGACCAAAATGAGTGCTCGAAGTCATGGTGTTTTGAGGGTTTTTCGAGGCCATGCGAGGTGCGAGTGGGCCCGGGTTGCTGGCGGTGGAAGGTGGCGCTCCGGCGTAGGTGATGGTGGTGCTCGATCAACGACCGGCAGCTGTTGGAGGCAGCGACGGCGAACCCTAACGAGTTGAAGTTGGGTTCGTTTTTTTTTTGTTGAGCCTGGAACGATAGAGGAAGGGATAATTTAGGTTAATCCTTAATTAAATTACACTAATGACCAATTTAATTATCAAATGTTTAAACGTCCGTATCTTTTTCAAACGATATCGGAAATTTGCAATTTCAATTGCGTTGGGATCACAGAAACGAGAGCTTCGCAGTGGAACAGATTTGGACAAGAACGGATGCAGCTAGAATTTTTATAAAATTAAACACTCGTTTAATTATGTTAAAACAAATGTTATTTAACGATTTTCTATCCGATCAATGTGAGAACTCTCTCACTCAAATTTTGTACAGTTATTTATTTTTATAGCTGAATATATGTTGACTGTCTGTGGTTGCAATATTTGTTTGGTGGATGATCGATGTGTATAGTTTTAATGTCATTATTTTAAAGCTGTAAATAGATTCACATGGACTATGATGTAAACCCCACATGGGTATTGGAACGATAATTTTACACATCGCCCAATTATTTGTTGATGATTGAAAACCCCACACGGGTTTGGGGATGATAATTAATTCACATCTCCCTTGGATTTAATTGTATATCAACCGATTGATTGACAGACCGTGATAAGGTTTATTTAATTATTCAATGCTTATATATTTGTAAATTGCACTCTGGATGTGAATTGACTGTTTAATAGTTGTTTATCACTATTTTTGAATACATGCGATGTATGGAATCCATATAAATAAAATTATATGGTAATTGATTGAGTTTGATTCCAATTTAGAATAACTAATATTTTAAAATATTATTCAGTGAAGGATCAAAATATGAGTTTGATGTCTGATTTTGGATGCATACGAAAATATTGAAACGAATATGAAGCCAAGTTAAGTAGTTATCCTCCATTTTAACTCAAATGGAATTTTACGTCAATTTTATTCATTCTATAGTGAATATCGGAAAGATTTGATTTCAAAATCTGATATTTTGAAAATATTATCATTTTAATATCATAATAAAATGGAATATTCAATTTTGATTTAAAATTGAAAAGGAAGTTAAAATCATTTCAAAATAAATTTATAAACGATTTATAAAATACGTTTTAAATGGAAATCGACAAAATATATTATGTGTATATATATATAAATGGTTTGAATAGAACGTATCGCGCAGCGACCGTTCACGAATTTCAACCATTGACTTCAAATTGATGTAACGGGAGATCCGACCGTCGGGCTCTCCTAAAATCGGAACAATTGGGTTCGTATCGAAAAGATCTTTCAAATGAATATATGAGATTTAAATTTGAATAGTTAGATTTTAAAATATGTCCATATAAATTTCAGAAAAGGTCGCTATAAATGCAGTTCGGTGACCGATATTGGAAACCGATTGTAAGGGCCTTAATAAAATTATTGAAAATATAGAAAATTATGTAAAATCGTAATTAATGATTTGGAAAGATTATGGAGAAAAATTCCAATTTTTGAAAAGATAAAAGATATTTTTATCTGAGCGAACTAGTTAACAACTAGAATAATAATACAATAAGTTCAAGTTAATAAATTGGATTGAGAATGGTTTTTAAATTAACCCGAGTTTTCCAATGAATAAATTAGAATGAATTTGAATGGAAATTATCTTCGGATATTTCAATATTGGATTCCGTAATTATATGGATATGGTTATAAGAATTTGAAAGATATAAATATCATTAGTCCCAATACGATATTTGTTGGTTTCAGAATTTGATGTTGAATATAAGCTAATAAATTTCTATTCTGAGCCTTATATTTAATATCAAATTGGATTTTGGGTTTGTCATGAATGGTGTCTTCAATAACATTGTTCTTAAACCCAGTTGAGAAAGGAATAAATCTTTTAATTAAGGCTTAGAGAAGTTTACCAATTAATTTATTTAATTAGAATTGAATTGGATTTTGGGATTATCGTGAACAATGTTTTAAACAACATTAGTTCTTTAACCCAATTAATAGTGAAGTTAAGATTTGGAATTTATAAATCTTTATTTTAAGATTTAATGGAAATTTTCCAAAGTAAAGTTTTCCAATTTAATAAAAGAAATTGAATTAAATGGAATTCAATTTATTAATAATCGAGATGAGCTTCTGTAAAGGAAGACCATTACTATTTATGGAATTTAAAAGGCCTTGTCGTTATTCCGTTTATAGTATTAGTACGATAAAGAAATTTATATCGATTATATACTGCTATGAATTCCGTGAAAGTTCCATTTTAACGGAAGAGGATTTTGGATTAATTGTGAATAATGTTTAAAATGACATTTGTTCTTTAACCCAAGTAAAGACAGGATTTATTTCCTAAAATTTGAATAATCATAAAGTAATGATTTTTGAGATTAAAACTGAACTAGAGTTTTAATGAATCTTTAAGTAGATTAAAAATGAGAATGGAATAATTAAATTTATCGAATTCATAAAATGATCGAGAATGGAGTATCACTAGTTTTACTCCAGGCGATAGTTAAATCTTTAATTAGATTTGAACGTGAAATGGTAATCAAATTTACCGACAACCCAGTGGGTGTTAGATATGGAGTACTACCAGTTTTGCTCCGTGGGATGAATAGGTTGGGATTGCAATTAATAAAATAAATAAATATTTTGGTAAGGCTCGATAATCCCGAATAGTTCCTAAACCTTAATTTGGTTTAAGTTGTAGATAAATAAAATAAAATCTTACGAAAATAATATCCAAAGGAAGATTTAAGAATAAGTTTAAAAGAACTTATCTTTGATAAAATTAATGAGAACCTTTCCCCTAAGATGTGAATATTTGAATAAAAGAATGTTATGAATTGGAATGAGGCGTACGATTTGTTTTTATAGCACTTGATTGTTGATTATAAAATACGCGATTTATTTGGAAAGACCGGGTTTATCCCATTCTGAATAATTGATACGGCGACTAAAAGTCGACGATGAAGATGGTGGTCGAAGACCGGAGATCATCACATTGTTAGGATAATTACTGATGTCTTGATTGGGATGTACACCCAAGACAAGGTAATAAGTGGTGATCGTCCAGATGTACTTGGAGATCGACCGGATATGCGAGGACCTCTCTCCTGTATTGTACATATGGGATGAGGAATAAGGTGCCTCTGGTTTCGTTCAGACCGAGAATGGACTTGCAAATGGATGGTATGTATGACATTGTATTCCTTTATACTACATTCGTTGATCTCTGTTAAATATATATTTGTTTGGTGGCAGAGAATTTATTCTATTGCTTAACACCCTTCTATGAGACATACGAGCTTAGATGTTATATATTGGTAGAAATCAATGGTACGGTATGGATTGACAATGTGGCTTGCAAAGATGCAAATGATCAAGGCTTTTGTTGAAAAGCAGGGCCTTGTGGATGATGATCAAAGGACGGCTTTAATTAGCATAGCTTTGTTATAGCATTAATTCGCGAAGCCTCACACCTCGGTATGAGTCAAAACCTGGATGAGAGACCGTAGGGAGAATTTACGTTTCTTTCTAGCTAGGTGTGGTGTCATGGTCTGGAGCCCAGACATTTTTACTTATGTGGATGATGGATGCTAGGCGCCTTGGATATGATTGGTCGACATACTGACCATTTTCGAGGTCCGATAGGACTGGGAAACGTATTGTTCAAGAATAACTAATCCACTAAAGTAAGTGTGGACTGACCCTATCATTCCCAGGGCTCGCCAGCGTCCGAGTCCTGAGGCATTTGCTAGAGTGTCTCGAAACAGGTGAGGAAGATCCCTTGCCTCGACTCATAGATGGAAATCCAACTTCCAATATGCGACTTTTCAGTTTTAGTTGTAAACCTATATGGAGACATAGTAGGACGGGGTACTATGTCATCTACGACTGATACATTTATATTTGAAGTTGATTTCTTCAATTATATTAATAATAAAAGATACTTTTTGCGTACCAAGCATATTTGGCCATTATAAGGTAAAACTCTATAATTTGGTTTGTGTTTGCACTGTGTGATAAGGTCTGAGACTTATAATGGCTTCATTTTTCCTTTTAGCATGGTGTTGTTTGTTTTATGGTATTCTCGAGAGAAAACCTGTTCCGTGTTATACGGTGTGGTCCCCTGATTTACCCAACTTTAAATAAAGCTAATAGCTTTTTCAGTTCTCACACAAGTCCCATGACTGACTCAGAGTTTATTATTTCGAACTAAACTCTGGGTTCCCATATTTTCGACATGGGCAGCTAGTAGTTTTGGTTTTCGCAGATATTTCCATTTAGCACGATCCTGGATTATGGCTGAAGCTATATTCGAAAAGCTTTGTATCCGTGTATCTCTTTCAGTTGCGGTAGTTGATATTTTCCACTGCACATTATTTTATGTATTTAAATGTAATTTAAATCTCTAATATTGTATTTCTGCTGTGTAATATTTGTTCATGCTCTGATATATTCTTGTACTCTGATGTAGATTGTTGTAATAGCAATGAAATGTTCTCATATTTGTGTTCTAATGAGTCGTGCTCTAAAAATAATCCGGGCTCCTCCGTCTTCTCGGGGATCGGGGAAGTCTAGGTCGTCGCACTTTACAATTATTCCCACATCAAATGAAGCTCCCACGACAATTTGAGATATATTTTTGCAATTGAACCATTTTGTGATCTCACTTTCAAAATTTAAGTTCATGTTAGGAAAGTAATTAATTTGTTAAATATGGTTGCTTGCATGGTGTGGTCCATTCAAATTCTCAATTAATTCTATTTATTTATGTTTGTTAAATATAGGCAGTTTCCCTTAGTTTTATTTATTTATTTACGAAATCCAATAATGAACATTTTAGCTTCTCTTTCTGCACTGACCAAATGAAGCTCCCTAAGAAATTTGAGGTTTAATTTTGCATTTAACACATTTCAAGTTTCGATTTTAACGATTAAGTTCATATTAGTAAATAGGATTAATGGTTGTTAAATTGGGTTTATAAAAGTGATATGTTCAGATTCTCACTCTGTTAATCTCTCATTCACTCTTATTCAAAATAATCCTCTCTCATTATATCAAAGGGTCAAAATTCATTTACCCCTCCATAAAATTAATTATTCTCAAATAGAACTTAATACATATTATGTCCCTCACTTCATTATTCTTAAATGATCCAACTAACGTTTTTTTTTCTCTTCTCCACATTGCCGACGGAGAAAAATATTATTTACTTTGTTGGTTTACATCTTCACTTTATTATTCCTTGGTAATTTTACATAGGCTAATCCTATTCATACACCTATAATTCCTTAACACACACTACAAAATGAAATAAAGTGCATACACCAAAATTTTCTTTTCATACACCATGTCTTTCACAAAATTACCCTTTTATATTTTCATCACCTTCCCTCTTAACCTTAAAACTAAATTACTTAAACTGAGAATTCATTGCAATAAATTAACCTAAAACTCAAAAAGAAAAGATAAAACTTTAATCTTTGACACTAATATTGAAAATTATTCAATTGTTCTTTTCTTTCTAAAAATCAGTTTTGATTTTAGATGATTGAACACATTTGCATTAGAGTATTTAGTTGAAAAAGTTGCCTTAATTGGTATTTTAAATTTTATTAACTTCATAAATTTATATAGATTTAATAAAATATTATTGATTTTTAATATTTAATTTATTGCATTATGAGAGAAGGGTTTAAAATGCAATTAAGTACATGAGTAACATAGTTATAGTTTTTCTTATTAAAACATTGGTGTACGTTAAGAAATTATGGGTGTACGAATAGAATTTGCCTTTTACATATTCACTTTCTTCTTTCTCATTTCTCCATCAATTTATCTTCTTTAGCTATTTATATTAAAATGGGATTGTTAAAGGGACTCCACATTTGGTTAAGGGGAGGACCATTTTTTATTTATTGTATAATTGTTATGGGGAGGACAAAATAAATTAGCCTCCCCTTAAACATATAAATTAAAATTTCGATACTAACCATCTATAATCTTCATTAGTATAAATCATAAAACCTAAATCTTAATAAATGCTTATAATTTAATGTTGTTCATAAAAACAAAAAATGGATATAGTCAATGTAATGGAAACACACAAAAAGTTTGTGGGTGATTAAGGCATCGGATTAGATAATTAATTGTAGTTTCATATTGGAATTGGTATCGTTAATTTAAAATAAATGAAAAAAAGAAAATTTTGATCTAATATGTTGTATCAAATTTATTTAATTAAAATGTTTAGTAATTCACACATTTGTTAGTTGTGCTGAATTTAACAAGTTAGAGTTTAACATAAGTGATGAGATAAGGGTAGTTATGTCTCTTTTTCTTTTTTAAAAAATAAACCAGACCCTCCCTTAACAAAAATATATTAAGTTGGAGTCCCCTTAAAATTATCCTCCCTGTTAGATCAAAATTTGGACCTAACACCCAAATTTTTCTGATTCGTAAAGAATTATAACTGGAGAATGAAGAAAAATCAGAAAACACACAGAATTTATAGTGGTTCGGCGTTAACGAGCCTACGTCCACTTTATATGTTATCGATTATACTTTGAATGCTAGTACAATCAATGATTTCTCTCAAACTCACTCTTACAATTATGATTTCTCTCAGTAATCTCGAAGTAAAACTGATGAGAAATAGTGGTATGACAGCAATGGTGGAATCAGTGCTCAATACTGCCAAAAGATCCTGAAAAATGTCAATCTCTGGGCTATTTATAGCTGATTCTGTCTGGCAGATCGCGGTCACACGTGGCACCAATCCCGAGAATTTCGGATTGGATCGAGTAAAGTGGAAGAATTGTTCAGGTTAGCCGTTGTGGACAGGTGTCGCTGGATCCGTGCATCTCGGATCGCTGAAGACCAGTTCGTGGCAAATGCTGTGCCTTCTTCGCTCGGATCGGTGTGCGGTTGAAGGGGTGAAACGGATCGATGCGTGCTGGAACGGAGCGGGTCGCGATATGAGAGGACGAATCGGCGAAGCGAGACGATGCTCTGCGAAACGATCCGTGGCTTCGCGACCTGGATTGACTAAGTGACCACGATCCGGGCTAAGGGCATGAAGCTCCATATCATCTTCTTATGTGTGAACCTTGGTGGCTTGGTCAAAAAGCCAGCCAACATTTTGCCCCCTCGAAGTATGTTTTATCGAGGATGGAACATGCTTCGAAGTTACGTAAACATCTTTTCACCAAACAGTGTGAATCAGCGGTTGTGTCTGCTTGAAATGTCGCATCCCTTCAGAAAGTTGTATCCCTTTGATCCGTATAAATATTGGATAAATCTTCAGTCATTTCCATGTTTGCCGGAAAATTCTCATTTCTCGAATTTTTTGAAGACCTCATCGTTGAGTTTATCAGGTAAGATTTTTGGATTTTTATCAATTTTTACGAATCTTCGCTTTTGTGTGTTGCTGGACCAGGTCGGATCGCACAAACCTTTCACGCGATGAAACTTTGGGCTGTTCCGCGGGACGTGGTGGCCTTCTCTGCGAAACGGTCTTCAACTTGCGGCCCGCTCGATCTGAATAAAACAAAAGAAGGGAGAGCAACGGTCACCGTTTCGCCTATATAAGTCGGACTCGTCCCTTCCCTTTCCTTCTTCTTCCTTCGCTGCGAATTTTCTGAAACAAAACCCTAGCTTTTCTAACTTTCCAACCGCCTAATTGTTTTCGCCACTTTTCTTAAAGGTAATCAAGTTGGTGGTGTACTCTTACACCCCTATCTCTTTTTTTCTTTTGAGTTTTTGCGGTTTTGAGGAGATAATGGAGCGGAACTTCGTGGTTTTTGGGTTGTGATGAAGCCGCCATGGCCGATAGGTCTCGATTCTTCGAAAGAGAGGAGAAGGAGGAAGAAGACGAAGGGGAAGGACTCGGTCAGGATGGTTCGCGAGCGAGGCCTGAATTTGAGGTGATGGCGAGGCGAGGGGAGAGGGAGAGGAAGAAAAGAGCAGGTCGGTGCGTTTCGTTGGCGAAGCGAGGGTTCGGAGGGATGAGGACGAAGTATAGATTCGGCTAAAGGATCGGGTCGCGGAAAGGGAGGACCTTCGGATCGTTGTGGAAGGGAGGCGAGACGGATCGTCTGGAAGCTGTCACGATCCGAATGGACTGAATTGGAACGCGCCGCGATCCGTAGCCTTTCCATGTATCGATCCCTTCACCGCAAACTGACCACGCGCCGCGATCCTAATGCCCTGTTTCGCTACATGTATCGCGACCCGGCCATATCCCTCGAGTGAACCGAGTCTCCAACCCACGATCCAAACATATTTTAAACTTTAAACAATGCACTGTTATCACAAGAATCCGGACAGTTAGGTTAGAGCCTCGATGTCGGACTTTCTGGACTGAACAAAATGCATAATCTATCAGCGAACAACAACCAATGTCTTGATGATTTTGTTGACCTTCGTACTTTTCTTTAATGCACGCACAAGCACACACCGGCACTTGCACACACAGGGGGGATGGGTAATTATAATTTTATTTCTCATGTTTACTCGCCTAAACAGTAATGTCGGATAATCATTCCCCTTCAAGATCTGACACAGAGACGGATCCCGAGGTGTATGAGCATCTCAACCCCGAGGTTCTTCCATCTAGTCCAGACGGTGAGGATTCTGGATCCGAATATGAGGCAGAAACAGAATCGAATCCGTTTGAGAGTACCTCGCTTGATTAAGAGTCAGAGGTAGATGGCCGAGCTCCCAACGAAGTCCCTGGTGCAATAGAAATAGAGAAATTCACAGACTCTCTACCTTCCAAACTCGATGACATAAAGCTTAAGAGAATTTGCTTGAGACATGGGATCCACTGGGATGATGTGAGGACACCCGGCAGCGAAGATAGACCTCACTTAGCTCCGGAAGGGTATATGACAGTCAGCCGACTCATGTGCTGGGTAGGAGCTATTCATCTGTTTCCTCCAATCGTCATTGAGACCTTAAAACGATTGGGTATTGCTCCGATGCAGCTTCATCCCAATGCCTACGCGGCCCTATACACTCTATATATCGCATACGCGGAAATCCTGCATACCGAGCTCACATTTAAAGATTTAAAATTCTTTTATCTTTTCAAGCATCGCTCCTCGGCAACCCCAAATTTCTCTTTCTTCGAATCGGTAGCGA
Source organism: Allium sativum (assembly GCA_030737875.1). NCBI lineage: Eukaryota > Viridiplantae > Streptophyta > Magnoliopsida > Asparagales > Amaryllidaceae > Allium > Allium sativum. The sequence continues at coordinate 14,546,699 of CM060920.1, forward strand.
ATAGGAAGGTTATGTCTGACGGATATAGCAACATAGGGGATCCCAAGGCCGATTGGTTCTATATAAAGAGACAGGCTGGGTGTTCAAGAAGATGGCTTAAATCAAGTAAACTTTAAACTTTTGACTGAATAACTTATTTAAGAAATCGAAGCATTAACATGCCCCTTCTTTTTTTTCTCTAAGCAGATCACGCCTTTCCCAAGACGGAAGGCTCGGTATACAATAATCGACTGTCTCTTCTTCTACAAAGCAAACCCGACTTTCTAAAGATCAAGAAGTGCATTACTAATGAGAACCTTCACAAGCATCGCCTTCTGGATATATGGTTTAGACTTGGTGCAGGCGGCAAACCATACAAGTACGTGCCCCCAACGGAGGGAGAAGGAACGTCACGGGCAGCAGAAACAATTAAATTTCGTAAGAGTCCTTCCCCGATAATCATCCAGGACGACGAGGACCTAAACATATATAGAGGAGATGAGGCTCGTGGTGATAATTCTAAGGAAATCCCAGTTTCTCCGGGGGTTTCCCCTCAAGGGCCTCTCTTCCGATTGAACCTGCTGCTCCCGATGAGTTAACAGAAGAACAACTATTTAAAGAGCTGAGCAAAATTCCCTTGCCTGATGATGTATACACACATGGAGACTTTGAAGGGGAGCCATTTTTCCCTGTTTATGAGGAAACAACTGTTCCAGTTGGAAGACAAGAAACTACTCAGATGAGCCTGACTTCGGGCCCTGGTCTGTTAGGGGGAATTATATGGGATGCACAAATCACACGCACTGCCTGACCCCACACTTTTATATCAACAGTATTCAAGGTTGTAATATGCTCTTTTTTCTTTTACAGGAAAGATGTCTCGCAGGAGGTCTTATTCTTATCGCTCTCTTCGTGAAGGCACACCTAGCCTTCATCCAAATCCTGAGCATTCTCGCGGCCTTTCTCACAAGCCTACTTCTTCACAATCCCGGTCTCCATCAAAACCAACCTCTGGCAAGCTTCCCAGTTATTCGGTGCCACCTACAAGGGGAAAACAACTTCCCAAAGAATTAACCCCTCCGAAGAGTGCACCCTCTCACAGCAGGTTATCAAAAAGACACTACGAGCCCAAGGATAAAAGCAAGGATCCAATCAAGGATTCTGAGAAGGAGAAAATTGACATTGTCCCTTCCAGCCAGCAAGATTTGGTTGCCCCCGGGTCACGAGATTACATCCATGGTCCTGAGACTCAGGCTAAGCTGGAAAAGATGCGAGAACAATTCCCTAACATCTTCTTCGAAAGGATGATGTTTGTTCCAGCCTTGGAACCAGTCCCTAGGAACTGGGATACTGAGGTCATCGGGCACATTCGCCATGTAGCCAGGCAATATGAAGTGATGAAGAAACATGCTGTTAATCTTTCAGAGGTCATCCGCACGCTTGAAATGGAAGCACACAGATCCAAAGTGAAGATAGATAACAATGAAAGGGCCAGGGCAAAAATGGAGAAGGACTTAGAGGATGCACAATCTCTGCTTGCCTTGGCCCAACGAGACGCTAGAGCTTACAAAACAGAGCTGGAGGAGGCCAGGCAACGTTTCCATAATGAGCTTGATTCTAATAGCAAAGAGCGAGTGTTATTGAAGCAAGAGGTAGAAGATCTCAGGATGGCCAACTCTGAATTGAAAACAGCACAGGATCACTTCGAGGCCGAAAGAGCTGCTTGGGAGAAAGAAAGGGCGAGTTTGAAGGAGAGTTTAGCTTTGGCCGAAGGAGAGAAAGTAACTCTGAATGAGCAAGTCGCGGATGCAGAGAGGCGCGCGGCTCTCGCCGAAAAGAATGTAGAAAGTGCCATTGAAATGGCTACTGCTTCTAACAACAAGCTCCTCGAGAGAGAAAAGGATATCGAAGGGTTTGAAGAGATGATATTTGACTTCCTCGGCCACGTCCTCAAAACCCGTAACATCTCGTGGATCCCGGACTACCACGTCACTTTAGCCAACATATGGGACGCCATCGTCGAGGGTGAGAAGCAGAGATTAGGAGTTGCAGAGATTGACGAAGATGAGCTGATGAGGACCATTCTGAGGGATAACGAGCCCGAGGATTTGGCAGAAGGCCGGCGCCTAATTCAAGAAGAAATGGAAAAGGAGAGGGCCCTGGCTAAGGGCAAAAACAAGATTGACGAAGGTTCGAGCTCAACTGTAGAGCCCAAGGCCTCCGGAGTTGAGGAATACAATCCTGATGATCCATTAATTCCTTTGGGCCTGACTCCTGTGGTTGTCGGAGCTTCTGCAGCTAGCCTGGATGGAGGATCAGTGGAAGGTATCTCCATTTTTTCCCCACAATTTGTCAAAGCAATTATGAGTTGTCGTCGTCTGGTGGAGCAACCAATCGAATTAATAACATGTGTTCCTCATAATACAGGTGGCGGGCCCGTCGACAAGGGTGTCGAGAAGAGGACAGAGGCGGAGAAGATTGACGTCTCGCCTAGTGCCAGTGCTAATATACCGAAGCAGGCTGAAGGTACAACGGCGGAGAAGGGCGTCCTGGCACCCAGTGCTGGTGCTCCCAAAGATGACGAAACCATCGATGCCTTGAAAGATATGGACGGGCGCCATGTAGATGATGAGGAGGATATCATTAGTACCAAAGAAGTCGAAGGTGATGACGACGAGACTTTGGCTAAAAGAAAGGCTAGGCAAGAAAAGCAGCTGGCTTTAAAGAAGGTGGGACAAGAGCCTTTGAACATAGCTCCTATCTCGGAGTTTGACCCCAAAACTGGGATGGTCCTGAAACTCCAGCCCAAATCGATCACTAAACAGCTTCATTTTGAGAATCCCGATGATTTCCCAGCTTCCCTTACTGATAAAAGAAAGTGAAAGAAGGATGAGGAGGAGTCTTCGGACGAACCTTCAGCTCCTCTTATAGACAAAAGGAAGAGAAAGAAGGATGATCAATCTGATACTAACAAGGCGGAGCTGGAAAAGCAGAAGAAGGAGAAAAAGTCCAAACGTAAATAGGATACTGTCGCTTGTCTATGTTTTGTTTTTAAGATTCCCACTGGCCATGAAATGTAGTTGTGAGACTGGCCCTCACTTTTGTTTTAGGTTGCCTTTTACGTTTAGGCTTGCAGTTCATGAATGAAAGTTTATTTCTTTTGCATCATCATGTACCTGCATTTAATAAACTTTTCATGTTCAGTCATAAATTATTTACTTACAACCACAAATCATTCAAGCAACAAAAAGACTTCAACAGCATTGTATCGCATCAAGATACACGTATGCATACATCTATCCCCAATCAATCGTCAAAGATTGATTTGAGTTGCATGCACGTTGCCCCCTGTTTCTGAACATAGGGGACTTGGAAATTTTTGTAGGGTTAGAGTTCTTGCGGTGCCCGGCTTTTGGCACTTCGGTACTCTCCCGATCCATCTGCGGGTCAGAGTTCGAACTCATATCATAGTCTACGCACCGATCCTTCAGCGGGATAGAGATCCTGTGGGCGCTGAGTCTCCAGCACCGTTCTCAGCGCTTAATCATAGACGCTTTTATACTCTCCTAGCATTCGCCGAGGTTAGAGTTCGAGCTCAGCAGTTTTGTTGCTCCCCGATCCTTTAGCGGGGTAAGAGCTCTTTCTCAGCGCTCAATCGGAGACGCTTTTATACTCTCCTAGCAGTCGCCAAGGTTAGAGTTCGAGCTCAGCAGTTCTGTCGCTCCCCGATCCTTCAGCGGGGTAAGAGCTCTTTCTCGGCGCTCAGTCGGAGACGCTTTTATACTCTCCTGGCAGTCGCCAAGGTTAGAGTTCGAGCTCAGCAGTTCTGTCGCTCCCCGATCCTTCAGCGGGGTAAGAGCTCTTTCTCAGCGCTCAGTCAGAGACGCTTTTATACTCTCCTGGCAGTCGCCGAGGTTAGAGTTCCGTCAAGGCGGTTCCGATCATGGTACACCACCATGATTTACGGACATCGCCTTCATGTCTGTTATGCTCTCTCTCGGCTCTGGAGAGTTAGAGCGCTATCAATGATATGATTTGCTTTATCGCACCCTCAGAGTTTTGACTGGTGATTGCATTCCATTCTGATGGAAGGCACCTATAATTATACGCTTATGTGATCATTGCATGGTTCACAGCAATTTCCATAAAAATAGAAAGGCAGATAAATAATAGTGCAATAAAGGTAAACGACACACAATATTTTTATAGTGGTTCGGTCGAATCATGACCTACGTCCACTTATAATTTTTTGCTTAAGAAATCGGACTATTCCAGGCAAGTCGTGCCTTGTACATGGTCCTTAATAAAGCAAAAGAACAGATCTGACATCTTTACGTTAGATACGGCCGTAAATGTTGGGCATTACACACTCTGGGGTTTTCCTTTCCATCTACGGTTGCTAGCTTGAAGGTTCCATTATCAAGGTAGCTTGCACAGAATGGAGTACGGTCCTTCCCACTTCGCACCCATATGAGTTGGGGTTGGAAAGACGCGCTTCAAAACCAAGTCTCCGGGTTCAAAGGTTCGGGCTCGAACCTTTTTGTTGTAGTATCGGGCGACCTGTTGTTTGCATCTCAAGGCACGCAGGTCTGCTTCGTCCCTCTTTTCTTCGATCATATCAAGGGATTCAAGGAGCAATTCGTTATTAGTCATCGGATCGTAATAAGTCACTCGGTGAGAAGGTACTTTTATTTCAACCGGGATGACTGCTTTTGCTCCAAAAGCAAGGGAGAAGGGGGTATGTCCTGTTGCCGATTTATAAGTTGTCCTGTAGGCCCATAGTGCTAAGGGTAATTCATCAACCCACATGGCTCTGGCCCGTTTCAGTCTTCTTTTCAGAATGGACTTAATCACTTTATTCGCCGCTTCGACCTGTCCGTTCGACTGCGGATGCGCCATAGAGGTGTACCGTTTCTCAATGTGGTATTTCTGGCAGAAGTCTTTGAATTCAGTGCTATCGAACTGAGTTCCGTTGTCAGTTATAACAATCTTTGGAATCCCAAATCGACAGATGATGTTCCTAACGACAAAGTTGATCACTCGTTTGGTTGTGATTGTAGTCAATGGCTCAGCCACAACCCACTTAGTGAAATAGTCTACAGCTATGATAGCGAACTTAGCTCCGCCCTTAGCTATGGGGAGACTTCCGATGATATCAATTCCCCACATAGCGAAAGGCCATGGGCTTGTCATCATTTTTAACTGACTAGGAGGTGCCCTAGGTATCTTTGAAAATCTTTGGCATGCATCACACTGTCGTGCGTACTTCGCCGCATCTTTGTTTATGGTAGGCCAGAAATAACCATGCCGCAACACCTTTTTCGCCAATGTTTGCCCTCCAGTGTGATCGCCGCATTCACCTTCATGTACCTCCTGCAGCACACGCTTGATGACATCATGATCTATACACCGGAGAAGGGGCATCGAAAATCCCTGTCTGTAAAGAACTCCGCCTTGCAGAACGTATCGGGAAGCTTTACGAATTACTTTACGCCTCTCGCTTTTCTTGGTCGGAAGCGTTCCATTTGTCAAGAAATTCTTTAAAGGGGTCATCCATGACTCCCTTTCTGGTTCCATCTCTAGTACCGGATCAATTTCCAACTGATCTATACTAGGAGACCGAAGTACTTCAACTGGGGCTAGCCCAGTCTCTTCAAGATCGTCGGAACTAGCCATCTTTGCCAACTTATCCGCCTGTTGATTCTCTGACCGCGGAATATGAGATATGTTGTAGTGATCGAAGCCGTTCAGCAACTCCTTCACTTTCTCCAAGTATAAAATCAATCTTGGGCTTTTGGCTTGGAATTTTCCAGTGAGCTGGGTCACAACTAACTTGGAGTCGCAAAATATGTCCAGCTTTGTGGTTTCCAACTCCTTTGCGATCCTTAGCCCGGCTATCAGGGCTTCATATTCGGAGTCGTTGTTAGTGGCGTGAAACTCCATCCGGATAGCATAGGATATCAGCCGTTTCTCAGGAGTTTCAAGCACTACTCCAGCGCCGGATCTCTTGTCATTCCTAGCGCCATCAGTATACAATCTCCAGGCGCTGGGATCGAGAAGTAACTTTGAGGGGTCAGCTTCTTCGTTCGCTATATCTTCCTCCGGGACAGTAAACTCTGCTATGAAATCGGCTATCACTTGCCCCCGTATTGACCGCCGGGGCTGAAAGATCAGATCAAATTGACTCAACTCAATGTTCCATTTGAGTAGTCTTCCAGACGCTTCTGGTCTCTGTAGAACTTGCTTGAGTGGATGATCAGTGTACACGGTAATGGGATGAGCCTGAAAATAATGTCGAAGCTTTTTAGAGGCGATCAGCAAACTGTACGCCAACTTTTCTATCCTTGGATAATTACGCTCTGCTGCCACCAATTTTTTGCTCATGTAATACACTGGTCTTTGAACTTTATCTTCTTCTCTCACCAATGCGGAGCTAATCGCGTGGGACGACACTGCCAAGTACACGAATAAGTCCTCATGATCCACCGGCTTAGATAATATCGGAGGTTTCTCCAGGTGACTCAGCAAGTTCTGAAACGCTTCTATGCAGTCAGGCGTCCATTTGAAGTGGCGTTTTCCTCGCTTTATCAATTCGAAGAATGGGATGCATTTGTCCGTAGCCCTGGAGATGAATCTGCTTAGTGCGGCTACTTTCCCTGCAAGGCTTTGCACATCTTTAATCTGCCTAGGATCCTGAATGTCTCTGATTGCTGCGATCTGGTCTGGATTAATCTCAATCCCACGAGAACTGATGATGAATCCCAAGAATTTTCCGGAGGCGACCCCGAATGAACATTTTGTTGGGTCGAGTTTCATCCCGTACTTTCGAAGAATGCCAAACATCTCTGCCAAATCCGTAGTGTGATTGGAGGATTGCCTGGACTTAACCAACATGTCGTCGACGTATACTTCCATTGTTTTCCCAATCTGGTTATAGAACATTCTATTCACTAACCGTTGATATGTAGCGCCTGCGTTCTTCAAGCCAAAGGGCATTACCACGTAGCAGTATAATCCCAGATCCGTAATGAAGCTAGTGTGTTCTTGATCTGGAACATGCATTGGAATCTGGTTATATCCTGAATAAGCATCCATAAAGGAGAGAAGTTCATGACCCGCCGTTGAGTCCACCAACTGATCGATCCTGGGTAACGGAAAACTGTCTTTCGGGCAGGCTTTATTCAAATCCGAGAAATCGATACATGTTCGCCACTTCCCGTTGGCCTTCTTTACCAGAACTGGATTTGAAATCCAGTCTGGGTAGATTGAGTCTCTGATAAATCCATTACTCTTTAGCTTTCCAACTTCTTCTTTCAAGGCAGCGGACCTCTCTGGGCCCAGCATTCGCCTTTTTTGTTTTACCGAAGGATGCTTAGGGTTAATGCTTAATGAATGGCTCATGATTGATGGAGATATCCCGCACATGTCTGCATGGGTCCAAGCAAATACATCCAAATTATATTTCAAGAAATCCGTCAGTTCTTTAGCTAAATTCGGATTTAACTGGGATCCAATCTTAAGGACCTTCTCTGGGTCACTATCATCGATCGGTACATCCACAGTTGTCTCGTTGGGAGTCGCCATTCTGCCCCCAGGTTCTTTGTCCTCTCTGGGATCTATATCCTCAAGCAACTCTCTGGGCGACTCTACTACGGTTATCCTCTTTAATTGCTATGAGGTCTCCGCCCTTGTGGGGGGAGAAGCGCCCTTGGTTTCTATGTCTCCTCCGTTGCGGAGTAGCTTTAGCTCTGCAGTATAACATGCTCGTGCGGCAACCTGATCTCCTCTGACAATACCAACACCAGCTTCTGTAGGAAACTTCAATAACAAGCACCAGGGGGCTATACAGGCTCTAAACTTTGCGAGGGTCGGTCGGCCCAAGAAGGCATTATAGGGTGATTCAATATCCAAAACCACGAAGGGAAGAATTCTCACTCTCTGGCGTTCTCCTTCCCCAAGTGTAACTGGTAGCTCTACATAACCCATTGGAGCGGTGGATGCTCCGTTAAATCCACGGATCCATCCCTCACAGGGCTTCAAGTCTTTTATCTCGAGATTCATCTGGTCGAATGTCTTTGTGAAAAGAATGTTGACGGAACTCCCGTTATCCACCAAGACTTTATGAACAGTGGCCGGGCCAATAGGTACTGTGATTACAAATGGATCTTCAGTCGGAGCATGGACTCCAATGCTTTCTCGTTCGCGGAAAACGACGTCGTCGGACATCATCTTTTGTTGCTTTACCGGGACGTTGTCCTCAGGGTTGCTACACTCGCCTACCCCGAGGTATTGCTTGGCTGCATTGACATACTGATCCAATGCCTTGGAACCGTGCCCGGCGAGATAAAGCCCTCCGATTATGGTATTGATAACAAGGTCCTTTCCCTTTTGCTGGGCAGTTGGCCTGACAGCAGGTTGATTCTGGTTCTGATTTGGGGCCTGTACGGCTTGCCCCCTGTCTCTGGGTGTCACTCTGCATTCATCCAATTTTCCTTCTCGGAGAAGCCTCTCGACCACATCTCTTAGGTGACGGCATTCATTTGTCGAATGACCATGAATCTGATGGAAGAGACAAAACTTCCCCGTTTCACGTTCTTTCTCCGTCGACTCTCTGGGAGGAGGCCTTTTATTTTTGAGGACGTTGTATGAATCCATGAAGATATTCTCCAAAGTATCATTTATTGGCGTATAACTCTCAAAAGACCTGGGACGAGTCCTTCTTTGGGAGTCGTTCCCTCGATTCCTCTTCCGGTTGTTGCCATTACTGTTATTACCATTGTTTCCTGACTGACGACCACCCTGGTTCCGATTTCCGACATTAACCTCGACCTTCCCCGAGCTGTCTCATGTCTGCTTAATGGCGACATTGCTCTGGATTTCCTCTTTATCGGCCGTTTTTGCCTTTCGGTTAGCATATACTTCCTCCCGGCGTAAGTGCACGTTAGCTTTTTCGTAAAATAATTCTCTAGTATGAGGTGGCTTGCCGGCCAGGTATCTCCCAAATTCGGTGTCTTTATCTACCCCATCAATTAGGGCTGCCACAACAGTTGGCTCATGAGGATCTTTGACTTCAGTAGAGGCTAGGTTGAAACGGTCTAAATACACCCTCAAACTCTCGCCTGGTCGTTGCTTGACAAGGAACAAGTCAATCACACTCTTCGTCTTTTGTGCATAGATGCGGAACTGTTCCACGAACCTTTCACTCAACTCCCTGAAGCTGGAAATTGATCTTGCTGGTAAGCGAGTAAACCATAATAATGCTACATCCTCCAGGAATATGGGAAATGCTTTGCACTTGACAGCGTCAGAGGCTGCGGCAGTGGTCATTGACCAAGAATATCTCATCAGATGTTGGACGGGATCAGATCTACCCGCGTAACGGTTCATCTGCGGCATGTTGAAGCACCTCGGGAATGTCGCATCTAAAATGTCATCAGTGAAAGGGGTGTGACTTCGGTCAATTCCCCAATCTTCATTCCGTTGTCCACGGCTATCTGCCAGAATTTGATGGATCATAGCTGCAACATTTGCACTGGTCAGCGGAGGCTCGGGGTCAGCGCTTCTTGCTTGGTGGGATTCTCTAATCTCCCTTCCAGGAGCGGCCACGAAATCCGGGGCTCGGATTGGGCTTCGCTGCCCCCTATTACCATGAGCATTTGTACGGCGAAGGGGCTGAGGTAGTCTATTCTGAACAGGGCTGTCCACACCTCGAGCTCTGGGAGTTGCGGCGCGATCATTCACATTGCGGGTTGAGGGCCCTGCACCCAATGCCTCTTCTTCCCGTGATGGCAGGGTTCCAAATCGAAGCTGCTCTATGTTTGCAGGCCTCTCATATGGTCGCCGCAAAGGTCTTGGCGATTCCTCTGACGAAGAAGAGTACTCTGGGGTGAGCGGACGAACTGAGGGCGTCCTTTGCCTTGCGAGATCATTGAGCCTTCTATCCATAGCAGTCAAGTTCTGTCGCAGAACGGAGCTCTCCTGCCTTTGAGCAGCCAATTCATCAAACAACCTCTCCCACATTTCAGAAAAGCGAGAAAGATCTCCCTCGGTAACCGGAGCAGAAGGGTCATATTGATCATCATCATTTTCTCTTATGCGCAAAGAGCTTGAGCCAGGTCGAGCGGAGGGGCCAGGACGGTAGGAGCGAGCCATAGGCTCCTTTCCAGGTCGAGTCGCAATCTGGTCATCACTTCGGATCGTGGTGGATCAGTGCCTGTGATTCGGTACGCCCCCCTGGGGTTGGGTCGTGGTCACGGTATGCGGAGGATTCGGGGCGTTATCACGGGATCGAGTAACAACCCCTCCAGCTTCTCGGTTCGCAGCGCCTCCCTCAAGTCGGATCGTGGCACCCTGATTGGTTCGGGTCGCCCCCCTGTCCTCGCGATCCGCGGTCCCCTCGACGACCTGCTCATGTGTACTTTCACCAACCACTTCATTCGCGACTTCATTCGCTTGCGAAGCTCGCACTTCCTTAGACTTCTTTCCAGCCATGATATCAGATGTCGCTGGAATCTTCAGAAATCTGAACAGTGAAGTTTTAGGACTGTTTTCTTCGGACTTTCAAATCCAAATAGTAGAATAACAATCCGGTAAGCTGAGAATTCAATTCTCAGTGAAAGCACCAAAATGTTAGATCAAAATTTGGACCTAACACCCAAATTGTTCTGATTCGTAAAAAATTATAACTGGAGAATGAAGAAAAAGCAGAAAACACACAGAATTTATAGTGGTTCGGCGTTAACGAGCCTACGTCCACTTTATATGTTATCGATTATACTCTGAATGCTAGTACAATCAATGATTTCTCTCAAACTCACTCTTACAATTATGATTTCTCTTAGTAATCTCGAAGTAAAACTGATGAGAAATAGTGGTATGACAGCAATGGTGGAATCAGTGCTCAATACTGCCAAAAGATCCTGAAAAATGCCAATCTCTGGGCTATTTATAGCTGATTCTGTCTGGCGGATCGCAGTCACACGTGGCATCAATCCCGAGAATTTCGGATTGGATCGAGTAAAGTGGAAGAATTGGTCAGGTTAGCCGTTGTGGACAGGTGTCACTGGATCCGTGCATCTCGGATCGCTGAAGACCAGTTCGTGGCAAATGCTGTGCCGTCTTTGCTCGGATCGGTCTGCGGTTGAAGGGGTGAAACGGATCGATGCGTGCTGGAACGGAGCGGGTCGCGATATGAGAGGACGAATCGGCGAAGCGAGACGATGCTCTGCGAAACGATCCGTGGCTTCGCGACATGGATTGACTAAGTGACCACGATCCGGGCTAAGGGCATGAAGCTCCATATCATCTTCTTATGTGTGAACCTTGGTGGCTTGGTCAAAAAGCCAGCCAACACTCCCCTTAACCAAATATGGAGTCCCTTTAACAATCCCCTATTAAAAATTCAATTCTCGCAATTTTCTTCTTCTCTTTCTCCAGTTTCATATTAACAAAATACAATTACCAATATGGAATAACTATAAAGTACCTTTATAAAAATATTTCATGTATCAACATTATGAATACTTTCAAATGAATATAATTTGGCTGAATTCATTAACGGTTTTTTACCTCTGCATACTTCATATTTAATTATGATTTTATTCAAGTTTCACATCTTAGAACATGGTCTTATTTATTTATTTCATAGAATTTTATAATATTTATTAACTCATAACATCTTAGAGTATTTATTATTTGTGAGCTTGAACTATTTTTTATCTTCATATGTTTTTGATGAAAATCCATTTTTGTTTAATTTTTGGTTTTTGTTGAAGACTACAGCTTTAGTTTCATTTAGTTACTTTGTAGAGAATAATCATGCTTATTAACTACACACACCCCCATTTTTCTATATAACCGAATATAAGTAAATATTGCCTTTTTTAATTTTGAGAATAACTACCTTAGATAATAATCAAACTGACCGTTAAGGAGGTTTCCCTACTATAAGAGACCCAAAATCAAATTGTCTGTGCCAATAAATTACGCAATAATTCCCGCTTAGCCGATATTTTCTCCATGGTTTCCTTCTTCATCGAATCTATCCAACACCTTGATTTTCTTCTTCAAAACTAAATTCTCTAAAGCCAAAAAAAACATTGCGGCTTCCTCGATTTTTTTCTCGTACCCTATTTCTTCTCGTAGGAACTGTTCTTCCTATTTCTACTCCGTAACCTTATTTCCTTTCCCAATTTAATTCGAAAGAACTGTTCTCTGAATCAATACTCTCCGTCCACTTTTATTTCTTTTCCGCTTCCTTAGCATATTCTCTCCGTATTCTCCTCATTTTGGAGTACAAACTGCAGATTTATTTCATCTTCCTCTTTCTATCACAAAAAAAATCAAAATTTAGGAAGCTGTCCATTATTTTTATTGATGCAAAATGCTTTCAACACAGTAGGAGCCAGCAAAATATAGATAGATTTTTTCACCCAATTATTTAATCGCTCCCCAATTTTCATGCCAAAAGGAAGTGATGTTCTTCTCTTCTCCCAAAATCATGTCGTAGAAGCGGCAGTATAAAATCCAAGTTGAATCGACAAATCTGATTCAAGCAAACTCAGGTAATTAAAGGTGTTAATTTTTCTGTAGATAGCCTTTTCTGTAATTTTCCATCTGCATTAGTTTTTACTCTTTTTCATTTTAATGTGTTCTAATCCCCCAATGGTGTAATTGCTCAATTTCAATTATCTCAAAAATGAAGAGATTCCTTTAAATTTTAGATATAAACTATAACCCAAGAATATGCGATCTTCATTTGGCACTTCTAGCTTGTGTTCCTTTCTTTGGGTAAGATCTTGTAAATTTATGACCAGTCATTTTGGCCGTGAAAGGTATAAAAAAGCCACAATTGCAGATGACTGCAGTTACTTTGTTTTTGACAAAATTTTTGGTTTGAGTAATATAGTTTTTAAGAATGGTTTAGGCTGCTTACTCATCAGGTTCCATGGTCTCTTTTTTAATTTGCAAGTTGTTTTATTAGAACAACGCTGATGTTGTGGCCAGTACTCAATATGTTACTTGATAGTTGTAGTGTAAAATGATAACATAAGCACAATGATACTGATGTGTTACTTTGAACTCAAGTGATTTTATGTAACGTGATGATATTTGTACAATGCTTGCTATTATTTTACTTGTTTTTTCCACTAAATTTGGTTTATATAAAATGAAATGCTTATTTACTTCATCATGTCTTTTTGACTATTTATTACAGGTTTAAGTTTCAGTTTTATTTTTTACTAATCACACCTAATTTGCTTTAGCATTTAGTCAGATTAGCATTAAATCTGTAATTATTGTTGATTACAACTTATAATTAGCATATGACATCTAATTTGCTCCCACAGGAGTGTAAATAATAATAACTTAAGTTAAACATCACTTCAATTTTTAATTTGCTAAAATTATCAAAAATTGGCAATGAAAAATGAAGGGACCCTATTGAATGAACACACATACACCTATATGAAATTTTTAATTTATTTTATGATTACTGTTATTCAAAAACGTGTTGAATCAATTACCCTATATGAAATACCAAGTAATGCTTCATTGTCATCAATCAAGAATTATTAATGACTGTTTTATGGGTTATCATTAGATTAAAACAAGTTAGTAGAAATTAACAAGTTACTGGAAAGTTAAGTTTACGAGAAATACAAGAATCTCAAGAAAAAATGGCTAATTGATGTAAAGGAATCGTGCAACAGGAGCTGTTTGGCTATTGATAACTTTCAGAATGTCGTCGATGAGTCGGTTGGACAGTGGAAGAATGAGAAACATATTACAAGCTGAGATTTGAATGATTGGATGAAGAATTACTTTGCAAGTCAAATACAATGAAAGTCAGAGGCAAAATCTTGAAGAGTGCCAAAAACTGAAGTTTTCTTCCGTGATGTGCAAAGGCTGTCGAATGAGGTAAGCAGACTTTCAGAATCTTTTATTGCAATAGAATGATCATGATAATAGCCTTGTTATAGAGGTTTCCCTACTGTAAGAGACTCAAAATCAAATTGTCTTTGCCAATACATTACGCAATAATTTCCGCTCAACCGATATTTTTTTCCGTGGTTCCTTCTTCATCGAACCTATCCAACTCCGTGGTTTCCTTCTTCAAAACTAAATTCTCTGAAGCCAAAAAAACATTGTGGCTTCCTCGATATTTTTCTCGCACCCTATTTCTTCTAATAGGAACTGTTCTTCCTATTTCTCCTTCGTAACCCTATTTCCTTTCCCAATTTAATTCGAAAGAACTGTTCTCTGAATTAATACATCTCCATCCACTTTTATTTATTCTCCGCCTCCTTAGCATATTCTCTCTGTATTCTCCTCATTTTGGAGTACAAACTGCAGATTTACTTCATCTTCCTCTTTCTATCACAAAAAAATCAAAATTTTGGAAGTTGTCCATTATTTTTATTGATGCAAAATGCTTTCAACACAGTAGGAGCCAGCAAAATATAGATAGATTTTTTTCACCCAATTATTTAATTTCTTCCCAATTTTCATGCCAAAAGGAAGTGATGTTCTTCTCTTCTCCCAAAATCATGTCGCAGAAGAGGCAGTATAAAATCCAAGTTGAATCGACAAATCTGATTCAAGCAAACTCAGGTAATTAAAGGTGTTAATTTTTCTGTAGATAGCCTTTTCTGTAATCTTCCATCTGCGTTAGTTTTTACCCTTTCTCATTTTAATGTGTTCTAATCTCCCAGTGGTGTAATTACTCGATTTCAATTATCTCAAAAATGAAGAGATTCCTTTAAATTTTAGATATAAACAATAACCCAAGAATATGCGATCTTCATTTGGCACTTCTAGCTTGTGTTCCTTTCTTTAGGAAAGATCTTGTAAATTTATGACCAGTCATTTTGGTCGTGAATGGTATAAAAAAGTCACACTTGCAGATGACTGCAGTTACTTTGTTTTTGACAAAAAAAAATTCTTTGAGTAATATAGTTTTTAAGAATGGTTTATGCTGCTTACTCATCAGGTTCCATGGTCTCTTTTTTAATTTGCAAGTTGTTTTATTAGAACAACGCTGATGCAGTGGCCAGTACTCAATATGTTACTTGATAGTTGTAGTGTAAAATGATAATATAAGCACAGTGATACTGATGTGTTACTTTGAACTCAAGTGATTTATCTGTAACGTGATGATATTTGTACAATGCTTGCTATTATTTTACTTGTTTTTTCCACTAAATTTGGTTTATATAAAATGATATGCTTATGTGCGTTGAAGATGATTTTGTTTTCGTCTTTATACCATGTATACGAGAGCCTACAATATGAGTCAGTATACAATGTGAGTCTAAACAGGTGTGACTTTTTTGTGGTTCGGAGCAATATACATCCCAGTTTTATATGCTTTCCTGCTTAAGGTCTGGTTTGACTTGTCCAAAATAAATTGTTTTTGCTTTTTCAAGGCCAAAACCAGTTCATCATAGCTTTCAAAAAAAATGAAAACAGTATATAAAATGTAAATGCAAACAATTCAAAACATCAAAAAATTTCACTTTAAGAGCGGGTATTCTGTAATTTTTAATATATTCATTACTTGTCAAAAAATTATTTAGGGGTACAAAATGGCATTTATTATCTTTATGTTATCTATCATGAACATGACATGGAAATGGTTTATCTGATGAAGAAGATGTGGTTTCTTAATCCGTTCAATTTCAAATTAACTATTTGTTAGCTCCTCCTGTCATTTTGTCATAAGCTACATGTTAATGCAAATAGATTGAACTATGGAAGTAATGTTGAAGTAAGCACTTTCAAGATTCATTATTTACTTCATCATGTCTTTTTGACTATTTATTTCTCAGGTTTAAGTTTCAGTTTTATTTTTTTCCTTATCACACCTAATTTGCTTTAGCATTTAATCAGATTAGCATTAAATCTGTGATGATTATTGATTAAAACTTATAATTAGCATATGATATCTTATTTACTCCCAAAGGAGTGTGTAAATAATAATAACTTAAGTTTAATGTCACTTCAATTTTTAATTTGCTAAAATTATCAAAAATTGTCAATGAAGGGACCCTATTGAATGAACACACATACACCTATATGAAAATTTTAATTTATTTTACGATAACTATTATTCAAAAATGTGTAGAATTAATTATCCTATATGAAATACCATGTAATTTTTCATTGTCATCAGTCAAGAATTATTAATGACTATTTTATGGGTTATCATTAGATTAAAACAAGTTAGTAGAAAGTAACAAGTTACCGGAAAGTTAAGTTTACGAGAAATACAAGAATCTCAAGAAAAAACGGCTAATTGATGTAAAGGAATGGTACAACAGGAGCGGTTCGGCTATTGATAACTTTCAGAATGTTGTCGATGAGTCGGTTGAAC
The DNA here is from genome assembly GCA_030737875.1 of Allium sativum. NCBI lineage: Eukaryota > Viridiplantae > Streptophyta > Magnoliopsida > Asparagales > Amaryllidaceae > Allium > Allium sativum. The sequence continues at coordinate 14,563,053 of CM060920.1, forward strand.
AGTGGAATAATGAGAAACATATTACAAGCTGAGATTTGAATGATTAGATGAAGAATTATGTTGCAAGTCAAATACAATGAAGGTCAGAGGCTAAATCTTGAAGAGTGCCAAAAAAATGAAGTTCTCTTCCGTGAGGTGCAAAGGCTGTCGGATGAGGTAAGCAGACTTTTAGAATCTTTTATTGCAATAGAATGATCATGATAACAGCCTACAAGAATCCCCTTATACGGCTCTTATACTGTTGCTGTGAAATACCAAAAAAATGTTGGACAAACAAAAGAAAGAAACCGGATTCAACTAGCATTTGAAATGAATGCCAGTATGAAGAAACCTCTATTGTACCATGTGAAATACGAACACAACAACTAAATTTATTATTCAAATTCTTCTGTAGTTTTAGATACAATTCTGAGAGTCTACTAAGTTTTGAGTGACTTTCCAACAATGAGTTGATAAACAAAATTCGACCACTAATAAAAATGAGTTGCAAACCAAAGTGCTTCATTCAGATAAATGAAGGGTCATGTATTTTTGGCAGTGCTTTCATTTTCTCTGATTTGTACTAAATTTTTTATTTAAATTCTATTGTAATTTTTAGATGAAATTTTGAAAACCTATATTCAAAGGAATAAAGAATCATTGATGGAGTTACCCAATGTCCTAATTGGAAGCCCACTAACATCAACTTTTTTAGGACAGTAATTATTATGTATTGATAAAGTACATAAGTTAAATCCTAAATATTACTTCTTCATTTTCATTTGTGCAAAAACTGGCAAGAATTAATATGTTTAATATATATTGTACATGAACTATGATAATGAAACATCTAATTTTGTAATTATAGAGACTTGATTAATGAAGCAACTTCGACAAACTGTGATTTATTCCCAAAAGGGTTTCAACGATGCATTCTCAACTGATTGGTAAAAATTTGATTGAAATTGCATTTATCTCAGTTCATTATTTATGTATATGATGGGTATTAAACTATTTTAACCTATTTACAGAAGTAATTGTGACTACTTGCAACAGGTTAGCAATCAGATTCATTGAATCTTTGATGGTTTTGGTTTATGATGAAAAAACATTTAAGCATTACCTGCATAACTCTTAGCTTGTAAACCTTCATTGGCATATAACTATTTCGATTGACGACTACTTGACTAATTTTGATAGTAGGTTTGCACTTAATCAGTTGGGTTTAATAGACAAAAAATCAACAGGTGATATTCACACAAAAATTATAGAAGGCATTGCCTCATTTTGTGATTGTATCAAGAGTAGTTTCAATTTTTGCGTCCGTATAGCATACATATAGTTGTTGAGTTGACGAAACCTGTTCAAAAAAAAATAAAAATAAAAATTTGCAGACCTCGATTTGAAAAATCATGCATTTAAGATCAATTATCTGATGCAAAATCATGTTGCTTATAATGATTTCATGTACCCTTTATCTCACTACATAATATTGTCATCTTAACATTTATGTTTTTCTTTTCAGATAAGAAGTGTAATTTACTCGATAATTGCTGACACAAAATTTTAAACCTGCTTGGGTAAAACTATGAATATTTCTACTGTTGGGCTTTCAAGGGCTGTTGTCTTGTTAGTTTTGGAGGGTAATGTTGAAATGGAATCCTCAAAATATTTATTGTGTACAAAAAATCAGTTGAACAGATCTGATTCAAGCATGCATAATACTACATATATTAGTGATTCCAGGTGCAAACAAAAAAGAAGACCAGACACATAAAATTGCAGTCAAAAAATTTAACGAGTCTGAAACATGGACATTTAATTTTGACAAATCATCATTCAAATTTCAAACTACTGGTGCAAAGAAAATGAATATCGCTACTTTGCTATGTACAATTTCTTAACAAGTGGTGAAAATGGTCGTTGTCGATTGGAGCAGTTGCTACATGTATTAAGGAAGATAGGCTCGTATTTTTATCTTCCATGTCATGTAAACATTAATTATGAAGTCAAAAATCTTGTAGTAGGTAAATCATTTGTAAGATTGTTTAAAACATTATTGGATTGGCAGACATACAAGTCCATTACATGTGCTACAAGATGATATTGATTGTTGGCAATCACACCTCTTAGTTTGGTTTGGTTAATATTTTCTCAACTGTTCCCTATAAGTAGACTTTTTATTTTTTTATTTACCATTTATTTGCTAAGTAGTCATGCGTTTTCTGTTAAAAATGTTGCATGCTTTATTGGAATTTTGATTTTCTTTGATACCCGTAGCGAATTCGTGCAAGGACTCATTCATTTAAAAGTTAATTTACAGATACAAGTATAAAATTTTACACCTATTGTTGCAACCAATAAGCAACAATGATATATAATAAACTAAGAAAAGGCTAATGAAGATCCACTGTCTTTCCATTTAAAAGGCCACGCAACGCTAGGAGCTTCTGTATTTTCAAACTGTATATTCAATTGTCTTACAACATGTTATTTCTTTGTGGAGTTCAAGTTCACCACTCCCGTAAAAGCACTTCCTGTCTTTGGCAATGGTAAGTGGATATCGAACTCATGGTTATTGAAGTATGGATTTTTGTGAATGGTTATTTCCATGAAATCATCTAAAGAATTCTTTATCTAGCACTCATATTATTCAAGATATAATTAGCGCACCCTCCCCCATGCATGTGCACGAATCGCACGCATGAGCATTCACAGATTTGCGTACCACAATCCTGAGATACCTTCTAAAAATTTCTTATTTGCAATAAAATACATTAAGTTGTATGAATTCCATGGTTATGCAATCACCATTAGCCCCATTTACTCATTTATTAGTCACTCTTGTTTGTAGAACCGGCAAAGGTATCTACTTCAAATAACTGCTCTAAAATTATCTATTCACCCGTTACCATTTTAAGCTTAAATGGAAGAGATCAAAATTCATTAGTACAAGTGAGTTTTAAACAACAAGGTAGTTTTCATATATAACAAACGATAATACCACGATTTTAAGGTTCTTAAAATATATAGGCACAAATTTGGAAATTTTTTGTGTGTCATTATTTTAAAAGCATGAGGCTTTTAATGCAATCAGTTTAGGCATGCAAGTTTTTAATAAATATGATGGCTTCACATTCAATAACGTCAAATACGTTATTTGTTTGTGGTCATTTTGATATGGCCGTCTCTTTAATTCGTTAATGATAATTTTAAGGTTGTACCTACTTGCCAAAGCAAGATGAGTTTTGAAGTAAGAAAATGACATGTGAGTAGATAGAAGGTTCTGAAGCAATAAAGTCTCATACATTGATTTCCAATTTTATACATATAAAAAGGCTTTTGAGTATTATAATAAATAATCCTAGAAAGTGTGATTCGGTTTCATAATATATGTATTTTTATTAACCATTTTGCTAGATATAACTTATAATAAATTTTAACAAATAATTTTATATTTTATGTTAAACACCTTAGCGGTCGGGTTTTCCCACCGTTGTACTGTAATACTAGTAAAGTAATGGATGAAAAGATATATCTACAGTTAGAATTATATAAAAAATAGTTTCTTATAAAGTAGTCTATTAGAAAAGCATAAATTACACACTTAGTTGGCAACTTTAAGGTTTTCCATTTTTGTATTCTTTTCAGTTGGCAACTTTATAATTTTGCACAAAGTTTTGTTGCAGCTACATATATTACAAACTTAATTTTTTTAATATTTCTTTTGTTGTCTTAACTATTTATTTTATCTTTCATAAATATGAGTATTATCATTTTTTAACTATCGATATTTATGTGTTTTTACTCTTTGTTTACAATATCATGAAATATTCACAAAAACTCATATTTATAACTTCCTCTTTATTATTATTGATATTTGGATACTATGAAGAAAATATCTTTGATTTTTATTAAGCTTATTTTATGTTATAGTAATGTTTTTGGTTTTAATGATGATGGAAATGTTCATTCATAACTAATTGGTATGATGTAATTATTTATAATTGAACTACGTTATGTACTTAAGAGTTTCAAAAATATTTTCACCATGTGACTTTCACAAAAGAAAGTATTATTACCATGCTATTAATAAAACAAATTAACTTCTTTTGATTTGACTAAGTGAAATTCAAAGTAATTAAATAGTCAATTACAATTAATTCTATTTAATTTGAAGTTTAATAAGATGGAAAAATTAGTTATGTTTTATTCCCTTTCATGCAGATATATTACAGGACTTAATTATAACCATTTAACTTCTTATAGTTATTTCCATAATTAATTATTTAAAAGTTAATTTTAGGTGCATCTACAAGTTAATTTTTATGGTGATAGTTATTTCCATTATTTGAATGAACTTTCATCTATAATTTTTATTGTTAATTATCCTTGGGTAAACCATAGTCTTTGCAAATATACTTTATAACAAAACAAGTTAACTTTGTCTATTTCTTGTATTTTATAATAAATCGTACTTTTTTCACATAACATGTTTTCATTTAATAGGTGCTATTGATTTCAGAATGATGAGAGGTACAGTAGGTGGTTTATTAACCAAACTACGACAAATAATTTTAAGGGAAATAAAGAACGTATTTTATGCACATAACATATAATTTGAATGAACTTTCATTTATAATTTTTATAATTAATTATTTTTGAGTAAACCATAGTTTTTGTTGATTTACTTTATAGTAAAACAAGTTAACTTTATCTATTTCTTGCATTTTAAAAAATTGTTATTTTACTACACAACACTACTACATTCATTTCAATATTTGAGGCTTCAACGCAAGATTAGACGTCTATTTTATGGAATACCTTGTCCTGTACTACAAAATGGTCACTTATATTAATATATTCCAATAATAATAAAAATAATATCTTTTGTACATCGTTTCGTTGATAGTGTTTTCCGATACAGAATTATTTAATTAGTATCTTTAATGAAATTCTACATATTATTCTTATTTTATATTACATTATATGAGTAATGAAAATATTGTAATTTCAAACTACAATAATATTTTAATATTGTATTTGATAAAATATATGATAATGAAAATGTTGCAATTTTACTTCTTTCAACAAATTTTGAAATAATATTTCACTTAGAGCATAATTTCTCCATTTCAGATCCAAAATGCTATTTACTATAGCGAACTATGTAAATATTAAAGTTTCGGTGTTAAACATGGAATAAACTCATAATGAACTTATGTGGCTTAAACTTGAAAAGTAGTAAATGCACAACAATGTAATTGCTAACAAAGTTAAGAATAATAGAAAGTTGGTGTTAACATTTGTTCTTTAAAATCATTAAAATCTAAAAATATTACCTATAGTTCCACATTTCACATTATTTAAATAGATTTATCAAAATATGTTTATAACTGGCATTGAATAAAAATCTAATCTAAGAATAAAAAAAATCATGAACATATTTCTCATCCTTATATAACAATGAATAAAAAAATACATTATTAAATAAATTATGTGGTGAATTCCATGTGCGTAGCAGAAGTTTGTACTGACGAAGAGTTGAAGAGAAGGATACATTTTTTTATTCATGAATCACAAAAGTATAAAGTTACAAATACATGCAGTCAATCCTTATCATGATATTTATTTTATTTCAATGGCATACCTTATATGCCAAGATTGACATAGATTATGTCAATCCTTATCATGCCCCCTCAAAACGGACGACCAAGATGGAAGACCGATTTTTCTAACTAATGTTATGAAGAAGGTACGTGGTAGTGGTTTGGTGAGGACATCCGCAAGTTGGTCATTAGTGGAGATGTAAGAGACTCTCAAATTTCCACTTTGCACATTTTCTCTGACAAAATGGTAATCCAATCCTAGATGCTTCATTTTTGAATGAAAAACCAGATTAGCACTCACATATTTAGCTCCAGCATTATCACAATAGATGACTGGCGCGAGTGTGAGGTTATGACCAAGCTCCTTGAATAAATTTCCTACCCAAAGAATTCGGCATCAGCATTTTCCACTGCCTTGTACTCAGCCTCGGTAGATGATCTAGCTCTTGTATGTTGCTTCTTTGACGTCCAGAAGACAGGATTCTTGCCCAAATAGACTATATATGTTGTTGTAGAAATGTAGTTGTCTTTGTCACGAGTCCAATCCGCATCAAAATAAGCATGGAGAGCGAGAGGTGAATCTTTGTGTATAATTAAATTCATATTAGATATGCCACTTAGATACTGAAGAAGACGATGTAGAGATTGCATATGTTCCTCAGTTGGACACTGCATGTATTGAGCTAATTTGTTCATTGTGAATGCCACATCAGGCCTTGTAAGACTTCAATATTGTAAACTTCCTATCTATGATACTCAGTAGGATCGTTGAGAAAATTTCCATGTATAGTTAACGGAGGATGAGTTGCTAATGGTGTTGCAACTGGTTTTGCATCATCCATATTAGCTTTGTATAAAATATGAGCAGTATACTTCTTTTAACTCAAGAAAATACTTTTTGGATGAGGCATTACTTCTACTCCCAGGAAGTAAGAAAATTCTTCAAGGTCTTTGATTGAGAAACGTATCGCCAATTTTTTTATAAAAGCTTCCAGTGCATGGGTTGCATTACTTGTAACAATAATAGCATCCACATAAACCAACAGATAAATGATGTCACCATTTTTGTGCAGTGTGAACAAGGATGAATCAAAGACCGTATTCTTGAAGCCCAAATCAATTTAATATTTTCGTAATTCTTTATACCAAGCTCTTGAAGTTTGTTTTTACCCATAGAGTGCCTTGTTTAATTTACATACATGTGTTGGATGTATAGGATCTGTGTTGCCAGGAGGTTGTATAGTGTATACATCTTCACTGAGTATGCCCTGTAGAAAAGCATTTTTTATGTCAAGTTGGCGCAATGACCAACCTTGACTAACCGCAAGTGAGAGCAAAAGACGAATCGTGGCGGGTTTAACTACAGGGCTAAAAGTCTCACCGTAGTCAATGTCAGCTCTCTGATTAAAACCTCTTGCAACATAGCGAGCCTTGTACTGAATAATGTCACCATCCTTATTCTTTTTAATTCAAAATATCCATTTGCATCCCACTACATTTTGTGACATAAATGAAGGTACAAGATCCCAAGTTCTATATTATCAAATACTCAATCTTTCTCCTCTCGTTCATTGCAAACTAACTCACCTTTCAGCACACCTCCTACCCCATTCCCCACTTCACCCCTTTCATCTCCTATGTCCGCAACAAACTCATCTCAACCTTATCATGATATAAAGTTATAAATACATGCAGTCAATCCTTATCATGATATTTATTTTATTTCAATGGAATACCATATATGCCGAGATTGACATAGATTATGTCAATCCTTACACGCACTAAAATTTACTTAAATGTTTTCATTTCTATATTTTCATCATCTAAAATTTCAAATTGTTGTCAAGCACATGTATATATTTTATTGTACTTGTTCTATTACATATAAAGAAGAATATGTGATTGTTTGCATCCTTCCTTCTCATTCGCTCTGATTCAAAATGCACCTTTCCTTAATTTAAAGGAGAATTTGCTCTCGACCCTTTTAATTTATTTACCATTTCAAACTCAAAAATAAATTTCAGTTATAAATTGGGGATTGTTATTGACACTCCAAATATTGTTAAGGGGGTCAAAAATTTTTTTAAAGAATTTATTAAGGGAGTATCAATGCAGGAGTGCCCCCCTTAACAAATAAAGTCTATTTTACCAAATTACCCTTCTTTACAATAAAATCTTTTTTAGTTGTTAATCAAAAAAAATATATGGTATATTAGTCGAACTGCATCAGATTTAAATACCAAATTATCAATAGTCTCATTGGCGATATGCATCAAATCAGATGAAAATATATCATTCACAAGAAATCGATATATATATATATATCGAACAATTTTTTTATACGGTATCCTATGTCAAATTTGTCGATACACCACCATTTCCCCCTGTGATGACCGCCCATAGCCCCCGCACTATATAAGAGGAATACTGTGATGAAAGGTGTGCCAGACAACAATGGACGATCATCGGAGAAGGTAAACACAAGTAGAACCTGTCGTAGAACTCAAAGCACAAGGATAAAATATAATAGAACTTATACAACAGGTAATAGTAATGAAGCATCATATAGCAAAATTTTCAAACTTTCATAACATACTAAAAGATTATCCAACGAATACCAAAGTTTGTACATAAGTCCTCACTACAACACTCATAAAGCACTCAACAATGAAACAGATGTTGATCCCTAAAAATCCACGCGCACATTGAGTTACAAAGAACTAAGCAGAAGATACAGAACGGACAGCATCAGGGTCGGTCGTGCATAATGTTATCTGAGGCACTTAAACGACTCACGAAAGATAGGAAGCAACTGTGCAGAACAAGATTCAAACATCAAATCCAAGACAAGCCAATTGCCCAGTGCGATCGGGGATAATGGCACAATATATTATGAGTAGTACAGCTCAATAAAGATAAAGGTCGTATATCTTATAAAAGTCGCCCACAACAATGGAAGACGCTTGACCTAATACCAAAGTTCGGTCGTACGTATCAGGGCAGGATTCAAGGTCGCACGTACATTTGACAACCGCTCATGGATAGCAACTCCTATTGCTCGTAGGTTCCTGCTAGTCGAACGCCAACACTTCGGCTAGATATCATCTACGGTCGGTCGTGCATCAGCTATTAGGAAGAGCGCACTTACTTCTCAAGTCGCAAGCCTTGGTTAGTCACCTCCAGACTAAAAGGGTCATCGCCTAGTCACTCAGGTTCAGACATAGTCGCATCAGGGAACTATGATCGTCCGCTCGTTCGTCTCACAATCAGGCGAATCAGGTAACCACCCATTGATTGCCATATATAGCCACGCCCAAAGAACACCGATTAAGGTCACCCACTCAAGTACTCAAAACGCTCATTCCTATAGAATCACTCGCACATAAAAACTGGATACGTCTACGAATAGCTGGCTACAGCTAGGCGATGGCATGTTTGTAATTAATAGGATGAACTACCCATAGCCTGCATATACAAATTTCAGATCATGTCCTGAAGATAGCTCACCTATAAATACGCCATGGCTGCCAGCATAAAAGAGATCAAATCTTTTCAACCACAAAGTGCTACTAGATTCTATTCTCAGTCACTCCTCAAGCACTGGGAGGTAATGGTCATCTTCTCCACTCGAAGTTCCATCACCCATTTGGCCATGGCGTCAAGTACAACCTTGTAATTAGGGGAAACAAAGACGTCCTCCTTCTTAATCATTTATCCATCCTTCTCCTCCTCAAACTCTACCATTCTCTCATAAAATCCCAGGATTGAAATGTATGAATGAGAGTATATTGATCGAATATAGAGATGTATGAAAAAAGAGTGTTTATGTATTTTGTAATCCCAGTTATATGAATGCAAGCTATCTTCATAGTGGATGTAGGCCTAATATAAGGATGAACCACTCTAAATCTTATCTCTATTTTATATTCCTCGCATTTTCACTTTCAGTTGTTATCAAGTACGGCTCCATTTATTTCCCTACCATATTGGTGAAGTACAATTTTAGTACCTTTGGCGTTTAAGCCATTTTTTGGTGAAAACATTTTGGCACCCACCGTGGGGCCATGTTCATAATTCCTTGCCTCGTACCTTCTTTCATAGTTCAGCAACCTAAAAAAAATCCAAAATCACTTTCTCCCTTGAAAGCTATGGCCGGATCGAAGAAAAGCAGCAAATCTGCTAAAGCTACCACTATCAGTGAGGATAATAATGAAATTGTACCACAAACTCTGAACCAAGGGGCTGGGAAAACTTCTAGACCATCCGTAATGTGAGACGAGTTGAATGTGGTTGTCACCGACATGAACGAAAAGATGGACGCCACGACGAAGATGATGATGAAAAGGTTTGATGGCCTGATTAATGCACAGACCACTTTACTACCACCAAATGGTGGCGAAAAAGAGGACTCATCGGCCTCAGACCCTGGTCGATCTCACTACTTAATGGGAGACAAAGGAGAGGCCGGCGTTGAGGACTCTAAGGCCAGATCTCCACAACGTAAATAAAAACTTACAACTCAGGCTGTCACAAGTCCCATCAACATAACATCTACCAAAAAAGGTGCAAGGCATCGTAGCTCAAATCATAGTCGCATGGATAAGAACACCGATGTCGATCCCAATGAAAAAGCAGGAGACGAGAGGCGCATCACAGACATGATCCAGCGAATAGTAAAGGAGAAAGAAACCCGAGAGGATGAAGAGAAAGAATGGGAGTTCTCGCCCGGCAAAAATCCGTTCACAGAGAAAATCCGTTCAAGCAAAATTCCCCAAGAAATTCATGCCCCCAACAATAGCACCTTATAGCGGAGTTGGAGATCCAAACATTTTTCTGTTCAAATACGACCAACACATGAACGACGCTAGGGCTACTGACGAAATCAAGTGCTTATACTTTCCCGTGTGCCTAGAAGGTGTGGCCCTGCTATGGTTCACCAGACTTCCACCTAAGTGTATTGATCAGTTCGCTAACTTGGCAAGGAGATCTAAAGATCAGTTCCAACTACAAACCACCAAGGCAAGGGATGAGGTGTCATTATGTGAGATGGAACAAAAGCCTGGGGAAACCATCAGAGCTTTCCTTCACGCTTCCATGCGGCAGCAGCTGAAGTCATAGAACCAGAGCCTTGGTACTTACTGGCGGCCCTAAAAGGGGCAATCGATAAAAATTCAGAATTTGGGAAGTGGCTCAAGATGAAGAATAAAAAAATGCTGAAGAAGTTTTATAAGAAAGCTAAGGAATACATGAGTGTAGAAGATGAAGCTCCAAGTGCCCAGAAGGTTATGGAAAATAATGCCACCAGAGAAGGAAAAAACAATGAGTCCAGAGTTGAGCAGAAGAATGATGCAGGACAAAAGAGGGGAAGTGATGAGAAGGATAGCAAAGCCTATAAAAAGACGCGGCTGTATAAACTATCTGAATTAACCTTCCTAAACGAGACTCCAGAAAGAATATACTCCGCTACAAAGGATTCAGGTATCTTTCCTCAAATGAAGCCATAGAAGATAACTGAGCAACAAGCAAATTCTGGCAAATTCTACCGGTTTCATAACCAACCAGGACATAGCACCAACGAATGTCGGCACCTGAAGAGTTTGATTGAAGAGCTTATCAGGAAGAATCAACTCCAGCAGTACGTGAAAAATACTTAAAGTACTCTAGCTGCACAAGGGCATAACAATATGGTTAGCCAACCCGACTCGAGTGAGGAAGCTCAAATATCAGTCGATTCGAGGCCAGTAATCAATATGATATTTGGGGAGCCCCACCCGGCTGGGAACAGTTGGGCGGATATGGAAAAGTACGCTAACGAATTGAAGGATGCCTTGAAAGAGGAAAGATGCATGATCTTGAACAATGAGCTCTTGATGAAATTGCCCAAAACTTCGACCGATGAAGTGATATTCAAAGAAAATGATGCAGATGGATTAGTGACACCAACTATTGACACCATGGTCATCATAATTGGTCTCGGTCCTGCAGTTGTAAAAAGGGTTCTAGTTGACACTGGGACATCCGTTAATGTGATTTTCATAAGCACTTTCCGAAAAATGAATCTCCCTATGGCGGAAGTGTGTGCATATCCAAATAAGATCCACGGTTTTACGGGTCAACCTACGTAACCCATCGGAACAATAGACTTACCCGTGGAATTGGAAGATGAGAACACAGGGTCTCTATGGTACAAGCTTTTGTCCTGATAGATGAGTTTCCGTCTTACAATGCATTCCTTGAGAGGCCAACTCTTTCAGGTTTTAACGTTGCACTAGCTCCATGGTGTTTGACTATGAAGTTCCCAACTGAAAAGGGAATCAGTGTGATTAAAGGCAACCAAATCGCTATAAGAAACTGATATGTGACAGAGCTGTGGTAGGCTAAGAAAAAAGACTCAGGAAAGGATGTTGAGGCTCTTCCCCGCATCCAAAAACTCCCATTATAGCAATTAAAGAAGGGTCCATGCACTGGAGAACATAGTGGAGCGCAAAAAGAAATCGACCCTAGGAAAGCTAGTGCAGAAGATGAAAGGGCGACATCAGCCGAATCACAATTCCTATAGCAGTAATCCCAAAAGACCCGAACCATGTGTTGAATGTTGGATCTCGGTTAAGCCCTGAACTAAAAAATCAATTGATTGTCTTCCTAAGCGCTAATTTAGATGTGTTCGCATGGAACCATTCCGACATGTGCGACATATCTCTAGAAGGTGCGATCCATAAGCTAAACATTAACCCAGACGTTCCGGCTGTCAAACATAAAAGGAGAACCCAGGGGCCGGAGAGGTTGCGCGTCTTAAAGAAAGAAGTAAACAGGTTAATGGGAAATGGTTTTATCAGGGAATCTACCTATCCAAAATGGGTCTCCAACCCTGTGCTCGTAAAGAAATCAAACGGTAAATGGCGAGTCTATGTAGATTATTCAGACCATAATAAAGCTTGTCTGAAAGATAGTTTCCCTCTTCCCAGAATCGACCAATTGGTAGATTCTACGGCCGGTCATGAGTTTCTGTCTTTCATGGACACCTATTTCCGCTACAACCAAATAATGATGCACGGCCCGAACGAGGAAGACACGAGCTTCATTACTATTCTCGGCCTATATTGCTATAAGGTGATGTCGTTTTCTCTAAAGAACGCAGGGGCGACTTATCAACGACTGGTAAACACTATGTACAAGAAGCAAATCGGTAGGACAATGGAAGTCCATGTCAATGATATGTTGGTGAAATTAAAAAGAGCAATAGACCATTTGGAGGATCTAGCACAAATGTTCGATATTTTACGCCAATATGGCATGAAGTTGAATTCCTTGAAATGTTCTTTCGGAGTTGGTTCGGGCAAGTTCCTTGGATTCATGGTCAACGCTAGGGGTATAGAAGCTAATCCAGCCAAAATATCATCTTTAAGAGAAATGCGCACCCCAGGAACAAAGAAGGAACTTCAGCGTTTGAACGGGAAGATTGCGGCTTTAAATCGCTTCATATCCAGGGCAACAGACAGATGTTTTCCATTCTTCGATTCCCTTAGGAAAGGAAAAAAGAGATACAATGGACCTCTGAATGTCAGAAAGCCTTCGAGAAGCTGATCCAACATTTGGCAACACCTCCTATGCTATCAAAGCCTAGTGACGGAGAAGACTTGTTTCTATACCTAGAGGTCTCTACCCATGCCCTGAGTGCAGCATTGATTAAGGAAGATTTGAAGGTACAAAAACCAGTCTATTACATTAGTAAGAGATTATCTGGGGCAGAGTTGAATTATCCAAAGCTTGAAAAACTCGCGTATTGTTTGCTTATTGCATCGAAGAAACTTCGGCCCTACTTTCAGGCTCATCCTATCAAAGTTCTCACGGACCAACCTCTGAGGCAAGTTTTGTCCCGACCAGAGACCTCCGAAAGGTTATTAAAATGGCATATTTAGTTTAGTCAATAAGACATTACGTATCACCCTCGAAAAGCGATCAACAGTCAAGCGCTTACTGACTTTATCGCAGAATTTGCTGACCGAGGGGAGATAAAAGAGGAAGATGATGTTGAAACTGACTTCTAGTGGAAGTTATTTGTTGATGGAGCCTCGAATGATTACTGCTTTGGGGCAGGGGTAGTCTTGGAAACCCCTGAAGGAAGATCTTTATGCTATGCACTGATGTTGGAATTTCCATCTACAAATAACGAAGCTGAGTATGAAGCCCTCATCACAGGAATAAAATTAGCAAAGGAATTACAGATAAAAACTATACAAATCTTCAGCGACTCCCAGCTCGTAGTATGCTAAGTTCTAGGAGAATTCCAAGCCAAAATGGGTAATATGCCGGATTACCTTTCCAAAGCCTTGAACTGTTGGAAGCTTTCGAGCATTACACCATATCTCACATTCCTAGAGGAGAAAATAGCAAAGCCGATTCATTGGCAAAATATGCAAGCACAGGAGATGCACAACTCATGGGGTTAGTTCCAATGGAATTCCTTTCCAGCCCAAGCATGAGGCAGACCTAGATGAATTAGATCATGGAAACGACTGATGAACCAAACTCGTGGATGTCGCCAATCAAAGAATACCTCATCACCGGGACGCTCCCGGCGGAAAGCCAAGCAGCGAAGGAAGATTTTGCGAAAAGCCTCTTCCTACCTCATTCAGGACGGACGACTGTGCAAACGCGGATTTTCTACACCCTTACTTCGTTGTGTTACAGAAAAGGAGTCAAAGGCGATCATGGCAGAATTACACGTAGGGGAATGCGGAGGTCATACTGGTGGACAAACTTTGGCTAAGAAAATCCTGCGATACGGTTACTTCTGGCCAGATATCAATAAAGATTCCATGGCTTACACTAAAAAGTGTGACAGATGCCAAAGATTTGCCAAGATTCCAAGGATGCCATCCACAACTATAACCCGCATGATTAGCCCATGGCCATTTGCTATCTGGGGCATCGACCTCATAGGAGCCCTTCCCACTGCAAAATCCGGTTTTAAATATGCAATTGTCGCTATTGATTACTAAACAAAATGGCTCGAAGCAGAACCGTTGGCTACCATAACTTCGAAGGAAGTTATTAACTTTGTCCTGAGAAATATCATATGCAGGTTTAGGGTACCACAAAAAATAATCACAGACAAAGGGGCCCAATTTGAAAGTGAAGAGTTCCAAAAATTTTGCGCCAAGTATAAAATCCAGAAAAGCTTTTTAACAGTTGCTCATCCGCAAGCGAACGGGCAAATGGAAGTAGTAAATGAAATCATCAAAACGACCATTAAGAAACAGCTAGAGAAGTCTAAAGGGGGTTGGGTAGATGAACTCCCGCTAGCATTATGGGCTTATCGCAACACGCATAAAACTGCGACTGGGCATACTCCCTTTTCTTTATCTTACGGCTCTAAAGCCATGATACCAGTGGAATTAGAAATCCCTACCCATAGAAGAATATACTTTGATCACAAAGAAAATGAGGAGTTACAACTTGAAGCCCTCGACCAGCTTGAGGAAAGAAGAAAGGAAGCAGAACTCAAAGTAGCTTCACATCAAAGAAGGGTGGCGAGGTATTTCAATTCAAAAGTCAGACATAGGACTTTCGAAATTGGAGATCTTGTTTTGAAGAAGATAATGACTGGTACTAGGGTTTTTGGACCCAACTGGGAAGGGCCTTATGTTATAAGTCAAAAACTCCAAGATGGTACTTTCAAATTGGCCACCACGGATGGAATCCAGATTCCACGAGCATGGAACAACGAGCATATTCGTTGTTATTTTTTATAACACATTATTCGAATACGTAGGAAAGACTGTAAATATTTACAAAAAATTTCGCATTTGAATGATGTATATAAAATGAATGAATATGGAATTCCGTTTACATGTACGAACCACTCACTCACAAGTTCCTACTAAAAGTTGACTTCTTTGTGTAGGCAAACAAGCGACCAGGGGGCGCCAACTCAAGGAGTCTCGACTTTCATTAAGAAATACCGAATCTTTTGGCACACGACCAATAGAAGGCTTGGCACCAGATTAAGGAATCAATGCTGGGGTGAAAAGAACTCAAAATGTCCCATGGTTAAAAATATCCCATGGTTAAAAATGTCGCACGGATAAAAATGTCCCATGGTTAAAATTGTTGAGCCCATAAAAAGGGGCACCTTCTTAGGTGCAGGACATGGGTTCTCCGACTTCAGTAAAAACTCGATAAGGTAAACTAGTGTCTGTTTCCTGGGGTGAAGCATAAAGTCGGAAAAAACCGACATGTCCTAAAAAGGAGAAGGAAAATTGCCAATCCAAAAAACGGGGGGCGCCTTGTTAGGTGAAGGACACAAGTTTTTTTTTTAATTGAGTCAAAACTCGATGAGGTAAATTAGTGTCCGCTCCTCGGGATGAAGCATAAAAAAGGGGAAGGATCAAACATGCTGGAAGGACCAGTGCAAAACAGAAATCCCAGCCGAAAAGGGGTATCCATTCTTGTTCTTTGTTGTTAACCAAGTCAAACAGAGCCAAGAATTTGATTACAACATTGAAACCAAAGTCCTCCCATGGGGGCACGCATCTAAATGCATCCTAAAGCTACCATAACATATATACGAACATACGTCCAATTAAAATGCCTGAATGGCATAATTACTAAAATAAAAAATGAAAAGAAACTCACTGGTCAAGACAATTACTAAAAAGTTGGACGATTCCAGCTCAATAAACCCATAATAAAACCAATCATAACGACGTATTAGTAACGCAAATAGTAACACGCCTTAAATATGATACTAACGTACGATCGACCCTTAATACGATACCAACATACGATCGTCAGGAAAATTATAATATAAATTATTAAAAAATATATACATGTGTTGCTAAGAAGGGAAAAGAGACATGGTGTGGCAAACAAAGGCATAAAGAGCATCACAAAGCCAGCAAAACAACCATTCGTCAAGTCCACAAAAGCATCAAAGGTCAACATGAGTCATAAACCAACATAATGTCATGAGCGAGGGCCGGCACCCGCTTACACAACCGGTCTTAAAGTTCGAAGAGGAAACCACCAAAGACAGGAAAAGAAGACTACAGACCCCCGACCTTCCTGGGCCTACCTACCTTCCACTTAGTCTGAGCAGAACAGGATGGAAGTTCATCAACACATTTAGAAACCACTGACTCGACATCTCCTGGGGAAAAGAAGCAACCACGCTATCTTTGGATCTAAGGGCACAAATCAACTTCGCCTTATCATCTTCTAAAACAGAGGTACGCTCGAGATTGTCCTTGTGAAGCTTTTGGAGATCGCAAGCCAATGTTTGCCAACCATTCATCCACTTTGCAGAATGGTTTTTTAGCAAATCCATTTGTTTTTCAAATTGATGCACAACAGTCTTAAGATGGGCTAATATCAGACCTTTTGCGGCAATCATGTCACAAGAGAATGTCTGAGAGTTAGACAGAGATATATCCATGTTAAAAGGTACTCCCTGTAAGTTCCACCCACGGAACTGCTTAGCAAGTCTAGGACTGCATGGCCTAGGAGCATAACACGGCCTATTGATGATAGTCTGACGCTCCGTATGAGATGGACCGAAGGGAGAATTCACAGAAGGTTGACCAGTTGACTGAATCTCATCTATCGGAACATCCAAATCAAAGAATCTTTCCAATCGACGTCGCTCTGGCGACGAAACCATCCTGTAGATGGATCAGAGAATAATCGTAAGATCCAAGAGAAGAACAAGAATAAATTAAAATTGACAAACCTGTGGCAATGGAATGAAACACGGAGATTATCGGTTGAGAAACCTTGTTGAAGGAAAATAAGAACAAAATATAATGAAAAATAAGAAAATAAGGGGGAGATTAAAGGACATACATCAAGAGAATTCCTCGCCATGTCAGCTCAATACTCGATTGCAGAAATAAGTGTCCCATCAGAATCCAGCTGGCATGAACACTTCCCCATGATTCAGCCATTTGCAATGATGACAAGATAATTCAAATGTCTTACCCGAAGGAAATGACACCAATCAACCATAATGAAACAATCCTAAGTTTTGCATGAACGACCCTTCGATGAGTCAGGTTAGATCTACCAAGCAATGTTGCGATCAATCATGTCGAAGCCAGTAGTTTTCTACCAAAGAAAATAACAAGCTTCGAGGGGCAAATGTTGATCCCTAAAAATCCACGCACACATTGAGTTACAAAGAACTAAGCAAAAGATATGGAATGGACATCATCAGGGTCGGTCGTGCACAATGTTATTTGAGGCACTTAAACAACTCACGAAAGATAGGAAGCGACTGTGCAGAACAAGATTCAAACATCAAATCCAAGATAAGTCAATTACCCAGCGCAATCGGGAATGATGGCACAATATATTATGAGTAGTACAGCTCAATAAAGATAAAGGTCGTATATCTTATAAAAGTCGCCCACAACATTGGAAGACGCTTGACGTAATATCAAAGTTCGGTAGTACGTATAAGGGCAGGATTCAAGGTCATACGTACATTTGACAATCGCTCATGAATAGCAACTCCTATCACTCGAATGTTCCTACTAGTCGAACGCCAACATTTTGGCTAGATATCATCTACCGGTCGGTCATGCATCGGCTCTTAGGAAGAGCGTACTTACATCTCAAGTCGCAAGCCTTGGTCAGTCACCTCCAGACTAAAAGGGTCATCACCTGCTCACTCAGTTTCAGATATAGCCGCATCAGGGAACTATAATTGTTTGCTCGTTCGTCTCACAATCAAGCGAATCAGGTAACCACTCATCGATTGCCAGATATAGCCACGCCCGAAGAACACCGATTAAAGTCACCCACTCAACAACTCAAAACACTCGCTTCTATAGAGTCGCTCGCACATGACAACTGGATACAGCTACGAACAGCTGGCTACAGCTAGGCGAAGGCATGTTTGTGATTAATGGGATGAACAACACATAGCCTGCATATACAGACTTCAGATCATTTCCTGAAGAGAGCTCACCTATAAAACGCCATAGCCGCCAGCGTGAATCTTTTCAACCACAAAGTGCTGCTAAATTCTATTCTGAGTCACTCCTCAAGCATTGGGAGGTAATGATCATCTTCTCCACTCGAAGTTCCATCACCCATTTGGCCATGGCATCTAGTACAACCTTGTAATTAGGGGAAACAAAGACATCCTCCTTCTCTATCATTCATCCATCCTTCTCCTCCTCAAACTCTACCATTCTCTCATAAAATCCGAGGATTGAAATGTATGAATGAGAGTATATTGATCTAATATAGAGATGTATAAAAAAAAGAGTTTATGTGTTTTGTAATCCCCGTTATAAGAATGCAAGCTATCTACATAGTGGACGTAGGCCTAATATAAGGCTGAATCACTCTAAATCTTTTCTCTATTTTATCATCCTCGCATTTTCATTTTTAATTGTTATCAAGTACAGCTTCATTTATTTCCCTACCATATTGGTGAAGTAAAATTTTAGTACCTTTGGTGCTTAAGCCATTTTTTGGTGAAAACAACAGAAATACTAGATAGTAAGAAAATTGGTATGTCAGCCTCCTACTCACCTCTGCACAGCATCATCATCCTCACTAATAACCTGTAACCTGCTACTTAGTCTACCCATCCATAACCGGATGAACAGCCCAAGGTAATAAGAGGAAACATAAAACCTTGAGTCAGACAATAGTCTTTGTGAGCAATAAACAACTAACAAACCTCCTCAATAAAGTATATGAGAATGGGTAGATTTACCAACCACTTCCCAACGCCAGAGAAGAACTCAACTCCCATCATCCCCCATATCGGACAGTGATAGCCTTTACAATCCATAACATCCAAGGTAACAACAATTCATCCATGGTAATCAGAACAACCATCGATAACACTCATAGCATCTAGATTACTTAGGTTTCACATATGCAATCCTAATCGAGTTTAACATCCTTCAAGCGCTATCCCTAGAGGCCTAAAGCAATATCAGTCAATCACTCAAGGAATATCTCCCTCGACTTTAGAGAATCCACATGAGATGGTACAAACAGAACAACCAAACACCCATGACTGACTCTGGCAATCACCTCCAATCCTGCTTTGAAACCATCGTTAATCGTATGACGGCCCATCATGACTGCCATATGTCAAAGGCTAATGGTAACCCCAGTTCTAGCACAACTCCATACACCTTCGTGACTTGTTTCTAGGCTCTTCTTGACTACCCAGGGTATGTTAGGCCCATCATGACTACCAAGTCTACCCCTGCTTTGAGTCTGCCAGAACTTACGACAACGATAATCTCTCGGCCTTCGCATCTTTAGTCGTCATCACCGGCGACTAATCACAAACTCAAACCCCACTCGAGTAACCATTATCTACAATCCAACACCTTTGAGTTGTCTGCCTATTCGTTCCTTTTCACCGATCAACGAACATATCACATCACTTCGAACATCCCCTTCTGGACTCTCGTCGAAGCCATCATCACCATCGAACCAAAAAACTTCAATATAAGGTTCAGTATAGTCTATAGCATTTCATACCATTCGTTGTTCTATGCCGATCAACGAACACTTTTCAACACTTCCAAACTTCCCAATCAAATTCACTTTGAAGTCACATCAAAATTGCCCGGTCCATCAAAATTTCCCGGTCTATCAAAGTTACCCGATCCATCGAAGTTGCCTAATCCATAACAGCCCGGTCCATCAAAGTTGCCCAGTTCATAACTGCCCGGTCCATCAAAGTTGCCCGCTCCATAACTGCCCAGTCCATCAAAGTTTCCCGGTCCATAACTGCCCAGTCCATCAAATTTGCTCGGTCCATAATTGCCCAGACAATCGAAGTTGCCCGGTACATAACTATCCGGTCCATAACTGTAACCAATCCAGAACTGCCTGGTCCATAACTGCGACCGATCAGAATTGCCCAATCCATAACCGCGACCGATCCAACTTATGGCCGATCCAAAACCTGCATATTGCAATTCAACTCCGATTTAAACCAAAACTTCACCAAACGATAGATTCGAAGAAACCAAGTAATTCAAATCATCAAATATGACCACAAACATGGTATGAAACCATTATCAGCATGGTTACAATAATTGTCACCCAAATTATGTAAATCACTCCAAAAATCATAATGAATGATCATATGAACAAAATTATAGATCTAACTAGCATAAGCATATGAAATATCATGGAAATTACCTATCTAAACTTACTAAATCATATCATCGGGTGATTTATATGAAAATGGACTTAATATGGCATAGATCTATGGGAAAATGATTGAATATGATGAAAAACATGATCAAACACTCATACACTTCATTGAATCCATGTGAGAGATGTAAATCACTCACTGATTCTCCAAAACAAGCTAAAACGATAGAAATACAAATCTGGACAGCAAGCACTTCGCACCAATCCCCTTGATCCGATGAATCCTTGCTTCAAATGATGTAGATCTAGCCTCCAATGGTGTAGATCTATGATTTTCCTCCATAGGTTTTGATTTTTAATGGTGGAAAGGTGTTAGAGGAGGTAGAAGCACAAGGCCTCCAAATGAGAGAATGGGAGAAGTAACCTATTCTCCATGCCTCTCACCCCTATTTATAGTTTCCACCAATCCACTAATGGGACTCCCTAATTCTGCCCATTAGGCTCTCCAAACCTGAACAGCCAACTGAAAAACTTTAAAACAACGATTTCTCCCAAATCGCTGAGCCAAATCCTTAACGTAACCACTCTACGGAAAGGAAAACATCAATTTCTTTCCAATGGCACAGGTCTCATCCTCTGATTTGACCTAAGTCAAAAGTTATGCCTTGTACAAGACTGACTGGGGAAAAATGGTCACAAACAAAACCGGTAAAAATTATGGACATGTCTCACATCCCCATGAACAACATATTAAAAGATGACAATGATCCAACCCTCAAGGAATAAAATAAAAATATTTTACGATCTTCCGATGCGTAAAATGCAGGCTGTTACATTCTCCCCTCTTTAAGAATTTTGCCCCCGAAATTCCCAGCGAACACAAGAAATCACAAAAATTCCACATGCCTATCATCCATGAGCATCCATTCTATCATCCAAACATGCAACCATCAAACCATGCATCCATATCCTTATCTTAGCATGCGGAATTCTAATCACAACAACAACAGCAAAATCAACAAGTAATAATGATTGCGCGATATCAATGGGTCATATGGATGAAGAGTTTTGGATGGGTCGTCTTTATACTCTTCCCCGTCTCACACATAACATCATCGCCATCCCTACTCCATTATACCTTAACTAAATTAAACGTCTTTTCCCTAAGCTATTTCGTGTCATTCGCCATAACACGAAGCGGCTTACGAGATTTTATAACTATGAACTCCACCATAAGGTTGACGTACTACTCTGGAGGTACTACCACATTCGGACCATGCAAATATTTTCGCAAAAACTACTCACAAAAAACATTATGCACACTCTACATCTCTTGCATAAAATCACTCTATACGTGAGCTTTCTGATTTGCTCGTTTATCGAAAACGGTTTAGCAATGCATAGCACTTAAGCCACCCACCACAACATTTAGAAGCGTTGCTGAAAACTCCTCCAGCTTGACCGATCGGCCAGAATACCCAACCGATCGACCCACTTAGACTCGACCGACCGGTGCCTTCCAACCCGGCCTAGCCGACCTAATGCCTTCACATTGTTCCATCCCGATTAGAATGGACCGACCCGATCAGAATGGACCGACCCGACCCACTTGCTTCCTCAACAAAACATGAACTTCAACCCAACCGACCTAATCACAATCAACCGACCCAATAGGACCGACCAGGTATGGACCGACCCAACCCAAAAGTTTGACCGATCCATTTCCTGGCTTGGTTCAAGATAGTCCATCGATACTTGCTCCCACTTCCATGTAGGAACTTCCAATGGCTGAAGCAACCCACTTGGCTTCTTCTGTTCAGCTTACCAACTGATAATTTATGCACTTGGAAATGAACTTTCCAATATCTCGCTTCATCCCTTCCTAGTAGTAGACTCGCTTCATGTCTTGATACATCTTATTACCACCGAGATGAATCATCAACTTCGAGTTATGAGATTCTCTCAGAGCCTCATCTCTCAATCCGTCGATATCAGGAACAACTAATCGCCCTTGCTTTCGAAGCCAACCTTCTCAATCAACTTCGAATTCTTTATCTTCTGGTTCCATCTACTGGATAAACTCAACAAGCTTTGTATCTCGCTTTTGGATTTTGCCAATTCTTTCGATAAGATAGGTCTTATCGACAAGCTTGCCAGCATTTCAGGTTCAACTCGCACCTTGGCCTGAAATCAAACCTCGCCAAGTACTCGAGGTTCTTCCATTCCAAAAACGTCACTCCCAAACTTGCTTGTCTTCGACTCAATGCATCTGCCACAGCGTTACCTTTGCCCAGAGTATAGGCTATACCAAAATCATATGACGCCAGAAACTCTAACCATCGTTGCTGCCAGAGATTCATATCCTTTTGGGAGAAAAGATACTTCAACGACTTATGATCCGTGAACAACTCGAATCAAACTCCTAATAGATAACGTCTCCACATCTTCAGAGCGAAGACAATCGACGCCAACTCCAAGTCGTAAGTTGGATAGTTTTCTCTCATGTGGCTTTAGCTGTCGACTCGCGTAGGCCACAACCTTATCCTTTTGCATTAGCACAACTCCAAGTCCAGTACCACATGCATCGGTGTATACCACCATCTCTTCATTCCCACTTGGAATGGTCAACATAAGAGCACTTGTTAATTTGTCCTTCAGGATTCTAAACGCTTGTTAACACATTGCATCCCATGTGAGCACTTGGTTCTTCTTCGTCAATCCTGTTAATGGTGCAGCTATTTCGGAGAAATCCTTGATAAACCATCGGTAATATCATGCCAACCCAAGGAAACTCCGAACATCCGTCGCATTCTTAGGTCAATCCCAGTCCTGAATTGCTGCCACTTTAGCGAGGTCAACCGCTGTCCCATTTCCAAAAACAATATGACCTAAGAACCTCACTTCATTCTTCCAGAAGTGACACTTTGAAAACTTAGCTCTCAGCTGATGCTTTCGCAATATCTCCAACATAACTCTCAAGAGCTTCTTATGTTCTTCCTCATTCCTGGAGTAAACCAGAATGTCATTCACAAACACAAGCATAAACTTGTTCAACTGGTCTCTGAATACTCTATTCATAAGATCCACAAAATACGATGTGGCATTAGTCAACCCGAATAGCATTACCAACCATTCAAAGAAACCGGATGGTGTCCTAAAAGCAGTCTTCGGTACACTATCCTTAGCCACTCTCAACTGATAAAATCCCATTGCTAAATCCATCTGAGAAAATATTTTGGCCTTGTGAAGCTGATCAAACAGGTCATCTATCCTTGGCAACGGATACTTTTTCTTTTTAGTCACCTTGTTCAGCTCACAATAGTCCACACACATTCTTAACGAGCCATTTGCCTTGGTTGCAAACACGACCAGTGCACCCCATTCAATACACTCCTCCGAATGAATCCTTTTCCCAAAAGGTCACGAACTTGCACCTCCAACTCTCGTTGTTCCTTAGGCGCCATCTTCCTAAGAGGCATAACCATTGGTCTTGCACCCGCGACCAAATCGATCCTAAACTCGATCTCATGATGAGGCGGCAACCCTTTGACCTCGTCAAAGACATCCTCATACTCATTAGCGATCAGTACAAATGATAAGTCTTCTTGTGCAATCCCAAGCGAATATAGATAGCTAATGAAGACACCCTCTTCACGCTTACATCTAATCAATACTTTTCTCACTTCCACATCCCCGACCCTCACCTCTATCTTCTCGCAATTCACCCTTGCCGCATACCTCTTGAGCCAATCCATGCCCAAGATGATCCGAAACCCAGCGAAGGTCACAGAAAGCATCTATTCATAAATAAGCATCCTTGATCAAACGATACTAGATCCACAAAGTATGCAAAGAGCAGATGAACCCATTCAACATAAATATTATTATAGGTAAAAGAAGACGATCCTATAGTACCAAATAGAACTCAAACAACTTCACTGGATGAAAGCATATCCAGACAACAACTTCTCCTAGTTCTCTTCAGGAATACAATAGTAAATTGGAATAGCTTCCACAACACATGCTTCCTCCGGTTGCTTATTCTTTGGAAGGTCTGAACAGTCTTTCTTCTTCTGTCTATGCTTGCTGCATTCAAAGCACTTCCTTTTGGTTTTCGGCTTCTTACAATCCTTGCCATAATGACTCCCCATTTGAGAATTAAAGCAAGTGACATTCTTCTTAAATTTCTTCTTCTTGCTTTTCCTCTTATTCAGTTTTTTTCCAGTTTTGGTACTAGAAGAAGTTTCTTCTTGAGGCTCATGTCTGGTTCCAAAAGCCTCGTCCCAAGCAGCACTAATTCATCCCTCTCTCTCTCCTTAGCTCGGCGTCGAAGTTGCTCCAAAGCCCTACTTCTTCTTAACTCATCTTCTTCATCTGTAGAAGAATAATCTTTCTGTCTCTTAGCAGAATCCATTCTGGGTACTTGTACAGGAACATCATGCTCCACCATCACTTCTGAATGGGTATCTTTAACATAGCCATTACCATCATGGCCGCCCTAAACATAACTAGTTATTCCGCTGCAACTGCTAAAGCTCCCAATTGGCTAACATCTCCTACTGCTCCAGTTTCAAACTCACTCCTAGAGGTTTGATGACTCATTCTAAATCTAAGATAGAATGATTAGTCCACTTACAAGATAAACTACCAAAGAAGTACAAATGCTACTACTATATATATATATATGCAAATATATATAGTAAATATCCAACTGAAATCTACAAATATGTCTCTCATACGTAATTACGTTTTCGAACTTTGGCCACAATCGTTGAACAGAGCTCTGATACCAAATGTGACGACCGCCTACAGCCCCCGCACTATACAAGAGGAATAATGCGCTGAAAGGTACGTCAGGTAGCTATGGACGATCATCAGAGTAGGTAAACACAAGCGGAGCCTGTCTTAGAACTCACAGCGCAAGGATAAAATATAATAGAACTTATACAACAGGTAATAGTAATGAAGCATCATATAGCAAATTTTCAAACCTTCATAACATACTAAAAGATTATCCAATGAATACCAAAGTTTGTACATAAGGCCTCGCTACAACCCTCATGAATTACTCAACACCGGAAACAGAAATACTAGATAGTAATAAAACTGGTACACTAGCCTCCTACTCGCCTCCGCACAGCATCATCGTCCTCACTAATAACCTGTAACATGCTACTTAGTCTGCCCATCCATAACTGGATGAACAGCCCAAGGTAATAAGAGGAAACATAATACCTTGAGTCAGACAACAGTCTTAGTGAGCGATAAAACAGCCAACAAACTTCATTAATAAAGTATATGAGAATGGGTAAATTTACCAATCACTACCCAATACAAGAGAAGAGCTCAACTCCCATCATCCCCTACATCGGACAGTGATAGCCTTTACAATACATAGCATCCAAGGTAATAACAATTCATCCATGGCAATTAGAACAACCATCGAGAACACTCATAGCATCTAGATTACTTAGGTCTCACGTAGGCAATCCTAATCGAGTTTAACATCCCTCAAGCATTATCCCCAGAGGCCTAAACCAATATCAGCCAAGCACTCAAGGAATATCTCCCTCGACTTTGGATAATCCACATGAGATGGTACAAACAGAACAACCAATCATCCATGACTGACTCTGGCTATCACCGCCAATCCTACTTTGAAACCATCGTTAATCGTATGACGGCCCATCATGACTGCCATATGTCAAGGGCTAATGGTAACCCCAGTTCTAGCACAACTCCATACACCTTCATGACTTGTATCTAGGCTCATCATGACTACCAAGTCTACCTCTGGTTTGAGTCTGCTAGAACTTACGACAATGATAATCTCTCGGACTTCGCATCTTTAGTCGTCATCACCAGCGACTAATCACAAACTCAAACCCCACTCGAGTAACCATTATCCACAACCCAACACTTTTGAGTTGTCTACTTATTCGTTGCTTTTCACCGATCAACGAACATATCGCATCACTTCGAACATCACCTTCTAGACTCTCGTCGAAGCCATCATCACCATCGAACCAAACAACTTCAATATAAGGTTCAATATAGTCTATAGCATTTCATACCATTCGTTGTTCTACGTCGATCAACGAATACTTTTCAACACTTCCAAACTTCCCAATCAATTCACTTTGAAGTAGCATCAAAACTGCCCGGTCCATCAAAATTGCCCAGTCCATCAAAGTTACCCGATCCATCAAAGTTGCCCAGTCCATAACTGCCCGGTCCATCAAAGTTGCCCAGTCCATAACTGCCCGGTCCAACAAAGTTGCCCAGTTCATAACTGCACGGTCCATAACTGCCCGGTCCATCAAAGTTCCTAGGCCCATAACTGCCCGGTCCACAACTACCCAGTCCATCAAAGTTTCCCGGTCCATAACTGCGACCGATCCAGAACTGCCCGGTCCATAACTGCGACCGATCCAGGACTGCCCAGTCCATAAGTGCGACCGATCCATCTTGTGGCTGATCCAACTTATGTTCGATCCAACTTATGGCCGATCCAAAACCTGTATTTTGTAATTCAACTCCGATTTCTACCAAAACTTCACCAAACGATAAATTCGTCGAAACCAACTCGTCCAAATCATCAAATATGACCACAAACATGGTATGAAACCATTGTCAACATGATTACAACAATTCTCACCCAAATAATGCAAATCACTCCAAAAATCATAATGAATGATCATATGAACAAAATTATAGATCTAACTAGCATAAGCATGTGAAATGTCATGGAAGTTACCTATTAAACTTACTAAATCATATCATCGAGTGATTTATATGAAAATGGACTTAATATGGCATAGATCTATGGGAAAATGATTGAATATGATGAAAAACATAATCAAACACTCATACACTTCATTGAATCCATGTGAGAGATGTAAATCACTCACCGATTCTCCAAAACAAGCTAAAAGGATAGAAATACAAATCTGGACAGCAAGCACTTCGCACCAATCCCCTTGATCCGATGAATCCTTGCTTCAAATGATGTAGATCTAGCCTCCAATGGTGTAGATCTATGATTTTCCTCCATAGATTTTGATTTTTAATGGTGGAAAGGTGTTAGAGGAGGTAGAAGCACAAGGCCTCTAAATGAGAGAATGAGAGAAGTAACCTATTCTCCATGCCTCTCACCCCCTATTTATAGTTTCCACCAATCCACTAATGGGCCTCCCCAATTCAGCCCATTAGGCTCTCCAAACCTGAACAGCCAACTGAAAACCTTGAAACAACGATTTCTCCCAAACCACTGAGCCAGATCCTTAATGTAACCATTCTACGGAAAGGCAAACATCAATTTCTTTCCAATGGCACAGGTCTCATCCTCTGATTCGACCTGCGTCAAATGTTAAGTCTTGTACAAGACTGATAGGGGTAAAATTATCGCAAACAAAATCAGTAAAAATTATGGACATGTCTCACATCCCCATAAGCAATATATTAAAAGATGAGAATGAGCCAACCCTCAAGGAATAAAATAAAAATATTTTACGTTCTTCCGGTGCGTAACATGCGGGCTATTACACCCTCATTTCAGCAACCCGATGATGAATAAAAATTTCAAAAACGATGAACAATGTCAAACCAAAATATATAATACGGAAAACCTACGCCATTCATGTCGTTATACAGTAATTCACATATTTCGGAGATGACAAATAGAAAAAAAAACTAAACAACCATCTTTTATCAAACAAAAATTTGACACTACGGCGTTCGGCTCTCGAGACTAACATAACAGAAACCCTAACCTTCATCCTTTCCAAGGCACTATACAATCGATTTCATATACCTTGTCAATAGTTTCTCCACTATCTTAGGATCTTAGGAGGAGCCTTTCACATTCTTCGTTCGCACGATTATTTCTCCCAAAACGTTTTTTATTTGCAAATAATTTAAGAATTTGGTTATTTTGCGTTTCAAATTGATTGGGGTTTTGGGATGGTAACTGATATTATTACCGAAGTAAAAAGGGTACGTAAAAAAATTAAGTATATGACTCCCATTAACATTTTTTTGATGAATGGAGTGTTTTTAAAATTTGACCTCCCCTTAACAATACTTGGAGTGTCAATGACAATGCCCTATGTCTAAATATACTAATTATTGTAACAATGAGGCTTTTCAGTTTTTATTTCACCTACTCAAAACCATCTTACTCCTTCGTTTTTTCAACATTCATTTTTCAATCTTACTTTCATTTCTAATTTCTTCAGCTCATTACCATCTTCCATTTTCATTTCTCCATTTTCTTTCATTTTCTCCTATTCTACTAATCATTTTTTTTCTTTAAATCCAAATGAAAAATCCTCTACCTTCGTTGATTGAGATTATTCTAGCTATAGTATGGTAGAATTTACTCTTCCGTCATTCAGCGCATCCACCATGGTTTAGGTTGTAATATTTTACTATGATCTATGTCAATTCAGCTCATGAGGATTAGTTATGCTTCTTATGAAAATTACTACATAAAATAAAGATCATTGAGCCTCCAATAAGCTATTAATTTCATAGAATCATGATCAAAGTAATTAAGTTGTAAGGAATGGTTTTATCTAAAAGTTAATATGGTTTCTTTTCTTTACTTGTAGGTAATTTGTTCGTTGGAAAGACAAAATAAAGAAACTAAGAGAAATTTTAAATTATTTTGGAATTTCTAACAACTTTATGTCAATCTTCACTAATTTTTATTTGTTACATTTTGTATGCATTTGATATTTTGTAATATCAATGGCACTTATGTGCAACTCAATTCATTTTTTCTTCTATTTCTAATTACATATAATACTTTGTTTCTGTGTAATATAATTTAAATTTTCAATTATTTATTTTAACTACTAGGAAAATCTTTTTTTTATTCATGACATGCTTCATGAAGCATGGTATACATAATTTGATTTGCATAAGAATAATAAAATATTTCCTACCTTTTTAACCTTTAAATCAAAGTAGAAAGTTTGTTTTGGGGAATGTTAAAGGGACTCCACTTTTGGTTAAGGGGAGGACAATTTTAAGAGGACTCCACTTTAAAAAAAAATTGTTAAGAGAGGGTTTGGTATTTTTTTAGTGCATTGTTATTGACACTTCAAATATTGTTAAGGGGAGGTCAAATTTTAAAAACACTCCAATTATAAAAATAATGTTAAGGGGGGTCACACACTTAATTTTTTATGTTCCCTTTTACCCTAATAACGTCTGGTAATAACATCAGTTACCATCCCAAATCCAAATCAATTTCAAATACAAAAAAAACAATTTCCTAAATTATTTGAAAAAAAACGATTGTTTTAGGAGAAATAATGGTATGAACAAAGAATGTAATACTGTACTAAAAAAATAATTGTTCGATATATGTATATCGATTTCTTATCAATGATATTTTTTCATCTAATATGACAAATAAAATTATTAATAATTTGATATAAAAATCTGATGTAGTTGACTAATATACCATATAATTTTTTTTGATTAACAAATAAAAAAAAAGATTATTGTAAAGAAGGCGAATTTGGTAAAATAAAGTTTATTTGTTAAGGGGTACTCTGTCCATTAGTACTCCCCTTAACAAATTTTATTTTAAAAAAAAATTTGAACCTCCCTTAAAAATATTTGGAGTGTCAATAACAACCCCTTTTTTATTTTAGATAAAACATGTACTAAACTACCCCTCGTCACACCATACAATTCACTATCGTTCATTTTGGACTGAAACATACAATTAAGGTTTGCATCATAAGAACCCATAATTCATGATTAAGAACAGTATAGTATTTTCTTGTTTTCAGAGTACAAGAAGATGGTTCATAGACATTATCGGGACAACAACGATACTTCAATAGCTAAGAACAACAATATTTACTAAAATGATGCTCTCTTGAAATATGCCATAAAATCAGTAACCGTTGCTAAGTTCTAGAAACTTTTCCTTCATGTTTTCATCTACAATGTGTATTTTTACTTGTAGAATATAAAAAAGACGTGTGCTAAACGAATGCATGGACTGTAAGATTTGTAAGACATGTACAGAACTTTGTATTCTTTTTTTGGAAAATTATTGAAAATTATAAGCCTCTTTATATACCCATTTATAATTGATAAATTTTATCATTTACATTTCATGTTTGCAATGTAAAGTAAATATTTTCTACATATGTTTGCAATGAAATCTTCAACTTGGCCAGCGCATGTCGTTTTAAAACACCTATCTCAACCATGTTTTGCGTTTAATTTAATTTAACAGTTCAACGCTCTGGTACATAACACGGTGTTGAGCCACCACATATTTTTATATTCTCTGCTAATTTGCATACGCACGAATACAATTTCTTACCCTTTCCAAGGCGTAAAAACATCTGCATCTCAATTAATGTTCTGATTATACATATTCAATTAATTTTTTTTTAATGAATATTTAAGTCTTTCAAATTGAACCATCGAATTCCAAAACAAAATTCATTAACTTACCTGATCCGATATCTTCTGATCACCCCTACAACTGTCTTGTGTCTCCATTATGTTAACTACATACCCTTTTTTATTTCATCAAATTGTGCTCACTAATTAGGGTTTAGGTTTTAAAGTTTACATTAAATAGGATTATGGTGTTAATATTGGAATTTTTAACTAAATGTTTAAGGGGAGGCTAATTTTTTTAGTCCTCGCCTTAACAATTGAACAATAATTTAAAATTTGTCCTCCCCTTAACCAAAAGTGAAATCCCTTTAACAATCCCCTTTGTTTTTTTGGTTGATTTTGTTTTCTTATAGCTTGGCTATAGTAATAAAATCCTCTTTTGCATTATTGTTGCATGGTCCATGATTCTGGGTATGTATATTCTATTCTACTCTATATTAGTTTGTCTTATATGGATTAGTTCAAAAAATTGCAATGTAATATTTTATTTTTCCCTATATTCCATGGTTAGAAAACCAAAATTGAAACGTGTCATTCCTCCAAAAAGTTAATTGTGTTTGATTTACATCATTTATAGTTAATTTTCTTGCTAAAATATATCAAAAAAAGAAATAGAAAGAAAGTTTGACTTAGTTTGCATGTTAACTTTTGTAGGCATGTTTTTATTTATTTTAGAGTTTATTGCATACACATATACATATACATACATATATATATATATATATATATCGTTTTTTCACTAATTCTTATTTGTTACATTTTTTATCCTCTCTACTATTTTATAGTGCCTTTGCTATTTTTATCTATTATCAATTCTATTATAGAAGGAAGTTAATGTAGTGCTGACTTTTCCTTACACCATATTGTCTCTCCACTCAAATCCTACGCACTCATTCATTTGGATGAAATTTTACAGTTAGTCCACCAAAAATTTGAAAAAGATCTTAAACTTCCCCCAAAATAATGAATTGTAGTCAATGGCGCATTATCAATTCTTCATTTCAAACATTCGTTGTGTACTCAAACCCTTAAGTTTTCCCAAATACATATGTAGCCTCTTTATGTTTATCTTTCACTTTTTATTCAAATTTCACGAAATCCTTGCCCTATTTTCTATACATTCTATTAAGACAAAAATTATATATCTAATTATTGTATTAAATTTTCCTTAATCACTCTTGCCTCATATCCTCAATTCTCTTTGATCTACATGAGTTATTTCCATTAAAACCTTTTATATTTGTTTTTGTTTTTCTCTAAAAGACAAAAGAACTAATTATTACAAAAATTAATGATGAAATATGTATTGGTTTTGTAGTCTCTAACTGTTTATCATTTTTTATTTCATTTAATAGTGTATTACCTACGATAACCTACTTAAAGGTTATTCAAGCATTCTTATTTTTTTAAATCACATTTTGTTTCCCTTCTATTGTAGTACAATTATTTTCAGGCATGCTCTTCTCCTTTCAAAAACCCAAACGAATCAAAAAGATGAATTGTTGTTTGTTTCATGTGGTGTGGAGCTCAGAAGGCTAAGTTATGCCATAAATTGTTATCTTCTTATTTTAACATTTTTTAATAAATCTTCAACTATTTTTTATGTATTTATTTATGAAGCTATGATGTATTTCATGTTGTTTTGTTGTTGTAGGCATTGAACATTCTCTGTGGGTTTTAAACTATATGCTTTCTGGTCCATTGTTACTACCAGAAATCTTTTTTGGTAAATGTTTATTTGGTAATTGGATTAAAATTTGTTGTATCTAAATATGCATTTCCTTATACATTTGTTGTACGTAATCATTTTTATTGATAAATCAATGGTAACAAATATTTATGAAAACAATCAAGGACACTAATTTTGCATTTATTCCATGCAACAAGGGCAATGCAAAATTAATACTAAAGATAGATTTGGTTCCATCTTAATGGAATTTCCTTTTTTGTAATAACAAATATTTGATTATTTAGAATATTAAATTTTAGTTAACTAAAATTCTTCCTCGTTTATTCTTAGCTTATATCAGTAATTCTCTTTGATATAGAATTGTAATTTTCATTTAATGCATCATGTTTTTGTTTACCTTTTTCTAAAATTATGAAGCATTAAATTACAAAAGCTAATGGTTGAAATATGCTTGGGAAAATTAATATCAGTCTCTTGATATGCACAAGCTCATTATTTAACCTAATGTAATTTATTTCATATAAAATAATATATTAACTATTAGGATTCTTATTCATCGTTTTTTTTTTCTTTCTCAACTCATATTTAATTCTCCTTGATTTAGAGGTGCAATTTTCATTTAAGCCCTCATATTCCCTTTTATTATTATATAAAGGCGATAGCATTAAACTACCAAATTTAATGGATGAAATATGTAGTGGTTTTGTAGTCCATTGTTGCGCTTAAGTTATTATTTCATTTGATAGGATATATATATATATATCCAAGTGTTATTTATTTATTCAATTATACATAAAGTTGACTATTGGACTTTCTAACTTCTCTCTTTACATTTATTCCCATATCAAATGAAGCTCCCACAACAATTTCAGATATAATTTTGCAATTGAACCATTTTGTAACCCCGCTTTCAAAATTGAAGTTCATATTAGAAATACAATTAATGGTTGTTAAATACGGTTGCTAGCATTGAAGTGGCAATCCCAATTATCGATTAATTCTATTTATTTATGGTTGTTACATATAGACAGTTTCCCTTAGTTTTATTTATTTATTTATGAATTCCAATAATGAATATTTTAGCTTCTCTTTCTACACTGACCAAATGAAGCTCCCTGAGCAATTTGAGGTTTAATTTTTTCATTTGAAACATTTCAAGTTTTGATTTCAACGGTTAAGTTCATATTAGTAAATAGGATTAATGGTTGTTAAACTGGGTTTATGAAAGTGATATGTTCAGATTCTCACTCTGTTAATCTCTCATTCACTCTTATTCAAAATACTCATCTCTCATCATATCAAGGGTCAAAATTCATTTGCTCCTCCATAAAAAGAATAATTTTCTAACAGAGCGAAATACGTATTATGTCCCTCACTTCATTATTCATAAATGATCCGACTGATGTTCCCTTCCTCTTCTTCACGTTGTTGATGGAGAAAAATATTATTTACTTCGTTGGTTTACATCTTCGCTTTATTATTCTTTGGTTGTTTTACATATTCACTTTCTTCTTTCTCATTTTGTCGTTTATTCGTTTTCTTCGGCTATTTATTTTAAAATTTTAAGGACAGATTTTCAAAATAAACTATTTTTTAAACAAATAGCAGAAATAGGCCAGTTTTAAAACTAGTAGCAGAAATAGGCCAGTCTTTGCCACCTCAGCAATGAGATGGCAACTGGTTAAAAAAAAATTCATCAGGGGCGCACTTGCCAAGTGCGCCCCTTATAATTTTAACTGGCGCACTTCACAAGTGCGCCAGTTAAAATTTAAACAAAAACCCTAAGTTCTTCCTACTGCTCCCTGTTACTCTCTATCATTCTGCTTTTTACTATTTCGGGTAAAAAAGTACCAATTCGTACCATTCTTCCACTGGCTCCAAAAAACCCTAAAATCTTCAAAAATTATCAAAATAAACAAGGTTTATTGATTGGGTTACTTCTATCAGCTATTGCACATCAATTTGAAGGTATTGATTTAGATTAAACTCAAACCCTATCTCAAATTCTTATGTTTGTCGAGTTCATTCAAACCCTAGATTTAGTTTTTCTTGCTTTCTTCGGGTACTAATATTTGTTTAACAATTAATTATCCTTATACCTTGCAAATTTTTCATTTAGGCTATGTCGGATTTCATCCCTATTATTTGCTATTTTGATGGGAAGTTGAACTTAAAAGAAAATAATACGCCGGTGTATGTTGGTGGCAAACAAAAAGATTCAAAGGTCCAAAAAAAATTGCTCCTACCATGAATTAAAGGAAACGGTGTATAGGGTTACAAAAATTTATTCACAAGAGTACGATGTACGATTGGTAAGCAAATGGGTGACGGATTCTGGATCTTCTGCTATCGATGTAAATGATGATGATGATGTCGATGCAATGTTTTCGGTTAGTATGAAAGTTATTGAGTTATTCGTAATAAAAGAGGAGCTGAGACATGAAGAGGCAATTGATACTAATTTAAACCAACATTCTACTCAAATTATTGGAACAATTCCGAATTGTGCTCATCAAAGCAATCCAACTCCAATATTTCCTCCATTCATGAATACAAAATAAGTTTGTAAATTTTTCATTTGAGTAGTTAAAATTCATAGCGTACTGATCTCATTTTTTTTTAATAGTTATACGGTGCATGCGGGTGGTTCAAGCTCTAGACCGGCAAATGATGATGTAGGTTGTACCTCACCACATATTGATAACATGCAAATTGCTTCAATGGATAATGATATGACATGGATGGAAAATATGGAAGCTAACAATGATCCACTTGAGTTTGGAATTGGTAATACGAATGAAAACGAAAATAATAAAGTACCATTGGTGCAAGAAGAGGAAGATGATAACAACGGAGAAATGGAATTTGAGATGCCTCTGACAAACGATTTATGTAGTGCACAAATTATGGCAGCATCGTTGATTCAAAATGTGGCTCCTATTAGAGAAGCATTTACTGTAGATTGTGTTGATTTGGGCTTTCATCTGAGAATGCAGTTTCAAACCAAGGAAGTGCTCATTCAACAGCTTAATGAGTGGTCTATAAAAAATTCTGTCTCTTTTAAACTTGTAAAATCCCGCAAAAAAGAATACACTGCAATTTGTAATGTCGATAACAATTGCAAGTGGAGAATACATGATATTGTCCCAAAAAAATCATTGACGGGAAGGTGGGAAGTTAGAAAATATGAAGGCAATCATACTTGTGTCAATCCGGCCATCAATTCTAATCACAAGCAAGCGACAAGTAGATTTGTTGCTAACAAAATTCTTCCTTTTGTGAAATCTGATTTGAATACCACTCCCGCTGCGATTCAAGTTTTAATGTCTGAAACTTTTTTCATCAAATAAGCTACCTCAAGGCGTATAGAGCATTGCGAAAAGCACTTGAGACAGTTTTTGGAGATTAGGAAACATCATATGCTGAGCTGCCACAATATTTGGCTATTATTAGAAAACATAATCCGGGAACCATTTTTAAGATTGAAAATGAAAGACTCACAAATGACAAAGTTCATTTCAAAAGTGCATTTTGGGCATTCGGTGCTTCTGTTGATGGCTTTGCGCATTGTCGACCATTAATTTGCATTGATGGCACAAACCTATACGGAAAATACCAAGGTACGTTGTTAGTCGCCACTGGAGTTGATGCAAATGATGGTATATTTCCATTAGCATATGCAATTGTAGACTCTGAATCAAAAGACAATTGGGAATGGTTTCTTAGATGCATGTACTATCTCATACATAGTGTTCGCAATAGATGTTTGACTTTTATATCCGATTGAATGAAAGGCATTCCAGGAGCGTTAGAAAATTGGACTCAAGAGCACTATCACCGCTTTTGTGCTAGGCGTCTCAAAGCAAACTTCCAATTTGCCAGATTTACTCAAAAAAACTTGGTAGACTTATTCTATTCATGTGCTAGTGCTACCGATGAGTTGCAATACAAAGAGTTAAGAGGTCACTTGAGAATCATTTCGCCGGATGCGCATGCTCGGGTTGAAAAGAGCTTACGTGGTGCGGAGAAAAATCGGGCTATATGCAAGGATAACGGTGGACGATTTATGATGACGACAACAAATGTATTCAAAAGTTTTAACGGAGTTTTACGAGGTGCTCGTGCTTTGCCGGTCAAGTCTTTAGTATCACGAACGTTTTACCGTTTAAACGACTATTTCATGAAACGTCATTCCGACGCCGAAGGATTTGAAATGCAAATTACTCCAAAAGTTGAAACTCTTTTAGCCAAAAGAGCAAAACAAGCACGACATTGTGGAACTGTTAGATTTAGTCAAACCGAATGGCAAGTGAATGATCAATTTGGAAAAGCATTTACCGTGACTTTACATGATAATGTGTGTACTGCACTTGCAACATTCCGCTATTGCAAAAATTGCCATGTTTGCATGTGATGGCCGCTTGTGCTCAAACCGTTGGAGCAGCGAATATATCGTACTATGAATTTTGTTCATCGTGGTTTTCTGTGGAAAAATATAAAACAACTTACGCTCCAAGTTTTCATCCAATTCCCGATAGTAGATATTGGGATGCCTATCACGGTGCGACCATATTGCCTCCGCATACAAAAAGGAAGGCGGGGCGTCCGCGTTCGACAAGAATTAAAGGTATGATGGATAAAATGGGAGGAAGTAAGCAAAATACTTGCAGCAAATATGGTCAAAAAGGGCACAAAAGATCTACATGTCCGTCAAAATGAGTTCTATATGATTGATGTAAGCAAATGTGGTCAAAAAAAGTTTGAAAATGTATTTTGAGATTTTGTTCGAATGATTTGTAATGTAATGAACGATTTGTACTTTCAGTTTGATGAATGAATGAATGAATGATTTGCATTTCAATAGTGCACATTTGCATTTTATAAGCATAAGAGTTGTATTTGATTTGGTTTTATGATGTGGTTTGTAACGTGTTATGTGCAAGATTGTAACATGTTATGTGCTGGTGAGGCAGCAGGTTGCTGCTACAGCTCTCGGGTAGGGCGCACCTGCAAGGTGCGCCCATGTAAGTTTACAAGTGCGCACTTGACAAGCCAGCCCTTGTAATTTTACAAGGGCGCGCTTGACAATCCCGCCCTTGTAATTTTACAAGGGCGCGCTTGCCAAGTGCACCCTTGTAAATATACAAGGGTGCACCTTGCAGGTGCGCCTAAACCGGGGTTATACCAACCCAGCACCTCTCTTATTTCCTCACTTCCTCCAAACACCCTTTCCTCTCCAAAATCCCTAAAACTAAAAACCCAAAATCCTATTCTTCTAAACTTTCTAATACTTCAATTTTTCATTACTTCTACACTAAATTAGTTCTACAATGGAAGGCTCATCCTCCTCTTATGAAGTTAGAGGTAAATTCTTAATCAACATTACTTATTCATTTACTTGATTAACCCAAGCTAATTACTTGTTCATTACTTGATTAACCCTAATTCATTACTTGTATATGGTGATTTACTCTAGTTCATTACTTATTTATTACTTGATTTACCCTAATTCATGCTTGATTTACCCTAATTCATTACTTGATTAACCCTAATTCATTACATGTGTATGGTGATTTACTCTAGTTCATTACTTGTATATGGTGATTTACTTGTTCATTACAATGGAAGGCGCATTTCAATGGTGATTTTACTTGTTCATTTACTTGTATTTGGTGATTTGCTTGTTCATTTACTTGGTAGTTTACTTGTATATGATGATTTACTTGTTCATTACAATGGATGGCTCATTCCAATTCTTAGTTCATGTATATGGTGATTTACGTAATCATTTCAAAACCTAGTTCATTGCTTGTTCATTTC
This sequence comes from Allium sativum, assembly GCA_030737875.1. Taxonomy (NCBI): domain Eukaryota; kingdom Viridiplantae; phylum Streptophyta; class Magnoliopsida; order Asparagales; family Amaryllidaceae; genus Allium; species Allium sativum. The sequence continues at coordinate 14,601,723 of CM060920.1, forward strand.
ATTTCAAATTTTTTCTTGTAGAGTTTGCACCCAGTCCAGTGGATGCAAGTGTCTTGTATCTTCAAAATGAGCATAGAAGCAATAATCTGGACTTGATGAAGGTATTTCAAAAATCCATATGGAAAATTTCAATACTTTTTTTCATTTCTCATGCAATAGCTAATTACTTTCTTTTCGTTTTGAATTTTGTAGAGCAGCGAGCCAATTGATTGTCAAGATCATTCTAGCAAGTTAGCGTTGATTACTTCAAACACATCTAGAGTTCAACTTGCGCTACAAAGAGCTGGATTTAGAGAAATATCCAGATTGGGGTTTTTTAAGATTGACCATGCATTTATTACTTCATTGGTAGTTCGGTGGAGACCGGAGACTTCCACCTTCCATCTTCCCACTAGTGAAATTACTATCACATTGCAAGATGTTAGTTGTCTTTTAGGTGTTAGAGTGGAAGGAAATCCTGTTACTGCTACACATCTCAGTAATTATGAAGATATTTGTTATGAGTGTTTAGGCGTTGTCCCAAATCGAAATGAGATAAGAGGCGCAACAATTAAGTTGACTTAGCTTCGAAGTATGTTTCACAATGAGCCAGTAGAGGATGCATTAGATGAGCAAGTTGAACATCATGGGAGAGCCGTCATTCTGCACTTGATATCTTGTCATCTATGTCCCGATCATTCTAAAAGACGACTAAATCTTTTTTGGCTATTATTTGTGAGAAATTTGGAAGAAAGTGGATGATATTCTTGGGGTCGTGCGGTATTGACAACATTATACACTGAATTAACAAATGCTGCGCTCGGTAAATCCAAATCCATAGCCGGTTGTCTTTCTCTTCTACAGGTAAATTTTAGTATGTATAATTTTTTATGGCCACTTGTAATATGCAATCCCATCATTTTTTTTTATATTTTATAGCTTTGGTCATGGACACATCTTCCTATCGTTCGTCCAAACGTAACTTTATCTACGCTGATCGACAGATCACTACCTTGTAGTGCAAGGTACTTTATGTACACTTGCATGATATTCAATAAAGATGCTTATGCTTATGCTATATTACTTACATTTACATATTTTATATGCATTACTTTATACTGCGGGTGGTTTGGAAATAGGAGTTGGATTGAGTATTCAAAGCAAGTTACCACTTACTACCGTGACCAGCTTGACATGCTGACAGATGAAGCTATTGTATGGAATCCCTACACACAAGATGTGCTAGTTGATCTGCCTCAGATATGTATAAGCAGCATGCCTAGTTGGCTTTGCAAAACACCGATCATATGCATGCGAACTGTTGAGATGTATAATCTTGATCGAGTGATGCGACAATTTGGTCTTCAGCAATTCCTAAGCCTTGCGAACCAAAGCCAAATTTGCATTTTGCTATCATTCAGTGGAACGATAGACATAACCGTATCGTTCGTCAAGAAATTCCTACCACTCATATTTCAGCATACTTAAGTTGGTATTGGTCGATTACTCGAAGATTAATTCTTGCGGATCGGGCTCCTCAGGAATGAGCATACATCGCTCATGCGTCGCTTGAGCGAGATGCCGTACGTCTTTTACTTTACTTTACTGTTTTACTTTTCTAACTTTAGTCTTCTAATATGTGATTATAAATAACATAATTTGCAGGTCGATGTGCTAGAGACAGTTAGTAAAGGATTGGAGGATATTGGACATGGTCGGGTACTGGAGCACGACGTCCAACCACAATGTATTAGCTTGAAAAAACTCATTGACACATTACTCTTTAGACGTAGACTGGACCGCCTGGGAGAGCGAAGAACTAAAAGAAGACATGATCCTTCTCCAGCTCCACCTCGACAAGACCCAGCTCAATCGCAGGCGGTAGGACCTTCTCAACCTCCCCCTACTCAAGATTAAACTACGCCATGAACGTTTTTATAAGTGTTGTATTAGCGTATGTTTGTGTTTTAGACTTATGTTTATGTTTGAAGTTTATTTAGACTTATGTTTGTAGTCGAATATTGACGTTGTTTTTTCATATTTATGTTGAAGGTGATTCATAAATGTGTTATGCTTTATTTGGGCTAGCGTATGTTTGAAGTTGATTCAATTTACCTTGAAAAATTGCTATGAAACAATTGTATAGCAGCTGTGAAGTAATTGTGTCGAAGGAGAGATGTTGTTGTTTGTGCATCAGGTTTAAACTATAACGGGCGCACTTGACAAGTGCGCCCGTGTTATTTATAAGGGGCGCACTTGGCAAGTGCGCCCCCGATGAATTTTTTTTTAACCTGTTACCACTTCATTGCTGAGGAGGCAAAAACTGGCCTATTTCTGCTAATAGTTTTAAAACTGGCCTATTTCTGCTATTTGTTTAAAAAATTAGCTTATTTTGAAAATTTGTCCAAATTTTAATTCTCGCAATTTTCTTTTTCTCTTTCTCTAGTTTTATATTAACAAAATACAATTGCCAATATGGAATAACTATAAAGTCCCTTTCAAAAACATTTCATGTATTAACATTGGGTATTGTTATTGACACTCTAAACACTGTTGGGGGGTCAAATTTTTTTTCTTCAAAAATTGTTAAGAGGAGTACCAATGACGAAACTAGCCCCTTAACAAATTAAGGTAGTTTTACCGTATTATCCATTTACCCCTTAACAAATAAAGGTAATTTTACCTTAATAAATACTGCAAGGGTCGTAGTATTTTTTTATTCGCATATATCAATTTTTTTGAATCCTAAAGGATAAGCATTTTCTGAGGAATAGGATCAAACTATTTTTTTTGTTGATATAAACATGCCTAATTTTATAATTACGGAGGCAATGCATTGAAATGATTATTATTTTTTGACATATTGCTATCAAATACATATATAATTGATTACGTGCTGCATTCGGTGCAGTGGTGATGAACTGTTTATTTTAATTCGGTTTCCCTTGTCGAATAAGTTTCTTTAAATCTAATTTGAAGGGGCAATTTAGGAATATTAAGTAGTGTGAAATAATATATTTGTGTAGCATCTTAACAAATTTTCAAAGAGTGGAGTGTTTTAAAAAATGGTCCCCCCTTAACAATAGTTGGGGTGTCAATAACAACACCCTTAACATTATGACTACTTTTACATGGATATAATTTGACTGAATTCATTATCGGTTTTTCACCTCTATATACTGCAAATTTAAATTTGATTTTATTCAAGTCTCACATCTTAGAATGTGGTCTTATTTATTTATTTCGTAAAATTTTGTAAGATTTATTAACGCATAACCATCATAGAGTATCTGTTATTTGTGAGCTTGAACTATTTATTTTAGAGGAAGACGGGTGTGTAGCGTGGAACTACATAGCTGAATACGCGTAATAGTAGATAAGTAGAAATATACCTGGTTGACAGGCCCAACCAATAGCATAGTGGTTTAGGCCAAGAAGGCCAATATAGCTAGTACAAGCAAAGTGCATAATAAATAATGTACATCAGATTGTTTAGAACAAAGTATATAGCAAGAGACAACAAGCCAAAAACTAGCATAGCAGATAATAATAGACTGCATCAGGAATCAAAGCGGGACTTGGATGCTACTTTCCTGCAATCCTAGAGACTGAGACAATGGCATAGAGAGCCTGAAGCGAGCGGGTCTGGATGATCCTGTCCAAGAATTGAAAAGATGCAAGATGTGATGACAAGTACCCATCGGGAGTTTCTTAGGTCTACCGAAGATGTGGGCATTGCGTTCTAGCCAAATATTCCAGGCAAAGAAAGCCACTAAAGAATCCAGAATGGGACCAGGGGGGTTATGCTGCCAATATTCGAAGAACGAGTGGATTGAAGGTATGAAGCCAAGAAGGAAGGAGCTGATAGCTGCCCAAACAGAATATGAAAAATCGCATTCGAAGAAGAGATGACTGAGGGATTTAATATGATTGTTACAGAGGACGCAAGAGGGGTCAATGTTGTCGAAAAACGATGCAGGAGATCTTTGGTGTTAATGCGGTTGTGGATAAGGAGCCATTGAAAGAAGATGACCCGAGGGGAAGGTGATAGTGCCAAACACGAGAGAAAGTGAAACATCGACCTTGTAACAACCCGAAAATCTGGGCCAGTTTAAAAATTTTATTTTGGCAATTTTAATGAATTTTGAATATTTAAAATATATTATTTTAAATAATATCGATGAGAAATTTATTTTGAATATAATTCGAACGTATATATTATATACGTCGTCGTTAGAATATAATTAATTATATACAATTATAAATAGAACTGAAAATGGCGCGGTAGTTCGATAATTCGATTTCAAACTTCAATTGAACATACCGGGTGCAAAACAATCCGGATTTTAGTGAAACCAAAAACATTAGGATCTAATTAAGGATATCTTTCCAACGAATCCGAAAAATCGAAATTTCATAGCGGGGATCAAAAGATATGTTCAGTTGAAAATTCTGAATAGTCGCTATGGAATTCAGGCCCTTAAAATAGGCATTTTGCAAACGACCTCGGATTTCGACGAAACAACTTTTGTTGGGTCCGTGATGTCGAATTATTGTTAGGTTTCAAATTTCATAATTTTTCGAATCAATATGTGAGCTGGCAAAGGAAAACGCGTTTGACCAGTTTCAGTTGATTTTAATCGACTGGAAAATAGCCATTTTTCAAACGGTCTCAGAATTCGAGAAAATAGTTTTGTTAGGACCGTATCGTCAATACGAAGTTAGAAAATATTTTTCTGCAATTTTTAGAGTTGGTATGTGGCCCCGGTAAATTGAAATGCGCGTTCAAATTCAATATATAGAGTTATATGTTGATTTTGACGAAAACTGATGGTAACGATCGAATCAGCTTACAATACATATCCCATTGTGTTCGGAATGGGGGTAATATGCTATGGACGACAGGCGGTGGGCCTCGTTTAGAGGTCGTATGTAAAAGTCAACTTTTTGAAATTAAATAATAAAAAAATAAAATATCTCCCCTCACTCTATACCTGCCCCCCCTGATTAAATCGAATCAGCACCAAAAAAAAAAAGAGAAGGGCGGAGCCCTAGCCGCCACGCCACCCCGTCGCTGGCCACCGCCTCGTCGGAGAAGACCCCCCCCCCCCAACCACGACCTGACGCTCGCGCAACCCCCCTCCCTCCTTTCCCCTCCGCCTCTCGCTGCTTTCCACCTCCGCACCCCCTTCAGCCCAAAACCGCCACCGCCCTGCTGCTGAAGATCACCACGCGCCACCAAGCCCCTCCAGTCGACGGTGGCAGCAGCCCCTCCATCCGGTCAGCCACTGTTTCGCCTCCCTCCCCTTTTTCCACGCCATCGAAGCTCCGCCAGTGCCACGCCCCTCCCCAGCCCGACGTCACCACACCCACAACCCTCCTCTACCCCCATCCGGCCGTCCACCGTCGATGTAGACCCGCTCCTTTGCAAATAAATGGATAAAATGTGAGTTTTTGTTTATTTATTTTTATTTAAAGTAATTAGTTTATAAAATCAGTTCTTTACATGCATAGGTTAAAGAAAGGTTCAATTTTTATGAACTAGTTTTGATTTTTATTTATATGAAGAATAGATTTTTCTATAGATAAAGGCGAGATTTTTTAAAAGTGTAGATTTGATTTTTATACATATATAGCATATATAAAGATGCGATTTTTATTAGATGTTAAGACTAAAAATATAATCTTTATATTATAGGAAGGTTAAAAATAGAATTTTTATCTATATAATAGCGAAGTAAAATTTCGATTTTTATATATTGAATAGCATAGTAAAAATTCGATTTTTATATATTGAATAGCATAGAAAAAATTTGATTTTTATATATTGAATAGCATAGTAAAAATTCGATTTTTATATATTGAATAACAAAGTAAAAATTCGATTTTTATATATTGAATAGCATAGTAAAAATTCGATTTTTATATATTGAATAACAAAGTGAAAATTCGATTTTTATATATTGGATAGCGAAGTAAAAATTCGATTTTTATATATGTAGTGGCTACGGGCAGCGAAAGCGACAAAAGGCGAGAATGGCGATGATTTCTCTAAATGAAGTGTCGTGAAGTTTGGATAGATTTTGGTGAGAATTTCTCACCTTTCAATTTCATTTTCTAGTTATATATATATACTAGGATGCAGACGGTGTTTAGTAGCACCCGACACCCGTCATCCACAGACCATGGATGGCTTGTTTGTTTAATTGTTTGGTTGTGTAGTTGGTTAGTTTATTTGGTTTGAATTAAATGGTTTGGTGAAATGGAATGAATTTGATTGATGTGTGAATGGCGTGGGCCTTCACTAGACCGGGGATAAGGCTAGGCCTTATCCCGTTTCTAGTATTGTGCCGTTATGCCGCCGAAATTTTCTAAAATAAGTTAGAAAAATAAAAATATCATTTTTATTGTGTAAATGAACTGAATAGAAATTCGTGTGTTGAAATAAAATGTTTTATCGTTAAAAATATAATTTTTAACGTGGAAGTGAATAAAATAAATATTCATTTACAAACCGGACGGTTTGTTTATGTACACCTATTTGAAGGACATTGATTGGAACGATAAATTTTAAACATCGCCCAACTGCACAAATAAAATCTTTGTTTGATTGTTTGAAACCCCACACGGGTGTTGGGATGAAATTTGAAGTTCACTCATCCTGATTGATTAAATATGTCGATCGATTGATTGACAGGCTGTTATAAGCGTTAGATATTTATATTTGATGCTTATACAGTGTAGTGCACCTTGGTTGATGGTTGATTATTTTTCAATGCTATTATATACGTGTGATGTATGAAAATCCATATAATTAATATTATATGGTGATTGATTGGGCCTCATTCCAATTTAGAAAATAAAGAATATTATAAAATAAAGGTTCATGTGTTGACAGTACTCATCCGTTGAGATTAGTCATGTGTTGAACAAAATATTTTAATAATAAAATTTGCATCTTTATCAATATAAAATAAAGGTTCATGTGTTGACAGTACTCATCCGTTGAGATTAGTCATGTGTTGAACGAATAATATTTGAAATAGAATATTTGAAATAGAATATTTGAAAATAGAAATATATGAAGCCGTGTTGATTAAATTGACGCCATTTTGACGTAAACGATATTTATATCGATTTTATTCATTTTAAAATGAATATTGAAAAGTGATTTCGAAATGAATTGAATATAAAACGATTTTGAATCGAATAGAAAACCAATTTGAATTGAATCGAATAGAAAACCAATTTGAATTGAATCGAATAGAAAACCAATTTGAATTGAATCGAATAGAAAACGAATTTGATTTCAATTGAATATATAACGAATTTGATTTGAATAGGAAACGAATTTGATTTCAATTGAATATATAATGAATTTGATTCGAATTGAATATAAAACGAATTCGAATTGAATTGAAGACGAATTCGAATTGAATGGAAAACGATTTGAAGTGAATTCATAATGAATTGAAATTTGAATTGAATAGAAATGAATTTTAAAACGAATTTATCATAGAAAATTCAATTTTGATTTGAATTGAAATGAAGGTTGAAATTGTTTTTGAAACGAATTCAAAACTATTTATATAATTCGTTTTAAATAGAAATCGACGAAATATATATTATATATATATAATATAATGGCCTGAATAGAACGCGCCGCGCCGCGGCAGTTCGTGAATTTCGACCATTTATTTCAAACGAACATTACGGGAGATCCAACCGTCGGATTCTCCAAAAACTGGAACCGTTGGGTTCGTATCGAAAAGAGCTTTATAACGAATATTAGAAATTTGAAATCTAACGGTTGGATTTGGAGATACGTCCAAATCAAATTTGAAAAAGGTCGCTGTAAGTGCAGTTCGATGGCCATTGTTGGAAATCGATTGTACGGGCCTTAATAAAATTATTAAAAAATAGTAATAAATTGTGTAAAATCATAAGAAATGATTTGGGAAAATTTGGGATGAAAAACTCCATATTTGAAAAGATAAAAATAGATTTTATCAAAATGAACTAGTTTGAACTAAATTCAAAACCCGATTTGTTTTTAAATAAATAAATTAGATTTAAAAAGGGGTTTTAAATAATCAGAATTCCTAATATATTTGATTTAAATTGAACTAGAATTGATTTGTGGGTTCATCGTGAACGGTGTTTTAAATAACACTAGTTCTGTAACCCGATAATAAATATAATGTGATTTGGGTTTGTCGTGAACTGTGTTTTAAATAACACCTAGTTCTTTAATCCAGTAAAAGGAGTTTTAACGAATCTGCAATTAGGTTGAAATGTAAATCTGTAATCTAAATTATCAAATTTAGAAATGAGCGAGAATGGAGTATCACCAGTTTTGCTCCAAAGCGATAGTTAAATCTTTAATTAGATTTGAACGTGAAATGGTAATTAATTTTACCGATAACACCATGGTGTTAGATATGGAGTATTACCAGTTTTGCTTCATGGGATGAATAGGTTGGGATTGGGAAATAAAATAAATAATTACTTCGTTGTGGTTCGCTAATCTCGACTAGTTTAGAAAACCATAATTTGGTTTGATAGATCATCCAAAGGAAGATTAAAGGATAAATTCTAAAGAATTTATCTTGGATAAGAATATTCTGAATTGGAATGAGGCGTATGTTGAGTTTGTGTAACATTTGTTTTTAATATACGCGGGTTGTTCGGAAAATCCGGGTTTATACCCATTCTGAATAACCGATTCGACGATATGTCGAAGATGAAGACGGTGGTCGAAGACCGGAAGTTTTCACATCGTTTGGATAATTACTGACGATCCTGATTGGGCTGTACACCCAAGAGGATGGAAATAGTTGGTGGTCGTCCAGACGTACTTGGAGATGGATGGATATGCGAGGAAAGTGCCTCCGGTTTCGTTCAGACCCAGAACGAACTTGTAAATGGATTGTGTGCCTAACATTGGATTTCATTCTGTGTTGATTGATTTCTGTTAAATATATATATGTTTGGCGGCAGAGAATTTATTCTCTTGCTTAACGCCCTTTTCTGAGACATACGAGCTTAGAGGTTATATATCGATAGATATCAATCGCATGGCATGAATTGCCTGTGTGGCATGCTGAGTTGCATGGATCAAGGCTTCTGTTGAAAAGCAAAGGATTGTGGTTGATGATCAAAGCACGGCCTTTGCGGCGTAGCTTTGTGTATAGCGTGGATTCGCGAGCCTCACACCTCGGTATGAGTCAAAAATGGGATAAGGACCCAAGGAGTGCATGACGTTTCTTTCTAGCTATGGTGGTGTCAGTGACTTACCAGCCCTGACATTTATATACTTTTCACCTATGTGGTTGTTGGAATGCGAGGCGCCTCGATTATAAGTCTGTAAGGACTGGGAAACGTGTGTTCAGACATAATTAATCCTCTAACGTAAGTGAGGACCGGCCTTGGAGGATCCGGGGTTGCCCAGAGTGCGTAACCCTGAGGCATTTGCTAGAGTGTCTCGAACGCGGAGAGGAGCTTGCCCCTTGCCTCGACTCATGACGGAAATCCAATTTCCAATACGTGTATTTCGGCTTTATTTGTAGAGCCTAGTATGGCGACATAGTGGGATGGGACACTCATGCCGTCTATGATTTATATTTATGATTGAAATTGTTTTGACACTATACACTTATTATAGTATCAAATGATTTGTTTTAAACGTATCAAGCATGTTTGGCTGTTATAAGGTAAAACCCTATCCTCCGGCTTGCGTTGCATTTTGTGATGGGACATGGGTCTTATAACAGCTTCATTTTTCGAAAAAGCATTGCGTTGTTTATTCTATGCACTGGTATTCTTGGGAGGAAACCCGTTCCGTGTTATACGGCGTGGTCCCTTGAATTACTCTCTTTTAAAGTAAAGTTTTAATAACTGTTTTAGTTCTCACACCAGTCACATGACTGACCTGGAGTTTATTGTTTTAACCTAAACTCTGGGTGCCCCTATTTTCCGCACGGGCAGCTAGTAGTTTGGTTTTGCATATTTATATTCACAGGATCCTGGTTTACAGCTGGAATGATATCCGGAAAGCTCTGTATCCGTACATCACCTTCAGTTGTGCTTTGTATTATTTTTCCGCTGCTATGTAATTTATTGTAATCTCTGATATTCTTCGAATGTAATTTATTCATTCATACTCTGTATATTCTTGTATTCTGATGGAATTGTTGTAATAACAATGAAATGTTCTTCCGTCTGCATTCTATTTTGTCTTGTACTCAACGCTATCCGCGCTTTCCTTCACGGGGAAGTTCGGGTCGTGTCAGTTTGGTATCAGAGCTTTGGTTTACAGAGCTCGAGAACAAGACACATTAGAACCATACGAAAAAATTCATCAGATATTGGGTTAGTAGTATCCAATTAGAATGACTCGTTAGAGATAGGATCAGTAGTATCCTAGAACGAGTGTGAAGAGTATATTTTTCAAATGAAAACAATTTTGTTTTGAAAATTTAAACCATTTTATACGTATTTGATTATTTATTTATTTTGAATTTGGACAATCTAGTATATAAAGGTTTTGCATATACGCGTCATGAACGTATATTCGAAGTTTTAATATACTGGATAGATATAGAATCACATTCTAGTCGCCCAGACATGATTCTGATGATTGACGCGTCATCATCAGTAATTATTTTCGTGTTTCGAAGGTGTGATATCTATATATTTCCATTAGACTGGTGTGAGAACCAAAACTTATATGGATAGATTTATTGTTGTGATTTGGCATCAAAAACATGATTTTTTGTATATGTATCAAAATTAAGAATTTGAAACTCTAATTCACTAATTGATTGATGTTTGTGTTGTTTGTTTATTTGTATGACAATTTTGAACCATTATGCCTAATTGAATCGCATATTGAATTATATTGAAAATTGGTCGCATTTGCTTGCATATACATGTACTTACATTGAACAGGTCATAGCAAGGAGGCTAAAGCAGAGAATAAAATTTGTTTGCCCGACAAATAGGTACATGTTTACTATAATTTACTGTTTTGTTTGGGTGGTGATTTTATGAGCCTATTGGCTAGCCGCTTGGCTTTTTCTTTTTCTTTTTGAGATCAGAGGGCCTGTATGGCAATTTCGGGATTTTCCCGTGCTCCCCGTACAAAGGAGGTTATGGCGAAATTTTTCGAAAATTTAGGGTGTTAGCCAAATTTTTGAAAATTTGAAAATTCTCAGAAACTGAAAGGTTGGAGAATAGAAGCCAGATCGAACGTAGAGTTGATTAATCAAACCACTTTCGACTTTGTTCCTTTTCGGGGACGAAGAGTTTTAAGTGGGGGAGATTGTAACAACCCGAAAATCTGGGCCAGTTTAAAAATTTTATTTTGGCAATTTTAATGAATTTTGAATATTTAAAATAGATTATTTTAAATAATATCGATGAGAAATTTATTTTGAATATAATTCGAACGTATATATTATATACGTCGTCGTTAGAATATAATTAATTATATACAATTATAAATAGAACTGAAAATGGCGCGGTAGTTCGATAATTCGATTTCAAACTTCAATTGAACATACCGGGTGCAAAACAATCCGGATTTTAGTGAAACCAAAAACATTAGGATCTAATTAAGGATATCTTTCCAACGAATCCGAAAAATCGAAATTTCATAGCGGGGATCAAAAGATATGTCCAGTTGAAAATTCTGAATAGTCGCTATGGAATTCAGGCCCTTAAAATAGGCATTTTGCAAACGACCTCAGATTTCGACGAAACCACTTTAGTTGGGTCCGTGATGTCGAATTATTGTTAGGTTTCAAATTTCATAATTTTTCGAATCAATATGTGAGCTGGCAAAGGAAAACGCGTTTGACCAGTTTCAGTTGATTTTAATCGACTGGAAAATGGCTATTTTTCAAACGGTCTCAGAATTCGAGAAACTAGTTTTGTTAGGACCGTATCGTCAATATGAAGTTAGAAAATATTTTTCTGCAATTTTTAGAGTTGGTATGTGGCCCCGGTAAATTGAAATGCGCGTTCAAATTCAATATATAGAGTTATATGTTGATTTTGACGAAAACTGATGGTAACGATCGAATCAGCTTACAATACATATCCCATTGTGTTCGGAATGGGGGTAATATGCTATGACGACAGGCGGTGGGCCTCGTTTAGAGGTCGTATGTAAAAGTCAACTTTTTGAAATTAAATAATAAAAAAATAAAATATCTCCCCTCACTCTATACCTACACCCCCCCCCCCCGATTAAATCGAATCAGCACCAAAATAAAAAAATAAAAAGAGAAGGGCGGAGCCCTAGCCGCCACGCCACCCCGTCGCTGGCCACCGCCTCGTCGGAGAAGACCCCCCCCCCAACCACGACCTGACGCTCGCGCAACCCCCCTCCCTCCTTTCCCCTCCGCCTCTCGCTGCTTTCCACCTCCGCACCCCCTTCAGCCCAAAACCGCCACCGCCCTGCTGCTGAAGATCACCACGCGCCACCAAGCCCCTCCAGTCGACGGTGGCAGCAGCCCCTCCATCCGGTCAGCCACTGTTTCGCCTCCCTCCCCTTTTTCCACGCCATCGAAGCTCCGCCAGTGCCACGCCCCTCCCCAGCCCGACGTCACCACACCCACAACCCTCCTCTACCCCCATCCGGCCGTCCACCGTCGATGTAGACCCGCTCCTTTGCAAATAAATGGATAAAATGTGAGTTTTTGTTTATTTATTTTTATTTAAAGTAATTAGTTTATAAAATCAGTTCTTTACATGCATAGGTTAAAGAAAGGTTCAATTTTTATGAACTAGTTTTGATTTTTATTTATATGAAGAATAGATTTTTCTATAGATAAAGGCGAGATTTTTTAAAAGTGTAGATTTGATTTTTATACATATATAGCATATATAAAGATGCGATTTTTATTAGATGTTAAGACTAAAAATATAATCTTTATATTATAGGAAGGTTAAAAATAGAATTTTTATCTATATAATAGCGAAGTAAAATTTCGATTTTTATATATTGAATAGCATAGTAAAAATTCGATTTTTATATATTGAATAGCATAGAAAAAATTTGATTTTTATATATTGAATAGCATAGTAAAAATTCGATTTTTATATATTGAATAACAAAGTAAAAATTCGATTTTTATATATTGAATAGCATAGTAAAAATTCGATTTTTATATATTGAATAACAAATTAAAAATTCGATTTTTATATATTGGATAGCGAAGTAAAAATTCGATTTTTATATATGTAGTGGCTACGGGCAGCGAAAGCGACAAAAGGCGAGAATGGCGATGATTCCTCTAAATGAAGTGTCGTGAAGTTTGGATAGATTTTGGTGAGAATTTCTCACCTTTCAATTTCATTTTCTAGTTATATATATATACTAGGATGCAGACGGTGTTTAGTAGCACCCGACACCCGTCATCCACAGACCATGGATGGCTTGTTTGTTTAATTGTTTGTGTAACACCCCGCCTCCGCCAGGGTCACTCGCAAAGGAATGCACTAGCTTTGGAGGGGCATTATTGGTAAACATGCATAATGATATAACAAGGCAGGACATGACATATATATATATGTAAATAAACAGAGTAAGTAAATAAAACAGCGGAAGATTTATAAACCATTTCAAAACACAAGTCTGGTACATCAAAATGTCAATTTCCCAAAATTACAAGTCTAGATAAATACATCATCTGATAAACTGAAAATACATAAGTACTATCCCCAAATAAGAGTGATAAACCATAGCGGCTCAAGTCCAAAGCATACTTGAGCTATCCAAGGAAGCAGCTAAAATCCAAGCTAGGCTCCAGTATTCCCTCCCTGAGAACCTGGGGGGGGGAAACGGAAGAAAAGAGGCGAAACAAAACGGGTCAGTCAAAAAGACTGAGTAAGCCCTGCTACGATCAGTCTATAAACTAATAAAGTTAACATCATGATGGAAACTGAGGTGATCATAGATAACAACATACTGGCATGAATAAATCAACTATCAGATAGATAGAGGTGTCATCGCATAAACAGAGTTAAGTTTTGCACCACGGTGTACTAGTAAACCAACATAACAGGCATTGATCCCTTAGCCCAAACTTTGGCCCAATAACATGAAGTGACCTTAATAAAAGGTCCAGCCACGGTCTAGTCGATCGGCTCCCTATAAACCTAACACGTCAAGTGTTGGTGTCCATATGGCCCACATATGGTTGTAGATAGTCTGTGCTGGGTCCCCCTTTGGGTGTATCAAGCCCTCGGGTGTCAACCCCGGACACTTAAGCAATAATGCACAGCCCTAAACTACTGGTACCCGTGCCTCGAGTTTGTCCATCATCGGACTACGTGCACGTCCGTAGCCCGCCGAACCCGCACCGCTGTACCACTCGGCCATCGCCCTTTGGTCGCTTACATCAGTCCAGTAATCGTGCCCCGCCCTAGCCTAGCCTCTAGGGTTGTGAATGATACCAAACTGGGATTACTGCTGGAACAGACCACGTTGCTAGGGTTTCTAAGAGGGTTAAGTGTGGTTTAACCCCTCACTAATCACGGATTAAATTAGTTAAGTGTAATCAACGGTTCACCACTTAACCCCATCTAATCCCTCGTATCCCCAAATGGATTAAATTGGTTAAGTGTAACTTAACCCCATTTTTCATCCCCCGAATTTCCAAATTGGTTAAGTATTAGTGGACCCTGACTTAACCCTAATCATGAGGCATTAATTAATTTAATGCACCTTAACCTCTCACATTAGACCTTGTTGTGGTTACTAGTTAGGCCGGGCGGGTCCGGGTAGGTTTACACCACAACTTAGTCTAACCTCGGGTTTTGGCACCACATGACCAACTTCTCACATTGGGTCCTATTGTTTGTAGCCACTAGTTAAGCCGGTCGGTTCCGGGTAGGATTACGCTACAAACTCAACCCAACCTCGAGTTGGCCACACTTATGTTTTCTAAGTGTCATGTCCACTTTATTTCAAAACATAATTACAAGTCAACAAATACTTGGGTAGACCTAACTTAATAGGTAAATTCCCAAGGGGTAGACCTAACTTAATAGGTAAATTCCCAATCTTATATTTTCATGTATTTTAAGTTTACCCAAAACCCCCAACGTCATTCTATCGCTTACATATTCGTAATAACGCATAAAGGATAGGGAGAGGGAACTTGGCACAACATACATGATAACTTGCACAACAATCATGCATAACATGTTAGACTTACACCACTTAGCATAGTGAACTTGCATATTACCATAAACATGCATAACGTGTTAGACTTGCATAACTTAGCAAAGTGAACTTGCATATTACCATAATCATGCATAACTTGTCAAAACATGCACAACTTGTCAAAACATGCGCAACTTGTCAAAACATGCACAACTAAACTTGCATAAACATGCACAACTTGTCAAAACATGCACAACTTGTCAAAACATGCACAACTTGTCATTTTAAACTTGCATAAGCATGCAAAACTAATTAAACTTGCAAATCAAGGTTTAGTAAGCTTGCATAAACATGCATGACTCAATTAACTTGTAAATCATGACTTAGCAAACATGCATAAACATGCATAACTCATTTAACTTGTAAATCATGGCTTAGCAAACATGCATAAACATGCATAACTCATTTAACTTGCAAATCAAGGCTTAGCAAACTTGCATAAACATGCATACTCAAATAAACTTGCAAATCATGTCATAGTAAATCCGCATATGCATGCATAACTTGTGAAACATGTAAAACATGGCATAGTAAATCCGCATATGCATAACTTATGAAACATGTAAAACATGGCATAGTAAATCCGCATATGCATAACTTGTGAAACATGTAAAACATGGCATAGTGAGTTCGCATAAGCAAGCATAATCAAATAAACTCACATAAATCTCAATTCTCACCACATATTAACTTTAGAGTTTACAAAGTGAAGGTAAGAGGGCTTACAATGCTTATGCGGGCTCAAATGACTATAGCAAATGTAAAGAACCCCTTATGCAACTAATTACAACCCCCAAATGCAAGCAAACTTGATCAAAACTCCTCTTTTATGGTGCCAATTGAAAAACAAGCCTTTAATGCAAGCTAAGGAGGATCATACAAGCCTAAATATGCTTGTATGCATGGAAAATCACTTAGGAATTAAATTAGGATTTGTATGAAGAGGGTGGAGGCCATGAGAGGATGGATTTTGGCATAGTTTAGTTACTAGGATGAATAATGAATGATTTAGGGTAGGTTAGGGTCTTATTTATAGATTAGGTTAGTGTTTTTAGGCCATAGGATTAACCCTAGATTCAATTAGGTCCATCAGATCCCGGAACTCTCTAGAAACAAGCCACAAGACCCAACCCCAATCAGAAATGGTGCACCAGGCTAAGCAGCCCGGGCACCCCCTGTCGACAGGGCTGTCGACAGGGCAGTCGACATGCCCAGGACCCTGTCGACAGGCCTGTCGACATGCGGGTCCTGGCGGGATTTTTCCCGCCTTGGCCCAGCTGGCCCAAATCCTAGTTTTTAATTTAGATTTAAATCTGTTTTAATTATGGAAATTTCTGAAAACTTCCATGGGCCTTAACTGGGTCGTACGGACTCCGATTTTCGAAAACTCGGACTCTATTTCGCGTATTTTTCCGAGACGAACGCAATGGCATAGCCCGTTTCCCTTGATTCCCATTTATAATTTAATTCTGCCTCAATTTATGTTATAACAGATTATTAAAAAATACGGGTTGTTACATTCTCCCCTCCTTAAAGGATTTCGTCCCCGAAATCTTCAAGTTAGGAAGAACGTATCCTACCATCCAATCATCCATCTACTCAAAGCATCATCCACGAGCAATCATTGTCCTTACAAGATTCTAAATGCTGGATGAACATATGCAAAAGTGTGTGTATATGTACTTACCTAATGCAAAAATCGGGCGGTTACTGATACAGTAAACCTCCTTAATGCATATGTATGTAAATCAGGCGGTTACTGATACAGTAAACCTCCTTAATGCACATGTATGTCAGTGAAATGAATCCATATGTATGCAAATTCCTAACATAATGTATAGTATCTACATGCGTGCTCAATCATACATCCATATGCAACATCCATGTGATAGCATACGAATTTCATCCAAGAATAAGCATAAACACTCATGCACATGCAATATGAGGAGTGTGTGAGCCGATCTAGTGCCTAATCGTGTATAATGCATCCACGAGCAACCACTTGCAAACACTTGCAACCACTTGCAACCATCAAGCATAACATGTCTCAAACACATGTTTCATCCAAAGGGTTTCTACCTAAGGTTCTCATGTCAAGATAAACACGATAAACTAGATAAACTAGATAAACTCCTTTTTGGATTACAAGAAATCCATTCAAACTTTGACATTCAGTACTAACCGATGAGTCTTAACCCCCTTATGGAGTTTACAACAGAAATAGGATCGAGAATGGGACCGAGAGGATATATGCAAAAGACAACTTGCAAGCAAGCTCCACAGGAAAACGAGGATCAAGGATGCTCTCTTAAAAAAGAGATATGATGCGCATATCTAGTCTTCACTCTTCTTAGTCGCGTTCCCTTGAGCTTAACTCCACTGTGCTTTGACTATCTTCCACTTCATGATTCCTTGGCTTCCTTCTATATTCTTGGCTTAAACATACTATAACCTCATGATCTCATGCCAGCTCTCCAAAATTCACTAGTGAATCCTGGATCTCGTCTTCTTACCATAAGGTATTCCATGCAGCAGAACTTTTCTTGGAAATACCACTCCACGTTGCCAATTGCCCTTATAACTTGATTTCCTATAACTCAGGCTTAATCGACATGAACCTTCCGCCTATAGGCCGTACCTAGATTCAGTTGTCTACCCATGGCTTTCTGTAGGTTATTTCAGAATTGGCCAACTCCTTTAGGGTAAACCGTTGCTGACCAAGATGCAGTCCTCTCGCTCTTTACCGGACTGAAATGAGCACTCTTCGTGAGTCTACCTATTATGACCCTCATACCCGTATTCCCTTTCTTTGATCTAGGTAGTCTATCCACATAATCTATCGAGATGTTTTCACACTTCCCTTGCGAAACTTCCAATGGAGGTAATGGCCCACTGGGCTTCTATGACTTGGCCTCAACCTGGTGGCACAACATGTATCCCGAAACCAACTCGGCCACCTCCTCGAGTGATGCGCATCTTCAAGAACCTTCTTTACCAAGTCTTCCACTCGAGGAACACATAATCTCTCATCGCGCCTTAGTCATCCTTTGTCATCTATAATATATCCTGCGAGGTGACTTAACATTTCGCCTCGAATCAACCGGTCCATGTTCTGGACCAACTGCGGGTTTTCTTCCTTTGAATCCCCCTTCTTGATCCGGAAGAGTAAGTCTATGCTCCGGGAATGCTAACTAACTAGTCAAACGGAGAAAGCTTCCTACTTCAATTGCCCTTCTCGGAGCCTTCCGGTCACAGACCGCAGCCACTTTAGCGGAATCCACCGCTAAGCCTTACTTAGGAACTATATGCCCAAGAAATCCCACTTTTCCTCCAAAATGACATTTGGAGAACTTGACCTTCCACTGGTGGCTCTAAGCGTATCCATCTCCTTCTTGAGATGTCTAACGTGCTCTTCCTCGTCCTTCTGAGGAGATCAAATATCGTCTACGACGACCCTGACAAACTTGTTCAAGGACTCCCTAGACACCCTACCCATCAAAATCACGTAATATGCGGGTGCCTTAGTCAAACCAAATAGCATGACTAGCCATTCTAAAACCCATCCAGAGTCCTAAACGCAGTCTTGTCAATTCCATCCTCAGCCATCCTAAGCTGATGGAATCCGGTAGCTAGATCAAAAGAAAGCGGATGCTCCTACAAGCTGATCAAACAAATCATTGATCCTTCGTAACGGTTATCTTACGATAATCAACACATAAGCGAAACAAACTGTCCACATCAGTAACGAATACTACTAGAGCACCCTACCCGAAAATGCTTCGTCTCAGGAAGTTCTTCTCAAGCAACTCCTTGACTTGCTTCTTAACTCTCATCTCGTGAGTTCATGTGCCTAACCGGCCACGAAACTGGCTTGGCATTACCAACCCGATAATACGGAAATCTGTCCCCAGATATCAGGATGTTCTCGGACCACCCTCCCAGATTGCAAACTATCGATAGACGAGTTGAGGGATTCAAGATAACATAACATGACGGGACCCCTAGGGTTGCTAGAAATTTCTAAGGGTACGGCTGAGGCGAGTCATGAGCCTCACAACCCTATATACATAAACCCAGAATGGCTCCAAAATAGGACAACCATTCCATGCCCAAAGCCAACCCATATCCCCCGAAACCGAGAATATAAACATCCCACGAGAATTCTATACTCAGGACAGAAATTTTCAAATCCACTTAGACCACAGACAGGCGGGTAGAACCCCCAATTGGATTTGATACACAGACGGGATCCTCAACTAGGCTAGTACTTAGGTGCAAACTTTCAACTAGATCAGATGAAATAAAACTATGCGATGTGCCAGAATCAAACAAAGTTCGAACAGGGAAAATCAGAAAATGTAAACAAGATTCTCAACAGAAACACTACCTCTATCATGAGCTGGAAGAACGGGGTTGAGGGGATGAATTCGCCCTCCAGATAGTCCTGCATACTGAGTCTGACCTTGCCCTTGTTTCCTCGGGCAATCCTTGCTGAAATGTCCAAACTCACCGCAATCAAAGCATTCGCCCCGCTTTCTCTTCTCCTTCTTCCTACATTCCCTGGCTATATGTCCAACTGCACCACAGAAGTTACATTTCATATTCTTGCCCCTTTTCCCGGAATTTACTCTCTTGCCTTGAGACTCATTCGCCTTGACCTCTTTCTTGTCATTGCTACCTTCTTCCTGAAGTAGGGCCAAATTTACTAAACTCTCGAAAGTCGCCCCCAAGGGTATATGAGACAGGGCCAAATCACGTAATGGCTCGTTTAATCCTAGAGCAAAGTGTAGGGCCTTCTTCTGAGCTGTACTAACCAAGTCTAAATCGTCCTGAGCCAGTTGATTAAACTTATCTATGTATTCCCTAATAGTCATGTCCCCTTGCTTCAGTGATAAGAACCTCAGTCCAAACCTTCCTCTAAAGTCATCCCAAGTCTCAATTGGCCTGGTCGCGGTGGTGACTACCCACCAACGTGCAGCTTCTTCCTTTAGCAACCATACTGCTAATAAAACCTTCCTGCGGTCACCTATATCAAAGGTGGCTAAAAGATCTTCGGTCTCTTTCAACCAATTCCCTGCTTCTTCAAAAGTCTCTGTTCCATAAAAATTCTTGCCACCCATCCTCTTAAAGTTCTTGCAAGTTTCCGCGAAGTCCGCTTGTGGAGGCTGAGGGGGAAGAGGAACATCAGCTACGGGAGGAGAGGGAGGAACAACGGCCTTGACTGGGGAGACAACATTAGGGACACCCGGGACCGGTGCCGTGACTTCCAAGTACCGACGAAACCAATCGGGTATCGTTACTCCTTCGGGCAAGACGAGATTATCAGACATGCTGGAAACGAAAAGAAAAGAGTTTTAAACGAGGAATCAAAGGATAGTGCTAATGGTTTTTGGGGAATAGCCTTTTAAAAATAACTAGACTTTTCTTTGGAAAATACTTTATACTTGGTTTTGAAAGTAGTTTTTCAAAAGTTTTAAAAACCTTTTTATCCCTTCTCGTAAACCTCGCTCTGATACCAAATGTAACACCCCGCCTCCGCCAGGGTCACTCGCAAAGGAATGCACTAGCTTTGGAGGGGCATTATTGGTAAACATGCATAATGATATAACAAGGCAGGACATGACATATATATATATGTAAATAAACAGAGTAAGTAAATAAAACAGCGGAAGATTTATAAACCATTTCAAAACACAAGTCTGGTACATCAAAATGTCAATTTCCCAAAATTACAAGTCTAGATAAATACATCATCTGATAAACTGAAAATACATAAGTACTATCCCCAAATAAGAGTGATAAACCATAGCGGCTCAAGTCCAAAGCATACTTGAGCTATCCAAGGAAGCAGCTAAAATCCAAGCTAGGCTCCAGTATTCCCTCCCTGAGAACCTGGGGGGGGGGAAACGGAAGAAAAGAGGCGAAACAAAACGGGTCAGTCAAAAAGACTGAGTAAGCCCTGCTACGATCAGTCTATAAACTAATAAAGTTAACATCATGATGGAAACTGAGGTGATCATAGATAACAACATACTGGCATGAATAAATCAACTATCAGATAGATAGAGGTGTCATCGCATAAACAGAGTTAAGTTTTGCACCACGGTGTACTAGTAAACCAACATAACAGGCATTGATCCCTTAGCCCAAACTTTGGCCCAATAACATGAAGTGACCTTAATAAAAGGTCCAGCCACGGTCTAGTCGATCGGCTCCCTATAAACCTAACACGTCAAGTGTTGGTGTCCATATGGCCCACATATGGTTGTAGATAGTCTGTGCTGGGTCCCCCTTTGGGTGTATCAAGCCCTCGGGTGTCAACCCCGGACACTTAAGCAATAATGCACAGCCCTAAACTACTGGTACCCGTGCCTCGAGTTTGTCCATCATCGGACTACGTGCACGTCCGTAGCCCGCCGAACCCGCACCGCTGTACCACTCGGCCATCGCCCTTTGGTCGCTTACATCAGTCCAGTAATCGTGCCCCGCCCTAGCCTAGCCTCTAGGGTTGTGAATGATACCAAACTGGGATTACTGCTGGAACAGACCACGTTGCTAGGGTTTCTAAGAGGGTTAAGTGTGGTTTAACCCCTCACTAATCACGGATTAAATTAGTTAAGTGTAATCAACGGTTCACCACTTAACCCCATCTAATCCCTCGTATCCCCAAATGGATTAAATTGGTTAAGTGTAACTTAACCCCATTTTTCATCCCCCGAATTTCCAAATTGGTTAAGTATTAGTGGACCCTGACTTAACCCTAATCATGAGGCATTAATTAATTTAATGCACCTTAACCTCTCACATTAGACCTTGTTGTGGTTACTAGTTAGGCCGGGCGGGTCCGGGTAGGTTTACACCACAACTTAGTCTAACCTCGGGTTTTGGCACCACATGACCAACTTCTCACATTGGGTCCTATTGTTTGTAGCCACTAGTTAAGCCGGTCGGTTCCGGGTAGGATTACGCTACAAACTCAACCCAACCTCGAGTTGGCCACACTTATGTTTTCTAAGTGTCATGTCCACTTTATTTCAAAACATAATTACAAGTCAACAAATACTTGGGTAGACCTAACTTAATAGGTAAATTCCCAAGGGGTAGACCTAACTTAATAGGTAAATTCCCAATCTTATATTTTCATGTATTTTAAGTTTACCCAAAACCCCCAACGTCATTCTATCGCTTACATATTCGTAATAACGCATAAAGGATAGGGAGAGGGAACTTGGCACAACATACATGATAACTTGCACAACAATCATGCATAACATGTTAGACTTACACCACTTAGCATAGTGAACTTGCATATTACCATAAACATGCATAACGTGTTAGACTTGCATAACTTAGCAAAGTGAACTTGCATATTACCATAATCATGCATAACTTGTCAAAACATGCACAACTTGTCAAAACATGCGCAACTTGTCAAAACATGCACAACTAAACTTGCATAAACATGCACAACTTGTCAAAACATGCACAACTTGTCAAAACATGCACAACTTGTCATTTTAAACTTGCATAAGCATGCAAAACTAATTAAACTTGCAAATCAAGGTTTAGTAAGCTTGCATAAACATGCATGACTCAATTAACTTGTAAATCATGACTTAGCAAACATGCATAAACATGCATAACTCATTTAACTTGTAAATCATGGCTTAGCAAACATGCATAAACATGCATAACTCATTTAACTTGCAAATCAAGGCTTAGCAAACTTGCATAAACATGCATACTCAAATAAACTTGCAAATCATGTCATAGTAAATCCGCATATGCATGCATAACTTGTGAAACATGTAAAACATGGCATAGTAAATCCGCATATGCATAACTTGTGAAACATGTAAAACATGGCATAGTAAATCCGCATATGCATAACTTGTGAAACATGTAAAACATGGCATAGTGAGTTCGCATAAGCAAGCATAATCAAATAAACTCACATAAATCTCAATTCTCACCACATATTAACTTTAGAGTTTACAAAGTGAAGGTAAGAGGGCTTACAATGCTTATGCGGGCTCAAATGACTATAGCAAATGTAAAGAACCCCTTATGCAACTAATTACAACCCCCAAATGCAAGCAAACTTGATCAAAACTCCTCTTTTATGGTGCCAATTGAAAAACAAGCCTTTAATGCAAGCTAAGGAGGATCATACAAGCCTAAATATGCTTGTATGCATGGAAAATCACTTAGGAATTAAATTAGGATTTGTATGAAGAGGGTGGAGGCCATGAGAGGATGGATTTTGGCATAGTTTAGTTACTAGGATGAATAATGAATGATTTAGGGTAGGTTAGGGTCTTATTTATAGATTAGGTTAGTGTTTTTAGGCCATAGGATTAACCCTAGATTCAATTAGGTCCATCAGATCCCGGAACTCTCTAGAAACAAGCCACAAGACCCAACCCCAATCAGAAATGGTGCACCAGGCTAAGCAGCCCGGGCACCCCCTGTCGACAGGGCTGTCGACAGGGCAGTCGACATGCCCAGGACCCTGTCGACAGGCCTGTCGACATGCGGGTCCTGGCGGGATTTTTCCCGCCTTGGCCCAGCTGGCCCAAATCCTAGTTTTTAATTTAGATTTAAATCTGTTTTAATTATGGAAATTTCTGAAAACTTCCATGGGCCTTAACTGGGTCGTACGGACTCCGATTTTCGAAAACTCGGACTCTATTTCGCGTATTTTTCCGAGACGAACGCAATGGCATAGCCCGTTTCCCTTGATTCCCATTTATAATTTAATTCTGCCTCAATTTATGTTATAACAGATTATTAAAAAATACGGGTTGTTACAGTTTGGTTGTGTAGTTGGTTAGTTTATTTGGTTTGAATTAAATGGTTTGGTGAAATGGAATGAATTTGATTGATGTGTGAATGGCGTGGGCCTTCACTAGACCGGGGATAAGGCTAGGCCTTGTCCCGTTTCTAGTATCGTGCCGTTATGCCGCCGAAATTTTCTAAAATAAGTTAGAAAAATAAAAATATCATTTTTATTGTGTAAATGAACTGAATAGAAATTCGTGTGTTGAAATAAAATGTTTTATCGTTAAAAATATAATTTTTAACGTGGAAGTGAATAAAATAAATATTCATTTACAAACCGGACGGTTTGTTTATGTACACCTATTTGAAGGACATTGATTGGAACGATAAATTTTACACATCGCCCAACTGCACAAATAAAATCTTTGTTTGATTGTTTGAAACCCCACACGGGTGTTGGGATGAAATTTGAAGTTCACTCATCCTGATTGATTAAATATGTCGATCGATTGATTGACAGGCTGTTATAAGCGTTAGATATCTATATTTGATGCTTATACAGTGTAGTGCACCTTGGTTGATGGTTGATTATTTTTCAATGCTATTATATACGTGTGATGTATGAAAATCCATATAATTAATATTATATGGTGATTGATTGGGCCTCATTCCAATTTAGAAAATAAAGAATATTATAAAATAAAGGTTCATGTGTTGACAGTACTCATCCGTTGAGATTAGTCATGTGTTGAACGAAATATTTTAATAATAAAATTTGCATCTTTATCAATATAAAATAAAGGTTCATGTGTTGACAGTACTCATCCGTTGAGATTAGTCATGTGTTGAACGAATAATATTTGAAATAGAATATTTGAAATAGAATATTTGAAAATAGAAATATATGAAGCCGTGTTGATTAAATTGACGCCATTTTGACGTAAACGATATTTATATCGATTTTATTCATTTTGAAAAGTGATTTCGAAATGAATTGAATATAAAACGATTTTGAATCGAATAGAAAACCAATTTGAATTGAATCGAATAGAAAACCAATTTGAATTGAATCGAATAGAAAACCAATTTGAATTGAATCGAATAGAAAACCAATTTGATTTCAATTGAATATATAACGAATTTGATTTGAATAGGAAACGAATTTGATTTCAATTGAATATATAATGAATTTGATTCGAATTGAATATAAAACGAATTCGAATTGAATTGAAGACGAATTCGAATTGAATGGAAAACGATTTGAAGTGAATTCATAATGAATTGAAATTTGAATTGAATAGAAATGAATTTTAAAACGAATTTATAATAGAAAATTCAATTTTGATTTGAATTGAAATGAAGGTTGAAATTGTTTTTGAAACGAATTCAAAACTATTTATATAATTCGTTTTAAATAGAAATCGACGCAATATATATTATATATGTTATATATATAATATAATGGCCTGAATAGAACGCGCCGCGGCAGTTCGTGAATTTCGACCATTTATTTCAAACGGACATTACGGGAGATCCGACCGTCGGATTCTCCTAAAACTGGAACCGTTGGGTTCGTATCGAAAAGAGCTTTCTAACGAATATTAGAAATTTGAAATCTAACGGTTGGATTTGGAGATACGTCCAAATCAAATTTGAAAAATGTCGCTGTAAGTGCAGTTCGATGGCCATTGTTGGAAATCGATTGTACGAGCCTTAATAAAATTATTAAAAATAGTAATAAATAGTGTAAAATCATAAGAAATGATTTGGGAAAATTTGGGATGAAAAACTCCATATTTGAAAAGATAAAAATAGATTTTATCAAAATGAACTAGTTTGAACTAAATTCAAAACCCGATTTGTTTTTAAATAAATAAATTAGATTTAAAAAGGGGTTTTAAATAATCGGAATTCCTAATATATTTGATTTAAATTGAACTAGAATTGATTTGTGGGTTCATCGTGAACGGTGTTTTAAATAACACTAGTTCTGTAACCCGATAATAAATATAATGTGATTTGGGTTTGTCGTGAACTGTGTTTTAAATAACACCTAGTTCTTTAATCCAGTAAAAGGAGTTTTAACGAATCTGCAATTAGGTTGAAATGTAAATCTGTAATCTAAATTATCAAATTTAGAAATGAGCGAGAATGGAGTATCACCAGTTTTGCTCCAAAGCTATAGTTAAATCTTTAATTAGATTTGAACGTGAAATGGTAATTAATTTTACCGATAACACCATGATGATAGATATGGAGTATTACTAGTTTTGCTTCATGGGATGAATAGGTTGGGATTGGGAAATAAAATAAATAATTACTTCGTTGTGGTTCGCTAATCTCGACTAGTTTAGAAAACCATAATTTGGTTTGATAGATCATCCAAAGGAAGATTAAAGGATAAATTCTAAAGAATTTATCTTGGATAATATTAATGGGAACCTTTCCCTAAGAATGTGATTTGGTGAATAAAAGAATATTCTGAATTGGAATGAGGCGTATGTTGAGTTTGTGTAACATTTGTTTTTAATATATGCGGGTTGTTCGGAAAATCCGGGTTTATACCCATTCTGAATAACCGATTCGACGATATGTCGAAGATGAAGACGGTGGTCGAAGACCGGAAGTTTTCACATCGTTTGGATAATTACTGACGATCCTGATTGGGCTGTACACCCAAGAGGATGGAAATAGTTGGTGGTCGTCCAAACGTACTTGGAGATGGATGGATATGCGAGGAAAGTGCCTCCGGTTTCGTTCAGACCCAGAACGAACTTGTAAATGGATTGTGTGTCTGACATTGGATTTCATTCTGTGTTGATTGATTTCTGTTAAATATATATCTGTTTGGCGGCAGAGAATTTATTCTCTTGCTTAACGCCCTTCTCTGAGACATACGAGCTTAGAGGTTATATATCGATAGATATCAATCGCATGGCATGAATTGCCTGTGTGGCATGCTGAGTTGCATGGATCAAGGCTTCTGTTGAAAAGCAAAGTCTTGTGGTTGATGATCAAAGCACGGCCTTTGCGGCGTAGCTTTGTGTATAGCATGGATTCGCGAGCCTCACACCTCGGTATGAGTCAAAAACGGGATAAGGACCCAAGGAGTGCATGACGTTTCTTTCTAGCTATGGTGGTGTCAGTGACTTACCAGCCCTGACATTTATATACTTTTCACCTATGTGGTTGTTGGAATGCGAAGCGCCTCGATTATAGGTCTGTAAGGACCGGGAAACGTGTGTTCAGGCATAATTAATCCTCTAACGTAAGTGAGGACCGGCCTTGGAGGATTCGGCGTTGCCCAGAGTGCGTAACCCTGAGGCATTTGCTAGAGTGTCTCGAACGCGGAGAGGAGCTTGCCCCTTGCCTCGACTCATGACGGAAATCCAATTTCCAATACGTGTATTTTGGCTTTATTTGTAGAGCCTAGTATGGCGACATAGTGGGATGGGGCACTCATGCCGTCTATGATTTATATTTATGATTGAAATTGTTTTGACACTATACACTTATTATAGTATCAAATGATTTGTTTTAAACGTATAAAGCATGTTTGGCTGTTATAAGGTAAAACCCTATCCTCCGGCTTGCGTTGCATTGTGTGATGGGACATGGGTCTTATAACAGCTTCATTTTTCGAAAAAGCATTGCGTTGTTTATTCTATGCACTGGTATTCTTGGGAGGAAACCCGTTCCGTGTTATACGGCGTGGTCCCTTGAATTACTCTCTTTTAAAGTAAAGTTTTAATAAATGTTTTAGTTCTCACACCAGTCGCATGACTGACCTGGAGTTTATTGTTTTAACCTAAACTCTGGGTGCCCCTATTTTCCGCACGAGCAGCTAGTAGTTTGGTTTTGCAGATTTATATTCACAGGATCCTGGTTTACAGCTGGAATGATATCCGGAAAGCTCTGTATCCGTACATCACCTTCAGTTGTGCTTTGTATTATTTTTCCGCTGCTATGTAATTTATTGTAATCTCTGATATTCTTCGAATGTAATTTATTCATTCATACTCTGTATATTCTTGTATTCTGATGGAATTGTTGTAATAACAATGAAATGTTCTTCCGTCTGCGTTCTATTTTGTCTTGTACTCAACGCTATCCGCGCTTTCCTTCACAGGGAAGTTCGGGTCGTGTCAGACCTGGACGGATAAGGAATTTATAGCAGGCCGAAACTGAAAAATTGGATCCCAAGGCCCATAAGAGTTTATCAGGACCGATATTGAATTGGGTTGAGTTACGAGTATGAACAATGCATATAAGCTCATTTAGAGATTCAAGCCCACTATAAGTGGAGGGTAAGAAGCCCAATGGGCCCAGAGAATGCGCTGCTGCAACTGATAATGAGTTATATTGGTTTAATGTTGCAAGGTTAGGGAATAGAGTGAAAAAGGGGATCTGTTCATTCCATATATCCATCCAAAATAGACAAGAATCACCATTATTGACTTTAACATGGAAGAGTGTTTTTATTCTAGGGATGATAGATAGTACTCCTTTCCAACTTGAACTATTTTTTAATCTTCATATTTTGTATCAAAATCCATTTTCATTTGACTTTTGGTTTTTGTTGAAGACTATGACTTTAGTTTCATTTATTATTTTGTAGAGAATAATAATGTTTATTAACATATTAATATATATACACAACCTCGTTTTTTCTATATAGTCGAATATAAGTAAATATTGTCTTTTTTATTTTTGGACATAACTACGCAAATAATAAAGTAATGGAAGAAAAGTTATACCTGCAGTTGAAAGTACATAAAAAATAGTTTCTTATAGAGTAGACTGTTGGTAAAACATAAATTACAAACTTAGTTGGCAACTTTAAAGTTTTCCATTTTGTATTCTTTTTAGTTGGAAATTCTATTATTTTGTACAAAGTTTAGTTGTAGCTACCACTACAAGGGGAACAGGTAATTCCAGTGGCTAGGGGTCATTGGAACGTCCGTTGGTATACGGATCAACGGTTTCCAACGACTTCCAATGCCACCAATGGTTGTTTTCCAACAGCTTCCATTATTTTAAATTGGTCATGTGAATTTCTTGATGGGTCAATAAGCCATTGGAAAATGTTGAAAGCCATTAAAATAGAGCCGTCGGTAACCGTTGGAAACCGTTGACCTATAAGCTGTTGGAAACCGTTGAACGTCGTTGAAAATATGGGTAATTTTTTTTTATAGATTTCAGATCACTCACTTTCGGCCATCCACAATCAAATATTCAACAAAACAGCTCAATTTCGAGCATATACATCACATCCACAATCAAATATATACCCAAACATAATATTATACCAAAATCAAACACAAAACATGCAAAATACATAACATAACCAATATTTACAAAATACATCAAACCAATGTCAACACAGCATATGTGTACATACATCCCAAAGTCATCAACCTTCCGTCAAAATAAATAATCATCGGCCCAACATCACGTCCAAATCATCATCACGAACACATCACCAACACATAAAAACCATCATCAGAATGTATCAAGCATAATCCTCACCCACTCTCAAAGCGTATATGCACATATATATATATATAACACATCAAAACAAATTAACCTCAACTCAATCTCCCTAGGAACCCCCAGATGAAGAAGGACCGTACTGTACTGAGTAATGAACTCCGCTAGACGCTGGTTAAGCTGCTCCATTTGCTCTTCGCAGCGGCGATTGCGCTCATTAAGCTCTGCGATCTGGGCGTTTAGAGGATATATTTTCATAGTTTGGTATTTAAGAGGAAATTGAAAACGTAATTGCAAGTTTAAAATAGGTGAAGATTTGCAACAGTGCAGAATAAGGATTTTTACCGTATTTCACATCGTTCAGTAGCCTAAAATATTTAAATGAAAAGAATTGTTTTGTAGTTATGGATTACCACTGTGGTAATTACCTTAAGCTATGGAAATAAATTTTTGTATAGTTCTTAGTAACCAATCAATTGGGGAAAAGACTAATTTTCTCAAGAATAAAATGTAAAGACGGGAATAAAAAGGAAAAGAATGAAGTAGGCTTGTTATAAATAAACTTATGATTAGGGATTAAGTTTAATGAACATAACAATAAGTGGCCCACTTACCCTAATAAATAAATAACTTGGGTACAAGATACAATATTCAAGTTAGTAAGTACAATGGTAAGTAAAACAAGCACGTAATTAGAGATTAGTCATAGGGTCTAATAATATAATGATGAGGTGCGCTTGGACCAGTCCGTACATTTTAGGATGAAGAGGTCAACAGGGTAGATCATCATGGGTGTTTGAAGACATGAGAAGAGCACGCCCAACTAATTATTCGATGTGACTGGAAGGAAGTGCGGAATTTTGAGAGACGTAAGGATACTCCATGATGGCCCTCTGTGGTAGGACTAATGAAGTTGTACCCATAGAGGCATGATCTGTATTGTTTCATCCAGTAAATATGCCTTGGCTGCATCCTGGATGATGGACAACCTAAAGACTGATAAGTGGGTGATTTTAGGATGATTCAACGGCTTCCTCAAAAAAGGGACGCTTCATGGTCAGGACCCAACAAGGATAGTAGGTCGTCGAATATCTATCAATGTTAGCCAGAGCGTGTGCGAGAAAGGCTGGAGCTAAGACAAGAGGTCAATGATCTTTTAGTATCGGGCCATTGGATGAGGGACCACATGTTTGTTTAGATTGGATGGTAAGGCGGTCATTTAGCTCTCTGATTAGTCTTGTATTAGATTGTGGGTAGACTGAAGTGGGGCCTAGGAGAACAACCGGAAGAGACGGACCTATCTTTGGATATCTATATTATAGGCCTAACGAGGTGTCCTTCACTGATATGTAGAAAGCCCCCGACTGAGTTCTGTGGAGGAACTCAGGGAATAGGGCGTCCTTATGGCACAGCCATAGAGGTTTATTTGCTTTCAGTGTATCCTAGCACACTTTCGTAGTGTAGCATTATAGGCCCAGTACGTTTCGCAGTGCAGCAATGGAGACCACTCGAGGAGGGCATTCTAGGATGTGTCTCGGTATATCGGGCATATAGTTACATATGTGTTTATTAAGTTAATCTACTGGGGAGTACAAAAGTACGATTTGTATGGAGAATGCAGAGTATATCATGTGATAAACCTAAAATAACTTAATAAATATAAAATAGTGATAGAATGGTATATGTAGTGTTATTTGTAGAAAGTATAATTTATCCATTCACTTTAAATTTTGTTCTGATCCCCTCCTCATAACAAACCCGCAAGTTAGATTGATAGTTGAGATTCTACAGCTTAGAGACACATGTTAGATAGTGTCATTATATTCGTAAGTGTTTACATATTGTTGTATTTTATTCCCTTCTGTTGTGAGATTTTCTACATTGAGCTCTGATATATTTGTTTGTGATTTTCTGCAGAATACCTGATAAACCCCCAATTCGGGTTATTACAATAGGCTTCCCCATGAAACCCCTGCTTCGAGTCCGCTAGAATCATTCGACCTAGCGACGATTCCTTGGCACTTTCAATTATATAAGCCATCCCCGACTCCATCTTTCAGCTCAACTCCCACTCAAATACTCCATTATCTCGCAACATCATTCCACTTTGAGTTTTCTATAACTTTTGACTTCGACCACTCTCGTTGAGTTCACAATCAAAGAATCAACACTACTTTGATGATAACTTCTATCCTGCAGACGCCATTGACTAATGGAGACCACCACCATGATCCTGAAGACCACAACTTCCTATAGCCAAGGCCCCTCGACCCATCTCCCTTATTTCATTGATCGGTACTGATCCATGCTCTATGTATTGGCATCGATCCCATAATTAGCCAAAATTTGGCTAAGTGTTGGACTACCAAATCCCTTGATCCGAATGTTTCCTTCCAGTTCAATCTGACACCATGTTGCCT
Organism: Allium sativum; assembly: GCA_030737875.1. NCBI lineage: Eukaryota > Viridiplantae > Streptophyta > Magnoliopsida > Asparagales > Amaryllidaceae > Allium > Allium sativum. The sequence continues at coordinate 14,633,628 of CM060920.1, forward strand.
TCTCAAAGCTTCACGTGTTGATCCATGCACAACGACTCAAGCGATTGCACTTTGACTCATCCAATCATCACCCAACGTTGGATATGACTCGCGATAGACGCTAGAAAACCACACACGAAGTTTCGACACTCTTTGACCAATCCTTATGGATCGGTACCGATCCATGCTCTATGGACAAATATCGGTCCCCATCCTTAGTGTATTTCAAATTGAAAACTTTTGCATAGCCTCCTTGCCTCCTCCTGATGCAACACGCTAAGCCTCATTACAATTCAACCCATCGTTATGGATCGATACCGATCAATGGCACATGGATTGGTACTGGTCCTCGTACTTAAGCAATTTTTCGATGAAAATTTCTAGGCACCATCCCGATACCCTCCAGAGCTCCTCCGCCATATTTCCCTTGAGTCTGAGCATCTGAACGTCTGGTTTGCTCTGTTCTTCGATTTAACTCCAACGACGCAAGATTCTAAACAAACAATTCATGCATAACATACAATTCAACGAGTCAAACATTAATTCATCCAATTTTGAACATGAAAAATCATATAAACATACACAAACATGATTCATATCATAATAATCACAAATCTAGCATAATTTGACATTAAACATATGTAAAACATGATGGAACTAGCGAATTACATAATATATGATCAAATTAGGTTATCCTAGGGAATACAGATCTGAATTAAACTTATATGATCCAGTTTTAGGTGAAATTAGCATCTGAGGTGTTTGATTAACCTAGTTAACACATACAATCCATAGTAAGCACGTGAGATATCTCTATCGCTCACCAAAACATAGACCCAATGCGATAGATATAAAAGAATCTGGACAACGAAGTAACAGCGAAGAAAACCCTTGAATTTGATGCAAACTAGCAATATCCAATCTCCCCTGATGTAGATCTAGCCTCTAGATGCGATAAATAATGATTTGAGGAAGAAATTAGGGTTTATGGGAATTAGGTTGAAATGGAGATTCTTAAACGTCGAACCTAATGTGTGGAATGAGAAGAAGATCCCTAATTCACTCCTCAAACCACCTATTTACAATCCCATGTTATTATCCTAATGGGCTCACTAATCATTCATTAGCTGTTAATTAGTATGGCCAACATAAACAAATACTTAAAACAACGATTTCTCTTAAACCGTTGGGATATATCTTTAGTATGACCACTCTACGGAATGACCAACAACCATCTTTGAAACGACCCAAACTCGCCCTTACGGGAAAGCCCAGATTGAGTTGAGAACAGGATGCATCAGAACACAAACAATAGAACACTTCATCGCTATTACAACAATGTTCATCAGAGTGCAAGAATATTCCAGAGTATGAATAAATATTACACATTGGAAATACAATATCATAGATTTAAAATATATAGCAGCGAAAATAAAATTTATAAATATAATGCGTAGCGGAAGTACATCAACTAGCACAACTGAATGAAATACATGGATATAAAGTGTAACAACCCGGAATTTTAGGGCCAATTTAAAATTTTTATTTTAGAAATTTTAATGGATTTTTAATATTTAAAATAGTTTATTTTAAATAAGAACGACTAAAAATTTATTTTAAAACGAACAAATTTAATTTAATTATAAAAGGAGTTTAAAACAGCGCTATAGTTTGAAAATTTGAACTTTGACTGACTGTACAGGATTCAAAACAAATCGGATTTCAGTAAAACTAAAAATATTTAAATATGTTTAATCATATCTTTCCAAAGAATCCGAAAAACTGAAATTTCATCGCAGGAATAGAAAGTTATGTCCAGTTTAAAATTTAGAAAAGTCGCTATAAGATTTATATATATTTTAATATAATATATTGTCCTTAAAAATAGTCATTTTTCAAACAGTCTCGGAATTCGACGAAATTAGTTTTGTTAGGACCGTATCGTCAGAACAAAGCTAGAAATATTGTTTCTGTAATTTTTAGAGGTCGTATGTGGCCTCAGTGAATTTAAATGTAAGATTTAATTAATTAAATAAATGATTTATATATTAAATTAAATAAAACATGTTGAAGACAATTGTTTGGGCTGACGGGGCCTATTCCATCGCGTCCGGAACATGGGTGTTTTCCTAGGGACATCTTTTATTGTGTTGAAATCAGAACTGAAGAGGACTAACGGGCTTTAACTTTGAATTAATAAATTAAATTAATATTTTAATATAAATAACCCTAAACATTAACAAACCTTAATACCTAATAAGCCAGCCGCCACCCTAATGAACCTATAGCCGAAATGGACCAGCGTTCCTCCCTCCTTTTCTTCTAATCTACACATTAATTTGAGGACTTTTCAACGTGAAATCTCAAGAGCTTCATGAGATCTAAGTGATGAACGGGCATGATTGGATTTGAGGGCATGGATTGCCTGAGTTTCGAGCTCAACCCAACCTACTTTGGGCTCGGTTTTCGTGAGCTGGGCAGGTGCGAGCTCGAGGTGGTCATCGGCGGAGGTGGAGGGGGTTCTGGGCTTCGAAGAGGCGGTGATGGATCGGTGGTCGGGTGAACGGAGGGGCGTGCGTTCGTGTTCAAAGGATGGAGCTTTATGGGTTCGTTTTACAGTAAACAAAGAGGAAGAAAGAAGGATGCGGCAACACTTCCAAACGTGATGGAAAAGTGTAATTAATTTATTAGTTATATTTAAAATTTATAAATGTTTAAATGACCATAACTTCCTCATGCAGCAACGGAATCGGACAAACTGAATTGTGTTGGACTCGTGCCGAGGAGTACTTCGTGATGACGCTGACTAGATCGGAAAACAGAGCAAACCAGATTTTGGAAAATTTTCAGATCTGAACTGATCAGAATTAAAACCATCGGTGAGATTTCTGTTTTTAAATTAAAATTTAATTATTCATTTTATTTAAGAAATTTATATTCATTTATTTAAAATGCTTATGGTGTCTTATATATTTTTTTGTTGAAATGTTGATTTGTTGTATTGCGATGAATCGCTGAATGAATGTGTGTATCATGTTTGTTATTCAAACTGAATTATCATTGTTTTTAGGTTGTTGGAATTAACACTAATATTAATTATAAAGTTAGATTCAAATAATATTATCATTTCTGTTGTCATTTTATATAAAACAAGAATAGTCATTTTTGTCAAAACTCTTGGTTAAAATATTTTGATTAGTGAAAGAAATCACATTTTTTTTATTAAATCATGATTAGTGAAATAAAATGACATCGTTGGTTAAATTTAAATTAACAAGAAAAATATACACTTTTGTTAATTAGATTATAAAGAACAAGATTAACATTTTTGTTAATTAGATTATAAAGAACAAAATAACATTTTTTTTTGTTAAGAAATGTTACACTAGTCATAAAATAACAATTTGTTATAAAATGTGTATTGGATTAAGATTTGTTACCTTTGTGTTAAATTAGAAAAAGGATATATTTATTTACATTAAAAAGATTAGACCAAATGCATTATTTTGTTTACATCAAAAAGATTAGACAAAATCCATTATTTTGTTTACATTAGAAAGGTTAGACAAAATTATCAATTCTGGTCCCTTTAAAAGGAATGAATTAGAAATGAACATTTTTGTGTCATAAAAAAAGATTAAATTAGAAATGAACATCTTTGTGTCATTAAAAGATTAAATTAGGAATAAACATTTTTGTGCATAAAAAAAGAGATTAAAAAAAATATGCATTTTTGTCTACATTAAAAGGATTTGTCAAAACATGATTATAAAAGGAAAATTAACATTTTTGTTTACTGTAAAAGAGTGAAAACAAAATTAACATATTTTTATCAAAATATGATTAGTGAATAGAATAACATATTTTTATCAAAATATGATTAGTGAAAAGAATAACATATTTTTGTCACTTTGAAATGAAGGAAATTAAAAAGGACATTTTTGTTTAAAAATGTTAAAATGAAAAAAGGACATTTTTGTTTAAAAATGTTAAATGTGATAAAAGAAACATTTTTGTTTACATTGGAAGTGTTAAACAAAAATCCCATTTTGTTTACATTAGAAGTATTAAACAAAAATCCCATTTTGTTTACATTAGAAGTATTAAACAAAATCAACACTTTTGTCAATCAGATTATTTTAAACAAAAATGGACATTTTTATTTGCAATATGTTATGCAAATCAAAATGACATTTTTGATTAGAAGTTTGTTATCAAACAAAAGAATATATTTTGTTAAACATTCTTTTTCAAAACAAAAGAATATATTTTTAAGTACCATTCTTTCCAATAAAAAGAAATCATGTTTTAATGTCATATTTGATTACATTAAAAGAAGGAATTAGAAAATGTATATTTTTATACATTAAAAGAAGGAATTAGAAAGTGTATATTTTTGTACATTAAAGAAGATTATACAAAATTATCATATTTTGTAACATTGAAAAGATTATACAAAATTATCACATTTTGTACATTGAAAAGATTATACTAAATTATGTATTTTTGGTCAAAGGTAAAAGAATGATAAAAGTATTCATTTTTGACAAATGTAAAGAATGAAATAAAAACATTCTTCTTATCATCAAAAAAAAACAATAAAAAAAGAGTGAAGTAAAAAATACTCATTTTGTTTACGTTGAAATGAATTAGACAAAACTGGCATTTTGTTTACATTGAAATGAATTAGAGTTAAACATAATTTTTGTTAGAAAGCAAAAAGTACATTTTGCTAGAAGATGAACATTAGAATAAAAAAGTACATTCCTGTTACAAAATGTAAATTGAAATAAAACGGACCATTTTTGTCATATTAAAAGGATGAATTAGAAAGAGACATTTTTGTCATTTAAAAGGAGATGAAGTAAAATATTCATTTTGTCATGAAAATGAATGAGACCAAAAATATGCATTTTGGTAAATAAATAAGAGATAAGATTTTTATTGTCATTTGTTAACAATAAAAAGGATTGAAATAAAAGTCAAGATTTTTATTGTCAATTGTTTACAATAAAAAGAATTGAAACATATGTCTGTGATGTTGAAATGTTTGGTGTGTTAAATATATTGTTAACTGAATATTACACTTCCATTTACAAGCCATCCGACTTGTTTATGTGATTGGGACGATAATTTTCACACATCGCCCAAGTGCACAAATAATTTATTATTTGTTTGTTGGATGAAGCCCCACACGGGTATTGGGATGATATTTGACAAACACTAATCCCAATGTTTAGTTGTAGAATCCACTCTGGTTGTTATTTGGATGTTTGATAATTATTCATCATGATTGTTGACTACATGTAATATATGGTTGTTGATTTGGTCACATTCCAATAAAGAATATTCTAGAAAAGGTTGTTTTAGAAAATATATTAGAAAAAGAATATATTTTAGAAATTATATTTTTATTTAAATGAACTAGTTATCAACTAGAATAAATCATTAAATTGAGATTTAATGAAGTTTTCCGATATGTTAATATTTAATTGAAGTTAAATTAAATAAATTGGATTTTGGGTTTGTCGTGAATAGTGTCTTAAATAACACTGTTCTTAAACCCCGTTTGAAAAGAATAATCTTTTATTTAGATTATTAAAGTTTTTCAGTAACATTTAGAATTTGGAATGAAAAGGAATGTGAGTTGGGTTTATTGTGAACTGTGTTTTTAGTGACATGTGTTCTTTAACCCAACTGACAGTAAAAATATGATTTGGAAATTATAAATCTTTTATTAAGATTTAAAGGGGATTTTTTTTCAAAAGCCAAGTTTTCCAATGTAATATATTAAATTGGAGTTGAATGGAATTCGAATTAATAATAACCGAGATAAGCTTCTGTAAAAGAAGACCGATACTATATATGGAATTTAAGAGGCTTTGCCGTTATTCCATTTATATTATTGGTTGGATACAGAAATTTATAACGAGTATATATTGATTTGATTTCTGTGAAGATTCCATATTTATGGAAGATGATTTTGGGTTTACCGTGAACTATGTTTTAAATGACATTAGTTCTTTAACCTAGTTAAAGATAAGATTAATTTCTTAAATTTAAATAATCGCTGAATAATGATTTTTGGTATTTAAAACCAAATTGGGGTTTTGATAAATCTTTAAAAGAAAGATTTAAGAATAAATTTGAAAATTTTATTTTTGATAAGATGATTTGAATATTTCATTTAAAAGAATATTCTGAATTAGAATGAGGCGTTGGATGTGTTTTTATAGCGCTTGATTTTTAATTATAAAAATACGCGAGTTATTCGGAAAGACCGGGTTAACCCATTCCGAATGATCACTACGACGATGAAGAGTCGAAGTTGAAGACGGTGGTTGAAGACCGACGATCTTCACATCGAATGGATGTGTTGCTACTGAGACCCATGATGGGAGTAGCTACCTTGAAGGGGCTTCAGTGGTAGCCGCCCAGACGTATTGTTGATTGTCCGGATATGCGAGGACCTCTCAGGTGTCTCCGGTTTCGTTCAGACCCAGAACGGACTTGTAAATGGATGGGTGTCTGACATTGGATTTCGTTCCATGTGAATTAAATTGATTTTTATTAATGTATATCTGATTGGTGGTGGAGAATTTATTCTCTGCTTAACACCCTGGTGTATATTAATAGTGATTGATTGCATGGCATGAATTGTCAATGTGGCATGCCAAGATGCAATTGATTAAGGCTTTTTTTAAAAAGCAGGGCCTTGTGGGATGATCAAAGTATAGCCTATTACAGCATAGCTTTGTGTATAGCGTGACTTCGCGAGCCTCACACCCCTGTATGAGCCAAAAACGGGAGTAGGACTGCAGGGAGTGCACACGTTTCTTTCTAGCTAGGAGTAGTGCCCGTGCTTAAACTGGCTGGCGTTTTACTTATGTGGATGATGGATTTTGAGACGCCTCGGATTTTTATAGGCCGTTAGTGGTTATACTATAGGTCCAAAGGGACCGGGAAGCGTGTGTTCAGGCATAATTAACCACTACCCTTAGGTAGGGACGACCCTGAAGATCCAAGGGTTGCCCATAGGTGTGATCCTAAGGCATTTGCTAGAGTGTCTCGAATCGGAGAGGAGCTTGCCCCTAGCCTCGACTCATGATGGAAATCCAATTTCCAATACGACCTTGCGGTTTTGAATGTAGAACTAGTATGGCGACATAGTAAGATGGGGTACTATGCCGTCTATGATTGATATGTTATGATTGAAATTTTTTTGGAATATATATACTCATATATATACACACTAATATTAAATCCGTTTTTATCGTATCAAGCATCTTCTGACCATTATAAGGTAAAACCTTATCCTCCAGTTTGCGTTGCATTGTGTGATGGGACTTGGGTCTTATAATGGTTTCATTTTTATAAAAAGCATTGCGTTGTTTAACGATTTACTTTATTTTATGCACTGGCAATCAAATGGAGTAAACCCGTTCCACGTTAGCGGCGTGGTCCTGTGATTAGCCATATTTATTAGATAAGTTAAGTTAAGATTTCTCATACCAGTCCCATGACTGACCTGTAGTTTGTTTCACTGGCAAACTCGGGTGCCTATATTTTCCACACGGGCAGTCGAGTAGCTTTTTGCAGATATATTTACAGGATCCTGGCTAACAGCTGAAGCGATATTCGGAAAGCTCTGTACCTGTGTATTCCTTTCAGTTGTATATGTGTATTATTTTTCCGCTGCTATTTAAGTGTAATTTAAATCTCTGATATTATTGTATTTCAATTGTGTAATAAGTATTCATACTCTGTGATTTTCTTGTACTCTGATGTAATTGTTGGAATCAGCAATAAAATGTTCTTTAGTTTGTGTTCTGCTGTGTGTTGTTCTCAAAGCAATCTAGGCTTTCCTTTAATGGGAAGTTTGGGTCGTCACATTTGGTATCAGAGCTTTGGTTTACAGAGCTCGAGAACAAGACACATTAGAACCGAACGAAAGAATTCATCAGAGATTGGATTAGTAATATCCAATAAGAATAACTCGTTAGAGATGGGATCAGTAGTATCCTAGAACGAGTGTGAAGAGTATTACTTCTTTTAAAATAAAAAAATGAAAACAAATTTAGTTTTGAAAATTTTATTTTAAATATATGTATTTGAGTATATTATTATATGGACAATCGAGTATATAAAGATTTCGAATATACGAGTAATTAACGGATATTCGAAGTTTTAATATACTGGATAGATATAGGATCACACTATAGTCGCCCGAGGATAATTCTTGTGATGCGGCCGCATCACCATTATTTATGTTCGAGTTTTGAAAGTGGGATTTCTGTATATTTCCATTGACTGGTATGAGAACCAAAACTTAGTTAGTACACATTGCTGTGATTTGCCCTAAAAATATGATTTTTGCCTGTATATAAAAGTTATATATTTTTGAAAGGTTAATCACGTAATTGATTGATGGTTGTGATGTTTGATAATTAGTTTCACTAATTAAAATATTAGAATGATAATTAAACCAATTAATAAAAATTTAATTTAGTCAGTTAATTAAACAACTTTTTGCCACGTTCCTTTTCAAGGACAAAAGGATTTAAGCGGGGGCGATTGTAACAACCCGGAATTTTGGGGCCAATTTAAATTTTTTATTTTAGAAATTTTATTGGATTTTTAATATTTAAAATTGTTTATTTTAAATAAGAAAGACTAAAAATTTATTTTAAAACGATTAAATTTAATTTAATTATAAAAGTAGTTTAAAACAGCGCTGCAGTTTGAAAATTTGAATTTGAACTTTGACTGACTGTACAGGATTCAAAACAAATCGGATTTCAGTAAAACCAAATATATTTAAATATGTTTGATCATATCTTTCTAACGAATCTGAAAAACTGAAATTTCATCGTAGGAATAGAAAGTTATGTCCAGTTTAAAATTTAGAAAAGTCGTTATAAGATTTATATATTTTTTAATATAATATATTGGCCTTAAAAATAGTCTTTTTTCAAACAGTCTCGGAATTCAACGAAATTAGTTTTGTTAGGACCGTGTCATCCGAACAAAGATGGAAATATTTTTTCTGTAATTTTTAAAGGTCATATGTGGCCTCGGTGAATTTAAATGTAATATTTAATTAATTAAATAAATGATTTATATATTAAATTAAATAAAACACGTTGAAGACAATCGTTTGGGCTGACGGGGCCTATTCCATCGTGTCCGGAACATGGGTATTTGCCTAGGGACATCTTTTGTTGTGTTGAAATCAGAACTGAAGAGGACTAACGGACTTTAACTTTGAATTAATAAATTAAATTAATATTTTAATATAAATAACCCTAAACATTAACAAACCCTAATACCTAATAAGCCAGCCGCCACCCTAATGAATCTATGGCCGAAATGGGCCAGCGTTCCTGCCTCCTTTTCTTCTAATCCACAAATTAATTCGAGGACTTTTCAACGTGTAATCTCAAGAGCTTCATGAGATCTAAGTGATGAACGGGCATGATTGGATTTGAGGGCCTGGATTGTCTGAATTTCGAGCTCAACCCAACCGACTTTGGGCTCGGTTTTCGTGAGCTGGGCGGGTGCGAGCTCGAGGTGGTCATCGGCGGAGGTGGAGGGGGTTCTGGGCTTCGAAGAGGCGGTGATGGATCGGTGGTCGGGTGAACGGAGGGGCGTGCACTCGTGTTCAAAGGATGGAGCTTTATGGGTTCGTTTTACAGTAAACAAAGAGGAAGAAAGAAGGATGTGGCAACACTTTCAAACGTGATGGAAAAGTGTAATTAATTTATTAATTATATTTAAAATTTATAAATGTTTAAATGACCATAAATTCCTCATACAGCAACGGAATTGGACAAACTGAATTGTGTTGGACTCGTGCCGAGGAGTACTTCGTGATGACGCTGACTAGATCGGAAAACAGAGCAAACCAGATTTTGGAAAATTTTCAGATCTGAACTGATCAGAATTAAAACCATCGGTGAGATTTCTATTTTTAAATTAAAAATTAATTATTCATTTTATTTATGAAATTTATATTCATTTTATATAAAATGCCTGTGATGTCTTGTACATATTTTTGTTGAAATGTTGATTTGTTGTATTGCGATGAATCGCTGAATGAATGTGTGTATCATGTTGGTTATTCAAACTGAATTATCATTGTTTTTAGGTTGTTGGAATTAACACTAATATTAATTATAAAGTTAGATTCAAATAATATTATCATTTCTGTTGTCATTTTATATAAAACAAGAATAGTCATTTTTGTCAAAACTCTTGGTTAAAATATTTTGATTAGTGAAAGAAATCACATTTTTTTATATTAAATCATGATTAGTGAAATAAAATGACATCGTTGGTTAAATTTAAATTAACAAGAAAAATATACACTTTTGTTGATTAGATTATAAAGAACAAGATTAACATTTTTGTTAATTAGATTATAAAGAACAAAATAACATTTTTTTTTTTGTTAAGAAATGTTACACTAGTCATAAAATAACAATTTGTTATAAAATGTGTATTGGATTAAGATATGTTACCTTTGTGTTAAATTAGAAAAAGGATATATTTATTTACATTGAAAAGATTAGACAAAATGTATTATTTTGTTTACATCAAAAAGACTAGACAAAATCCATTATTTTGTTTACATTATAAAGGTTAGACAAAATTATCAATTCTGGTCCCTTTAAAAAGAATGAATTAGAAATGAACATTTTTGTGTCATAAAAAAAGATTAAATTAGAAATGAACATCTTTGTGTCATTAAAAGATTAAATTAGGAATAAACATTTTTGTGCATAAGAAAAGAGATTAAAACAAAAATATGCATTTTTGTCTACATTAAAAGGATTTGTCAAAACATGATTATAAAAGGAAAATTAACATTTTTGTTTACTGTAAAAGAATGAAAACCAAATTAACATATTTTTATCAAAATATGATTAGCGAATAGAATAACATATATTTATCAAAATATGATTAGTGAAAAGAATGACATATTTTTGTCACTTTGAAATGAAGGAAATTAAAAAGGACATTTTTGTTTAAAAATGTTAAATATGAAAAAAGGACATTTTTGTTTAAAAATGTTAAATATGATAAAAGAAACATTTTTGTTTACATTGGAAGTGTTAAACAAAAATCCCATTTTGTTTACATTAGAAGTATCAAACAAAAATCCCATTTTGTTTACATTAGAAGTACTAAACAAAATCAACACTTTTGTCAATCAGATTATGTTAAACAAAAATGGACATTTTTATTTGCAATATGTTATGCAAATCAAAATGACATTTTTGATTAGAAGTTTGTTATCAAACAAAAGAATCTATTTTTTTAAACATTCTTTTTCAAAACAAAAGAATATATTTTTAAGTACCATTCTTTCCAATAAAAAGAAATCATGTTTTATTGTCATATTTGATTACATTAAAAGATGGAATTAGAAAATGTATATTTTTGTACATTAAAGAAGATTATACAAAATTACCATATTTTGTAACATTGAAAAGATTATACAAAATTATCATATTTTGTACATTGAAAAGATTAGACTAAATTATGCATTTTTGGTCAAAGGTAAAAGAATGACAAAAGTATTCATTTTTGACAAATGTAAAGAATGAAATAAAAACATTCTTCTTATCATCAAAAAAAACAATAAAAAAAAGAGTGAAGTAAAAATACTCATTTTGTTTACGTTGAAATGAATTAGACAAAACTGGCATTTTGTTTACATTGAAATGAATTAGAGTTAAACATAATTTTTGTTAGAAAGCAAAAAAGTACATTTTGCTAGAAGATGAACATTAGAATAAAAAAGTACATTCCTGTTAGAAAATGTAAATTGAAATAAAATGGACCATTTTTTTCATATTAAAAGGATGAATTTGAAAGAGACATTTTTGTCATTTAAAAGGAGATGAAGTAAAATATTCATTTTGTCATGAAAATGAATGAGACCAAAAATATGCATTTTGGTAAATAAATAAGAGTTAAGATTTTTATTGTCATTTGTTAACAATAAAAAGGATTGAAATAAAAGTCAAGTTTTTTATTGTCAATTGTTCACAATAAAAAGAATTGAAACATATGTCTGTGATGTTGAAATGTTTGGTGTGTTAAATATATTGTTAACTGAATATTACACTTCCATTTACAAGCCATCCGACTTGTTTATGTGATTGGGACGATAATTTTCACACATCGCTCAAGTGCACAAATAATCTATTACTTGTTTGTTGGATGAAACCCCACACGGGTATTGGGATGATATTTGACAGACAATAATCCCAATGTTTAGTTGTAGAATCCACTCTGGTTGTTATTTGGATGTTTGATAATTATTCATCATGATTGTTGACTACATGTAATATATGGTTGTTGATTTGGTCACATTCCAATAAAGAAAATTCTAGAAAAGGATGTTTTAGAAAATATATTAGAAAAAGAATATATTTTAGAAATTATATTTTTATTTAAATGAACTAGTTATCAACTAGAATAAATCATTAAATTAAGATTTAATGAAGTTTTCTGATATGTTAATATTTAATTGAAGTTAAATTAAATAAATTGGATTTTGGTTTTGTCGTGAATAGTGTCTTAAATAACACTATTCTTAAACCCCATATGAAAAGAATAATCTTTTATTTAGATTATTAAAGTTTTTCAGTAATATTTAGAATTTGGAATGAAAAGGAATATGAGTTGGGTTTATTGTGAACTGTGTTTCTAGTGACATGTGTTCTTTAATCCAACTGACAGTAAAAATATGATTTGGAGTTTATAAATCTTTTATTAAGATTTAAAGGGGAATTTTTCCAAAAGCCAAGTTTTCCAATGTAATATATTAAATTGGAGTTGAATGGAATTCGAATTAATAATAACCGAGATAAGCTTCTGTAAAAGAAGACTGATACTACATATGGAATTTAAGAGGCTTTGTCGTTATTCCATTTATATTATTGGTCGGATACAGAAATTTATAACGAGTATATATTGATTTGATTTCTGTGAAGATTCCATATTTATGGAAGATGATTTTGGGTTTACCGTGAACTATGTTTTAAATGACATTAGTTCTTTAACCTAGTTAAAGATAAGATTAATTTCTTAAATTTAAATAATCATTGAATAATGATTTTTGGTATTTAAAACCAAATTGGGGTTTTAATAAATCTTTAAAAGAAAGATTTAAGAATAAATTTGAAAAATTTATTTTTGATAAGATGATGTGAATATTTCATTTAAAAGAATATTCTGAATTGGAATGAGGAGTTGGATGTGTTTTTATAGCGCTTGATTTTTAATTATAAAAATACGCGAGTTATTCGGAAAGACCGGGTTAACCCATTCTGAATGATCACTACGACGATGAAGAGTCGAAGTTGAAGACGGTGGTTGAAGACCGACGATCTTCACATCGAATAGATGTGTTGCTACTGAGACCCATGATGGGAGTAGCTACCTTGAAGGGGCTTCAGTGGTAGCCGTCCAGACGTATTGTTGATTGTCCGGAAATGCGAGGACCTCTCAGGTGTCTCCGGTTTCGTTCAAACCCAAAACGGACTTGTAAATGGATGCGTGTCTGACATTGGATTTCGTTCCATGTGAATTAAATTGATTTTTATTAATGTATATCTGATTGGTGGTAGAGAATTTATTCTCTGCTTAACACCCTGGTGTATATTAATAGTGATTGATCGCATGGCGTGAATTGTCAATGTGGCATGCCAAGATGCAATTGATCAAGGCTTTTGTTGATAAGCAGGGCCTTGTGGGATGATCAAAGTATAGCCTATTACGGCATAGCTTTGTGTATAGCGTGACTTCGTGAGCCTCACACCCCGGTATGAGTCAAAAACGGGAGTAGGACTGCAGGGAGTGCACACGTTTCTTTCTAGCTAGGAGTAGTGCCCGTGCTTAAACTGGCTGGCATTTTACTTATGTGGATGATGGATTTTGAGGCGCCTCGGATTTTTATAGGCCGTTAGTGGTCATACTATAGGTCCAAAGGGACCGGGAAGCGTGTGTTCAGGCATAATTAATCCACTACCCTTGGGTAGGGACCGACCCTGAAGATCCAAGGGTTGCCCATAGGTGTGATCCTGAGGCATTTGCTAGAGTGTCTCGAATCGGAGAGGAGCTTGCCCCTAGCCTCGACTCATGATGGAAATCCAATTTCCAATACGACCTTGCAGTTTTGAATGTACAGCTAGTATGGCGACACAGTAGGATGGGGTACTATGCCATCTATGATTGATACGTTATGATTGAAATGTTTTTGGAATATATATACTCATATATATACACACTAATATTAAATCCGTTTTTATTGTATCAAGCATCTTTTGACCATTATAAGGTAAAACCCTATCCTCCGGTTTGTGTTGCATTGTGTGATGGGACTTAGGTCTTATAATGATTTCATTTTTCTAAAAAGCATTGCGTTGTTTAACGATTTACTTTATTTTATGCACTGGCAATCAAATGGAGTAAACCCGTTCCGCGTTAGCAGCGTGGTCCTGTGATTAGCCATATTTATTAGATAAGTTAAGTTAAGATTTCTCATAACAGTCCCATGACTGACCTGTAGTTTGTTTCACTTGCAAACTCGGGTGCCTATATTTTCCACACGGGCAGTCGAGTAGCTTTTTGCAGATATATTTACAGGATCTTGGCTTACAACTGAAGCGATATTCGGAAAGCTCTGTACCCGTGTATTCCTTTCAGTTGTATATGTGTATTATTTTTCCGCTGTTATTTAAGTGTAATTTAAATCTCTGATATTATTGTATTTCAATTGTGTAATAAGTATTCATCTCTGTGATTTTCTTGTACTCTGATGTAATTGTTGGAATCAGCAATAAAATGTTCTTTAGTTTGTGTTTTGATGTGTGTTGTTCTCAAAGCAATCTAGGCTTTCCTTTACTGGGAAGTTTGGGTCGTCACATAAAGCTTTCCAAATATAGCTCTAGTCGTAGTCCAGGACCCTGAGAAAATGAATATCCGCAAACCTAAAACTACTAGCTTCCCGTGTGGAAAATATAGGCACCCAGAGTTTAGTTTAAAACAATAAACTCCAGGTCAGTCATGGGACTAGTATGAGAACTAAAAATAGTTATTATCTTTATTTTAGAGTTGGGTAAATCAAGGGACCACGCCGTATAACACGGAACGGGTTTCCTCCCAAGAATACCAGTGCATAAAACAAACAGCGCAATGCTAATTAAAGAAAATGAATCTATTACAAGACTCGGGTCCCATCTCACAATGCAACGCAAGATGGAGGATAGAGTTTTACCTTATAATAGCCAAATAATGCTTGATACGTGAAATTTCATCTTTAATTATTACTATAAGTGAAGAAATCAACTTCAAATATAAATGTATCAATCATAAACGGCATGGGTACCATATATCATGTCGCTATACTAGTTCTACCATTAAAACCGCAAAATGTCGTATTTGAAGTTGGATTTCCATCATGAACCAAGGAAAGGGGTTGTCCTTACCAAATTCGAGACACTCTAGCCCGTGCCTCTGGATCAGTCGCAACTGCACCTTGGATCTTCAGGGTCGGTCCTCTCTTACGTTTGAGGATTGGTAATTCCTGAACAACACGTTTTCCCATCATAAGGGGCGTAAAATCTGAGCCACTAAGGACTCAATATCCAAGGTACCTCGCTTTCCATCATCCACATAAGTAAAAATGTCTGGGCTCCATACCATGACACCACTCCTAGCTAGAAAGAAACGCATGTCCTCCCTGCAGTCCTCTCTTGTTTCTAGTTCATACCGGGGTGTGAGGCTTGCGAATTAACTCTGTACACAAAGCTATGCTATTTAAAGCTATGATTTGATCATCAACCACAAGACCTTGCTTTTCAACAAAAGCCTTGATCATTTGCATCTTAGCATGCCACACTGACAATTCATGCAATACGACTGATATTTATCGATATATAACCTCTAAGCTCATACGTCTCAGAGAAGTGTGTTAAGCAAGAGAATAAATTCTCCGCCACCAAACAGATATATATTTAATAGAAATCATTCAATATAGAATGAAATCCAAATTCAGACACACATCCATTTACAAGTCCGTTCTGGGTCTGAACGAAACCAGAGGCACCTTATTCCTCGTCCTATATGTCCAATATAGGAGAGAGGTCCTCGCATATCCGTCGTTCTCCAAGTACGTCTGAACGATCACCACTTATTACCTTGTCTTGGGGGTATAGCCCAATCAAGACATCAGTAATCATCCAAACGATGTGAAGAACTCCGGTCTTCAACCACCGTCTTCATCGTCGACTTTTGGTCGTCGTATTATATATTCAGAATGGGTTAAACCTGGTCTTTCCGAATAACTCGCGTATTTTATAATCAATAATCAAGTGCTATAAAAACACATCATATGCCTCATTCCAATTTAGAATACTCTTTTATTCCAATATTCATATTTTTAGGGAAAGGTTCCCATTAACTTTATTAAAGATAAATTCTTTTAAATTTATTCTTTAATCTTCCTTTGGATCTCATTTCAAAAGATTTTGTTTTATCTTTTCATAATTCTAAACCATGTTAAGGTTATCAACTAGTCGGGATTGGCAAGCCTTACCAAAGTAATCATTTATTATTTATCATCCCAATCCCAACCTATTCATCCCATGGAGCAAAACTGGCAATACCCCATATCTAACACCACTGTGCTATCGATAAAATAAATAACCGTTTCACATTCAAATCTAATTAAAGATTTAACTATCGCATGGAGAAAAACTGGTGGTACTCCATTCTCGATCATTTCATGAATTCGATAAATTTAATAGCCTCATTCTAATCTAATTAAAGACGCATTGAAACTCTAGTTCAGTTTTAATCTCAAAAATCATTATTTAATGATAATTTAAGTTTAGGAAATAAATCCTATCTTTAACTGAGTTAAAGAACAAATGATATTTAAAACATTGTTCACGATAAACCCAAAATCTTCTTCCATCAAAATAGAATCTAAACGAAAATCATAACAGTATATAATCGATATAAATTCCCGTATCAGACCAATAATATAAATGGAATAGCGGCAAGGCCTTTTAAATTCCATATATAGTAAAAGTCTTCATTCACAGAAACTCATCTCAATTATTACCAAATCGAATTCCATTCAATTCCAATTTAATATATTAAATTGGAAAACTTTACTTTGGAAAATTTCCGTTTAAATCTTAATAAAAGATTTATAAATTCCAAATTATATTTTTACTATTAATTGGGTTAAAGAACAAATGTCGTTTAAAACACAGTTCACGATAAACCCACAATCAACTTTCATTTCAGTTCCAATTAAATATTAATTAATTAATTGTAAATTTATATTAATCTTAATTAAAAGATTTAACCTTTTCTCAATTGGGTTTAAGAATAGTGTTATTTAAAACACCATTCATGACAAACCCAAAATCCAATTTATTTTATTCAATTCCAATTAAATATCAATTAATTGGAAAACTCCATTAAATTTTAATTTGAAGATTTGTTCCTCTCTCAACGGGGTTTAACAAGTGTTATTGAAGACACCATTCACGACAAACCGAAAATCCAATATATTTATTTAAAAACATTGGATTATTATTCTAGTTAGTAACTAGTTCATTTCAATAAAAATATATTTTTATCTTTTCAAATAAGGAATTTTCATCCAAAATCTTTCCAAATCACTTATTATGATTTTACATAATTTTCCCATATTTTTAATAATTTTATCAAGGACCGTACAGTCAGTTTCCAATAACGACCACCAAACTGCATCCATAACGACCTTTTTCAAATTTGACTTGGACATAATTCCAAGTCCAACCATTAGATTTCAAACCTCTTATATTCATTGGAAAGCTCTTTTCGATACGAACCCAATGGTTCTGGTTTTAGGAGAATCCGACGATCGGATCTCCCGTTACCTCAATTTGAAGTTAATGGTCTAAATTCGTGAATGATCAATGTGTGGCGCGTTCTATTCAGGCCATTAAATATATGTAATATATATTATATATATTTCGTCGATTTCCATTTAAAACGTATTTTATAAAATATTTATAAATTCGTTTTAAAATGATTTCAACTCCATTTTCAATTTTAAATCAAAATTGAATATTCTATATCATTATAATTTTAAAATGATAACATTTTCAAAATATTAGATTTTGAAATCACTTCTTTTTTATATTCATTATAAAATGAGTAAAATCAATCGATAATCCCGTTCGAGTTAAAATGGCGTTTGCTACTTAACCGGGCTTCACGTTTCAAAATATTTGTGTCCATCCAAAATCGAAAATCAAAATCACATTTTGTTTATTCACTGAATATTATTTTAAAATATTCGTTATTTTAAAATATTCTTTATTGTGAAAGATTCTTTATTTTAAAATATTCTTTATTTTAAAATATTCTTTGTTTCTGAATCGGAATGCAACTCAATCAATTATCATATAATTTTCAGCTATATGGATTTCATACATCGCGTGTATAGAACAATAATGATAAATAATTATTAAACAATCCATTCACATCCAGAGTGAAATTTTACAATTGTGTAAGCATTAAAATAAATAAATAACGCTCATCACAGCCTATCAACCAATAGGTTGATATACAACTAAATATTGGATTAGTGTATGTCAAATATCATCCCAATACCCGTGTGAGGTTTTCAAACAACAACGGTTTATTTAAATAAATCATTGGTTAATAAATTTAACCATTTCTAATTTGGTTTGAATTATTTTTCTACTTACCCAAATTTCGCTATTTAAATTATAAATGGATATTCATAATTTAATTTCAACTACTACCTTAATGTTAACATTATTTTTAATACGTTAAACATTTCAACATCACAAACAACACACAATACAGTCCAAACAAACAGTCATAGTTTGTACAATAAATAGTGTCGAGGGCTACTAAGCCCTGTCTACATCCTAGTATATATTTAATTGTAAAGTAATTTGAGTGAGAAAGATTTTTCACCTTGATTAGCTTCAGAAATCGATAAAAAGATTATTTTTAATAAAATTAAACAGATGCTTAATTTTATCAAAAATCCAAATGGTCTCTGTTTCAGTTTTGATATGTTCCATGTTGTAGTGCTCGTCAAGAGGCTTCCAACGCTCTTCATTTTTCTGAATTTTGATGTCAAATTGAAAAGTTATACTATTTTAAACATTGAAAACCTTAATTACATAATTAATTAGTTAATCAATGATTAAATTACTAAACCTAGCTAACAACGTTCAAGGAAATGTTGCCTTTTCCCCTTTTCATCTACTTCTTCTTTTGGAACACGAAACCCAGCATCCACATCCCCTGTTCCACGTCGCACCCCCAACTGGACCCGTGACCATCGATCCAACACTGCCATTCGAACCGCCATCCTCCAATGCCCCGCCGCCTACCCCTACGTCGAGCTCGACTCTCTGACGACCTCGCAAATCAAGCCCGACCGGCGCTACTTTCAGGGAGGAATTCTCCCAATCCGTTGCTTTAAAAACGATCACGACCGTTGAAATGGAAGATTTCATTGAGCTAATCGATTTCACTTTTGGAGATTTTGAATTTAATAGAATATATTTGAAGAAATTTGGTGAAGAATTCTGGAGCCCATCAGCCATTAATTCCTTTTGAACGGCGGGGGCTTCTAAATACTAGGGTTTAGGAGATTATATATATATATATATATATTCAATTACTATTTTAATTCACAAATTACTCGTTTAATCTCCGCACTCCAAATCAAATCCAACGAATACCTCCACTAGCTAAATACCCCCATTTCGGACATAATGGGATATGTTTCGTAAGCCAATTTTATCGTTCTGATCAGCTTTTTTCAAAAATAAAATATAAATCAATATATATTGTATTTTAAATGTACATTTCAATTTACTGAGGACACATACTGACTCCAAAAATTACAGAAAAAGTATTTCTAGCTATGTTTAGACGATACGGTCTTAACAAAACTAATTTCATCGAATTTTCGAGATAGTTTGAAAAATGGCCCTTTTCTGGTTGATCCAATTCAACTGAAATTGACAAAACACGTTTTCTTTTTCCATGCTCATATATTAATTCCAAAAATTATGAAAATTGAAATCTAGCAATAATTTGACATCTCGGATCCAACAAAATTGGTTTCGTCGAAAACAGACGTCGTCTGCAAAATGGCTTTTTTTTAAGTGTTATATATTATATTAAAATATATATAAATTCCATAGCGACTATTTTGAATTTTAAACTAGACATAACTTTCAATTTATATGAAATCTAAATTTTTCACATTCGTTAGAAAGATATAATTAAACAGATTCAAATATTTTTGGTTTGACTGAAATCCGATTTATTTTGAATCCTGTACATTTAACTGAAATTTAAAATCGAATTTTCGAACTAGGGCGCCTTTTCAAACTCTGTTTATTTAAATTAAATATTTTCATGTTCTAACTTCGATTAAAATAAATTTTAGTTGATATTATTTAAAATAAATCATTTTAAATATCCAAAATCCATTAAAATAGCTTAAATAAAAATTTTAAATTGGTTCTGAAAATCCGGGTTGTTACAATCTCTCCCACTTAAAATCTTTTCGCCCTCGAAGAACGGAGCTGAAAGTTGTTTAACTAACCAACTCAACTTTCATTCTTCAACATTTCAGTTTCTAAGAATTTTCTAATTCTTCAAAAATTTGGCTAACACCCTAAATTTTCGAAAAAAAATTCCATAACCTCCTTTGTACGGGGAGACCTATAAAACCGCATCTAGCCTCACAGGGCCCTCATCAACCCCAAAAGAAAACGAAAAAGCCAAGCGTCTAGCCAATCGGCTCATAAAATCATCAAACCCAAACAATACAGTAAATATGTACCTATATGTCGGGCATACAATTTTATTCCTTTCCTTAGCTTCCATGTTATGACCTGTTCATGCATATATATATATATATGTACATGTATGCAAAATCAATCAATTTTCAATTTAGTTTAATATTTTGATTCAATTTGGCTAAATTAACTTTCATTTTCTTATTGGTTTAGTCATTCCAATATTTTTATTAGTTAAACTAATAATCAAACATCACAACCAGCAATCAATTAGTTGGTTGACTTTTCAAATATATATAATTTTAATATATAGTCAAAAATCATATTTCAGTGCAAATCATAACAATAAACCATATCTAGTTTTGGTTCTCACACCAGTCAATTGGAAATATATAGATATTCCACTTTCGAAACTCAAACATAAATATTGATGATGCAGCTGCTATCATCAGAATCATCCCCGAGTGACTAGAGTGTGATTCTATATATATGTGGTATCTGAGGCTTCGAATATACATCTCGTCAGGCATATACTCGAAATCTCCCTATACTAGATTGTCCAAACTCAATTTAAAATAAAAAATTCAAATACGAATAATTGACGTAAAATTTTAAAGCTAGATTTGATTTTAAAAATGACACTCTTCACACTCGTTCTAGGATACTACTGATCCTATCTCTAACGAGTCATTGTCATTGGATATTACTAATCCAATCTCTGATGAATTCTTTCGTTCGGTTCTAATGTGTCTTGTTCTCGAGCTCTGTACACCAAAGCTCTGATACCACGCTGAAACAACCCAAACTCGCCCTTACGAGAAAGCCCGGATTGAGTTGAGAACATGACGCATCAGAATACAAACAATAGAACACTTCATTGCTATTACAATAATTTTCATCAGAGCACAAGAATATTCCAGAGTATGAATAAATATTACACATTGGAAATACAATATCAGAGATTTAAAATACATAGAAGCGGAAATAAAATGTATAAATACAATGCATAGCGGAAGTACATCAACTAGCACAACTGAATGAAATACACGGATACAAAGCTTTCCGAATATAGCTCCAGTTGTAGTCCAGGATCCTGAGAAAATGAATATCTGCAAACCCAAAACTACTAGCTGTCCGTGTGGAAAATATGGGCACCTAGAGTTTAGGTTAAAACAATAAACTCCAGGCCAGTCATGGGACCACGCCGTATAACACGGAACGGATTTCCTCCGAAGAATACTAGTGCATAAAACAAACAGCGCAATGCTAATTAAAAAACTGAAGCTATTATAAGACTCAGGTCCTATCACACAATGCAACGCAAGCCGGAGGATAGAGTTTTACCTTATAATAGCCAAATAATGCTTGATACGAGAAATTTCATTTTTTTTATTATTACTATAAGTGAAGAAATCAACTTCAAATATAAATGTATCAATCATAGACGGCATGAGTTCCGTATATCATGTCGCCATACTAGATCTATAATTAAAACCGCTAAATGTCGTATTGGAAGTTGGATTTCCATCATGAACCAAACCAAGGGATCGTCCTTACCGAATTCGAGACACTCTAGCCCGTGCCTCAGGATCAGTCGCAACTGCACCTTGGATCTTCAGGGGCGGTCCTCTCTTACGTTTGAGGATTGGTAATTCCTGAACAATTCGTTTCCCCACCCTATAGGGCGTAAAATCTGAGCCATTACGGACTCAATACCTGACGTACCTCTCTTTCCATCATCCACATAAGTAAAAATGTTTGGGCTCCATACCATGACACCACTCCTAGCAAGAAAGAAACGCATGTCCTCCTTGTAGTCCTCTCCCGTTTATGGTTCATACCGGGGTGTGAGGCTCGCGAATTAACGCTATACACAAAGCTATGCTATTTAAGGTTGTGCTTTGATCATCAACCACAAGACTCTGCTTTTGAACAAAAGCCTTGATCATTTGCATCTTAGCATGCCATACTGACAATTCACGCCATACGACTGATAACTATCGATATATAACCTCTAAGCTCGTACGTCTCGGAGAAGGGTGTTAAGCAAGAGAATAAATTCTCCGCCACCAAAAAGATATATATTTAATAGAAATCAATCAATATAGAATGAAATCCAATGTTAGACACACATCCATTTATAAGTCCGTTCTGGGTATGAACGAAACCGGAGGCACCTTATTCCTCGTCCCATATGTCCAATACATGAGAGAGGTTCTCGCATATCCGTCGATCTCCAAGTACGTCTGAACGATCACCACTTATTACCTTGTCTTGGGTGTATAGCCCAATCAAGACATCAGTAATCATCTAAACGATGTGAAGAACTTTGATCTTCAACCACTGTCTTCATCATCAACTTTTGGTCGTCGTATTAACTATTCAAAATGGGTTAAACCCGGTCTTTCCGAATAACTCGCATAATTTATAATCAATAATCTAGTGCTATAAAAACACATCAGACGCCTCATTCCAATTCAGAACATTCTTTTATTCCAATATTCATATTTTTAGGGAATGATTCCCATTAATTTTATCAAAGATAAATTCTTTTAAATTCATCCTTTAATCTTTCTTTGGATCTCATTTCAAAAGATTTTATTTTACCTTTTCATAATTCTAAACCATATTAAGGTTTATCGACTAGTCAGGATTGTCGAGCCTTACCTAAGTAATCATTTATTATTTATTATCCCAATCCCAACCTATTCATCCCATAGAGCAAAACTGGCATTACTCCATATCTAACACCCACTGTGCTATCGATAAAATTAATTACCGTTTCACATTCAAATATAATTAAAGATTTAATTATTGCCTAGATTAAAACTGGTGGTACTCCATTCTCGATCATTTCATGAATTCGATAAATTTAATTATGTCATTCTAATCTAATTGAAGACTCGTTAAAACTCTAGTTCAGTTTTAACCCCCAAAAATCATTATTTAATGATTATTCAAGTTTAAGAAATAAATCATGTCTTTAACTGGGTTATAGAACAAATGTTATTTAAAACATTGTTCTCAATAAACCCAAAATTATCTTCCATCAAAATGGAATCTACACATAAATCATAACAGTATATAATCGATATAAATTCCCATTTCAGACCAATAATATAAATGGAATAGCGGTAAGGCCTTTTAAATTCCATATATAGTAACAGTCTTCATTCACAGAAGCTCATCTCGATTATTACCAAATCGAATTCCATTAAATTCCAATTTAATATATTAAATTGGAAAACTTTACTTTGGAAATTTTCCATTTAAGTCTTAATAAAAGATTTATAAATTCCAAATTATATGTAATAACCAGGAAATCTGGGCCAGTTTAAAATTTTTATTTTGGCAATTTTAGCGAATTTTGAACATTTAAAATAGATTATTTTAAATAAAAGCGACCAGAAATTTATTTTGAATGGAATTCGATCGTATATATTATATACGTCGTCGTTAGAATATAAATATTTATTTTAAATTATAAATAGAATTGAAAATGGCGCGGTAGTTCGATAATTTGATTTCAAACTTCAATTGAATGTACCGGGTGCAAAACAATCCGGATTTTAGTGAAACCAAAAATAATAGGATCTAATTGATGATATCTTTCCAACGAATCCGACAAATCAAAATTTCATAGCGGGAATCAAAAGATATGTCCAGTTGAAAATTCTGAATAGTCGCTATGGAATTCAGGCCCTTAAAAAGGGGAATTTTTGCACCCGACCTCGGATTTCGACGAAACCACTTTTGTTGGGTCCGTGATGTCAAATTATTGCTAGGTTTCAAATTTTATAATTTTTCGAATCAATATGTGAGTGTGGCAAAGGAAAACGCGTTTGACCAGTTTAAGTTGATTTTAATCGACTTTAAAATGGCCATTTTTCCAATGGTCTCAGAATTCGACGAAACTAGTTTTGTTAGAACCGTATCGTCAATACGAAGCTAGAAAATATTTTTCGGAAATTTATGGAGTTAGTATGTGACCCCGGTAAATTGAAATGCGCGTTCAAATTCAATATATAGAGTTATATGTTGATTTTGACGAAAACTGATTGCAACAGCCGAACCAGCTTACGATACATATCCCATTGTGTTCGGAATGGGGGTAATTAGCTATGGACGACAGGCGGTGGGCCTCGTTTTGAGGTCGAAATAAAAAGTCAACTTTTTGTAAATAAAATAATTAAATAAATTAAACTCTCCCTCTCTCCTCTCTATATTCCTCTGCCCCCCCCCCCCCCCCCTTTTATTTCAAACCCGATTCAGAATTTAAAAAAAAAGACGGAGGAGTCGCCGCTCCTTCGACGAGATGCGCCACCGCGCAGCAGGCGCGGCAACCTCCTACTCCTCCGCCTCTTCTTCTCCTCCTCGTCGAACCTGCTTGGAACCCCCAAACCCCACCAAAAACGCACTGCACCCCCCTACCTGGCCACCGCCGCTTCCCCCCAGTCGACTTCTGCACTTTCCCCCGTCACCTACGAGCTGTCCAGCGTCCTCCTCCCCTTCTTCTTCTCCAACGCAGGCCCCTTTCCCTCCCTTTTTGTCCATTGTAAGTTTTTCTATTTATTGTTTTAATTTATATTGAATAATCAGTATAAAAATGTAATCTTTTAGATAAGAATGTTTATATTTTTATTCATAGAAAAGCTAGGATTTTTACTGCTTAAAGATTCGATTTAAAACTGAAAAGATTATATTTTTATTTATAAAAATATAATTTTTATAGGAGTACGAAGTTAAAAATATAATTTTTATTAGGTTAGAGTAATAAAAATTGGATTTTTATTTATGTGGATGGCAAAGAAAGATGAGATTTTTTTCATAGAGAGAGTTATAATTTTTATAAATAAAAAGGTTTGATTTTTTAATTAACTAAAGATGCGATTTTATAATGTAAACATCGTAGGAAAATAAGATTTTTGAAAAGGCGAAATCTATATTTTTGAAAAGGCGAAATCTAGATTTTTGAAAAGGCGAAATCTAGATTTTTGAAAAGGCGAAATCTATATTTTTGAAAAGGCGAAATCTATATTTTTGAAAAGGCGAAATCTATATTTTTGAAAAGTCTGAAATCTATATTTTTGAAAAGGCGAAATCCATATATATGAAAAGAGCCATATTTTTGAAAGTCGATATTTTTATAAGTGAAAGGAATTATAAAAATATAATCTTTATCGATACGAACACTGTTATCAAAATATGATTTTTACCATATAGTTAGCAATAAAAAGTAAAAATTCGATTTTTATATATTGAATAGCGAAGTAAAAATTCGATTTTTATATATGTAGTGAATACGGGCAACAAAAGTGACAAAAGGCGAGGATGGCAGTGATTCCCTACATTGGAAGAGTCGTGGAGTTGGGATTGCTATTGGTGAGAACTCCTCACTCTAAATTTCTTTTTCTAGTTATACATATATACTAGGATGCAGACGGTGTTTAGTAGCACCCGACACCCGTCGTCCACAGACCATGGATGATTTGTTTGTGAAATGGATGTTAAATAGATAATGAAATATATTCATGCGTTGAAATAAAATAAAATATTTATATAGTTAAAAATATTTTATTGTTAAAAATATAATTTTTAACGTGAATGTGAATAAATAAATATTTATAAACAAATCGACCGATTTGTTTATATACACTGATTTGACTGATGGATTGGGATGATAAATTTTACACATCGCCCAACTGCACAAATAAAATCTGTGTTTGATTGTTTGAAACCCCACACGGGTATTGGGATAAAATACGGCATACACTAATCCCAATAATTAGTTGTATGTCGATCGATTGATTGACAGGCTGTTATAAGCGTCAGATATCTATATTTGATGCTTATACAGTGTAGTGCACTTTGGATGATGGTTGATTATTTATCGTTGCTATTATATACATGTGTTGTATGGAATCCATATAATTAACTTTATATGGTAATTGATTGGGCCTCATTCCAATTTAGAAGATAAAGAATATTATAAAATAAAGGTTCATGTGTTGACTGTACTCATCCGTTGAGATTAGTCATGTGTTGAACGAAATATTTTGACAATAAAATTTACATCTTTATCATTATAAAATAAAGGTTCATGTGTTGACAGTACTCATCCGTTGAGATTAGTCATGTGTTGAACGAAATATGAATAACGGAATTATTGAAATATATAAAGCCGTGTCAATTAGAGATGCGCTATTTTGACGCGAACGATATTTATATCGATTATATTCTTTTTTTTATAAATCGAATAGAAAACCAAATTGAATCGAATATAAAACCAATTTGAATCGAATAGAAAACCAATTTGAATTGAATCGAATAGAAAAACCAATTTGAATTGAATCGAATAGAAAACCAATTTGAAATGGATTGAATATAAAACGAATTCGAATTGAATTGAAAACGAATTCGAATTGAATTGAAAATGAATTCGAATTGAATTGAAAACGAATTGAAATGAATTCAAAATGAATTGAAATTTGTATTGGATAGCAATGAATTTTAAAACGAATTTATAAGGAAAAAAAAAATTCGATTTTGATTTGAATTGAAATGGAAGTTGAAATTGTTTTTGAAACGAGTTCAAAACTATTTATAAAATTCGTTTTAAATGGAAATCGACGAAATATATATTATATATATTATATATATAATATAATGGCCTGAATAGAACGCGCCGCGCCGCGGCAGTTCGTGAATTTCGACCATTTATTTCAAACGGACATTACGGGAGATCCGACCGTCGGATTCTCCTGAAACTGGAACCGTTGGGTTCGTATCGAAAAGAGCTTTCTAACGAATATTAGAAATTTGAAATCTAACGGTTGGATTTGGAGATACGTCCAAATCAAATTTGGAAAAGGTCGTTGTAAGTGCAGTTCGATGACCGTTGATGGAAATCGACTGTACGGGCCTTGATAAAATTATTAAAAATATCAATAATTTGTGTAAAATCATAAGAAATGATTTGGGAAAAATTGGGATGAAAAACTCCACATTTGAAAAGATAAAAATAGATTTTTATCGAAATGAACTAGTTTTGAACTAAAATTAAACCCGTTTATTTTTAAATAAATAAATTGGATTTGAAACGAGTTTTAATAGAATATGATTTGAGTTTATCGTGAACTGTGTTTTAAATGACACTAGTTCTTTAACCCAGTAAAAGGAGTTTTAATGACTCTTCAGTTAGATTGAAATGTGAATTGATAATTTAAATTATCAACTTTAGAAAATGAGCGAGGATGGAGTATTACCAGTTTTGCTCCAAAGCGATAGTTAAATCTTTAATTAGATTTGAACGTGAAATGGTAATTAATTTTACCGACAACACTGTGGTATTAGATATGGAGTATCACCAGTTTTGCTTCATGGGATGAATAGGTTGGGATTGGGGAATAAAATAAATAATTACTTCGGTGTGGTTCGCTAATCTCGACTAGTTTGAAAAACCATAATTTGGTTTGAAATGACATCCAAAGGAAGATTAAAGGATAAATTTTAAAGAATTTATCTTGGATAAAATTAATGGGAACCTTTCCCTAAGAATATGAAATTTAGAAACTAGATGTATGTTAGTTAAGAAGAATGGTTTCCTGGGTATTGATCTGATGTTGGTTTTGGCCTTCGGGGTTAATATTTGGGGAATTGCTCTCTTACTGATTTACGGTTAGTGACTAATGAATTGGAATGAGGCATATATTGTGTTTGTGTACATTTGTTTACTATATACGCGGGTTGTTCGGAAAGTCCGGGTTTATACCCATTCTGAATAACCGATTCGACGATAAGTCGAAGATGAAGACGATGGTTGAAGACCGGAAGTCTTCACATCGTTTGGGTGATTACTGATGATCTTGATTGGGTTGTACACCCAAGATGAGGGAATCAGTTGGTGATCGTCCAGACGTACTTGGAGATCGATGGATATGCGAGGAAAGTGCCTCCGGTTTCGTTCAAACCCAGAACGAACTTGTAAATGGATTGTGTGTCTGACATTGGATTTTATTCTGTGTTGATTGATTTCTGTTAAATATATATCTGTTTGGCAGCGGAGAATTTATTCTCTTGCTTAACGCCCTTCTCTGAGATATACGAGATTAGAGGTTATATATCGATAGATATCAATCGCATGGCATGAATTGCCTGTGTGGCACGCTGAGTTGCATAGATCAAGGCTTATGTTGAAAAGCGAAGTCTTGTGGTTGATGATCAAAGCACAGCCTACGTGGCAGCTTTGTGTATAACGTGAATTCGCGAGCCTCACACCTCGGTATGAGTCAAAAACGGGATAAGGACTGCAGGGAGAGCACGATGTTTCTTTCTAGCTTTGGTGGTGTAAGTGACTTACCAGCCCTGACATTTATATACTTTTCACCTATGTGGTTGTTGGATGAGGCGCCTCGATTTTAGGTCTGTAAGGACCGGGAAACGTTTGTTCAGGAATTGCCAATCCTCAAACGTAAGAGAGGACCGGCCCTGAAGATCCAGGATTGCCCAGAGTGTGTAGTCCTGAGACATTTGCTAGAGTGTCTCGAAAGCGGAGAGGAGCTTGCCCCTTGCCTCGACTCATGATGGAAATCCAATTTCCAATACGTGTATTTCGGCTTTATTTGTAGAGCCTAGTATGGCGACATAGTAGTATGGGGCACTTATGCCGTCTATGATTTATATTTATGATTGAAATTGTTTTGACACTATACACTTATTATAGTATCAAATGATTTGTTTTAAACGTACCAAGCATGTTTGGCTGTTATAAGGTAAAACCCTATCCTCCGGCTTGCGTTGCATTGTGTGATGGGACCTGGGTCTTATAATAGCTTCATTTTTCGAAAAAGCATTGCGTTGTTTATTCTAAGCACTGGTATTCTTGTGAGGAAACCCGTTCCGTGTTATACGGCGTGGTCCCTTGAATTACTCTCTTTTTAAAGTAAAGTTTTAAATAACTGTTTTAGTTCTCACACCAGTCACATGACTGACCTGGAGTTTATTGTTTTAACCTAAACTCTGGGTGCCCTTATTTTCGACACGGGCAGCTAGTAGTTTTGGTTTTGCAGATTTATATTCGCAGGATCCAGGTTTGCAGCTGGAATGATATCCGGAAAGCTCTGTATTCGTATATCACCTTCAGTTGTGCTTTGTATTATTTTTCGCTGCTATGTAATTTATTGTAATTTCTGATATTTATCGAATGTAATTTATTCATTTATACTCTGTATATTCTTGTATCTGATGGAATTGTTGTAATAACAATGAAATGTTCTTCCGTCTGCATTCTGATTTGTCTTGTCCTCACAGTAATTCGTTCTTTCTCATCTCTTCGGAGACCGGGGAAGTTCGGGTCGCTTCATTTGGTATCAGAGCTTTGGTTTACAAAGCTCGAGAACAAGACACATTAGAACCATATGAAAGAATTCATAAGATATTGGATTAGTAATATCCAATTAGAATGACTCGTTAGAGATAGGATCAGTAGTATCCTAGAACGAGTGTGAAGAGTATGTTTTTCAAATGAAAACAATTTTGTTTTAAAAATTAAAATCGTTGTATACGTATTTGAATATTTATTTACTTTGAATTTGGACAATCCAATATATAAAGATTTTTCATATACGCGTCATGAACGTATATTCGAAGTTTTAATATACTGGATAGATATAGAATCACACTCTAGTCGCACGGACCTGATTCTGATGATTGACGCGTCATCATCAGTAATTATTTTCGTGTTTCGAAGGTGTGCTTTCTATATATTTCCATTAGACTGGTGTGAGAACCAAAACCAATATAGCTAGAAGACGTTGTTGTGATTTGGCATCAAAAACATGATTTCTGTATATGTATCAAAATTATGAATTTGAAACGTTAATTCACTAATTGATTGATGTTTGTGTTGTTTGTTTATTTGTTTGATAATTTTGAACCATTTAGCCTAATTGAATCACATATTGAATTGTATTGAAAATTAGTCGCATTTGCTTGCATATACATATACTTACATTGAACAGGTCATAGCAAGGAGGCTAGAGCAGAGAATAAAATTTGTTTGCCCGACAAATAGGTACATATTTACTATAATTTACCGTTTTGTTTGGGTGATGATGATTTTATGAGCCGATTGGCTAGCCGCTTGGCTTTTTCTTTTTCTTTTTGAGATCAGAAGGCCTGTATGGCAATTTCGGGATTTCCCCGTGGCTCCCGGTGCAGGGGAGGTTATGGCGAAATTTTTCGAAAATTTAGGGTGTTAGCCAAATTTTTGAAAAATTTGAAAATTCTCAGAAACTGAAAAGTTGGAGAATGGAAGCCAGATCGAACGTAGAGTTGATTAATCAAACCACTTTCGGCTTTGTTCCTTTTCGGGGACGAAAAGTTTTAAGTGGGGGAGATTGTAATAACCCGGAAATCTGGGCCAGTTTAAAATTTTTATTTTGGCAATTTTAGCGAATTTTGAACATTTAAAATAGATTATTTTAAATAAAAGCGACCAGAAATTTATTTTGAATGGAATTCGAATGTATATATTATATACGTCGTCGTTAGAATATAAATATTTATTTTAAATTATAAATAGAATTGAAAATGGCGCGGTAGTTCGATAATTCGATTTCAAACTTCAATTGAATGTACCGGGTGCAAAACAATCCGGATTTTAGTGAAACCAAAAATAATAGGATCTAATTGATAATATCTTTCCAACGAATCCGACAAATCAAAATTTCATAGCGGGAATCAAAAGATATGTCCAGTTGAAAATTCTGAATAGTCGTTATGGAATTCAGGCCCTTAAAAAGGGGAATTTTTGCAAACGACCTCGGATTTCGACGAAACCACTTTTGTTGGGTCCGCGATGTCAAATTATTGCTAGGTTTCAAATTTCATAATTTTTCAAATTAATATGTGAGCGTGGCAAAGGAAAACGCGTTTGACCAGTTTCAGTTGATTTTAATCGACTTTAAAATGGCCATTTTTCCAACGGTCTCAGAATTCGACGAAACTAGTTTTGTTAGGACCGTATCGTCAATACGAAGCTAGAAAATATTTTTCGGGAATTTATGGAGTTAGTATGTGACCCCGGTAAATTGAAATGTGCGTTCAAATTCAATATATAAAGTTATATGTTGATTTTGACGAAAACTGATTGCAACAGCCGAATCAGCTTACGATAAATATCCCATTGTGTTCGGAATGGGGGTAATTAGCTATGGACGACAGGCGGTGGGCCTCGTTTTGAGGTCGAAATAAAAAGTCAACTTTTTGTAAATAAAATAATTAAATAAATTAAACTCTCCCTCTCTCCTCTCTATATTCCTCTGCCCCCCCCCCCCTTTATTTCAAACCCGATTCAGAATTAAAAAAAAAAGAGACGGAGGAGCCGCCGCTCCTCCGGCGAGATGCGCCACCGCGCAGCAGGCGCGGCAACCTCCTACTCCTCCGCCTCTTCTTCTCCTCCTCGTCGAACCTGCTTGGAACCCCCAAACCCCACCAAAAACGCACCGCACCCCCCTACCTGGCCACCGCCGCTTCCCCCCAGTCGACTTTCGCACTTTCCCCCGCCACCTGCGAGTTGTCCAGCGTCCTCCTCCCCTTCTTCTTCTCCAACGCACGCCCCTTTCCCTCCCTTTTTGTCCATTGTAAGTTTTTCTATTTATTGTTTTAATTATATTGAATAATCAGTATAAAAATGTAATCTTTTAGATAAGAATGTTTATATTTTTATTCATAGAAAAGCTAGGATTTTTATTGTTTAAAGATTCGATTTAAAACTGAAAAGATTATATTTTTATTTATAAAAATATAATTTTAATAGGAGTACGAAGTTAAAAATATAATTTTTATTAGGTTAGAGTAATAAAAATTGGATTTTTATTTATGTGGATGGCAAAGAAAGATGAGATTTTTTTCATAGAGAGCGTTATAATTTTTATAAATAAAAAGGTTTGATTTTTTAATTAACTAAAGATGCGATTTTATAATGTAAACATCGTAGGAAAATAAGATTTTTGAAAAGGCGAAATCTATATTTTTGAAAAGGCGAAATCTATATTTTTGAAAAGGCGAAATCTATATTTTTGAAAAGGCGAAATCTATATTTTTGAAAAGTCTGAAATCTATATTTTTGAAAAGGCGAAATCCATATATATGAAAAGAGCCATATTTTTTAAAGTCGATATTTTTATAAGTGAAAGGAATTATAAAAATATAATCTTTATCGATACAAACACTGTTATCAAAATATGATTTTTACCATATAGTTAGCAATAAAAAGTAAAAATTCGATTTTTATATATTGAATAGCGAAGTAAAAATTCGATTTTTATATATGTAGTGAATACGGGCAACGAAAGTGACAAAAGGCGAGGATGGCAGTGATTCCCTACATTGGAAGAGTCGTGGAGTTGGGATTGCTATTGGTGAGAACTCCTCACTCTAAATTTCTTTTTCTAGTTATACATATATACTAGGATGCAGACGGTGTTTAGTAGCACCCGACACCCGTCGTCCACAGACCATGGATGATTTGTTTGTGAAATGGATGTTAAATAGATAATGAAATATATTCATGCGTTGAAATAAAATAAAATATTTATATAGTTAAAAATATTTTATTGTTAAAAATATAATTTTTAACGTGAATGTGAATAAATAAATATTTATAAACAAATCGACCGATTTGTTTATATACACTGATTTGACTGATGGATTGGGATGATAAATTTTACACATCGCCCAACTGCACAAATAAAATCTGTGTTTGATTGTTTGAAACCCCACACGGGTATTGGGATAAAATACGGCATACACTAATCCCAATAATTAGTTGTATGTCGATCGATTGATTGACAGGCTGTTATAAGCGTCAGATATCTATATTTGATGCTTATACAGTGTAGTGCACTTTGGATGATGGTTGATTATTTATCGTTGCTATTATATACATGTGTTGTATGGAATCCATATAATTAACTTTATATGGTAATTGATTGGGCCTCATTCCAATTTAGAAGATAAAGAATATTATAAAATAAAGGTTCATGTGTTGACTGTACTCATCCGTTGAGATTAGTCATGTGTTGAACGAAATATTTTGACAATAAAATTTACATCTTTATCATTATAAAATAAAGGTTCATGTGTTGACAGTACTCATCCGTTGAGATTAGTCATGTGTTGAACGAAATATGAATAACGGAATTATTGAAATATATAAAGCCGTGTCAATTAGAGATGCGCTATTTTGACGCGAACGATATTTATATCGATTATATTCGTTTTTTTTATAAATCGAATAGAAAACCAATTTGAATTGAATCGAATAGAAAACCAATCTGAATTGAATCGAATAGAAAACCAATTTGAATTGAATCGAATAGAAAAACCAATTTGAATTGAATCGAATAGAAAACCAATTTGAAATGGATTGAATATAAAACGAATTCGAATTGAATTGAAAACGAATTCGAATTGAATTGAAAACGAATTCGAATTGAATTGAAAACGAATTGAAATGAATTCAAAATGAATTGAAATTTGAATTGGATAGCAATGAATTTTAAAACGAATTTATAAGGAAAAAAAATTCGATTTTGATTTGAATTGAAATGGAATTTGAAATTGTTTTTGAAACGAGTTCAAAACTATTTATAAAATTTTAAATGGAAATCGACGAAATATATATTATATATTATATATATATAATATAATGGCCTGAATAGAACGCGTCGCGCCGCGGCAGTTCGTGAATTTCGACCATTTATTTCAAACGGACATTACGGGAGATCCGACCGTCGGATTCTCCAGAAACCGAAACCGTTGGGTTCATATCGAAAAGAGCTTTCTAACGAATATCAGAAATTTGAAATCTAACGGTTGGATTTGGAGATACGTCTAAATCAAATTTGGAAAAGGTCGCTGTAAGTGCAGTTCGATGGCCGTTGATGGAAATCGACTGTACGGGCCTTGATAAAATTATTAAAAATATCAATAATTTGTGTAAAATCATAAGAAATGATTTGGGAAAATTTGGGATGAAAAACTCCATATTTGAAAAGATAAAAATAGATTTTTATCGAAATGAACTAGTTTTGAACTAAAATTAAACCCGTTTATTTTTAAATAAATAAATTGGATTTGAAACGAGTTTTAATAGAATATGATTTGGGTTTATCGTGAACTGTGTTTTAAATGACACTAGTTCTTTAACCCAGTAAAATGAGTTTTAATGAATCTTCAGTTAGATTGAAATGTGAATTGATAATTTAAATTATCAACTTTAGAAAATGAGCGAGGATGGAGTATTACCAGTTTTGCTCCAAAGCGATAGTTAAATTTTTAATTAGATTTGAACGTGAAATGGTAATTAATTTAACCGACAACACTGTGGTGTTAGATATGGAGTATCACCAGTTTTGCTTCATGGGATGAATAGGTTGGGATTGGGGAATAAAATAAATAATTACTTCGGTGTGGTTTGCTAATCTCGACTAGTTTGAAAAACCATAATTTGGTTTGAAATGACATCCAAAGGAAGATTAAAGGATAAATTTTAAAGAATTTATCTTGGATAAAATTAATGGGAACCTTTCCCTAAGAATATGAAATTTAGAAACTAGCTGTAGGTTAGTTAAGAAGAATGGTTTCCTGGGTATTGATCTGATGTTGGTTTCGGCCTTCGGGGTTAATATTTGGGGAATTGCTCTCTTACTGATTTACGGTTAGTGACTAATGAATTGGAATGAGGCGTATGTTGTGTTTGTGTAACATTTGTTTACTATATACGCGGGTTGTTCGGAAAGTCCGGGTTTATACCCATTCTGAATAACCGATTCGACGATAAGTCGAAGATGAAGACGATGGTTGAATACCGGAAGTCTTCACATCGTTTGGGTGATTACTGATGATCTTGATTGGGCTGTACACCCAAGATGAGGGAATCAGTTGGTGATCGTCTAGCCGTACTTGGAGATCGATGGATATGAGAGGAAAGTGCCTCCGGTTTCGTTCAGACCCAGAACGAACTTGTAAATGGATTGTGTGTCTGACATTGGATTTTATTCTGTGTTGATTGATTTCTGTTAAATATATATCTGTTTGGCGGCGGAGAATTTATTCTCTTGCTTAACTCCCTTCTCTGAGATGTACGAGCTTAGAGGTTATATATCGATAGATATCAATCGCATGGCATGAATTGCCTGTGTGGCACGCTGAGTTGCATAGATCAAGGCTTATGTTGAAAAGCAAAGTCTTGTGGTTGATGATCAAAGCACAGCCTACGTGGCAGCTTTGTGCATAACGTGAATTCGCGAGCCTCACACCTCGGTATGAGTCAAAAACGGGATAAGGACTGCAGGGAGAGCACGACGTTTCTTTCTAGCTTTGGTGGTGTCAGTGACTTACCAGCCCTGACATTTATATACTTTTCACCTATGTGGTTGTTGGATGAGGCGCCTCGATTTTAGGTCTGTAAGGACCGGGAAACGTGTGTTCAGGTATTGCCAATCCTCAAACGTAAGAGAGGACCGGCCCTGAAGATCCAGGATTGCCCAGAGTGTGTAGTCCTGAGACATTTGTTAGAGTGTCTCGAAAGCGGAGAGGAGCTTGCCCCTTGCCTCGACTCATGATGGAAATCCAATTTCCAATACGTGTATTTCGGCTTTATTTGTAGGGCCTAGTATGGTGACATAGTGGTATGGGGCACTTATGCCATCTATGATTTATATTTATGATTGAAATTGTTTTGACACTATACACTTATTATAGTATCAAATGATTTGTTTTAAACGTACCAAGCATGTTTGGCTGTTATAAGGTAAAACCCTATCCTCCGGCTTGCATTGCATTGTGTGATGGGACCTGAGTCTTATAATAGCTTCATTTTTCGAAAAAGCATTGCGTTGTTTATTCTAAGCACTGGTATTCTTGGGAGGAAACCCGTTCCGTGTTATACGGCGTGGTCCCTTGAATTACTCTCTTTTTAAAGTAAAGTTTTAAATAACTGTTTTAGTTCTCACACCAGTCACATGACTGACCTGGAGCTTATTGTTTTAACCTAAACTCTGGGTGCCCTTATTTTCGACACGGGCAGCTAGTAGTTTTGGTTTTGCAGATTTATATTCGCAGGATCCTGGTTTGCAGCTGGAATGATATCCGGAAAGCTCTGTATCCGTATATCACCTTCAGTTGTGCTTTGTATTATTTTCCGCTGCTATGTAATTTATTGTAATCTCTGATATATATCGAATGTAATTTATTCATTTATACTCTGTATATTCTTGTATCTGATGGAATTGTTGTAATAACAATGAAATGTTCTTCCGTCTGCATTCTGATTTGTCTTGTCCTCACAGTAATTCGTTCTTTCTCATCTCTTCGGAGACCGGGGAAGTTCGGGTCGCTTCATTATATTTTCACTGTTAATTGGGTGAAAGAACAAATGTCGTTTAAGACACAGTTCACGATAAACCCACAATCAACTTTCATTTCAGTTCCAATTAAGTATTAAATAATTAATTAATTTATTTATATAAATCTTAATTAAAATATTTAACCTTTTCTCAACTGGGTTTAAGAACAGTGTTATTTAATACACCATTCACGACAAACCCAAAATCCAATTTATTTTATTCAATTCCAATTAAATATCAATTAGCTGGAAAACTTCATTAAATTTTAATCAAAAAAATTATTCTTTTCTCATCGGGGTTTAAGAACAGTGTTATTGAAGACACCATTCAACGACAAATCCAAAATCCAATTTATTTATTTAAAAACATTGGATTATTATTCTAGTTAATAATTAGTTCATTTTGATAAAAACATATTTTTATCTTTTCAAATATGGAATTTTTCATCCAAAATCTTTCCAAATCACTTATTATGATTTTATATAATTTTCCCATATTTTTAATAATTTTATCAAGGCCCGTACAGTCGGTTCCAATGACGACCACCGAACTGCATCCGTAGCGACCTTTTTCAAATTTGATTTGGACATAATCCCAAATCTAATCGTTAGATTTTTAAACCTCTTATATTCGTTGGAAATCTCTTTTCGATACGAACCCAACGATTCTGGTTTTAGGAGAATCTGACGGTCGGATCTCCCGTTACATCAATTTGAAGTTAATGGTCTAAATTCGGGAACGGTCGCTGTGCGGCGCGTTCTATTCAGGCCATTAAACATATAGAGTATAAATATTATATATATTTCGTCGATTTCCATTTAAAACGTATTTTATAAAATATTTAAAAATTCGTTTTAAAACGATTCCAACTCCATTTTCAATTTTAAATCAAAATTGAATATTCTATATCATTATAATTTTAAAATGATAACATTTTCAAAATATTAGATTTTGAAATCACTTTTTTCGATATTCATTACAAAATAAATAAAATTGATCGATAAACCCGTTCGAGTTAAAATGGCGTTTGCTACTTTCCTCGGCTTCACATTTCAATATTTTTGTGTCCATCCAAAATCAGAAATCAAAATCACATTTTGATTATTCACTGAATATTACTTTAAAGTATTCGTTATTTTAAAATATTTTTTATTGTAAAAGATTCTTTATTTTAAAATATTATTTATTTTAAAAGATTCTTTATGTAACGACCCGGAATTTTCGCTGTCAATTTTAAAACATTTAAATTGGTTTTAAATGTTGTATTGGTAATATAAAATAATTTTTATAAGGAATTTATTTAATTAAACAAAGTTTTGACGTATATTTTATAATATAATTATAATCGAGCTCATAACGTTGCGGTAGTTTGTAATATTACGTTTTCAACTTCAATTGAATATACATGAATAAATCGGATTTCTTTGAAATAAGAAACATTCAGATCTATTTGATTATATTTTTCTAATGAAAGAGAAAATTCAAGATTTCATATTGTAGATTTTGTTTTATGTCCAAATCAAATTTTCAACTAGTCACTATGGAATTAGTTATTAAAAATATAATAATTTATTTTATATAAAATAAAGGGATTTTTAATATATTGAATATCGATTTGGTTTAAAACTCAACCAGAAGTATTTTATTTTGATACTATATGAAATTCTACCCGAGTATGTCCGACTACAATATTTTATTATCATTATAATGAGGTATTTTAAAATTGAATTATTTTAATTTAAATTGGACCCTTAAAAAAGGGTTGCTATTCAAATGACCTCCGTTTTCGATGAAACTAGTTCCATTGTGTCCGGAATATTTTATTATTGTAAGATTTTAAGTATCGAGCCATTCGGAGCTATTATGTGAGCGTGGGAAAAATAAACATGGATCAACCAAAAAATTTAATATTTAAAATTTCGCTATTTTTTAAATGGACTCCGTTTCAATGAAACAAGTTTCATCGAGTCCGGAATTTCAAATTATAGCTACACATCTGTTTCCTTCACAAACGGATTTTGTATGTGGGCATATGAAATTATAAATGATATACAGGAATGGCGATAGACATCAGAACAATAAAATTAAATTAAATATTCGAATAAATTATTATATTTTCTTCTATAAATTACCCTCACTAGCCTTTACCCATCGGCAAATCCCTAGTTTCCCAAATCCTCTTTCCCCGTTTATTTCTTCTAGAATGAAAAATAAACAATCATGACTTACAAAATCAAGTAAAATCCAAAACGAAATGGAATCCATAAATTTCTCATTCATTGAAGTTCTGGACTGAATGGTTTCTCCCCCACATAACTTTTACAAAGCTCGACGCGATTCGCTGGAGTTTGAAATAATGATACAGCAAATTGGAGGCCAGGTTGTCGATGACTAAGGCGGAGCTCGGTCATCTCGAGACCGGCAAAGGGTTCGTAGGGTGGAGGCGCACGGTCTGGCATACTTTGGGGAAATTCAGCATCGGAAATGGTCGCATATATTTCATGGTGCAGAAGTTTTCGTTATTCGATATAGGACCTGTACCTGTTTCTATTGATCTCAGGGAAGAGAGGAAGTGATAGGCGTGTGCAGGTGATCTCGAAATTTATGGATGACGGTCTGGGGATAGCGCAACAGTGGGTTGAACGCTGCAATTTTGTTCGTTCAAATGTGAACAGGGAGAGATGAGGTGCAGTTTTAATTTCCTTAAATATAGGTTTACTGTTGCATGTTCCAGGAAATGACGTGAAGCAGATTTGGGGTGAAGTTTTACTTGAAATTCTGGAAGGGTGGGGGTCGCTGTGTATAGGAGAAGAAGAGGGAGAGAGTGGTGTTATCAGTCAATGAATTCGTGATGTATGTGAAGACGCGGTAGTAAATGGGGAAGGGAAAGCTCCATTTCGAAATTTATAGGAAGAAGATGGAAAATTAAAGGATTTAAACCATGCTTAAGGAAATTGTGGGAATTACTTGAAATAAAATAAATTGGCATATTGTTAGAGCTGCTGCGTGAGGTGCAAATCAAAGAAGGGAGATATGAGAGTAGGAAGATTGGCACTTTGGTGAGGAATGGCAGTAGCTAGTTTTCTGGAAATGAAGAGAGAAAAAATGGTGGAACGGTTGAAGACAGTAATTAGTTTAGTTGAGTTTTTGCTATCAGAGAGGAAGATTAAGACATGGTGATGGGTTAGAACGGTAATGGAATGGTGGTTTAAAAGCATGGATTTCGTTTCATAGTGGACAGGTTAACAAATTACATTAAAATATATTTCAAACGTTCTTACTAAATATTATCTATATAATAACCATTTTAATACAGGTATCTTATCAATATTATAAATCATATAATAATATTTGATTCATATTGTGGACTACATGTATAATCTATTAGATATATTTGCATAAAAATAACTAGCTGCAAAATTAAATGGTTAGAGTAACAATTATTTAAAAGTAAGCTAATAATGATTTAACACACACACACACACACACACATATATATATATATACATATACATATATATTTGTAATAGTAATAACATGTTCATACGCTTACAGAATTACACGAAAACAGGTCATGTGGAAATCAGAGTGAAGAAATCTATGTTGTGGAACTGGCGTGGTTGAGAATAGAGTTATTGGAATGTCGTGATAAAATCAAACATCTGTTTGATTTTAAAACAGAATCATCAACTGCAAAACAAGGTGAGTAAACTCACTAACTCTAACCCATTTATATTTTTATATAAACGAGTTTTAAAATTATTTATAGTAATTTTATACTGTGTGATGGTTGTTTGGATGAATGGTTGATAAAATTGGTTGAAATAGTTGATATAGTTATATCGTTGATCGATTATTAATTCTGTTTACTATGATATTTCATGTTGATGTGAAATTAATACTAATTATATTGATTAACATATGTGGATGCAGGGAAACAGGTTGGAGGGATCCAACTGGATTCCTCAACATTTATATTATTGTGTTTGCATTGATTATGACATATGTTGTGATATATTAATTGTGATTGCTCTTATTG
Source organism: Allium sativum (assembly GCA_030737875.1). Classification (NCBI taxonomy): domain Eukaryota; kingdom Viridiplantae; phylum Streptophyta; class Magnoliopsida; order Asparagales; family Amaryllidaceae; genus Allium; species Allium sativum. The sequence continues at coordinate 14,674,928 of CM060920.1, forward strand.
TGTTTAAATATCCCTGTCTCTAGAATTTTGTATTTAAATACCATAAAATATTTTGAAATATAGAAAATGAAATTTGAGATTTAAAAAGGAAACATAATTTTCCAAAAATTGAAGCGTGATTTCGAATGGAGTTAAAAAGTAGAAACTTGTTTTATTAAAACAAGAAGATGATTTGAAACAAGTTTATAAATTAAATGAATTATTTAACATTGGATAAAATGAAATATAAATTCAAATTTGAATTTATATGAAAGAGTGTAATCGGTTTTCCAATATTTGAAATGAGATTTGAACTTAACAAATGATACAGGAAATTATAAATGAGATTTCAAATGATTGCAATACAAATGAGATTGGTATGGAAAAATCTGAATGGAATTTATAAATAGAATTTAGGTTTAAGATATTATTTTTAAGTATGAAATCAAACTGATTTGATTATATATAAAGGGAATACATTCACGGTTAAAGTAAATAATAGTTTAAAGCAAATAATTTGCAAATAAAATATCTATAAAGGAAATTTAGATTTGAAATATGAATCCAAATTGGAACGTGAATGAGGAAGGGAAATAGATAATTGTTTTAAAAGAAACGATGAGTTTTATTTCAAAGTTTGGAATATAAATAACGTTTTGTAGGCTAGAATGGTTATAAAGGACTTTGGAAATAATTTGGAAGAGATAAATTCAAAAGCGAATTTGGAATTTGAATTGACCTGAAATGGTAGATAAATTTCGAAGTTCAAAATATAATCGAATATAAATTATTGGAGAAAGAGTTGTTTATTGGAATTCGATTATATCGAATTTAGGGAAGTAGTTATTTTTACTTTCCTTTTTGAATCAAATCTAATTATTTATTTATTTACTTATTAATGGAATTAATAAGTACAAGTTATATTTTTATATACCAATTATTTGGGAACAACGATTATAACGCTACCGTTATAAATCTAAATAGCGACTATAATGCTACTGTTATCATAAATGTTAATAAATCTAAACAGCGATTTTAGCGCTGTCGTGTCATTATAATAAATGTTTTGTAAATCTAAACAGCGATTTTAATGCTGCCGTTATAATAAATGTCTTATAAATCAAATATTTGGAAACAACGATTATAACGCTACCGTTATAATCAATATTTTTCCGTAAAAGAAGTGGATTCGTAAATTGAATCCGAGAGTTACGTATGAGATGTTGGTTAAAGATTGAAGTGGTGAACTTTGTCCATTTTGAAGTTAATAATATTGTTCAGTTAAGGTCTGAGAGGTAATTATACCCCAACTTGATTGGCTTCATTGTTAACTAAGGGATGGTTAAGGTTCGATAGCTATATGGTTAAGTGAAGTAAGTTAATGAGTGTTAATGGTGGGTTCACGTAGCGATGTTTTATTTAACATTTGTTTTAGAATTTTTGGAAATGTTTACCAAATAATATCGGAGATGTTTCTAACATAGGAAATGAGATAAATTGGGTTGAAAGAAGTTAAGAAATGAGAATGTTATCCAAAATTAGGAGCAGTTATGCTTAACTCTAGAAATGAATGGGCCGAAGAAATGGATAATACGGAAACGTTTTCCAAGTAATGACATACATCTTCTAAATATAGAAAATAAGGAATTATGGATATATGGAACTGTTTTCCCAGTGTGACAAGGAATACTTTCTAAAATATAGGAAATAAAATAGTTAGATAATTGAAAATGTTTTTTTTTCAAATATCGCGAGAGCTTCATCAGGTTTTGAAGAATGTTCGAGTAAATATATTGAAAGGGAATTATGAAATGATTTGATTAGTTTAATGTTAATTAAAGGGCCAGTGTTGTTTGATGGTTGATCGTCAAAATTTCCATTTGGGAATAGGATCGTTGGTTGTATGGATGTTACTTTGGTAGTTAAATCACCAACTATCAAAGTTTTGGTTTATTTTATACCTCCGTTATCAATATGGAGAGACCGGGATCAGATTTATTATTTAAAAACCACTCTATATTGGCATAAGCGTTATGAATCAACTTATGCTGAAGATAATTGAAGACGGAGTAAAGTGCAAGGGTTGTTTGTTAATCCTAGGTAGAAATTACCCAAGATGGAATAATAGAATGGTACCTTCGGTTTGTCCAGTCCCAGGACAATGTATATAGAAGGATCTGATGATGTGGCATTCAAAGTAAACAATGGAAATATGTTCTGAAAGGTAATCGTGACCTCAAGCCTCATCAACCAGAAAATGATAGAAAATCGGGCAGGCAGCATGGCCATGTGGTTCATTCCCATTAGGGGTATTATCACCTGATCTAGAGATATTTCAAATTGTTTCTTATTCAATTCGCTGTTGTATGCTTTCGGCAATGGTTGTTGATCAAAACCGTTGGTGATAATATGCTCGATACACTAAGTTAAATGAGTGGTCAGCCATGTGTGGGTCGGGTTGCAAGACGTTCTTGTTGAACCCAGTGTATTCCTCTCTAGAGATACACTATCGGAAGGTGGTTCTATACCTTGTCATGTTGGAAATCAAATCTCCAGTAAGCGCCCTGCGGTTTTTGATTTTATATTATATATGGAGCGTGAGATGCAAGCGTTCCGCTAGATTTCTATTTATTTGATTTAGACGTTATTGTAATATCACTGGATTTGGTATCAAAAATATTTTTGGTTATCGTAAGTTAAAAACCATCCATGTTTATGTGTGGATCAGTCTTACGATTACCATTTCTTTCGAAAGGATTTTGAAAGTTAAACAAATGGTTGAAGTTTACTCACACCAGTCCTATGACTGACCCAGAGTTTATTTTGTTTGTTTTCCCTAAACTCTTGGGTGCCCAAATTTGTACGGGCAATCAGGTAGCCGGTATTTTACAGATTCACTTGGAAGAGTCTGAAGCAGGAGGCTTCACCAGTTAGCTAAAGACTATCATATATTCCGCTGTGTACCATGTTTGTATCTGGAAACATATGTTTATAATTGTTCCAGAGATAGCTGTTGTGCTCTGATAATGGTATGTATATAAAGTTACTGGTATGTATTTCAAAGTTTACGTTATCTAATATATTTTATTCGTTTCGTCGTGAGTTTATGTTCTTCATTTTCTTCTATTCTGGTATTTCTTTCTTTCTATTTCTCATCCTCTAACTTCTTTCTAATAATGGTTCGTATTTCTGTGCAATTTGGGTTGGACATGTGGTGTTATTCGTCGACTCAAAGAGTACGGAAATTCGGGCCATTACACTTTATTTTAAAATATTCTTTATTTCCGAATCAGAATGCGAGTCAATCAATTACCATATAATTTTCAGTTATATGGATTTCATACATCGCATGTATACAACAACAATGATAAATAATCATTAAACAGTCCATTCACATCTAGAGTAAAATTTTACAACTATGTAAGCATTAAAATAAATAAATAACGCTCATCACAGTCTGTCAACCAATCGGTGGACATACAACTAAATATTGGGGTTAGTGTATGTCAAATATCATCCCAATACCCCGTATGAGGTTTTCAAACAACAACAGTTTATTTAAATAAATCATTGGTTAATAAATTTAACCAATTCTAATTCGGTTTGAATTATTTTTCTACTTAGCCAAATTTCGCTATTTAAATTATAAATGGATATTCATAATTTAATTTCAACTACTACCTTAATGTTAACATTATTTATAATACGTTAAACATTTCAACATCACAAATAACACACAATACAGTCCAAACAAAAAATCATGATTTGTACAATAAATAGTGTCGGGGGCTACTAAGCCCCGTCTACATCCTAGTATATATTTAACTGTAAAGTAATTTGAGTGAGAAAGAGTTCTCACCTTGATCGGCTTCAGAAATCGGAAAAATGATTATTTTTATTAAAATTAAACAGATGCTTAATTTTATCAAAATTCCAAATGTCATCTGTTTCAGTTCTGATATGTTTCATGTTGTAGTGCTCGTCAAGAGGTTTCCAACGCACTTCGTTTTTCTGAATTTCGATGTCAAATGAAAAAGTTATGCTATTTTAAACATTGAAAACCTTAATTACATAATTAATTAGTTAATTAATAATTAAATTACTAAACCTAGCTAATAACGTTTAAGGAAACGTTGTCTTTTCCCCCTTTTCATCGTCTTATTCTTCTGGAATACAAAACCCAACATCCACATCCCTTGTTCCACGTCGCACCCCCAACCGGACCCATGACCAACACTGCCATTCGAACCGCCATCCTCCAATACCCCGCCGCCTGCCCCTACGTCGAGCTCGGCTCTCCGATAACCTCGCAAATCAAGCCCAACCGGCGCTGCTTTCAGGGAGGAATTCTCCTAATCTGTTGCTCAAGAAACGATCATGACCGTTGAAATGGAAGATTTTATTGAGCTAATCGATTTCACTGTTGGAGATTTTGAACTTAATAGAATAGATTTGAAGAGATTTGGTGAAGAATTTCGGAGCCCATCAGCCGTTAATTCCTTTTGAACGGCGGCGGCTTCTAAATGCTAGGGTTTAGGAGAATTCACATATATATATATATATATATATATATATATTCAATTACCATTTTAATTCACAAATTACTCGCTTAATCTCCACACTCCAAATCAAATCCAACGGATGTCGCCCCTAGCCAAATACCCTCATTCCGGACACAATGGGATATGTTTCGTAAGCCAATTTTATCGCTTTGATCAGTTTTTCTCAAAATTAAAATATAAATCAATATATATTGAAATTTAAATGTACCTTTTAATTTAGTAGGGCCACATACTGACTCCAAAAATTAGAGAAAAATTATTTTTAGCTATGTTTTGATGATACGGTCCCAACAAAACTAATTTCGTCGAATTTGGAGTCTTTTAGAAAAATGGCCTGTTTCTGGTCGATCCAATTCAACTAAAATTGACAAAACACGTTTTCTTTTTCCACGCTCACGTATTAATATCAAAAACTATGGAAATTGGAATCTAGCAATAATTTGACATCCCGGATCCAACAAAAGTGGTTTTGTCGAAAACGGATGTCGTTTGCAAAATGGCTATTTTTAAGGGTTATATATTATATTAAAATATATATAAATTCCATAGCGACAATTTTGAAATTTAAAATGGACATAACTTTCAATTTATATTATGAAATCTAAATTTTTCACCTTCGTTAGAAATATATAATTAAACATATTCAAATACTTTTGGTTTTACTAAAATCCGATTTATTTTGAATCTTGTACATCAATTGAAATTTAAAATCGAATTTTCGAACTACCGCGCCATTTCAAACTCTATTTATTTAAATTAAATATTTTTACGTTCTAACTTCGATTACAATAAATTTTTAGTCGTTATTATTTAAAATAAATCATTTTAAATATTCAAAATCCATTAAAATAGCTTAAATAAAAATTTTAAATTGGTTCTGAAAATCCGGGCTGTTACAATCTCGATCCAATGTGACCAATTATAGTACTTGATTCGGTCCCAAGCAAAAGTTGTAGCTAAAATAGTAACCCATAGGCGTAAAATGGTCATAAAACAAGTCGGTAAAAATCATGGACATGTCCCATATCCCCATGAACAACATATTAAAATTTGAGAATGGTACAACCACTAAGGAAATAAATTGAATTATTTTACGATCCTCCAATACGTAAAATACAGGTTGTTACATTCTCTCCCCCTTTAGGAATTGGGCCCCCAGAAATTCCAAGCAAGCACAAGCAAACAAAGTATCTTACATGCCTATCATCTACGAGTAGCCAATCTAGCATCCAACAATCCATGCAACCAAAATCTTATCCTAACATGCGGAACTCTAATAGTACAAGACACAATGACACAAGTAAGATATGATATATGAGATATACCACTCAAAGAGTTCTGAATGGATCATCCTCGTTCTTTGTTTTATTTCCCATGCGCAATCGTCATCGTCCTCGCTCCATTGTATCTCGACTAGCTTAACGACATTCCTCCTAAGCTGATTTGTGTCATTCCTAGCGACGTGAAGCGATTTATGAGGTTTAGAAACTACCGGCTCTACCTCTAAGTCTTCCATCAGATCCAAAGATTCTATTCAACTTTGGTCGTGCATAAACTTCTGTATATACAACACATGAAAATCAATGCGCACACTTGCCATCTTCTTAAGTAGATCTAATCTATAAGCATGCTTCCCAATACGCTCGATAATCAGAAACAACCCAACAAATTTCGAAGTTAACTTGCCTTTTCTTCCAAATCGGACAATAATCCTCAAAGGTGAAATCTTAATAGATACCAAGTCTCCTACTGAGAATTCGAAATACTTTCTTCACTTATCTGCATAACTCTTCTGACGATCTTGGGCTACCTTCATTCGTTGTTGAATGATTTCAGTCTTATCCATTGTTTCCCTTATCATTTTTGTTCCAAGTACCAACTTTTCTCCATTCTCTAACCAATAAGAAGGTGAATTACATGGTCTATCGTACAATGCGTTATATTGTGTCATACCAATACTTGACTGATAACTGTTGTTGCCGGAAAACTCAACCAAATGAAGATGGTCTCCTATAATCCTCTAAAATCCAATACACAAGATCTTAGAATAACTTCGAATACTCGATTGACTCTCTCTCTCTCTCTATGACCATTAGTTTAGGGATGATAAACTGTACTCATATGTAGCTCAGTTCCCAATTCCTCTTGCAAACTCTTTCAGAATCCACTGGTAAACAAGGGATCTCGATCACTCACTATTATCCTTGGTATTCCATGTAATCAAACTATCCATTTAATATATAATTCAACCAACTTGGATATCATCCTGGTGGATTTGACAGGAATAAACCTTGTGCTTTTTGTCAAGCGATCCACAATAACCCATATACCATCATATCCTACCTTAGTCCTTGGTAATATGTTGATAAAATCCATCGATACTTGTTCTCACTTCCATGTAGGAAATTCCATTGGCAGCAATAACCCACTCGGCTTCTTCTGCTCAGCTTTAACCAACTAACAGTTCATACAATTCAAGATAAATTCCCCGACATCCCCTTTCATACCTTCCCAGTAGTAAACTCTCTTCATATCTTGATACATCTTATTACCACCAGGATGAATAGTCAATCTAGAGTGATGACATTCTCTCAAAACCTCATCTCCTAATCCATCTATGTTAGAAACAACTGGTCTTCTATCCTTGTGAAGCCAACCATCTCGATCGACTTCATAACTCTTCATTTCCTCAGACTCGACCCTCACTCCAATCTCTGGAAAATCTCAATAAGCTTAACACTTTGCTTTTGGCTTTCGTCAATCCTTTCGATGAGGGTAGGCCTAATCGATAAGCTTGCCAACATTTTAGGTTCTAACTCACAGTGAGGCCTGAAATCAAACCCATCCAAATACTCAAGGTGTTTCCATTTAGTAAACATAGCTCCCAAACTCACATGTCTTCTACTCAACACATCTGCCACTGCATTCCATTTTCCTGGAATATAGTCTATGCCAAAATCATACGATGCAAGAAATTTTAATCATCGTTGCGGCCGAAGATTTAAATCCTTTTGGAAGAAAAGATACTTCAACAACTTACGATCCATGAACAACTCGATTCTGACTTGTAATAAATAATTACTCCTTATCTTCAGAGCAAAACCCAACACTGCTAACTCCAAGTCATGAGTCGGGTAATTCCCTTCGTGCGGCTTCAGCTGTCGACTCGCATAAGCCATAATTTTATCTTTCTGCATTAGTACTGCTCCCAATCCAGTGACATATGCATCGGTATACACAAAAATCTCATCGTTCCCACTCGGAATAACCAATACAGGAGCCCTTGTCAATCTCTCTTTTAAGACTATAAAAGAATGCTCGCATTTCACATCCCATGCAAAGACCTGATTCTTTTTTGTCAACTCGGTCAATGGTGCAACTATCTACAAAAATTCTTTGATAAATCATCGATAATATCCAGCTAGCTAAACCAACGAAACTCCTAACATCCGCAACATTCTTAGGTCAATCCCAATCTTGGATTGCTGCCACCTTAGTGGGATCCACCTCTATTCCTTGTTCCAATACGACGTGACCCAAGAATCTCACTTCCTCCTTCCAGAAGTGACATTTCGATAACTTAGCTCGTAGTTGATGCTTTCGCAAGATTTTCAAAACAATTCTCAAATGCATCTTGTGTTCTTCCTCAGTCTTGGAGTAAACAAATAAAACATCCACGAATTTATTCAACTGATTTTGAAAACTCAATTCATAAGATCCATAAAATATGCTAGCGTGTTAGTCAATCCAAATGGCATCACCAGCCACTCATAAAATCTAGATGGTGTCCTAAAAGCATTCTTTTACACACTATCTTTAGCCACTCTCAGTTGGTGAAATCCCATCGCTAAATCCATTTGGCAAAACACTCTGGCTTCATGAAGCTGACCAAACAAGTCATTGATTCTTGGTAATGGGTATTTGTTCTTCTTGATCACCTTATTCAGCTCAGCTCACGATAATCCACACACAATCTCGATGATCCAATGACCTTGGTTGCAAACACAACCGGTGCACCCCACTCGGATACGCTTCTTTGAATGAATCTCTCACTCAAAAGATCATTCACTTGCACCTGTAACTCTTATTGTACCCAAGGCGCCATCCTCCTAAGGGGCATAACAATAGGTCTAGTTCCATCCACTAGATCAATTCAAAACTCGATTTCCTTATGCGACGATAGTCCTTTGACCTTAGCAAAGACATCAAAAAATTTCTCGAATGGTCTGCACTGATGGTAATCCATCCCGTGGACTTGCAAGTGAACAAAAAAAGCTAACTAGGACCCCGTCCTCTCGTAGACAGCGTATCACAACCGTTCACCCTTCCACATTCCCGATTGTCACCTCGAGGTTCTCGCAATCCATTATACCTGCATACTTCTTGAGCCAATCCATACCCAGAATAATCTCAAACCAGCGAAGTTCAAAACAAAGAAATCACACACAAAAGAGAAACCATGACCTGATAAGACTAAACCATGGAAAAGCATACAAAGATACTAGAAGAACCCCCTACTGGGTTAGTCATAGCCAATGGTCTATCAACAATCTCAGGTTTTAAAGTTAACTTATAAAAAAAGCTCATTATAGATAAAAGAATGTGATGTTCCAGTATCAAACAAAACTCGAACTGAAACACCTCTGACAGAAAGCATAACCCTTTCCTTTCTCTACTGCAGTTGGAGCTCTTAAAGAAGATGGCACAACATCCAATGCATATGCCTTCACAACCTGTCTATCCTCTTGCAGCTCCAGGCAATTCTTCCTCAATTGCCCAGTCTCATGGCGGTTAAAGCAGGTTACCTCAACCTTAGGTTTATTTTGGTTATTCTTCCCTTGCTACGGTGCTTCATCTTCTCGTTCCATTTTTTCTTATTCCTGCTACCTCGTTGTGGCTTCGACTCCTTACTTTCAACAACCCTTCTTTTCTTCCGGAACACTCTTATGCATCAAAGCTCTCTTAACCAACTTCTTATATGGATCCTCGATATGATCCACCAGTTGCTCTCCAAGACACTCATCCAATTCCATAATAAACTTCTCGTTCTTCTATTACAAAATCTCAATATAAAAACGAGCATACTTCGACAAAGCTTCGAACTCCACTACATACTCAGCCATAGGTCTCCCACCTTGCTTTTACTCGATAGGTCTCTCGAAGAGAATCGACTTGTGGACCATAGAAATAAACTTCTCCTTAAAGTTAGTCCTAAATTAATTCCAAGTAATTTGTTCCTCTAGAGTCTCAATAGTAATGGATTTCCATCAATCCATGGCTCGCCTTTTAAGCCACCTCGAAGTGAGCTTCCTTTTCGTTGCTTCATCGATCCTCAGGTCTCTGAAGATGCAAACACAAGTATCCAACCAATTCTGCACTTCAATCGTAGATTCTTACCTACTAAATGACTTGCCACCGAGAGAAGTATATTCCTTGCACAGCTTGGCGAAATTGATAACCTTAGGTGCCTGCACAGGAGCACCAGAATCTACTGCCACCTCTGGAGTGTGTATCCTTCTCATGATCATTGTCATCATGACCTCAAACATAACAGGAAAATTGGACTACCCTTGCCTACCCCTCTAGTATCAGGCTCATCCCTAGCAGCACTCCTCGTGTTTTAACGACTTATTATTTATTTAAAACATGAACGATCGGTCTTTATCAAAAAGGCCGCAATGGTGCTTAGGTGCTTATTAAACTACTATACTATATATCATATAATATAGTTATTATCAAAAACCAAACTACAAGTATGTCTCTCATATGCTTTTACACTCGAACTTTGTGTAAAATCGATTAACCGAAGCTCTGATACAAAGTGTAACGACCACACCATGCCTCCTGCACTAAACTATAAGAAAAGTGTATGGCACGACCGACTAGGCCGATACGGGACGATCATCTAGGAAAGTAAATCGAAACAGAACCTAACGTATAACTCACAGTGCATGGATAATATATATAATAATAAATACAATGGGATATAGCAGTGAAGCGTAACAAAGTAGGAAATGTTATTTCTTAAATCTCAGAATATCAAATACAAAACATCTCAATAACTGAATATCTGAATATATAAAGCCTCACTACATCCCTCATCAGAGTATATAACAAGAAAAACAGCAGGAATCATCCAAACAGCTATATAGTAAGAATAGTAGTACGCCAGCCTTATGCTCGTCGCCACACGGCATCATCATCACCCTCGTTACATGTACGCATCTACTTAACACCATCATCAATAGCCTTTTCTGGATACACATTGCCTTGTTAGCGTGCATTACTTTTATTAGCATTTGACCGAGGATTGTTTGTATTGATGTTTAGCGTTTAACATTTGTAGTGGGTACTGGCAGTATGGTGTTATTATTTATTTGCTTGTCGGGTGTACTTGTAAACATTGTACATACTTATTTATGACTTATCAACAATACACTGTACTTTTTTCCTTGTCTAGTTCTCATGCTGAGTACTATTACGAGTTTTTAATGAGGCGGTTTACCAATTTTAAAAATATATATATGAGGGTGATAGGACATCCTTATTTTGCAGCACTCCTTTTGCATCCGAACCACAACCACTCTTTTGTATTTAAATAAAGGACAGGTGGAGGAGAGAGTTAGTAGAAAGAGAGAAAAAACGAATCATGTGGTGGAAATCAAAGAAGTACCTAGGGGTGATGCATTATTTGAGGTGCAATAGAACACTCGTTATATATATATATTTGAAATATATATATATATATATATGAACGTTCAGTGGCAACTCTGTTTTTGGAGTATCTTATTATTGCTACTAGATTTTCACCACACGATCTAAATTAAATAACATGCCCGGTAGAGAGAGAGAGAGAGAGAGAGAGAAAAAACTGTATTATTTAATTAAGATTGTGTGGAGCAACAAAAGGTTTTGCAATGCCATTGAACGCTCACACACACACACACACACACACACAAAAGTATTTAATGGCATCCCAACTTTGCAGCACTTATGTAGCTCCTAATTTCCAACACACGGTTCGATTTAAGTAATAGTATGACGTGAGAGAGAGAGAGAGGGAGTGCTATTATTCAAATTAGATTTTAAAAATAGCATGATACGAAAAAGAGAGAAAACTATTATTTAAATTAGATGGTGCGATGGAAATCCATGAACTACACGAATGCTGCAAAATGGTAGTCTTATTGAGCACTCTTCGCTTATGTTTGTTCTTTCATTTTCTATCAGATGGACCAACCGTTTAAATATAAACTCACAACTAATATCAATGAGCTACAAATGCTGCTATATGAAGAAGGCTATTGATTATAGCTCTGTGTGTGTGTGTGTGTGTGTGTGTGTGTGTACATGCGTGTATACAAATACGGTCGGTTATTTGATCACAAATTAGTAAACACCAGATCTTAGTTATTTAAGCATTTTATCCTTATATGAAAGGTGGAAATTAGAAAACAATCCGAAGATGGAGATTCATTCACCAAGGAAACAATTCAATGATGAAGATTCATTCACAAATTGTGCCATGTGTGTGTGTGTGTGTGTGTGTGTGTGTGTGTGTGTGTGTGTGTGTGTGTGGCGCGCGCGTATTTGGATTGTTTTCTAAATGTGTCAAAAATTTGTGTCTTAGAAAACAATCCAAACACACACACACACATATATATATATATATATACATATATATATATATACATATATATATATGGGAAAGTCTAAATGGACACAAGATTTAGACACAATTGGTGACACAATGAATTTACACCATTGGATTACCCCATGAATTACACTCTTCCATATAAAGACAAAATAATCTAACGACTAAGATTGTGTATCCACTATTTTGTGTCTAAATAGCCTCTCCATACATACATATATATATATATATATATATATATATATATATATATATATATATAGACACACACACACAGAAAGTCTATTTAGACACAACTGATCTTCATCGTTAGATCTCCCCAAAATTCCACTCCTCCACATGAGGACAAAAGATCCAACGGTCAAAACTTTGTGTCCAAATGTAGCCTCATATATATATGGCGAGCGTTCAATGGCACCTCAAATAGTGCAGCACCCCTAAATGCCCCCTGATTTCCACCACATATCATGTTTCTCTCTCCCTCCACTCATTCTCTCACCTCCCACTCACTTATTCTAATATAAATTATTGGTTTATATAGAGGGGCAAGTGGAGTGCTCACTATATATATATATATATATATATATGTATACATATATATATATATGTATACATATATATATATATATATGTATACATATATATATATATGTATATATGTGTGTGTATATATATATATATACACGAGTGGAAACCCGTGCGATGCACGGAAGCATAAACTTTCAAGTGTTGTAGTTTGCATTTATGAATAAGGTATGAGAACGTGTTGTATGGTAGTGAGAAATATAATGTAAATGATACATGTATTTGTTAGGATTCAACCGTAGACATTAAATTTTCCAGTAAATGATTCATGTATAGTTAGTGGCTATAGTTTGGACATGGTGTAAACTGTGTCAAATTTCATGTATCACTATTCAATTAATGAAAAGATGTATATATCAAATGATGAATTAAACAACCATGTATGTGTTAATTTGCATTGATTGAACACGGTGAGCATAGAAATATGAGTACGGAATTGAAAAAAGCATATGCATAAAAATAAAAGGTTATGTCATTCGAAATTAACCACACCATAACAAAGTGAACAGTAGTTACCAACCAAAATGATTGAAACAAAAGAGCAGTAGTAGTAAAAAAAATAGCATTCTTAAGATGGAGATAAAAAACTGTAGTAGTTAAAAAGTCAGCATAGTTCAAGATGGTGTATGGTGGCACCATAACATGCAACGTGCAACAGTATAAATATCAGTGTGCATTAAATACGTCTATTTGCAAATCAAACAGTAAATATCCTCTTATAAGAGAATACCAACGTTACTATATAAGCAAGAGTATAAATATCGGTGTGCATTAAATATGTCTTACATAAATCTTTCTGAACAACGAAAGATATGTTGAAACTATGGTTGAAAAAATAACAGTTCATAACAATTGTTCTAAAACTAAAGTGAAAAAGTTAATCCTATAAACCATGCAATAATCATATATAATGCCTAATTAATAATGTTGACAAAATAAAATCAGCTTCAACAAAATTAGATTTGTTGGCAAATATAAATAACAGGTCAATTGAAGCCGTTCTCATATAAACTTCCCATTAGAGGAGAAGTAAACATATTTGAATGTGCATACACAAACAGAACAACATATGATAACGGATGAATAGCTAGCTTCACATTAAAGAAGAAACACACATAGGTTATTGTTCCACATATCTGCCAGTTGGGAGCAAAAATATTCGTGTCTTACTATGCCATCTTGCCTTTGCAATCTCTTGCTTTGTATGGTCCAGAGATGCTATCAAAAAACTTTTAAACCATAATTTTGCGCTGTCTTTTACAGGCCTATACATAAGCACTGAATTAAGTGACTTATATCTTTCATATCATATATGTCAAACAATAAATCAAACCTTCAAATACATTAGGAAAAAGTCTCCAATCAAGTGTGAAGTATAAGTTCTTTGGCAAATTAGACCAACAAAAAACTGAATTTTTTTTGTTGAAGGCTTGATGGATATAAAGACTTTAAGCTTCATATAAAAATACAAAAATAAAATTCAGTGCAAGATCAAAAAGCATCTAAAGGATTGTCAACTCTGCATTTGTGATACAATATTATCTTTACTGCTAACGCTTTTAGGTTAAAAAATAGTCTGGTCACCATTGCAAAAAGCAAGCATAACAGTAATGGAAGCAACAACTTTAACTTTAGTCTCCACATGTGTTGCGTCAATATGATACTGTGGATGAAGGTACACAACAGAACATGAACTAAATTTACATTTTTCAGTTTCAATATCCACCTATGTACAATATAGTGTATTGGCATTAATCTGATATGTATTCCAACACACACAGCAGGTGATGGGACTGCAAACCAACGTTTGAAAGAGGTCAAGTGGGTGAAGGTTTGCTGTAGAAATACATATTTGAATGCATAGCATATTCTTTATCTTGTTTGTTTATGGTTTTATGTGTATATATGAAGAAAATAAATATGGAAAGTATTTACGGTGAAAAAGGGAATGTTATACTGGAAAATAACTTGCTTACCATTAATATGACAATTATCATAAAGATAAAAAAAGGGCATTCTGATGAGAACAATGTTCACATTTATGCACCTACCACTTTAACAACACAAAGTATACAAAAGAAAAATCATTAATAACTAGCTTTTATTTCTTTGATTAACATAATACATGATATAAAAAAAGAGTAAACTTCAGCAAAATTAAATAAATAAAAAAAAGACCACAATAATTTTCGGACGAACTTATAGTTTTAGTAATAAATAAATCTTTGGTGCAAAACAAAAAATATAACAGCTTAAATTTGTAGGAAGTTCCAAACAATCCTATTTGTATGAGTTTTCGATGACAATTAACCAATACAGTCATTTAAACTGACATATATTACATAATATAGGAATGACAACTACAATTGAGCATAGTTTATGAATACTACGGCCAACAAACAACAATAGGTTACTAATAAATCAACTATAATTGGCATAGATTTTCCTTCATAAGGATCGTAAAATTTATTATGGACATAAATTTACTGGCGTCAAAATTCTAATTTGTCTTGTTAACATCATATTAAGTTCTATTCAATTAAATTCAAAAGTGACCAGTCCAAAAACAGGTACAATCTGCAGTAGACATGATAATTGATTTTACTATATTTTGATATGAAGAGAATTCTACTAATCAATGTTTCCTGAAGTGCAAAATGAAAATGGATTTTAACATGGTAAACCCCAAAAGTCAATGTGAAAACATATTTGTTTTTGGTTAGCAACAGATAATAGTCAAACAAAAATTTGTCAATAGATAGTAATTAAAATAAATGGGAATAAAATTATTGATTGAAATTGAAACACTTGTTGAAAAAATGGAGAAGTGAACACAAATGAGAATCAATTAAAGATGATTTGAGATTTATTACGTTTATTTATCCATAAACATCTTGTTAGCAGTTTTAGAAGTTGCCAAAATGAGCGCATAAATTCAACCAAAGTGCAAAGTTATTAAAGGAAAAAAAGCATCGATAATTAGCTTTTATTTCTTTCATTAACATAATAATTACATGATATAGAAAAAGAGTAAACTTCAGCAAAATACAAAAAAAAGCCACAATAATTTTCGGATGAACTTATAGTTTTAGTAGTAAATAAATCTTTGGTGCAAAACAAAAAATATAACAGCTTAAATTTGTAGGATATTCCAAATAGTAATCCTATTTGTATGAGTTCTCGATGACTATTAATCAATACAGTCATTTAAACTGACATATATTATATAATATAGGAATGACAGCTACAATTGAGCATAGTTTATGAATATTACGGCTAACAAACAACAATAGGTTACTAATAAATAAACTATAATTGGCATAGATTTTCCTTCATAAGGATCGTAAAATTTATTATGGACATGAATCTACTGGCGTCAAAATTCTAATTTGTCTTGTTAACATCATATTAAGTTCTATTCAGTAAAATTCAAAAGTGATCAGTCCTAAAATCAGGTACAATCTGCAGTGGACATGATAATTGATTTTACTGCATTTTGATTTGAAGAGAATTTTACTAATCAATGTAGCCTGAAGTGCAAAATGAAAATGGATTTTAACATGGTAAACCCCAAAAGTCAATGTGAAAACATACTTGTTTTTTGTTAACAACAGATAATAGTTGAAATTTTTGTCAATGGATAGTAACTGAAATAAATGGAAATAAAATTATTGATTGAATCTGAAACACTTATTGAAAAAATGGAGAACAACACAAATGAGAATCAATTAAATGACTAATTTGATATTTATTATGTTTATTTACCCAAAAACATTTTGTTAGCAGTTTTAGAAGTTGCCAAAATGAGCGCATAAATTCAACCAAAGTGCAAAGTTATTGAAGAAAATTATTTAATTTAATTTTCATAATCGAGGCTAGTATAATTACATATGTTGTAATTAGCATTATATGGCATCTAAAGCTTTAATATAAGTAATTATTATTAAACGAAAAATATGTAAAAATTAATAAACACAATTTGATTTCTATATGCAGAAATTAACCTTTCCATTAAGCGATATAATATTTGAAGAGCTAATTATTTAACTTATGAGAAGGAAGATGAAGTACGTAGAGAGGCATAAAGATGAAGCAACTCTAAATCCATTTCCTCTCGCTGTGGTAATTAGCGTGTTGAAAATTTAAAAGGTGTGTTACACGAAACAAATTTACATAACATGTATACATAATCATTTTGTTTGAATATATGTCAATTTAAAGGTGAGTATACGACAAATCGATAAAACAATTAACCGGTGGTTTGGAGTAATTTTTTAATTTGAAGCAAGCAGTGAATAGAATAATTAAATCAAGCTATGACACAGTAAATGAGTTACCTTTCATATAAGTGTGCATGTTTTTCCTATTTGACAATTAGTCTGCAATTATTTAATTTACAGTAATAACTTCACACGGTTTATATTAAATAAAAGATGAAATACATTTTAGGTTAGGAGAAGTAGAAAGGCAATGGAGAGAAATGCAATTCCAGCATCTTCGTCATATTAAATACGCAGTAGGAAAAAAAATTAGTTCATCTTTCTTTATATGCTTAATGCTCCTTTATTCATGTGACACTGCCAATAATACATATCTAAATATGTCATATTTATATAGTTCGTTTGTTATTATGCATTTCAAAAGTGGGCAAATATTCTTAATACAATATAAATTTAATATTAATGTGTTAATAAATGAAGAAATGCTTTGTAAATTTGACTACTAGCATAGCAAATATGGTTAGCAGCAAGAATTACATCAATCAATATAAGGCAAATGCGGATGGGGTGACAATCAAAATATCAGGGGATGTGTTTAAATTAGGACGATGAATTTGTTTTTGCGGGATTAAATCTGAACCACTCTTTGTCTTGTTGTTTGTCCAAGGGGGGAATTTTATTATATAGATATATACACATTCAATGACACCCCCAAACAGTACAGCACCCCAAAAGCCCCTTGATTCCACCACAAGTTCCGCCCCTCTCCCTCTCTCTCTCTCCCTCTCTCTCTCTCTCTCTATATATATATATATATATATATATATATATATATATATGTATGTATGAATATATATATGTATGTATGAAGATTAAACCTAGGATCGTTGATTTCACAATCTAAAACATCCATCATCAAGCCAACCATGTTGGTAGAATGGGTCTGATTTATTTTATATTGTATGTCTTGAATTTTCAACGTTAAGTGTTTTTCAATTTTCCATCATTTCTCACAACACGAAAAATAAAGAATAAAAAGTTGTTTTTTATTTTATATATTAACTTTGTTTTTGAAGTTGGTCATTTTTCGCAAATTGCATGTCGTGCATACTTTCATATGACTGAAAATTCAAAATTAAAAAGGTTAAACCAACCACACCACAGGTATTTTTATCCGTCATAGCCACAATCCTCATTCATTAGTATGCATATATAAGCATGCAGCAATTTAACTTTTTCTGAAGTAGCCCATGTAATTTAAAGAGTTAAATCATGTCTAAAACAGGATGCACTATTAGTTGATACAGATTGAAATTTGCATCCACTGCAACAGTAACGTTCAGAACGAACGATACCGAAGCATTCGAACAGAAAAAATCAAAGGGAACATTTCAAACTTTATAAATTGCTCAAATTTAGTTCAAACCAACTAGTAAGCAATGACACAAATCTATGATTAGAACAACTGATATATCTAAACATTAAAATAATGACACAAACCAATATGCTTAAAAAGAGAATCTGATCACAGCCCAAACGCCCAGTGTTCTTTGAGGGCAATCAAACAAAAATATAACTGCAGGTACTCTACCATGTGCGCGTGAAGCATGTCCTTGGCGTAAATAATAACACAAATCAATCAATCAATAGTTACCTCAAGAAAGGACATGATCACAGCTACTACGCTCTCCGTGTGTCAAATTGTAATTCCCTGAATACAAATCTACTATCTGTTTATCTGCACACCATGTAATCTATCTTCATCTTCAATGTTGCCATCAGCCATTTTCGAATTGTCTGTAAGTCTCACTTGCTCATCGTTAGTGTTATTACTGTCTTCATCTGTGTTTACTGCAGAAGCTTCCTTCTTCAGTTTGTAATTGTTGTATGCCACCACACCAGCAATGGCTACACATACCACAGCTTGTAGTTAGTACATGATTTTAGTATCTGCTTATGCAATCCTTGGTTGTTAAAGGACTTAAGTAACGTAAACTGGATTCATACTCAGCTATAATCTAATATTTTTAATTGTTGCAACAGAAGTTCATGTTCTTCCAGTTTATTTGTCATTGCTTCTGTACTTTTCACGAAAAATAGTAGTGGAGAATAATCCCTAAATTATGGTCCTTAGACTTCGTACCGTAACAGTTTTCAGAATAAATAGATTACCGAAGGGAAAAGGCTTGTAAATAAATGCTTACCTATGGCATAACCAACAAGGTTTATGGTTGTCAGCTTTGTATCAGCAAATAACACAGCTGACGTCAAAACAACCAACCAGTCTCTCACAACTCCGGTAACTCGTATTGTCAAAGCACTGGTACGTGATATGACTAAAAATACTGAAAGGTTGAGTGCAAAAGTGCACAGACAGTTGAGAATTACGATATGCAGTGGGAAATTCCAGGCTCCACCTGACTCCATTTTTGGTTTCTCCAGAAATAACCATGGAACAAAGAGGCAAAGTGCACTGCAGTAAACATGACGCAGAACATAAAATGATGATACGTAAGAAAATATCATTAGTGCGTTAATGTATTGAAGGAGATATTTTACCTGCATGGACTAACATAGTACATCATGGATATTGAGTTCAAGCGTACACCTTTTCGTTTCACGAAAATTTCCATAAATATTAGTCTTAATGCTTCACCGACTACACCACCCATTTGATATACTACTCCAATCCAAACAACAGTAACCTCTCCATAAGAAGCCACGATCACTCCAAGACTAATGACTGACATTATAAGAAACATTCTGCAATTCAGTACTTCAAGCCCAGCTGCTGCTCCAAGAATGAAAACAGCAACAGGCACTGATTGTTTGTTCAAATAATGAAAATGAAAAAAAAGCTGTTAGTGATTAGTGTGGGATTTAATATTAAAAAACTACTGCATAATCAATGCAAACGTGATGAATCAGGACATTCAGAACTTACTGATAGCTTTCAACATCTGGGCAAATGCAACAGATATGTAGAGATATGCACTGTTGCCAAGCCATAGAGTCAATGCAAACATTGCACCAATTGGTATAACCGACGTAGCATATCTGAGAATTGAGATCACCGACAAGTTCCAAGTTTAAAGCAAGTAAAAAAATGATATGAAGGTTAAAAATAATATATCTTATGAATATATCAAGATGTAAACAGTTAAATTACCCGAAGGTACCAATTATACTCAAATGCATATTTATCAGGCTACAACGTTTATTAGCAATTGATATAAAATATTTGTAGATGGCAAAGTTTTGGATGAGCATAATCAATAAATCACATATTTAATGGTTGGTAATTGAGATAAGGACCGATGTAAGCTTTTATTTTGTAGGATAAACTTAATTATGGTTTGCTCAAGGATATTAGAATCACAATCAAGGAACTCATAAACTCATAGTGTACTGATCATTCTGTCGTGCATTCTACAAAGTTTGTAATGATCACGAAATCGTAAATGTTGAATAAACTATATGGATCATTTAAATGGTTATTGCAAGAAATTGTTTATGAAGTGCAAACTAATAGAGCATGGAAACCTATTAGAGGGTAAACCTCAGATTTCAGGATGTATAAAACTAAACTATATTTACCATGGTTCGAAATTCCGGCCGGCACGCCGGAATTCCGACCATCTCGGCCCGGTTCCGGCGGTGACCGGACCGGAATTCGAACCAAAATCCGTTTTGGGTGCTTAGCTGAAAAAAAAATAAAAACTTCTGTGAGAATAAGAGAGAGGCGGAATAGAGCTGTAGGAGCTGAAAGAGGGAGAGGAAAAGAGGCACAATGGAGAGAGAGGAAGAGACGAGGGAACAGAAACTGGGGCTGGAAAAAAAGTGACGCTATTTGGGGAAGAAAAAGAAGCAGCAGGCTTTGTATTTGGTTTCCTGGTTTCTTATTCGACCTTATTCCTGGGTTTTAATGTGTATTATCTATGAATGGCTATTTGATTAGTGAAAATTAATTAGTTTAAAGTATTGTTTTACGCTAATCTTTATCTTGGTTTAAATTAATTATTTTTGGTAATTTAGGCAGCTCATTATGAAAATCTTGAAGCAACTTAAAAAGAAAAAAGTACTGAAATCAAAGTGGAATTTCTGAGAGATTTTCGAAACGGAACTGATATATCAAAATTTCTCAATGACCGAAACGAAAACGGAAAACGAAATTCTAAACCTTAATTGGTGCTACATATTTATTTGCGTATTTATTAAAAAAAACACCGGAATTGTCGAACCGGAATTAAACCGGAATTCCCGGAATATCCGGACCGGGACCGAATTTTTAAATTTTCTACCCGACCGGAACGGTACCGGAAACCGGGATTTCGAACCTTGATATTTACACAACTGTAAAAAGCGGAATACAAGTATGATTAATACTCACATTTCTTGATTCATCCCTTCCTCGATCTTTATGATCTGTAAGAAAATGAACGGTATCACGGTAACGAGAAGAACATCGGAAAATAATATCCAAAAAAAAATCATACGGAAACCATAGGTATAATCCGTTGGCTCGTATGGAATACACTCAGGCATAGATGGGAATAAAACAGTAAAAGTGGAAAAGAAAGATTTACTACCTTAAAAACTTTGGTGAGGAAGAAACATAGTACAGAAGAAAAGATCATATGGAGTAAAGTCAGACCTACTGGATAAGGGAAATTTATCTCTTTTGATGACAGAACCCACTGCAACAATATATGGGCAAGTTAGACTTTGAATATTCTACCATGCCAAAATAAGGCATAAGAGAAAACTGTTAACTAAGTAACATAATATCTTAAAGGTAGGTTCTGATTCTGTACTGAGGGTCTATGAATAGACCATCCATGGATATATGCATGCGAGTTTGTACCGTATAAGCATATGCCAAATCTGATGATAATGACTCAAAAGCTGCATTGGTACTATACTTGAACAAACGATTTCAATAAGTAAACTTATATACATAAAATGAAGTACCTGTAGTTTTGAGTGTTTTGGCTCAATCAATGTCATGTACTTGTGTTTGTTCGGATATTTTCTTAAGGAAAAGTTTCTCTCTAAAATCAAAGACGGGTTTAATGGAACACATCAAGTAAATGTCAAAGAATTTCCAACCCCGTAATGATTGGCATTATATTTTTAATGTTGCTAATAAAATCACTAAAACACCATGACCAGTTTACATACAAATAGCATAACTCAGACCTGTAACGCTGCCTTTCCTGCTTACTACCGTTATCTTTAGGTCAACAACAAAGGTTTTCAAACTTTATATGGAATGTAGGAAACAGTGTCAGCGACTGAAACTATTCAGATGGCCATAATATTAATAATGCAGTTCAAGTTTCTTTTCTTCATCACGGGTTTTATTGAATGAATTCATATTAAAAAAAAATTTGATACAGGTAGTTAACTCCCCTTCCATAACTCGTCTCAATAGTTGAGTTTGTTTACAGTTGTCACACCAAAGTCAATCTTCTAAAATATTGTTTCCTGCTTCTATGACTTCCCCTATGCTTAGTAAGGACGAAATAGTGATCATTAATGATATTCTATCTCACCTTACTAAGAATTCTTGTCCGGTGAGATCTGGTAGCAACAGGTCTTTATCGTCTTCTCACGGTTTGGATTTTAGGGTTTCTTTCGAAACCCCCGAATCTAGTGAGGTTTCTCTTCGTCCGTCTGTTGTCCCTACTCGCTCTTCGCGTCGTAGACCCAGAGCGGGTCCTTGCACTCCTTGCATCATTCGCACACGTTCTATAGTGGCGTCCGAGCAGATCGTTCGATCTACTCGGCACACGTATCTTGTTTGAGCTAATAGGGGTCGGCTCTGAGTTCCTGTCCGGTTCTTCTTGTTTTCTTGCTTCGTTCGTCGAGGTTTTCTCCTTTTCTCTCTTTTTTTAATGGCGAACTTCCTCTTCTAGAACATCTGTGGTGTTGGAAACGATGCGACTGTGGCTAGGCTCAGGCGCATTGTTCGGAAGCATTATATCCTACTGGTGGCGCTCCTGGAACCTATGCTAGGTCCGGAAGGGATCACCAAGTCTGTTCTTTCTCTTGGTTTTGGTGGAGCCTTAGCCAATGTGTCGGGCAAGATTTGGATCCTGTGATCCAAAGTATGGCTGTTAAGGTAATGATTACTTTTACCGTTTGGCAAATACCGTTACCGTACCATTTTCACTGGTAAGCCAGAATTGCTTATCGTTACCATTGTCGATCGACTAGTATACCGAAGACTGGTATACCGATAATTTGGTAACCGTTACACTGGTAATGGTAAATTACCACTTATCCACTAAAGTTTATATCTTAACTTTTTTTTTGTACACATACTATATGTAGTGTTAGTTTATAAAAAACATAAATGAGAAAGGAAATGAGTGTACTTGAAATTATTTCACATGATCATTGAACTAAATATAATCATTTATTTGGTTTAAATGCATGTAATAAAGTATACCATCTGAGTATACTTATGTTTTGAATTAACTGGTAAAATTACCGTTACCGCTGGTATTGAAGAAATGTTACTGATAATTTACCGTTAAAAATGATAAATTTACCGTTACCATACCGTTTTAACTGGTATACCGATTTCAATTAAAAGTAGTTACCGATCGACTGATAATGGTATGGTAATGGTAAATTTACCGTTATCATAACAGCCCTAGTTCAAAGACATTGTTGTCCATCCTATCTTTGACTCCGACCAGTTACTGTCGGCACCTGCTCGCTCCCTTCCTTTTCTTCGTTTTTTCTATTTTCTGCTGTCTACGCCAAGTGCGATAGGTTGGAACGATCGACTCTTTGGTCCGATGTTCTCAGCATGTCTGCTTTTGGCTTTCCAGTCTCGGTTTTAGGAGGCGACTTTAATGTAATCGCCAGCCAAGCTGAAAAACTGGGAGGCAATGTTGTTAGCCGTACTTCGGTTGCGGATTTCAATGCCTTCATCGTTGAGTCAAGGCTGTCAGAATTCTCTTTCGTGGGTTCGGCTTTCACTTGGTGTAACAACCAAGAAGGGCCGAATCGGATTCTGTCCAGGCTGGATAGGAGTTTTTAGATCGAAAAGCTGGTTCAGTCTTCCGTTCGTTTTTTCTGTTTCTCATCTGCATCGGACCTTTCCTGACCATTCTCCTATGCTCCACTGTTGTAGTCCTTCTTCCTTTAGATTCCAGAGTATGTGAAGATCTCATCTCTCGTTTCCCCGGGCCGTGGAAGACTCCTGGAACTCTCCGATTGAGGGTTCGTCTTCTATCGCCTTCTCCCGTAAGCTTAAGCGCCTTAAGACTTGCCTCAAGTCTTGGAATGTTCAAGTGTTCAAGAACATCTTCGATCGTGTCAGGGTGGCCGAAGAGGTTCTTGTGCTCAGCGTTGTCAAAAATCGTAAAATCGTACGATTTAAATCGCGATCTGAATAGAATCACCCTTTCATCGATTTGAATCGCGAAATAAATCGCATATGCTAAAAATCGTACAAACTAAACCTAATTGAAACATTATCTGAAAAATCGAATCGATGATCTCTCGTCATCTAAATCGGGATGTTCGATAACGAACCCTAACAGTTAAAATTGACCGTCGCATCCAAATCAAATTAAAGAACAACAAGATTGTTCAGAACAAACCAGAAACAGAGAAAGAAAGAAGAAAATCGGAGAAACAAAAGGAGGAAGAAGAAATCGACTAACCCGTGAATTAAGAGGTAAAAGAATATATTTTTTAACAGCAATCCCCTGCTGTAACTTCTTTGAAGGTATGTCCGTGTCTATTCTTCGAAAAAAATTCTTCTCTGTTGGTTTAACTATTTGTTGTAGCTTTCGTTTTCGATTTTGATTTTTGATTTAAGTTAAATAATATTAAGTTTGACCAGTGAGCAGCCCGTGAGGGAGGAAGCTTGCACCATTGCTTTAAACGAGGTTACTGGTCAAGATCAATAAAAATAAAGTAATACTAGGCATGCAGTGTTTTCATTGTCATTTAATATGCAGAAATATGCTATTAGCTGCTGCCTTTTACAGGTTTACTGTCATTTACAAGACATATAGGGTTTTCAATGCGTTTTAAATGTTTTGGCTGCTAGTTATTTATTAGATGCCGCTATATTGTTTACCAGTAAAAGAGTAAATGGTAAATAATAGTTAGCACATATAAAAATAAATAAACAAACAAGTATAATTTAATAACCAACATGCATGTATATGACATTTAGCAAAAAAAAGCTAAAATCTACGATTTACGATTTAAATCCCGATTCGATTCAAAATACTAACTTTACGATTTACGATTTAAATCCCAAATTGACAACCATGCTTGTGCTTGCAAAGGCTTCTTTCGATGAGGATCCTTCTGTATCTGACAAGGAGGCATGGGCCCTCGCCCAGCTAGCCTTTTCTTCTGAGTTTCGTATGACTATCTTCGCCCAAAAGCGAGGATCAAGTGGATTGTCGATGGAGATTCGAACTCTAAGTTCTTTCACTCTTCCATTCTGAAGAAGAACAGACTACTCACGATTCTCCAGATTCAGCGTCCTAATCTCTCTTTGGCTTCCACTCCGGAGGAAGTCAAGAAAACCATCCTCTCCCACTTTCAAACCTTTCTCGGCTCTCCCTCGGTCTCGGTTTCGAATCCGGCTCTTCTGTCCTTCATTCCCGGGTTGGTTTTCCAACGGAGGGTATAGACCTTGCTATTCCCCCGACCACAGAAGAGATATGCGTCTGTCTTCGCACTAAGCAAGAATAGTGCTAGTGGGCCAGATGGCTACAATGAGGTTTTCTATTGGAGTGTCTGGCCGATTATCCAATCGGATTTCTGCCAAGTAATCCGGTTCTCCTCTGGTGGAGACCTGCCCCAGGGTTGGACCTCCACTAACTTGATCCTTATCCCAAAGTACGAAAATCCCAGTACGTGTGCGGACTTTCGCCCTATCAGCTTGTGTAACTTTTCTAATAAGGTTATATCTAAGATCGTGGCCACTGGGATGGCTCCGTTTCTCCAGCGCCTTATTTTCGCTTCTCAGGCGGGGTTCGTAAAATGACGTTTGATTACGGATAACGTTCTTTTAGCTCAAGAGTTGGTTTCTCATATTGATAGGAAAGTCAGGGGTTCTAATGTGGTCATTAAGTTGGACATGGCGAAAGCTTACGACCGTATGTCATGGTCTTTCATCATTAAGATCCTTCGAGCTTTTGGGTTTTCCGAGGCCCTTATCGATGTTATCTAGAGACTCATATCCAATTGTTGGTTCTCTGTTCTCATTAATGGAGCGGCCAACGGGTATTTCAAGGCCGGTCTTCGTCAGGGAGATCCTCTCTCTCCTTCGCTTTTCGTTATCGCTGCTGAGGCATTCGTACGTGGATTGCATTCACTAACGATAGCTAATCAGATTCATCGATTTGGCATTCCTTCGGGTTGCCCTGTCGTTTCTTCTTTGTCCTTTGTTGACGACAATATCATTTTCACGAATGATGATCGTCGTTCAATCCGTCGTCTTGTGCCTCATTCAACAATACGAGAAGAGCTCAGACCAGCTCGTTAATACTGCTAAAAGTTGTTTCGTTCCGGCGAGAGACTTGTCTGCAGTCAGATTTTCTTAGATCGAAACATTTACTGATTACAAAGTGGCTTCCCTTCTTTTACCTTACCTTGGCATCGTTCTTTATAGAGGTCGTAAGCTCAACGCCATTTTCGACCCCTTCGTCGATAAAACCAGGGGGAAGATATAAGGTGGAATGCAGCGCTTCTCTCTCAAGCAGGAAGACTGGTTCTCACAAAGTCTATGCTTGACTCATTAGGATCACACGTCTTTGCTGTTATGGCTCTTACCTCTTCTTTTTTCAGATCTTACCATTCTTTGGCTTCGTCTTTTTTCTGGGGGAAAAAGGACAATGTTAATTGTCACCATTGGGTTTCTTAGGACATTATCTGTCGTCCCAGAAACGAGGGGGGTTTAGGTCTCAGAAACCCAAAGGATACATGTACTGCTTTTGCTTGTAAACTGTGGGCTAGGTTTGAAGCGAACGATTCCTTGTGGGCAACGTTCCTCCACGCTAAGTACCGCATGCTACAGTCCAATAGCTACATCGGGGTCCCGTGCTATGCTGGTGAGACGTGGAAAAAAAGGCAATCCGTGAAGGCTTTTGCAGATTCGCATGGTGGTTGTTTGGTAAGGGGACGGTAGCCTCTTCTCGATCCAAGCGGTTTGCAACTCGTCTCGGACACCATCACCTCGCCTTCTTATCTTCTCCTTCATTTGGGATGCTCGTATTCCACCAAACGTTTCTCTTTTTATGTGGCGGACCCTCCACGAGGGGCTACCGATTGATGAGAACCTTCAACGAATTAGCATTCATTTAGCGTCTCGTTACAGGTGTTGTGGATCTGGGGACACGGAATCCATAACCCACCTGTTTTTCTTGAGCTTTACTGCCATCTATGTTTGGAATTACTTCGGGAACTTGGTTGGTCTTCGAGGTAATGCGTCTTCTCTCGCTGATAGACTGAGATCCTGGTGGATTGGAATCTCAGGTAAATCATCGCGTTCTATCCTTTTCTGGCTTCTGGCTTGTCTTATTTGCTGGCACATTTGGTGCTCGCGGAATAGAGCAATTTATGAGGAGGTGCCTATGGACCCCCTTAATATCATCTGAAAGGTAAGAAATGATGTATTCCTGGCTTTTCAATGCAGACCGTTTAGAGGTTCGATCGGCTCCCGTTCGCGACGGCTTGCTATAACCTTTGATGTCTCATCGGTTACAGCAACCTCCAGAGCGGGAATCGGTTGAACCTTTTCTCTTTAGGATATCGGGATCCGTCCCGTTAGCATTTCCACACCTTCCCCCCACCCCCACCCCCTTACTCGCTCTTCGCGTTAGCCTTTCTCTTTAGGATATCGGGATCCGTCCCTACTCGCTCTTCGCATCGTAGGCCTAGAGCGGGTCCTTGCACTCCTCGCATCATTCGCACACTCTATAGTGGCGTCTGCAGTGTAATCTATAGCGCATAGCGCAAGGCTTGCGCTATGCGCTATTTTGCGCTATGCGTTATAGCGCGCGCTATTGCGTTCATTCAGAAAAAAATTGTAATCAAGTATAATTTGCCCAATCGATTTTTTTTGTTCTTGTTTTGTATATTTTGCGTCGTATTCAAACTGTTCAAAACTTCAAATACAAACACTACCATACTTTATGCATGTATTAAATATATTTTTTGTACAAAAAGGAATTGTATTATAGAAATTTTGATAAGTTCATATTGTACATTCAAAGTAACTGATGGATATAATACATTTGTGTCTTACAAATTTGAAATTTATTCTTATAACTATGAGTTATAATGAAATTTATTTCTATTTATCAATTATGGTGATATAAGACTCTAAGAAAAAATGCATGAAAATACACCTTTGTACAATGTTTAAAAAAAATACTAACAAGTACTAAGAAAAAAATTATAGATAAGAAAAGTTGTAAAGTGAAAATAAGATCAAATAAAATTAATATACAAAGCCTACAATAACAAGATTTGATAAACAAAAGTTAAATGTGATTCAAGTGTACAATAACAAAACATAGAAGTTATATTATGCATCTAAATTTTTGAAACATAGTCATTGGTTTTATCTAAATCATAACCGTTAATCATTACCATTAATTTCTTCTTCGTCTGAGTCATGTTCTATGGCATTTTCCTCTGAGTCATCATAAATACAATAGCGTGATGTCTTGGGATTAGTTCACTGCTCAAACATTTTAAAAAGTGACAAAAACAAAATAGTGTGCTATTTTGCGCTATGATAAAATAGCGCGTTATTTTCGCGCTATAAGGAACTCTTGCGCTATTATAAATACAATAGCGCAAGCATTGCGCTATGCGCTATTTGTTGCTATAGCGCGCTATAGCGAGCGCTTTGATAACACAGGGCGTCTGAGCAGATCGTTTGATCTACTCGGCACACATTGTATCTTGTTTGAGCTGATAGGGGTCGGCTCTGAGTTCTTGTCCGGTTCTTCCTGTTTTCTTGTTTCGTTCGTCGAGATTTTCTCTTTTTCTCTTTTTTTGATGGCGAACTTCCTCTTCTGCAACATCTGTGGTGTTGGAAACGATGCGACTGTGGCTAGGCTCAGGCGCATTGTTCGAAAGCATTCTATCCTATTGGTGGCGCTCCTGGAACCTATGCTAGGTCCGGAAGGGATCACCAAGTCTGTTCTTTCTCTTGGTTTTGGTGGAGCCTTAGCCAATGTGTCGGGCAAGATTTGGATCCTGTGGTCCAAAGTAAGGCTATTAAGGCTATTAAAGTAAGGCTCAGGCCCTTCTTGGTTTTGGTTAACGTTACCGCACCGTTTTCACTGGTAAGCCAGAATTCCTTATCGTTACCATTGCCGATCGACTGGTATACCGATAATCTGGTAACCGTTACACTGGTAATGGTAAACTACCGTTTATCCACTAAAGTTTATATCTTAACTTTTTTTTTTGTACACTGCATATTTATATACTATATGTAGTGTTAGTTTATAAAAAACATAAATGAAAAAGAAAATGAGTGTACTTGAAATTATTTCACATGATCATTGAACTAAATATAATCATTTACTTGGTTTAAATGCATGTAATAAAGCATATCATATGAGTATACTTATGTTTTGAATTAACTGGTAAAATTACCGTTACCGCTGGTATTGAAGAAATGTTACCGATAATTTACCGTTAAAAATGGTAAATTTACCGTTACCATACCGTTTTAACTGATATACCGATTTCAATTAAAAGTGGTTACCGATCGACTGGTAATGGTATGGTAATGGTAAATTTACCGTTATCATAACAGTCCTAGTCCAAAGACATTGTTGCCCATCCTATCTTTGACCCCGACCAGTTACTGTCGGTACCTGCTCGCTCCCTTCCTTTTCTTTGTCTTTTCTGTTTTCTGCTGTCTACGCCAAGTGTGATAGGTTGGAACGATCGACTCTCTGGTCCGATGTTCTCAGCCTGTCTGCTTTTGGCTTTCCAGTCTCGGTTTTAGGAGGCAACTTTAATGTAATCGCCAGCCAAGCTGAAAAACTGGGAGGCAATATTGTTAGCCGTACTTCGATTGCGGATTTCAATGCCTTCATCGTTGAGTCAGGGCTGTCAGAAGTCTCTTTCGTCGGTTCGGCTTTCACTTGGTGTAACGACCAAGAAGGGCCGAATCGGATTATGTCCAGGCTGGATAGGAGTTTTTGGATCGAAAAGCTGGTTCAGTCTTCCGTTCGTTTTTTCTGTTTTTCATATGCATCGGACCTTTTCTGACCATTCTCCTATGTTCCTCTGTTGTAGTCCTTCTTCCTTTAGATTACAGAGTATGTGGAGATCTCATCTCTCGTTTCCCCGGGTCATGGAAGACTCCTGGAACTCTCCAATTGAGGGGTCGTCTTCTATCGCCTTCTCATGTAAGCTTAAGCGCCTTAAGACTTGCCTCAAGTCTTGGAATGTTCAAGTATTCAAGAACATCTTCGATCGTGTCAGGGCGGCCGAAGAGGTTCTTGTGCTCAGCGTTGCCAAAAATCGTAAATCGTACGATTTAAATCGCGATTTGAATTGAATCGCCCCTTCATCGATTCGAATCGCGAAATAAATCGCATATGCTAAAAATCGTACGAACTAAACCTAATTGAAACATTATCTGAAAAATCAAATCGATGATCTCTCGTCATCTAAATCGGGATGTTCGATAACGAACCCTAACAGTTAAAATTGACCGTCGCATCCAAATCAAATTAAAGAACAACAAGATTGTTCAGAACAAACCAGAAACAGAGAAAGAAAGAAGAAAATCGGAGAAACAAAAGGAGTGAAATCGACTAACACGTGAAGTAAAAGGTAAAAGAATATATTTTTTAACAGCAATCCCCTGCTGTAACTTTTTTGAAGGTATGTCCGTGTCTGTTCTTCGAAAAAATTTCTTCTCAGTTGGTTTGACTGTTTGTTGTAGCTTGTGTTTTCGATTTTGATTTTTGTTTTAAGTTAAATAATATGAAGTTTGACTAGTTAGCAGCCCGTGAGGGAGGAAGCTTGCACCATTGCTTTAAACGAGGTTACTGGTCAAGATCAATAAAAATAAAGTAATACTAGGCATGCAGTGTTTTTACTGTCATTTAATATACAGAAATATGCTATTAGGTACTGCCTTTTACAGGTTTACTGTCATTTACAAGACATGCAGTGTTTTCAACGCGTTTTAATTGTTTTGGTTGTTAGTTATTTATTAGATGTTGCTATATTTTTTACCTGTAAAAAAGTAAATGGTAAATAATAGTTAGCACATATGAAAATAAATAAACAAACAAGTATAATTTAATAACCAACATGCATGTATATGACATATAGCAAAAAAAACTAAAATCTACGATTTACGATTTAAATCCCGATTCGATTCAAAATACTAACTTTATGATTTACGATTTAAATCCCAAATTGACAACCTTGCTTGTGCTTGCAAATGCTTCTTTCGATGAGGATCCTTCTGTATCTAACAAGGAGGCATGGGCCCTCGCCCACAGGGACGGAACTATGGGGGGGGCAAGTGGGGGCGCCCCCCCCCCCCCCCCCCCGATTTTAAAATTATATAAAAAAAATATCCCTTTGGTACAAAAGTAACCAATTTTATTATTATTTATGCAATATTTTTGTCTAAAACTTAACAATATGAAACATTATGATAAATTCAGGGTAAACTGGTATAAAAAAAATTTTGGCCCCCTCTTCGAATCCGCCCCCGCTGAGCGGATTCCTGGTTCCGTCCCTGCTCGCCCAACTAGCCTTTTCTTCCGAATTTCGTATGACTATCTTCGCCCAAAAGCGAGGATCAAGTGGGTTGTCGATGGAGATTCGAACTCTTAAGTTCTTTCGCTCTTCCATTCGAAAGAAGAACAGACTACTCACAATTCTCCAGATTCAGCGTCCAAATCTCTCTTTGGCTTCCACTCCGGAGGAAGTCAAGGAAACCATCCTCTCCCACTTTCAGACCTTTTTCGACTCTCCCTCGGTCTCGGTTTCGGATCCGGCTCTTCTGTCCTTCATTCCCGAGTTGGTTTTTCCAACGGAGGGTATAGACCTTGCTATTCCCCCTACCACAGAAGAGATACGCGTCTGTGTCTTCGCACTAAGTAAGAATAGTGCTAGTGGGCCAGATGGCTACAATGAGGTTTTCTATCGGAGTGTCTGGCCGATTATCCAATCGGATTTCTGCCAAGCAATCCGGTTCTTCTTCTCTGGTGGAGACATGCCCCAGAATTGGACCTCCACTAACTTGATCCTTATTCCAAAGTACGAAAATCCCAGTACGTGTGCGGACTTTCGCCCTATCAGCTTGTGTAACTTTTTCTAATAAGGTTATATCTAAGATCGTGGCCACTAGGATGGCTCCGTTTCTCCAACGCTTTATTTCTGCTTCTCAAGCGAGGTTCGTAAAAGGACGTTTGATTACGGATAACGTTCTTTTAGCTCAAGAGCTGGTTTCTCATATTGATAGGGAAGTCAGGGGTTCTAATGTGGTCATTAAGTTGGATATGGCGAAAGCTTACAACCGTATGTCATGGTCTTTCATCATTAAGATCCTTCGAGCTTTTGGGTTTCCCGAGGCCCCTATCGATGTTATCTAGAGGCTCATATCCAACTGTTGGTTTTCTGTTCTCATTAACGGAGCGGCCAACGGGTATTTCAAGGTCGGTCTTCGTCAGGGAGATCCTCTCTCCTTCGTTTTTCGTTATCGTTGCTGAGGCATTCGTACGTGGATTGCATTCACTTACGATAGCTAATCAAATTCATCGATTTGGCATTCCTTCGGGTTGCCCTGTCATTTCTTCTTTGTCCTTTGCTGACAACATTATCATTTTCACAAATGGTGATCGTCGTTCAATCCATCGTTTTGTGCCTCATTCAGCAATACGAGAAGAGCTCAGGCCAGCTCGTTAATACTACTAAAAGCTGTTTCGTTTCGGCGAAAGACTTGTCTGCGGTCAGATCTTCTTAGATCGAAACATTTACTGGTTTCAAAGTGGCTTCCCTTCCTTTACCTTACCTTGGCATCGTTCTTTATAGAGGTCGTAAGCTCAACGCCATTTTCGACCCCTTCGCTGATAAAGCCAGGGGGAAGATCATAAGGTGGAATGCAGCGCTTCTCTCTCAAGCAGGAAGACTGGTTCTCACAAAGTCTATGCTTGACTCATTAGGATCACACGTCTTTGTTGTTATGGCTCCTACCTCTTCTTTTTTCAGACCTTACCATTCTTTGGCTTCGCCTTTTTTCTGGGGGAAAAAGGACAATGTTAATCGTCACCATTGGGTTTCTTAGGACATTATCTGTCGTCCCAGAAACGAGGGGGGTTTAGGTCTCAGAAACCCAAAGGATACATGTACTGCTTTTGCTTGTAAACTGTGGGCTAGGTTTGAAGCGAACGATTCCTTGTGGACAACGCTCCTCCACCCTAAGTACCGCAGGCTACAGTCCAATAGCTACACCGGGGTCCCATCATATGCTAGTGAGACGTGGAAAAGAATGCAATCCGCGAAGGCTTTTGCGGATTCGCATGGTGGTTGGTTGGTAAGGGGAAGGTAGCCCCTTCTCGATCCAAGCGGTTTGCAACTCGTCTCGGACACAATCACCTCGCCTTCTTATCTTCTCCTTCATTTGGGATGCTCGTATTCCACCAAATGTTTCTCTTTTTATGTGGCGGACCCTCCACGAGGGGCTACCGATTGATGAGAACCTTCAGCGGATTAGCATTCATTTAGCATCTCGTTACAGGTGTTGTGGATCTGGGGACACGGAATCCATAACCCACCTGTTTTGCTTAAGCTTTACTGCCATCTATGTTTGGAATTACTTCGGGAACTTGATTGATCTTCGAAGTAATGCGTCTTCTCTCGCTGATAGACTGAGATCCTGGTGGACCGGAATCTCAGGTAAATCATCGCGTTCTATCCTTTTCTGGCTTCTGCCTTGTCTTATCTGCTGGCACATTTGGTGCTCGCGGAATAGAGCAATTTATGAGGAGGTGCCTATGGACCCCCTTAATATCATCCGAAAGGTAAGAAATGATGTATTCCTGGCTTTTCAATGCAGACCGTTTAGAGGTTCGATCGGCTCCCGTTCGCGACGGCTTGCTATAACCTTTGATGTCTCATCGGTTACAGTAACCTCCAAAGCGGGAATCGGTTGAACCTTTTCTCTTTAGGATATCGGGATCCGTCCCGTTAGCCTTTCCACACCTTCCCCCCACCCCTTTTTTTTGTGGCTTACTGCAGGGTCTGGATTTACAAGCTGTTGATTTGCTGGATTGTGGAGCTCTGGACTTGGTCTTATGCATTGGTCGGAAGCTTGTTACCTGACTGGTGCGCTAGCTTATTCGGTTCAGCGGTTGAAGCTTATGACAGTCTTTCATTTTATCCTGATGAGGCCTCTTTCAGACTAGTGGGTTCCCATCTTTTCACCGAGCTCCTTATGCGGTGACGCTTTCATCTTTTTTGGCGTCTGACAGGTAAAACCCCGTCTGTTGAGGTTTTGCTGCTGTTTTTTTTGTTTTGTGTTGTTTCCATTATACCACCAGTTGTCATGTCTTTTTTAGTTTTTGTGCATGTACAGGTTATGTAGCCATCTCTACATAATCTGTTTTTGTGAGCCTTTGGAGGATGGTTAGATTCTCCTTTTTGTTATATATATATATATATATATATATATATATATATATATATATATATATATATGCAAGCGTTCCGTTGCACCCCAAAAGCCCTCTGATTTCCACCTCTCATTTATATTAAAGAAAATAAGTGGGAAGTCAGCGAGTTAATGGAAGGAGAGAGAAGGGGAGTTAGTGGGAAATGAATGGTGGAAAAGTGGTAGGCTAAAGGGGTGCTCACTATTTGGGGTGCCATTGAACCTGCCTCATATATATATATATATATATATATATATATATATATATATATATATATATATATATATCAGTGTATTAAAAAACGCGCCTGAGGCGCGCCTCAAGGCGAGGCGTTGCCTGAAACGCCTGGAGGCGTGTTTCAAAAGGCGGTTATCCTCTGAGGCTTACGCCTCAGTGGATTGAGGCGTTGAAATCGTAAAAAAACGCACGCCTCAGAGCCTCAACTATCTGAGGCGTGCGTTTATATGGAAAAAAAAAACCCTAACTTACCTTCAGTTTTACTTTTACGGTCTTCTTTCAGTTTTACTCCAAACTTCAGAGCTCTAGAAGAGGTAAAAAAATTTGAATTTCAATTGGAACATGAATGGAAATCGATTCCTGTTTGGAATCGAACTCGATTCCTTAACTGGAATCGAGATCGATTCCAGTTAAGGAATCGAATTCCATTCCTGGAGTCGATTTTGAAAGAAGCCTTTTTTTTTGTGTTCTGTTTTTTTTAAATAAACTGCTGTGCTTTGTTTTTTCTGGTTCTGTCTATTTTTTTTGGTTCTGTCTATTTTTTTTGTTCTGTTGAATGTGCAACAATTATTGTGTTTTGTTTGAACTGCTAGGAATGCTTGTATTTTGTTTGAATTGCTATGAATGCTTTATGGTTTTTGCTTAGTACTTGACGTTTAATGTTATTTCATATTAAAAATTAAGTATATGTGTTGCGCCTCATCTTTCCCCGAAAGGCTTACGCCTCAACGCGTCGAGGCTTACGCCTCGCCTCACGGACCCGAAAACGCCTCGCGTACGCCTTTTGCGTTTTAAAACATTGATATATATATTCTAAAATACTTGTATGTATTCACGGTTGCACTACTATCTCTACTTTATATCCTCTACAAGCAAGCAAGCACTCATATTGAAACACAATCAGGATTGATCCAAACAAAATTAACTGGATTTCTAAAAACATGTTAATTTCATCCATGCATTGTACATGTACACAACAAACAAGATACTCCTCTTAAACATTCTCGAGTAAAATATGGAAAGAGAAACGGAATAAAAAATAAAAAACCTGCAATGTATAATTTTGGTATCCCTTTTTTGTGGCTAGCGTGAACTTTTAAAAATATCATACATCTTTTATGACGCCTTCATTTTTAGCTTCAAGTTTCTGTCACGTGTCTCTTTTAGTTTATTTTTTCCAGGTAAAGTTCTACCTAGTACTAATATTGGGTGATCCTGATTCCTGAGTCTATCAAGCAAATAAAACTGTACAGAACTATATGATTATTGAAATACATAAATCAGCTAACACACTTAAAAATGAATGCAATGGTTCAATATGTCAATTCAAAACCAGATAAACAGAAATTTACAATTAAGAAAATAATGCGATATCGTCCTAGAAATTAGGATAAGTTTGGATATTATGAAGTTGGCACCGAATAATATTGCAGTGGGACTTGATGAAAATATAATCAGGGATCATGAACTTCCTTGTTGCACTTAGTGGAAAAAGGTTACACCATGAAAGATGAACTAGGAGATCATGAAGTTGAGACTTAAAAATATCATCCATGATTGAGGAAAAAAAAAAAAAAAACCTCTTTTCATTGTACTTAATGTAAACTCGGTTGGGACCACATTCTAACGATAAACCTTTTCAACTGTTGATGACTGAACGATCTCCCAGTCCCAAGACTCCCAACTGAGTTTACATTCTTTTATGATCGTAATCTTCGAATGCATTTGTAGAGATATCAGTTGTTGAAAAGTAAGGTTTTCATGTCAACGATGTCATCAGAAATCAAGAAAATAAGTGACATTCAAAGTTCACTGTCAAATTTTTTTTTATGCCACCGTTTGGCTTGAAACTTACTGATACCTACCCATTGGAATTTGTTGACATATCACGTTTCATACTAATATCTGCAAAAGTAGTAAATATCATAACAGAAAAATTCATTTTTGATATGTAAGCTGAAATTGCTAACCTTACAATCCATCAACAGATGGCATTTCAGGGTACTGACTTATCCGAAATATGACATTTTGACTTTGTGGTCAATACTCAATTGAAATCCTGGTTGATATTCTTTTGAAAGATGGAAATTCATAATATTGTGCAATATCTCGATATGTGTTGATATAAGGTAGGAGCAGCGATAGCTTATTTGATATCAGATGTAGTAAAATGACAACCCAGCCTTATTCAATATTTTACACTTTGATTAATGGTAGAAAGGATAAGAAAATGTAACAAAATAAGGTAAAAAAGATGCCTTATTGAAGAAAATCTGGCCGCTTGATAAGGCAATGTAGAGAAGAAGATATGCATAGGTAACACATTGTTCTTTAAAGCCCTTCGATTTGTCCAGAGCCATCGCTATTAGCAACTTACAGACTAAGGATGAAACTGCATTTGCTACTGCAGAAATGGAAATATCAATTATTAGATCACATAAATGCGTAGCCATGATAGCATAAGTGCATGTCTATAGAATGGAATGCCCGTGCACATGTAAGAACACAAGCACGCACACTCATATATGCCAGGTTGGACATATATTTATGACAATCAATATTTAAGGGGTCAAATTTAGTGCAACATTCGGTCAAAATATGTACAAAAATTAAGGGACATGCTCCATCTCTAGACATAAATAGACTTCGCTCCTGCATATACATACACATATGTATGTGTGTTTGTATGTGTTATGTGTGCATGCAAGCATGTATTTGTAGTAAGTAAGAATTGATGTCTTCAACGGATGTTAGTAAAAACAAGCTCTAAAAAGAAAGGAAACAATTAGGGAAAGCCATTCCTGTATAACACAGTTGAGTAACTACGTTTGGTAGAGCCGGTACATCCAGGGTTTTCAATCTTGGATCATTCACGATTCATCTGAGACGGTCAACACATAAAGTTCATCTCAAATATCCATCCCAGAATGTGAAATTAATTGCATAATCGCATGCAATCTCAGGATATATTTTATGTTTAAAATAATTTGTGTAAATATTTCTTATTTATAAACTTTAGGATTCCCTCAAAAAAGAAGCCTTGGCTCGAGTTTTGTCTGGTAAGTATTCTGAGGTCATTAATAATCTATCCATGCATCCTTTAGTTAGTGGAACAATGTCCAGAAGAGCGACCAGTTGGATGGGTATGTTTATACAGTCAAAGTCTATAATTACTACCTTAAAAACAATATTTTTCACTTGTTTAATCAGTTGTACTCAAGTGCAAAATATATGAAACTGCAAAGTATATTAAATAAATTACAGTGGCATTTACAAACTCGTATCCCTTTCTTTGACTGAATTGATAAATCAACAATATGTTTTATTTCATAAATCACATCTAAGCACTATTGACTTTAGTTTTGATATTGACTAAATAGATAAATTAACTACTAACAGTCAGTTTCCACCATTAACTACAAATTTATGTTTGAAATATAAACTTAGAACAGTTCTAGTTTGGTTGTTCCATGCTTTAATATAAAATAAAAACTTATATTTAAAAAAATAAAATGCACATAGCATAAGGCTACAAAATTTGGAATATATATAAGAAATAAGAAGATAATTAAAGCCAAAATCGGTCAATAAGCAGGAAACATTCAAAATCTGTGATTATATTTCATAATTATTTAATTCTAAAAACTAATTCCTAATAGAATGTTATTATGTGGTTAGTTATCAACATAATTTAAAATTGAATTGGCAACTAATCTGGCCCATGTAAAGGGAGAAACGTATAAAGTTAAAGGATATGATGTCAAATGAGCTCCTAGATTGAGATCTCAACTGAAATTTCCATATCTAGACCGAGGTAAGGTTCAAACAAGATTCCACCAAAATTTATTGTTTTGTTTCACTTAAGTGCGAAAACGAGATAGGCGATATTTTAAAACAATAATTTATATCGGAGTGATATACATTCTTCTCCATCAAAAGATTTTTGACAATATTAATGCTGAAATCAAGCGGCCGTAGTTTAGACCTTAAAGTCTACTATTTTTATATTTGAATGTTATCATACATAAATATATTATTCGTTCAGCAATTGCTTCTGCCTAGGACCACATCACATCACTGGGCTCAGAAAAATGGAAGGAAGAATTTGACACTAAGTTAGCATGAAAAATTGCATCCGTCCACATACAGTTTAATGTCCTACAATAAGCTCTTAAAATATCCAATATCAAACACGACTGGTTTGTTTATCTTTTGGAATTTGCGATATGAACAATAATACCTTGTCACCGTTTTTTCCAAAAAATGCAAATGAATCATGACACTAAAGCCAAACCTCCACTATGATCCACCGTTGACTATTAAAGTTTTACGAAGATACGTTGACCGTATATCGGATTTTGAAATAACGTGAAAATCCAATTAAGTACCTAATGTTTACCTGGACTAAGTATGGACAACGCAAGAATCGGAAGGAATAAACGTATTTGAATCGAGCAACGAAGGAAGCCTGGGTGCCCCCGACGTCGGTGCAGAGCGAAACGGTGAGGACTGAAACTGGCGGCGCAGGCTATTGGCAAGGAACGGGGTTGAGGTAGAGGAGGAAAAGGACGATGACGGGGTCGATTCGGTAGGGTTATGAAATTTGGGTAAAAAAGATCTGTGATACAATGAAAGGAGAGGGGAGTGATTGCCGGTGGATATTAACTAATGTATTAACTATTTGATTTAGCAAACTATGCTTTGATTTAATGAAAGATATTTTGACAAACATTACAAGGATTTGCTTTGTTTACGAGCTTTAATTTTTGTCTCTATTACCAGTTTAGAAAGAAGTAGCTTGCAAAACATATTTTTGTTGAATCATATTTTTAGGTGATATGATCATCATGTAATGTAGAGATGGCGTCTCGAATCGATAACAAAAGATTATTTGTTTAATTCTATTTTTACATGATATTAAGATTTAATATAGTATAACTTGTAGAAGTACTTTTTAAATCAGTAAGATAAGCTTATTTTTTTGATTTCATTTTCAAATGTTGGTAAGATTATAATAATATGTGTAAATGTATTTGGTAGTTCAGGTGTGTACCAAAAAAACATAGCATTTAAAGTATTACAATTACCATTAAAGATAGATAAAATGGAAGATGGTATCTCTCTTCTAATAATCACTGCCCACACATGTTGTTGTTTGGCTTGTAATGTTGAAATTTTGTTTTATTCTTCATTGCAATTACATTAATTAACTTAAACCAATGTTGTGTAATTTTTCCAATAAGGGCTATATAAATGTTAAATTCTATTATGGCTCATGCTAACTAAAGTAGTCTTTTAGATTGTTAAACAAAAATAAGGGGAAAATTTATAAGAACACAATAACAAACTTTAATTCAACAAGTAACCACTAGTTGGTCTAATTCAGTAAGTAACCACCAGTTGGTCTAATGAAGTGGTGCAAAGTGCAAACAAATATAAAATCCACTATGAACACAAACCACTGTAGAAGCTTTGAAACTGCGAGTCTCTCTCTCTCTATCTATCTATCTATCTATCTATATATATATATATATATATATATATATATATATATATATATATATTTGAGAACTATGAATGATAATTCTACACATAAAGACAAAGTAAAAGTAAGAGTAAAATATCTATGTGGAGGTAAGTAAGAAAAGAAAAGGTAGGTATATAAGTAGTGGACAATAGCAACGTATGTTGGGTACACAGGCTATATATATATATATATATATATATATATATATATATATATATATATATATATTTGAGAACTACGAATGATAATTCTACACATAAAGACAAAGTAAAAGTAAGAGTAAAATATCTATGTGGAGGTAAGTAAGAAAAGAAAGGTAGGTATATAAGTAGTGGACAATAGCAACGTATGTTGGGTACACAGGCTTGAACTAAGTTGTTAGAGAAAGCCAGCATCCATAGATTTCATGCTTGATGCATTGCTCGAAAAAAGGGGAAAAATTGCCAATAGTTAATGCATCATGCATATGGTTTCAATCGAACATAGCAAGGCTAAAGCGACGGGCAACTTTGTGGCCCAAAAAAAAAAGAATGGCACTTTTTGATATATAAATTTCAACTATTATGTACTTGTGACATCTTGAAACATAACAAATAAAAGAAAATTTGTTCACCATCCTATAAAAATATGCGTATAGCACATTATATATAAGATACGGTACTTATAACATAGCAGCAGGAATACGATGCCAACTTAACAAAATTAAATTGAAGAAATCTAAGAAGAATAAAGAAAATAGACGATAGATCTGTTCATCACATGCTTATCCAACATAACCAACAAGCTTACGTACACAATTATTATTCACATAAGACAACCTTGTAACTAACGAGATCAAATGCTCTGTCCCTAAAATTTCTATCTCCCTGTACCCAACCAATCAAAGCCTCTGATTTCACATTTTTGCAATTAAGTCAGATATTAAAAAATTAATTAATTGTAGAAGGTGGAAGTCAGGGGATCCCGATTGGTTGG
This sequence comes from Allium sativum, assembly GCA_030737875.1. Lineage (NCBI taxonomy): Eukaryota > Viridiplantae > Streptophyta > Magnoliopsida > Asparagales > Amaryllidaceae > Allium > Allium sativum. Next base: position 14,716,357 of record CM060920.1, read on the forward strand.
GTACAGGGGGATAAGGTTTTTGGGTACAGGTGATTTGCTTTGGTAACTAACATGCTCATGTTTTGCCACCTCATTAGCACAAAAGATAATTTTTGTAACTAATCCATTTACGTACTGCCACCTCAAAAGCAAAAGATAATGGTCATAACTAATCATTTTCTAAGCATGCTGTAGAATATTAATTAAGACCGGAAATTTGCACATTGTTTGTGTTGCTTTTGGGCCCAGCAAGGTGTGTGGATGCCTTCTTGTGCATGGTGGTCATGCATGTAGCAGAATATGTTTACCTGAGTTATCTTAAGTCTGAGTTTAATAAAAACATTGATACTTAAAAACATAGGATTGAATAAAAGTGTCAAGGAAATATCATAATATAGAAGCAAATAAAACCTGTGTAATGACTCAAAGCTTCGAGTAATGTTTTCCTGTGGTTTAACTCCAAACGGAGACTTCAAAGGGATCCTCTTGCAAACTTTAATATTTATTTACAAAATTAAATATTAATCACTGCATAAATACTAAATTGCACATTTACTTGCCTCCTTTTACAACGACTCTTTCAAAATCACAACGAAATCGGTCTAGAAATGAGTACGAGTGGATTATCAACATGAAGGAAAGGATTGCACCTAGCACATCAAAACCAAGCATGAACATGTGCTTGGATTCTACAGACTTTTGCAAGATTAAAACATATGGTGTTAATATTCGATTTACCTAGACTGAGCCTCAAACGAATATTAATCTTCATATACTCGTATGCGGAAGAAAAAATATCCATCTATTCTTCTTCAGAGGTAGGAAATTGTTTTGCTGATGCATTTCCTCTACAAAACTGGAACTTAGATCTAACATCTCGTGATTCATCAAACATGTGAACAAATTCTTTGATGAACGATGGTTTACATTGAAAATTAATAAACATTGTTGCATCGTCCAAACCTTAAGTTATCATCGTTTCTAGGATACCTGTTTTACTACCTAGACATAAAATATAAAAGCATCTTGGATGAGCTGATTTATGTGTAAGAAAAAGAGTATAAATATGCATGCCCGGTTTGGTTGATATGTATGAATGCAAACGAAGTAAACTTTATGTATGATATATATTTATATATGTAAAGAGAAGAGTTAGAAAGTCCAGTACTCAACTTTACTTATAATAGAATAGATAGGTTATATATATATACACACACATACACACACACTTTGAAAATTGGTATATAGATAATTTCCGTTTGTTTTACTTTTTAATGGTTTCCTCTGCCACCATAACTAACTCAAGATTTCCACCACGTTCTCAACCTCCTCCCTCTTCTTCATCGGAAAAACCTCAACCATCATCAGATAAATCAAATCCACTTTCGAATCCTACTGTCGACATAAATACTAATCTCAAACAAGATCGATCTGCTCGTAGTCTTAGTTTTGTGAAGCCATCATCTGAATACGTATTTATCCCTGAGAAGATCTTCAACAAATCAGAAGAAGCTTGGATCAATACTGTGGTGTTGATCCCGATTCACTACAGATTATCCTCCATCAAGCTAAAGGACTACATTTCAAGGGTCTGGAAGCCATTGGGTGATTTTCACATTCATGTATCTCCCTCATATGACTTTGCTGTGCAGTTTGAAAACCAATCTGATTTCTCACGCATTTTGGAAAGCTCTGTTGAAATTTGATTATATGATATTCCATATATTAATAGATTTTGGAGATATTTAAATTAAGGTAGGATTGTGTAACAAATACATTGCCTTATTTATGTATTTAATGGATTTGGTATAGTAATTTATTGCCTCTTTTATTGCATAAAAGAAAGCAACAAATTATCTACATGGGAAAGATCTTTTAAAGGGTAAAAGTAATCAAATGCATATTAATGAAGATATGTTCTCAATACTAATATAAATAGACATCATATGGATCATTGTATGTGTAAGGGAAAAGGTTTTTTTCTTTTTGTTTGGGATTGAGATATCTTCTCAATTTTTTAGGCGTTCTCTTGTAATCATTTGGTGAATTGATAAAGATTTTGTTTGGAGGAATTTGTTTGTCATTCTTTTTCTTCACTTCTTATCTCTTCAGAAATCTAATTGTGTAGAGATCCTAAAAATTTTCCTAACAGATTGGTGTCTGAGCCTACTACACGAATATTTTTTGAAGAGGGTTTGAACATGGAGAAAATAATTGTTGAAAAACTTAATGGGAGAAATTGGTGGTTGTGTAAGGCGAAGATGGAAGATTTTCTCTATCTTAATGATCTTCACCAACCACTAGAGAACAATGGGGAAAAACCTAGCAATTTATCTGAAGCGAAATGGCAGCCATTAGGTAGGAAGGCTGCTGCGTCTATTAGTTTTTTTTTTTTGGATAATTCAATGTTTCATATTGTTGCTAATGAAACATCTGCCTATGCAATATGGAAGAAATTGGAAGGAGTTTATGCAAAGAACTTCGCAACAAACAAGGCTCTACTTATGAGAAGATTGGTGAATCTGAAACTCAAGGAAGGTGGATCAATTGGAGATCATCTTAGTGATTTTCAGGCAATTGTGAATCAATTGGCTGTTGTGAATTTCAAGGTGGATGATGAGCTACAAGCTTTGATGTTAATGAGTTCAGAGAGTTGAGAAACGCTTGTTGTTGCATTGAATAACTCAAATTTGGATGGAGTCATTTCAATGGGTTCCGTGGTTAGCAGCTTAATTAATGAGGAGATGCGGAGGACAAACCTTATAGAAGGAAATGACAAGGAGGCAACAAGGAATAGAACTTCAATTGAAGAGGCTTATTTTGCAAAAAGGGTTACTCATCGAAACATGGAAAGACCATCAAATAAACCGAATATAAAAAAGGAATTTAGTTGTTATTATTGTGAGAAACCTGGTCATCAGCTGAGATTTTGCAATAAGCATAAAAAGGACAAGGAGAAGATGAAGGCTTTAAAAGAAGAGCCGGATGGACAAAATTTTATTAGCAATGATGAAGTGAATTTTGATGAGGAAATTGAGGGCGATGTTTTTTGTGTCAATAAAGGGAAAAAAGTTGGGTCCTTGACTCTGGTGCGTGCTTCCACATATGTAATCAAAAGAATGCATTCATTGAATATAAAGAGCAAGATGCTAATATAGAATCTGCTAATGGTGAAAAGTTGTGTGTTAAAGGGATATGTTCTGTTAGATTGAAGATACATGATGGAAGGGTGATGAAACTCATAGATGTTAGGTATATTCCAGAAATTACAAAAAATCTTGTATCTGCAGGACAATAGAAGTAAAAGGGTGCAACTTTTCAACTCGAGGTGGAGTAACAAGGATTTGGAAAGGTAACAGGGAGGTGTTGCACACTAAGAGAGATAGCAACAACATTTATAAAATAATTGTAAAGACAGTGGAGAACGAGGAAAGTTCTTATTCTATAGATGAAAGGAGAAATTTATCTGAATTAAGGCAGAGCCAACAACGTAAAGCCACAAAAACCGCATGGAAGCCATTGTGGTATTATTCTGATTTATTAGTGATATGCATGATCAATTGAGAGCGTACATAATTAGGTGGTTTGGAAGTTAGTTATATTTGGAATTACGATATTTTTTTGGAACATTAGAGATTGATTGGAGGTTGAGGTTATAAAAGGAGCTTGGATGACATTTATGGAATATCGTATCAAGGTGGAGATTATTGAAAATTGAAGATATGATGCTCCATATATTAATAGATTTCGGAGATATTTAAATTAAGGTAGGATTATGTCATAAATACATTGCCTTATTTATGTATTTAATGGATTTGGTAGAGTAGTTTATTGCCTCTTTTATTGCATAAAAGAAAGCAACAAATTATCTACATGGGAAAGATCTTTTAAAGGGTGAAAGTAATCAAATGCTTATTAATGAAGATATGTTATCAATACTAATATAAATAGGCATCATATGGCTCATTGTATGTATGAGGGAAAAGGTCATTTTCTTTTTGTTTGGGATTGAGATATCTTCTCAATTTTTTAGGCATTCTCTTGTAATCATTTGGTGAATTAATAAAGATTTTGTTTGGAGGAATTTGTTTGTCATTCTTTTTCTTCACTTCTTATCTCTTCTGAAACCTAATTGTGTAGAGATCATAAATTTTTTGCTAACAAGCTCTACATACTCTTATTTTGGTAGACTGCTTTTGATAGAAGCTTGGTCTCCTGGATATGATTACAATAAAAAAATAGATTGATGAAGTGCAGACCTGGATTAGATTGTTGGATATACCTATGGAGTTATGGACTAAAGATGCCATACAAATGATTGCTAGTTTTATATCAAATCCGTTGTTAATTGATGAGAATACAGCAGATAAAAGGTTCACAAAGTATGCTAGAGTTTTACTTTCAATTAATACCTTATCTGATTTGAAAACATAAATTTCCATATTAATGCATAATGGATCTAAAATTAATATAGCTGTGGAATATGAGTTTGTACCTTCAAAATGTCTTCAATGCAATCTGTTTGGTTATGAAGACATTTATCATGATGTATCTAAGGACCCTCGCTGGATTGCACCTGATATTCAAATTGATACCAATGGTACTTCAGAAGATCATGATTCAAAGAATGTTACTAAAGAATATATGCAACATACCTCTGAAAATGATTCAGGAATTAATCCTATTACTACAGATGATGATCTAGATTTCTTGAACTCCAATCTCCCTAAAAAATTAATTCCAGATGAACTGAATATTGTAGCAGATGCAATTGCAGAAAGTGATAAAGTAGGGAATAAAGATAAGGGAAAACAATAGATGCTTCAAGTATGGTAGATAAGAATGCAAACTATTTTAAAGGTGATAGTACAGTGTCTTCTTTAACAATTATTCCTCCTTCTAAAAGAAATACAAGGAGTTCATCCTCAATTAAATGACGCTGCTTACCTCGAATGTAAGGGGGATGAACACTACTTCTCGTATGAAGGATGTGTTAGCTCTCCTAAACTACACTAAATCAACTTTGGTTGGTTTAGTGGAAACAAAGCTGTCTAATACTAATTTAGTTCGGTTTGCTTCCTTATTACCTAGTTCTTGGAGGTCTTTAACAAATAACTCTACTTTTTCATCTGGTAGAATTCTGCTTATTTGGGACACTAATGTTTGGGATGTGGCACTTTCATCTTTCTCTTCCCAACATTTAATATTTAATGCTTGTAAGAAAGGTGGTTTTGGGATGGTTTTCTCAATTATCTATGCTAGTAATATTTTTGCAGAAAGGCTTATTTTCTGGCAAGATTTATTCAGTGAAGCTAAAATGATTAATAATGCTTGGTTTCTTATGGGGGATTTTAATAATGTTTTATCCCCAAATGATAAAAGAGGAGGATTATCTGTCCCTTTCCAACAAATTAGAGAATTTTAGATATTTCTACTTCAAGCTTCATATCAGAAATTAAACCCTTAGGATTCAATTTTACTTGGCATAGAAGAGGAATTGCTATTGATAAAATATTGGTAAATAATAGTTGTTTGCATCTATTTCTTCATATGAAAGCTCTTTCATTTCCTCAAAAATTAAGTGATCATAACCTCATTATGTTAGATCTTATTCCTACTAAAGAGGAAAAGGGTTTTCCTTTTAGATACAAGAATGATTGGCATAATTTGGCTGGTTATAAGGATGCAATTCAAAAAGGTTTTTGTTCAACAGTTTGGGGTTATCATAGTTATCAGTTCTTGCAAAAACTTAAAAATTGTAAAATTGAACTGAAGAAATGGAACAAATTGAGGGATAAAAATATTGCTAACCTCAAACATGCTGAAGAAATTGCAAATCAACTTGAAAAAGCTGCTAATAGAAATCCAGAAGATACTATTCTGTATGACAACTATTTGATGGCCAAAAAGGAATTTCAGAATATGCAACAAGTTTTCTTCAATGGATTCAAACAACAAGCCAAGATCTCAAGGCTTTAGCAAGCTGACACAAATTCTAAATTCTTTTATTCTCGAATGTCAAATAAAAGATTCTTTAATCACATTAGAGCCTTAATTGATCAAAATGGGAATTTAGTGTATAAAGTTGAGGATATTAAAGCTGAAGCTATCAACTATTTTCAAGACATGTTTAATGGTACAAACACTACAGCATTTCCAAGTTTTCATCCTATTTTTACTATTAATACAAAAGGACAACAATTTCTCCTAAAATCAATTGATTTATCAGAAGTCAAAGATGCATTATTTTCTATACATGATGATTCAAGTCCTAGACCAGATGGCATCAATTCAAAGTTTTTTAAAGTACATTGGGAAGCTCTGAAAAATGAACTGTTATTGACTATTTCTGATATTTTTATATTAGGTAAATTGCCTAAATCTTTGAATCATACATTCGTTTCTTTGATTCCCAAAAATGATAGGCCATCTGGAATTGCACTTTATAGACCAATAGCTTGTTGTAATGTCTATATAAAAAAAATTTCCAAAGTTTTATGTAACAGATTGAAACATTTTATGCCTTATGTTATCTTGAAAAATCAAAGTGCTTTTATCAAAGAAAGATACATTGGGGATAACATTTTGCTAGCACATGAATTATTGAGAGACTTCAAGAAAAAGGGGATGCCTAAAATGTGTGTAAAAGTAGATTTGCAGAAGGCATATGATCGAGTTAATAGGGAGTTCATATGCTACATAATGTCAAAAATGGGATCTCCTACGCATTTCATAAATCTCATAGATGAATGTATGTCAACTGCTACTTACTTTATCATGATTCAAGGTGTCCCAAAAGGTTTTGTATCATCAAATAGGGAATTAGACAGGATGATCCTCTATCCCCCTTTTTGTTTTCTATTGCCATGCCATTTTTCTCCTATATGATGGATGAAGCAACTCAGTTAAAGTTCTTTCAACCCAGTTGTGCAATTCAACCTATTATTTCTCATCTATTATACGCTGATGATCTTATGATCTTTGGGAAATCATCATTAGCTAATGCTCAGTCACTTAAGAAGATTTTTCAAAACTTAAGCAAGTATGCTGGCTTGAGTGTAATGCTACAAAGACAAAAGTGTTCTTCAGTATTTCAGCTGCAAATTCAGAGGAGATTAAACATATTTTGGGATTTGAACAAGGCTATTTGCCTATCAAATATCTGGGAGTACCTTTATCTTCTAACTATTTGCATTACTCAGAGTGCAACTCACTTATTCAAAGAATACAAAGAAAAATTAATGGTTGGGAAACTAAATTGCTTAGATTTGTAGGGAGGCCTGAACTGATCAATACTGTTATTACTCCCATCATCTTATATTGGCTTTTCATCTATCAAATCCTAGAGTATACTATAGACAAGATTAATTCAATTTGTGTTGATTTCTTTTGGGGAGGAGCATTTCATAAAGTTTCATGGCATAAATTATGTAGGCCAAAAGTAAAAGTGGCATTGGGTTGAAAAATCTGTCAGATCTCAAGAAGGCAGCATGTGTGAAATTACTTTGGAAGTTTTTATCTAATTCATGCTTATGGAGTAGATAGATACATAATAGATATTGCAAAAGGGATTATTTTTGGTCAATGGCACTTGATAATAATGCATCCACAACTTAGAAATCATTGTTAAGGCTAAGGACAAATTCTAAACAGCTGTTTAACAAGATTATTGTTACTGGTGAGAAAACTTACATGTGGTATGAACACTAGATTAATTGTCAGTGTTTGGTAGATCTACTTGCTTTGGACAGATTGAATTTAATTGGTTTTGCTGATCAGAAAGTTAGTAGCATCATCAGAAATAAAGCTTTTGTACCTGAAATCCATCCAGCGATAAGAGAATTGTTAGAAGAGATCAATTCAATTTCTACTTATCCAAACAGAGATCATGATACTTATGAATGGTGTGAAGGTGGTCCCTTTTCATTCCATAAAGCATGGGATTATATGCATAATCATGAACATCAGGAAAAAAAATTCTCTGTTATTTGGCATGAAAAGAACAGCAGAAGAATGTCTTTTATTGCTTACCTAGCAATTCTTGGCAGATTAAATACTAAGGACAGAATTCATTAGTATAGCAATGTTTTAGATCCTCTGTGTCCTCTTTGCAACAAACATCCTGAAATGATTCAACATATATAGTTTTCTTGTGATTTTGCAGCTTATATTTGGCTTTCTCTAAAGCAGAAATTAGATCTTCCTCTGAATCTTACAAATCTGAAAAACGAAGCTTTGCTCATAGATGATAGATTTAAGAGGAAGGATCAGTTGAAGGACTTGGCGTGTGCTTCTTTCACAAGTGCTATCTATTTCATTTGGAAAGAAAGAAATTTAAGGATATTTCAAGGCAGAAAATTGGATTCAACGATTTGTCTTTGGAAAATTGAAAGAGAAATTGGGTGTTTGGTGAACAATAATGGCAGCAGAACATCTCGAGATGGGAGAAATGAAATGCTTTTAGGTAGATGGGATATTGAACTTAAAGATACTGGTTAACTTGAATGGATTTTTGAATTTTAGCGGAAGTCTGAAGGGTAGATGGGCCTGGTTGGGCCATGGAGCTTGTTTTAGATCCATCTGGATTTCTTTACTTTTTGCTGTTGTAATAATCAAATAGTTATAGATGCTTTTTATATGATGTATACCAATTTTATAAGTAATCTTTTTCCCTGTAAGGCACCCACTAGGTTAGGGGGATTTCAGGGTTTTAACGAGGTTTATAAAATTGGTTTTTATTGGTTTTAAGCAATAAAGAGAACCAATTTTCAAAAAAAAAGTTTGAAAATTGGTTCACTTTATTACCATATAAAAACATCTTTACAAACACAACAAACAGACTTCACTACATGCATTACAAACAGCGTACATCCCACTTTCTCAAAAACTACTCTCTACTTCTCCATTAGCCCACGTCATTGAGCTCAACGCTCCGACGTTTCAGAAATTCCAAATTTGCATTAGATCTGACCGACGAGCTAACGTTCTCTGATACCAAGTAATAAATATCTAGCTTTATCTTATGTAGCCTGACTCTGGCGTCGATCGCTTTACCTTCAAACAAGGTTGATTGTGCTCCATCCAAATGGAGTAAACTGTGTTTGTTAGAGCAGCGCAAGCAACATCTTTCACTTGATCGCAACCCGTGAACTTAGTATGTATTTTCTTGCATTCATCTTCAAGTGTAGGCAGAGGAATAGGTTATATATATATATATATATATATGTATATTAAATGAAATAATAACTTTAGCATAACAATGGACTACAAAACCAATACATGTTTAATTCATTAAATTTTGTAGTTTAATGCTATTGTCTTTATAAAAAATAAAAGGGAATAAAAGGGCTTAAATGAAAATAACACCTATAGATCAAGGCAAATTGAGATATGAGTTGAATAAGAATACTATCAATCAAATATATTATGTTATGTAGAGTATATTAAATTAGGTGAAATAATGGGCCTATGCATAGCAAGAGGCTGCTATTAAAGTTTCACAAACATGTTTCAACCATTAAATTTGGTAATTAAATGATTTAGAGTTCTAGAAAAAGCATACAAAAACATGATGGATTAAATGAAAACAACAATTCTACATCAAAGAGATTTACTAATGTGAGCAAGCAATGAATGAGGAAAATTTCTAGTTGACTAAATTTTTTATATTCTAAACAATCAAATTTTTGTTATAAAAAAAGCAAATTTCATTACGATGGAACTAAATCTATCTTTGGTATAAGTTTTTAGTTTCCTCTGTAACATGGAATAAATACAAATTAGTGTCCTTAATTGTTGTTACAAATATTTATTGTCATTAATTTATTAATAAAAATAATTAAGTATCGCAAATGTTGAAAGCGTATAGTGAAAATAATAGACTATAATACTTCATGAATTTTTATAGCATTAGCTATTAAATTCTGACAACTTCTGTTTTCTCGAATGTGGGTTGATAAGTTATTAAACCACATTATCAAATACAAGTTAAATGCATTCCCTTAGTGAGTGACATTAACGGACGTGGGGTGTCACACTTGGTATCAGAGCAGAAGATTACCAGATTAGATAATGTTTTTGAAAATTATTTTCAAAAAGGTTTTAAAAGAAAGCATTTTCAAAAAGAAAAGTCTGTTTTGAAAAACATATTCCCCAAAGCCATAGGAAATATCTCTCGATTCTCCGCTTGATTCCTTTTTCCTTTTTGACTGGGGAACCGATTCTTCCCGAATGGCGTCACCAATCCCTTATGATGCCATAAGTATGTTTAAACTACGACACATATCGAAGGGCAATGTAGTGCCTAACCTCCATCTGTAGCTGTAGTAGTATCACCTAAGGCTAATTTTCTCGAGCTTCATAAGGATTTCCATGCGATGGAGCCAGCTTTCGAGAGACTAGTTAGCTTGCTACACAAATTTGGTGAAAAGGAGAATAAGGGAGTTAGGGCTAAGGAGCACAACCCAAGGATGAGAAAAATGATGGCCCGGGAAGGGAACAAAGATAAAGTTCAAATAAAGGTGAAAAGGAAAAAGTTAAGGTTGAGGAAACATGAAATAAAAAGGTATGGCCCAAGAAAGGACGACAACAACAATAGAAGAAGAGTGGAAAGAATGACAAGGCTAAGGGTAAGAGGAAGTGCCATAATTGCGGGCGAGAGGGTCACTTGGCCCAGGACAGCCGGAAAAGGAAGAATTCTTGCTTTGTTTGTGAAGAGGTTGGGCATTATTCTAGGGAGTGCCCAAGGAAGCAAGGGCAAGGTCCACGGACATGAACCTCTGGAGGGCAAGTGAGTGCTCTCATGGCTAGTGCACCATATAGAGGTAGGAAAGTTTCCGTGGAAGGTTTGATTTCTCTTTCCTATAAGAACTCTTTTTGATTCTAGCGCTTTGCATTCATTTATGTCTAGTTCTATAGTAGAATCTCCGCATTTAAATACTAGTATGGTGGTGGATCCCGTTGTTATCTCAAACCCCAAAGGTGGTTTGGCTCATTAATCTATGATTTGTCGGGGTTTGAGAATATTTGTGTTAGGCATCGAGTTTGAGTGCGACACTTATGTGCTCGAGTTTATGGGCTATGGGTTGATTCTAGGAATGGACTGGCTTACCACATATGGTGCCATTCTGGATTGTGAGAGGAGGGTCGTTAGGCTTCTGACTTATCATGGGAGGACCCTCGAGATTTCTTGTAACACCCCACATCCGTTAGTGTCACTCACAAAGGGAATGCACTAAGTTCTGTGGAGCATTTAGGGTTAAAGATGCAGATAAATTACAACACAGACAGAAATTAAACAGCGGAAAATAAAACTTTGCTTTATTGATAAAATAGTTTGTACAATGATTTCTTTACAATATCAGAGTATCATCTGTCTTACAAAATAAAGAAGCAGAAAACAACATTTATATTCCCCAATTTTAGCGAGAGCCAGCCATAGCATCTGAAAAGAGAATCCAAGCAAAACTTCGACAAATCTTCAAGCTGGGAAAGAGTGGCAGTCCAACTTAACCTGAGCTATACTATTCCCTCCTTTACTACTTGGGGGGGGGGAAGTGGAAGAAAAGAAGACGAAAGAAAAACAGAGTCAGACATAAAGCCTGAGTAAGTTCAGTAATTTCTAGCATGTGAACATGGAAAACAAAACGACATGAATTAACTGAATACAAGATAACACCATGACGATAGGGTCAGCAAGATTAGACAAGATAATCACAAGACATGCTAAGATAAGATAAACTAGAAATACTCTAATACTTTCGCCGCTTCGCTATTTCCTTGTTATACTATATCTCTGCACCACCTAACTAGTGTACCAACTAGTAACGATAACGTGATCCCAATCCCTGTATTTTCCATTGCCTTCAGGCATACATTTATTATTTATTACCTAGATCTAATCTAGGGTTTTCTATCAAGTGCTTTCTAGATTCAACTAGAGTTTACGCCATCTGCTGAACGCTTCTCGGATTCAGGGTTTATGCCACCTAGTCCAACTAGGGATTACGCTACCTGACGAACGATGCCCCTAAGTCTAGGACATACTACCTAGAGTGGTATATGTTCCTATACTTCCCCACGCATGTATCGCGAATCGTTATCGCTTGTCTAGATGCACATGTCCTGTAATGTGTGGCCCGAGTCCTGTGACAGGGCAAATCAAGGAATACAGAACTCGGTCGGGAGCTTTCAGATATCTGCCGATGCAGATGCTAAGGTCTGTTTTTATTCCAGTGGCTATGGTCCCACTTGACCCCTCCCTCAACTAATGAAAGGCACACCTTGAAAAATGAGAACTATACGCAGGCCCCCGGGGCCCCACTATCCTATGGCCATCCTCACCCATAACTAGATAGCAAGTATATGGTCTTTTGGAGTTCTCCGCCTTTCCGCTTCACGTATCTCGATTGACTCAAGATGGATGGTAGACGACGAGTTGCTATCACAGGGCTACCGTTTTCTCGCCGAATCACGCTGGTCCATCCTAGTCTTTAGGTTGCCATATTTTGCAACCAAGGCATACCCCTGGTTCTTCTAACGCAGACCTTAACCCCTGTGAGCCCAGGAGGATCATCTGCAGCCTCACAGAGGGATACCAAGAGTACCCTCATGTCCCCTCGAAGCCTCGGGCTTCGTACCCTAATTCGTTGGAGCCTTCGTTTTAATCAGACGGGCGTTCGCTCCTTCCCGTGTTATACTAAGAATTACTACTTAGTTCTGTTAACTAAGGTTTACCACTTAGTTTCCCGAATCGTTCTTAACTAAGGTTTACTACTTAGCTCCTTTTAACTAAGGTTTACTACTTAGATCTCTCTCCCGTCAATTTGGATTGGTTAAGTGTCATTAGTCAATTCAAGCTAACTTAACCCTCTTCATTTATCCTGTTAAACTGGTTAAGTGTTATCAGTAATTCATGTTGACTTAACCCTACCACAACCCAAGTTATATTGGTTAAGTATTTCTTATTACTTAACCTTACCCATTCATCCTGTATTGGTTAAGTGTTCCTTTTTAACTTAACCTTGCCCGTCTGTTTTTAACTAACATGTTATTAATGTAACATGTTATTAATGGTTAAGTATTATCCCTTCACGCTTTAGACTTAGCCCTATTCCTTTATCTCAATCTGACGGTTAAGTGTTCAAGTTTACTTAACCCTACGGTCTAGTCCAGCTAACATATCAAATTGGCTAAGTGTATTAAATTTTACTTAACCCCAATCTCTAGTCTGGTTAACATGTTAATTTGGCTAAATGCATTAACTTTACTTAACCCCACCTTCTAGTCTAGTTAACATGTTAATTTGGCTAAGTGTTTTCTTAGTTACTTAACCTCCACAAATCTTGTATTGTTACCAGGTTAAGTTGGTTAAGTGTCCTTATGGACTTAGCCCTCCCATTCTAGCTTAACCGTGTTAAGTTGGTTATGTGTTCCGATGGACTTAACCCTCTCATTCTAGCTTAACTGTGTTAAGTGTCTGTATGAACCTAACCCCACCCACCGGTCTGGTTATCACATTGAATTGGTTAAGTGCCTTAGTTGACTTAACCCTACCATTCTTGTTCTAGCTTTAACTAAATAAATTAAAGCCGCGACCACTCACATTAGACAGATATTGTTGCGAATACTGGATATGCCGGTTGGTTCCGGGCAGGTTTACATCGCAACTCAGTCTAACCTCGGGTTAGGCATATTCGTGTTTTCTAAGTTCAAAGGGTTTGATAAATTTTCAAATCAGTTTTTGAAAGTAACCATTCCGTCCGTCGGATCAGTTAGGGATAGCCAGGGAGAGCAGGAAACTTGTATTTTCCAAACTCAAGCCTAGACACTATCCTCACTGTCACCCTAGAACTTTCTGGTGTGTTATTAAAAGAGATGTCGTTAATAAACCTTTAATTTGTCTAAATTTACATTTTTTCATTTAAGACAAATTCTATAAGTAAATCATTCCTAATTTACTTATTTCCTAATCACTCTTTTAATAAATTGTCAACAATTATCATTATGGCCCATTCTCCCCTCTATATCATATTTATGCCCTTTTGGTATGTAAACTATACCAAATTAAGTGTCACTAACCATGATTTTGCTAAACATGACAATTACTCCCTATTATGGCCAATTTAAAATTTATGCCAAAATACTTCTTATGCCAAGTTAGCTAATCCAATTCTGATTTAACATTCTAATTACAGTTCATGTCAAAGTAGACTTATTATTCTAGTTCACAGTTCATGTAAATGCTAGATTTACAAGTCAATACTAGAATCAAATTACACATCCTATAATTCATGTCAAATTTATCCAATTTGCATTTCTATAAACATGCCATAATACATGTTCCCAATTTATGCCAATTTCCAAGTTAAAAACTACGTTCTTAGTAAATTTCATATTTTGCCCAAATCGTATTCCCACCGTTCGTATAATCGTGATTCAATCTAGATTGTAGATAAATCTAGATTCGTAGAAAATAGGGAATGAACCAAAGATGCTATGAAAAAGGATGGACATAATAACTGGCATAAAAAGGTTTGAATAACGACGTAGGTTCAAGAACATGGGTATACCTAACTTAATAGGTAAATTCCTAAGGTCTAAAACCAAGAATAGACAGAATAGAGACGTAGGTTCAAGAACATGGGTAGACCTAACTTAATAGGTAAATTCCCAAGGTCTAAAACCAAAGAAAACCAAGAACAGACAGAATAGATAATCGGGTTTAGACCCAATTTCATAGTCACAAAACTTAAGCAACACTTTCCTAGTCATGAATCATAGGTGTTTAATCACAGTTGTCCTTGTTATGTCATAGGCAGTAGTTCATGTTTCCTAATCAAAGGCATAGGCTTGTGTTCACAGTTAAGGAAATAATCCTCATAGTCACAGTCACAGTCATAGGCAATGTTCATATTCATAGGCAATGTTCATAGTCATAGGCAATGTTCATAGTCATAGGCAATGCCTAATTGGTCATCGAATCATAACGGTTCTTAATTAGGTCCAAAGATATAAGCACTGATTCGAAGAGAGAGAGGTTTGGCATATTCTTTTATTCCTTTAATTTCATGTCACGAACAGAGAAAAACGTTCAAATCTAAAAAGTAACCGACTTACAGAGATTAGATTAGATTCGTAGAAAAACAGTCGTTGAAGTCGTTTGAATCTTCACTTGAATCCTAGCTTGACTTGAATCTCCTCTTGAAAGTCTTGAGCAGCATTTCCTCGGCTTGATTTATTTTATATATATTATTTTATTTATACATTTCCCAGAGGCAGCATAAGGATAGAAAAGAATTGTGAATAGAGAAGGAGACTAAGGCTGTTTATATAGTGTTAGGCAGACGAACCTAGGCAGAAAACGTGACCAAATACATCAGGACGAACCAGGTGCAGAAAACTGGAAAAAGCGGGGAGGTCGACCCCCAGGTCGACTACCCAGTCGACCTGGGTGCCCCAGGTCGACTACCCAGTCGACCTGGGTGCCCCAGGTCGACTACCCAGTCGACCTGGGTGCCTTGGGCGGGAAAATTCCCGCCCAGCCCAATCTGGGTCTGATTTTTGAATTTGAACTCGTTTTCTGACCTGTTTTGAAGTTTGAACTTCGCTGAATCTTCCGGAGGCCATATCTTCCTCATACGGACTCCGATTTACGCAAACTCGGACTCGTTTCCATGCAGAATTCCGAGACGAACGCAATGGCGCAGCCTGTTTCCCTTGATTTTGATTTTAAAATTTAATTCTGCCTTGATTTGTGAATCTTAGTGTTACAGAATTACGGGGTGTTACATTCTCCCCTACTTAAAAGGATTTCGTCCTCGAAATCTTCAAGTTAGGAAGAATGTGCCCTACCATCCAATCACCCATCTACTCAACCATTCAATCACAGGCATTCATCGTCCTTAAAAGATTTCTAATGCTTTCATGTTCATATGCATAGTGTGTGTATATGTCATTATCTAATGCAAAATCAGGCGGTCTACTGATTCAGTTGACCTCCTTAATGCGAATCATGTCGGTGCCATGCATCCAATCATGTATGCAAGCATCCCTAGTTATGTAAATACTACATGCGTGCACAACCATTCATCCATATGCAACATCCATATGATAACATATCAAGTTCAACTTACAAACAAATACATATCTGTAAATGCAAGATGAAAGCGTCCGAACTTGATCTAGTGCCTAATACGTATGCATATGCATTCACGAGCAACCATTTTCAACCACTTGCAACCATCAACCGTAACATGTTTCAAATACATGTTTACATCCATTGGCTTCTACCTAAGGATCGAAGATACGACCTAGAGGATATACTTTGGAAAGAGAGAAACAATTATGCGTAAAGCTCCTACAAAAATAAATCAAGGATGCACCCTTAAGGAAAAGGGTATGATGCTAGTATCTAGCCTCCTTGAGCTTTACTCCACTGTATCTTAACTAATTTAACTTCACGATTGTGAAGTTTCTGACCTCCATTTCCAAAATAAACAGATGTCAATCACGGTACCAAGTGTATGTACTAAGATGATCAGAGGTCTCTCCTCTTAGCTTATCCATTATGCCATAACTATGAGGGTCAAAAGGTCACTACGTGCTTTTTAGAGTGCCTGCCACAACTATTCATCTCTCACGCGAACCATCCTAGTCGAACTCGACCTCCCTCAAGTACAAGCCCCAAAGGCCTAAACCAACATCAGACAAGCACCCAAGGAATATCTCCTCCGAATTTAGACGACCTACGTGAGATGATATAAGCAAACTCGATAGCTATTCTCAAATCCCTACTAACCAAAAATAAACTGGTCGGACCACCAATTGGATTTGAGACTCTAGTGGGATCTTTCTATTATACAAGTACTATGGTGCAGAGACTCAACTATGGAAGTGGATATGAACAAATGCGAAGCGCTGAAACGAACAGCAAAACTAGACTCTTCCAACAGAACTTTACTACCTTTCTCCTAGGTATGCTTGGTGGTGAAAGTAGGTACTTGCCCTTCTGAAAATCTTGTTCCTCGTTCTTGCCCTTGTCCTTAATTATATGCCCTATCATACCCTAGTAAAGAGACTTCCTCTTGTCTAGGTTTTATAATTCCTTCCTCCTTTGTGAGCTAAATCTACATCCATGAATTCCTCATCCTCTTCCGTGTGTAGACAAATCTCCCGAAAGCTGCTTCCATCGTACAGAAAACCCTACTAAGCTTGAAAGAAAACTAACCGCAGGTGAAACTACTACGGTTATAGATGGAAGTCGGGTACTACTTCGCCCTTCGATGAGGTTACCTCCTAGAAAGCTAGGAGCCCCAGAGACTCAAGAAAGAAGGAGACAAGAATTCAAACAAAAGAAGTGAAGATAGTGCGTATGGCTTTGGGGAATATGCCTTTAAAACAAATCTTTTCTTTTAAAAATGCTTCTTTTAAAACCGTTTTGAAAATAATTTTTCAAATCCTTTATCTGATCTGGTAACCTTCAGTTTTGATACCACGTGTAACACCCCACATCCGTTAGTGTCACTCACAAAGGGAATGCACTAAGTTCTGTGGAGCATTTAGGGTTAAAGATGCAGATAAATTACAAGACAGACAGAAATTAAACAACGGAAAACAAAACTTTGCTTTATTGATAAAATAGTTTATACAATGATTTCTTTACAATATCAGGGTATCATCTGTCTTACAAAATAAAGAAGCAGAAAACAACATTTATATTCCCCAATTTTAGCGAGAGCCGGCCATAGCATCTGAAAAGAGAATCCAAGCAAAACTTCGACAAATCTTCAAGCTGGGAAAGAGTGGCAGTCCAACTTAACCTGAGCTATACTATTCCCTCCTTTACTACCTATGGGGGGGGGGAAAGCGGAAGAAAAGAAGACGAAAGAAAAACAGAGTCAGACATAAAGCCTGAGTAAGTTCAGTAACTTCTAGCACGTGAACATGGAAAACAAAACGACATGAATTAACTGAATACAAGATAACACCATGACGATAGGGTCAGCAAGATTAGACAAGATAATCACAAGACATGCTAGGATAAGATAAAATAGATATACTCTAATACTTTCGCCGCTTCGCTATTTCCTCGTTATACTATATCTCTGCACCACCTAGCTAGTGTACCAACTAGTAACGATAACGTGATCCCAATCCCTGTATTTTCCATTGCCTTCAGGCATACATTTATTATTTATTACCTAGATCTAATCTAGGGTTTTCTATCAAGTGCTTTCTAGATTCAACTAGAGTTTACGCCATCTGCTGAACGCTTCTCGGATTCAGGGTTTATGCCACCTAGTCCAACTAGGGATTACACTACCTGACGAACGATGCCCCCAAGTCTAGGACACACTACCTAAAGTGGTATATGTTCCTATACTTCCCCACGCATGTATCGCGAATCATTATCGCTTGTCTAGATGCACATGTCCTGTAATGTGCGGCCCGAGTCCTGTGACAGGGCAAATCAAGGAATACAGAACTCGGTCGGGAGCTTTCAGATATCTGCCGATGCAGATGCTAAGGTCTGTTTTTATTCCAGTGGCTATGGTCCCACTTGACCCCTCCCTCAACTAATGAAAGGCACACCTTGAAAAATGAGAACTATACGCAGGCCCCCGGTGCCCCACTATCCTATGGCCATCCTCACCCATAACTAGATAGCAAGTATATGGTCTTTTGGAGTTCTCCGCCTTTCCGCTTCACGTATCTCGATTGACTCAAGATGGATGGTAGACGACGAGTTGCTATCACAGGGCTACCGTTTTCTCGCCGAATCACGCTGGTCCATCCTAGTCTTTAGGTTGCCATATTTTGCAACCAAGGCATATCCCGGGTTCTTCTAACGCAGACCTTAACCTCTATGAGCCCAGGAGGATCATCTGCAGCCTCACAGAGGGATACCAAGAGTACCCTCACATCCCCTCGAAGCCTCGGGCTTCGTACCCTAATTCGTTGGAGCCTTCGTTTTAATCAGACGGGCGTTCGCTCCTTCCCGTGTTATACTAAGAATTACTACTTAGTTCTGTTAACTAAGGTTTACCACTTAGTTTCCCGAATCGTTCTTAACTAAGGTTTACTACTTAGCTCCTTTTAACTAAGGTTTACTACTTAGTTCTCTCTCCCGTCAATTTGGATTGGTTAAGTGTCATTAGTCAATTCAGGCTAACTTAACCCTCTTCATTTATCCTATTAAACTGGTTAAGTGTTATCAGTAATTCATGTTGACTTAACCCTACCACAACCCAAGTTATATTGGTTAAGTATTTCTTATTACTTAACCTTACCCATTCATCCTGTATTGGTTAAGTGTTCCTTTTTAACTTAACCTTGCCCGTCTGTTTTTAACTAACATGTTATTAATGTAACATGTTATTAATGGTTAAGTATTATCCCTTCACGCTTTAGACTTAGCCCTATTCCTTTATCTCAATCTGACGGTTAAGTGTTCAAGTTTACTTAACCCTACGGTCTAGTCCAGCTAACATATCAAATTGGCTAAGTGTATTAAATTTTACTTAACCCCAATCTCTAGTCTGGTTAACATGTTAATTTGGCTAAGTGCATTAACTTTACTTAACCCCACCTTCTAGTCTAGTTAACATGTTAATTTGGCTAAGTGTTTTCTTAGTTACTTAACCTCCAGAAATCTTGTCTTGTTACCAGGTTAAGTTGGTTAAGTGTCCCTATGGACTTAGCCCTCCCATTCTAGCTTAACTGTGTTAAGTTGGTTAAGTGTTCCTATGGACTTAACCCTCCCATTCTAGCTTAACTGTGTTAAGTGTCTGTATGAACCTAACCCCACCCACTGGTCTGGTTATCACGTTGAATTGGTTAAGTGCCATAGTTGACTTAACCCTACCATTCTTTTTATAGCTTTAACTAAATAAATTAAAGCCGCGACCACTCACATTAGACATATATTGTTGCGAATACCGGATATGCCGGTTGGTTCCGGGCAGGTTTACATCGCAACTCAGTCTAACCTCGGGTTAGGCATATTCGTGTTTTCTAAGTTCAAAGGGTTTGATTAATTTTCAAATCAGTTTTTGAAAGTAACCATTCCGTCCGTCGGATCAGTTAGGGATAGCCAGAGAGAGCAGGAAACTTGTATTTTCCAAACTCAAGCCTAGACACTATCCTCTCTGTCACCCTAGAACATTCTGGTGTGTTATTAAAAGAGATGTCGTTAATAAACCTTTAATTTGTCTAAATTTACATTTTTTCATTTAAGACAAATTCTATAAGTAAATCATTCCTAATTTACTTATTTCCTAATCACTCTTTTAATAAATTGTCAACAATTATCATTATGGCCCATTCTCCCCTCTATATCATATTTATGCCCTTTTGGTATGTAAACTATACCAAATTAAGTGTCACTAACCATGATTTTGCTAAACATGACAATTACTCCCTATTATGGCCAATTTCAAATTTATGCCAAAATACTTCTTATGCCAAGTTAGCTAATCCAATTCTGATTTAACATTCTAATTACAGTTCATGTCAAAGTAGACTTATTATTCTAGTTCACAGTTCATGTAAATGCTAGATTTACAAGTCAATACTAGATTCAAATTACACATCCTATAATTCATGTCAAATTTATCCAATTTGCATTTCTATAAACATGCCATAATACATGTTCCCAATTTATGCCAATTTCCAAGTTAAAAACTACGTTCTTAGTAAATTTCATATTTTGCCCAAATCGTATTCCCACCATTCGTATGATCGTGATTCAATCTAGATTGTAGATAAATCTAGATTCGTAGAAAATAGGGAATGAACCAAAGATGCTATGAAAAAGGATGGACATAATAACTGGCATAAAAAGGTTTGAATAACGACGTAGGTTCAAGAACATGGGTAGACCTAACTTAATAGGTAAATTCCCAAGGTCTAAAACCAAGAATAGACAGAATAGAGACGTAGGTTCAAGAACATGGGTTGACCTAACTTAATAGCTAAATTCCCAAGGTCTAAAACCAAAGAAAACCAAGAACAGACAGGATAGATAATCGGGTTTAGACCCAATTTCATAGTCACAAAACTTAAGCAACACTTTCCTAGTCATGAATCATAGGTGTTTAATCACAGTTGTCCTTGTTATGTCATAGGCAGTAGTTCATGTTTCCTAATCAAAGGCATAGGCTTGTGTTCACAGTTAAGGAAATAATCCTCATAGTCACAGTCACAGTCATAGGCAATGTTCATAGTCATTGGCAATGTTCATAGTCATAGGCAATGTTCATAGTCATAGGCAATGCCTAATTGGTCATCGAATCATAACGGTTCTTAATTAGGTCCAAAGATATAAGCTCTGATTCGAAGAGAGAGAGAGAGGTTTGGTATATTCTTTTATTCCTTTAATTTCATGTAACGAACAGAGAAAAATGTTCAAATCTAAAAAGTAACCGACTTACCGAGATTAGATTAGATTCGTAGAAAAACAGTCGTTGAAGTCGTTTGAATCTTCACTTGAATCCTAGCTTGACTTGAATCTCCTCTTGAAAGTCTTGAGCAGTATTTCCTCGTCTTGATTTATTTTATATATATTATTTTATTTATACATTTCCCAGCGGCAGCATAAGGATAGAAAAGAATTGTGAATAGAGAAGGAGACTAAGGCTGTTTATATAGTGTTAGGCAGACGAACCTAGGCAGAAAACGTGACCAAATACATCAGGATGAACCAGGTGCAGAAAACTGGAAAAGGCGGGGAGGTCGACCCCCAGGTCGACTACCCAGTCTACTTGGGTGCCTTGGGCGGGAAAATTCCCGCCCAGCCCAATCTGGGTCCGATTTTTGAATTTGAACTCGTTTTCTGACCTGTTTTGAAGTTTGAACTTCGCCGAATCTTCCGGAGGCCATATCTTCCTCATACGGACTCCGATTTACGCAAACTCGGACTCGTTTCCATGCAGAATTCCGAGAGGAACGCAATGGCGCAGCCCGTTTCCCTTGATTTTGATTTTAAAATTTAATTCTGCCTTGATTTGTGAATCTTAGTGTTATAGAATTACGGGGTGTTACATTTCTTGTGACCCACAAGGGTCGGTTATGCTTAGTGTCTTAGAGTCTCTTGATGCATCTCTCAGTGGTCTACAATCTGTTCCAGTAGTCCGAGATTATTCTGACGTTTTGATGAGGTACGGTGCTTACCTCCGAGGCACGAGATCAATTTTCGTATATATCTAGGGGACAATGCAAAGTTAGTTGCATTACCAGTGCGCCATATGGCTCGAAGGGAAAGGAGGGAGCTGAGTAAGCAAGTAGGGGAGCTACTTGAGAAAGAGTTTTCCTTGGGATGGGATAAAAAAAGATATAGCAGCGTTGTTTCTCAATGTCTAATTTGCCAGCAAGTCAAAGATGAGCAAAGGAAGCCCAATAGTTTACTTCATACTTTAGATGTCCTACATTAGAAGTGGGAGAGCGTCTCCATGGATTTCATAGATGGTTTGCCTAGATCAATGAAGGGCAACACTAGCATTTGGGTGGTAGTAGATAGACTTACTAAGAGCAACCATTTTATTCCCGTTAAGAACAAGAGGATGGTAGCATGGTTGCTAGCACTTTAAGTTCATGAGATATTCCATCTTCATGGAGTACCTTCCAGCATCGTGAGCAATCGTGACCCTGTCTTCATCAGTGAATTTTGGAGGAGCTTGCAAGAAGCATTAGGTACACAGTTTTGTTTGAGCACCGCTTATCATCCTCAGACCGATGGACAGATAGAGAGGGTGAACAGGATTCTTGAAGATCTTTTGAGACTATGCATCCTAGACTTCGGAGGGACTTGGAAGAGCATCTTCCTTTAGTAGAGTTTGCCTATAATAACAGTTATCAAGTTAGCATCGGCATGGCACCCTTCGAGCCATTGTATGGCCGACCTTATAGAACACCAACTTATTGGTGGGAATCTACAAAAATATTATTACTTGGACCAAATATGGTCAGCGAAATGTCCAAAAAGATTGACCTTATTCGACCGCGGATGAAGACAACTTAAGATAGGCAGCAGTCCTATGCAGACAAGAGGGGGACTAACATCGAATTCGAAGTGGGAGACTTGGTTTTTATCAAAGTATCGCCTTTAAGGAATGTGGTTTGCTTTGGATCAGTAGGGAAGTTGGCACCTAGGTTTGTGGGACCATTTCCCATAACCGATAGGATTAGTCAAATGGCCTATCGAGTAAAGCTCCCAGAAGATCTATCCGGTGTTCATGACATTTTCCACGTCTCTTGTCTGCAGAAGTGCCTACATGACACCGCAGAAGTTGTTGAGTCGAGTATGTTAGGAGAAGCAGAAGTGGAACGAGAGGCGACAGTCAGACGAGTTCCTTCCCGTATTCTTGGATCAGAAGATAAGAAGCTACGCAATAAAGAATCAAGTTGCTTAAGGTTCAATGGGGAGATAACCCAGAAGATGCGACTTGGGAGACCGAAGACAAGATTCGTGTTGCGTACCCTGTTCTTTTCGAGGGTATGTTCTTAACTCCATGTTCAAAGTTTTATCACTGCTTGTTTCTGTCGTTTGAGTATATCCTATCCATAATATTTTCGACCTTTTGATAGGAATCCTATGGATGTAAACATGTGTTTGAAACATGTTATGTTTGATGGATGCAAGTGTTTACTAGTGGTTGCCTGTGGATGCATACACACACACATTAGGCACTAAGACCGGCTCAATCACTTTCATACTGCATATGGATGTGTGTGCATTTTCTTTTCTTTTATGGATGGAAATGGATGAACTAGCAAATGGATGTAGCATTTGGACGAATGAGTATGCACACATATAGAACTTATATGATACAATAGGTTATTTGCACACATATTGGATTCATGGCACTAACATACATTGCATTAAGGAGGTCAACTGAATCAGTAAACCGCCCGATCTTCGGAATTAGTATAGGGACATATACACACACTTTTGCATATATTCATATAAGCATTAGAAATCATTAAGGACAACGGATGCCAATGATTGGTGGATGAGTAGATGGATGATGGATGGTAGGATATGCATTCTTCTCAACTTAGAGATTTCCGGACGAAATCCTATGAGTAGGGGAGAATGTAACACCCCAAATTTGTAATGACACTAAAAAAGGATAAATTAAATAATAATTAATTTAATAATTGAAATTAGAAGAA
Source organism: Allium sativum (assembly GCA_030737875.1). Lineage (NCBI taxonomy): Eukaryota > Viridiplantae > Streptophyta > Magnoliopsida > Asparagales > Amaryllidaceae > Allium > Allium sativum. The sequence continues at coordinate 14,740,507 of CM060920.1, forward strand.
ACAGACTGCACCATTGCGTCCGTCTTGAAATTATGGTCAAGATAGACATTTAGTTTGCGTTAAACGAACACCGTATGAGGAAGCTTTGAGGGTTCTAAGTTTGTATACGCATAGAAAAATTATATACATACACATGAGTCAGAATTTTATCCAGAACAGTTTGAATTTGAAAAATTTGTTAGAGCGGCAAAATTCCCGCTCTAGGGGGTCGACCCCCCCAGAGGGGTGTCGACCTATGGGTCGACCACCCACAGGGGTGACGACACCCCTGGGGCTGAGGTGGCGGTCGGTTTCAGAGGGTTCTACAGCTATAAATATGTGCTCAAATCTCCTATTTCTTCATTGGAAATTATGGAAGCCATATGCTATCGGAATACGAACTGAGACAGAACCGTTTTCTACAACTACATAATTTACAAATCAAATTCAAAAATTCAAGATCCGTTCTTTCTCAATTCTTTAAACCTAACGCTGTGAGTTCTAGTTGCTTTTAGGTTTAGATAAATAAAAGTAAATTATGAAAGACTGTGATTTGGATATGTGTAAACCATGAATCTCTGCTATTATCATATCTGATGTTATGTCATGATAGATCAATTTCTTAGATCCAGTTCAATTGTGATTATTCTACTATGTCATGATAGATCTATTTCTTTAGATCCAATTCAATTGTGATTATTCTGCTATGTTATTATTGTGGATCTTTGTTTATAACTATATTGTGGTTAATATAAATCTGTTAATTTGGATAGTTATATCATTGGATAGATCTAATCATTTATGTAAATCATGAACATATGTGACCTTGAATTGGTTAGGATTGGATCTAAATCTTTATCTAAATTGTAACTTCTATGACATGCTATGATGTGGATTTGTATTGATTTATTTCTAAACTAGTAGATCTAATTTATGTGGACATTGAAACTGTTAGTCAGATCTAGATTATCATTATCACCTTGTGTTATCATGTTAGATCTATTTTATGTGATCTAATTTATCACCTTTCGTTATCATGTTAGATCTATTTTATGTGATCTAATTTATCACCTTGTGTTATCACGCTAGATCTATTTTAACCTTTAGATCTGAATCATGTGATCTAATATATCACCATGTGTTATCATGTTAGATCTAAACAAATTTTGACATCTAAACTGCTGATTTAGATCTTACTATGCTTATTGAGACATCATGTTACATTCACTAGTTTTATGTTCATCTTGTTATGATGATAATTACATGTCCATGCCAGTATGTATGTTCACATTATCATGCTAAGTTTATGTTTATGCCAAGATGATCACTTTTGTTACGTTCCTATTATTTTTCCTTATTATCATTTATGACTAGGCTGTTGTCTAGACTAGGCATAATGCCAATTTTGTGAGGGCGCTAGTTAAGGAACGGGGGAAAAGGGGTTAATATTGGCATAATTTGAATATGAACATTTTTGGACATGTAATTCAAATTATTGGGTAAAATAAGTATTGACACCTATAAAAGGAAAGGATTAATTAATTGGTAAATTAATTAAAAATTGAATGTCTAGTAATTACAATTAAGAATTGTAATTGTACTTATGACACGAGATTAGGTTGCATTAGTGGTGGAAGTCTGCCCGGACCCAACCGGCATATCCAACATCCACTAATGTTGAACCTAATGTGGGAGGTCTAAGCACACAATTATGAATCGGGCTAAGACACGAGGTTAGGCCCAACTGTGGAATAAGACTGCCCAAACCCGACCGGCATACCCATCATCCACACGTTGTAGGCCTAATATGGGAGGTCTAGCCCATTATAAACTATAAATGGACATGGTGATGAATTGGACTACTTAACCAAATCTAATCTATAGGGATTATATGTTATTGAACTAAGGTTAGGGTTAAGTAACTTGATTGGAATAGTGGATGGGTTAAGTAAAACTTGGGTGGATGGGTAATATTAGTATATATAGGCCCACAAACTTAACCGTTAAATAAACATGCTTGAATCAGTGGGTGGGTTAAGTAAATCTTGGGTAGGTAGGTAATATTAGTATATGTAGGCCTACAAACTTAACCGTTAAATAAACATGCTTGAATCAGTGGGTGGGAAAGTAGATTTAAGGGGGTGGGTAATATCTACATATAGGCCCAGGAACTTAACCTAATAAGGTTATGTATTTAAAGACACCTAGTGGTATACATAACCGGTGGAAAATATAAAATATTATGTAATTAAAGACACCTAGAGGTATACATAACTGGTGGAAACTATAAAAGGTTATGTAATTAAAGACACCTAGAGGTATACATAACTAGTCGAAAATATAATAAAGTTATGCAATTAAAGACATCCTTTAGGGTAAGCATAACTGACATAGGGCTATGTAATTAAAGACACCTAAGGGTATACATAGTCAGTGAAAACCTAGTGAGGGTACAAGACATAGGGAAGAGCTTGTATCATATTGTGTGGGACCCATTTCAGTCAGTAACTTGGAGTAGGTATCAAATAAAGAACTCCGTACTAGGCGGATAAGGGTCATGCTTACTAATTGATTATAAGAGATCCAAACGGAACGGATGGTGTGGGCGGCGCAAACCGACTGAGCCATGTGCGTGCATGAGCCGGGCAGAGAGGGATAAGACGACCGTGACAACAGTAGATATGGTTGTGCACACCTTAAGGGTTGCCACTTTAGGGAGTGATACCTCCTATTATGGGGCCAACACAGGTGTCTACAGAGTAGAGAGCCGATCGATTAGGGTACTGGTTAGGGTACACTCGGACGTATGCCCTTTGTCTACCAACTTATAGTGGTAGGGATAATCTCATTTTAGTTATACTAGTAATAGTGTAGAGTAATCATTAGTGAAGAACATACACCTTACCCTGTCTACCTTGTCACACCTGCCATTTATGTGGTGATCTCTCTTATCCACTCTACATTCCTATCATGTTACTTTTATTTATTTACTAGCTAAAAGTAACTAGACTTGCCAGACTTTATGTATGAACCTTTTTGTTTCCTCTTCTTTCTTCCGTTTCCCCCCGAGGTTCTCAAAGGAGGGAACTCTCAGGCTTAGTAAGGATTCTGCTATCGTCTTGCTTGGAGATTCTATATGTATTGCTCAAGCTTCTATTTTTTCTACTATGGCTTATGGTTTGGGGATTATGCTTTCTTTGTTATTGTACTATGATATTTAAAGTACAACAGAAGTTTTGATGATGATGTACTGAGTTTATGTATTTTCAGACATATGGCGTAACCGTGCTTTATGATTAATAAAAGTTTTTAATTCCGCTGCTATTTTATATCTGTCTTGTAATGTTTCTATTCTGTTTACCTATAACACTTCACGAAACTTAATGCATTCCCTTAGTGAGTGACATCAACGGACGTGGGGTATCACACAATTAGCCTGGGTATGGCTCCTGTTTTAGTCATTTTAATTATGACATGAAAGTGAAGACTATCCATCATCTTTCTCTTCATTCTAGCAGCGTTCGTCAAACCATTCTACTTCATTCTGAATTCATTCACCACGTACACAATTGTTAAAGAGGTTCTCGGTATTGGCAGAGAACATGACAATATCCATCCTCAGTCTCTTTGACAACCAAAGCTTACATTTTTTACACATGTTAGATCTTTTACATTTCAAAATGGTTCATACTTCATATCGTTATATAAGATTCTTCTTTAAAATCATTTCGAATCCAAAATAGAATATACCTTTATGTTTGAAATCACTATTTAAAGATGAACTTAGAATCCTGAAACAATTCCAATTTGAATATTTAAAATAGTTGAATTTGTTTATATATTAAAATAATTTAAATATATATTTGAAACAGTTTGAAAATAAATAGTTAGTACATTAAAAAGTTTATATATAGATTGTTTGAATTTAAAATAGGATTTACTAAATTTACTTATATATATATATATGGCTATATATTAAAGTAGTTTGTAAAATAAATTGTTGATTGTTAAAGTAGCTTATTAAAATAGTCATTGTACATAGGTAAAAAAAAAGTAGTTTATAAAGTAAAATAGTTATTTTGTAAGATAGTTTATATTATGGTTTAAAATAAAATAGTTTGAATTAGAATCGTTTCTTTCCCTCTCGATAAACTCGGGTTCATGTTTCAAATTCAAGAATTCCTTTAAGTATTTCATTCCAACTCAAGTTTCGATTTCAAATCCCATCCAAATCAAATCCATCTTCAAGTTTAAGTCAAAGGTTTCAATTTAACTTTAATTCGCAAATATTCTTGATTCACTTCAACTTAATTCAATTAGTTCGATTCAAATAATTTAGAAACTTCAATTTAAACCTGTAATTAAAACCGTTCAACGTATACTAAATTTTGAGTTCAATACTCAAATACCAAATTAAATCGCTTAAATTCAAAATAAACTTCGATGTTGAAGATTTATTCTAAATTTCAAAATAATACTATTTCAATAAATCAAATTGCCATTAACTTTCAGTTCGAAAATTTGAAGTTCAATTTCAGAGAAAGCAATATAAACATTATTCATATTGCCTTTAAACAATATTTCAAAATTCAAAGTTCAAAATAAATTTTATTTAACCAGCTGGTGTCCGTATATAATTTTCTATCTTATATCCAAGTGATACTTAAATTTAATTTTTAGTATTTCAACAATGGATATATATCATTTCAATCCAAATCAGGGGTCATGGATATTTATTATTTCGACCTATGTTCTCAATTCATTTCAATAATTAGTCTCAGGTCTATTTGATGCTCGTAACATCTAGGGTAAGTGGTTGTGATTTATCAACACAAATAAACAGACAGTTATATGTAATTAAAGTGAATAAGAGGGTGAATCACGCAATTAAACATCGATACATCAAACATATCAATCCAAGGCATCCATCGAAATCAATTCATCCAAACAGTCCAATATCACATCAATTTACTAATTATCAGGTGTTCGATTTAAACTAGCAATTATATTCCAAATTTAACCAAACTATAAAATTTTAATTAGATGTTAAATTACACTATTGATACAAATCAACATAAATATGGATTTTTAACTACCAAATAGAAGCTAATACAATCATACCATAATATGATTTTTATCTAACTAATATTTAAATATTTTAGGTAAGCGTGAATAGGTTTAATCACTCACCTTTGGTTTTGAACCTGTTGAAAATTCAAATAAAGACGCAAAATTTGGTAGTCTTATAATTCGTTCAAACCAACTTCATGTCATTCGAAATTTCATTACGATCCCAACGAAACAAATATCCCATAAATCTGAGTTCGTATGCAAAATTTATTCACGTTAACGCAATTGAAAATTAAATAAATAAAAACAAAAACATGTCCATAAAATTTAGGAATATTGTCATGTCATTAATCTTCAAAAAACACGTCCTCCTTCTTACAACAAACAAAACCATTCAGACCGCAATTTCCATCACCAACCGCCACTGCTAGACTCACTCGAATGACGATAAAAAACATTTGCTTCAAAGCTCTAGCCAAGATGCTCCTAGGCCCATGACGTCGCTACCTCTGATGGTCTCCTTCGGCTCCGATGATCCCAAACACTACGTATAAGGCTGATTTCTAGTGATTCTACTTCAAATGATGATGACTCACTGTATGGCTTTTAAGATCTCATAGTGCTTTACAACTTTCATGTTGATGTCATTGCGATTCGATGCTTGGATCGAGAGATCGAGGGGTGTGAAGTCGGGTAAATTCTATCCAATGAAATACCCACGAATTAATCATCTTCAATTGAATATTCTAGCAAAAAATCATCGCATTTAGAAAAACGAATCTCAGCAAAATATTTGTGAAATTTTGATGTATTGATCGACATATCAAAAGGCTAGTTTCTAGTAGTTTTGAAATTTCAATTTACGACTTGAAACTAGGATTTGATTGCCATTAATCCAAAATTAAGAATTGATTTCGGGAATCGGGAGAAGGACCGAGGAAGTGAATTAGAGGCTACTTCTATGGTTTATGGTATATATTTATATCAATAGGTATGCTGGTTTAGTTGTATAAGCCCATTTGTCCCTAATTACCGCACAAGCTCATAAAAAAACACATTTCCAACTATGAACGAAACTATAACATTCTATATATCAAAAGTGAGGTTTTCAATAATTCTAAACACAATGGAACAAGTTTCAAGTCTTAGTTCTGTTTTATTTAGAAGTAGCTTCCAAAAATAGATTATTTTAGCTTTAAATTTTATAAATTGATTTCTACGCGTATCCAACTCGTATGATCAAATGACAAGTTTAATTACTACAAAATTTGAAATCCTAAAAAAATCTAATATTTCAGACTCGATGAAATCATTGAATTCCAAGAATGTTTGCAAAACGACTATTTTAACAGGTTGATTAATATATAATATTTTCAATTTTTCATTTATTCACTTTTAAATTCAATTTCAAAGTTCATTAACTTCATTCAAGTCCAAATAGAGTTTAAAATAACTTTAGAAATCAATTTCACTTATTTAACTTCCAACTTTGATTGTTTACTAAATTCAACTTGAATTTCAATTAAATATTTATTAAATCAGTTATGTTCTAATATTTCGACATATAATTCCAATTTCAATATATGTCAGTACAAACCAAGTCATAGTTTCTTTGGTAATCGATATAAGTTTTTTATATTATAATCTATTGAAATTTACTACTTAATCAACCTCATTATGTTCGCACCATATAATTTATATAATTAAATCGTTAGATTTTATTTATAACCATAATAATAAGCAAGATCATATTAAATTCAATAATTTAAGTAGTAGAAAAATATGGGTTGTTACACTCTCCCCTACTCAAAAATTTCAACCTTAAAAAGGCATTGTAAGAAAGTTGTTAATTAATATATTTAACCATATAATTTCTTACTCAACTAAAACAAACATTAACTTGCATATGTAGTAATTGCGAAGCTTATTTGTATGCTTATCCTCGCCGTTTCGCGAATACTTCTCCAATTAGATATCAATCAAAGGCTTAATTGAAGAACAAAAGAGGGAGAATTAACAAAGAAAATCGGTGCTATCGGTGTAGAGGCCTCAATCGTTTCATGAAAGAATGTAGGAATCTGGTTAAATGCTATTAATGGGATGGTTAGGGACATCGAAAAATGGAGTGTGCTGATTCTTTTAGAGGCAACTCAACTATTGAATTAGTGGGCTACAATTGCTCGACGTTTTTCCATAAATTCTTATTATTCTTGAATATCTATGACAAGGCTGGATCATTTCATAAAAATTAGGGATCTTTTATTTTACTACTCTTGGAATGACATGTAGAAGGGTTAGTAGAAGGTGTTTTGTGGAAAATGGGATCAGTTGATGATAGGAATGTCGTGTATCCACCTTTACCGAAGCCAATAAACAAAAAGGAGCATGCTTCTTTTTTAGCATTGGCTTCCTAAAATGTGAAGAGTACTTTTGCAAAATCGATTTTGGTAGATAAGGCAAGGGGGTTAAAATTTTAGATGAACTGTTGATTCATTTTGACGTTATAAATACTGCCATTAATTGTACACCTTTGCTTTAAGGCTTTTCTAGTTTTCGACAGCAATGTGGCAATAATTCCGGGAATGAAGATCCATTGGAATCGAATTTTTATGTGGATAGTATGGTGGATATAGTGGTTTTGTCTAAGAGGGATATGTTTGAGAACTGTATGCTATTAGATCCATGCGTGCGAAAATGTATGGGGTACTTGTATAAATACGGTTTAGTGAATGGTGTTGAGCATTCATATATGAGCTTTTTAGTGGATATTGATAATTTTGATTCAGAAATGTTGATAGTGTTGTAAGGAAGGTGGAGCTAACAACAGTGATGGATGAAGATAATAGTCAATGCACTTGTTAGGACAATAATATGGTGAACTCTAATGTTGGTCTAAGTATTTTGAGAGATAGTGTGATGGAGGAGTGGATGGCAGATCTTAATAGTTTGGATTTTCAAAATAGTGAAACGGACAAATATATCGAATATTCTTCTATTGATATGCATAAGGAGGATTATGATGAATGACAAGTTTCTAATGACATATGTCTATACAACAACTTTGCTATATTCGGACAATGCGGTGAATGTGAGGAAGGTGTTGTAACACCCCACGTCCGATAATGTCACTCACAAAGGGAATGCATTAAGTTTCGTGAAGCGTTCAGGTAAACAGACAAAGAATATTACAAGACAGATATACAATTTTTGCAGCGGAAATAAACAAGTTTATTAAATCACCAAAATACCTTGTTTCATAATATCATGAGTCGTAAAACCATTACAACAAAATACTTCTATCTTGCATTATCAGAGTACATAGGTATTTAAAAGAAAAACATTATTCCCCAATTAAAAGAGCAAGCCATAGAAGAGACAGAGACTCGAGCCATACTTCAGAAGTAGCTCCTAGAAGATGATATCCAAATCCTGACTAAGCCTGGGTGTTTCCTCCCTGAGAACTTGGAGGGGGGAACGGAAGAAAAGAGGCGAAACAGACTAGGTTAGACATAAGTCTGGTGAGTCTAGTAATTTTTAGCCAGTAAATAAATAAAGGTAATCATGACATGCATAAAATGGATAAGAGAGATCACTATACAAACGGCAGGTGTGACAAGGCAAATAAGGCAAGGTATATACATGCTTCACTAATGACAACTCTGCACTATTACTAGTATACTCAAGATGAGATGATCCCTTCCGCTACAAGTTGGTAGACTTAGGGCATACGTCTGAGCATACCCTAACCACTACTGTAATAACCTGGAAATCTGAGCAATTTAAAAAATTTATTTTGGCAATTTTAGTGAATTTTGAGTATTTAAAATGAAATATTTTAAATAATAGCGACGAGAAATTTATTTTGAATAGAAATAGAATGTATATATTTATTTGAATTGTCGTTAGGATATAAATAATTGCTTATATTTATAAAAGGAAAGTTCAAATGAATGTACAGGATTCGAAATAAACCGGATTTTAGTGAAATCAAAAATATTTGAATCTATTTGAGAATATCTTTCCAACAATTCCGAAAAATCAAAATTTCATAGTGGGAATCAAAAGATACGTCCATTTGAAAATTCAGAATAGTCGCTATGGAATTTTGGCCCTTAAAAATGAAAATTTTGCAAACGACCTCTGTTTTCGATGAAACCACTTTTGTTGGATCCGGGATGTCGAGTTATTGCTAGATTCCAAAGTTCATAATTTTCTGAATCAATATGTGAGCGCGGCAAAAGAAAACGTGTTTTAACAATTTCAGTCAATTTTGATCGACTGGAAATTGGCCATTTTTCAAACGGACTTCAAATTCGATGAAATTAGTTTTTTTGGGACCGTATCGTCAATACGAAGCTAGAAATAATTTTTCTGGAATTTTTAGATATTGTATGTGGCCCCGGTAAATTGAAATGTGTGTTCAAATTGAATATATAAAGATTTATATTTTAAATTCAATGGAAACTGATCGTAACTGTCGAATTGGCCTACGATACATATCCAATTGTGTTCGGAATGGGGGTAATTAGCTAGGGCTGACGGTCGTTGGACATCGTTCGGAGTTCGAATTAAAAAGTCACTTTATGGAGTTAAATAAATAAATAATATATATTATATACTCTCTCTTTCCTCCTCTTATCCTCTCATTACATTCAACCCTCGTTCAAAGAAAAAGAAGAAAAAAAAACCTCGTGACCCAGTCCCCCGTCGCTCCTCCGATTCACCCACCTTCAGGCGGAGCCACCGCCGCTCCTACCCTGAACGCGCCGCGGCCCCCTCTAGCTCCTCCTCCCTCCGTTAAACCCCTCCCCCAGCAGCCAAATCGCGTAACCCTAGGGCCAATCCCTCAAATTCTGCCATCGCCAAACCCTAGCTCCGCCGCCGACCTTCTGAGACGTCCTCCTCCGCCACTTGGTTAGCCGTCGACCCCCCCTCTCCATAGAAAAGCCTGTAAGCTTCTTTTCTTTTATTTATTTTTATTTATGTTAGGCGATTGGTTTTAAAATGAAGAAAAAAATCAGTTCTTATATATATTATGACATTGATTAAAGTTTTGATTTTTATTTGTTAGAAAGATTTGATTTTTAAATGCGAAAAGATTAGATTTTTAACTATGAAAGGTAGGATTTTTAATGATGTAAAAATTGAATTTTTCCTATATGTTTCACAATGTAATTTTTTTTTTGAATATTCTTATATGTATTGCAATGTAAAAATTTGATTTTTACATGTATGATTTTTAAATAAAAATAAGATCTTTAAAATGAAAGTGATTTGAAAATAAAAATATATATTTATTTGAAATGGAAATAAAAGTGGAATTTTTAGCGAAGTAAAAATAGAAAAGACGATATTTTTAAAATAGAAAAGCCAATATTTTTAAAATAGAAAAGACGATATTTTTAAAATAGAAAAGACCATATTTTCAAAATAGAAAAGACGATATTTTTAAAATATAAACATCAATATAAAAATATAATTTTTATAAAGATAACATTGAAATAAAAACGTGATTTTTATACGAACGGGATAAGGATAAAAATGTGATTTTTAACTATATAGGTAGCGTTGTTAAAAATATGATTTTTAACATATACCGCATGAAACAGATCTCGTTGGAAACACAACGAATATTTTCTACATATGAAGAGTCACGACGTTTGGTTTAGCTTCTAGGTGAAAACTTCTCACTTTTAATTTACTTTCTAGTTGAAATATATATTAGGATGCAGACGGTGCTTAGTAGCACCCGACACCCGTCATCCACAGACCATGGACGACTTGTGCGATTGTTTGTGTTGTGAAAATTAACTGTTGGTTGTGATGTAAAATATATATTCATGTGTTGAAATAAAATATATATTCATGTGTTAAAATCAAATATATATTCATGTGTTGAAATCAAATATATGTTCATGTGTTGAAATCAAATATATATTCATGTGTTGAAATCAAATATATATTCATGTGTTAAAATAAAATATATGTATTCGTGTGTTGAAATCAAATATATATTCATGTGTTGAAATAAAATATATATTCATGTGTTGAAATCAAATATATATTCATGTGTTGAAATCAAATATATATTCATGTGTTAAAATAAAATAAATATTCATTTACAAATCGAACGATTTGTTTATGTACACCAATTTGACTGATATTGATTGGGATGATAAATTTTACATATCGCCCAACTGCACAAATAAAATCTGTGTTTGATTGTTTGAAACCCCACACGGGTGTTGCGATGAAATTGGACATACACTAATCCCAATAATTAGTTGTATGTCGATCGATTGATTGAAAGGTTGTTACAAGCATTGAATATTTATATTTGATGCTTATACATTGTAGAATGCACTCTGGATGATGGTTGATTTTTTATCGTAGCTATTATATACATGTGTTGTATGGAATCCATATAAATAATATTATATGGTAATTGAGTGGGTCTTATTCCAATTTAGAATATATCTTCATGTGTTGAATAAAATATATATTCATGTGTTGAATAAAAGAAAGTTCATGTGTTGAATAAAATATATATTCATGTGTTGAATAAAAGAAAATTCATGTGTTGAATAAAATATATATTCATGTGTTAAATAAAGGAAAATTCATGTATTGAATAAAAAATATATTCATGTGTTGAATAAAAGATAATTCATGTGTTGAATAAAATATATATTCATGTGTTGAATAAAAGAAAATTCATGTGTTGAAGAAAATATTCATTTGTTGAATAGAATAACGAAGTTATTGAAATATATAAAGCCGTGTAGGTTAGATATGCGACATTTTGAGTGAAAGATATTTATATCGATTATATTCGTTTTTATAATGAATATAGAAAAGGAAGTGATTTCAAAATATAACGTTTTGAAAATATTATCATTTATATATCGATGATATGGAATATTCAATTTTGATTTGAAATTGAATATGTAGTTGAAAATGGTTTTTAAAACGAATTTAAAACGATTTATAAAATATGTTTTAAAAGGAAATCGACGAAATATATATAATATATATACTGTATATATTAAATGGCCTGAATAGAACGCGCCGCGCCGTAGCAGTTCGCGAATTTCGACCATTGACTTCGAATGGATATTATGGGAGATACGACCGTCGGATTCTCCTAAAACCGGAACCGTTGGGTTCGTATCGAAAAGGGCTTTCTAACGAATATTAGAGATTTGAAATCTAACGGTTGGATTTGGAATTATGTCCAAATCAAATTTGGAAAAGGTCGCTATAAGTGCAGTTCGATGGCCGTTGATGGAAATCGACTGTACGGGCCTTGATAAAATTATTAAAAATAGTAATAATTTGTGTAAAATCATAAGAAATGATTTGTGAAGAATTGAGATGAAAAACTCCATATTTGAAAAGATAAAAATAGATTTTTATCGAAATGAACTAGTTTTGAACTAGAATTATAATCCTATTTATTTTTAAAATAAATAAAGTGGATTTGAAATGGATTTGAATTGAAATTGTCTTTGGAATATTTCGATGTTGGATTTCGTGATTATGAAGATATTGTTATGGGAATTTGAAAGATATATTTATATCGTTATTTCCAATACGATATTTGTTGGTCATAGAATTTGATATTGAATATAAGCCGATATATTTTCTATTCAGAGCCTTGTATTTAATATCTAAAAGGATTTGGGTTTGTCGTGAATGGTGTTTTCATTAACATGGTTCTTAAACCCAGTTGAGAAAAACATTAAATCTTTTTATTTAGATTTAATGAAGTATACCAATTATATGATATTTAATTGGAATTGAATTGCAATAGATTTTTTGGGGTTTATTGTGAACGGTGTTTTAAATAATATTTGTTTTTTAACCCGATAATTAATGGAATGTGATTTTGGGTTTATCGTGAACCGTGTTTTAGATGACATTGGTTCTTTAACCCAGTTAAAGACAGGATATGATTTCCTAAGTTAAATAATCGTTGATAGTGATTTTTGGGAAGATTAAAACCAAGTGGAGTTTTGATGATTCTTTAATTAGATTGAAATGATCAAGAATGGAGTATCACCAGTTTTGCTCCAGGAGATAGTTAAATCTTTAATTAGATTTGAACGTGAAATGGTGATTGAATTTACCGATAACACCGTGGTGTTAAATATGAAGTATGACCAGTTTTACTTCATGGGATGAATAGGTTGGGATTGGGAAATAAAATAAATGATTACTTCGTTGTGGTTCGCTAATCCCGACTAATTTGAATTGATATTCAAAGGAAGATTAAAGAATAAATTTAAAGAATCTATCTTTGATAAAATTAATGGGAACCTTTCCCAAAGTGTAAGAATATTTGAATAAAAGAATATTCTGAATTGGAATGAGACATATGTTGTGTTTGTGTAACACTTGTTTATTATATACGCGGGTTATTCAGAAAGACCGGGTTTATCCCATTCTGAATAACTGATTCGACGATGTGTCGAGGATGAAGACGATGGTCGAAGACCAGAGGTCTTCACATCGTTTGGGTGATTACTGATGATCTTGATTGGGCAGTACACCCAAGAGGAGGGAATCAGTTAGTGATCGTCCAGACGTACTTGGAGATCGATGGGTATGCGAGGTACAAGGTGCCTCCGGTTTCGTTCAGACCCAGAACGAACTTGTAAATGGACTGTGTGTCTGACATTGGATTTTATTCTGTGTGATTGATTTCTATTAAATATATATCTGTTTGGCGGCAGAGAATTTATTCTCTTGCTTAACGCCCTTCTCTGAGACGTACGAGCTTAGAGGTTATATATTGGTGGATATCAATCGCATGGAGTGAATTGGCCGTGTGGCATGCCTAAGTGGCATGCCTAAGTGGCAAATGATCAAGGCTTTTGTTGAAAAACAAAGTCTTATGGTTGATGATCAAAGCATAACCTGTGTGGCATAGCTTTGTGTAGCGTTAATTCGCGAGCCTCACAACCCGGTATGAACCAGAAACGGGAGAGGATCCAGGGAGAACAAGCGTCTCTTTCTAGTTAGAGATGGTGTCAGTGACCTACCGGCCCTGACATTTATATTATTTTCACCTGTATGGTTGTTGGATTGCGAGGCGCCTTGGATAGATCAGTGACTGTGTGGTGCCGATGGAGTCATTTGGCTCATTTACGCCCCAAAGGGCATGGAAACGCAGTGTTCAGGGTTTTATTTAATCCACATCGAGTGGACCGACCCTGTGGCTCCTAGGTGCAGTTGCAGCTGTAGCCTGAGGCTCAGGCTAGACAGTCTCGACTTCGGTAGAGGACGATCCCTTGCCTCGGTTCATAGATGGAAACCCAACTTCCAATACGTGACACTTGCGGTTTTGATTGTAAACCTATATATGGCGACATAGTGGTATGAGGCACTTATGCCGTCTATAATTGATACTTATGATCGAAATTGTTTTGACACTATACACTTATAGTAATAATAAAAGATGAAATTTAATGTATCAAGCATTCTTTGGCTATTATATGGTAAAACCCTATCCTTCGGCTTGCGTTGCATTGTGTGATGGGACCTGGGTCTTATAATAGCTTCATTGTTCTTTATTTAGCATTGCGCTGTTGTTTTATGCATTGGCATTCTTGGGAGGAAACCCGTTCCGTGTTATACGGCGTGGTCCCTTGATTTACCAAACTTTAAAATAAAGATTAATAACGGTTTTAGTTCTCACACCAGTCACATGACTGACCTGGAGTTTATTGTTTTAACCTAAACTCTGGGTGCCCCTATTTTCCGCATGGGCAGCTAGTAGTTTTGATTTTGCAGATATATATTCATAGGATCCTGGGTTACAACTGGAATGTTATCCGGAAAGCTCTGTATCCGTATATCTCTTTCAGTTGTGTATTGTATTATTTTTCCACTGCTATGTAATGTATTGTAATCTCTGATATTTTCTGATGTATAATATTTATTTATACTCTATTATATTCTTGTATTCTGATGATCTGTTGTAATAAGCAATGAAATGTTCTTTGCGTTCAGATCTGTCGTGTTCACAAAACAATCAGGGGTTTCAAACGATCTTGGTCGGTTTAGCGATCGACTCGGATCGAGCAAAATTCCTTGTTGTCACATTTGGTATCAGAGCTTTGGTTTACAGTGCTCGGAGAACAAGACACCTTAGAACCGAACGAAAGAATTCATCAGAGATTGGATTAGTAATATCCAATGAGAATGACTCGTTATAGATGGGATCAGTAGTATCCTAGAACCAGTGTGAAGAGTATATTTTTAAAATGAAAACAATTTTTGTTTTGAAAATTTAATTCAATTATTCGTATTTGAATATTTATTTGTATTGATTTGGATAATCAAGTATATAAAGATTTTGCGTATGCGTCTGATCCGCGTGTATTTGAAGTTTTAATATACTGGATAGATATAGAATCACACTCTAGTCGCCCGGAGACGATTCTGATGATAGTCTAGACATCATCAGCATTAGTGTTCGAGTTTCGAAAGTGGGATTTTTATATGATTCCAGTTGACTGGTGTGAGAACCAAAACTAGATAGGGTCTATTGTTGTGATTTGGCAACAAAAATCTGATTTTTGGACTCCGTATCAAAGTTATAAATTTGAAAAGCTAATCGACTAATTGATTGCTAATTGTGTTGTTTGATTATTGGTTGATTAATTAAAATTTGGACCATTTAGCCAAATTGAACCAAACAGTCAGTTGTATTGAAAATTAGTCGCATTTGCATGCATATTCATGTACTTACCTTGAACAGGTCATAGCAAGGGGACTAGAGAAGAGGAATAAAATTGTTTGCCCGACAAATAGGTACATGTTTATTGTATTTCTTGGGTTTTTGATGATTTTATGAGCCGATTGGCTAGCTGCTTGGCTGTTTCTTTTTCCTTTTGGATTGGCGAGGGCCATGGGAGGCTATTTGAAATATCCCAAAGCTCCCGGTGCAGGTGAGGTTATGGCGAAATCCTTCGAAAAATTTAGGGTGTTAGCCAAATTTTTGAAAAATTTGAAAAGTTCTTAGAAACTGAAAAGTTGAAGAACTTAAGCCATAATGAAAATAATGAAAGTTGAGTTGATTTGTAAAACAACTTTCAGCTTCGTTCCTTTTCGGGGACGAAAAGTTTTAAGTGGGGGAGATTGTAATAACCCGGAAATCTGAGCCAATTTAAAATTATTATTTTGGCGATTTTAGTGAATTTTGAGTATTTAAAATGAATTATTTTAAATAATAGCGACGAGAAATTTATTTTGAATAGAAATAGAGCGTATATATTTATTTGAATTGTTGTTAGAATATAAATAATTATTTATATTTATAAAAGGAATTGAAAATGGCACGGTAGTTCGAAATTTCGATTTCAAAGTTCAAATGAATGTAAAGGATTCGAAATAAACCGGAGTTTAGTGAAATCAAAAATATTTGAATCTATTTGAGAATATCTTTCCAACAAATCCGAAAAATCAAAATTTCATAGCGGGAATCAAAAGATACGTCAAGTTGAAAATTCAGAATAGTCGCTATGGATTTTTGGCCCTTAAAAATGAAAATTTTGCAAACGACCTCTGTTTTCGACGAAACCACTTTTGTTGGATCCAGGATGTCGAGTTATTGCAAGATTCCAAAGTTCATAATTTTCTGAATCAATATGTGAGCGTGGCAAAAGAAAACGTGTTTTAACAGTTTCAGTCAATTTTGATCGACTGGAAATTGGCCATTTTTCAAACGGACTTCAAATTCGACGAAATTAGTTTTTTTGGGACCGTATCGTCAATACGAAGCTAGAAATAATTTTTCTGGAATTTTCAGATATTGTATGTGGCCCCGGTAAATTGAAATGTGTGTTCAAATTGAATATATAAAGATTTATATTTTAAATTCAATGGAAACTGATCGTAACTGTCGAATTGGCCTACGATACATATCCAATTGTGTTCGGAATGAGGGTAATTAGCTAGGACTGACAGTCGTTGGACATCATTTGGAGTTCGAATTAAAAAGTCACTTTATGGAGTTAAATAAATAAATAAATAATATATATTATATACTCTCTCTTTCCTCCCCTTATCCTCTCATTGCATTCAACCTTTGTTCAAAGAAAAAGAAGAAGAAAAAACCGTGACCCAGTCCCCGGTCGCTCCTCCGATTCACCCACCGTCAGGCGAAGCCACCGCCGCTCCTACCCTGAACGCGCCGCGACCCCCTCTAGCTCCTCCTCCCTCCGTTAAACCCCTCCCCCATCAGCCAAATCGCGTAACCCTAGGCCCAATCCCTCAAATTCCGCCATCGCCAAATCCTAGCTCCGCCGCCGACCTGTTGAGACGTCCTCCTCCGCCACTTGGTTAGCCGTCGACCCCCCCTCTCCATAGAAAACCCTGTAAGCTTCTTTTCTTTTATTTATTTTTATTTATGTTAGGCGATTTGTTTTAAAATGAAGAAAAAAAATCAGTTCTTATATATATTATGACATTGATTAAAGTTTTGATTTTTATTTGTTAGAAAGATTTGATTTTTAAATGCGAAAAGATTGGATTTTTAACTATGAAAGGTAGGATTTTTAATGATGTAAAAATTGGATTTTTCCTATATGTTTCACAATGTAAAAAAAAATTGAATATTCTTTTATGTATCGTAATGTAAAAATTTGATTTTTACATGTATGATTTTTAAATAAAAATAAGATCTTTAAAGTGAAAGTGATTTGAAAATAAAAATATATATATTTGAAATGGAAATAAAAATAGAATTTTTAGCCAAGTAAAAATAGAAAAGACGATATTTTTAAAATAGAAAAGCCAATATTTTTAAAATATAAAAGACGATATTTTTAAAATAGAAAAGACCATATTTTTAAAATAGAAAAGACGATATTTTTAAAATATAAACATCAATGTAAAAATATAATTTTTATAAAGATAACATTGAAATAAAAACGTGATTTTTATACGAACGGGATAAGGATAAAAATGTGATTTTTAACTATGTTAAAAATATGATTTTTAACATATACCGCGTGAAACAGATCTCGTTGGAAACACAACGAAGATTTTCTACATATGAAGAGTCGCGACGTTTGGTTTTGCTTCTAGGTGAGAACTTCTCACTTTTAATTTATTTTCTAGTTGAAATATATACTAGGATGCAGACGGTGCTTAGTAGCACCCGACACCCGTCGTCCACAGACCATGGACGACTTGTGTGATTGTTTGTGTTGTGAAAATTAACTATTGGTTGTGATGTAAAATATATATTCATGTGTTGAAATAAAATATATATTCCTGTGTTGAAATAAAATATATATTCGTGTGTTGAAATAAAATATATATTCATGGGTTGAAATCAAATATATATTCATGTGTTGAAATCAAATATATGTTCATGTGTTGAAATCAAATATATATTCATGTGTTGAAATCAAATATATATTCATGTGTTGAAATAAAATATATATGCATGTGTTGAAATCAAATATATATTCATGTGTTGAAATAAAATATATATTTATGTGTGGAAATCAAATAAATATTCATGTGTTGAAATCAAATATATATTCATGTGTTGAAATCAAATATATATTCATGTGTTGAAATCAAATATATATTCATGTGTTAAAATAAAATAAATATTCATTTACAAATCGAACGATTTGTTTATGTACACCAATTTGACTGATATTGATTGGGATGATAAATTTTACATATCGCCCAACTGCACAAATAAAATCTGTGTTTGATTGTTTGAAACCCTACACGGGTGTTGCGATGAAATTGGACATACACTAATCCCAATAATTAGTTGTATGTCGATCGATTGATTGACAGGTTGTTACAAGCGTTGAATATTTATATTTGATGCTTATACATTGTAGAATGCACTCTGGATGGTGGTTGATTATTTATCGTTGCTATTATATACATGTGTTGTATGGAATCCATATAAATAATATTATATGGTAATTGAGTGGGTCTCATTCCAATTTAGAATATATCTTCATGTGTTGAATAAAATATATATTCATGTGTTGAATAAAAGAAAATTCATGTGTTGAATAAAATATATATTCACGTGTTGAATAAAAGAAAATTCATGTGTTGAATAAAATATATATTCATGTGTTGAATAAAGGAAAATTCATGTATTGAATAAAATATATATTCATGTGTTGAATAAAAGATAATTCATGTGTTGAATAAAATATATATTCATGTGTTGAATAAAAGAAAATTCATGTGTTGAAGAAAATATTCATTTGTTGAATAGAATAACGAAGTTATTGAAATATATAAAGCCGTGTGGGTTAGATATGCGCCATTTTGAGCGAACGATATTTATATCGATTATATTCGTTTTTATAATGAATATGGAAAAGGAAGTGATTTCAAAATATAACGTTTTGAAAATATTATCATTTATATATCGATGATATGGAATATTCAATTTTGATTTGAAATTGAATATGAAGTTGAAATCGTTTTTAAAACGATTTATAAAATACGTTTTAAAAGGAAATTGATGAATATATATAATATATATATTATATATATTAAATGGCCTGAATAGAACGCGCCGCAGCAGTTCGCGATTTTCGACCATTGACTTCGAATGGATATTACGGGAGATCCGACCGTCGGATTCTCCTAAAAATAGTAATAATTTGAATATGAAATTGATGGTCATTGATATAAATAGACTTCGTATCGAAAAGAGCTTTCTAACGAATATTAGAGATTTGAAATCTAACGGTTGGATTTGGAATTATGTCCAAATCAAATTTGGAAAAGGTCGTTGTAAGTGCAGTTTGATGGCCGTTGATGGAAATCGACTGTACAGGCCTTGATAAAATTATTAAAAATAGTAATAATTTATGTAAAATCATAATAAATGATTTGTGAAGAATTGAGATGAAAAACTCCATATTTGAAGAGATAAAAATAGATTTTTATCGAAATGAACTAGTTTTGAACTAGAATTATAATCCTATTTATTTTTAAAATAAATAAAGTGGATTTGAAATGGATTTGAATCGAAATTTTCTTTGGAATCTTTCAATGTTGGATTTCGTGATTATGAAGATATTGTTATGGGAATTTGAAAGATGTATTTATATCGTTATTTCCAATACGATATTTGTTGGTCATAGAATTTGATATTGAATATAAGCCGATATATTTTCTATTCAGAGCCTTGTATTTAATATCAAAGAGGATTTGGGTTTGTCGTGAATGGTGTCTTCATTAACACTGTTCTTAAACCCAGTTGAGAAAAATATTAAATCTTTTTGTTTAGATTTAATGAAGTATACCAATTAAATAATATTTAATTGGAATAGAATTTTTTGGGTTTATTGTGAACGGTGTTTTAAATAACACTAGTTCTTTAACCCGATAATTAATGGAATGTGATTTTGGGTTTATCGTGAACCGTGTTTTAGATGACATTGGTTCTTTAACCCAGTTAAAGACAGGATATGATTTCCCAAGTTAAATAATCGTTGATAGTGATTTTTGGGAAGATTAAAATCAAGTGGAGTTTTAATGAATCTTTAATTAGATTGAAATGATCAAGAATGGAGTATCACCAGTATTGCTCCAGGCGATAGTTAAATCTTTAATTAGATTTGAACGTGAAATGGTGATTGAATTTACCGATAACACCGTGGTGTTAGATATGAAGTATGACCTGTTTTACTTCATTGGATGAATAGGTTGGGATTAGAAAATAAAATAAATGATTATTTCGGTGTGGTTCGCTAATCCCGACTAATTTGAATTGATATTCAAAGGAAGATTAAAGAATAAATTTAAAGAATTTATCTTTGATAAAATTAATGGGAACCTTTCCCAAAGTGTAAGAATATTTGAATAAAAGAATATTCTGAATTGGAATGAGGCATATGTTGTGATTGTGTAACATTTGTTTATTATGTACGCGGGTTATTCAGAAAGACCGTGTTTATCCCATTCTGAATAACTGATTCGATGAGGTGCCGAGGATGAAGACGGTGGTCGAAGACCGAAGGTCTTCACATCGTTTGGGTGATTACTGATGATTTTGATTGGGATGTACACCCAAGAGGAGGGAATCAGTTGGTGATCGTCCAGACGTACTTGGAGATCGATGGGTATATGAGGTACAAGGTGCCTCCGGTTTCGTTCAGACCCAGAACGAACTTGTAAATGGACTGTGTGTCTGACATTGGATTTTATTCTGTGTGATTGATTTCTATTAAATATATATCTGTTTGGCACCGGAGAATTTATTCTCTTGCTTAACGCCCTTCTCCGAGACGTACGAGCTTAGAGGTTATATATTGGTGGATATCAATCGCATGGAGTGAATTGCCCGTGTGGCATGCCTAAGTGGCAAATGATCAAGGCTTTTGTTGAAAAGCAAAGTCTTGTGGTTGATGATCAAAGCATGGCCTGTGTGGCATAGCTTTATGTCGCGTTAATTCGCGAGCCTCACACCCCGGTATGAACCAGAAATGGGAGAGGATCCAGGGAGAACATGCGTATCTTTCTAGTTAGAGATGGTGTCAGTGACCTACCAGACCTGACATTTATATTATTTTCACCTGTGTGATTGTTGGATTGCGAGGCGCTTCAGATAGATCGGTGACTGTGTGGAGCCAATGGAGTCATTTGGCTCATTTACGCCCCAAAGGGTGGGGAAACGCAGTGTTCAAGGTTTTATTTAATCCAAGTCGAGTGGACCGGCCCTGTGGCTCCTAGGTGTAGTTGCAGCTGTAGCCTGAGGCTCGGGCTAGACAGTCTCGAATTCGGTAGAGGAAGATCCCTTGCCTCGGTTCATAGATGGAAACCCAACTTCCAATACCTGACATTTGCGGTTTTGATTGTAAACCTATATATGGCGACATAGTGGTATGGGGCACTTATGCCGTCTATGATTGATACTTATGATTGAAATTGTTTTGACATTATACACTTATAGTAATAATAAAAGATGAAATTTAGTGTATCATGCATTCTTTGGCTATTATAAGGTAAAACCCTATCCTCCGCCTTGCGTTGCATTATGTGATGGGACCTGGGTCTTATAATAGCTTCTTTGTTCTTTATTTGGCATTGCGCTGTTGTTTTATGCACTAGTATTCTTGAGAGGAAACTTGTTCCGTGTTATATGGAGTAGTACCTTGATTTACCTAACTTTAAAATAAAGATTAATAACTGTTTTAGTTCTCACACCAGTCACATGACTGACCTGGAGTTTATTATTTTAACCTAAACTCTGGGTGCCCCTATTTTCCGCATGGGCAGCTAGTAGTTTTTGGTTTTGCAGATTTATATTCGCAGGAACCTAGTTAACAGCTGGAATGGTATACGGAAAGCTCTGTATCCGTATATCTCTTTCAGTTGTGTATTGTATTATTTTTCCGCTGCTATGTAATGTATTGTAATCTCTGATATTTTCTGATGTATAATATTTATTTATACTCTGTTATACTCTTGTATTCTGATGAATTGTTGTAATAAGCAATGAAATGTTCTTATGTTTGCGTTCAGATTTGTCGTGTTCTCAAAACAATTAGGGGTTTCGAATGGTCTTGGTCGGTTTAGCGATCGATTCAGATCAAGCAAAATTCCTTGTTGTCACAACTACCCTAACCGATTGGCTCCCTACTTCGTAGATATCCTGTGTTGGCCCCATAGTAGGGGGTATCACTTCCATAAAGTGGTAACCCAAGATGTGCACATGCCTATCTACTGGTGTAACAGTCAGCTTAGCCCCTTCTTCCCGGCCCATGCACGTATATGCCCCCGGTCGGTTTGCGCCGCTCCCACCATCCGTCTCGTTTGGATCAATTACAATCCATCAGTAAGCGTGTCCCTTCTCCACCTAGTATGGAGTTCTCTACTTTGATACCACTCTGGGTTACTGACAGAAATAGGCCCTACACAACATGATACAAGCTCTCCCCTATGTCTTATATCTCCACTAGGTTTTCTACTAACTATGTATACCCTAAGGTGTCTTTAAGTACATAGCCCTCTATCAGTTGTGCTTACCTATAAGTGTCTTTAATGCATAACTCTATCCCTTTCCATTAGTTATGCTTACCCCTAAGGGTGTGTAACACCCCATGTCCATTAATGTCACTCACAAAGGGAATGCATCAATGTCCATGAAGCGTTATTGTTGTATAGAACCGATAAATTACAAGAATAAATAAATAAAACAACACAACGGAAGATAAAACTTATTTCATAGCATAATAACTCAAAACAAGCTTATATACGTAGTTTCCAAAACCATTACAACAGGATCAATAATCTTTTCCAAAAACTTCAAAGTACATAATGAAACAAATACTTAAATAACATAAATGCATAAATCCCCACTAAGCATAAGCAAAGCCATAAAGATGAGAGAGTCCAAAGCGATACATCTACTCTTTTCAAGCAACCGAAAGAAATCGGCACTAAGCTGTAGTATTCCCTCCTTGCAAACCTGGGAGGGGAGGGAGGAAAGAAAAGAGGTGGAAACAAACGGGTCAGACATAAAGTCTGGCGAGTCCAGTAATTTTAACAAATAATAGGTAAGGTAAATGTTCAAGACTTAAATAGGCATCATGATATGGTTGTAACATAGATAAGGTAGATAAAAAGGATGGACAAGATGATTTCGTTCCTAAGTACTAAGACAATCCGACACCTTGGCTAAGCGAACAACCCTCCAAGTAATAACCCCGAAGACCAAAGTCAACATCAGACTAGCATCCAAAGGACTATCCAACTCAACCAACATGTATTTCGTTACACCGCACTTTTTCTAAGTTACACCACATTACTTAATTACACCGCACAGCTACAAGTCTCTTTTACTCAAGGTTGATCCCTTCCCACTAACTTTACCCACATGACAAACTTGGTAGTTACTGTACCTAGCTGCTATCGTAGGTGCCGGCTTGCTCCTACCAACGCTAAGGTACCCTTACTCTACCCATTCAATCGGCTCCCTAAACCCCGTAGGCACCCGTGCTGGCCCCACAGTAGGGTGTATCACTCTCCAAAGTGGCAACCCCGATACCAACATAAAATGCACGACCATACCTACACGATGCAACAACGTCTTATCTACCAGCCCGGACCCATGCACACACATGAACCCGTTGGACTTGCATTGCCACCGCTATTCACGTTTTGACCTCTTATATTCAAGCCCAGTAAGCGTGCACCAACCTTGGCCTAGTACCGGGCCCAATTAGATACTCAAACGGGTTACTGGTTGAAATGGGTCCACATCCGACGACAAGCCTCCCACCTATGCTTGGTCCCCACTAGGTTTTTCTCCCACTTAACCATTTTAATTTAAATGTCCATGTCTTACACATGTTACGATTAAGTCCATACTTACATGTCATAATTTACATGTCCTATCTTATTCTGGTTAAGTCCATATTTATATGTCATAATCTGCATGTCACCCCACTTAACCCTCTAACCATACCCATGTCTTATTATGGTTAGTATTCTTTAATTCATTCCTTATGACGAACGGTGCATGACCTCCCACATTAGACCGAACACTTTGTGGCCGCTGGATTTGCCAGGCGGTTTCGGGCAGTCTTATGCCAAAAACCGGGTCTAACCTCGTGTCATTAACCGTTATGCCTACAATTCATTCCTTTGACCTCTCACATTAGACGTCCAATTGTGACCGCTGGATTTGCCGAGCGGTTCCGGGCGGTCTTACTTTACAATTGCGCCTAACCTCGTGTCAAAGGTTCATTAACATCGTATTTCACCATACCCAATTTTTATGTCACATATATCCAATTAAACATATAATCATGTCTATAATATTGCCTATTCCAAATTGTCACTAATTACACATTAATTAGCCTCAATTACAAATTTACAATTTTAGGAAATTTCATCGATTTTATACAATTCATACCAAATATGCCAATTACATATATATCCAAATATTCCAAAATATCCAATAATACCCAACATCCAATTTTCCATGTATTTCCAATATTCCCCATCGTTCCCGCATATTCGCATTCGCGCGTATTTTTAGCGTAGGCTCGAAAGTAGCCTAGATCCAAAAATAAAAGGAATAGGGATAAGAAGAGAGAATCAAATCGCAGAAAATTGGAATTAACACAACATCATGAAATAAAGGGGCATATAAACTGGCATAAAGGCATAATGACAGATTCAACATGAATAAACTAATAAAAGGTATGAACTTTACATGGAAACATAGGCATATGATGACATGGATCAAAAGGTGAAAACTTGGATGAGATTTAAATTACATACATACATATGAATCCACTTTACAACTTCATCATGTTACTTTTAATCCCATTATATTGTGAAAATCACCGTATTCACCTTTCGTGATGAAAGAATGGAATTACGCACTGAAATTGGTGTAGAAACGTTGCGGTGTAGCTGATTTATCTTCTTAAATTGTTGTAGAAGCTCTAATCTTTAATTTGAGTTGAAGTTGAGTGCTTGTAATTTGAGTTAGAGGTGGCCGCTATGGTTCAAGAGAGAGTTTGGCAGCATAATGGTGTCTTAGAAACTATTTATGAATTAGGGTTAGGTCTTAGGGTGTATATATAGGTGTAGGATATTTAGGCCTTAGTATTAACCCTAGAACTGATCTGGACCATCAAAAATCGTCCCTGGCCCAAAAATCGCACTAGCAACAAAACTGGCCGAACCAGGTTCGACCTCCCAAAGGGGGAGATCGACCCCCAGGTCGACCTGGGGGTACCCAGGTCGACACCATGGTCGACCCCCTGGTCGACCTATCTGATCAGGTCGACCCACTGGTCGACCTGGGTCCTGGGCGGGAATTTTCCCGCCCAGCCCGGGTACCTGCAATTTTCGAATTTGAATTGGAATTTTTTGGCTAGGTTTAACTTTAATTAATTCTGCTTAATTACTCAAACTTCTGAGGCCCATAACTTCCTCATACGAAGTCCGATTTACGCAAACTCGGACTCTATCTCAAGTAGAATTCCGAGATGATCGCAATGGCGCAACCCATTTCCCTTCATTCCTCTTTGAAAAATTTAGTGTTCTTAAATTTAGTTAATTCAATCATTCGAAATTCGGGGTGTTACAGGGTGTATCTAATCCATATCTCTTAATCTACCTATCAGTTATGCTTACCTATAGGTGTCTTTAATACATAACTTTATCCCTTTCCATTAATTATGCTTGCCCTTAAGGTTGTCTTTAATACATAACTCTTATTATTTCCCCCCGGTTATGTATACCGTTAGGTGTCTTTAATTACATAACCCTCTATCCGGTAAAGTTTGTGGGCCTATATATACTAATATTACCCACCTACCCAAGATTTACTTAACATTCCCATTGATTTAATCTTGTTTATTTAATGGTTAAGTTTGTGGGCCTATATATACTAATATTACCCACCTACCCAAGATTTACTTAACCTTCCCACTGATTTAATCTTGTTTATTTAATGGTTAAGTTTGTGGGCCTATATACACTAATATACCCACCTACCCTTCAGTTATACTTAACCCACCCACTATCGAATCCACTTTACTTAACCCTAACTTATGTTCATAATCATACAGTCCTTATGTATTAAATTAGGTTAAGTAGTCTTTTCTTATTACCATGCCCAATTATGGTTGTATTGGGCTAGACCTCCCACGTTAGGCCTACAACGTGTGGATTCTGGATATGCCGATCGGGTCCGGGCAGTCTTATTCCACAGTTGGGCCTAACCTCGTGTCTTAGCCCGATTCGTATTTGCGTACTTAGACCCCCGCATTAGGTTCAACATTAGTGGCTGTTGGATATGCCGGTCGGTCCTAGGCAGACTTCCGCTACTAATGTAACCTAACCTCGTGTCATAAGTACAATTAAAATTCTTAATTTTAATTACTAAACATTCTAAATTTACCTATGTCATTATAGGTAATTAATTCATCTATATCCAAATTTACCTACGTCATTATAGGCAATTAATTCATCTATATCCAAATTTACCTATGTCATTATAGGTAATTAATTCTATGTTCCCCATTTGAATTATATACTCATTTCATGTAAATATTAAATTGTGCCAATTACAAATTCCCTTTTTGTCCCCGTTCCTAACTAACGTATTCACATGTATTTTGGCGGCATCGAGGCTATAAAGTAGCCTCGTATTAACAATAAAAGGGAACATTTTAGATCTAACATGAATTACAAGGGGACATTTTAGATCGCACTGTATAGATCTAACATGAATCATAAGGGGACATTTTAGATCTAACATGAATCACAAAGTGATATTTTAGATCGTATAATATAGATCTAACATGAATCATATGGGGACATTTTAGATCTAACATGAATCACAAGGGGACATTTTAGACAAATCTAGAAAAAGGGTAATGGTAAACTAGACCCAATATACTTAGGATGAACAGATCCAAATAATAATTCTTATGTCCCATAATAACAGATCTCAATAAATCGAAATATGATGTTCTAGATCTAAACAAAGGTTCAATTGTCTAGAAAATGATAATCTCGAATCAACCACAAACTTCAGGGAAAAGGTAAGATCTGCATATGTAACATGATGAATTAACCCTAAAAGGATTAGATCTAAAGAAAGTAGATCTAACATATACAAGTTAAGATTCAATTATGACATCACTAGTGAATTAGACTTATAGGAATAGATCTAACATAGTACAAATTAAGATCCCAAATATGCCATAGATTAAGATTTTACAATATATCTAATTATGATGAACATTGAGATCCAAGCCATAGAATATTTTAGATCCATAAAGTGTGATAAATCCAAGATGATTTAATTACAAGAGCATATCCAATTCATATTCATAACATGATTACTTTTAAATCTTTGAACCTAAAAGTAACTATACCCACTGTGATTGTATTGCTAAGATGATAGAAAAGGTGCTGAGTCTATGCTTGAATTTCAGAATTTGATATGCTTTAGAAGAAGGTGAGAGACCCTCGTTCAAAATCAGAATCCGGCATAGTTTGGCCGCCATGACTTTTCCTTGAAGAAAACAAAGGGATTGAGGTGATTTTATAGCTGCTAGGCTACAGAAATCAAATGCCAACTCAGCCCTAAAAGAGAACTGGGTAATGGGTCGACACCCACTTGGGCCTGGGTGCCCAAATACCAAAAAAAACTGTTCTGGGCGCACTTGGCAGGTGCGCCAATGCAAAAATACATGGGCGGACTTGTTAAGTGCGCCGGGAATTCCTGCATTTTTCGGCAAACTTTTACTGTCCATAACTTCTTCATGCGGTATCCGTTTTATGCAAACTCGGACTCTATCTCAAGCAAAATTCTGAGACGAACTCAATGGCATAACACGTTTCATCTAATTCTTCTTTTAAAGACTAATTATTCTTTAATTATCTCTCATGTCTCGTTTTAAAATTACGGGGTGTTACTTCCCCCTACTTAAAGGATTTCGTCCCCGAAATCTTCAAGTCAAGAAGAATGTGTATCATACCATCCAACATCCATCTACTCAACCATTCAATCACAGGGATCCATTGTCCATAAAAAGGTTTCTAATGCTTTTCATGAATCTATGCATAAGTGTGCGTATATGTCCCAGCATAACACGTTTCATCTAATTCTTCTTTTAAAGACTAATTATTCTTTAATTATCTCTCATGTCTCGTTTTAAAATTACGGGGTGTTACTTCCCCCTACTTAAAGGATTTCGTCCCCGAAATCTTCAAGTCAAGAAGAATGTGTATCATACCATCCAACATCCATCTATTCAACCATTCAATCACAGGGATCCATTGTCCATAAAAAGGTTTCTAATGCTTTTCATGAATCTATGCATAAGTGTGCGTATATGTCCCAACACTAATGCGAAAATCAGGCGGTCGAATGATTCAGTTGACCTCCTTAATGCAATGTATGTTAGTGCTATGAATCCAATATGTATGCAAATAAACCTATTATAACATATAAGCTCTACATGTGTGCACACTCATTCGTCCAAATGCAACATCCATATGATGAGTCAACCATTTTGCATCCATAAAATTTGAAAATGCACACACATCCATATGCAGCATGAGAGTGTTTTTGAGCCGATCTAGTGCCTAGTTTGTGTGTATATGCGTCCACAGGCAACCACTAGCAAACACTTGCATCCACTTGCAACCATCAAACATAACATGTCTCAAACACATGTTTACATCCATAAGATTCCTATCTAAAGGTCGAAGATTTGATTGATAGGATACAAACGAATGATAGAAATAAGTACGAAAAAAAACTTTGGGAAAAGAAGTCAAGGACATAAAAAGGAATGGGTATGCAACACGAATTCTATCTTCGGTTTCCTAAGTCGCATCCTTGTTGTCTTCTCCTAACATCTCTGTCGCGCAGTCTCTTAACTTTTGATCCAAGTATGCAAGTCAGAACTCATTCTATCATTACTTCCTTCTCTACTTTCCCTTAGAGCCATGTGGCACACTGGTAATGCAACTGGTTTTGCATTGTTCCACCAGATATATATACGAAAGTCGATCTCGCGCCTCAGAGGTAAACCCCGTACCTCATCAAAACATCAGAAAATTTCGGACTACTGGAATAGATTGCAAATCTTCTATAGATGTATCAAGAGATTCTAAGAAACTAATCATAACAGACCCTTGTGGGTCACAAGAAACTTTGAGGGTCTTCCCTTGACAAGTTAGAAACTTAACGGCCCTCCTCTCGAAATCTAGAATGGCCCTCTACGAAGAAAGCTGGTCCATTCATAGAATCAACCCGTAGCCCATAAACTCGAGCATACAAGTGTCACATTCAAATTTTGACGCCTAACACAGATAATTTCAAACCCCTACAATTCACTAATAAATGAGCTGAACCACCAATGGGGTTTGAAACAACTACAAGATCTACTACCATACTAGTAATTAAGTGTAGAGATTCAGCTACAGAACTAGATATAAACGAGCTTGAAGCAATCAGAATCAAAAAGTATTCTAACAGAATGATTTGGAGAGAAATTAAACTTTCTACAGAAATTTTCTACCTCTGTCTGAAGCGCTGGCCATGAGTGCATTCACCTGCCTTCCAAAAGTCCCCTGCGGTCCCTGCCCCTTCGGGCATTCCTTGGAGAAGTGTCCGACCTCTCCACACTTAAAGAAATTGAATTTACTCTTTTTACATTCTTTGACCAGGTGACCTTCTATCCCACAATAGTGGCATTTCCTCTTATCCTTGCCCTTGTCATCCCTCTCGCCTTTCTTCTGCTGTTGCTTCCCCTTCTTGGGCCCCGCCTTCTCATTTTGCAATGTCCCTTCCATTTTTACCTCTTTCTTTGCTCACTTGTCCTCCTCATGCATTATGGCCATATCCACAAGCTTTTCAAAAGTGGCCCCCATATGGGACATCGCCAGTCCATGTAGAGGCTCATTTAGCCCTTTAACAAACCGCAAAGCCTTTTTGTGCAGCGTATTTACCAACTCTAGTCCGAACTTTGCCAGCTGATTGAACTTGTTGACGTATTTCTTAACCGATAGGCTTCCCTGTTTGAGTGCTAAGAACTTCTCCTTCTGTAGGCTTTGTTCAGCTTGCGAGAGGAACTTCATTTCAAACCTCATTCTGAAATCCTCCCAAGTCTCGACAGGTCTCTCAGCATTAGTAACTTCCCACCAGAAAGAGGTTTCATCCTTAAGTAACCATACAGCCAACTGTATCTTTCGCCTATCGTCCACTTCGAAAATAACAAACAAAAATTCAGTTTTCTTGAGCTAGTTTCTTGCTTCCACGAATGATTCAGTACCATTAAAGTTCTTTCCGCCCACAGCTCAAAAGTCTATACATATCTTCGAGAAAGTATTCACGCGCGGAGGAGGAGGAGGAACGATGGGTATAGCTGGAGGAACGTTTCCTTGGCCTTCGGCGGGTGCCGTGGCCTCAAAATACCTTCGGAACCATCCAGGTATTGTGACGCCCTCTGGAAGATTAGGGATGTTTTGTTCCCCAGACATGCTAAAAAGAAAAAGGAAGAGATTTAGACAAAGGACTGAAGGAAACTACATATGGATTTTTGGGGAATGTTTCTCAAAACAGACTTTCCTTTTCGAAAAATATTTTTCAAAACTTTTATCTAATCTGGTAACCTTCAGCTCTGATACCAAGTGTAACACCCCACGTCCGATAATGTCACTCACAAAGGGAATGTATTAAGTTTCGTGAAGCGTTTAGGTAAACAGACACAGAATATTACAAGACAAATATAAAATATTTGCGGCAAAAATAAACAACTTTATTAAATCACCAAAATACCTTGTTTCATAATACCATGAGTCATAAAACCATTACAACAAAATACTTCTGTCTTGCATTATCGGAGTACATAAGTATTTAAAAGAAAAACATTATTCCCCAATTAAAAGAGCAAGCCATAGAAGAGACAGAGACTCGAGCCATACTTCAGAAGTAGCTCCTAGAAGATGATATCCAAATCCTGACTAATCCTGGGTGTTTCCTCCCTAAGAACCTGGGGGAGGGGGGGGGGGGGGACGGAAGAAAAGAGGTGAAACAAATTATGTCAGACATTAGTCTAGTGAGCCTAGTAACTTTTAGCCAGTAAATAAATAATGGTAATCATGACATGCATAAAATGGATAAGAGAGATCACTATACAAATGGCAGGTGTGACAAGGCAAATAAGGCAAGGTATATACATGCTTCACTAATGACTACTCTACACTATTACTAGTATATTCAAGATGAGATGATCCCTTCCACTACAAGTTGGTAGACTTAGGGCATACGTCCGAGTATACCCTAACCACTACCCTAATCGATGGGCTCCCTACTCTGTAGATATCCTGTGCTGGCCCCACAGTAGGGGGTATCACTTCCCTAAAGTGGTAACCCAAGATGTGCACAAGCCTATCTACTGGTGTCACAATCAGCTTAGCCCCTTCTGCCCGGCCCATGCACGCACATGTCTCCGGTCGATTTGCGCCGCTCCCACCATTCGTTTGGATCTCTTTCAATCAATCAATAAGCATGTCCCTTCTCCGCCTAGTACAGAGTCCTCTACTTTGATACCACTTTGGGTTACTGATTGAAATGGGTCCCACACAACATGATACAAGCTCTCCCCTATGTCTTGTATCCCCACTAGGTTTTCTATTGACTATGTATACCCTAAGGGGTCTTTAATTACATAGCCCTCTACCAGTTATGCTTACCTATAGGTGTCTTTAATACATAACTCTATCCCTTTCCATTAGTTATGCTTACCCATAAGGGTGTCTTTAATATATAACTCTTAATCTACCTATCAGTTATGCTTACCTATAGGTGTCTTTAATACATAACTCTATCCTTTTCCATTAGTTATGCTTACCCTTAAGGGTGTCTTTAATACATAACTCTTATTATTTCCCCCAGTTATGTATACCATTTGGCATCTTGAATTATATAACCCTCTATCCAGTTAAGTTTGTGGGCCTATATAGACTAATATTACCCACCAACCCAAGATTTACTTAACCTTCCCACTGATTTAATCTTGTATATTTAATGGTTAAGTTTATGGGCCTATATATACTAATATTACCCACCTACCTAAGATTTACTTAACCTTCCCACTGATTTAATCTTGTTTATTTAATGGTTAAGTTTGTGGGTTTATATATACTAATATTACCCATCTACCCTTCAGTTATACTTAACCCACCCACTATCGAATCCACTTTACTTAACCCTAACTTATGTTCATAATCATACAGTCCTTAGGTATTAATTTAGGTTAAGTAGTCTTTTCTTATTACCATGTCCAATTATGGTTATATTGGGCTAGACCTCCCACATTAGGCCTACAACGTGTGGATGCTGGATATGCCAGTCGGGTTCGAGCAGTCTTATTACACAGTTGGGCCTAATCTCGTGTCTTAGCCCGATTCGTATTTGCGTACTTAGACCTCTCACATTAGATTCAACACTAGTGGCTTCTGGATATGCCGGTCGGTTCCGGGCAGACTTCCGCCACTAATGTAACCTAACCTCGTGTCATAAGTACAATTAAAATTCTTAATTTTAATTACTAAACATTCTATCTTTATCCAAATTTACTTATTTCATTATAGGTAATTAATTCATCTATACCCAAATTTTCCTACGTCATTATAGGCAATTAATTCATCTATATCCAAATTTACCTATGTCATTATAGGTAATTAATTCTATGTTTCCCCATTTGAATTATATACTCATTTCATATAAAAATTAAATTGTGCCAATTACAAATTCCTTTTTGTCCCCATTCCTAACTAACGTATTCACACGTATTTTGGCGGCATCGAGGCTATAAAGTAGCCTCGTCATAACAATAAAATGGAACATTTTAGATCTAACATGAATCACAAGGGGACATTTTAGATCGCACAATAAAGATCTAACATGAATCATAAGGGGATTTTAGATCTAACATGAATCACAAGGGGATATTTTAGATCGCATAATATAGATCTAACATGAATCATAAGGGGACAGTTTAGATCTAATATGAATCACAAGGGGACATTTTAAACAAATCTAGAAAAAGGGTAATGGTAAACTAGACCCAATATACTTAGGATGAACAGATCCAAATAATAATTCTTATGTCCCATAATAACAGATCTCAATATATCGAAATATGATGTTCTAGATCTAAACAAAGGTTCAATTGTCTAGAAATTGATAATCTCAAATCAGCCACAAACTTTAGGGAAAAGGTAAGATCCACATATGTAACATGATGAATTAACCCCAAAAGGATTAGATCTAAAGAAAGTAGATCTAACATATACAAGTTAAGATCCAATTATGACATTACAAGTGAATTAAACTTATAGGAATAGATCTAACTAGTACAAGTTAAGATCCCAAATATGCCATAGATTAAGATTTTATGTAACGATCGGGAATCTCGCTCGATCCGAATCAGTCGCTAAACCGACCAAGACCGTTCGAAACCCCTGATTGTTTTGAGAACACGACAAATCAGAACGCAAACAAAAGAACATTTCGTTGTTAATTACAACAACTCCATCAGAATACAAGAATATACAGGGTATAAATCAATATTATACAGAAAATATCAGAGATTTAAATTACATTTAAATACATCGCAGTGGAAAAATAATACAAAAACACAACTGAAAGAGATATACGGATATAGAGCTTTCCGGATATCATTCCAGCTGTAAACCAGGTTCCTGTGAATATAAATCTGCAAAACCAAAACTACTAGCTGCCAGTGTCAAAAATAAGGGCACCCAGGGTTTAGGTTAAAACAATAAACTCCAGGTCAGTCATGTGACTGGTGTGAGAACTAAAACAGTTATCTAAAACTTTACTTTAAATCAGGTATATCAAGGAACCACGCCGTATAACCTGGAACGGGTTTCCTCCCAAGAATACCAGTGTATATAACAAAACAACGCAATGCTTTTTGGAAAACTGAAGCAATTATAAGACCTAGGTCCCATCACACAATGCAACACAAGCCGGAGGATAGGTTTTTCCCTTATAATAGCCAAACATGCTTGGTACATCAAAACAAATCATTTGATACTATTATAAGTGTATAGTGTCAAAACAATTTCAATCATAAATATTAATCATAGACGGCATGGGTATCATATATCATGTCGCCATACTAGGTTCTACAATCAAAACGCAAAGTCACGTATTTGGAAATTGGATTTCCGTCTGTGAACCAAGGCCAGGGATCGTCCTCTACCGATTCGTGACAATCTAGCCCATGTCTCAAGCAAGTACTCAGTCAAGCCTTTGGATCGTCAGGGCCGGTCCACCGATGTGGATTAAAATGCCTGAACACTGCGTTTCCCCGCCCTTTGGGGCATAAATGAGAAAACGAATGACTCCATCGGTCCCGGATCGACTGATATAACCGAGGCGCCTCGCAATAGAAACAACCACACAGGTGAAAATAATATAAATGTCAGTCGGTTTAAGCACTGACACCACCTCTAGCTAGAAGGAAACTGTTAGATCAAAATTTGGACCTAACACCCAAATTGTTCTGAATCTTATAGAGTTTCAACTGAAGAATGAGGAAAAAGAAAATAACACACAGAATTTATAGTGGTTCGGCGTTAACGAGCCTACGTCCACTTTATATATTATTGATTATACTTTGAATGTCGGTACAATCAAGGATTTCTCTCGAGCTCACTTTTTCAATTGTTATTTCTCTCAGTAATTAAGT
Source organism: Allium sativum (assembly GCA_030737875.1). Lineage (NCBI taxonomy): Eukaryota > Viridiplantae > Streptophyta > Magnoliopsida > Asparagales > Amaryllidaceae > Allium > Allium sativum. The sequence continues at coordinate 14,775,828 of CM060920.1, forward strand.
AGTTTGACAATAATGGCGGGTTCAGTACTCAGTATTGCCAAAAGGATCCTAAAAAAAGCCAAGCTCCGGGCTATTTATAGTTGATTTTGTCAGGCGGATCGTATTAACACGTGGCACGAATCCCGAGGACATCGGATCGCATCGCTGCCGTTGAAGAAATAGTCAAATTAGCCGTTGTGGACAGGTGTCGGAATCCCCTTGAAAATCGGATCGTGCAGATGGGGAGAATCGGTCAAAATGACGGTTAGGGACACGTGTCGCTAGATCCGTGCATCTCGGATCGCTGAAGACTAGCTCACGCTTGAACGAGTCAGAGGGTTCGCCATGCATCAGGGGATCGGATCGGTCTACTCTGGGCAACAATATAAGTTCGGATCGAGTCGCATAGAGGGCTCGTTTCGCTGATGGTTGGTGGGTGAGTCGATAGTGGACGATCCAACATCGGGCGAGTCGATGATGCGATCCGTTCCTTCATGTACTTAGAGAACGTGGTTTCATGCTTTCTTCTTATGAATGATCCTGGGTGGCTTGGTCAAAAAGCTAGCCAACATTTCGCCCCTTCGAAGTATGTTTTATCGGTGATGGAACATGCTTCGAAGCTATAGAATCGTCTTTTCACAGCGAGTCACGAAACAGTGAACAATTCCTTTTCTGGGATTCTTCAGAATCTTCATTACCGACTTTATCGACTCGGATCGTGTGCTCGAGTCGCGGTCCGTTATCAAGCCATTCGTTTCGTTCTTTGGTGTGTACTTGGGCCTCTTCATGGAACGGAACGAGACAGGCTCCTCTTCGAGACGTGGTGGGCTTTTGGTTCGCGGCCCGCCTATTTTCGTGGATTGAATAGGACAAAGAAGGGGAGACAAACGGTCGCCCTTTCGCCTATATAAGTCGACCCTCCTCTTCACTTTCTTCCTTCTTCCTTCTTTCGTATCGTATCGCCTGCGTCACTGAGGAAACACCGAGTTTTTCAAACCTCCAAAAATCTGACTGTCCTCCCAACTTTTTTAAAGGTAATGCCTCGAAAGCATCCTAATGCGATATCGCTCTCCATTTTATGAGTTTTTTCGACTGGTTTGAGGGAGGAAACGATGGGAAATTTTGATTCTCGGGGTATCCAGCGAAGCGCCATGGCCGATAGGTTCAGAGGTTGGAGTTCGGCAACGAGAAGGAGAGGAGGAAGGAGAAGAAGAAGGCTGGTTCGGATCGTGGGCAAGGAGAGGAAAGGAAGAAGATGAAGGTCAGTGGCGAGTCGGAGGGTTGTGGACGCGGAGAGATGGGCAGCTCTCGCCGAAAAGAATGTTGAAAGTGCCATCGAACTGGCCACTGCTTCTAACAACAAGCTCCTCGAAAGAGAGAAGGATATCGAGGGGTTTGAAGAGATGATTTTCGACTTCCATGGCCAAGTCCTCAAAACTCGCAACATTTCGTGGATCCCGGATTACCATGTTACTTTAGCCAATTTATGGGATGCCATTGTTGAGGGTGAAAAGCAGAGATTGGGGGTCGAAGAAATTGATGAGGATGAGTTGATGAAGAGCATCTTGAGGGATAATGAGCCTGAGGACCTAGCAGAGGGTCGTCGTCTGATAGAACAACCAATTGAATTAGTAATGTGTGTTCCTCATGATACAGGTGGCGAGCCCGTCGACAAGGGTGTTGAAAAAGAAAAAGAAGCGGAGAAGGAAGCTATCTCGCCAGGTGCCGGTATTGATACATCAAAGCAGGCTGAGGTCACAACAGTAGAAAGAAGCATCCCGGTATCTAGTACTGACGTTCCCAAAGATGCTGAGACCATCGAAGCCTTGAAAGACATGGATGGGCGCCATGTAGATGATGAAGAAGACATTATCGGTGCCAAAAAAGCCGACGACGATGACGACGAAACCTTGGCCAACCGAAAGGCTAGGCAGGAGAAAGAGATGGCTTCGAAGAAGGTGGGAGATGAGGCTTTGGACGTAGTCCCTCTTGCAGAATTCGATCCCAAAACTGGGATGATTGTGAAAATCCAGCCCAAATCCATCAGCCGACAGCTTCATTTTGCAAACCCCGATGACTTCCCGGCTTCCCTTTCTGATAGAAGGAAGAGAAAAGAGGTGGAAGAGGAATCTTCAGAAGAGTCGGATGTTCCTCTCATAGACAAAAGGAAGAGGAAGAAAGGGGATCAGGCCGATGCCGACAAGGCGAAGCTGGAGAGTCAGAAGCAGGAGAAGAGGCCAAAGCGTAAATAGGATATTGTTGCTTGATGATATTTTGTCTTTAGGTTTTCCACTGGCCAGGAACTGTAACTGTGAGACTGGCCCTCACTTTCCTTTCTAGGTTGTTTTTCACTTTGTCGGTTCGCAGTATATAAATGAAAGTTTATCTCTTTTTGCATCATTGTGTACCTGTATTCAAATAAACTTTCCATGTTTAGTCATAGGCCATCTAATAATAATTACAAATCAGTCAAACAACAGAAAGAAAAATTTTCGTGCTGCGTTGCTGTATTAGAGTTCAGTATATGTATATGAGTATATGTGTCCCCAATCAGTGGTTACCATAGCACCTGACAGGGGTTTGCTAAGGATCGGTTAGTATTGTCGGCAGATTGCCTCCTATTTCTGAATATGGGGGACTTAGAAGATTTCATAGGATAATTGTTCTTGTGGTACCGAATTTCTGGCACCTTTCTCAGTGCTTAATTACAGACTTCTTTATACTCTCCTGATGGTTGCCAAGGTTAGAGTTTGAATTCAGTAGTTCAGTCGGTCCCCGATCCTTTAGCAGGGAAGAAGTTCTTTCTCAGCGCTCAATCGGAGACGCTTTTATACTCTCTTTCTCTCCGGAGAGTTAGAGTTTGAGCTCAGCAATTCATTTGCTCCCCGATCCTTCAGCGGGGAAGGAGCTCTTTCTCAGCGCTCAGTCGGAGACGCTTTTATGCTCTCTCTCTCTCTGGAGAGTTAGAGTTCGAGCTCAGCGATTCATTCGCTCCCCGATCCTTCAGCGGGGAAGAAGCTCTTTCTCAGCGCTCAGTCGGAGACGCTGTTATACTCTCTCTCTCTCTGGAGAGTTAGAGTTCGAGCTCAGCAATTCATTCGCTCCCCAATCCTTCAGCGGGGTAGGAGCTCTTTCTCAGCGCCAAATCATGGACGCTTTTATACTCTCTCTCTCTCTGGAGAGTTAGAGTCACGGTTCAAGCAGTTTGCAATCATGCATGCTCATCAAACTCGTCCTAGGTTTACATTTTAATCCAAGCTCCGAGGATTAAAACCAGTCGGACAAGCAGTTGGAGCATTTGCCAAGGCTTTGAGTTCCTCCGAACAGTCTACGGGAGGAACAGTTGGCACCAGACTTCGGGTACCTGCATTATTCACGCCGATTTCCATAAAAATAAACAGGCAGATAAATGAGGATGCAATAAAGGTAAATGACACACAATATTTTTATAGTGGTTCGGTCGAATCATGACCTACGTCCACTTTATAATTTTTTGCTTCAAGGAATCAAACTATTCTAGGCTAGTCGTGCCTTATACATGGTTTTCAACAAAGCAAAAGAACAGATTTGAAACTTTTATGCTAAGTATGGCCGTAAATGTTGGGCATTTCACACTCTGGGGATTTCCCTTCCATCTACGGTTGCCAGCTTGAAGGTTCCATTATCAAGCTTGCTCAGAATGGAGTACAGTCCTTCCCACTTCGCTCCCATATGAGTTGGGGGTGGAAAGACACGTTTCAGAACCAAGTCTCCGGGTTCCCAGGTTCGGGCTCGAACCTTTTTGTTGTAATATCGAGCGATCTATTGCTTGCATCTCAAGGCGCGCAGGTCCGCCTCATCCCTCTTTTCTTCGATCATATCTAGGGACTCAAGGAGCAATTCATTATTGGTCATCGGATCATAATAAGTCACCCGGTGAGAAGGTACCTTTATCTCAACCGGGATGACTGCTTCCGTTCCAAAAGCAAGGGAGAACGGGATATGTCCTGTTGCCGATTTATATGTTGTCCTGTAGGCCCATAGTGCCAAGGGCAATTCATCAGCCCACATGGCTCTAGCCCTCTTCAGTCTTCTTTTCAGAATAGACTTAATCACTTTATTCGCCGCTTCGACTTGTCCGTTCGATTGCGGGTGCGCCACAGAGGTGTACCGATTCTCAATGTGGTATTTTTGGCAGAAATTTCTGAATTCAGCGCTATCGAACTGAGTTCCGTTATCCGTTATTACAATCTTTGGAATCCCAAATCGACAGATGATGTTTCTCACGATAAAGTTGATCACTCGTTTGGTTGTGATCGTAGTTAGTGGCTCAGCCTCGACCCACTTAGTGAAATAATCCACGGCCACAATAGCGAACTTTGCTCCTCCCCTTGCTATGGGGAGACTTCCAATGATATCAATTCCCCACATAGCGAAAGGCCATGGGCTCATCATTGTTTTTAACTGATTAGGAGGTGCTCTAGGTATCTTCGAAAATCTCTGGCACGAATCACACCGTCGTGCGTATCTTGCTGCATCCTTGTTTATGGTAGGCCAGAAATAACCATGCCGCAACACCTTTTTTGCCAAAGTTTGCCCTCCAGTGTGGTCGCCACATTCGCCTTCGTGGACCTCTTGCAGCACACGTCTGATGTCATCGTGGGCTATACACCGAAGGAGGGGCATTGAAAACCCTTGTCTGTAAAGAACTCCGCCTTGCAGAACATATCGGGCGGCTTTACGAATTACTTTACGCCTCTCGCTTTTCTTGGTCGGAAGCGTTCCATTCGTCAGGAAATTCTTTAGAGGGGTCATCCAGGACTCCCTTTCTGGTTCCGTCTCTAGTATTAGGTCGATTTCCATTTGATCTATGCTAGGGGACCGAAGTACTTCAACGGGGGCTAGCCCAGTCACTTCAGGATCGTCGGAACTAGCCATCTTTGCCAACTTATCCGCCTGCTGATTCTCTGACCGCGGAATATGGGATATGCTGTAGTGATCAAAATCGTTCAGCAATTCTTTCACTTTCTTTAAGTATAAAATCAATCTTGCACTTTTAGCCTGGAATTTTCCAATAACTTGGTTCACAACTAACTTGGAGTCGCAGAAGATGTTCAGCTTTGTGACCTCTAATTCCTTTGCGATCCTTAATCCGGCTATCAGAACTTCGTATTCGGAATCGTTGTTAGTGGCATGAAACTCCATCCGGATTGCATAGGTTATCAATCGTTTCTCGGGAGTTTCAAGCACTATTCCAGCGCCGGATCTTTCGTCATTCCTAGCGCCATCAGTATACAATCCCCAGGCATTGGGATCGAGAAGTAACTTTGAAGGATCAACTTCTTCGTTTGCTATATCCTCCTCAGGGACAGTGAACTCTGCTATGAAGTCGGCTATCACTTGCCCCCGAATTGACCGTCTAGGCTGAAAGTTTAAATCAAATTGACTTAACTCAATATTCCATTTAAGTAACCTTCCAGATGCCTCTGGTCTCTGTAGGACTTGCTTGAGCGGGTGATCGGTGTATACGGTAATAGGATGCGCCTGAAAATATTGTCGAAGCTTTCTAGAGGCGATCAGTAAACTATACGCCAACTTTTCTATCCTTGGGTAATTACGCTCTGCTGCCATTAATTTTTTGCTCACGTAATACACAGGTCTTTGGACCTTATCCGCTTCTCTTACCAACGCTGAGCTGATCGCATGGGGTGACACTGCCAGATACACGAATAAGTCCTCGTGATCCATTGGCTTAGATAATATCGGAGGTTTCTCCAGGTGCCTGAGTAAATTTTGAAACGCTTCTACGCAGTCGGGCGTCCATTTGAAGTGGCGTTTCCCCCGCTTTATTAATTCGAAGAATGGGATGCACTTATCCGTAGCCCTGGAGATAAATCTGCTTAGTGCGGCCACTTTTCCTGCAAGGCTTTGCACATCCCTAATTTGCCTGGGTTCCTGAATATCTCTGATTGCCGCGATTTGATCTGGATTAATCTCAATCCCACGGGAACTAACGATGAATCCCAAGAATTTTCCGGAGGCAACACCGAATGAACATTTGGTTGGGTTGAGTTTCATTCCGTACTTTCGAAGAATGCCGAACATCTCTGCCAAGTCAGTAGTGTGTTGAGAAGACTGCTTGGACTTAACCAACATATTGTCGACGTATACTTCCATTGTTTTCCCGATCTGGTTATAAAACATTCTGTTGACTAAACGTTGATATGTAGCGCCCGCATTCTTCAAGCCAAAGGGCATCACCACATAACAATATAATCACAGATCCGTGATAAAACTAGTGTGTTCTTGATCTGGAACATGCATCGGAATCTGGTTATATCCTGAATAAGCATCCATAAATGAGAGAAGCTCATGACCCGCCGTCGAGTCTACCAACTGGTCAATCCGGGGTAACGGGAAACTATCTTTTGGACAGGCTTTGTTCAGATCTGAGAAGTCGATACACGTTCGCCACTTCCCGTTGGCCTTCTTTACCAGGACTGGATTCGAAATCCAGTCCGGTAGGTCGAGTCTCTGATAAATCCATTACTCTTTTGCTTTCCAACTTCTTCTTTCAAGGCAGCGGACCTCTCTGGGCCCAACATTCGCCTTTTTTGCTTTACCGGAGGATGCTTAGGGTCAATGCTTAATGAATGGCTCATGATTGATGGGGATATCCCACACATGTCTGCGTGGGTCCAAGCAAATACATCCAAGTTGTTTTTTAAGAAATCCGTTAATTCTTTAGCGAGATTCAGATTTAACTGGGATCCAATCTTAAGGACCTTCTCCGGGTCACTGTCATCGATCGGTACATCCACAGTTGTCTCGTTGGGAGTCGCCATTCTGCCCTCGGATTCTTGATCCTCTCTGGGATCTATATCCTCCGGCAATTCTCTGGGCGACTCTCCAGTGACTATCCTCTTTAGTTGCTATAAGGTCTCCGCCCCCGTAGGGGGAGAAGCGCCTTTAGTTTCAATGTCCCCTCCATTGCGAAGTAACTTTAGTTCGGCAACATAACATGCTCGCGCAGCAACCTGATCTCCTCTGACGATACCAATGCCAGCTTCTGTGGGGAATTTCAATAACAAGCACCAGGGGGCTATACAGGCTCTAAACTTTGCGAGGGCCGGTCGGCCCAAGAAGGCATTGTAGGGCGATTCAACGTCCAAAACCACGAAGGGAAGGATTCTCACTCTCTGGCGTTCTCCTTCCCCAAGCGTAACCGGTAACTCTACATAACCCATTGGAGTGGTGGATGCTCCGTTAAATCCACGGATCCATCCTTGACAGGGCTTCAAGTCTTTTATTTCGAGGTTCATCTGGTCAAATGTCCTTTTGAAAAGTATGTTGACGGAACTCCCGTTGTCCACTAAAACCTTATGAACAGTGGCTGGTCCAATAGGTACTGTAATTACAAATGGATCTTCAGTCGGAGCATGGACTCCAATGCTTTCTCGTTCTCGGAAAACGACATCGTCGGTCATCATCTTCTGTTGCTTCACCGGGATATTGTCCTCGGGGTTACTAAACTCCCCTACCTCGAGGTGTTGTTTGGATGCATTGACATATTGATCCAATGCCTTGGAACTATGCCCGGCAAGATAAAGTCCTCCGATTACGGTATTGATAACAATGTTCTTTCCCTTCTGCTGGGCAGTTGGCCTAGCAGCAAGTTGATTCTTGTTCTGATTTGGAGCCTGTACTGCTTGCCCCCTGTCTCTTGGTGTTACTCTGTATTCATCTAATTTTCCTTCTCGAAGCAGCCTTTCGACTACATCTCTTAGGTGACGGCATTCATTTGTCGAATGGCCGTGAATCTGATGAAAGAGACAAAACTTCCCCGTTTCATGTTCTTTTTCTGTCGACTCTCTGGGAGGTGGCCTCTTATTCTGGAGGACATTGTAAGAATCCATGAAGATATTTTCCAGAGTACCATTTAGTGGCGTATAACTCTCAAAGGCCCTGGGACGAGTCCTTCTCTGGGAGTCGTTCCCTCGGTTCCTCTTCCGGTTGTTGCCATAACTATTATTATCATTGTTCCCCGACTGACGACCACCCTGATTCTGATTTCCAACATTAACTTCGACCTTCCCTGAGCTGTCTCCTGTCTGCTTAATGGCGACATTGCTCTGGATTTCCTCCTTATCGGCCGTTTTTGCCTTTCGGTTAGCATATACTTCTTCCCGGCGCAAGTGTACGTTGGCTTTTTCGTAGAATAATTCTCTAGTATGGGGTGGCTGGCCTGCCAGGTATCTCCCGAATTCAGTGTCTTTATCTACTCCGTTAATCAGTGCTGCGACAACGGTTGGTTCATGGGGATCTTTAACTTCAGTAGCGGCCAAATTGAAACGGTCTAGGTACAACCTCAAACTCTCGCCTGGTCGCTGCTTGACAAGAAACAAGTCAATCACACTTTTTGTTTTTTGTGCATAGATACGGAATTGTTCTACGAACTTCTCACTCAACTCCCTGAAGCTAGAAATCGATCTTGCTGGCAAGCGAGTAAACCATAACAATGCTACATCCTCCAAGAATATGGGAAATGCTTTGCACTTGACGGCATCAGAAGCTGCGGCAGCGGTCATTGACCAAGAATATCTCATCAGATGCTGGACGGGATCAGACCTGCCCGCGTATCGGTTCATCTGTGGCATGTTGAAACGCCTTGGGAAAGTCGCATCCAAAATATCATCAGTGAAAGGGGTGTGACTGCGGTCGATTCCCCAATCTTCGTTCCGTTGTCCACGGCTATTTGCCAGAATCTGATGGATCATGGCTGCAACATTTGCACTGGTCAGTGCCTCTGGCTCGACGGGGTTCTCTAATCTCTCTTTCGGGAGCGGTCACAAAATCCGGGGCTCGGATAGGGCTTCGTTGCCCCCTGTTACCATGAGCATGTGCGCGGCGACGGGGCTAAGGTAGTTTGTTATGTACAGGACTATCCACATCTCGAGTCCTGGGAGTTGCGGCTTGATCATTCATATTACGGTTTGAGGGCCCTGCCTCCAGTGCTTCTTCTTCCCGTGATGGCAGGGTTCCGAACCGAAGCTGCTCTATGTTTTCGGCTCTCTCATACGGTCGCCGCGGAGGTCTCGGCGATTCCTCAGACGAAGAAGAATATCCTGGAGTGAGTGGACGAACCGGCGGCGTCCTTTGCCTTGCGAGCTCATCAAGCCTTCTATCCATAGCAGTCAAATTTTCTCGCAGGACGGAGCTTTCCTGCCTTTGGGCAGCCAATTCATCAAACAGTCGCTCCCACATTTCGGAAAAGCGAGAGAGATCCCCCTCAGTAACGGGAGCAGCAGGATCATATTGATCATCATCACTTTCTCTTATGCGCAAAGAGCTTGAGCCAGGTCGAGCGGAGGGGCCAGGACGGTAGGAGCGAGCCATAGGCTCCTTTCCAGGTCGAGTTGTAGTCTGATCATCAATTCGAATCGCTGTGGTTCGAGGATGGCGGCTCGCAACGCCCCCCTGAGATCGATTCGCGGTCGCGGTGCGTGGAGGATTCGAGACGTTGCCTCGGGATCGAGTAACAACCCCTTCAGCAGTCCGGATCGCCTCGTTCTTGTCAACTCGGAGCGTGGCGTCTTCATCGGATCGGTTCGCCCCCTGCGCTCCGCGATCCAGAGTCTCCTCGTTGCCTAGCTCTTGCACACTTTCTTCAATTGTTTCATTGGTTTGCGAAGCTCGTGCTTCCTTAGATATTTTTCCAGCCATGATATCCGAATCGCTGGAATCTTCAAAGAACTGAATAGTGAAACTTTAGGATTGTTTTCTCAGTGAAAGCACCAAAATGTTAGATCAAAATTTGGACCTAACACCCAAATTGTTCTGAATCTTATAGAGTTTCAACTGAAGAATGAGGAAAAAGAAAATAACACACAGAATTTATAGTGGTTCGGCGTTAACGAGCCTACGTCCACTTTATATATTATTGATTATACTTTGAATGTCGGTACAATCAAGGATTTCTCTCGAGCTCACTTTTTCAATTGTTATTTCTCTCAGTAATTAAGTAGTTTGACAATAATGGCGGATTCAGTACTCAGTATTGCCAAAAGGATCCTCAAAAATGCCAAGCTCCGGGCTATTTATAGCTGATTTTGTCAGGCGGATCGTATTAACACGTGGCACGAATCCCGAGGACATCGGATCGCATCGCTGCCGTTGAAGAAATAGTCAAATTAGCCGTTGTGGACAGGTGTCGCGATCCCCTTGAAAATCGGATCGTGCAGATGGGGAGAATCAGTCAAAATGACGGTTAGGGACACGTGTCGCTAGATCCGTGCGTCTCGGATCGCTGAAGACTAGCTCACGCTTGAACGAGTCAGAGGGTTCGCCATGCATCAGGGGATCGGATCGGTCTACTCTGGGCAACAATATAAGTTCGGATCGAGTCGCATAGAGGGCTCGTTTCGCTGATGGTTGGTGGGCGAGTCGATAGTGGGCGATCCGACATCGGGCGAGTCGATGATGCGATCCGTTCCTTCATGTACTTAGAGAACGTGGTTTCATGCTTTCTTCTTATGAATGATCCTGGGTGGCTTGGTCAAAAAGCTAACCAACATTTTGCCCCCTCGAAGTATGTTTTATCGGTGATGGAACATGCTTCGAAGCTATAGAATCGTCTTTTCACAGCGAGTCACGAAACAGTGAACAATTCCTTTTCTGGGATTCTTCAGAATCTTCATTACCGACTTTATCGACTCGGATCGTGTGCTCGAGTCGCGGTCCGTTATCAAGCCATTCGTTTCGTTCTTTGGTGTGTACTTGGGCCTCTTCATGGAACGGAACGAGACGGGCTCCTCATCGAGACGTGGTGGGCTTTTGGTTCGCGGCCCGCCTATTTTCGTGGATCGAATAGGACAAAGAAGGGGAGACAAACGGTCGCCCTTTCGCCTATATAAGTCGACCCTCCTCTTCACTTTCTTCCTTCTTCCTTCTTTCGTATCGTATCGCCTGCGTCACTGAGGAAACACCGAGTTTTTCAAACCTCCAAAAATCTGACTGTCCTCCCAACTTTTTTAAAGGTAATGCCTCGAAAGCATCCTAATGCGGTATCGCTCTCCATTTTATGAGTTTTTTCGACTGGTTTGAGGGAGGAAACGATGGGAAATTGTGATTCTCGGGGTATCCAGCGAAGCGCCATGGCCGATAGGTTCAGAGGTTGGAGTTCGGCAACGAGAAGGAGAGGAGGAAGGAGAAGAAGAAGGCTGGTTCGGATCGTGGGCAAGGAGAGGAAAGGAAGAAGATGAAGGTCAGTGGCGAGTCGGAGGGTTGTGGACGCGGAGAGACGGGCAGCTCTCGCCGAAAAGAATGTTGAAAGTGCCATCGAACTGGCCACTGCTTCTAACAACAAGCTCCTCGAAAGAGAGAAGGATATCGAGGGGTTTGAAGAGATGATTTTCGACTTCCTTGGCCAAGTCCTCAAAACTCGCAACATTTCATGGATCCCGGATTACCATGTTACTTTAGCCAATTTATGGGATGCCATTGTTGAGGGTGAAAAGCAGAGATTGGGGGTCGAAGAAATTGATGAGGATGAGTTGATGAAGAGCATCTTGAGGGATAATGAGCTTGAGGACCTAGCAGAGGGTCGTCGTCTGATAGAACAACCAATTGAATTAGTAATGTGTGTTCCTCATGATACAGGTGGCGAGCCCGTCGACAAGGGTGTTGAAAAAGAAAAAGAAGCGGAGAAGGAAGCTATCTCGCCAGGTGCCAGTATTGATACATCAAAGCAGGCTGAGGTCACAACAGCAGAAAGAAGCATCCCGGTATCTAGTACTGACGTTCCCAAAGATGCTGAGACCATCGAAGCCTTGAAAGACATGGATGGGCGCCATGTAGATGATGAAGAAGACATTATCGGCGCCAAAAAAGCCGACGACGATGACGACGAAACCTTGGCCAGCCGAAAGGCAAGGCAGGAGAAAGAGATGGCTTCGAAGAAGGTGGGAGATGAGGCTTTGGACGTAGTCCCTCTTGCAGAATTCGATCCCAAAACTGGGATGATTGTGAAAATCCAGCCCAAATCCATCAGCCGACAGCTTCATTTTGCAAACCCCGATGACTTCCCGGCTTCCCTTTCTGATAGAAGGAAGAGAAAAGAGGTGGAAGAGGAATCTTCAGAAGAGTCGGATGTTCCTCTCATACACAAAAGGAAGAGGAAGAAAGGGGATCAGGCCGATGCCGACAAGGTGAAGCTGGAGAGTCAGAAGCAGGAGAAGAGGCCAAAGCGTAAATAGGATATTGTTGCTTGATGATATTTTGTCTTTAGGTTTTCCACTGGCCAGGAACTGTAACTGTGAGACTGGCCCTCACTTTCCTTTCTAGGTTGTTTTTCACTTTGTCGGTTCGCAGTATATAAATGAAAGTTTATCTCTTTTTGCATCATTGTGTACCTGTATTCAAATAAACTTTCCATGTTTAGTCATAGGCCATCTAATAATAATTACAAATCAGTCAAACAACAGAAAGAAAAATTTTCGTGCTGCGTTGCTCTATTAGAGTTCAGTATATGTATATGAGTATATGTGCCCCCAATCAGTGGTTACCATAGCACCTGACTGGGGTTTGCTAAGGATCGGTTAGTATTGTCGGCAGATTGCCCCCTATTTCTGAATATGGGGGACTTAGAAGATTTCATAGGATAATTGTTCTTGTGGTACCGAATTTCAGGAACCTTTCTCAGTGCTTAATTACAGACTTCTTTATACTCTCCTGATGGTTGCCAAGGTTAGAGTTTGAATTCAGTAGTTCAGTCGGTCCCCGATCCTTTAGCAGGGAAGAAGTTCTTTCTCAGCGCTCAATCGGAGACGCTTTTATACTCTCTTTCTCTCCGGAGAGTTAGAGTTTGAGCTCAGCAATTCATTTGCTCCCCGATCCTTCAGCGGGGAAGGAGCTCTTTCTCAGCGCTCAGTCGGAGACGCTTTTATGCTCTCTCTCTCTTTGGAGAGTTAGAGTTCGAGCTCAGCGATTCATTCGCTCCCCGATCCTTCAGCGGGGTAGAAGCTCTGTAATAACCCGGAAAATGTGAACCAGTTTAAATTTTTTTTATTAGGTTATTAACAAGAAATTTGAATGATTAGAATAGCCTATTCCCATAAAATATAGAATATTTCAATAAATTAGTGAGTTAAGAAATAGTAAGTCAGTTTGAAAATTGATATTTTGCATATGGCCTCGGAATTCGACGAAACCACTTTTGTCGGGTCCGGGATGTCAAACTATTGCTAGGTTTCAAATTTCATAATTTTTCGAATCAATATGTGAGCGTGGCAAAAGAAAACGCGTTTGACCAGTTTCTATTGAATTTAATCGACTGGGAATTGGCCATTTTTCAAACGATCTCAGAATTCGACGAAACTAGTTTTGTTAGGACCGTATCGTCAATACGAAACTAGAAAATATTTTTCTGGAATTTTTCTAGTTAGTATGTGACCCCGGTAATTTGAAATGTACGTTTAAAATTCAATATAAGGATTTAAATTGTAAATTTCAACGGAAACTGATTGTAACGATCAAACCAGCTTGCGATACATATCCCATTGTGTTCGGAATGGGGGTAAAACGCTATGGACGACAGGCGGTGGACCTCATTTCGAGGTCATATGTAAAAGTCAACCCTTGTGCATAATTTAATAATTAAATAATATAATAAAAAAAAAAAAATACATTTCCCCCTTTTCTTCCTCGTTGGCCCCCCCGATCAGTATTCACAAAGCAAATAAAAAAAAAGAAAAAGAAGAAACCCTAAATAATACGAGCCGCCGCCCTCCAGACTCCGAAGCCGCCGCCTGACCGCCGAAGCCCCACCGCCTGACCGCCGAACCCTTCGCCTGAGCCGCCCTCGACTCCTTCTCCTCCCACCGAACGAACCATCGCAGAAACCCTCGACCTCGACAACTCCGAAACCACCGCCGCGACAACTCCGAACGCCGCCACGAGGACCGCCGACCTCCTCCTCCCATTCGAAGCTCGGTGAGCGTTTAATTTGATTTTATTTTATTTTTGCTTTTTGTTTTTGTTTTACAGTGAATGTATAAACTGTTTTTTTTATATATGAATTATAAAACTGCATTTTTAAAAAAAAAAAGATTTTAAAAAAAACTGCATTTTTGATAGAAGGCAAAACTGCATTTTTAAAAAAAAGAATAATTTAAAAACTGCATTTTTTAAAAAGTAAAAACTGCATTTTTGATAGAAGGCAAAACTGCATTTTAAAAAGAATTTAAAAACTGCATTTTTTAAAAAGTAAAAACTGCATTTTTCTAGAAGATGAAAACTATTTTTCTAAGGGAAAAAAAAACTGCATTTGAAAAAGAGAAAATAAAAACTGCATTTTTTAAAAAAAAAAGAAGAAGAAAAAAAACTGCATTTTTAATAAAAGAAAAACTGCATTTATTTTAAAGATAAAAACTGCATTTATTTAAAAGAAAAAAGGATTATAAAAGCAGTTTTGAAAGAATAATAAAAATATAATCTTTATATTTAATAGCGAAGTCAAAATGCAATCTTTATATATTGAATAACATAGTGAAATTCGATTTTTACCTATGTAGAAGATACAGTCAACGAAAGCAACAAGAAGGACAAGTAGGCGAAGTTTCTATTAAGGAAATCAATCGTGTGAGTGGATAGCTATTGGTGAGGATTTCTCACTCTTCAATTTCTTTTTATAATTATATATATATGTGTTGAAAATGAAAGTGAACTGCTATATATAAATATCTATATATATATATATATACGCCCCTCGTCCACAAACCATGGACGATATTTATTGGTTGAAATTGATTGATTGTTTGGGATTGTTTGTGATTGATATTGGTTGATTGCGGTTGAAAAATACCCAATTGTGATTGGAAAATATTTGGTTGAAACCACATAGGATTAGTTTGTGGAAATGAAAAAATATAAACATGCCGCCTGCGTGCGAATTAGATGCATGATTCCCATTGTCAAAAACCGCGAGGTTTTAAGGTAGAGCGAGGAGCCGTACTAGGGACGGTGCCGGTGTAACTACCCTGCCGTTATGCTGCCGAAATTTTGAATAATATTCTTGTGTTTGAATTATTTTCATATGCTTAAACTATATTTATTCATTGTATAAAAACATTCATGTGTTGAATGATATTCATATATTGAAATAAACCGTTCGATAATAAAAATCACATTTTTATCTAAATATAAAAACATTCATCTGTTGAATTGATATTCATCCGTTGTTTAGCAATCCATGTGTTGAATGATATTCATATATTGAAATAAACCGTTCGATAATAAAAATCACATTTTATCTAACTATAGAAACATTCATGTGTTGAATTGATATTCATCCGTTGTTTAGCAATTCATGTGTTGAATGGTATTCATATTTTAAAATAAATTGTTTTATGATAAAAATCCCATTTTTATCACCAACTTGAACTATATAGAAGAATAGTGTTTTGAAATGAATTGTTTTACAATAAAAATCACATTTTTATTGTAAGCACCAAGTCGTTGAAATGTGAAGTGATAAAAATAGCCACTTGTTCAAAATAAACATATATGAGTTGAAATATTCATTAATTAGCTAATGAAATGATTTGCACCTATTTATGTAACATTAGAATGAATGGTGTTTTTAAACCAAACAGAAATCAAATATGAAGTTGAATAGAAAATGATAATTGATAAGAACTGTATATATATGTACATGCATATTCTTTGAACAGGTTATAGCAAAGGGGCTAGAGAAGAGGAATAAAATTTGTGCCCGACAAATAGGTACACATTTACTAATTTGTTTGGGTGATGATTTTGAGCCTATTGGCTAGCCGCTTGGCTTCTTCTTTTTCTTTTTGAGATTAGAAGGACCGGGACGCTATTTGCGATTTCCCGATGCCCCCGGTGCAGGGGAGGTTATGGCGAAATTTTTCCAAAATTTAGGGAGTTAGAAAAATATTTGAAGTGAAAACTATATAGAAATCATCGAATGAACTATATTTATATAAATATATAAATATAAATAAAATTAAAACGAAACGAGGCCGTGCAGTTCGTATTTTGAAACCGTGATTTCAAACGACTAGTGCGGAAGATCCGACCATTGGATTTTCCCGAAACCTCAACCGTCGGGTTCGCCTTGAAAAAATCTTTCCAACGGCACCAACCTTGTAAAAATCCAACGGTTGGATTGTCTAGAATGTTTAATTCAAAATTAAGGAAAAACAGCGCCAGAAACGATTATATTTATATATATATATAAATATAATTAAATTTAATCGAATTACGACGCTGCAGTTCGTAAATTGAAACCTTAACTTCAAACGATTAGTGTGGAAGATCCGACCGTCGGATTTTCCCAAAACTGGAATCGTTGGATTCGTTTTGAAGAGACCTTTCTAATAGTGTAAAATTTGTAGAAATCCAACGGTTAGATTTTCCTATATGTGTAAAACAAATTAGGGGAAAAACAGCGCCAGCGACACGAAACGACCTGAAACGTCGTTTAATTAAATATGGCCATTTTTGAGTAAATAAAAATGGCGAAAAATCGTTATAAAATATTATAAGCAACATGAATTGCAAATAAACCGATTGGGCTTGAATTGTTCGATATTTATTGGTTGTATGTGTATGACATGAAAATAACACTAAATAACTGAAAGATGGATGTCGAATATTATAACCATATAAAGAATCGATTTAAATTCTAATGGCGTGAGTTATTTGAAAAGGCCGAGCTAACCCTCATTTCAAGTAATTCATCGAGCGATTCGAATTGGAAGATGCAAAGACGATTCAAGACCGACGATCTTCGTATCGGTTGGATGGGCGCTATTGAGGTTCCCAACCGGAGTAGCTACCAGAAAGGGACGGAAGTAGTAGCCGTCTGAACGTGTATGTTGATTGGACGGATATACGAGGAATTTGACGCCTCCGGTTTCGTTCAGACCCAGGACGGACTTGTAAATGGACTGTGTGTCTGACATTGGATTTTGTTCTGTATTGATTGATCTCTGTTAAATATATATCTGTTTGGCGGCGGAGAATTTATTCTTTTGCTTAACGCCCTTCTCTGAGACGTACGAGCTTAGAGGTTATATATCGATGGAAATCAATCGTATGGAGTGGACTGCCTATGTGGCATGCCAAGATGCTATGATCAAGGCTTCTGTTGCAAAGCAAAGTCTTGTGGATGATGATCGAAGCAAGGCTTACGTGGCCTAGCTTTGTGTATTTCGTAGATTCGCGAACCTCACACCCCGGTATGAGTTAAAAACGGGATACGGACCGCTGGGAGAGCACGACGTTTCTTTCTAGTTATGGTGGTGTCAGTGACTTACCAGCCCTGACATATATATCTACTTTTCACCTTTGTGGTTGTTGGAATGCGAGGCGCCTCGATTATAGGTCTGTAAGGACCGGGAAACGTGTGTTCAGGCATAATTAATCCTCTAACGTAAGTGAGGACCGGCCCAGCCGAATCCAGGGGTTACCCAGTGTGCGTAATCCTGAGGCATTTGCTAGAGTGTCTCGAAGCGGAGAGGAGCTTGCCCCTTGCCTCGACTCATGACGGAAATCCAATTTCCAATACGAAATAACGGGCTTGATTGTAGTACTAGTATGGTGACATAGTATATGGTAGCTATGCCATCTATGATTGATATTTATGATGCTATTCGTTTTTGAAACATATATGCACTAGTAATAATATCAAATGATTTCTCTTTATACGTATCAAGCATATTTGGCTATTATAAGGTAAAACTCTATCCTCCGGCTTGCGTTGCATTGTGTGATGGGACCTGAGTCTTATAATAGCTCCATTCTTTCTAAAAGCATTGCGTTGTCTTAAAAAGAATTTACCTTGTTTTAAATGCACTAGCAATCACTGGAGTAAACCCGTTCCACGAAAGTGGCGTGGTCCTATGATTTGCTATTATTGTTGTTTAACTGTTAAATGGATTCCTCATACCAGTCCCCATGACTGACTCGTTGTTTGTTTCACTTTGCAAACGCGGGTGCCCTTATTTTCACACGGGCAGCCTAGTACACAGGTGACAGGTGATTTTTGGTTCTGCACTGCTGCACAGCATGCACTTTTGGCTCATGGCGAGGCTGACTTCATAGTGATGACTTAGATATTTTCCGCCATTCCTGTATTTATGTTTATGATTCCGCCACTGGCGATACAGACTGATTTACTTTCTGTATTTCTCACTATATGTATATGTATTCCGCCTTCGGCGATGTAGACTGATACTCTTATTATGTCACTGCATGTATGTATTCCGCCTTTGGCGATGATGACTGATCACTTCCCTTTCTTTTTACTAAGTGTATCCCCACGTTATGCTATTCTGATATTCCTACATGTTGTGATTCCGCTGTCATATCCATGTTAAATTATTTTATTTATTGTTTCTGCTATTATCTGTACTCTGCTATGATGATTAATGTGTTATTTCCTAATGATTATCCTTAATACCGCCCCTCGGATTTTGGGATCGTCACAGTTGGTATCAGAGCTTTGGTTAACCTTAGTTCCGGGATCTAACACATTAAACACCTCGTCAGAATAGAATCAGTAGTGTTCTAATGCGAGTAGCTCATTAGAGATAGGATTAGCAATATCCTAGAATGAGCTAAACAGATTAGCAAAACAATTTGATCAGTACATCATCATCATCTTTCTTTGTATTTCCTTGCTTTATCATTTAAGAAAATTATCAAATCTGTGAGCTTGACTCTTTTCTTGCTTATACAGTACTCTTAGATGGCTACACGAGCAGCAGCAGCCAGAGGAGGCCGTGGAGGCCGAGGAGGTGCAGCAGGAGGACGGGGGAATATCCCCGTAGCTGCAGAGGCCCTTATTATTCAGCCACCCGCACCAGAAGACTTTGAGC
This sequence comes from Allium sativum, assembly GCA_030737875.1. Classification (NCBI taxonomy): domain Eukaryota; kingdom Viridiplantae; phylum Streptophyta; class Magnoliopsida; order Asparagales; family Amaryllidaceae; genus Allium; species Allium sativum. The sequence continues at coordinate 14,794,691 of CM060920.1, forward strand.
TGGACAAAGTGGCAAAGAGATACCGAAATCTTGGAGGGAAACCTTTTACAGGCACAGGCACAGTGACTGAAGCTATCGCTTGGCTGAAGACCTGCGAGAAAATCTTCGAAGGTATGGGCATGGGAACTAACAATAAAGCCCGACTTGGCATTTGGCTTCTTCAGGAAGAGGCAGAGCTGTGGTGGGATGCCATTACTTCTGGAGATGCAGCTGGTACTATCCGAACTTGGGAGCAGTTCAGGACTTTATTCAATGAGAAGTTTGTGCCAGAACAAGCTCTTGAGAGGATGCGGGAGCAATTTGCTAATCTCCAGCAGGGAGACCTCTCTATTCAAGACTATCTGAATAAGTTCACTCAGCTATCGCGCTATGCCCCAGAGTTGGTTTTGACCGACAAAGCGAAGAATAAGAGATTCATTTTTGGGCTGAAGCGCAAATATCATGATAGAGCTATGAGCAACGTCAAACTTCCTTTTTCAGAACTCGTAGAGATGGCTTGCAACTATGAGGACATGGATGAGAGACATGCTAGCCAAGACCGCGCTAAGAGCCAAGCAGGGATTAAGCGCAAGACTTCAACTGACCAACCTGAATCTAGCATCACCGCGGCCGCGACTCAAAAACCCGCAAAGATCCCAAAAGGCAACTGCTACAATTGCGGGAAGCCCGGTCATTTCTCTAATGTATGCAAAGCTCCAAAGAAGCCAAGGGCCAGTGACTCAGTTGAATGCTACAATTGCCACCAGAAGGGGCACTACAGCAATAAGTGTCCTTTGAAGAAGAGCGCACAAGTGGCCCATGTTTATGACGGGAATACCCCGCCAGCTATCACCGACGGCTCAGGTAAACCCGATGTCTTGGGAGGTACCCTTACTATCAAAAATATTCCTGTTTCTGTACTTTTTGATACTGGTGCATCACGTAGCTTCATTTCTGGTAAAATTGTACACAAGTTAAAATTAAAACAAAGAATTCTAAAGGAACCGATTAAAGTTCAAAACCCGATAGGAGGTTCTGTTAGTCTCAGTATATACTGCAGAGTGCCTATCTCTTATTCACGTTACAAGTTTCCCATCCACTTAATTGTCATGGATTTATCAGAATTCGATGTTATTCTCGGTTTGGAATGGTTAACAAAATATAAGGCCGAAGTTAGATGTGCGGAAAGAATCGTTAAAGTCGAAACGAAGCTTGGACCTATATATATACCATGCCATGGCTCAGGAATTAATAGAACCGAATTTTGGGCTTCTTTAGAAATTACTCCTCCTTCAATAGAAAAGATACCGGTCGTGAAAAATTATGCGGATGTGTTTGAGGAAGTAGAAAACTTACCACCGCAAAGAGAAATTGAATTTAGAATTGATCTAATTCCGAATGCTCGACCAGTAGTTCATCCAATAAGAAGAATGGCCCCAAAAGAAAAAGAAGAGCTAAGTAGCCAAACCCGAGAATTACTTTGGAAAGGTCTGATCAGACCAAGCTTTTCAGCATGGGGAGCCGCAGTAGTATTTGTCCCTAAATCAGACGGTACTCTAAGACTTTGCGTCGATTACAGGGATCTCAACAAACAAACACTGAAGAACAAATATCCTTTGCCCCGAATAGACGATCTGTTAGATCAATTAAATGGAGCAACCGTATTCTCCAGAATGGACCTAGCTACAGGTTTCCACCAATTGCGTATAGCCGAAGACTGTGTTCCTTTGACAGCCTTCAGGGGTCCCGATTTATTCTATGAATGGTTAGTAATGCCGTTCGGTTTGTGCAACGCTCCGGCATACTTCGTTGATCTTATGAACAGAGTGTTCCGTGGTGTGTTGAATAAATTTGTTCTAGTCTTCATCGATGACATTCTAATCTACTCTAAGTCGGAAGAAGAACATGCAAAACATTTAGAACAAGTGTTGGAAATTCTAAGAAGAAATGTTTTGAAAGCTAAATTTTCTAAGTGTGTCTTCTGGCAGAATGAAGTTAAATTCCTTGGCCACGTCGTATCAAAAGAAGGAATTGCTGTAGACCCAAGCAAAATTACAGCGATTCAGAACTGGAAACAACCCACTACACCCACTGAAGTTCGAAGTTTCCTTGGATTAGCTAGTTACTATCGGAAATTCGTTCAGGATTTTTCAAAGATATCAGGAGTTTTGACAAAGCTTACAAAGAAGCATGAGAAATTCAAATGGACTCCCGAATGTGAAGAAGCTTTCCAGGAGCTGAAACTGAAATTGACAACCGCTCCGGTATTGACAATAATAGAAGGTAACCAAGACTTGACAGTATGGACAGATGCTTCTATTAGAGGCCTAGGAGCAGTGTTAATGCAAAAAGGCCAAGTGATCGCATATGCCAGCCGTCAACTAAAGCCGCATGAAAGAAACTATGCTACTCATGATCTTGAGTTATTAGCTATCGTGTTCGCTTTAAGAATATGGAGGCATTATTTACTGGGCGAGAAATTCGAACTATTTACCGATCATCAATCCTTGAAATATCTGTTCACCCAGAAAGATTTAAACCTGAGGCAACAGCGTTGGTTAGAATTCCTTGCAGCATACGATTTTGAAATTATATACACTCCAGGGAAAGCCAATGTTGTAGCAGATGCGCTCAGCAGGAAAAATGAAATCATTGCCAGTTTTATCATTACTTCTTCCTTACAAGATAAGATTGCTATTCTTCAGAATGACGATGAATTTATTCAAAGAATCAGTCAAAGAATCAAAGAAGGTGAATCCTCAAGTTTTAGACTCGATGACAAGGGAGTTCTAAGATTAAAAGGTAGAATCTGCGTCCCAAACCTTCCCGAGCTCAGAAGAGAAATACTTGATGAATGCCACAAATCCAAATTAAGTATCCATCCAGGTGTGAGCAAAATGTATAACGATATCAAACGCACATTCTGGTGGAGGTCAATGAAGAGAGATATCTCATTATATGTTAGCAGATGCTCCACTTGTCAGCTAGTTAAGAGTGATCAGCAGAAATTGGCTGGATTATTACAACCATTGGAAATTCCAGGTTGGAAGTGGGAACAAATCTCGATGGATTTTATCGATGGCTTGCCTCGGACTAGAAAAGGAAACGACAGTATATGGGTAATCGTAGATCGCTTCACGAAGACTGCCCATTTTATCCCTGTCCGATCCAACAGAACGGCTCAAAGTCTGGCGCAGATTTACTTCAAAGAAATTGTTAAACTTCATGGAGTACCGCTCAGTATAGTCAGCGATAGAGATCCCCTGTTCACTAGCAAGTTCTGGGAAGCATTCCAAGGAGAATTGGGAACCAAATTAAATCTAAGCACCGCTTATCACCCTCAGACAGACGGCCAAACTGAGCGGGTGAATAGAATTTTAGAAGATTTGTTGCGGGCTTGCGTTATTGATTTTGGAGGCTCATGGGAAGATCATTTACATCTAGCAGAATTCTCTTACAACAATAGCTATCAAGCAAGTTTGGGAATGTCCCCATTTGAAGCACTATACGGTAGACCGTGCAGATCTCCCGCATGTTGGGTAGAACCTGGCAACAGACTGGTGTTAGGGCCCGATATGATTCAAGAAGCATCGGATAAAGTCGATTCCATTAAGAAGAGATTAAAAACCGCACAGAGCCGACAGAAAAGTTATGCTGATGCGAGAAGAAGGGATATATCGTTTGCCGTAGGCGATTATGTTTATTTAAGAGTTTCTCCAATGCGAGGAGTAATCAGATTTGGCAAGACTGGGAAGTTGGCACCGAGATTTATTGGTCCCTTTCCTATACTTGAACGGATTGGAACTCTTGCATATAGGGTTTCATTACCTGATTGGTTGCCTGGTGTACATAATGTGTTCCACGTATCTCAACTCAGAAAACATGTTCATGATCCAGATCTTGTTGTGGAAGAAGCAGCACAACAGGATATTGACATAACTCCTGAATTAGCACTCAAAAGAGATCCATTAAAGATAGTTGGCAAAGAAACCAGAGAGCTAAGGAGGAAAAAGATTCACTTAGTCAAAGTGCAGTGGAGTAGTGATCCTAGAGACTGTACTTGGGAAACTGAGGAGAGCATTAAACAAGCCTATCCCAAATGCAGAGTGGACATCTCTGACTAACTCCGGTGCAAGGTACCTTTACAATACTTTGCATTTACATTTTATTTCCTGCTTAACTATTATTTCCTTTTCGAGGACGAAAAGTTTTAAGTGGGGGAGATTGTAATAACCCGGAAAATGTGAACCAGTTTAAAATTTTTTTATTAGGTTATTAACAAGAAATTTGAATGATTAGAATAGCCTATTCCCATAAAATATAGAATATTTCAATAAATTAGTGAGTTAAGAAATAGTAAGTCAGTTTGAAAATTGATATTTTGCATATGGCCTCGGAATTCGACGAAACCACTTTTGTCGGGTCCGGGATGTCAAACTATTGCTAGGTTTCAAATTTCATAATTTTTCGAATCAATATGTGAGCGTGGCAAAAGAAAACGCGTTTGACCAGTTTCTATTGAATTTAATCGACTGGGAATTGGCCATTTTTCAAACGATCTCAGAATTCGACGAAACTAGTTTTGTTAGGACCGTATCGTCAATACGAAACTAGAAAATATTTTTCTGGAATTTTTCTAGTTAGTATGTGACCCCGGTAATTTGAAATGTACGTTTAAAATTCAATATAAGGATTTAAATTGTAAATTTCAACGGAAACTGATTGTAACGATCAAACCAGCTTGCGATACATATCCCATTGTGTTCGGAATGGGGGTAAAACGCTATGGACGACAGGCGGTGGACCTCATTTCGAGGTCATATGTAAAAGTCAACCCTTGTGCATAATTTAATAATTAAATAATATAATAAAATAATAAAAAAAAATACATTTCCCCCTTTTCTTCCTCGTTGGCCCCCCCGATCAGTATTCACAAAGCAAATAAAAAAAAGAAAAAGAAGAAACCCTAAATAATACGAGCCGCCGCCCTCCAGACTCCGAAGCCGCCGCCTGACCGCCGAAGCCCCACCGCCTGACCGCCGAACCCTTCGCCTGAGCCGCCCTCGACTCCTTCTCCTCCCACCGAACGAACCATCGCAGAAACCCTCGACCTCGACAACTCCGAAACCACCGCCGCGACAACTCCGAACGCCGCCACGAGGACCGCCGACCTCCTCCTCCCATTCGAAGCTCGGTGAGCGTTTAATTTGATTTGATTTTATTTTTGCTTTTTGTTTTTGTTTTACAGTGAATGTATAAACTGTTTTTTTTATATATGAATTATAAAACTGCATTTTAAAAAAAAAAAAGATTTTAAAAAAAACTGCATTTTTGATAGAAGGCAAAACTGCATTTTTAAAAAAAAGAATAATTTAAAAACTGCATTTTTTAAAAAGTAAAAACTGCATTTTTGATAGAAGGCAAAACTGCATTTTAAAAAGAATTTAAAAACTGCATTTTTTAAAAAGTAAAAACTGCATTTTTCTAGAAGATGAAAACTATTTTTCTAAGGAAAAAAAAACTGCATTTGAAAAAGAGAAAATAAAAACTGCATTTTTTTAAAAAAAAAGAAGAAGAAAAAAAACTGCATTTTTAATAAAAGAAAAACTGCATTTATTTTAAAGATAAAAACTGCATTTATTTAAAAGAAAAAAGGATTATAAAAGCAGTTTTGAAAGAATAATAAAAATATAATCTTTATATTTAATAGCGAAGTCAAAATGCAATCTTTATATATTGAATAACATAGTGAAATTCGATTTTTACCTATGTAGAAGATACAGTCAACGAAAGCAACAAGAAGGACAAGTAGGCGAAGTTTCTATTAAGGAAATCAATCGTGTGAGTGGATAGCTATTGGTGAGGATTTCTCACTCTTCAATTTCTTTTTATAATTATATATATATGTGTTGAAAATGAAAGTGAACTGCTATATATAAATATCTATATATATATATATACGCCCCTCGTCCACAAACCATGGACGATATTTATTGGTTGAAATTGATTGATTGTTTGGGATTGTTTGTGATTGATATTGGTTGATTGCGGTTGAAAAATACCCAATTGTGATTGGAAAATATTTGGTTGAAACCACATAGGATTAGTTTGTGGAAATGAAAAAATATAAACATGCCGCCTGCGTGCGAATTAGATGCATGATTCCCATTGTCAAAAACCGCGAGGTTTTAAGGTAGAGCGAGGAGCCGTACTAGGGACGGTGCCGGTGTAACTACCCTGCCGTTATGCTGCCGAAATTTTGAATAATATTCTTGTGTTTGAATTATTTTCATATGCTTAAACTATATTTATTCATTGTATAAAAACATTCATGTGTTGAATGATATTCATATATTGAAATAAACCGTTCGATAATAAAAATCACATTTTTATCTAAATATAAAAACATTCATGTGTTGAATTGATATTCATCCGTTGTTTAGCAATCCATGTGTTGAATGATATTCATATATTGAAATAAACCGTTCGATAATAAAAATCACATTTTATCTAACTATAGAAACATTCATGTGTTGAATCGATATTCATCCGTTGTTTAGCAATTCATGTGTTGAATGGTATTCATATTTTAAAATAAATTGTTTTATGATAAAAATCCCATTTTTATCACCAACTTGAACTATATAGAAGAATAGTGTTTTGAAATGAATTGTTTTACAATAAAAATCACATTTTTATTGTAAGCACCAAGTCGTTGAAATGTGAAGTGATAAAAATAGCCACTTGTTCAAAATAAACATATATGAGTTGAAATATTCATTAATTAGCTAATGAAATGATTTGCACCTATTTATGTAACATTAGAATGAATGGTGTTTTTAAACCAAACAGAAATCAAATATGAAGTTGAATAGAAAATGATAATTGATAAGAACTGTATATATATGTACATGCATATTCTTTGAACAGGTTATAGCAAAGGGGCTAGAGAAGAGGAATAAAATTTGTGCCCGACAAATAGGTACACATTTACTAATTTGTTTGGGTGATGATTTTGAGCCTATTGGCTAGCCGCTTGGCTTCTTCTTTTTCTTTTTGAGATTAGAAGGACCGGGACGCTATTTGCGATTTCCCGATGCCCCCGGTGCAGGGGAGGTTATGGCGAAATTTTTCCAAAATTTAGGGAGTTAGAAAAATATTTGAAGTGAAAACTATATAGAAATCATCGAATGAACTATATTTATATAAATATATAAATATAAATAAAATTAAAACGAAACGAGGCCGTGCAGTTCGTATTTTGAAACCGTGATTTCAAACGACTAGTGCGGAAGATCCGACCATTGGATTTTCCCGAAACCTCAACCGTCGGGTTCGCCTTGAAAAAATCTTTCCAACGGCACCAACCTTGTAAAAATCCAACGGTTGGATTGTCTAGAATGTTTAATTCAAAATTAAGGAAAAACAGCGCCAGAAACGATTATATTTATATATATATATAAATATAATTAAATTTAATCGAATTACGACGCTGCAGTTCGTAAATTGAAACCTTAACTTCAAACGATTAGTGTGGAAGATCCGACCGTCGGATTTTCCCAAAACTGGAATCGTTGGATTCGTTTTGAAGAGACCTTTCTAATAGTGTAAAATTTGTAGAAATCCAACGGTTAGATTTTCCTATATGTGTAAAACAAATTAGGGGAAAAACAGCGCCAGCGACACGAAACGACCTGAAACGTCGTTTAATTAAATATGGCCATTTTTGAGTAAATAAAAATGGCGAAAAATCGTTATAAAATATTATAAGCAACATGAATTGCAAATAAACCGATTGGGCTTGAATTGTTCGATATTTATTGGTTGTATGTGTATGACATGAAAATAACACTAAATAACTGAAAGATGGATGTCGAATATTATAACCATATAAAGAATCGATTTAAATTCTAATGGCGTGAGTTATTTGAAAAGGCCGAGCTAACCCTCATTTCAAGTAATTCATCGAGCGATTCGAATTGGAAGATGCAAAGACGATTCAAGACCGACGATCTTCGTATCGGTTGGATGGGCGCTATTGAGGTTCCCAACCGGAGTAGCTACCGGAAAGGGACGGAAGTAGTAGCCGTCTGAACGTGTATGTTGATTGGACGGATATACGAGGAATTTGACGCCTCCGGTTTCGTTCAGACCCAGGACGGACTTGTAAATGGACTGTGTGTCTGACATTGGATTTTGTTCTGTATTGATTGATCTCTGTTAAATATATATCTGTTTGGCGGCGGAGAATTTATTCTTTTGCTTAACGCCCTTCTCTGAGACGTACGAGCTTAGAGGTTATATATCGATGGAAATCAATCGTATGGAGTGGACTGCCTATGTGGCATGCCAAGATGCTATGATCAAGGCTTCTGTTGCAAAGCAAAGTCTTGTGGATGATGATCGAAGCAAGGCTTACGTGGCCTAGCTTTGTGTATTTCGTAGATTCGCGAACCTCACACCCCGGTATGAGTTAAAAACGGGATACGGACCGCTGGGAGAGCACGACGTTTCTTTCTAGTTATGGTGGTGTCAGTGACTTACCAGCCCTGACATATATATCTACTTTTCACCTTTGTGGTTGTTGGAATGCGAGGCGCCTCGATTATAGGTCTGTAAGGACCGGGAAACGTGTGTTCAGGCATAATTAATCCTCTAACGTAAGTGAGGACCGGCCCAGCCGAATCCAGGGGTTACCCAGTGTGCGTAATCCTGAGGCATTTGCTAGAGTGTCTCGAAGCGGAGAGGAGCTTGCCCCTTGCCTCGACTCATGACGGAAATCCAATTTCCAATACGAAATAACGGGCTTGATTGTAGTACTAGTATGGTGACATAGTATATGGTAGCTATGCCATCTATGATTGATATTTATGATGCTATTCGTTTTTGAAACATATATGCACTAGTAATAATATCAAATGATTTCTCTTTATACGTATCAAGCATATTTGGCTATTATAAGGTAAAACTCTATCCTCCGGCTTGCGTTGCATTGTGTGATGGGACCTGAGTCTTATAATAGCTCCATTCTTTCTAAAAGCATTGCGTTGTCTTAAAAAGAATTTACCTTGTTTTAAATGCACTAGCAATCACTGGAGTAAACCCGTTCCGCGAAAGTGGCGTGGTCCTATGATTTGCTATTATTGTTGTTTAACTGTTAAATGGATTCCTCATACCAGTCCCCATGACTGACTCGTTGTTTGTTTCACTTTGCAAACGCGGGTGCCCTTATTTTCACACGGGCAGCCTAGTACACAGGTGACAGGTGATTTTTGGTTCTGCACTGCTGCACAGCATGCACTTTTGGCTCATGGCGAGGCTGACTTCATAGTGATGACTTAGATATTTTCCGCCATTCCTGTATTTATGTTTATGATTCCGCCACTGGCGATACAGACTGATTTACTTTCTGTATTTCTCACTATATGTATATGTATTCCGCCTTCGGCGATGTAGACTGATACTCTTATTATGTCACTGCATGTATGTATTCCGCCTTTGGCGATGATGACTGATCACTTCCCTTTCTTTTTACTAAGTGTATCCCCACGTTATGCTATTCTGATATTCCTACATGTTGTGATTCCGCTGTCATATCCATGTTAAATTATTTTATTTATTGTTTCTGCTATTATCTGTACTCTGCTATGATGATTAATGTGTTATTTCCTAATGATTATCCTTAATACCGCCCCTCGGATTTTGGGATCGTCACAAGCTCTTTCTCAGCGCTCAGTCGGAGACGCTTTTATACTCTCTCTCTCTCTGGAGAGTTAGAGTTCGAGCTCAGCAATTCATTCGCTCCCCGATCCTTCAGCGGGGTAGGAGCTCTTTCTCAGCGCCAAATCATGGACGCTTTTATACTCTCTCTCTCTGGAGAGTTAGAGTCACGGTTCAAGCAGTTTGCAATCATGCATGCTCATCAAACTCGTCCTAGGTTTACATTTTAATCCAAGCTCCGAGGATTAAAACCAGTCGGACAAGCAGTTGGAGCATTTGCCAAGGCTTTGAGTTCCTCCGAACAGTCTACGGGAGGAACAGTTGGCACCAAACTTCGGGTACCTGCATTATTCACGCCGATTTCCATAAAAATAATCAGGCAGATAAATGAGGATGCAATAAAGGTAAATGACACAAAATATTTTTATAGTGGTTCGGTCGAATCATGACCTACGTCCACTTTATAATTTTTTGCTTCAAGGAATCAAACTATTCTAGGCTAGTCGTGCCTTATACATGGTTTTCAACAAAGCAAAAGAACAGATTTGAAACTTTTATGCTAAGTATGGCCGTAAATGTTGGGCATTCCACACTCTGGGGATTTCCCTTCCATCTACGGTTGCCAGCTTGAAGGTTCCATTATCAAGCTTGCTCAGAATGGAGTACGGTCCTTCCCACTTCGCTCCCATATGAGTTGGGGGTGGAAAGACACGTTTCAGAACCAAGTCTCCGGGTTCCCAGGTTCGGGCTCGAACCTTTTTGTTGTAATATCGAGCGATCTGTTGCTTGCATCTCAAGGCGCGCAGGTCTGCCTCATCCCTCTTTTCTTCGCTCATATCTAGGGACTCAAGGAGCAATTCATTATTAGTCATCGGATCATAATAAGTCACCCGGTGAGAAGGTACCTTTATCTCAACCGTGATGACTGCTTCCGTTCCAAAAGCAAGGGAGAACGGGGTATGTCCTGTTGCCGATTTATATGTTGTCCTGTAGGCCCATAGTGCCAAGGGCAATTCATCAGCCCACATGGCTCTAGCCCGCTTCAGTCTTCTTTTCAGAATAGACTTAATCACTTTATTCGCCGCTTCGACTTGTCCGTTCGATTGCGGGTGCGCCACAGAGGTGTACCGATTCTCAATGTGGTATTTTTGGCAGAAATTTCTGAATTCAGCGCTATCGAACTGAGTTCCGTTATCCGTTATTACAATCTTTGGAATCCCAAATCGACAGATGATGTTTCTCACGATAAAGTTGATCACTCGTTTGGTTGTGATCGTAGTTAGTGGCTCAGCCTCGACCCACTTAGTGAAATAATCCACGGCCACAATAGCGAACTTTGCTCCGCCCCTTGCTATGGGGAGACTTCCAATGATATCAATTCCCCACATAGCAAAAGGCCATGGGCTCATCATTGTTTTTAACTGATTAGGAGGTGCTCTAGGTATCTTCGAAAATCTCTGGCACGCATCACACCGTCGTGCGTATCTTACTGCATCCTTGTTTATGGTAGGCCAGAAATAACCATGCCGCAACACCTTTTTTGCCAAAGTTTGCCCTCCAGTGTGGTCGCCACATTCGCCTTCGTGGACCTCTTGCAGAACACGTCTGATGTCATCGTGGGCTATACACCGAAGGAGGGGCATTGAAAACCCTTGTCTGTAAAGAACTCCGCCTTGCAGAACATATCGGGCGGCTTTACGAATTACTTTACGCCTCTCGCTTTTCTTGGTCGGAAGCGTTCCATTCGTCAGGAAATTCTTTAGAGGGGTCATCCAGGACTCCCTTTCTGGTTCCGTCTCTAGTATTAGGTCGATTTCCATTTGATCTATGCTAGGGGACCGAAGTACTTCAACGGGGGCTAGCCCAGTCACTTCAGGATCGTCGGAACTAGCCATCTTTGCCAACTTATCCGCCTGCTGATTCTCTGACCGCGGAATATGGGATATGCTGTAGTGATCAAAATCGTTCAGCAATTCTTTCACTTTCTTTAAGTATAAAATCAATCTTGCACTTTTAGCCTGGAATTTTCCAGTAACTTGGTTCACAACTAACTTGGAGTCGCAGAAGATGTTCTGCTTTGTGACCTCTAATTCCTTTGCGATCCTTAATCCGGCTATCAGAGCTTCGTATTCGGAATCGTTGTTAGTGGCATGAAACTCCATCCGGATTGCATAGGTTATCAATCGTTTCTCGGGAGTTTCAAGCACTATTCCAGCGCCGGATCTTTCGTCATTCCTAGCGCCATCAGTATACAATCCCCAGGCATTGGGATCGAGAAGTAACTTTGAAGGATCAACTTCTTCGTTTGCTATATCCTCCTCAGGGACAGTGAACTCTGCTATGAAGTCGGCTATCACTTGCCCCCGAATTGACCGTCTGGGCGGAAAGTTCAAATCAAATTGACTTAACTCAATATTCCATTTGAGTAACCTTCCAGATGCCTCTGGTCTCTGTAGGACTTGCTTGAGCGGGTGATCGGTGTATACGGTAATAGGATGCGCCTGAAAATAATGTCGAAGCTTTCTAGAGGCGATCAGTAAACTATACGCCAACTTTTCTATCCTTGGGTAATTACGCTCTGCTGCCGTTAATTTTTTGCTCATGTAATACACAGGTCTTTGGACCTTATCCTTTTCTCTTACCAACGCTGAGCTGATCGCATGGGGTGACACTGCCAGATACACGAATAAGTCCTCGTGATCCACTGGCTTAGATAATATCGGAGGTTTCTCCAGGTGCCTGAGTAAATTTTGAAACGCTTCTACGCAGTCGGGCGTCCATTTGAAGTGGCGTTTCCCCCGCTTTATTAATTCGAAGAATGGGATGCACTTATCCGTAGCCCTGGAGATAAATCTGCTTAGTGCGACCACTTTTCCTGCAAGGCTTTGCACATCCCTAATTTGCCTGGGTTCCTGAATATCTCTGATTGCCGCGATTTGATCTGGATTAATCTCAATCCCACGGGAACTAACGATGAATCCCAAGAATTTTCCGGAGGCAACACCGAATGAACATTTGGTTGGGTTGAGTTTCATTCCGTACTTTCGAAGAATGCCGAACATCTCTGCCAAGTCAGTAGTGTGTTGAGAAGACTGCTTGGACTTAACCAACATATCGTCGACGTATACTTCCATTGTTTTCCCGATCTGGTTATAAAACATTCTGTTGACTAAACGTTGATATGTAGCGCCCGCATTCTTCAAGCCAAAGGGCATCACCACATAACAATATAATCCCAGATCCGTGATAAAACTAGTGTGTTCTTGATCTGGAACATGCATCGGAATCTGGTTATATCCTGAATAAGCATCCATAAATGAGAGAAGCTCATGACCCGCCGTCGAGTCTACCAACTGGTCAATCCGGGGTAACGGGAAACTATCTTTTGGACAGGCTTTGTTCAGATCTGAGAAGTCGATACACGTTCGCCACTTCCCGTTGGCCTTCTTTACCAGGACTGGATTCGAAATCCAGTCTGGGTAGGTCGAGTCTCTGATAAATCCATTACTCTTTAGCTTTCCAACTTCTTCTTTCAAGGCAGCGGACCTCTCTGGGCCCAACATTCGCCTTTTTTGCTTTACCGGAGGATGCTTAGGGTCAATGCTTAATGAATGGCTCATGATTGATGGGGATATCCCACACATGTCCGCGTGGGTCCAAGCAAATACATCCAAGTTGTTTTTTAAGAAATCCGTTAATTCTTTAGCGAGATTCGGATTTAACTGGGATCCAATCTTAAGGACCTTCTCCGGGTCACTGTCATCGATCGGTACATCCACAGTTGTCTCGTTAAGAAAAACATATGCCTCATTCCAATTCAGAATATTCTTTTATTCAAATATTCTTATACCTTGGGAAAGGTTCCCATTAATTTTATCAAAGATAAATTCTTTAAATTTATTCTTTAGTCTTCTTTTGAATATAAATTCAAACTAGTCGGGATTAGCGAACCACACCGAAGTAATGATTTATTTTATTTCCTAATCCCTACCTATTCATCCCATGAAGTAAAACTGGTCATACTTAATATCTAACACCACGGTGTTATCGGTAAATTCAATTACCATTTCACGTTCAAATCTAATTAAAGATTTAACAATCGCCTGGAGCAAAACTGGTGATACTCCATTCTCGATCATTTCAATCTAATTAAAGATTCATTAAAACTCCACTTAGTTTTAATCTTCCCAAAAATCTGTATCCTTTCTTTAACTGGGTTAAAGAACCAATATCATCTAAAACACGGTTCACGATAAACCCGAAATCACATTCTATTAATTATCGGGTTAAAGAACAAGTGTTATTTAAAACACCGTTCACGATAAACCCAAAAATCAATTCCACTTCAATTCGAATTAAATATCATTTAATTGGTATACTTCATTAAATCTAAATAAAAAGATTTAACCTTTTTCTCAACTGGGTTTAAGAACAGTGTTGATGAAGACACCATTCACGACAAACCCAAATCACATTTGATATTAAATACAAGGATCTGAATAGAAAATATACCGGCTCATATTCAATATCGAATTCTATGACCAACAAATATCGTATTGGAAATAACGATATAAATATATCTTTCAAATTCCCATAACAATATCTGTATCATCACAAAATCCAACATCGAAATATTCCAAAGACAATTTCGATTCAAATCCATTCCAATTCAATCATTGGAAATTCTGGTTACTTTTAAAACCATTTCAAATCCAATTTATTTATTTAAAAATAAATAAATTATTATTCTAGTTTAAAACTAGTTCATTTCGATAAAAATCTATTTTTATCTTTTCAAATATGGAGATTTTCATCCCACACAAATCATTTCTTATGATTTTACACAAATTATTACTATTTTTAATAATTTTATCAAGGCCCGTACAGTCAATTTCCATCAACGGCCATCGAACTGCACTTACATCGACCTTTTCCAAATTTGATTTCGACATAATTCCAAATCCAACCGTTATATTTCTAATTTCTAATACTCGTTAGAAAGCTCTTTTTGATACGAACCCAACAGTTCCGGTTTTAGGAGAATCTGACGGTCGGATCTTCCGTAATATCCATTCGAAGTCAATGGTCGAAATTCGCGAACTACCGTGGCACGGCGCGTTCTATTCAAGGCATTCTATATATATATAATATATATTATATATATTTCGTCGATTTCTTTTCAAAACGTATTTTATAAATCGTTTTAAATTCGTTTTCGAAACAATTTCAACTTCATACTCAATTCCGAATCGAAATTGAATATTCCACATCATCGATATACAAATGATAATATTTTCAAAACGTTATATTTTGAAATCACTTTCTTTTCTATATTCATTATAAAAATGAATAAATTCGATATAAATATCGTTCACGTCAAAATGGCGTCAATCTAGCCAACGCGACTTTTATTCAACACATGAATGTTTATTCTATTCAACACGTGAATATTTATTCTATTCAACACATGAATTTTTATTTCTATTCAACACATGAATTTATTTCTATTCAACACACGAATTTATTTCTATTCAACACATGGATTTATTTCTATAATATTCCTTATTTTCCAAATTGGAATGAGGCCCAATCAATTACCATATAATGTTAATTATATGGATTTTCTACAACACGTATATAATAGCAACGATAAATCACCAACCATCATCTAGAGTGCATCACATAACTGCATAAGCATTAAATATAAATAATTAATGCTCATACAGTCTGTCAATCAAACGATCGACATACCACTAAACAATTGGGATTAGTGTACGTCAATATCATCCCAACACCCGTGTGGGGTTTCAAATCAACAAACACAGATTTTTATTTGTGCAGTTGGGCGATGTGTAAAATTTATCGTCCCAATCAATATCAGTCAAATCAGTGTATAAAAACAAATCGTCTGAGTTGTTTATAAATATTTATTTTACTTCAACACACGAATACATATTTTATTCAACACACGTTAAAAATCATATTTTTAACTATAAAATATTTTCCACTATAAAATATTTTATTTCATTCCACATCACACAATCAAATTTCACAACACAACAATCAAACAAACAAGTCATCCATGGTCTGTGGACGACGGGTGTCAGGTGCTACTAAGCACCGTCTGCATCCCAGCATATATTTCAACTAGAAAATAAATAAAAAGGTGAGGAGTTCTCACCGAAAAGCTAAACCAAACACCGCGACTCTTCTTATGTAGAAATCTTCGCCGTGCTCGCCTTTTGCCACTTTCGTCGACCGTACCCACTACATATAAAAATGGCATTTTTATATTGTTGTCATGTATATAAAAATCACATTTTTATAATTACGCTATATGGATAAAAATTCTATTTTTATACCGCTACTATATAGATAAAAATTCTATTTTTATAACGGTGTTCATAAAATAAAGATTATATTTTTATATCGCCACTCATATAAAAATCACATCTTTGCTCCTTCTACATAATAAAGATCGATTTTTTTTAATACTTCTATAATATAAAAATCATATTTTTAATATTTCTATAATATAAAAATTATATTTTTATTATCTATAACTATAAATAAATAAAAATCATTTCTTTATCTACCAAAAAGAAATAATACTTTTCTATGTTATTAATAATAACTTTATCACAAATAAAAATCTAGACATTAACTAAATAAATAAATAAAACTATACTTTCTATTGTTAATCATATATATAAAAAAACACACTAAGGAAATTCAAAGAAGAAATTCAGAGGTGCTCACCTTCAAAACGAGGAAAAGGCGCAGCCGAGATTCAAACGTTGAAGAGGCGGAGCCATTCAACATCGTTCGATTGGAAGGTGGGAGATTCGCAATCGGAGCTCCAGGCAGCGGTAGTGGTAGGAGGCGGAGGGACTGGAGATGGGGCGGGTGCACTGTGGCTCGCGATGGGGGGGGATAGCGGTTCAGGCGGTGGCTCAATTTGGGGAGGGGTGCGGGTTCTCTCAAGCTGAAGGGGGTGCGGTGCGTCGATGGGGAGGCTGACGTCGGAGGTTGCGGCGGAAGGGGAGGGAGTCTCGGCGGCGACGAACGCCTGGAGGAGGTGGGCGCGTTCTAGGGTTGGCGGTAGTTTCTAATTTGAAAATGGGGCATCGGGTTCTGGTAATGAGAAAAAGGGGTTTGGGGGGTTATATTATATTTATTTTAATTTCCATAAGGTTGACTTTTCGTTCGAACCCCTATCGAGACCCAACGACTGTCGACCCTAGCTAATAACCCCCATTCCGAACACAATGGAATATGTATTGCAGGCCAATTCGACCGTTACGACCAGTTTCCGTTGAATTTAAAATATAAATCTTTAAATATTCAATTTGAACGTACATTTCAATTTACCGGGGTCACGTACTGACTCTAAAAATTCCCGAAGAATATTTTCTAGCTTCGTATTGACGATACGGTCCTAACAAAACTAATTTCGTCGAATTCTGAGACCATTTGAAAAATGGCCATTTTCCAGTCGATAAAAATCAACTGAAACTGGTCAAATGCGTTTTCCTTTGCCACACTCACATATTGATTCAGAAAATTACGAATTTTGGAATCTAGCATTAACTTGACATCACAGATCCAACAAAAGTGGTTTCGTCGAAAACAGAGGTCGTTTGCAAAATTTCCATTTTTAAGGGCCAGAATTCCATAGCGACTATTCTGAATTTTCAACTGGGCATAACTTTTGATTCTCGCTATGAAATTTTGATTTTTCGGATTCGTTGGAAAGATATTCTCAATTAGATTCTAATATTTTTGGTTTCGCCAAAATCTGGTTTATTTTGAATCCTGTACATTCATTTGAACTTGGAAATCGTATTATCGAACTACCGCGCCATTTTCAATTCATTTATAATTAAAATAAAATATTTATATTCTAATGACGATTCAAATAAATATATACATTCGAATTCTATTAAAAATAAATTTCTTGTCATCATTGTTTAAAATAATTCATTATAAATATTCAAAATTCACTAAAATCGCCAAAATAAATTTTTTAAATTAGCTCGGATTTTCGGGTTATTACAATTTACAATAGATCTAATTATGATGAACATTGAGATCCAAGCCATAGAATATTTTAGATCCACAATGTGTGATAAATCCAAGATGATTTAATTATAAGAGCAAATCCAATTCATATTCATAACATGATTACTTTTAAATCTTTAAACCTAAAAGTAACTATACTCACTGTGATTGGAGTGCTAAGATGATAGAAAAGGTGTTGAGTCTATGCTTGAATTTCAGAATTTGATATGCTTTAGAAAAAGGTGAGAGACCCTAGTTCAAATCTGAATCCGGCATAGTTTGGCCGCCATGACTTTTCTTTGATGAAAACAAAGGGATTTAGGTGATTTAATATCTGATAGGCTGCAGAAATCGAATGCCACCTCAGGCCTAAAAGAGAATTGGGTAATGGGTCAACACCCACTTGGGTCTGGTGCCCAAATACCCAAAAACTGTTTTGGGCGCACTTGGCAGGTGCGCCAGTGCAAAAATACATGGGCGCACTTGTCAAGTGCGCCGGGAATTCCTGCATTTTCCGGCAAATTTCTACCGTCCATAACTTCTTCATACGGTATCCGTTTTACGCAAACTCGGACTCTATCTCAAGCCGAATTCCGAGACGAATGCAATGGCGTAACCCGTTTCACCTAATTCTTCATTTAAAGATTAATTATTCTTCAATTATCTCTTATGTCCTGTTTTAAAATTATGGGGTGTTGCAGGTGTCGTGAAGGGGGATAGTATTAGGCTAACTAAAATGAATAGTGATAATTATCATTATTTAGGATTGAAAGGAAAGTTTATAGGAAAGATTCATAAATCCAAATCTAGTGGGAAGAAGGTTGTCCTGTACAATAACGAGACAATGCCTGGTTTCAAGTCTATAAATAAGGTAGATGGGTATGCTAATATTGTAATGTATGATGATGGTGTACGTGATATAGAGGATGTTGTGGATAGTGGCATAATGGATAGGCAAATGGGTTTACTGTATGGAAAGGTTTACTAAGAGAATGAATGCTAGTAACAGGAGACTGAAGGTGGTAAATATAGGTGGGATGAAAAAAAAAGATTTTAATGTTGGCATAATGGACAGTGGCTTAATATATTCGACTGGAATGTTATACAATACAATTTTTTTTTTTTCAAAAGGTAGTAGAGTTATTTCGAGGAACAAGAAAAAAGATTAACTACGGGAGATTATTTTCAAAATATGTAGTGATGTTGAGTGACAGTATGGGTATGAATACTTTTGATCGGGGTGATAGTGAATATTTAGGGGAAGTAAATAGTACTGAGGCGAGTTCAAACATTGGTATCAGGGGTCCGGACGATGTTACTGTTAGCAGGAGTATGGTTTTTGATCATTCATATGTTTTCTTCGAGAGAGACTTTGTTAATATGGGTGGTGAATTTTTATCGTAGTATACAGTGTTGGATGGTGGATATGTGATAGTTTATAGGGTCCGAATAGTTGTGAAATAATGGTAGATAGTCTTGGTTGTACTTTGTATTCGAGAAAGATGGGGTTGACAGTCATATCATTGTTATCGAGGCCTATTTGTTGTTTATATCAGAAGTGTAGTGTAATGGGGTAGAGAGTAGTGGACTCACGTAGTCAGGTCACATACAGATGAGGTTGGTTTGTCAGAGGACAGTAGGGAACATTGTACTATTAGTGTTATGATTCCTACACCGACTAAAAGGGGTAGACGAAAGAAGGAGGCTCCAGTTACTGGACTTGTTCGTCAAAGTGCAAGGATTGGATCTACTACCTCATCTTTTTATGGTAAGTCTCCGGATTTGAGTGCTAACAGTAGCACTTCGAATATGGGCTCAGGTATTATTACTATTTATGGTAGTGACTATACACCTTTTGCTTTAGGTATTTTATCTACTAACCAGTTATGTAGTTTAGTGATGACACAACATTTATTTTAGCTGATATTGAGTTAGATGTTGATTTTATTAGAAGTAGTGAATTAGAGAGAGTTAATACTTTTAGATATTGAAGTTAGTTAGTTGGAACATTATGGGTCTTAATGACCTAAAAATATATGATAAAGTAAGAACTTTTTAAAAGGATCACAATATAGATATTGCATTATTGCAAGAGATAAAAATAGATAACCATGATTTAAGATTTTATATGAGGGTAAGGTGTAACGGCCCGAAAATCCATACTATCTAAGTTGACTAAACAACACACGTCTAACCCAAATAATACAGAAATATGACTCATTAGGGTTAAAGAAATAGAAACAGATAGAAGATAGAACAGAAATAACAACACATAATCTCACAGCGGAACGAATGAAATATAATATATAAAATAACATTTGAAATACAAAAAAAAATTATGTATTAGTTATACATACCATCATCAGAGTATAATACAACATAACAATGGAAATAACTTAAACAACTAACTGTGAAGCTTCCTGCGTCAAGCTCCTCCAAGTGTATCTGTAAAAGCCAGAAACACTTGACTGCCCATACAAATTTGGGCACCCAAGAGTCTAGGGAAAAACAAACAAAATAAACTTTGGGTCAGTCATGGGACTGGTGTGAGTAAACTCCAACCATATTGTTTAACTTTGAAAAACCTTTCAAAAGAAAAAGATAATAGTAAGACCAGCCCACACATAAACATGAACGGTTTTTACCTTACTAATACCCAAAACATTTTGATATCAAAATCCAGTGATATTATAATAATGTCTAGTCAAATAAGTAACCAAATAGTAGAACGCTGGCAACTCACGCTCAACATATGTAGTATAAAATCAAAAACCACAGGGCGCTTATTGGAGATTGGATTCCAACTATGACAAGGTATGAGACCACCTCCCGATCAGTGTACTCTAGAGGGGATACGGTGGGGTTTAGCAAGAACTTCTTGCAACCTGGCTACACATGACCGCCAACTCATTTAGCTTGAGTGTAGCGAATATATTGTCATCCACAGTTGTTGGCCATCCAATTGTAATCCATAAGATAAGGAATCGAAAGAAGAACAAGTAATGAATTTTCTCTAGATCGGTGACAAATACACACTACTTGGGTATGACCGAACTAGCCATGCTGCCCGCCCGATTTTTGTCATTTCCCGGTTATGAGGCTTGAGGCTACGTTTATCTTTTTTGAACATCTGACCACCGTACACTTTGAATGCCACATAGGCAGACCCGTCAAATCACTAGGTATAAAAAGGTAAGAGAAACGAATTTCTCCACCACTAGACGTAATATCTCGAAAAGATCGTCTTATGTGATCTATTAAAAATACTTTGTTAGACATTCGTCCATGCAAGTTGCCCTGGGTTTGGACAAGCAGAACAACCCTTGCATTTCACTCTGTCTTCCATTATCTTTAGCATAATCTAATTCACAACGCTTATGCCAACATGAAGTGGTTCCCGGATATTAAATCCAACCGGTCTCTCCGTATTGACAACGATGGTCAAAAATCTTTAATAGCCGGTAATCTAACTATCAAAGGAAAACAAATATCCATCAAACAATCACTAGCCGCTTTTAATTTAATATTCATTCATTAGCTATTTTCCATGTCCTTATCGAATTCTATATATATCGATATATTGATTTCTATTATCAATATTTCTTAAAAATATTCTAACTCCTAAAATTTCCAGAAAATTTCGCTAACATCTCCTATGTACGGCTCAATCGGTACAACTACAAAATGCCTCTCGAAGCCTTTTCCATTCAAAAAGAAAATCAAAAGGCCAAGCAGCTTGCCCAATAGGCTCATAAAATCTCATATGAAAATTTAAATATGTACCTTTTTGTCGGGCACTTAAATTAAATTCTTCATACTCTTCATCCCATACCTGTTTACATATGTATGTCCATTTCCAATTGATTCAATCAACCTATTTCCTTTTTAACAAAATCCACTAACCACCTCTTTAATGCTATCTTTTGCCTAATGCACTTTCGATTTGAACATATCATATTCTAATATATTTTTAGTTAGCTTATACACAAATCGAAATCCATTTCTAACTAGAGTTTCATATTCAATTTTCCAGTTTCAATTAACAAATCCAATTTACTTAACAAAGTTATGTTCGGCCTAAAACTCTATTAACTAATTTCTTTTGAAATTAGTTAACTTCATTTAATAATTAAAAATCTAATTTTTAATCCAAAAAGCAATCCATTTACTCCTTGTGAGTTCAAATCTATTTTATAACTCAAATCTGGATTTTACTAATTGAAATTCAGATTTTTATTCACTAAAAATACCTTTAATTAATTAATTAAATTATTGTGGTTTTTAAACGATTTTACGGTGACTTTTCTGAAATTTGATTTTGATATAACTCTAAATCTATAAGACGAAATCCAAAATTTTCTTTTCCATTATAAAATTATAATTTGATAGGTCCAAACATTTCTGGTTTCGTCAAATTCCGACTTATATTGAGTTCTATATACTCAATTGAAGTTCGAAATGCCAAATTGCAAACTACCACGCTGCGGCAAGTTCGTTCTAATTAAATATAATATAAATGTTTAAACTTCGTTTATTAACAAATTTCAACTCCATTTTCAATATTTTAAAATAAACTATTATCTAAATCAATTTCTCATAACTCATCGATTATTATATTCCATATCCATAACTTGGTTCAAAACTAAAATTTCTATATTCAAGTCTAATCCACATGGAATTAGATTATTTATGAAATATCGATATCATCGCATTCAAGTTATAAATTTCCTTTATATAAATAATAAATCAATTCAACATCTCTTAACATTACAAACTAATATCTTCCCTTGTTAATAGTGAAGTCGTTCAAGTTGGGGTATTTTATTTACCTCTCAGACCTTGACCGACAACCGTTCTTATCTTAAGATAGATAAAAGCTTGTAATACGAAAACTCGATTTAAATTCACCTTCTATTCCATTTCTTGCATTTGGCAATTTATTTCCAAATTTCCCGATGAAAATTACTTCATCACTTTTATAGTCGTTGTTTATAAATTGACTTCCTTATTTTATATTAACAAGCTTCCATTTAAAACTTCATTTAAAACTCAATTTCCAATTGAAATACTTGATCATTAGCATAGAATCTATTTTCAAATTTAAAATCTTAAATTTATGTTTAATACAATTCCAATATCTTTTAAAAATCATTTTTTTTTATTTCTATAAATTCGACATTGTCGAATTCAAATCATAAATCAATGTGGATTTAGTTAAATTCCGAATATTGGAATAAGTTTCATCGTTTCTCTTTTAACACGATTCCAAATTATAAATCCCTTTCTAAATTCACACTTGAATTTAAATTTATAAATTATCCAATAAAATTTTTCGTCCTTTATTTATAACATCATTTATAAATTCCATTTCTTGTTTTGAATATTTAAACAAGTTCTGGTTTCAAATCTTATTTGAAATTCAATCCCCATTCTGGAAAATAAATTTTCCTTTTTAAATTAAGACTTGAATTTAAAAATATAATATTATCAAACAATAATTTTTCTTTCCATTTATAACATTGTTTATAAATTCAGCTACTTGTTTTTATTATTAAAATCAAGTTAATATTTCTCAATCCATTCGAAATCCCATTTCCATTTCGAAAAGTAAAATTTTATTTTTAAAATCCTATAATCCCTTTTTAATATTTTCAAATATAATTATCCAGGACTAGTGATATTCAACATTCAAACATACCAACCATCAATTCAATTCACGCGTATTATACACAATATATGAAACAATATTAAAAAAATTGTGAGGAATCCAGTTGGATCACTCCAACCTATTTTTACTGCATTCACAGATGTTAGACAACAACAATAATAGCAATCGTTCTTTAAGGTAGGATATCGCGGTATAGAAGGTCATCCCCTCATATATCGTGGGGGCGATAGGGTCATCCTCTAATGATACCGCGGGCATCCGCTAATTGTACTACAGGAAATTTCCAATATATAATAATAACCACAACCCCCAAGCCTAAATAACTAATATGTATAATAACCATAATTTATAAACAGAAATGCAATCAATCAACCAACCATCAACATATAAATATTTGTATTAAATAAAAATTCGATTATAATAAATTATAATCGAACAAAGGAGTGAGTTTACTCACCTGAATTTATTTGCCAAATATACCTTAAATCTCCACACGACTATAAATTGTCTCTAATAAATCTACTTCACACCTACAAATTATTTATTTTACTAAACGATTACTAGTTTAAATTTAACTTAACATATAAATAATTTAATCTACGTATATTAAATTTTGAAATGATGAATATCTTATTTCCTTACAACTAACTCGATCGCCACAAAGCAAACTCAACATCCAACAGTCCATTTCTGAAACAACATTAAATAGCAATCATTTGACGCATTTTGCTAATTTATTCTCCAATTGCCCTTTTTACCGAACCATCGTTGTTCCCAGACCAGCTTTGACCAACTACTAACCCAAACCATTTATTCCCTTGGCTATCTACCTCCATCGTAACCACCAGTATCGGCTAACATGTCCCTCAAACTTTACATCGGACCCCACAGCATTGAGTTCGAACACCAAAATGAGTCACGACCTGGAGCTGTTTCGAGAACTACATCTCGATGTTATTATGATAAAACAGATCGGAGGCTACCCAAAAATTTGGCATCGGTGTACCTCAACCTCCCCAAACTCCTACCGTCGCCTTCATTTGCCCTCATCGACAATGTGAAATTCGAGTTCGAGAAACAGAACCGCACCCATTTTCGAGCATCTCCAGACCGTTGTTAGAGCTTCAGGAAATCCATGCCGTGTTCAAATCATGATTTGCGATTTCTTTCTTTCTTTTTTCTTTTTTACAAATCAAGAGATTGAATTTGTGGATCGATTTCTGTTTTGGACTGAGGAAAGAAAAAAGGGCTTGGCTCGAATCATTTTTGATCTGAGGATGGAAAAAGATAACGAGGTCGATGGGTTTATATAAGTGTGAGAGGAGACAAGGAGTACACAGGCGATTAATTTGATGTTTAATTTCAGCATGAAGAGAGGAAACAATTTCTTCAGCTCGAGAAGGAAAATAAGTTGTGCGATTTTACTCCTTAGGTCTGCGTTGGAACAAAAACAAGGTCTGCGCGATGGAGAAAGATAAAGGTCGGCTGATTGAATAAGTATCCATTCTTTTGACTTTTATATAATTAAATAACTTAAATATCTCATGGTCCCTTAACCCGAGCACGAACCGCTATTTATCATAATAATAGATGTTCCCAACGTTATTCATTATTCTAAATTCAACGGAATAGCTTCTGGATTTCAATTCGACTGTGTAGAAGAGATATAAATTAAATTTGATTTAAATATATAAATCGTTTACACACAATTGAATTCATAGATAATAAATTATTATTATCATTCTAATTCAATATAAACTTTATATGAATCAACTGAATTGTTTCTGTTCAGTTTTAAATTCTGAAATCAATAATTATCGTTTCATATTATGATATCTGATATATTTGATATAAATTCGTATATCGATTGTTAAATCAATGAAAATTCATATTATTATTCCATACCAATATTTAAAATAAGTTTAAATATACAATATTAATTGGCAAAAATCCAGGATGTTATGTCCTTCCTCCTTTAAAGAATTTCGTCCTCGAAATTACTAAGGTGGAAGAAATGCTACAGACCCGTTAACTATTTAAAGCCCACTTTCTTATAGATAACTCAAGTCCAATACAATGTTAAGTTTTCATTGAATATTCCATTTCAGTTCATTTAACTGGTTTCCATCATTTTGATTTATTTAACTTTGCTTAAGTTAAATTCTGGAATTCAAATTCCCAGGTTTTTATTTTAAATCTTTTTGAAATCATATATATACGTATGTTTATAACCATTTCAAATTCAAAACATTTGAAATTTTCCATAACAAGTTGTTTCCAAAAATAAATTTCCAATAGAAACCTTTCTAAGGTAGTAATTCGTCACTTAGAAACTTGAAAATGAACATTGATGATGCTGCACTCATCATCAGAATTATTTTCCAGTCACTGAAGTGAGTTCATGCTTTATTACTTTCAAAATCCATTAAAATTGATTTTTATTCAAAAATCCTTCCAAAGTAATGCTATATTATTTTAATATACTATGAAAATATTTACCAATTTTCCGAGATTCAAATTCCAAATTCTGTTTGATTTCAAATTTAATTCGTCTTATTTGTATGATTTATTCTTATACAAATTCTATTAGGCTATATATATGACCATTTTAATTTTATAATCTCACAGTAGCAATCAACTCATCCATATATAAATAATTCTAGAAAATTATTGATTTTATATCAAAATATAATTTTGGGTAAAATTATTTCATTTACCCACTTTAAAACAATATTTTGTCGAACTATTCTGATCAAGTGTTTAGAAGCTCCTATCGACGTCGTGGCATCCTACGATTCGACCAGAATTCATAAACCACCCAAAATACAAACCAACACAATGTAAAATAATTTTTATCTCAATTTACAAATACGCTCCCTCATATATACACTCAACTCATTCTAGGGTACTACTGACCCTATCTCTAATGAGTAAATCCCCACCAAAGCCTAGGTGGTCGCTCAACCTAAGCTCTGGTACCAACTGTAATGGCCTGCGAATCCGTACTATCTAAGTTGACTAAACAATAAACGTTCAACCCAAATAATACAGGAATACGAGTCATTAGGGTTAAAGAAATAGAAATAGATAGAAGATAGAATAGGAATAACAACACAAAATCTCACAACGGAATGAATAAAATATAATATATAACATAACATTTGAAATACAACAAAATTATGTATTAGTTATACATACCATCATCAGAGTATAATACAACACAACATCGAAAATAACTTAAATAACTAACGGTGAAGCCTCCTGCTTCAAGCTCCTCCTAGTGTATCTGTAATAGCCTGAAACACTTGACTGCCCATACAAATTTAGGCACCAAAGATTTTAGGGAAAAATAAACAAAATAAACTCTGGGTCAGTCATGGGACTGGTGTGAATAAACTCCAACCATATTTTTTAACTTTGAAAAACCTTTCGAAAGAAAAGGATAATAGTAAGACTAGCCCACACATAAACATGGACGGATTTTACCTTACTATAACCCAAAACATTTTGATATCAAAATCCGATGATATTATAATAATGTCTAATCAAATAAATAACCAAATAGTAGAACGTTTGCATCCCAAGCTCTACATATATAGTATAAAATGAAAACCTACAGGCCGCTTATTGGAGATTGGATTCCAACTATGACAAGGTATGGGACCACCTCCCGATGAGTGTACTCTAGAGGGGATACATTGGGGTTCAGCAGGAACATCTTGTAACCCGGCCACACATGACTGCCTACTCATTTAGCTTGAGTGTAGCGAATATATTGTCATCCACCGTTGTCAGCCATCCAACCGTAATCCGTAAGATACAGAATCGAAAGATGAACAAAAAATGAATTTTCTCTAGTTCGGTGACAAATATACCCTGCTTGGTATGACCTAACTAGTCATGCTGCCCGCCCAATTTTTGTCATTTTCCGGTTGTGAGGCTTGAGGCTACATTTATCTTTTTAGAACATCTGGCCACCATACACTTTAAATGCAACATCGTCAGATCCATCAAATCACTAGTTGATCTTATCAAAATATTACGGGTATAAAAAGCTAAGGGAAATGAATTTCTCCGCCACTAGACATAATATCTTGAAAAGATCGTCTTATGTGATCTATTAGGAATACTTTGTTAGACATTCGTCCATATAAGTTGCCCTGGGTTTGAACAAACAGAACAACCCTTGCATTTCACTCTGTCTTCCATTATCTTCAGCATAATCTAATTCGCAATGCTTATGTCTATATGGAGTGGTTTTCGGATATTAAATCCAACTGGTCTCTCCGTATTGACAATGATGGTCAAATTTTTTTGATAGCCGGTGATTTAACTATCAAACGAAAACAAACATCCATCAAACAAACACTAGCCCCTTTTAATTTAATATTCATTCATTACCTGTTTTCCCATGTCCTTATCGAATTCTATATATGTCGATATATTGATTTCTATTATCAAAATTTCTTAAAAATATTCTAACTCCTTAAATTTTTGGAAAATTCGCCAGCACCTCCTATGTACGACTCAATTGGTACAACTACAAAACACCTCTCTAGTCCCTTTCTATTCAAAAAGAAAATCAAAAAGCCAAGCGACTTGCCCAATAGGCTCATAAAATCTCATAAGGAAATTTAAATATGTAACTTTTTGTCGGACACTTAAATTAAAATCTTCATACTCTTCATCCCATACCTATCTATTTACATATGTATGTCCATTTCCAATTCATTTCAATCAACCTATTTACTTTTTAACAAAATCCGCTAACCGCCTCTTTAATTCGATCTTTTGCCTAATGCACTTTCGATTTGAACATATCATATTCTAATATATTTTTAATTCGCTTATACAGAAATCGAAATCCATTTCTAACTCGAGTTTCATATTCGATTTTCCAATTTCAATTAACAAATCCAATTTACTTAACAAAGTTAAGTTCGGCCTAAAACTCTATTAACTAATTTCTTTTGAAATTAGTTAACTTCATTTAATAATTAAAAATCTAATTTTTAATCCAAAAAACAATCCATTTAATCCTTGTGATTTCAAATCTATTTTATAACTCAGATTTGGATTTTACTAATTGAAATTCAGAATTTTATCCACTAAAAACACCTTTAATTAATTAATTAAATCGTTATGGTTTTTAAACGATTTTACATCGACTTTTCCAAAATTTGATTTTAACATAACTCAAAATCTATAAGACGAAATCCAGAATTTTCTTTCTTGTTAGAAAATTATGATTTGATAGGTCCAAAGGTTTCTGGTTTCATCAAATTCTGACTTATATTGAGTTCTATATACTCAATTGAAGTTCGAAACGCCAAATTGCAAACTACCACGCTGCGACAAGTTCTGTTTAATTAAATTAAATATAAATGTTTAAACTTCATTTATTAATAAATTTCAACTCCATTTTCAATATTTTAAAATAACCTGTTATCCAATTCAATTTCTCAAAACTCATCGATTATTATATTCCATATCCGTAACTCAGTTCAAAACTAAAATTTCTATATTTAAGTCTAATCCACATGGAATTAGATTATTTACAAAATATCGATATCATCGCATTCAAGTTGTAAATTTCCTTTACACAATTAATTAATTAATTCAACATCTCTTAACATTACAAATTAATATCTTCCCTTGATAATAGTGAGGTCGTTCAAGTTAGGGTATTTTTTTACCTCTCAGACCTTGACCGGCAACGTTCTTATCTTAAGATAGATAAAAGCTTGTAATACAAAAAATCGATTTAAATTCACCTTCTATTCCATTTCTTGCAATTGGAAAATTATTTCCAAATTACCCGATGAAAATTACTTCAACTTATTTATAATAGTTGTTTATAAATTGACTTCCTATTCTATATTAACAAGCTTCCATTTAAAACTTCATTTAAAACTCGATTTCCAATTGAAATATTTGATCATTAGCATAAAATCAATTTTCGAATTTAAAATCTTAAATTTTTGTTAAATACAATTCCAATATCTTTTAAAAATCATTTTTTTTCTTTCTATAAATTCGACATAGTCGAATTCAAATCATAAATCCATGTGGATTTAGTTAAATCCCGAATATCGAAATAAATTTTATCGTTTCTCTTTTGACACGATTCCAAACTATAAATCCCTTTTTAAATTCATACTTGAATTCAAATTTATAAATTATCCAATAAAAATTCCCCTCCTTTATTTATAACATTGTTTAAAAATTCCATTTCTTATTTTGAATATTTAAAACAAGTTCTTGTTCCAAATCCTATTTGAATTTCAATCCCCATTCTGGAAAATAATTTTTCCACTTTAAATTCAGACTTGAATTTAAAAATCTAATATTATCAAATAATAATTTTTCTTCCCATTTATAATATTGTTTATAAATTCAGCTACTTATTTTTATTATTAAAATCAAGTTAATATTTCTCAGTCCATTCGAAATTCCATTTTCATTTCGAAAAGTAAAATTTTCTTTTTAAAAACTAAAATCCCCTTTTAATATTTTTAAATATAAATACCCAGGACCAGTGATATTCATCATTCATACATGCCAACCATCAATTCAATTCACGCATCATATACACAATGTATGAAACTATATTAAAAATAAATTGTGAGGAATCCAGTTGGATCCCTCCAAACTATTTTTATTGCTTTCACAGATGTTAGAAAACAACAATAATACCAATCCTGCTTCAAGGCAGGATATCGCGGTGTAGAAGGTCATCCACTCATATACCATGGGGCGATAGCTAGGGTCATCCGCTAATGATACTGCGGGCATCCGCTAATGGTACTATGGGAAATATCTAATATATATATATATATATATATAATAGTAACCACAACCCCCAAGCCTAAATAACTAATATATATAATAAACATAATTTATTAATAAAAAGAAAAGCAACCAATCAACCAACCATCAAAATATAAATATTTGTATTAAATAAAAATTCGATTATAATAAATTATAATCGAACAACGAAGCGAGTTTACTCACCTGAATTTATTTGCCGAATATCCCGTTAAATCTCATCGCGACTATAAATTGTCTCTAATAAATCTACTTCACACCTACAAATTATTTATTTATCTTAATGATTACTAGTTTAAATTTAACTTAGCAAATAAATAATTTAATCTATGTATTTTAAATTTTGAAATGATGAATACCTTGTTTCCTTACAATTAACTCGATCGCCACGAAGCAAACTCAACATCCAACAATCCACTTCTGAAACAGGCTTAAACATCAATCATTTGACGCACTTTGCTAATTTATTCTCCAATTGCCCTTTTTACCGAACCCCTTTCTGCCATTTCACCAAACACGAACCGAGCTCCCTCCATCACCGTTGCAAATCCATGTCCCAGTCTTCCCTTTTTCTGCTGTTCGAACCATCATTGTTCCCAGAACATCTCTGACCAACTACTGACCCCAACCATTTATTCCCTTGGCCATCTACCTCCATCGCAACTACTAGTATCGGCCAACGTGTCCCTCAAACTTCACGCTAGACCCCACAATGTTAGCTCGAACACCAAAATGAGTCATGACCTGGACCTATTTCGAGAACTGCATCTCGATGCTATTATGCTAAAACATATAGGAGGCTACCCAAAAATTTTGCATCGGTGCACCTCAACCTCCCCAAACTCCTATCGCCGCCTTTATTTGCCCTCATCGACGATGTGAAATTCGGATTCGAGAAACGGAATCGCACCCATTTTCGAGTGTCTCCAGACCGTTGTTCGAGCTTCAGGAAATCCATGTCGTGTT
Organism: Allium sativum; assembly: GCA_030737875.1. Classification (NCBI taxonomy): domain Eukaryota; kingdom Viridiplantae; phylum Streptophyta; class Magnoliopsida; order Asparagales; family Amaryllidaceae; genus Allium; species Allium sativum. Next base: position 14,825,913 of record CM060920.1, read on the forward strand.
CAAATCGTGATTTGCGATTTTTTTTTTACAAATTGAGAGATTGAATTGGTGGATCGATTTATGTTTTGGATTGAGGCAAGAAAAATGGGCTTGGCTTGAATCATTTTTGATCTGAGGATGGAAAAAGATAACGAGGTCGATGGGTTTATATAAGTGTGAGAGGAGACAAGGAGTACACAAGCGATTAATTCGATGTTTAACTTCAGCGTGAAGAGAGAAAATAATTTCTTCAGTTCAAGATGGAACATAAGCTGTGCGATTTTACTCCTTAGTCTACGTTAGTACAAAAAAGGTCTACGCGATGGAGAAGGATATAGGTCGGCTGATTGAATAATTATCCTTTTGATTTGATTTTTATATAATTAAATAACTTAAATATCTCATGTTCCCTTAACCCAAACACGAACCGCTATTAATCGTAACAATAGATATTCCCAACGTTATTCATTATTCTGAATTCAACAGAACAGTTTCTGAATTTCAGTTCGACTCTATAGAAGAGATACAAATTAAATTTGATTTAAATATATAAATCGTTAGCACACAATTAAATTCATCGATAATAAATTATATTATCATTCTAATTCGATATAGAATTCATATGAATCAACTGAATTGTTTCTATCCAGTTTTAAATTCTGAATTCAATAATTATCGTTTTGTATTACGATATCTGATATATTTGATATAAATTCATATATCGATTGTTAAATCAATAAAAATTCATATTATTATTCCAAACCAATATTTAAAATAAATTTAAATATACAATATTAAATGGAAAACATCCGGGATGTTACATCCTTCCCCCTTAAAAGAATTTCGTCCTCGAAATTACTAAGGTAGAAGAAATGATACATTTTCGTTAACTTTTTAAAGCCCACTTTGTTATAGCTCAACATTTCAAATTATATAATTCAAGTCCAATACAATGTTAAGTCTTCATAGAATATTCAATTTCAGTTCATTTAACTGGTTTCCATCATTTTGATTTATTTAACTTTGCTTAAGTTAAATTCTAGAATTCAAATTCCCTGGTTTTTATTTTAAATCTTTTTGAATTCATATATATACATATGTTTATAACCATTTCAAATTCATAACATTTGAAATTTTCCATAAAAACTTGTTTCCAAAAATAAATTTCCATTAGAAACCTTTCTAAGGTAGCAATTCGTCACTTTGAAACTCGAAAATGAACACTGATGATGCTGCAGTCATCATAGAATTATTTTACTGTCACTGAAGTGAGTTCAGTGCTTTATTACTTTCAAAATCCATTAAAAATGATTTTTATTCAAAAATCCTTCCAAACTAATGCTATATACTCTGAAAATATTTTCCAGTTTTCTGAGATTCAAATTCCAAATTCTGGTTTGAATTCAACTTTAATTCATCTCATTTGTATCATTTATTCTTATACAAATTCTATTAGGCTATACATACCATTTTAAATTTATAATCTCGTAATAGCAATCAAATCATCCATATATATAAATAATTCTTGAAAATTATTGATTTTATATCAAAAATATACCTTTGAGTAAAATTATTTCATTTGCCCACTTTAAAACAATATTATGTCGAGCTATTTTGTTCAAGTGTTTAGAAGCTCCTATTGACGTCGTGGCTACCTACGATTCGACCGGAATTCATAAACCACTCAACAGATAAGCCAAAACAATATAAAACAATTTTTATATCAATTTACAAATACGCTCCCTCATACATACACTCAACTCATTCTAGGGTACTACCGACCCTATCTCTAATGAGTAAATCCCCACCAAAGCCTAGGTGTTCGCTCAACCTAAGCTCTGGTACCAACTGTAACAGCCCGCAAATCCGTACTATCTGAGTTGACTAAACAACACATGTCCAACCCAAATAATACAAAATACAAGTCATTAGGGTTAAAGAAATAGAAAAAGATAGAAGATAGAACAGAAATAACAACACAAAATCTCACAGCGGAACGAATAAAATATAATATATAACATATCATTTGAAATACAAAAAAATTATGTATTAGTTATACATACCATCATCAGAGTATAATACAACATAACAACGGAAATGACTTAAATAACTAACGGTGAAGCCTCCTACTTCAAGCTCCTCAAAGTGTATCTGTAAAAGCTTGAAACACTTGACGACACATACAAATTTGGGCATCCAAGAGTTTAGCGAAAAACAAATAAAATAAACTTTGGGTCAGTCATGGAACTGGTGTGAGTAAACTCCAACCATATTATTTAACTTTGAAAAACCTTTTGAAAGAAAAGGATAATTGTAAGACCAAGCCACAAATAAACATGGACGGTTTTTACATTACTATTACCTAAAACATTTTGGTATCAAAATCCGGTGATATTATAATAATGTCTAATCAATTAAATAACCAAATAGTAGAACGCTTGCACCTCACGCTCTACATATATAGTATAAAATCAAAAACCGTAGGGCGCTTATTGGAGATTAGATTCCAACTATGACAAGGTATGGGACCACCTCCCGATGAGTGTACTCTAGAGGGGATACACTGGGGTTCAGCAAGAACATCTTGCAACCCGGCCGCACATGACCGCCTAATCGTTTCGCTTGAGTGTAGCGAATATATTGTCACCTACGATTATCGGCCATCCAACCGTAATCCGTAAGATATAGAATTGAAAGAAGAACAAATAATGAATTTTCTTTAGATCGGTGACAAATATACCCTGCTTGGGTATGACCCAACTAGTCATGCTGCCCGCCCGATTATTGTCATTTCCCGGTTGTGAGGCTTGAGGCTACATTTTTTTTTGAACATCTGGCCACCATGCACTCTAAATGCCACATCGTTAGACCTGTCAAATCACTAGTTGATCTTCTCAAAATATTACGGGTATAAAAAGCTAAGAGGAACGAATTTCTTCGCCACTCGACGTAATATCTTGAAAAGATCGTCTTATGTGATCTATTAAGAATACTTTGTCAGACATCCGTCCATGCAAGTTGCCCTGGGTTTGGACAAATAGAACAGCCCTTGCATTTCACTCTGTATTCCATTATCTTCAGTATTATCTAATTCACAACGATTATGCCTATACGTAGTAGTTTTCGTATATTAAATCCAACCGGTCTATCCATATCGAAACGATGGTCAAAAATCTTTGATAGCCGGTGATTTAACTATCAAAGGAAAACAAACATCCATCAAACAATCATTGGCCCCTTTTAATTTAACATTTATTCCTTAGCTATTTTCACATGTCCTTATTGAATTCTATATATATCAATCAAAATTTCTTAAAAATATTCTACCTCCTTAAATTTCCGGAAAATTTCACCAACACCTCCTATGTGCGGCTCAATCGGTACATCAACAAAATGCCTCTCTAGGCCCTTTCCATTCAAAAAGAAAATCAAAAAGCCAAGCAGCTTGCCCAATAGGCTCATAAAATTTCATATGGAAATTTAAAAATGTGCCTTTTTGTCGGGCACTTAAATTAAAATCTTCATACTCTCTTAATACTTTTCATCCCATACCTGTTTACATATGTATGTCCATTTCCAATTCATTTCAATCAACCCATTTCCTTTTTGACAAAATCCGCTAACCGCCTCTTTAATTCGATCTTTTGCCTAATGCACTTTCGATTTGAACGTATCACATTCTAATATATTTTTAATTCGCTTATACACAAATCGAAATCCATTTCTAACTCGAGTTTCAAATTCGATTTTCCAATTTCTATTAACAAATCCAATTTACTTAACAAAGTTAAGTTCGTCCTAAAACTCTATTAACTAATTTCTTTTGTAATTAGTTAACTTCATTTAATAATTAAAAATCTAATTTTTAATCCTAAAATCAATTCATTTACTCCTTGTGAGTTCAAATCTATTTTATAACTCAAATACGGATTTTACTAATTGAAATTCGGATTTTTATTCACTAAAAATCCCTTTAATTAATTAGTTAATTCGTTATGGTTTTTAAACGATTTTACAGCGACTTTTCTGAAATTTGATTTTGACATAACTCAAAATTTATAAGACGAAATCCAGATTTTTCTTGTCCATTAGAAAATTATATTTGATAGGTCCAAACATTTCTGGTTTCATCAAGTTCCGACTTATATTGAGTTCTATATACTCAATTGAAGTTCGAAACGCCAAATCGCAAACTACCGCACTGCGGCAAGTTCGTTTTAATTAAATTAAATATAAACGTTTAAACTTCATTTATTAATAAATTTCAACTCTATTTTCAATATTTTAAAATAACCTGTTATCCAAATCGATTTCTCAAAACTCATCGATTATTATATTCCATATCCATAACTCAGTTCAAAACTAAAATTTCTATATTCAAGTCTAATCCATATGGAATTAGATTATTTATAAAATATTGATATCATCCCATTCAAAGTATAAATTTCCTTTATACAGATAATTAATTAATTAAACATCTCTTAACATTACAAACTAATATGTTCCCTTGATAATAGTGAAGCCATTCAAATTGTGACCGACAACGTTCTTATCTTAAGATAGATAAAAGTTTGTAATACGAAAACTCGATTTAAATTCACCTTCTATTCCATTTCTTGCATTTGGCAATTTATTTCCAAATTACCTAATGAAAATTACTTCATCACATTTAAAATCGTTTTTTATAAATTGACTTCCTGATTTTATATTAACAAGCTTCCATTTAAAACTTCATTTAAAACTCGATTTCCAATTGATATATTTGATCATTAGCATATAATCTATTTTCAAATTTAAAATATTAAATTCTGTTTAATACAATTCGAATATCTTTAACATCGTTTATAAATTCCATTTCTTGTTTGAATATTTAAAACAAGTTCCTATTTCTAATCTTATTTGAAATTCAATCCCTATTCTGGAAAACAATTTTCCTTTTTAAATTCAGACTTGAATTTAAAAATATAATATTATCAAACCATAATTTTTATTTCCATTTATAACATTGTTTATAAATTCGGCTACTTATTTTTATTATTAAAATCAAGTTAATATTTCTCGATCCATTCGAAATCCCATTTCCATTTTGAAAAGTATAATTTTCTTTTTAAAACCCAAAAATCTCTTTCTAATATTTAAATATAAATATCCAGGACCACTGATATTCAACATTCAAACATACCAACCATCTATTCAATTCACAAATCATATACACAATATATGAAACAATATTAAAAAAAAATTGTGAGGAATCCTGTTGGATCCTTCCAACATGTTTTTACTGCATTCACAGATGTTAGACAACAACAATAATAGCAATCCTTCTTTAAGGCAGGATATCGTGGTATAGAAGGTCATCCACTAATATACCATGGGGCGATAGGGTCATCCGCTAATGATACTATGGACATCCACTAATGCTACTACGGGAAATGTCCGATATATATATAATAATAACCACAACCCCCAAGCTTAAATAACTAATATATATAATAACCATAATTTATCAATAAACAGAAATGCAACCAATCAACCAACCATCAACATATAAATATTTATATTAAATAAAAATTCGATTATAATAAATTATAATCGAACAAAGGAGTGAGTTTACTCACCTGAATTTATTTGTCGAAGATCCCGTTAAATCTCATCGCAACTATAAATTGTCTCTAATAAATCCACTTCACACCTACAAATTATTTAGTTACTTAACGATTACTAGTTTAAATTTAACTTAATAAATAAATAATTTAATCTATGTTTTTTAAATTTTGAAATGATGAATACCTTATTTCCTTACAACTAACTCGACCGCCATGAAGCAAATTCAACATCTAACAATCCATTTCTAAAACAGCCTTAAACAGCAATCATTTGACGCACTTTGCAAATTTATTCTCCAATTGCCCTTTTTACCGAACAACTTTCTGCCATTTCATCAAACACGAACCGGGCGCCCTCCATCACCGTTGCAAATCCATGTCCTATTCTTCCCTTTTTTCTGCTGTTCGAACCATCGTTGCTCCCAAACTAGCTTTGACTAACTACTGACCCCAACCATTTATTCAACTGGCCATCTACCTCCATCGTAACCACTAGTATCGGCCAACATGTCCCTCAAACTTCACGCTGGATCCCACAGCGTCGAGGTCGAACACCAAAATGAGTCATGAGCTAGAGCTATTTTGAGAAATGCATCTCGATGTTATTGTGATAAAACAAATCGGAGGCTACCCAAAAATTTGGCATAGGTGCACATCAGCCTCCCCAAACTCCTGTTGTTGCCTTCATTTGCCCTCATCAACGATGTGAAATTCGAGTTCGAGTAACGGAATCACACCCATTTTAGAGCGTCTCCAGGCCTTTGTTCAAGCTTCAGGAAATCCATGCCATGTTCAAATCATGATATGCGATTTTTTTTACAAATCGAGAGATTGAATTGGTGGATCGATTTCTATTTTGGATTGAGGCAAGAAAAAAATGCTTGGCTTGAATCATTTTTGATCTGAGGATGGAAAAGGATAACGAGGTCGATGGGTTTATTTAAGTGTGAGAGGAGACAAGGAGTACACAGGCCATTAATTCGATTTTTTTACTTCAACATGAAGAGAGGAAATAATTTCTTCAGCTCGAGAAGGAAAATAAGCTGTGCAATTTAACTCCTTAGGCCTGCATTGGTACAAAAACAAGGTTTGTGCGATGGAGAAGGATATAGGTCGACTGATTGAATAAGTATCCATTTGATTTGATTTTTATATAATTAAACAACTTAAATATCTCGTGGTCCCTTAACCCGAACACGAACCCTAATAATCGTAACAATAGATGTTCCCAATGTTATTCATTATTCTGAATTCAACGGAACAGTTTCTGAATTTCAGTTCGATTATATAAATTAAATTTGATTTAAATATATAAATTGTTTACATACATTTAAATTCATCCATAATAAATTATTATTTTCATTCTAATTCAATATAAAATTTATATGAATCAGCTGAACTGTTTCTATTCAGTTTTAAATTCGGAATTCAATAATTATCGTTTCGTATTACGATATCCGATATATTTAATATAAATTCGTATATCGATTGTTAAATCAATAAAAATTTGTATTATTATTCCAAACCAATATTTAAAATAAATTTAAATATACAATATTAAATGGAAAAAATCCAGGACGTTACATTTCTTCCCCCTTAAAAGAATTTCGTCCTCGAAATTACTAAGGTAGAATAAATGCTACAGACCCGTTAACTTTTTAAAGCCCACTTTGTTATAACTCAACATTTCAAACTCTATGACTCAAGTCCAATACAATGTTAAGTTTTCATGGAATATTCAATTTCAGTTCATTTAACTGGTTTCCATCATTTTTATTTATTTAACTTTGCTTAAGTTAAATTCTAGAATTCAAATTCCCAGGTTTTTATTTTAAATCTTTTTGAAATCATATATATACATATGTTTATAACCATTTCAAATTCAAAACAAATAAAATTTTGCATAACGACTTGTTTTCAAAAATAAATTTCCATTAGAAACCTTTCTAAGGTAGCAATTCGTCACTTAGAAACTCAAAAATGAACAATGATGATGCTGCAGTCATCATCAAAATTATTTTCTAGCCACTGAAGTGAGTTCAATGCTTTATAACTTTCAAAATCCATTAAAAATGATTTCTATTCAAAAATCCATCCAAAGTAATGCTATATTATTTTAGTATACTCTGAAAATATTTTTCAATTTTCCGGGATTCAAATTCCAAATTCTGGTCTGAATTCTACTTTAATTCATCTCATTTGTATCATTTATTCTTGTACAAATTCAATTAGGCTATATATTACCATTTTAATTTTATAATCACATAATAGCAATCAACTCATCCATATATATAAATAATTCTAGAAAATTATTGATTTTATATAAAAATATACTTTTGGGTAAAATTATTTCATTTACCCGCTTTAAAACAATATTATGTCGAACTACTCTATTCAAGTGTTTAGAAGGTCCAATCGACGTCGTGGCGTCCTACGATTCGATCGGAATTTATAAACCACTCAACTGATAAGCAAACACAATATAAAACAATTTTTATATCAATTTACAAATATGCTCCCTCATATATACACTCAGCTCATTCTAGGGAACTGCTGTCCCTATCTCTAATGAGTAAATCCCCACCAAAGCGTAGGTGGTCGCTCAACCTCAGCTCTAGTACCAACTGTAACGGACCGCAAATCCATACTATCTGAGTGTACTAAACAACACACGTCCAACCCAAATAATACAGAAATACAAGTCATTAGGGTTAAAGAAATAGAAGCAGATAGAAGATAAAACAGAAATAACAACATAGAATCTTACAGTGGAACGAATAAAATATAATTTATAACATAACATTTGAAATTAAAAAAATTATGTATTATTATACATACCATCATCAGAATATAATACAACATAATAGCAGAAATAACTTAAATAACTAACGGTGAAGCCTCCGTCTTCAAGCTTCTCCAAGTGTATCTGTAAAATCCTAAAACACTTGACTACCCGTAAAATTTAGGCACCCAAGAGTTCAAGGAAAAATAAACAAAATAAACTCTGTGTCAGTCATGAGACTAGTGTGAGTAAACTCCAACCATATTGTTGAACTTTGAAAAACCTTAGGATAATAGTAAGAACAGCCCACACATAAACATTGATGGTTTTTACCTTACTATAACCCAAAACATTTTGATATCAAAATTCGATGATGTTATAATAATGTCTGATCAAATAAATAACCAAATAGTAGAACGCATGCATCTCACGCTCTACTATATAGTATAAAATCAAAAACCGTAGGCCTCTTATTGGAGATTGGGTTCCAACTATGACAAGGTATGGGACCACCTCTCGATAGTGTACTCAAGAGGGGATACACTGGGGTTCAGCAAGATAATCTTGCAACCCGAGCACACATGACCGCCCACTCATTTAGGTTGAGTGTAGCGAATATATTGTCACCCACGGTTGTCGGCCATCCAATCGCAGTCCCTAAGATACGAAATCGAAAGAAGAAAATATACTGCATTTCTCCGCTACCAGACGTAATATCTCGAAAAATCGTCTTATGTGATCTGTTAGGAATATTTTTTCAGACATTCATCCAGACAAGTTGCCCTGGGTATGGACAAACAGAACAACCCTTGCATTTCACTCGGTCTTCCATTATCTTCAGCATAATCTAATTCGCAACGCTTATGCCTATGCGGAGTGGTTTTCGGATATTAAATCCAACCGGTCTCTCCGTATTGACAATGATGGTCAAAAATCTTTGATAGCCGGTGATTTATCTATCAAAAGAAAAACAAATATCCATCAAACAATCACTGACCCCTTCTAATTTAATATTCCTTCATTACCTATTTTCCCATGTCTTATCGAATTCTATATATATATCGATATATTGATTTTTATTATCAAAATTTCGTAAAAATATTCTAACTCCTTAAATTTTCGGAAGATTTCGCTAGTACCTCCTTTGTACGGCTCAATCGGTACAAATACAAAATGCCTCTCTAGGCCCTTTCCATTCAAAAAGAAAATAAAAAAGCCGAGCGGCTTGCCCAATAGGCTCATAAAAACTCATATGGAAATTTAAACACGTACCTTTTTGTCAAGTACTTAAATTAATATCTTCATACTCTTCATCCCATACCTGTTTACATATGTATGTCCATTTCCAATTCATTTCAATCAACCCATTTCCTTTTTAACAAAATCCGCTAACTGCCTCTTTAAATCGATCTTTTGCCTAATGCACTTTCGATTTGAATGTATCATATTCTAATATATTTTTAATTCACTTATACTCAAATTGAAATCCATGTCTAACTCGAGTTTCATATTCGATTTTCCAATTTCAATTAACAAATCCAATTAACTTAACAAAGTTAAGTTCGGCCTAAAACTCTATTAACTAATTTCTTTTAAAATTAGTTAACTTCATTTAATAATTAAAAATCTAAATTTTTAATCCAAAAATCAATCCATTTACTCCTCTTGAGTTCAAATCTATTTTATAACTCAAATCAAGATTTTACTTATTGAAATTTGGATTTTTATTCACTAAAAATCCCTTTGATTAATTAATTAAATCGTTATGGTTTTTAAACGATTTTACAGTGAATTTTCTGAAATTTGATTTTGACATAACTCAAAATCTATAAGACGAAATCCAAATTTTTCTTCTCCATTAGAAATTATGATTTGATAGGTCCAAACGTTTCTAGTTTCATCAAATTTCGACTTATGTTGAGTTCTATATACTCAATTGAAGTTTGAAACGCCAAATCGCGAACTACCACGCTGTAGTAAGTTCTTTTTAATTAAATTAAATATAAAAGTTTAAACTTCGTTTGTTAATAAATTTCAACTCCATTTTCAATATTTTAAAATAAACCTGTTATCCAAATCGATTTCTCAAAACTTGTCGATTATTATATTCCATATCCATAAATCAGTCCAAAACTAAAATTTCTATATTCAAGTCTAATCCACATGGAATTATATTATTTATAAAATATCAATATCATCACATTCAAAATATAAATTTCCTTTATACAAATATCTAATTAATTCAACATATCTTAACATTGCAAACTAATATCTTCCCTTGATAATAGTGAAGTCGTTCAAGTTGGGGTATTTTATTTACGTCTCAGACCTTGATCGACAACGTTCTTATCTTAAGATAGATAAAATCTTGTAATACAAAAACTCGATTTAAATTCACCTTCTATTCCATTTCTTGCAATTGGAAATTTATTTCCAAATTACCTGATGAAAATTACTTCATCGCATTTATAATCATAGTTTGTAAATTGAATTCGTTATTTTATATTAACAAGCTTCCATTTAAAACTTCATTTAAAACTCAATTTCCAATTGAAATATTTGATCAATAGCATAGAATTTATTTTCCAATTTAAAATCTTAAATTTCTGTTTAATACAATTCCAATATTTATTAAAAATCATTTAATTTATTTATATAAATTTGACATAGTCGAATTCAAATCATAAATCCATGTAGATTTAGTTAAATTCCAAATATCGGAATAAATTTCATCGTTTCTCTTTTGACACAATTCCGAATTATAAATCCCTTTTTAAATTCATTCTTGAATTTAAATTTATAAATTATCCAATAAACACTTAACATCTTTTGTAAATTCCATTTCTTGTTTTGAATATTTAAAACAAATTCTTGTTTCAAATCTTATTTGAAATTCAATCCACATTCTGGAAAATAATTTTTTCCTTTTTAAATTAAGACTTGAATTTAAAAATCTAATATTATCAAATAATAATTTTTCTTTCCATTTATAACATTATTTATAAATTTAGCTGCTTGTTCTTATTATTAAAATCAAGTTAATATTTCTCAATCCATTTGAATTCCCATTTCCATTTCAAAAAGTAAAATTTTCTTTTTAAAACCTAAAAATCCCTTTTTAGTATTTTTAAATATCAATCAACCAACCATCAACATATAAATATTTTTATTAAATAAAAAATTCGATGATAATAAATTATAATCGAACAAAGGAGTGAGTTTACTCACCTGAATTTATTTGCCAAATATCCTGTTAAATCTCTTCGCGACTATAGATCGTCTCTAATAAATCTACTTCACACCTATAAATTATTTATTTTTCTTAACGATTGCTAGTTTAAATTTAACTTAACAAATAAGTATTTTAATCTATGTATTTTAAATTTTGAAATGATGAATACCTTATTTCCTTACACCTAACTCGACCGCCGTGAAGCAAACTCAACATCCAACGATCCATTTCTGAAACAGCCTTGAACAACAATCATCTGACGCACTTTGCTAATTTATTATCCAGTTTCACTTTTTACCGAACCCCTTTCTGCCATTTCATCAAATACGGACCGGGCTCCCTCCGTCATTGATACAAATCCATGTCCCAGCCTTCCCTTTTTTCTGTTGTTCAAACCATCGTTGTTCCCAAACCAGCTTTGACCAACTGCTGACCCTAACCATTATTCCCTTGGCCATTTACCTCCATAGTAACCATCAGTATCGGCCAATATGTCCCATAAACTTCACGCTGAACCCCACAGCGCTAAGCTCGAACACCAAAACAGGTCATGACCTGGAGCTATTTTGGGAACTGGATCTCAATGTTATTATGATAAAAAAGTTTGGAGGCTACCCAATAATTTGGCATCTGTGCACCTCAACCTCCCCAAACCCCTATCGTAGCCTTCATTTGCCCTCATCGATGATGTGAAATTCGAGTTCGACAAATGGAATCGCACCCATTTTCGAGCGTCTCCGGGCCGTTGTTCGAGCTTCAAGAAATCCATGCCATGTTCAAATCGTGATTTGTGATTTCTTTTTTTTTATAAATTGAGAGATTGAATTGGTGGATCGATTCTTGTTTTGGATTGAGGAAAGAAAAAGAGGGCTTGGCTTGAATCATTTTGATCTGAGAATGGAAAAGGATAATGATTGACATAGAAATGTGTTTATTTTATGCTCTTATATCTTATCTTTTGTATATAAATAAATATTACTTGGGTATTGTTTTGTTACTTTTACAGATATTCCAACCCAGCCCGCATGCAACCAGAAATGTAGAGAAATAGAGTTCAATTTGCTGTGTATTTGCATTTTGAAGAATTGTAGATGAAGATATCACATCTAGTTGCTGTTGGACAAGAAAAGGATTGATAACAAGGCTTTGCACATCACAAATCAATGAAGAATTGTCAAGGAAGCAAGAGGAAAAGAGAAAAGGCCCAAATTTGCTTTATTTATCTAAGGCCCATTTATGTTTCTCATTGTAAACTAATTAGTGATGTAATGACCAGGCCCAGTTATCATTAGGGTTAGGGTTAGGGTTTGGCTATCTACCCTATATATACCCTTATAATGGCATTGTAGCAACCATCCTATCCTATATCTCATTCTATTCTCTTCTTCATTAATAAAACTCAATTTTCTTTTATGCAATTTTCTATTTCTTAACACTTAGTGTTGTCTATACGATTAGATTCGGTAGAACACTATTTGTATTTTGCAATTCTTTTCATTAGTGATTGACCGTCTGATTAGATTCAGCGGTAATCCTAATTTTATTTCCTGTTTGTTATTTATATTCTGCATTTTTATTTTCTGTGTTTTAATTGCGTTCATAGGTTAAATTGGATTTGATTAGATTTGAATCTGATTCATAGTTTCATTGCTTTTCCATTGAAATTGTGATTTGATCGTCGGTTCAGTTAGATCTGTTCTGAATCAAATTACAACTCTAATTTCGTTTTGTTTTATTTTCAAAATCAACCTCCAAAGTTTTGTCTAACTCGCCCAAGAGGTTAGATAAATAATTGATTTAATTCACCTCCCTGTGTTCGACCTGTATGCTACACACCTGTATGCTTGCAGAATTTATTACAAATGTCGCGCTTTTCTAATTCATAGACTAGCATCGATCAAGTTTTTGGCGCCGTTGCCGGGGAGGTAACGATTGAATTTTGTTATTTATTTAATTTCTGATTCGTGTTAGTTTTTTTTTGTTTTATTGTCCTTATAAAAAAAATTGCCTTTTCTTTCTGAAATCCTTCACTTCTGTGTTTCCTTTCAATTTTTATCTTCTATTTCTTTCTTTCTCTGTTCCTACTCTATTCTGGTCTTTCTATTTCTTTCCCCTCTTACAACAATTAAAAAAAATCCTTTGATTTCTTTCCTTTCTTCCTTTACAAGCCTCTCCGTCTAAAAAAAACAAATATCTTTCCATAAATTCTCTCTTCTTTCTATATTTCTGCTGTTGATTCCACAACCTCCTTCAATACACGTTCACCCAGTTCTTCATACCCCATCAACAACTACCTCCCATCAACTCCCTGCCACAAAACCGCAGCCACTTCCACCCTTACAATCCCCTCATCATTCCATCTGTTCAACATCCATCACCGTACTCACAAACACTCCTATTATCGAAACCTGAGTCACGAACGTTCAAATCTCCACAGTACTTCATCCACCAACATCTCCCCTTCAACATACATCAACCGCAATCTACATCATCCTGACTGGTTCAACAACAAATTTCCACCTTCTCATCACAAATACCCCCTTCATTTTCAAACGATCATCCACCACCTACCATCAAAAAAACAAACTCCGCAAAGCATCCTCACTGCAAATCTTCGCCAAACCAAAACTCTTTTGCCCACCTTTCCACAATACCCTTCCCCTTTCCCCCTTCTTTATCACAACCGAGAACCTCCGCAAGCAAACCGTACCCCACTTTGCCACAGCCAATACTCACCAGAAACTTCGAACTCTCGAAACCCGACATACCCCAACGCCAGACCCTCAAATCAAGATTAAACCCCAACTCGCAGAACATCTACCCAATTCAACACTCCGAAAACCACCTCCACCGAAAACTGTCTTGCATCCCTCTGCCGAGCCTCAAACTATCATCACCACAACCCCTGCGCCCACCAGCAAACCCGAAATCCAGCGACTGCTCACATCTCCAGCACCTCCTCAATTCCTACGCCACACAAACCCCATAATCGCACCCTCCAACCTACTCATCAACCACCGATTCGAACTCCAATACCTAGTTCGAACGCAATCTGCATCGAAGACTCTCAGAACCCATAAATCGAACCAAAAAAAAAAAATCGAAAGCCAAGGAAAATAGAAGAGAAAGAGGGGGGCAGATTTGTCTCCGAAATTAAAGGGGAGCGTGAGTCATTTTTTTATTTGGGTCTATTGTGTTCTAAGGAGGGGTGGTGAATTTGTGATCTGGGCATAAGAAGTCTAGGACGTTCTGCCTTTTTTATCGAGGGGTGCCAAGTGTTTGAATTGATTATTTTCCTTTTTGGCGTGAGTTGTAATTTGTATAATTGGCTCGGCATGTTTGGAGTGTTTGCTTAGGGTTTAAGTGCACTTGTTTACTTGGGACTTAAATAGCCTTTATTTTAAGTTTTATTGGTCTTTGTTTTGTTTATTCAAGTTGCTTCTTGGGTTGTTTTGTTGAATTCTTTTTTGTGTTTATGTTTTTTTTAATTTGGTAGGGCATAATCTTTTCTTTTTAATCTTTTCTTAACCAAAAAAAAAGAAAAAAAAAATGATAGGATTAAAGTGAGAAGGAATTCGACAAGCAGACAAATCAAAGGATACAGTCAAGCAACGAATCAAGGATTCAAAGGATCAAGAAACATTTCAAGCAAGGCGAACAAATGTACAAGAGTCAAACGATTTGCAAGAAGTGAGATTTTAATCGTTCAAACTGCTCAAAACTTTCTGGAAGGACTGTCATACCCGCACTGTAATAAATTTCTTTTAACTCTACAGGTGCTCTACCGCAAAGGAAAAAAAATATATAGACAATTGTTGTAAAAATTTTCTGCAGGGGCAGCGGCTTTGAATGTACAATTTTTAATTTTTGCAATTATTTTGTGTGATTTCTGCAATTTTTTTTATTCATTCTGTTAAGGGCAATACCCCAATTCACATAAGGTGAGGGATTTCATCACCCTTTCCTTAGCCCACAAATTGCATTTCATCGTAGAATCTGACTAATAATAATGGTTAGACGTTGGACTTAAGGGAGTCACGGGCTCATCTAGGGCTTAATTATATTGTGATAGTTGATTCATTTGGAACGAATTATTTCTTGGTGTCTAGACTACGGCAGAGAAATAACCGTTTATAAATATTACGGTGATTCGTAAATATTATATCGGTTGTTACTCTGAAGGTACTTAAACCTTCGGCTGCATTGCTAGGGTGGTTCCTGGTGCACCGATAACTCCTGTCCGTTAACTGGCTGAGAAATCTTTTGATCTAAGTAATCAAACGTGTCACTTTATAATTTTGGGTTAGGAGCCAATAAGGACAGAAAACTCCATTGTAGCTAATTTCAGTGCTTGCATTTAACAACAATAAGTGAAAAAAGTGTTAGCCAACAAAATTCTCCTAGGGGTTCTCGAATCAACCAAAATTTTCCAACCGAATTGGATCAAAATCGAGTGAATCAAAACTTTCCAAACTTTGGGGATCAAAACCAAATAAATCAAAATTTTCAAAACCTCAATATCCAAATGGATAGACCCTTGTCTCTTCGTGATCGATGTTATCCTACTAGGACCGTTCAACCATCTGTCATTGTGTTCCCACCAGCTGAAGGGAACAATTTTGAGCTAAAACATTCTTTTATCCAAGGGGTACCAAAGTTTACGGGATCTGAAAATGCTTATGAATTTCTGAGTGAATTTGAATTGTATGCTTCCACAACAAAAATGCAACAATTATCTAACGAATCGATCAAGCTAAGGCTAATTCCATTTGCACTACTTGAAAGCGCTAAAAGATGGCTAAATTCTCTTCCACGACATTCCATAAGAAGTTGGGATGAATTTGTCACTGCATTCTTGAAAAAGTTTTTCCCTTCCATAAAACTCTAAAAATCCGAACCGAGATAAATCAATTTTGTCAAAATGAGGGGGAAACTTTTTCAAAATACTTTGAGAGATTCAACCAGCTATTATATAGTTGTCCTCATCATGGAATTCTAAAAGATCACTTATGTCAAATTGCATATGAAGGGCTAAACTATCAGACTAGAACTCAACTAGAATCAATGTGTGGAGGAGACTTTATGTCTAAAACAACCGATGAAGCTTGGCAATTCTTAGAAGATTATTCTGAAAAGGACATGCAGTGGGAATCGATTCGTGTTCCCATTCGTACTTCTACTAAAGGAGTGCATGTCGTGGACCCAAGTCAAATTCCCTTAGAAAATCAAACTCCTCAAGCCGGAGAAGGGTTACCCCACTATTACTCTCAAGACCAAGCCGATGCCATAGCTCAAAATAATCCTTACTCATCCACGTACAACCCTGGTTGGAGGAACCACCCAAATTTTTCCTGGTCGAACCCCAATAATTCGGCTAACCCATCTCACGTGCAACCCTTTATTCCCAATCCGAATTACCAAGCTCCTTCTTCCAATTCTCAAACATCTCAAACTTCACCTCAATCCAAACAACCCTATAGGCACCCCAATTTTCAATCATCGAACTTATCCTCTCAATCTGGTCAATCGTCACAAGATTTTTTTCGATTAGAGAAACAGATGAACTCTTACGAAGCTAAAATAAACTCGCAAGACGCTAAAATGGACCAAATGATGAATATGATAAAGGAAATGGCGAAAAATAATGAGAGGGGAAAATTGCCTAGTCAACCCGAGGTGAATCCAAAGTATAACTCTCGTGCTGTAAATTCTTGTGAGGACGAAAACCATAATCCAGTCAACGCTATTACAACCCTTCGATCTGGAAAGAGGATTGATAATAACGTGGACGACCCTGACGAACCTTCTAACCCGACCCCAATCCCTAATCTTGATGATCACCCATTGGCTTCGAATGCCAATTCTTCTAAACCTCAAGTTCCCTTAAATGTTGGCGATCCCAACAGTTCTTCTCCCAGTGTCGGCAAACCCGACCCACCTTCAAAAATTAATGTTGGAAATACCAACATTCCATCTTCTACGACCTTACCACCTTCTATTTCCTTGGATAAACCGTCTTCTTCGAATGATGAAACTCATCACAGAGTCAAAAAACCAGTAGCTCCTTTTCCTCATAGACTCAATAATAAGAAGAAAGCGGCAAATTTCGATAAAATTCTGGAAATTTTCAAACAAGTCCATGTGAACATTCCTCTTTTAGACACCATTGAACAAATTCCTCAATATGCTAAATGTCTTAAGGAATTGTGCACACAAAAACGTGCGACCAATGTCCCAAAAACCGCCTTTCTAACTGCAAATACAAGCTCTGCTCTTTCGAATCTTACCCCAGTCAAGTACAAAGACCCTGGCTGCCCTACGATTGATTGCAAAATAGGAAACACTCACATCTCTCGTGCCCTACTCGACCTCGGTGCCAGTGTCAACCTTCTCCCTTATACTGTCTATCGTCAACTTGGACTAGGGGAGATTAAACCAACAAACATCACACTTCAACTGGCCGATCGATCTGTCAAAAAGCCATTGGGAATTATCGAAGACGTCTTGATACAGATCGAACAGTTTTACTTCCCTGTCGATTTTATAGTTCTAGAAACAGAGCCTGTCTCAAATCCCAACGTTCAAATACCATTGATCTTAGGACGCCCTTTCTTAGCAACCTCTAATGCTGTCATTAATTGTAGGAATGGTCAGCTTCGACTTTCCTTCGGCCACCTAACCATTGAGCTAAACATCTTTAATCTCAACAAACAACCTAGGGATTTTGAGATCGATGAAATTGACATGATTCAAACCACAGTTGATGAAACCTCTAGTGACACTTCTGAAGCCTTGAAAATGTGTCTTGACCATTTCGACTCTGATTTCGATGAACTCGAATACATTTATGAACTAAACAAAATTCTTGACTCCGACACTTCGTCACCTGACTCTCACAAAGGAATGTTGACCAATGTTGATACACAAGAACTTCCTAAGTTAGACCTCAAACCCTTGCCACCAGACCTTAAGTATGCCTACCTAGACTCTTCAAAAACTTTCCCCGTAATCTTGGCTTCCGATCTTATCGAGGACCAAGAGGGAAAAGTTTTGGAAATTTTACGGGAAAATAAGGACGCCTTGGGGTGGGAAATTAGCGATATAAAAGGAATTAGCCTATCAACTGTGGAACATCGCATACATTTAGTTGATGAGGCTAAACCCACCCGTGAGGTTCAAAGGCGATTAAACCCAAACATGAGAGAAGTGGTCAAGGAGGAGATAATCAAATGTCTAGACAATAACATCATCTATCCCATCTCTGATAGTACTTGGGTGAGTCCGGTACAAGTTGTACCAAAGAAGTCGGGAGTCACATTGATCAAAAACGACAGTAATGAACTCGTCCCAACAAAAATCAAAACCAAATGGCGTGTGTGCATCGACTATCGAAAACTTAACTCAGCCACACGAAAAGACCATTTTCCCTTGCCTTTTATTGACCAAATGCTCGAACGCTTAGCGGGACATGAGTACTACTGTTTTCTCGATGGATACTCTGGCTATAACCAAATTCCTGTTGCTTTAGAAGATCAACATAAGACCACCTTTACTTGTCCCTTTGGAACCTTTGCTTATCGTCGCATGCCTTTTGGTCTTTGTAATGCCCCCGCGACTTTCCAAAGGTGTATGATGAGTATTTTCTCTGATATGGTGGAAGAATTCTTGGAAATATTCATGGACGATTTTTCAATCTATGGATCATTATTTTTCCAATGCCTCACTCATTTAGAACTCGTCCTTAAGCGTTGTAAGGAGAAATCACTCGTGCTTAATTGGGAAAAATGTCACTTTATGGTAAAAAGGGGGATAGTTCTAGGTCATGTCGTCTCCAAAGATGGCCTAGAAGTCGATAAATCCAAAATCGATTTGATTGCTAATTTACCTCCTCCTAAGTCTGTCAAAGATGTTCGTTCATTTCTTGGACATGCAGGATTCTATAGAAGATTCATTAAGGATTTCTCAAAAATTTCAAAACCTCTCTCGAATTTACTTGCCAAAGACGTAAAGTTTGAATTTTCCAATGATTGCAAAACATCTTTTGAAACTCTTAAGTCAATCTTGACCACAACTCCCATCATTCAACCTCCTGATTGGACTCAACCCTTTGAACTTATGTGCGACGCTTCTGACTTTGCAATTGGAGCCATCTTGGGTCAGCGAATTGATAAACTCCCTCGAGTCATTTACTATGCTAGCAAAACCTTAAACGAGGCCCAATTGAATTACTCAACTACTGAAAAGGAATTTTTGGCAGTTGTCTTCGCTCTTGAGAAATTCAGACCATATCTCATAGGATCCAAAGTCATAGTTTACACTGACCATGCTGCCCTACGATATTTGCTTTCTAAAAAGGATGCCAAGGCCCGCTTGATTCGTTGGATCCTTCTTCTTCAGGAATTCGATATAGAAATACGAGATAAAAAGGGTTCTGAAAATGTCGTAGTTGATCATCTCTCTCGAATTGTGCACGAAAATGATAACGACACCCAAATCGATGACTATTTTCCTGACGAACAACTCCTTTCGATCTCTAACACCCCTTGGTACGCTGACATTGTGAATTATCTTGTCACACAACAAACACCCGCTGAATGGTCGAAACAAGATAAACAAAAATTTCTCTCGAAAGTTCGAAACTTCTATTGGGACGACCCATATCTTTTCAAATACTGTCCAGACCAAATCATTCGAAGGTGTGTGCCCGATCATGAACACCAAAGTATTCTCTCCTTCTCACATGACCATGCTTGTGGCGGTCATTTTGGAGCAAGAAAAACTGCTGCAAAAGTTTTGCAAAGCGGTTTTTATTGGCCCACACTCTTCCGTGACGCTTTCGAATTTTGCTCTAAATGTGAGCGATGTCAAAGAACGGGTCGAATCTCTAAGCGGAACATGATGCCTCTCAACCCCATTTTAGTGATTGAGTTATTCAATGTTTGGGGCATCGATTTCATGGGACCATTCCCTAATTCATTTGGGAATCTTTACATCTTACTTGCGGTAGATTATGTCTCAAAATGGGTTGAAGCCATTCCGACCAAAACCAACGACAACAAGGTTGTTGTCAAATTCCTCAAAGAAAACATCTTTTCACGCTTTGGCACACCTCGAGCTATCATTAGCGATAATGGCACTCATTTCTGTAATCGTGCTTTTGAGTCCTTGCTCAAGAAATACTCAATCACACACAAGCTGTCGACCCCCTACCATCCACAAACTAGTGGGCAAGTAGAAGTCTCCAATAGACAAATCAAACAAATTCTTGAGAAAACCGTGAATTCCAATAGAAAAGATTGGTCCGTAAAACTGATTGATGCACTTTGGGCTTTTCGCACTGCTTATAAAACCAATCTAGGGATGTCACCATATCGATTAGTCTTTGGAAAGGCCTGTCACTTACCTCTTGAATTAGAGCATCGTGCCCTTTGGGCCATAAAATTTTTGAATTTTGACTTAGAGAAAGCCGGCTCACACAGGAAGTTACAAATTTATGAATTAGAGGAATTAAGAAATGAGGCGTATGAAAATGCGAAAATCTACAAAGAAAGAACCAAAGCCCAACACGACATGAACATACTCCGTAAGGAATTCAACTTAGGTCAAAAAGTTCTTTTATACGACTCTAGACTTCACTTGTTTCCAGGAAAACTCAGATCTCGATGGACTGGACCTTATGTCGTGAAAACAGTATATCCTCATGGAGCGGTTGAAATTGAAAATCCTAGGGATGGAAAAGTCTTCAAAGTAAACGGTCAACGACTGAAACCATTTTTGGAATTCGAGCAATATGACGAAGATGACTCTATCGATCTGCATGATCATCCACCATGAAATCAGGTGGTACACGTTCTTTTTCTTTTATTTTTCTTTTTCATTTTTTTTCATTTTTTATTTTTTGTTTTTCTGCCTTAGACAGTTGGGACACTGTCTCAATCAAGTGTGGGGGGAGTCTGCATTGCATTCTTTTGATTTTTCTTTCTTTTCATGTAGGACCATCATACATTTTATATCGTAGTAACATACCATATTTTTTTTAAATATGACTCATTTTCAATTGATACAACAAAATAAGTTTACAATTTTTAGCCAGTTGATAGTATTTTTTTCTCTCAACTTAGATCGAATAAGAAATATAATGAAAAGTTTAATTTTGAGGGATAATAGTGTAACCGGTACATAGGGAGATTCTTAGGTGATGGCCATGAAATCTATTCTATATTGTAGACTTTGTTTAAACAAGTGGAGGACTTAAAAGACTTATGTTGGCTTTTCGAATCTTTAAAACTAAGTTGTGTTAAGTTGAATTCGCGTAACTCTCTTTTGTGCTTATATTTTCGATAATAATAATAATAATCCAAGGGTATCCAACATTGCTTGTATATCGAGCGTTGGTGTGCAAACCCGCCAAGCTCTATCCGACACGTTGTTGGCAAAGTCAAAGCCGGAATATCTTGGTCTCATTTTATGAGATTGGACACCTAAGTATTACCGACACGTTGTTGACAAAGTCAAAGTCGGCCTGCACAATCCGCCAAGCTCTTTACCTACTCTCCGTTAGTCCGCGAGGCAGTGCATGGGTGGTAAACCTTGGTCTTTTTAGTTAGGTGTATGTACTTAATCATAAATCTTAAAATTTTATAGAATAAAGAATAAGCGATGATACCCAAACACTTCTTGACCTTATTGATTCGACTAGCCATACATGAGAAAATTAGAATACCACTTTGCAAACTGTGCCAAGCAAACTAAGAATTTATTTCATGGCTGCACTATGTTATTAACCGAACTAACTGGCCAAACTGGAATTTAACATTTGAAAACTTGAAAATTTGTGACAAGTTGAGGTATCTAAAATAAAATCAACTGATTAGAAATTGTTAACTTAATTTGTTGTACCACTTCAGAAACAAGTCGTGTTGTCATTTTTCGTTTTTATTTTTGCATATGTCCATTGCATTCATGTAGTTTCATTAGAATCATAGCATACTGCATTTGGATTTTGTGGGTAGTATCCGCTGAAAACCCTCACGAGACACCACTCGTCCTACTAGGGACACCTAGAGGTTTAACGGCTTGTTGCATGCGCTCAATGCAATCGTGTTTCCTACGAAAGTGTGACCTATCTAGTTAGTTTTCCATTTTCTTTTTACTCGAGGACGAGTAAAAGATAAGTGTGGGGGTATTTGATTGACATAGAAATGTGTTTATTTTATGCTCTTATATCTTATCTTTTGTTTATAAATAAATATTACTTGGGTATTGTTTTGTTACTTTTACAGATATTCCAACCCAGCCCGCATGCAACCAGAAATGTAGAGAAATAGAGTTCAATTTGTTGTGTATTTGCATTTTGAAGAATTGTAGATGAAGATATCACATCTAGTTGCTGTTGGACAAGAAAAGGATTGATAACAAGGCTTTGCACATCACAAATCAATGAAGAAGTGTCAAGGAAGCAAGAGGAAAAGAGAAAAGGCCCAAATTTGCTTTATTTATCTAAGGCCCATTTATGTTTCTCATTGTAAACTAATTAGTGATGTAATGACCAGGCCCAGTTATCATTAGGGTTAGGGTTAGGGTTTGGCTATCTACCCTATATATACCCTTGTAATGGCATTGTAGCAACCATCCTATCCTATATCTCATTCTATTCTCTTCTTCATTAATAAAACTCATTTTTCTTTTATGCAATTTTCTATTTCTTAACACTTAGTGTTGTCTATACGATTAGATTCGGTAGAACACTATTTGTATTTTGCAATTCTTTTCATTAGTGATTGACCGTCTGATTAGATTCAGCGGTAATCCTAATTTTATTTCCTGTTTGTTATTTATATTCTGCATTTTTATTTTTTGTATTTTAATCGCGTTCATAGGTTAAATTGGATTTGATTAGATTTGAATCTGATTCATAGTTTCATTGCTTTTCCATTGAAATTGTGATTTGATCGTCGGTTCAGTTAGATCTGTTCTGAATCAAATTACAGCTCTAATTTCGTTTTGTTTTATTTTCAAAATCAACCTCCAAAGTTTTGTCTAACTCGCCCAAGAGGTTAGATAAATAATTGATTTAATTCACCTCCCTGTGTTCGACCTGTATGCTACACACCTGTATGCTTGCAGAATTTATTACAAATGTCGCGCTTTTCTAATTCATAGACTAGCGTCGATCAGATAACGAGGTCAATGGGTTTATATAAGTGTGAGAGGAGAAAAGAAGTACACAGGACATTAATTCAATGTTTAACTTTAGCGTGAAGAGAGGAAACAATTTCTTCAGCTCGAGAAGAAAATAACTATGCGATTTTACTCCTTAGGTCTGCGTTGGTACAAAACAAGGTCTACGCGAATGAGAAGGATATAGGTTAGCTGATTGAATAAGTATCCATTTGATTTGATTTTTATATAATTAAATAACTTAAATATCTCTTGGTCCCTTAACCAGAACACAAACCACTATTAATCGTAACAATAGATGTTCCCAACATTATTCATTATTCTGAATTCAACGGAACGGTTTCTGAATTTCAATTTGACTATATAGAAGAGAAATAAATTAAATTTGATTTAAATATATAAATCGTTTACACACAATTAAATTCATCGGTAATAAATTATTATTATCATTCTAATTCAGTATAAAATTTATATGAATCAGCTGAATTGTTTCTATACAGTTTTAGATTTTGAATTAAATGATTATCGTTTCGTATTACGATATCCGATATATTCGGCATAAATTCGGATATCGATTATTAAATCAATAAAAATTCATGTTATTATTCCAAACCAATATTTAAAATAAATTTAAATATACAATATTAAATGGAAAAATCTGGGACGTTACATACGAGGTCTCATTTTCATAACTGGGCTTGCCTACTTACTATTGGTAGTTCAGGGGGTTTAATGATTGGTTGGAGGGGAAATCAATTTAGGCTTCTTCAGGAAATTCCTAAGAAACATTCCCTTGATATCTTATTATCTTCCCAAGTAGATAATACAATTTTGGGAATTACTAATGTACATGGTCCTCACAGAAAAATAGAGAGGAGAATTTTGTGGCAAGAATGTACAGAATTAAGCAATTTAGTCCCAGATCAATGGATTGTGTGGGGAGATTTTAATGTCACTAGATTTTTAGGGGAGAGATCGCCTCGTGAAGGCGATTTCTCTGATATGGAAGACTTCATCGATTTTGTTTTGGGCAATAATTTAATGTAAATGCCATTAAATAGTAGATCGTTTACTTGATTTAATCTGAGGGATAAACCATCTTTTGCACTATTAGATAGATTTTTATGAGGTTGAAGATAGGTTCTCCTTTTGTAGAGTAAAAGGTTTTCCATTTTTAGACTCAGACCATTGTCCTATTATTCTCTCATGTGAATGAAATTTATCCATTAGCAATAATTTTAAATTTGAAAAAAATATGGCTTTAAATTCTAGCTTTTCTAATTTAATTGCTTTTAAATGGAATTCCCTATTCTATTTCAATAATTTGTATGTGGGTAACTCAGCTAAGTGATGTGCGCGTAAATATGCACATTTATATTCACACATTTATCCTTGTTTTAGTTAAATAAATAACATAAGTGATCTATTTTTACATGCTTTGACCAAAAATTCAAAATCCTTAAATTATCATGCATTCATCTTGATATTGGGAAAAAGGGTAAATTGTGCATGTTTTAATTTGTGATATCATTTACTTGTTCTTTGTAGTTGTCTCTTGTAGAAATTTAGGAGACAAAATGATGTGTACACATGAAGGTATGGAGAAAAACATGCATATACACAAGAGGAGATGGAATTAATTCATACACTACTTAGTGGAGGAACCCACCCACTCTCCCTCTTTCTCTAATGCTTCATATTAGTGGCTAATGCACTACTTGGATGAGACAAAAAAGGCTTCATGCATTCTAAATGATGGATTAGTCATTATAGACAAGATTAGAAGCTTCATGAAGGGGCATTTTTGGTAGTCCCCAACAAAAGTGATTAGGGTTCTAGGGGTTAGAACATGTATATATACCCCCGTTATGTTCATGTAAAAATCCTCCCTTTGAGTTAGTTAGTTTGTAGGATAAAAAACAAAGGTTCTTTCTTTCTTTCCTGACTTCTTAGTCATTTCCCTCTTATGTGTTTTTCATGTTAATGCAATTTAATTTCGTGTTTATTTAATTCTTGTTATTTACTTTATGCATTAGTGTAGTTTTATTTTATGCAAGTAGTTTAGTTTATTTTTGTTAATTAGTTCTCTCTTTTTCCTTTATTTTTAATGCTATAATCTATCTTTGTCATCATGATTACATATATTAGAGGCTAATCCCTTTCAGCTTAGGAGTAATGAAGCTCTCTTGATTATGTAGATGCAACATAATTTGTTTATTCATGCTTTCTTTTTGTGCTTCATGTCATGTTAATTTTATTGATTTCATGTATTCATTATTGAATTTGATAGCCTATATTGTTTACATCGAATAGGTTATGTTTAGTCATATGTTCATTGATTACCTCTTCATCTACATATGATGATGGTGATTAAGTGGAGGTTGAAATAAAAATTTGATGGTCTATAGTTCTAATTAATAGTTCATAGGCCATGCTTAAAGTATATTTCAATTTCAACTTATTCATTTTTCATTAGAACTAGTAAGGTGATTTAGTGGGTATGTTATAGTTCAATAGTTTATATTGTGCTAATTAATAGCATGAAAAAGCTATAGTTATAACAATCACATCAACTAAATTCACAAATGACAAAAAAAAGAGATCATGGTTTCAATTTATGTTGATTCATGTGATCTAATGAGTGGATTTATTCCTAAGTTGCCATTTAATCTCATAGTTTTTATCTATCTTAGTTGTTTGTTTAGTTTAGTTGTAGTTGTAGTTAAAATTTCACTCGAATTCAGTTTAATTTAATTGAATATAATTAAAATTACTTCTTTCCCCATGGATCGACTTGTACTCGCCAACATATTACAAGTGTACGCCGTGCGCTTGCGGTTTTATACACTTCGCAATGAATATTCTATCGATTACTAAGATTTTTGTTGCGAAGTTGGGAAAACTTAGATTTTTTCGTAAACGTTGGAATAAGTATGTTTTTGGAAATGTTAAAATTAGGAAAGATAAGATTATGTGTGAAATGTTTTATTTAAGATAAGATTAGTGAGAACATGATTCTTAATCCTAATGAAAGTGATAAACTTTGCAGCCTTAAGAATGATCTTAAGTTGATATTCATGTGGAAGAAAATGGCTCGTATACAATGGATTAATGAGGGAGAAAATAGTACGAAATTGTTCCATAGTGTGGCTAATAAGAGAAGAAGTAACAGTTTCATTCATTCTATTTATGTTGATGACATAGAATTGATTGTACAAAAAGATTTAAACGAAGCTCTTGCTAACTATTATAGACAAATTTTTGGATCAAAAATTAAGAGAAGGATTATTATTAGATGAAATGACATTTATCCTTCTTATTCTAGGATTGATTAGTAAAGTTAGATAGGCCATTTTCCAAATAGGATGTTTGGAAGGCTATCAATGATATGCCTAGCGATAAAGCCCCTGACCCGGATGGTTTTTCTGTTCTTTTTTATAAACAATTTTGGGATGTTTTGAAATTTGATATAATTAACTTATTTGATGATTTTTATAATCGGAATTTGCAGATAGGCAGATTTAACTTTGCAAATGTTAAACTTATTCATAAGAAATCAGGAGCTAATAAATTAAAAGATTTCAGACCTATATCCTTAGTCAGCAATTCAGTTAAGATTATTACTAAAGTTTTGGAGAATAGACTTAGTCAAAAGATGAATGATCTAATTGATTGTTCCCAAACTGCATTTATAAAAGGAAGGAACATAGTCGATGGTGTGGCCATTGTCCAAGAATATATTAACTTGTGTTGTAAAAATAATTTTTCTTGCGCTATTTTGAAAATTGATTTTGAAAAGGCTTTCGATTCAGTTGATTGAGATTTTATTTGTGAATTGTTATTAGCTAGGGGTTTTAGTATAAGGTGTGCTAATTGGATAATGCTTTCACTCAAATCTAATTGGTCTAATATTATAGTTAATGGGGTTGTAGATAAGAAAATTCATTCTAAAAGGGACTTAGACAAGGCGATCCTTTATTGCCTCTTCCGTTTGACCTCGTTGTTAATGTTTTCACCAAAATTTAAAGAGAGCAGAGAGGAAATGAGTTTTAGGTTATGTAAGTTATGAGGTTTTTAAGATTGAAATATCTATACTTCAATTTGCGGACGATACACTATTATTTTCCTCTCACTTACCCAAACATATTATACCTTTTAAATTTATTCTTTATTATTTTGAGATGCTTTCTGGACTCAGAATTAATTTTGATTAAAGTTCAGTTATGGTTTTATACGTTTTTTACAACGTTGAGAATCAAGTTGCTAATACCTTAAACTGTTATTTTATGAAATTCCATTTTGATTGTTTGGGTTTTAAAATTAGGCCATCAAAACTCAAACATGATGATTGGGTGATTATTATTGATAAAATTAATAATAGGCTATCTGGTTGGAATATCAGATTTTTATCAAGAGCGAGTAGGTTAGTTCTTATCAACTCTGTGTTATCTACTATTCCAATATATTGGATGGTCATTCATCATTTTCCTCGTTGGGTGATTGAAAAAATTGATCGAATTAGACGTAATTTTCTCTTGAGTGGAGAAAATATTTGTAGAGGTTACAAATGTTTAGTTAATTAGGATATTTTTTGTAAATCTAAGAAGGATTGAGGCCTTGGGGTTATCAATCTATATAATTTTAACTCCTTTTTATTAGCTAAACAGTTGTTGAAGTTTAGAAATCCTGAAGTGTTGACCTCTTGGAAGCAAATAGTTTCTAAATTTTATTATGATAGAGAAAAAATTATTTTTGATACTAGTTATATTTGGAATAATAGATTATCTTCAATTTGGAATTCCATATTGAAATGTTTTGATTTTTTTAACTTAGGGTGTAAGTTGATTGTTCATTCAGGTGATATTACATTTTTTTTGGCATGATTCTTGGATTACTCGATTGCCCCTGAAAATATAATTTAAAGAACTTTTTGAGATTTGCTGCTTTAAGAATGCTTTGATTATGGAGGTTTATAGAGGTAGATTGATCCCTCGTGGGAGTTTACATTTGAGAATATTTTAGATGGAATGGTATTCAAACAATTTGCCTTATTATGAGCTATGCTATCTATGTACCATATTGATAATAATGGGGATAACATTTATTAGGGCCTTGGTAAGAGTTTGAAGTACACTTAAAAATTTATGTATAAGTTTTTAATTTTTCAGGTATTTCAATTTTAAAATTTAAGTTTATTTGGAAGACTAATGCTCCACCTAAAGCCAAATTTCATATGTGGCTGATTATACATAAAAAAAATTAAATACAATAGAGCAATTAAGGAAGGAAAGTATTATTTTTGATTCTAAGTGTTGTTTTCGTAATATATTTGATGAAAATGTTTATCATTTATTTTTCTCTTGTACTAAAACTTTCTTTATATTAAAAATGGTTTAAAAAAATTTTGTTTTCAATTGTTCCAATATTTTTAGGGATTGTGCTTATTATTGGAATTGTTTTATATTTGATTTTAATTTTAAATACAGATATGTACTATATACGTTAGTAACTATTATTAGTTGCTTTATTTGGTTTGATAGAAATCAGGGAATGTTTCATTCTAATTCCGTTACTATAGATAAATTAATTATTAAGATCGTAACTTTTAATCTGGAATGGATGCCTAATCCTCAGTATAAGATAAATAGCGACCCTTTGTTTGAAAGATTTTTAGTTAAAGTTAGAAATAATTTCAGTTTGTTTATTAGGATTAACACGTATTTTAGTTCTAATAGAATTTGCATTTGTTACTGATTTCGGATTTAAATGAGTATTATTGTTGTGTTCTTGTTATCTTATGGTTTTATTTTATACACATGCATATATATATATATATGGATATTTATATTTATTACATATGTGTATATATATATATATATTTATGTGTGATGTTAGCTTACTTTTGTTTAGTCTTTTTCAAGCTGTTTGTATTTGATGTATACTAGGGAGCTTATTGGAGAGCAGATTTGGAGAGTTCACTCTTTCATTGTGTTGTTCTGTTCTTATGTATTATTTATTGTATTTTTATTGGAGGGACTATTGTATTGTGTAGGAGTAGATATACTTCACTATCAGGTGGTGGCCTTTCCGGAACTCGACTTTTGAAGTATGATGGGCAGTGGTTTACCCATAACTCATCTATCTACCTTCCTATACATATGGTCATAGTCCGAGATACTTTTATACTTTAGGTTACCTGTCAGGCATGTTGGCAGCTACTGTGGACTATGTGTTTTCTTTATATATACATATGATCTCTTCTTTTTGAAGATCACACACTTTTATTTTCAAAAGAACCTTACATAGGTAGTTTAATATCTGTTTAAAACCCCTAATTTTCCATAAAATTTTCTAAGTCTTAGATTCATATTTTTTTTGGCAAAGTCTCCTTTGTACGGCTAGACTCAGAAAAGTAACAATTCTTACAGTCACAAATATACATCTCGTCAGTGATGAGGCATCCCAAATCATGGAAAACGATATATAATACCAAAGTACAATATATAATCCGATACGCGCACCTTTCATTAGTTTTATGAGCAATTTAGCTTATTTTAAGCATGAAAAAGAAAAATTTATGCGCAAACAACTGCAAAAACAAGCAATTGCATCGGTACCTACTAAAGCACTCAACACCCAAATAAGAACATACAAATAAAAGAAACAAATTGATATATCTACATTAATCACATATGAAATAGAAATACAACCAAAGGAACAAATAAAAACAAAAAAATCATATTCATACAACCAAACCACACTTATAAGTTTTGCAATGTCAATATATTATTTATACAGCTTACTTGGTTCATTCCATTGCATAAAATTCACGTTTCCAAATGTCAATATTTTAGTTAATTATACCTTAATTTCTATCGATATTTAATTAGTTAACATTCACTCACTGACATTCTTTTTTTACCAATGATTATATAGACTTGCATTTAATTCATTTTACTTTTAAGTTGATTCATTTCAAATGTATTACTTACACTTATTCATTTATAATGAATTCTCATCCAATCAATCTATATTTCTAAAAATCCATCTCATCCTATAAATCTATATTTTAAAAATCCAACTTGTTTTCAATCATTATTGTTCACTGTACTTGTTTTTACTTTATAATTTAAGTTCATTTGCATCTTATATCAATTTCTGTTTCATTTTGCTCATTTCATTAGTCTAGTTCACTTTGTTAGCTTATTTCATTGATTTGGTTTATTTACCTTAGTTGAATTCAATTTCATAACAAAACTAAATATATATCATTTATTGTCATAACTTAGGCTTTATTCATATTTATAAACTATTAAATTAATTTAACTTTTATTATTCATACCTGTATTTGTATATTATTCAATTCCTTACTCCTATATATCTTTAACTTCTTAAATGATTGGTAAGTTATACATATGCTCCAGGAAAAGATCGAGTATTGCACAAGTTCAACAGTTACAATTTGATTCAAATTCACCATTTGAAATTTCTAGGATTTTTCACTTCAGTTTATATTTCTCTTAGGTTCATTTTCCAATTTCACAATTCATAAGTTTCTAAAATTCCAAGTTTTAATTCATTTCAATAACTTGAAAATCATTAATTATTGTAGAACTAAAGAATTCAAACCCTAGGTTCATTTCCAAATCAACTTTTGAAATAATATATATTATACTTGTTATATCAAACCTTACTTTAAAAGGTTCAAATAAAATTCAATTTTCCCAAAACAAGGTAAAAAAGTTCTAAGTGATCTCTCCCACATGGACTTTTGAAACTAAACGTCGATGATGCGTGAGCTCATCACCAAAATCATTTCCAGAGACAAGAAGGGAATATAATTTTTTTTTCCTTTTTTAAGTCATTTAAAAATAATCTCTATGCAAATATAATTCAGTATAATACTAATTTTTTTTCCAAAACTTTTTCAAATGACTCTTCAAAAGCACCCAAATTTAAATTCATTTTTTTATTTTTCCTATTATATTTTATTATCAATCATATTTACAAGGTTTCATTTTATTATAGTCATTCAATAGTCTGTAGTTAAAATTATTGACTCATCAAACAATAGATGATGATAATCTAGTATTATCATCTCCTAACAACTAACTAAATCAAAATTAATAATTTCCAAAATTATTATTATATATATATATATAATGTGTGACGGCCCGCTCCGCACCACCCTGCATTTCCTCCGGGTGTGCGCTGTACACATGTCCCGACTAGCACGGAACGGTTGCCAAAGAAAGGAAAGAAGGGAATGAACTAATCAAAGAACCTGTAGAATATCTCACAGCGCATGGAATAAAATATAATAATAACATACTTGACATAAGACAGGTGAGACAGTGCATAAGCTGATAACTAAAATCAACATCAATCATCAGAGCAGCGGAAATCCAAATACAGCTTATTACAATTTTCCAAATTTACTGTCTCTAAACAAAAGAAAACTAAAATAGAAGATGCACCACCAATGCCCAAGCAGTGATCTTCAGCAACACAGGGAGAATATTATATATATATATTACGTGGAAGCTTCCTGCTCGTCTCCGGATCATCTACCCGTGCATCACCAGCTAACCTGTCTCTAGTCTGCTCGTGTGAGCACCCAGAGTAATAAGAGGAGACATAAAACTCTGGGTCAGACATAAAGCCTGGTATGAGCGATAAGCATCTAAACAGAATGATGACAGGTATACTAAACCATACCTGAACCTGGACCTGCAACCAAAGAGTTAGTACCACATACCGTACAATACTCTAAGGTGCCATAATAAATAGTGTAAGAATACGGGGGTGGGGTGTACATGTCAGAATGATAGCAAACAAATCATCCATAGCAACCATCCTCACATCTCTCACTCAGTGCGTAAAGCATACGATATCTACCACTTTGGGACACTAGACGACTTGAGGTAACGACGAATCCCGACTTGTAGAAACCCTGCTGTGACCAAGCTAAACACATGGAGTCATGACCAAACATTTCAATGACCCACTTCATTGGTCGTAGCTCTTGGTTCTACCGATGCCATAATGGCCCTGAATCCGCCTTCATACCTCCTACCATAGTGGTCCAAAGCTATAGACGTCGATAACTCCTTGGCACGCGTCCCGCAGCAAAGCCCAATCATGAAGCGAACTGGTTGATTCCCATCTGGGTCTTGAGCTCTAGCTTCTCATTTGGACTTCCTTTGCATCTCGGGTTACTGGTCAATACTGGGTCGGGTCGGGTTCCTTTCAAGCAATCGGTTCGGGTCGAGTCTACAGCGTTGCGTTGGTGCATGGTCTTCATCCGATAGTGGTTCGGTTCGGGTCCACTCCATCGCGTCGGTTCGGTAGTCATCACCCTCGTCGGTTCAGGTCGGGTACTACACTTCTGGTCGGGTCGGTGTCCTCCTCCGGGTTGGGTCGGGTTGCTATCTTCTCCCCAGTTCATGCTCCTTCTCCGATCAGCTCCCTCATTCTTCACGTGCTCCGATCCGATCCTCCTCCTTTAGCCGATCCGATCCCTCCGCCTTACTTCAGTCCTGGCCTTTCATCCTTAAGTCGATCCGATCCGAGCCCTTCATCTTTAAGTTAGTCCGATCCCCAGCTTAACCAACATGGCCTTCCTTTTTGCCAAGTTTCCTTTGCGCCAGGTTCCAGTTCGGGTCGGGTTCCTTACCCAGATTTCCGATCCGATCCGAGCCCATATCCGATCCGATCCGAAGCCCTGCACAACTTTCTGCAACTTTTTCCAGCAACTTGTTTACGCCATTCGACGACGTTTTTGACAAATCTAACACTTCTAATCAATCATAAAACACACCATAGAGTCATAGCAACCACAAACAGCAAAACAACAATTCAAATGAATCAAAATGGATCAAAGTGGCTAAAACCTCACATTTTCCCATAATCCCTCTTAATCATGTTTAAGCACATACTTAGTAAAACTTAATCAAATCGTCTAAATTTTCTAACAGAGGCATAAAATATTATTTAAGAATTTCTAAACAATTTTTTTTCAGAATTTATTAGTGTATAAATTCGCTTATCTTCACTAATTACCCTTAATTAACTGTAATTAGTGTCAAAACGATGCTATCACTCACCTTGGCCACAAAATAGAACACAAAATCTGAAATACTCTCTGTTTGGGTCGAATTCCTATGTATAGCAGCAGCTCCAACCTTGCTTTGTTGCTATTTGGCCTTGTTTTGATGTAGTCTAGGCTTAATCTTCACTAAAAATGTGTTTAGGAGTGGTTTTAGAGGATGGAAGCCATTACTAGGGTCTCAAGAAGGTTTGTGGCGGCTCAAAACTGAAATGAAAGTGATTTCCTAACCCTAATCAGTCCTCCTATACCTCTAAATCCGAAATTCCCCTCTGGGCCTAGCTGCTAATCACCCGGTTAAGCCCAATTAAGCTGTTTTTCACCATCTGAAACTTGTTTCAGCCATATCTCCCAAACGGTGAGTCCGTTTGGCTAATGTGACCACTCTACGGAAAGAGAAACCATCATCCGGGGTCAATGGAAGTGGTTTCAGGTCAAAATTCCTTTCCAGTCAAAAGTTATGGCCAAAACAGTGCCAACTAGGGGTAAAATGGTCATTTAAAAATCGGGAAAAATCATGAACATGGGAAATGACCCCAATAGTCGTCTCCCAAAGTCACATGACCATACGACTTCTTATGTGAAAGAAATAAATATTCTACGATCCTATGATGCGTAGAATACGGGTCGTTACACTCTCCCCCCCTTAAGAAATTTCGTCCCCGAAATTCCTTAACCAAAACATACAGAAGATCCCGCATGCCTAACAGCCATATACAACAATCAAACATGCAAAACAAACAAACAAGCCTACCCTAGCATGCGGAAAACTAAATCGAAGTCAAAATCTTACCAGGCAAAGAGTTCTGGGTGTGTCTTCCTAATGTTCTCCTCTGTCTCCCAAGTACAATCATTCTCGTCCTCGCCCCACTGAACCTTGACTAGCTTCACCGCTTTCCTTCGAAGTTGCTTCATGTCGTGCTCGACAATACGGGCCGGCTTGCGGTTCCCAACCGCCTCGGGTTCTACTTCGAAGTCCTCTAACTGATCAGGTGAAATAGTCATATCCGAGTCGTGAACGAACTTCCTTAGTTGGGAAACATGAAATACGTCGTGAACTCCCACCATCTTCTCCGGTAAGTCAATTCTGTATGCCAAATTCCCAACTAGTTCAAGAACAGGGAATGGGCCAACAAATCTTGGTGCCAACTTGCCTCTCCTGCCAAATCGTATTACGCTCTTCAACGGAGAAATCTTGACAAACACCAAGTCACCAACGGAGAATTTTAGGTCTCTTCTCCTCTTATCAGCATAACTCTTCTGCCTATCTTGGGCAGCCTTCATTCGTTGTTGAATGATCTTGATCTTATCTGAAGTTTCCCTCACCACATCTGGTCCAAGCATAAACTTCTCGCCAGTCTCTATCCAACATGATGGTGAGTTGCACGGTCTTTCGTACAAAGCTTCAAACGGAGCCATACCAATACTGGATTGGTAGCTATTATTATATGCAAACTCTACTAGATGCAAATGGTCATCCCATGATCCACCAAAATCAAATATACATGCTCTCAAGAGATCTTCCAAAATACGGTTCACCCTCTCCGTCTGACCGTCGGTCTGAGGATGATAGGCGGTACTGAGATGTAACTCTGACCCTAGAGCCTCTTGTAAGCTCTTCCAAAACCCACTAGTGAACAACGGGTCTCGGTCACTCACAATGCTTTTAGGTACTCCATGAAATCTCACTACCCACTTCATATACGATTCTGCTAATTTAGCTGCCGTTCTGGTCGATTTAACTGGTATAAATCTTGCACTTTTAGTCAATCGGTCCACAATCACCCAAATGCTATCATGTCCCGATCTAGTCCTTGGTAAACCAACGATGAAATCCATCGAGACTTGCTCCCATTTCCATTCGGGAATTTCTAATGGTTGTAACAACCCACTAGGCTTCTTTTGCTCTGCTTTAACTAGCTGGCAATTCATGCATTTGGATATAAACTTCCCAACGTCTCTTTTCATCCCTTCCCAGTAGTAGGTCTGCTTCATATCTCGATACATCTTATTACCACCGGGGTGTATAGTCAGCTTTGAGTGATGACATTCTCTAAGCACTTCATCTCTCAATCCATTGACATTGGGTACAACAAGTTTTCCATTCTTTCTAAGCCATCCATCTCGATCAAGCCCATACTTGTTCATCTCCTCATCAACACCCATCTCTAACTTGGAGATGATTTCCAATAGGTTAGGATCGTCCCTCTGACTAGAGCCGATCCGTTCAATTAAAGTGGGTCTGATCGTCAAACTTGCTAACATTTCTGGATCCAATTCGCACTTTGGTCTGAAATCAAACCCCTGCGATATACTCCAGTTGCTTCCATTCAAGGAACATAGCCCCTAAGCTGGCATGTCTCCTACTCAATGCATCAGCCACCGCATTGCCCTTTCCCGGTGTGTATGCGATGTCAAAATCATAGGAAGCCAAGAATTCTAACCACCTTTGTTGCCGGAGATTTAGATCCTTCTGGGAGAAGAGATACTTCAACGACTTATGATCTGTAAACAGCTCAAATCTTTCTCCCAAGAGATAGTGTCTCCACTCTTCAACGCGAACACGATCGCTGCCAATTCCAAATCATGGGTAGGGTACTTCTTCTCATGCGGTTTCAATTGCCGACTTGCATAAGCTACAACCCTACAGCCTTGCATCAATACAGCACCCAGTCCGGTACCACAGGCATCCGTGTATACCGTCATCTCTTCACCCCCCTTAGGAATGACTAACACTGGTGCGCTTGTCATCTTGTCCTTTAGACTGTTGAATGATTTCTCGCACCTTTCATCCCAGACAAAAGCTTGATTCTTCTTAGTCAACTGGGTCAATGGTGCTGCTATCTTGGAGAAACCTTGGATAAACTTACGATAATATCCGGCTAATCCCAAGAAACTTCTTACATCTGTTGCTTTCTTGGGCGTAGGCCAATCTTGTACCGTAGCCACCTTCGCTGGGTCCACGGCAATACCATTCTCTGATACAACATGGCCCAAGAACCTCACTTCCCTCTTCCAGAAGTGACACTTAGAAAACTTTTCTTTCAATTGGTGTTTTCTCAACACCTCCATCGCTACTCTTAAATGTTCCTTGTGTTCTTCCTCTGTCCTCGAATAGACCAAAATATCATCAACGAACACAAGGACAAACTTATTCAACTGATCTCTGAATACCCTATTCATAAGATCCACAAAATATGCTGGGGCATTGGTCAGCCCGAATGGCATGACCAACCACTCATAAAATCCGAACGGCGTTCGAAATGCCATTTTAGCTATACTCTCAGCTTCCACTCTAAGCTGATGAAAACCTGTCGCGAGATCCAATTGAGAAAATACTCTCGCGCCACTCAACTGATCGAACAAATCATCTATCCGCGGTAGAGGATACTTGTTCTTCCTCGTCACTTTATTCAACTCGCGGTAGTCTACACACAACCGAAGGGAACCATCCGCCTTGGTAGCAAACACAACTGGTGCTCCCCATTCAGAAACACTCCTTCTGATAAATCCCTTCTTCAAAAGATCGCTGACTTGCACCTCGAGCTCTCGCTGCTCCCTTGGTGCCATACGACGAAGTGGCATCACTATAGGTCTGGCATCTTTTACCAAATCAATACGGAACTCAATCTCTCGGTGTGGTGGAAGCCCGGTCACTTCTTTGAAAACATCCGGATACTGGCCAACCACGGGCAAACCTGACAACTCACTATGCGGAATGTCAAGGGAGTTTAGAAAACTAGCCAATACACCCTCACTGGGTAGACCACCAAACACTATCCTCCGCCCATCATCCGCTCTAGCTGTCACCAAAAAGCCCTCACAGTCTACCACCACCCCGTATCTTCGGAGTCAATCTACTCCCAAAATAATGCCAAACCCAGTAAAGCCCAAAACAAAGCAATCACAAACAAACATGCATCCATGACTCGATAAGACCACATTACGACAAATCATGCTAAGGCTAGTCGAACCACCAATCGGGTTCGTCACTACTAAAGGTCTATCGACAATCTCGGGCTCCAATCCCAATCTATCTACCAGGTCACTAGATATGAAAGAACTGGAAGCTCCGGTATCAAACAAAACTCTAACAGGAACATCGTAAACAGAAAGCATACCTTGAATGACGACATTCTTTCCCTTCTCCGCCGCTGTTGGGGCATTCGACGAAGAAGGAATAGCATTAAGGGCGTAGGCTTTCACTATTTGCTTTTCTTTAGGGGGTTGCGGACACTTATCCTTGTGATGTCCCATTTGGCCACAGTTGAAGCACTTCCTATCCGCTGGTTTGGCCCGACAATTACTAGCATAATGGCCCTTCTTACCACAGCTGAAGCACTCCACATCTTGCTTATTCTTTTTCTTCTGGCCATCCTTAGTCTGATTCTGCTTTCTCTTATTCTGGGAACCACCCTTGCCTCCACCACTTGCTTGTGGCTTTGGCTCATCTGCGGATGCAACCTCAGTCTTCGGCTTAGGGTAGAGACTTTCTGATCTTAATGCTTTCCCCACAATCGATTCAAACGTCTCATCGATGTGGTTAATAAGTTTTTCCGCCAAGTACTGATCCAAACCAGTTATGAATTTCTCATTCTTTTTCTCCGCAGTATCAATAAGAGATAACGCATATTTTGACAAAGTGTCAAATTCAGCAATATACTCCGAGACAGCTCTGCCATTCTGCTTGAGCTCCAAGAATTTCTTAAACAGCACTGACTTCTGAGCAGCTGGAATGAACTTCTCGCTAAAGCGAGCGTTAAACTGCTCCCAAGTAATCTGATCTTCGGGAGTAGCTGCCTTTATAACATTCCACCAATTCATTGCCCGCCCTTGCAGCTGACGGGACGCTAGCTTTCTCTTTATCGCATCCTCGATACCCAAATCCTCGAAGATACGTTCACAACTATCCAACCAATCCTGAACATCCGTAGCCGACTCCGTTCCGTGGAACAACTTCCCACCAAGACTAGTATAATCCTTATTCAGCTTGGCGAAGTCGACTCTTGGCGCCTGCACTATTGGACCACCACCATTTCCACCATTGGGAGCTGCCCTCTGTACATCTCTAAGCATTTCTCTCATGAGGTCAGTAAACATCGTCCTCATGTCAGCAACATTCCCATTATTGGCTCCCCTACCAGCACCTCTAGTATATCGGCTCATCGTCAATCTGAAAAAGGAAACGATTAACGACTCCATAGTGGTGCTAGTGCAGTACGACTTCATCCTTATACTACTAATAGTATATATATATAGCTT
Source organism: Allium sativum (assembly GCA_030737875.1). Lineage (NCBI taxonomy): Eukaryota > Viridiplantae > Streptophyta > Magnoliopsida > Asparagales > Amaryllidaceae > Allium > Allium sativum. Next base: position 14,865,062 of record CM060920.1, read on the forward strand.
TTAAAAACCAAAGTAATCACAAATACGCTCTCTCGTATACATATATTATCTCTCCCTGATAACTTCCTTAGGTTAACTACGCAACCTAGAGCTCTGATACCAAATGTGACGGCCCGCTCCGCACCAGCCTGCATTTCCTCCGGGTGTGCGCTGTACACATGTCCCGACTAGCACGGAACGGTTGCCAAAGAAAGGAAAGAAGGGAATGAACTAATCAAAGAACCTGTAGAATATCTCACAGCGCATGGAATAAAATATAATAATAACATACTTGACATAAGACAGGTGAGACAGTGCATAAGCTGATAACTAAAATCAACATCAATCATCAGAGCAGCGGAAATCCAAATACAGCTTATTACAATTTTCCAAATTTACTGTCTCTAAACAAAAGAAAACTAAAATAGAAGATGCACCACCAATGCCCAAGCAGTGATCTTCAGCAACACAGGGAGAATATTATATATATATTACGTGGAAGCCTCCTGCTCGTCTCCGGATCATCTACCCGTGCATCACCAGCTAACCTGTCTCTAGTCTGCTCGTGTGAGCACCCAGAGTAATAAAAGGAGACATAAAACTCTGGGTGCTCACACGAGCAGACTAGAGACAGGTTAGCTGGTGATACACGGGTAGATGATCCGGAGACGAGCAGGAGGCTTCCACGTAATATATATATAATATTCTCCCTGTGTTGCTGAAGATCACTGCTTGGGCATTGGTGGTGCATCTTCTATTTTAGTTTTCTTTTGTTTAGAGACAGTAAATTTGGAAAATTGTAATAAGCTGTATTTGGATTTCCGCTGCTCTGATGATTGTTGTTGATTTTAGTTATCAGCTTATGCACTGTCTCACCTGTCTTATGTCAAGTATGTTATTATTATATTTTATTCCATGCGCTGTAAGATATTCTACAGGTTCTTTGATTAGTTCATTCCCTTCTTTCCTTTCTTTGGCAACCGTTCCGTGCTAGTCGGGACATGTGTACAGCGCACACCCGGAGGAAATGCAGGCTGGTGCGGAGCGGGCCGTCACATAATGTATATCCAAAACAATATTGTGTCGGTCTGTCCTATTGGAGTGTTTAAAAATCCCTATCGATGCCTTAGCGTCCCAAGTTGTTGTATATAACGTTGTTGTATACACAATTATATGATTTTTGTTTGATGATAACAACCAAATATATATTATAAATGTGTTTGTTATTGTATTGTTTCATATATACATCACAGACAGGAATAAAATATTCATATTTAAATAGAATACTGTACGAAAATCCAAATATTCACATAATATTTTATTTAAATAGAATATTTTGTTTCAACTTTTCAAACAGTAAAAATTTTATACTCCACCATTTGTACAACTCAGTATTGCAATACATTTCATACTCACAGTTTCTCACTACAACACTCATATACATTTTACACTTAGTTGTACATTTTCATCTATACGTACACTGTTACAAGCACTCTTTAACTGACACTGTTCTTGTCTTCAGTCTTCGGTCTACACCGCTCACTGTCAGTCCAGTCATCTGCTTACCTGTCATATACAGAAACACACACGGTATCTACAACAGAAATAATATTCTAAATTCTAGCAAATATAATTATTATTTTAAAAATTATTTGCCTCAGAATTTCGGTGTGTTTCTCATCATTTTTCATGACTTGATCTGATATGTATATATTTCTAGTATCCACTGATCAGCCTCAACACACTACACCGGTTTGCTGATCATAATCAGTTGATTCTAAACAGCCACAACACAGTGTAGCAGTCTGCTGATATATATTCGAATAGACACACACACACACATATATATATATACACACACGTATGTATATACACATACGTGTCTAAATACATATATGTGTACATATAGGTCAACTTGGTCAGCATAGCAGTCAAATGGAGCAAATGAATACAAGCAATCCCAAGTGTCGAGCACACGTAAACATGGCATGGTCGAGCCAAAGTCTAGAACAAAGCTAGCTAAATAGTCGAGTCAACTTGGACATGGTGTACAAATATGACAAAGTCAACACAGCAAGCTCAAACATGATTCATGTCCATAAATGGCAAACATGATGGGCAAGCACAATAAAAATGGTTTAGCAATAACCAGTTTCAAGTGCATGTAAAGGGCATATGCAGCATTATATGAAAGCATGGTGAAACAGCATGTACACAAGTGTACAACACTTCAAGACTACTCAGAATGGTTCTGCATCTATCAAGCATGTCTATTAATGGATGCAAACAATACAAGTGAAACGGGATGGTGATCAAACTACATGTGTATTTAGGAAAGAATGAAATCATGGCATCATAACATGGATGACAAAGCAGCAAAGCTACAACATATGAGAGAGCATGGCAAGAATCAATGCATGATGTACAAGTATATAGGCTGCCGATTCAAAGTGCTACAATAATGTCAAAGTGACAAAGTGAATTCATTTACACATGAACAAGTATGATCTGCATCAACTTTGGTGGTGTACACATACGCTTCAGCTTATATGCATCAAATGGCACAACCATACATCAACACAAGGTGGCAACATGGTGTGCACAGAATTGATCAAGCAATGATAACAACAAAGTGGAATAATAGCATGGCAGGGATGCATATATATATGGCAGGTAAGAATGTATATGGAGAAGATAGATATGAATGGTTATACTACTACAAGTGCATGTCAAGTATAACGGATTATTTGCCAAAATTTCCAGAAATACAAATTGCATGGTGAAATAGGTAATATGCACAAATCTGTGTTAAGTATGATCACATATATGCATGGAATAAACTGTGATTTCAAAATCAAAGTCAGTCCATTCATTTAGCAAAGAAGCAATTAAATTTCCAAAATTCATGGTCGAACTTTTGGCAAATTTTATCATGGAAATGTGCAAATCAAGTTTGCGGCAAAAGTTGAATTCACGACTTTCCAAAATTGAAAGCCATTTCAAATATTCCCTGTTTTCAAATGCATTCAAGATGCAATGATGATTTCTGAAATTAAATCTGGTATGTAAAATTCAGTAATTAAGAATGGTCAAATTGTGGCAAGCAACAGGAACTTAAATATGCAAATATCATGTGCTACAAATCAGCCAACACTTCTTTCCAGAAATGATTCAAGTGTTAGAAGATTTCTAAAAATTAAGCGTGCATTATTTTTTCTACATTTTAAAAGGGGAAATGTTTCACAGCAACAAATTGGTGATAAATTCTTGGCAACAATTCAATCCGAATTCACACCATGTTTATTAATCAAGGAATCCATTTTAAACCGAATTTGTCAAAAAGGGAAACACGCAAATCATCTCAAGCCACTTTCACGAAATTAGAGAGTTTTTTTTTATTTTATAATCCTATTTAACACTCTATCCTCAAAGGCAATCGTATCGAAAACAAAACCCACAATTTCAAGAAATAAAATCTAATCAAATTCAGAGAACTCACAAAACGTTTTCGATCGCAATCCAAGACTGTGAATCAAGCAGGAGCATCAATTTGAAGAAGCTTTGGAGATTATTTCTTTCAGAACATCAATCAATCGATTCGAGTTGGAGGATTTCAAAGAAACGCTAAATTCCTTTTTTCGCATAGCCACCATGTTCATTTCCTTAGAAGCAAACGATCGGGCTGAACAAATAAAGAAAATGGGCCGTTCAACATAAGTCAAAATGGATTAGTTTGTATTTAATTTAAAGATGGGGTTTCTTTGTTTTCTTTTTATTTGTTTTGTATTTTCAATTCTGTTTAAACCGTCCAAACATTTCTAAAGTCTGTAAAATTCTAGCAGTTTACTAGAATCTGTAAAATCTAGGGTTACGTGTTACGGGTGTGTAATACGGGAAAATCTAGTCGAGGGGATATCGGTCAGTCTACGGTTTTGAGGATAGGATTAGAATAGGAGCGAGGGGTTTGCGAGTGTACATGGTCTTGTATGCGGGATCTGTTCTCTTACCTAGTAGAAACCTTAGGAATGCTGCAGTAGGCAGGGTTTTGCCAAAGCTGGGTATATCTGTGTGTGATTTATTTCCTACACTTTTATTTTTGCTGCTTTCTGTGATATGTTTATTATTTTTATATCCTGTCAGATTTTTAATTCAGCGAAAAACTGTGATAAACCCTATTCACCCCCTATAAGGTTAATCTAGATCCAACAATGGGTACCAGAGCAGGTATTTTCTTTAACTATAGAGAAATGGTGATTCCTAGTTGTCAACCTTTTGAGAGTCACTCCAGTCGTGTTCCAGTTATTTTTAATGGTACAGATTTTTTTAATTTGGAAATCAGAAATGGAATCCTATTTAAAATCTGTTAATTTAGAATATTGGAATATTATTGAAAATTTTGGAGATTTGTTAGATAAGAAGAATAAAATTACCAATGCTCGTGTTATGCATATTCTCTATTCTTATCCTAATAATACTCAGCTTAATCTCATATCCCATTGTTTAACTCCATAGGAAATTTGGAATACTCTCAATAAGAAGTATGGACAAATCGACAACAGCTGCTCAAAACTCGATAAAGTCAACTCAGATTCAGAGCTCTGCTTAACATGATTTATAAATGAAAATTCAGATGGATCAGTCGATTGAGATTCAACAGACGATGAGATAGGAAATTTATCATACGAAGATTTAATTTATATGTGTGTTGATCTAACTAAGTCTGTTGATAAACTACAATCTAAAAACAAATTTCTATAATCTAAAAATCTTGAGTTGACCAGCAAAATTAATGATTTTGAATCACAACTTGAATATTTTAAAAACTCTTCAAATTCGGACTGCAAAAATTGTTTGAAATTAGAAATCAATCTTGTTCATGTCAATAAAAATATTCAAAAATTTGAAATTGAAATTTTGATCTTAAAAGAGAATAAGATTGAGTTATCAAGTTCAAATAATTTTCTGCAAAAGGAACTTGAAATCTTTAAGACTGCTATAAATTCCAAACTTGAAATTGCTGAAAATGAAAATTTGGTGAAAAGTGACTTGATATTGAAAGAACTTGAAAAGGAGATTGAAAAGTTCAAGTGTTCCGAGAAACAACAATTTGAAAAAAAAAATCAGTTTGAATCAGAGATTTTTGAATCCAAGGCCAAAATCAAATCGCTTGAAAATGAAAACTTGTTTTTGAAATAGAATGAGACTGAAAGGAGAAAGATCATCATTAATCGTTGTTCAAATTCGATGAAAGAAAGTTCTAATCTTAAATCCAAAATCAGCAATCTTGAATTGAGCTTGAAACGTTTTTCAACAAGTGAAAAATCTTTAAAAATGTTATTGAAAAATCAATTTTCTTCTGGAAATAGGAATGGTCTTGGCTTTGGAAAATTTGAAGAATTTGAAAAGAGAGGTTCAAACGATTTTAAAAAATCCTTCAAATAGTTTTGGAAATATTCATCTTGAAAATTTGAATTCAAATAATTTCAAAGGATTTTTAAATCATGAACAAAGTAATAACTTGTTCAGAAACAATCCTGTTTGGACTCCAAAAAGAAGCAAAATGAATTCATCTAAATTCAAATAGATCTGGGTTCCTAAAGGCACTTTGGTAAATTCTGATGGGATGCTATTCAAACAAGTTTGGGTACCAAAAGTTCGACACACAGCTATGAGTGGTAAAACGACCTTTGTTAGACCACTCAATTCTGTAAACTGTTAGGTACAGAAGGAGGCTGAGGAATTGCAATGTAGAAAGAGAAACTGAATTCAAACTGCTTCATATCGTCAGATTATTCACGGTTCCTTAGCCAAGTCTACTGAGTCGGAGATTCTGGTTTACATCGTTTTTTTCAGGTATGATTTCTAAATTCATCTTTGTAAATATTTTCTGTGTATTTCTTCTCTTATCCTCTTTCTAGTTTCTTTCTTTTGATTATTCTGTTTTGATTTGTCATTGCCATATTCTTCTTATTTTGTGCTTCCTTGACTTCCAATTGCAGAATTCATATTTTTTCTGGAAATTCGCTTCATTTGAATATAACTCTGATGTTTTTAATCATTTCCCAATCTTGAATTTATTTTTGTAAATGTCGGCAATTGATCTGAAGTTTGTTTTCTGATTCTCTGAATTCATAATAGTGTTGATGTATTCTTGTCATATCTTGAACACGGTTGATTCGAATTCTAAATTTTTGAAGATCTGAAAGTTTTGTGGAATTTCACATGCCTTTGCTGATTTGAGTATCTTCTAATTCATTTTGGAAAGACTTGAAAATTTATACTCATTCCAGCACTTTGTTATTTATCAGTTATGATAATTTCATTGATCTTCAGATTGGCTTGGATATTCTGCTTTGTCTTGAATCAAAGTGATACATCTTGAATTTCATCCTTATTCATGATTATTATGTTGAAATTTATTTGTTTGAAATCATCTGAAATTCTTAATATTCTGACATTGATTCAAGTGATTTCAAATAAATTATTTTTAAAATTTTTAGATCATGAATATATCTCAATCTTGATGTAAATGATCTAAAATTACTCCTGTACTTCTCAGAAATACAGATGAAAATTTCTCTGAAAATATAGTCATAAAATTCACTGTTATTGCATGATGATTTGATTTGAATATCTGTTCGTTTAAAATCATTTGAAATTATCGATTTATTGAATCACACATCTTGAATCTGAAATTTATAATTTGGTGCGACTGATTCGTTGAATCATGATATTTTAATATTCTATCAAATGATTTAAAATAAACAGTATTTTTAATCTTGGATCATGAATCTTCTTATGTGACTATCATCTTGACAAGTATGATTTGAAACTATTTTCCTTTTTAAGCAAAAATAATAATATAATAATCATAAGTGTCTCTCTAACCTCATTTAGAAATCCAAGCTCTGGTCATGCATGGTTATGAGACAACTTATAATTTAAGCTGCGACTGACCTCATTTAAAAATCCAAGCTCTGGTTATGCTTGGTCAGTGTGCTCTTAAATAAAATAAAATAAAAGGAAATAATGTGCTATAAATTGAAATTTATCTGAAATTCTCCTTGGTGTATAAAAACTAGCCTATCAATCCATGTTCTATTTTGCGAAATGTGTTAATATTTTATGACGTATTATGATTTGTTGATTGATAGCTATCGGGATTTGAGATTATATGATTGCATCACTTAAGTTGAATTTATAATTATAGTTCCAATCCGTCGTTGTTATTGTACTTCATTTTTATAAAACTCTTTTGAAAATAATTGGAAATCATGCTTTTGAAACTCTCTCCATTATATATATAAATTTCATCGTAAATCCGTCATTCTCTACAATGTGAAATATGCCACCAGTTCTTAGAATATTATGATTTTTGTTTGGCTGATTGAGATTTATGATGACCGTTCTTCCTTTAAAGCTAAAATTATTTTTCTAGTCATTATTCGTCTATATTTTAAATTCTGTATCCTTTTGATGATAACAAAAGAGGGAGAATGGGTTGAGATTTTGATTTATGAGTGAATATTTTATAAAAAAATTTAATTTTGAAAATTTATTCAGTTTTTATTTCCTTTTCACTCATTCACAGTTATAGGAGGAGTTTCTGTTGTAGGGGGAGCTTTCAAATAGGGGGAGTTCAATATTCATTGTCAAACACACTTATTGTGATCAAAATCTTTTATTTGTCTATCATCATCAAAAGGGGGATATTGTAGTTTATAACGTTGTTGTATACACAATTATATGATTTTTGTTTGATGATAACAACCAAATATATATTATAAATGTGTTTGTTATCGTATTGTTTCATATATACATCGTAGACAGGAATATAATATTCATATTTAAATAGAATACGACGGTACGAAATTTCAAATATTCACATAGTACTTTATTTAAATAAAATATTTTATTTCAACTTTTCAAACAACACAAATTTGTTACTCCACTATTTGTACAACTCAGTATTGCAATACATTTCATACTCACAGTTTCTCACTACAACACTCATATACATTTTACAATCAGTTGTACATTTTCATCTATACATACACTGTTACAAACACTCTTTAACTTACACTGTTTTTGTCATCAGTCTTCTGTCTTCACTGCTCACTGTCAGTCCAGTCATCTGCTTACCTGTCATATACAGAAACACACACACACAATATCTGGAACAAAAATAATATTCTAAATTCTAGCAAATATTTTTTTTTATTTTTTTTAAATTATTTCCCTCAGAATTTTGGTGTGTTTCTCATCATTTTTCATGACTTGATCTGATATGTATATATTTCTAGTACCCACTGATCAGCCTCAACACACTACACCGGTTTGCTGATCATAACCAGTTGATTCTGAACAGCCACAACACAGTGTAGCGGTCTGCTGATATATATTCGAATAGACACACACATATATATATATACACACATATGTATATACACATACGTGTATATATACATATATGTATACGTATAGGTCAACATGGTTAGCATAATAGTCAAATGGAGCAAATGAATACAAGCAAGCCCAAGTGTTGAGCACACATAAACATGGTATGGTCAAGCCAAAGTCCAGATCAAAGCTAACTAAATAGTCGAGTCAACATGGACATGGTGTACAAGTATGACAAAACTGGACAGTCAACACAACAAGAACATATGAAGCTCAAACATGATTCATGTCCATATATGGCAAACATGAAGGGCTAAGCACAATAAAAATGGTTCATCAATAATTAGTTTCAAGTGCATGTAAATGGCATACGCATCATTATATGAAACCATGGTGAAACAGCATGTACACAAGTGTACAACACTTCAAGACTACTCAGAATGGTTCAGCATCTCTCAAGCATGTCTACAAATGGATAAAAACAATACTAGTGAAATGGGATGGTGATCAAACTAAAGGTTTATTCAAGAAAGAATGAAATCATGGCATCATAACATGGATGGCAAAGCAGCAAAACTACAGCATATGACATAGCATGGTAAGAATCAATGCATGATGTACAAGTATATAGGCTGCAGATTCAAGGTGCTACAATAATGTCAAAGTGACAAAGTGAATTCATTTACACATGAAAAGTACGATCTGCATTAACTTTGGTGGTGTACACATACGCTTCAGCTTATATGCATCAAATGACACAGCAATACTTCAACACAAGGTGGCAACATGGTGTGCACAGAATTGATCAAGCAATGATGGCAGCAAAGTGGAATAATAACATGGCAGGGATGCATATATATATGGCAGGTAATAATGTATATGGAGCAGATAGATATGAATGGTTATACTACTACAAGTGCATGCCAAGTATAACGGATTATTTGCCATGATTTCCAGAAATACAAGAAATTGCATGGTGAAATAGGTAATATGCACAAATATGTGTTAAGTATGATCACATATATGCATGTAATAAACTGTGATTTCAAAATCAATGTCAGTCCATTCATTTAGAAAAGAAGCAATTAAATTCCCAAAATTCATGGCCGAACTTTTGGCAAATTTTATCATGGAAATGTGCAAATCAAGTTTGAATTCACGACTTTCCAAAACTGAAAACCATTTCAAATATTTCCTGTTTTCAAATGCATTCAAGATGCAGTGATGATTTCTTAAATTAAATCTGGTATGTAAAAGTTAGTAATTAAGAATGGTCAAATTGTGGCAAGCAACAGGAACTTAAATATGCAAATATCATGTGCTACAAATCAGCCAACACTTCTTTCCAGAAATGATTCAAGTGTTAGAAGATTTATAGAAATTAAGCGTGCATTATTTTGGCTATGTTTTAAAAGGGTAAATGTTTTACAGCAACAAATCGGTGATAAACTCTTGGCAACAATTCAATCAGAATTCACAGCATGTTTGTTAATCAAGGAATTCATTTTAAACCGAATTTGTCAAAAAGGGAAACATGCAAATCATCTCAAGCCACTTTCACGAAATCAGAGAGTTTTTTTTGGATTTTATAATCCTATTTAACACTCTATCCTCATAGGCAATCGTATCGAAAACAAAACCCATAATTTCAAGAGCAAAAATCTAATCAAATTCAGAGAACTCACAAAACATTTTCGATTGCAATCCAAGACTGTGAATCAAGCGGGAGCATCAATTTGAAGAAGCTTTAGAGATTTTTTTCTTTCAGAACATCAATCAATCGATTCGAGTTGGAGGATTTCAAAGAAACCCTAAATTCCTTTTTTCCCATAGCTGCCATGTTCATTTCCTTAGAAGCAAAAGATTGGGCTAAACAAATAAAGAAAATGGGCCGGCCAACATAAGTCAAAAGGGATTAGTTTGTGTTTAATTTAAAGAGGGGGTTTCTTTGTTTTCTTTTTATTTGTTTTGTATTTTCAATTCTGTTTAAACCATCCAAATAGTTCTAGAGTCTGTAAAACTCTAGCACTTTACTAGAATCTGTAAAATCTAGGGTTACGTGTTACGGGTGTGTAATGTGGGAAAATCTGATCGAGGGGATATCGGTCAGTCTAGGGTTTTGAGGGTAGGATTAGAATAGGAGCGAGGGGTTTGCGAGTGTACAGGTTTTGTATGTGGGATTTGTTCTCTTACCTAGTAAAAACCTTAGGAATGCAGCAGTAGGCGGGGTTTTGCCGAAGCTGGGTATACCTGTGTGTGATTTATTTTCTGCACTTTTATTTTTGCTGCATTCTATGATCAGTTTATTATTTTAATATCCTATCATATTTTTAATTCAGTGAAAAACTGTGATAAACCCTATTCACGCCCCTCTAGGGTTAATCTAGATCCAACATAAGTATCCACCAAAATTCATAAATATTGAATGAAATAAATTAACACAATAAAAAACCATTTTTATATCGAAATTACGAGTACGCTCTCTCATATATACTAAAACCCATTTTTGGGTATTACTACCGTATCTCTAATGAGTTAACCCCAAATAGAGTCAAGGTTCTCGCTAGACTATGGCTCTAATACCAGATGTAATGACTGCATTTTTGACTATTCAATTAAACAATAATCCACTGTTGTCGACTTTGAACAAATGCAAAATATAGACAGTTATTGGTATAAGTATAAGAAACAAAAGAATGAAGAAAAACAATTGCAGAGTCTCTCAACAGAAAGGCAAAAAACAATAAACAAATAACAAATCATGAAGCTGCTAAATATACATTTGATTATACTTTATAACAATTATCAGAGTAATACATACTTAGACATAATGCAGTAATGCAGCGGAACAAAAATGATGTAGTGGAAATATACAATAGATAGTATATCAAAACTCTGTCTTCCTCTTCGAATAAATGTGGTCTTCGTTAATTGGAAAACTCAGGCCGCCAAGCATAAATGAAAAGACAAAAACATTTTGATTAGAACTAAACTATTCTCATATCGATCGAATCAAAACCATGTAATAAATGAGTATGCTTATGGTAATTCACACCTCATATCCAGTGTGTATGTGAGTGCAGCAACTAAAGAATTGTTATGAGAATTTCCATCTTCTAAGGAATAGTTAAACTAGATATTATACAATACAATACTCTATTATAACAGTGTTTTGTGGTTAAATATACTATTGAAAATAGCGTAAGTGGGATTACCATTATTAACCTTACACCGTTTATAATACCGTAGTCTATATAGAAACCATAAAGTCCATTGTAAACTAGTGGTTATTAGAACACACTCCATAGGTATGGTACAAATCAAAATCATAGGGGGCACAATGAAGATAATATGACAAGGCACTGAGGCTATACCATGCGGTATTCTACCGGATTGCAGACCCAAGCTGGTGGTAACGTGCGGCTGCATCTACTGGCCACATCTAAAAATATTCACAAAATTAAAGGCATACCCAATCAATCATAGAATAAGAGATATGGTATCGCAGAAGCGTGTTCACTAAGAGGAGCTAACGTAATTTTCCTAGGTATCACTTCTGTTTTAGTCATTTTAATTATGACCTAAAGGTCAAGGCTATCCATCATCGATCTCTTACTTCATTCCAGTAGCGTTCGTCAAACCATTCTACTTCATTTTGGATTCATCCACCATGTACGCAGTCATTAAAGAGATTCACAGTATTGGCAGAAAGTATGATAATATTAGATCCTGCTCTCTTTAACAACCAATGCATATATTTTTCACACCGGTTGGATCTTTTTCAATTCAAAATGGTTTATACTTCATATCAATATATCATATTCTATTTTAGAACCGTTTCACATCCAAAATAAAATATATACTCATATCTTTATTTAAAACCGAACTTAGAATCCTAAAACAAATCCAATTTAAAACAATATGAATATTAATAATAACTGATTTTTTATGTATTAAAATAATTTAGATATATATTTGAAACAGTTTGAAAATAAATTGTTTGTACATTAAAAAGTTTATATATAAATAGTTAGAATTTAAAACACGATTTATTAAATTTAATTAAATATATATGGTGAAATATTAAAGTAATTTGTAAAATAAATAGTTAATTGTTAAAGTAGTTTATTAAAGTTGTCAATATATATATATATATAAAATAATAAAGTAGTTTATACAGTAAAATAGTTATTTTGTAAAATTGTTAAAATAAAATAGTTGGAATTACAATTCTTAACTTTCCTCTAAATAAACTTGGATTTATATTCCAATTTTAAGGTATCGTTTAAGTATTTCATTGCAACTCGAATTTCGGTTCCAAATCCCATCCAAGTCAATTCCATCTTCAAGTTTAATTCAAAGGTTTCAATTTTAAATATAATTCACAAATATTCTATATTCACTTTAACTCAATTCTATTAGTTCAATTCAAATAATTTAGAAACTTCAATTTAACCTTTCATTTAAAAGCATTCAACATATACTAAATTTCGAGTTCAGTATTCAAGTATCAAATTAATTTTCTTAAATTCAAAATAAACTTCAATGAAGAACATTTATTCTAAATTTCAAAATAATTCAATTTCAACTAATCAAAATTCCTTTAACTTATAAGTTCAAATTTTAAATTTCCACTTTAGAGGAAGCAATTTATGAACATCATTCACATGACAAGTGACACTTAAATTCAATGTTTAATATTTTAGGAATGGATATATACCATTTCAATCCAAATAAGGAGTCATAAGTATTTATCATATCAACTTATGTACTTAATTCATTTTAGTGATTAATCCCGGGTTTTGATGTCCGTAACATCTAAGGTCAATGGTTGGGAGCAATCAACAAAAACAAACAATTATATATAATTAAAGTGGATACAATCACACAATTAAAAATCGATATATCAAACATATAAATTCAAGGCTCAAGCATAATCAATCCGTCCAAATAATTCAATATCACATCAATTTACTAGTTATCAGGTGTCGGGTTTAAACTAGCAGTTAAATTCCAGATTTAACCTAATAGTAAAATTCTATTAACTGTTATACTAAATTACACAATCAACGCTAATCAATATAAATATGCATTTTTAACTACTAAATAACAACTAATACAATCATATCGTAACATGATTTTTATCTAACTAACAATCAAATATTATAGTTAAGCATGAGTGGGTTTAGTCACTCACCTTTAGTTTTTGAACATGTTGGAAATTCAAATAAAGGCCCAAATTTTGATAGTCTCAGAATTCGTTCAAACCAACTCTATATCGTCCTAAATTTTGGTACAATCCCAACGAAACAAACCACACATCAATATGAGTTCGCATGCAAAAGTTATCCACGTTCACACGATTGAAAATTACGTAAATAAAAAATAGAAATACGTCCGTAAAATTTACCAACTTTGTCGTATCATCAATCTTCCAAAAACAGATCCGCCTTCCCATCGAAAATGAATCCATTTAGGCTGCAACTTCCATCACCAATTGTCGCCGCTACACTCACTGTAACAACCCGTATTTTTATAACATGTTAAAACAAGAAATCAAGGCAGAATTAAATTTTAAAGTCAGAATCAGGGGAAATGGGTTATGCCATTGCGTTCGTCTCGAAATTTTACATGAAATAGAGTCCGAGTTTTTGAAAATCGGAGTCCGGATGAAGAAGTTATGCCCTGTACAAGTTTCAGCAGTTTTCAGGCAGCACTGGACCAGGGGGGTCGACCATAGGGTTGACCTACCCCCCCCCAGGTCGACCATAGGGTCAACCTACCCCTCAGGTCGACCATAGTGTCGACCCCCCCCCTTACAGGTCGACCTGGTCGGCCTGTTTTGACCCAGAACTCATTTTTGAAGCCTGAGACATGTTTTGATGGTCCGGATTGATTCTAGGGTTAATCTAAGGGCCTAAACTAGTTCCTACACCTATATAAACATCATAAGGCCTAACCTAATTCATACAATAATTCATATGACACCAAAATACTGCTGGACTTCCTCTTGATCATGGTCGCCGCTCTCTAAACTTTTCTCTTAGCCTCCAAACTAGATTCAAACTAGAGATTAAAGCTTCTACAGTAATTCTACAATAATTCAAGAAGATAAATCAATGTCTCTGCAACGTTCTATGACAATTTTAGTTCTTTATTCATTAGCCATGCTCTGTAAGTTCTAATTATTTTTAGATCTAAATGTTTAATTATGATGTGGCCATGGAATAAAGTGGAATTGGATTTAAGTATGTTTATCGATTCTGATCTACTTCTGTTGCTCCTTGAATCTTCTGTTTTGGGACTTGTCTATCTTTATGTTCATGACAAGTTTATGATCTATTCAGCAGTTTTCTTGATTCGTAATGACGTTATCATCAAGTTGTAATATTTATGCCTATGATGATGTTTGACATAAATATGTATTATGAACTTGGGTAGTTGGCGTGTGTTGTAATAAAAAGATTACAGTTTGGGATAACTACATCATGAATCATGGTTTGGGTTTATTTCGGCATGATACATGCAATTTTGGCTAGAACTCGATATGGGTGAAATAGCATAAACTTGGCATACATGTAAATAGGCAAGAATTGGACATATGTAAACTGACTAGAATTGGGTATATATATCCATATATATATATATATATATATATATATATATAAATTGGCATGTTATTTTGGAACTTGGGCATATGTTTATTAATGTGTAAAGTTGGGAATTTGAAACATGAAAATGACTGTGTATTGGATAATTGACTTGAATACGAACATGAACATTTCTATATGTTAAACACATGAACTGATATTGGGGTTTTGGGGGGAATACGACCATTAATGAACCTTTGACACCAGGTTAGACTCAGTTTGTGGTGTTAATCTGCCCGGAACCGCCCGGCAAATCCAGTAGCCACAAAATGTCAGTCTAATGTGAGAGGTCAAAGGTCAAATTGTAGGCGTAACGATTTATGACACGAGGTTAGACCCAGTTTGTGGTGTAAATCTGCCCGGAACCGCCCAGAACCGCCCGACAAATCCAGTGGCCACAAAGTGCACGGTCTAATGTGAGAGGTCATGATTCGTTCATCATAATGAATGAATCAAGGAATATCAACCGTAATAAGACATGGGTATGGTTAGAGGGTTAAGTGAGATACATGGAAATTTGACATGTAAATGTGGACCTTACCGGTATGAGTTAAGAACATGTAAAACTTATAAATGTGGGCTTAACCAACATAACTGTTAATCAGACCAATGGGTGGGTTAAGTAATATGACTAGACTAATGACACTTAACCAATATAACATGACACATGGCAGGGTTAGTTAACTTGAACATATAGATAATACTTAACCAACTCGACATGATACATGGGCGGGTTAGGCCATGAATTATTTGAAATACTTAACCAATGCAATCTAACGAATGGGAGGGTTAAGTTAAATGGGTTGGTTTAACTTGAATGGGTTGATAACACCCAACCTAAATAACGTGATGCGTGGTAAGGTTAAATAACAACAGAGGGTAACACTTAACCGTCACAACATGATAAGTAGGTGAGCTAAGTCAATGTACACTTAACCAATATGACATGACATGCGGTGGGGTTAAGTTAACACAAGGGAGAACACTTAGCCAGTATAACAAGGCTTGCGGTAGGGTTAAGTAACACAAGGAACGACACTTAACCAATATAACATGATGTGTGGTAGGGTTAAGTAAAACAAGAAAAAACACTTAACCAACTTAACGTGATGGACGGAGAGGGTTAAGTACATATCGGGTTGGTGGGTAATATTAGTAAATATAGGCCCACAAACTTAACCATTAATAAGCATGCTTGAATCGGCAAGATAAGTACATCACGGGAAGGTGGGTAATATCTGTATATATATGCCCACGAACTTAACCAGTAGGAAACCCTAGTAACGGGGACCCATTTCAGCAGTAACCCACTAGATGTATCATGGTACCCTGAAACTAGGCAGGGTGGGGCACGATTACTGGGCTGATTGTAAGTGGTCAAATTGACGGCGGTGGGTGCAAAAGTGTAGGTTCTAACGGATTGCGGGCGTGCACACACTTCGGAGCAGACAAACAGGGCTCTGGGGGCACCAGTAGTATAACCTATGCCTTCTAGAATTGCGTCGGGCCGCCACCATGGGTCTTGATACACCCCGTGGTGGGACCAGCATAGGTATCTACAATCATTGGGGGCCGTATGACACACATAGGTAGCATAATCCCTAGGTTGGACCTACGTGGCATAAACCCTAAATCCGAGAAGCGTTCAATAGGTAGCATAATCCCTAGGTTGGACCTAGGTGGCATAAATCCTGGTTGAATCTAGGAAGCGCTCGATAGAAGACCCTAAATTAGATCTAGGTAATAAATAATAGATGTACACGTGAAAGCAACCTTAATTTCGGGGATTGGGATCACGTTATGATTTTATCATTTTATATAGATTACTAGTTGGGACACTAGTTAGGTGGTGCAGAGCAAATAGATATCATAGAAATATTTTAACGATGAAGCAGAGAAATCTTGCGATCTTGCGAAATTATACTTAGTTCATCTCGAATGGGGACCTCGCAATGTTATGCATGACAAAAATCCTATGATGTTATTCTTAGTTATCATGCCTGTAGCTTATCTTGCCATCATGCTTATGTTTACTTCCAGTTTATTCATGCCATGTTATCTTTACTTGTTTTTATGCTGAAAGTCACTAAGACTTACTCAGTCTTTATGACTAACCCGTTTTGTTTCGCCTCATTTTCTTCCGTCCCCCGCCTCCCCCCCCCCCCAGGTTCGCAGGGAGGGGATACAACTTAGTTCGGATCTTACCAAGCTCCAAGGATCTTTCATGTACTGCTTGGATTTCTCTTGGCTATGGCTTGCTTTACTGTTTTACTTGGGGAATGATTTATGGCTATGGTTTTATACTATTGCAAGACAGATTTCGATGTAATGGATTTAATGGCATTTTGATGTAAAAGACTTTAGACCTTTCGAGATTTTAAAGCAATGAAATTTTGTTCTTCTTCCGCTGTTTTATATGTTCTGTCTTGTAATATTTCTGTGTATGTTTACCTAGATAATGCTCCACCAAAGCTAGTGCATTCCCCTTGTGAGTGACCCTAGCGGAGGTGGGGTGTTACATTTGGTATCAGAGCAGAAGGTTACCAGACTGGGCAAAAGCTTTTAAAAACCTTCTGGAATTATTTTCAAAACATTTACAAAGAAGCATTTTTCTAAAGAAAAGTTTTGTTTTACGAAAGGCATATTCCCCAAAGCCATATGCACTATCTTTTGATTGTCTCCTTGAGTCTCTTCTCTCTTTCTTTTTCACCATAGTTTGTAGGCATGCGACACATGTCGGAGGGCAAAGTAGGGTCCAACTTCCATCTGTAGCCGCAGTGGTTTTACTTGCGACTAATCTTATTTCAAGCTTTGTAGGGTTGCCGTGCGATGGAAGTAGCTTTCGAGAAACTTTTCAACAAGCTATACAAGGATAGTAGGAACGAGGATAAAGAACACAAGTCCAAGGATGAGAAACTTGTTGATATGGCTTAATCCATGAAGAGGAAAAAGGTGGAAGAAAAGAGGACAAAAAGAATAATAAAAACCCATGACAAGAGAGAATATCTTTAGTATGGTAAAAAGGGACATGTAATTAAGTATTATAGGACAAGGACAAGGGCAAAGAACAAGATCGTTGAGAGGGCAACTGTATGCTCTCACTACTAGCGTACCTAAGAGAGGTGGTAACGTTTCTATTAAAGGTTTATCTTCTCTTTTCTATCATACCATGGGAACTTTGTTTTGTACATCACATCCTTTTAATTCTGCTTCGATAGTTGAGTCTCTGCACCTTAGTACTAGCGTAGTAGAGGATCCCATTTTATTCTCAAATCCTGTTAGGGAATCGGCTCATTTATTCATGACTTGTTTGGATTTGAGAATGTCTATGCTAAGTGTTGAGTTTAGAAGTAATGCTTATGTTTTTGGGCTATGGGTTTTTTCTAGGGATGGAGTGGTTATCCAGAAATGATACCATTCTCGAGTATGAAAAGAGGGTAGTTAGACTCTTGACTTGCCCAGTAATGCCCTCGAAGTCTAGTGTAACCCTTAGGGTTTTGCCATGCTTAGTTACCTAGAATCTCTTAATATATTTATTGATTCGCTCGAGTAATGTTCGCCACTAAGGCGGATGGTTCATCTCGCTTATGCATGAGTTATATAAAATCACCTTAGTAAGTACACTTGGCAACATGGTTGGCATTTGTTTATTTTCAAGAGATAATTCAATTATGTGGAATACCTTCTAGTAAGTGAACGAGATCCGAGATTCACTAGTGAATTTTGGAGAGCTTGCATGAAACCATGAGTACGCAGTTATGTTTAAGCCGAGTATACTAGAAAAAGAATATGTGAAAGTGGAACGAGAGGCGACAATGAAATGAGTTCCAACACCTATTTTGGAAATAGGAATTAAGAAGCTACGAAATTGTGAAGCTAAAAACGGTCAAAGCACAATGGAGTTAAGCTCAAGGAAATGCGACTTAGAAGATTGAAGACTAGACACGCGCATCATATCTCTTTTTAAGAGTATATCCTTGATCCCTCTTTTCCTGTAGAGCTTACTTGCGTGCTATCTTTTAAGTATAACCTCTCGGTCCTATTCTCAACCCTATTTCTGTTGCAAAACCCCATAGGGGTCATCTGTTAGTAATACATGTTGGGGCTTGAGGGTGTCCGTTGGGTTGAGTAATTCTTTGGGTATCAGTCTGATGTTGATTTCGGTCTTTGGGGATGATGCTTAGGGAGTTCTTCTCCTAATCAACATATATGTGGCGTAGATTTCGAGTTTTGACATTGCCTAATTGGCACAAAGTTTTTACTTGCTTCTATCGTTCAGCTATATCTTTAGGTAGGAACAACTGGGTGTAAACATGTGTTTGAGACATGTTATGATTGATGGTTGCAAGTGGTTACAAGTGGTTGCTCGTGGATGCATATACATGCACCTTAGACACTAGATCTGCTCCGTCACCTTTCATATTGCATATGCATGAGTGATTTTATGAATGAAATTGAATATGTTATCATGTGGATGTTGCATATGAATGGATGTTTGTGCACACATATAGTGTTTATGTGACTAGGACTATTTGCATACATGTTGGACTCATGGCACT
The DNA here is from genome assembly GCA_030737875.1 of Allium sativum. NCBI lineage: Eukaryota > Viridiplantae > Streptophyta > Magnoliopsida > Asparagales > Amaryllidaceae > Allium > Allium sativum. The sequence continues at coordinate 14,884,650 of CM060920.1, forward strand.
AAACATATTTTGCATTAAAAAGATCAATCAGGCCTGATCATTTGCATTAGACAAGGAACATATACACACACTTTCTGCATATATTCATACAGCATTAGAAATCTCTTAAGGACAATGGATGCCTATGATTGAAGATTGAGTAGATGGATGATTGGATGGTAGGACACATTCTTCTTAACTTGAAGATTTCGGGGACGGAATCCTTTAAGGAGGGGAGAATGTAACAAACCATATTTTTATAACATGTTAAAACAAGAAATCAAGGCAGAATTAAATTTTAAAGTCAGAATCAGGGGAAACGGGTTACGCCATTGCGTTCGTCTCGAAATTTTACATGAAATAGAGTCCGAGTTTTCGAAAATCGAGGTCCGGATGAAGAAGTTATGGCCTGTACAAGTTTCAGCAGTTTTCAGACAGCACTGGACCAGGGGGTTGACCTACCCCCCCTAGGTCGACCATAGGGTCAAGCATAAGGTCGACCTACCCCCCAGGTTGACCATAGTGTCGACCTCCCCCCCTTACAGGTCGACCTGGTCGGCCTGTTTTGACCCAGAACTCATTTTTGAAGCCTGAGACATGTTTTGATGGTCCGGATTAATTCTAGGGTTAATCTAAGGGCCTAAACTAGTTCCTACACCTATATAAACATCCTAAGGCCTAACCTAATTCATACAATAATTCATATGACACCAAAATACTGCTGGACTTCCTCTTGATCATGGCCGCCGCTCTCTAAACTTTTCTCTTAGCCTCCAAACTAGATTCAAACTAGAGATTAAAGCTTCTACAACAATTCAAGAAGATAAATCAATGTCTCTGCAACGTTCTATGACAATTTTAGTTCTTAATTCATTAGCCATGCTCTGTAAGTTCTAATTATTTTCAGATCTAAATGTTTAATTATGATGTGGCCATGGAATAAAGTGGAATTGGATTTAAGTATGCTTATCGATTCTGATCTATTTCTGTTGCTCCTTGAATCTTCTGTTTTGGGACTTGTCTATCTTTATGTTCATGACAAGTTTATGATCTATTCAGCAGTTTTCTTGATTCGTAATGACGTTATCATCAAGTTGTAATATTTATGCCTATGATGATGTTTTACTCTGATCTCATTTTTATTCAATTTCTATCTCTCCCAATTTATTTTCTTTTCATGAACCTTGGTCAATTTCGGACCTTGGCCTAAAATCGCGATTTGCGTACGATATGTATACGGGGGAATTACGGGATTATTGCCTATATGAATATGATGTAATAATTGGCAACATGAAATTGGATATTATCATTGTATTTGCAAGTTTGGGCTTGATCTGTAAATTTTGGTATAATCTTGTTATGAACAAATTTGCATAAATATTATATACATGGAATTTGGCACAAATAGGATCTATGTATTGTAACATGAGATTTGGTATATATAACATGTATGTAATTTGGCATGTAAATTAAACCACGGGTTCGGGCCTATGTAAATTAAATCAAAAGATTAGGCTTACGATTGGGCATATGTAGAATTGGGGATTTGAATATAAAAGCGATTGTAAATTTGATAATTGGCATAAATATGTATTATGAACTTGGGTAGTTGGCGTGTGTTGTAATAAAAAGAATACAGTTTGGGATAACTACATCATGAATCATGGTTTGGGTTTATTTGGGCATGATACATGCAATTTTGGCTTGAGCTCGATATGGGTGAAATAGCATAAACTTGGCATACATGTAAATAGGAAAGAATTGGACATATGTAAACTGACTAGAATTGGGTATATATATCCATATATATATATCCATATATATATATATATATATATATATATATATATAAATTGGCATGTAATTTTGGAACTTAGGTATATGTTTATTAATATGTAAAGTTGGGAATTTGAAACATGAAAATGACTGTGTATTGGATAATTGACTTGAATACGAACATGAACATTTCTATATGTTAAACACATGAACCGATATTGGGGTTTTGGGGGGAATACGACCATTAATGAACCTTTGACACGAGGTTAGACTCAGTTTGTGGTGTAAATCTCCCCGGAACCACCCGGCAAATCCAGTAGCCACAAAATGTCAGTCTAATGTGAGAGGTCAAAGGTCGAATTGTAGGCGTAACGATTTATGACACGAGGTTAGACCCAGTTTGTGGTGTAAATCTGCCCGGAAACGCCCGGCAAATCCAGTGGCCACAAAGTGCACGGTCTAATGTGAGAGGTCATGATTCGTTCGTCATAATGAATGATTCAAAGAATATCAACCATAATAAGACGTGGGTATGGTTAGAGGGTTAAGTGGAATACATGGAAATTTGACATGTAAATGTGGACCTAACCGGTATGAGTTAAGAACATGTAAAACTTATAAATGTGGGCTTAACCAACATAACTGTTAATCAGACCAATGGGTGGGTTATGTAATATGAATAGACTTATGAAACTTAACCTATATAACATGACATGTGGCAGGGTTAAGTCAACTTGAACATATAGATAATACTTAACCAACTCGACATGATACATGGGCAGGTTAGGCCATGAATTATTTGAAATACTTAACCAATGCAATCTAACGAATGGGAGGGTTAAGTTAAATGGGTTGGTTTAACTTGAATGGGTTGATAACACCCAACTAAAATAACGTGCTGCGTGGTAAGGTTAAGCAACAACAGAGGGTAACACTTAACCGTCACAACACGATAAGTAGGTGAGCTAAGTCAATGTACACTTAACCAATATGACATGACATGCGGTGGGGTTAAGTTAACACAAGGGAGAACACTTAGCCAGTATAACAAGGCTTGCGGTAGGGTTAAGTAACACAAGGAACGTCACTTAGCCAATATAACATGATGTGTGGTAAGGTTAAGTAAAACAAGAGAAAACACTTAACGTGATGGACGGAGAGGGTTAGGTACATATCGGGTTGGTGGGTAATATTAGTAAATATAGGCCCACAAACTTAACCATTAATAAGCATGCTTGAATCGGCAGGATAAGTACATCACGGGAAGGTGGGTAATCTCTGTATATATATGCCCACAAACTTAACCAGTAGGAAACCCTAGTAACAGGGACCCATTTCAGTAGTAACCCACTAGATGTATCAATGTACCCTGAAACTAGGTAGGGTGGGGCACGATTACTGGGCTGATTGTAAGCTGTCAAAGCGACGGCGGTGGGTGCAACAGTGTAGGTTCTAACGGAGTGCGGGCGTGCACACACTTCGGTGCAGACAAACAGGGCACTGGGGGCACCAGTAGTATAACCTATACCTTCTAGAATTGCGTCGGGCCGCCACCATGGGTCTTGATACACCCCATGGTGGGACCAGCATAGGTATCTACAATCATTGGGGGCTGTATGACACACATAGGTAGCATAATCCCTAGGTTGGACCTAGGTGGCATAAACCCTAAATCCGAGAAGCGTTCAATAGGTAGCATAATCCCTAGGTTGGACCTAGGTGGCATAAATCCTGGTTGAATCTAGGAAGCGCTCGATAGAAGACCCTAGATTAGATTTAGGTAATAAATAATAGATGTACACATGAAAGCAACCTTAATTTCGGGGATCGGGATCACGTTATGATTTTATCATTTTATATAGATTACTAGTTGGGACACTAGTTAGGTGGTGCAGAGCAAATAGATATCATTGAAATATTTTAACGATGAAGCAGAGAAATCTTGCGATCTTGCGAAATTATACTTAGTTCATCTCGAATGGGGACCTCGCAATGTTATGCATGACAAAAATCCTATGATGTTGTTCTTAGTTATCGTGCCTGTAGCTTATCTTGTCATCATGCTTATGTTTACTTCCAGTTTATTCATGCCATGTTATCTTTACTTGTTTTTATGCTGAAAGTCACTAGGACTTACTCAGTCTTTATGACTGACCCGTTTTGTTTCGCCTCTTTTTCTTCCGTCCCCACCCCCCCAGGTTCGCAGGGTGGGAATACAGCTTAGTTCGGATCTTACCAAGCTCCAAGGCTCTTTAATGTACTGCTTGGATTTCTCTTGGCTATGGCTTGCTTTACTGTTTTACTTGGGGAATGATTTATGACTATGGTTTTATACTATTGCAAGACAGATTTCGATGTAATGGATTTAATGGCATTTTGATGTAAAAGACTTTAGACCTTCTAGATTTTAAAGCAATGAAATTTGGTTCTTCTTCCTCTGTTTTATATGTTCTGTCTTGTAATATTTCTGTGTATGTTTACCTAGATAATGCTCCACCAAAGCTAGTGCATTCCCTTTGTGAGTGACCCTAGCGGAGGTGGGGTGTTACACTCACCCGTACGATGATCAGATACCTCCATTCCAAAGCTTTGGCCAAGATGCACCTAGGCCCATGACATCGCTACCTCAAGTGCCTTTTCTGGCTCCGATGATCCCAAACCTGCACTGCTGATAAGGCTAATTTATGGATCTTATACTTTAAATGACAATGACCCACCAATAGATTTGAAGATCTCGTCGTACTCTATGAATTTTGCGTTGATGTCGCTGCGATTCAATGCTTGGATCGAGAGATCAAGGGTGCGAAGTCGGGTAAATTCTGGCCGTTGAAATACCCATGAATTTGCCAACTTCAATGGGATATTATGGCCAAAAATCATCGAATTTAGAAAAACGAATCTTACCAAATTTTTTGTGGAATTCCAGTGTATTAATCGATAATCATAAGCTAATTTCTGAGTTGTTTTGGGATTCAACAAATTTCGATTTTTGATTCGAAACTTGGATTTGATCGCCATTAATCTACGATTAGAAATTGATTTTGGGATTATAGCCGTGGAAGTGAATTAGAGGCTGCTTCTAGAGTTTGTGGAATATATTTATATCAATAGAAATGCGAGTTTAGTTATATTAGCTCATTTGTTCTTAATGACTGCATAAGTTCATAAAAAACATATTTCCAACTCTGAACGAAACTATAAGATTCTATATATTGAAAATGAGGTTTTCAATATTTCTGAACGTAATCGACCAACTCTCAAGTCCTAATTCCATTGTATTATCCAAAATCATATTATTTTGATTTTAAATTCTATAAATTGATTTCTATGCGTTTTGAGCCCGCAAAATCAAACAACAAGTCCAATTGCTACAAAATTTTAAATCTTGCAATAATCTAATAGTCCAGACTTGATGAAACAGGTTTCATTGAATTTCAGATCGTTTGCAAAATGGTTATTTTAACCGATTAATTAATACTGGAAATTACGAGTAAGGACAATGTTCATAAATTTTTTAGCCTCAAGGATAAGCTCGTCAAAATTTAGTCATAAAGACAAACATCAAAATAACAAATCTAATCATCAAAAAAAAAATCATATTCCTTTTGAATTTACTATGCTACTAAAAATTCTCTAAAATCATCAGCTCCTCCAAAACAAAAACCAATAAAATCTAATTGGATAATGTAGATACTCTCTTCATTGTATCTTTCGACTAAATTTTGCTATGGACAACAATATTTAAACACAAACCCACTAGTCAGTGAATGCATTGAAATATTGGACTGTCTCCACTGCAAAAGAAATTTAGTAAATAAAATAGTAAGTAGCAAAACAATTATTTAAAAATGATACCTACATTAGACAATTCTGATACTCACAAACATAAAAATGACACCTAATAATATAAAACTTATACACAAAAACTGTAACTATATTAAAACGAAAATGGCACATAACCACTACAGAACTATTTATATCAAAAAATGTTTGATTAAAAAGGAAGCAGTTTCATTCAAAAGATAATGATGAATGTAATAGTGCAAATTGTATAATAATCACGGTTCTAAAATATAAAACGAGCGTCTCTTCATTTTAAAAATAGATGCTATAAAAAACTAATACCCAAAAACTGAAAAAATAAATAAAAATTATACACATCAATGCAATTTCATTGAATCTAATATAAATAATGTAACCGAATAAAAAGTGGCTAAATAATATTTGAATCAAAGTTTAAAAGAAACATTTCTTCATCAATAACAAAAAAAATTCAAAATATTAGTCTATTGTCCTTGAGAATTTTTTTTTGTGAGTTGTCATTGGGCTTGAAAAAGTTATGAAGTTTGTCCTTCACATTAAATCCTCTAATTGATATACAATATTTTCAGTTTTCATTTATTCACCTTTAAATTCAATTTTGAAGTTTGTTAACTTCATTCAAGCCCAAATAAAGTTTAAAATAACTTTAGAAATCAATTTAACTTATTTTAACCTCCAAATTTGATTATTTACCAAATTCAATTTGAATTTAAATTATAAATATATTAAATCAATTTCGTTCTAATACTTCGATGTTTAATTCCAATTTCAATATTTATCAATACAAAGCAAATCATAGTTTCATTGATAATCAATATATGTTTTTATTATCATAATTGGCTGAAATTCATTACTTAATCAACTTAATTAAGTTCGCACGATGGAATTTATATAATTAAATCATTAGAATTTATTTTTAGCCATAATAATAATCAAGGTCATATTATATTCAGTAATATAAGTGGTATAAAAATACAAGTTGTCACAATGATACTTAAATAGGCTACCGTTAATTCAATTCACTTTCCAGTCTTAACACTGATATTTATGTAAGTAGGCACATATGTTAATAAATGAATAATTATAAATTAACAACTAGTATCATGCTTATAAATATTAATACAGGCATTCCAAATTACTATTATATCATGATCCAAGATCAGATTCAAACAATACAATACCATTTAAAATGCTTTACCGCAATCCAAGATCCGATTCAAACAATCAACCAATTCAACAATTCAGGCAGACACAAAAAAGTTTAGTCCACAATACAAAGTGTATTGATTAACTAAAAAGGAGAGTTTAACTCACCGTTATTCCAATTGTCGCTTTCGCTTCTTAATTCCGTTTAATTTTGAATGAAGTTCTATATTGGCTAAAAATTTAGCAAACTCTAAATCCTACCAATTCAATTCCAGTATGTAGATATTGGTCCTATGAGTGCAATTTGATTGACCGTGCTGGATTTGGATCTAGTATGAATAAGTTATTACGTTTTTGTTTTCATAGATTTAACTAATGTAATAAATGTTCTTACTTATACAATGAACAACCTTATGTACAATAATAATCTTTTAACCCATTGTAACACCCCAAATTTTTTTAACAACGTTAAAGAGAATAAATTAAATAATAATTAATTTAGTGTTCAGAATTAGAGGAAATGGACTGCACCATTGTGCCCGTCTCGAAATTTTGGTCACGATAGACATTTGGTTTGCGTAAAACGGACACCATAGAAGAAGTTATGAGGGTTTTAAGTTTGTATACACACAGAAAAATTTTATATGTATGCATGAGTCAGAGGTAAGTCGGAGATGAGTCCGAATCCTATCCAGAGGATTCAAATTCGAAAAATTCCTCTGAGCGGCAAAATTCCCACTCTCGGGGGTCGACCTCCCTAGTGGGGTGTCGACCTAGTGGTCGACCTCCCTGAAGGGGCGTCGACCCACCCACAGGGATGTCGTCACCCCTAGGGCTGAGGTGGCACTTGGTTTCTGGGGGTCTGGCAGCTATATATACGTGTTCTATTACTCATATTTTCTTTGGAAGTTATGGAGGCCATATGCTGCTAGAGTGCGAACTGAACCATTTTCAACAACAACATATTCTACAAATCCAATTCAGAAATTCTAGATCTGTTCTTCCTTAATTCTCTAAACCTAACTCTGTGAGTTTCTAGATTACTATTAGGTTTAGATAAATAAAAGTATACTTTGAAAGACTATCAATTGGATATGTTGTAAAGTATGACTCCGTGCTAATGTGAAATTCTATACTATGTCATGACAGATCTATTTTCCTAGATATAATAAATTGTTGTGATTCGATTATGATGCTTATGTGGATCTTGACTTATAACCATGTTATGGTGGATGTACATCTATTAATTTGGACAATTGTGACATTACTTGGATCTAGATCTTTATGCTAATCACCTTTCACCTGTCATATTGTGATACATTGAGATATGTTGTAAACTTGACATGTGAATCCACCTTTAGATCTAAACATATTATTATGTCACCCTAACTATGCTAGATCTAAGTAATTGGACACCTAATGTTTAATCTAGATCTCATTATGCTTTCTTGAACATCATAGTGATTTCCACAAGTTACCAGTTTGATGTCCACTTTATTATGATGTTAATCATATGTCCATTCACTTTGTTATTATGCAAGTTTATGTTCATGTTTATGCCAAGACATGTTGAAACTATCACCCTTGTCATATTCCCTTTTTATTGTTATAACTAGACTACTTTATAGCCTAGATGCTGCCAAAATATGTACTAATACATCAGAGAGAAGCGGGGAAAAAGGGATTATAATTGGCATGAATTATGTAATGTTTATATGAAAAGGGGCATGTAATTCAAATGGGTAAAAACATAGTAATAATTACTTATAATGACATATGTAGATTTGGATTAATTTGGAATGTTTAGTAATTTACAATTAGGAATTGTAAATTGTACTTATGACACGAGGTTAGGTTACATTAGTGGCTGAAGTCTGCCCCGACCCGACCGACAGATCCAGCAGCCACTAATGTTGAACCTAAAGTGGGATGTCTAAGTATGCAAAATACGAATTGGGCTAAGACACGAGGTTAGGACCAACAGTGGAATAAGACTGCCCAGAACCAACTGGCATATTCAGCGTCCACACATTATGAGCCTAATGTGGGAGGTCTAGCCCATTATAACCATAATTGGACATGGTAATGAAATGGACTACTTAACCTAATTTAATATGACTATGGAATTAAGTTAGGGTTAAGTAAAATTGGATGGGTAGTGGTGGGTTAAATAAATTAGTGGGGTTGGGTAATATGTATGTATAGGCCCACGAACTTAACCCAATAAGGTTATGTAATTAAAGACACCTAGTGGTATACATAAACAGTAGATAATGTAATAGGGTTATGTAATTAAAGACACCTAGCAGTATACATAACCGATAGATAATGTAATGAAGTTATGTAATTAAAGACACACTTTGGGGTAAGCATAACTAGTATAGGGCTATGTAATTAAAGACACCTAAGGGTATACATAGTCAGTGGAAAACCTTGTAGGGGACACAAGACAAGGCAGAGAGATTGTACCATATTGTGTGGGACCCACTTCAGTCAGTAACCCGGAGTTGGTATCAAGTAAAGAACTCGGTAATAGGCGGAGAGGGGGCACGCTTACTGATTGATTGTAAGATTTCCAAACGAGATGGATGGTGTGGGCGGCGCAAACCGACCGGGGACATGTGCGTGCATGGGCCGGGTAGAGGGGGCTAAGACGACCGTGACACCAGTAGGTATGGTTTTGCACAACATGGGCTGCAACATTAGGAAGTGATACCTCCTACTGTGGGGCCAGCACAGGATATCTACAGGGTAGGGAGCCGATCAATTAGGGTAGTGGTTAGGGTATACTTGGACGTATGACCTAAGCGTACCAACTTATAGTGGAAGGGATCATCTCATTTCAGTTATACTAGTAATAGTGCAGAGTATTCATTAGTGAGTCACATACACCTTAACTTACTTACCTTATCACACCTGCCATTTATGTACTAGTCTCTCTTATCCACTTTATATGCCTATCATGTTGCTTTTATTTATCTAATGGCTAAAAGTAACTAGATTCGCTAGACTTTATGTCTGACCCTGTTGTTTCTCCTTCTTTCTTCCGTTTCCCCCCTTGGTTCTTAGGGAGAAAACACTCAGACTTAATCAGGAATCAGATATCATCTTGTTAGGAGCTACTTCTGAAGTATGGCTCAAGTTCTTGTCTCTACTATGGCTTAACTCTTTTTATTGGGGGGAATGATGCTTTTTATTTACTTATGTACTCTAACGGTGCAAGATAGAAGTTATTTTATTATAATAGTTTTTGTGACTTATGAAATTGTGGACCACGGTATTATGACTTATGCTTGAAATAAAAGTTTAAATTTTCCGCTACTGCCTTATTTATATCTATTTTGTGATTTTTCTGTGTCTGTTCACCTATAGCGCTTCACGAAACTTAATGCATTCCTTTAGTGAGTGACATTAACGGACATGGGGTGTCACACTTGGTATCAGAGCTGAAGGTTACTAGATTAGATAAAAGTTTTTGAAAATTATTTTCAAAAAGCTTTAAAAGAAAGGTATTTTCAAAAAGAAAGTTTATTTTGAAAAACATTCTCCAAAAAGCCATATGTAGTATCCTTCGGTCCTTTATCTAAATTTCTTCCTTTTCCCTTTTTCAGCATGTATGGGGAACAAAACATCCCTGATCTCCTATAGAGCATCACAATACTTGGATGGTTCCGGAGGTATTTGGAGGCCACTATGCCGGCCGAAGGCCAAAGAGACGTTCCTTCCCAGTTGCACTAGTCTTTCTTCCTCCTCCCCTTCCAAAAGCTGACAACTTTGCCAAGATCTGCAAAAACTTCTGGGCTATGGGAGGAAGGCCATTCCATGGGAATGAGACATTCGTAGAAGCTCGGAATTGGCTTAAGGAGACAGAGGACTTATTCGTAATCTTTAAAGTGGAGGACCGAAGGAAAATTCAATTAGCTGCTTGGCTGTTAAAGGATGAAGCCTCATTTTGGTGGGAAATCACCCAAGCTAGGCGTCCGGTAGAAACTTGGGAAGACTTTAGATAGAGGTTCTAAATGCAATTTATTTCCCAAGCGGAGAGAAGCATACAAATGGTGAGATTCTTAACACTCAAACAAGGAAATTTGATGGTGAAGGAGTATGTGAACAAGTACAACCAGCCGACAATGTCCAGACTAGAGTTTGTAGACACACCACACAAAAGGGATTTACGATTTGCTAAGGGGCTGAATGAGCATCTGCATGGTTTAGCTATGTCCCATCTTCCAATAGGTCCACCTTTGAAAAGCTTGTTGATATGGCCTTAATGCATGAGAAGGACAAGGGAGAAAAGAAGGAAACAAAAATTGTGGGGACATCGCAGAATAAGAAGGTGTAATAACCCGGAAAATACGAGCCAATTTAAAAATTTTAAATTGATTATTTCAAAGCAATTTGAACCATTGAAATAGAATATTTCAATAAAATAGTAAGTTAAGAATAGTAAGTCAGTTTGAAAATTTGAATTCGAACTTGGACCGACTATGCAGGGTGGAAAATATAACGGATTTTAGTGAGACCAAAATTATTTAAATCTGTTAGTCAATACCTTTCTAACGGATCTGAAAAATCGAAGTTTCATAACGGGAATCAAAAGTTATGGCCGAATGAATTTTCAGAAGAGTCGGTATATAGAATATATAGGCCTGGAAAAATTGATATTTTGCATACGGCCTCGAAATTCGACGAAACCACTTTTGTTGGGTCCGGGATGTCAAACTATTGCTAGGTTTCAAATTTCATAATTTTTCGAATCAATATGTGAGCGTGGCAAAAGAAAACGCGCTTGACCAGTTTCTGTTGAATTTAATCGACTGGAAATTGGCCATTTTTCAAACGGTCTCAGGATTCGACGAAACTAGTTTTGTTAGGACCGTATCGTCAATACGAAACTAGAAAATATTTTTCTGGAATTTTTCTAGTTAGTATGTGACCCCGGTAATTTGAAATGTACGTTTGAAATTCAACATAAGGATTTAAATGTAAATTCAATGGAAACTGATTGTAACGATCAAATCAGCTTACGATACATATCTCATTGGGTTCGGAATGGGGGTAAAACGCTATGGACGACAGGCGGTAGGCCTCGTTTCGAGGTCGTATGTAAAAGTCAACCTTTTTGAAAAATTAAATAATTAAATAATAAAAAGAAAAAAATATATTACTTTAATTCCCTCCCTTTTCTTCTTCTTGGCCCCCCCGATTCATTAATCAGAAACGAAAAAAGAAAAAGAAAAAAAACCTAAACCTAGTTCGCTTCCGCCCCTCAAGACATCGCCGCCGACGAACCCCTCGCGACGCCCCCCCGTAGAATCAAATCTAGCAGCCGCCCTCACCTCGAAGCCGCCGCCCTTACCTCGAAGCCGCCACCACCGAACAACACCACCCTGCCGCCGACACCACCCTGTCGCCGACGCCTTCTTCTTCCCTCCCCTTCGCAGGCTACGGTGAGCATTTAGGTTATTTTATTTTTATTTTTATTTTTGTTTTGCAAAAACTGATTTAAAAAGAATATAAAAACTGAATTTTTAAAGATTTAAAAACTGAATTTTTAAAGATTTAAAAACTGAATTTTTAAAGATTTAAAAACTGATTTTTAAAGAATTTAAAAACTGATTTTTAAAAAAATATAAAAACTGATTTAAAAAGAATATAAAAACTGATTTTTAAAGAATTTAAAAACTGATTTTTAAAGATATAAAAACTAATTTTTTTTAAGGAAATAAAAACTGATTTTTTTAAGGAAATAAAAACTGATTTTATTTTAAACTTTGAAATAGAAAAAGGTTTAATCTTTTAAAAGAAAACGATTTGAACTTGCAAAAATAAAGATCATATTTTTAAAAAGAGAAAAAGATGGAATTTTTATTAGGTAAAAGGAGTAAGATATGATTTTTGTATTTTTAAAGTAATAAAAATATAATTTTTACATCATAGGAATAATAAAAATATAATCTTTATATATTTAATAGCGAAGTCAAAATGCAATCTTTATATATTGAATAACATAGTAAAAATTCGATTTTTACCTATGTAGAGAATACGGGCAACGAAAGCGACAAGAAGGCGAAATAGGCGAAGATTTCTATAAAGGAAGAGTTGTGTTATTGGATAGCTATTGGTGAGAATTTCTCACTCTTCAATTTCTTTATATATATATATATATATATGTGTGTGGAAATAAAAGTGAATTGCTATATATAAATATTTATATATATATATATATATATATATATATATATATATATATATACGCCCCCTCGTCCACAAACCATGGACGATATATATATTGGTTGAAATTGTTGTGAGAATTGATTGACGGCGAATTGTTGTTTGGGATTGTTTGTGGTTGATATTGAATTGATTGTGGTTGAAAAATACCCGTTTGTGATTGGAAAATATTTGGTTGAAACCACATAGGATTAGTTTGTGGAAATGAAATAAATATATACATGCCGCCTGCGTGCGAATTAGATGCATGATCCCCATTGTCAAAAACCGCGAGGTTTTAAGGTAGAGCGAGGAGCCGTACTAGGGACGGTGCCGGTTTTAACTACCCTGCCGTTATGCTGCCGAAATTTTGAATAATCTTTGTGTGTTAGAATTATTTTCATATGTTGAAATTATTTTACATGCATTGAAATTAAAGTCATATATTGAAACTATGTCCATGTATGGAAATTGTTCATGTGTTGAAAAGTGTTGTATGAGAATTAAATTCATTTGTGAATGAATGAAGTGCTTAAACAATAAAAAATCACATTTTTATATATATATGAAGTATGAAAAATATTCGCCTTATATATATAAATAGTTTCAACAATCAAAATTTCATCTTTCTAATAAGAACAACATAAATAAATTGTCCATGTGTGGAAATACTCATTGTTGAGAAATGTGTGTAGTGGAAAAGTTCATGTGTTGAATAAAAAGATTGAGCGATAAAAATTACATCTTTATTGAAACTATGAAATGTTGAAACCATACATTGGTTGAATAAATATTTTAAATGATAAAAATATCATTTTTATCATATGTGTGATATGCTAAAGATATGCGGACGTTGAAATAAATATTTGTGATAGAAATATTATTTTTAACATGCATAAGAACTAAATAAAATAGTCATGTGTTGAAATCTATTTTAGTTCGCCAAAATTATCATCCTTGAAATGTGAAGTGTTAAAAATAGCCACTTGTTCAAAATAAACATATATGAGTTGAAATATTCATTAATTAGCTAATGAAATGATTTGCACCTATTTATGTAACATTAGAATGAATGGTGTTTTTAAACCAAACAGAAATCAAATATGAAGTTGAATAGAAAATGATAAATGATAAGAACTGTATATATATGTACATGCATATTCATTGGACAGGTTATAGCAAAGAGGCTAGAGAAGAGGAATAAAATTTTGTGCCCGACAAATAGGTACACATTTACTGTTTTGTTTGGGTGATGATTTTATGAGCCTGTTGGCTAGCCGCTTGGCTTTTTCTTTTTCTTTTTGAGATTGGAAGGACCGGGAACGCTATTTGCGATTTCCCGATGCTCCCGGTGCAGGGGAGGTTATGGCGAAATTTTCCAAAATTTTAGGGTGTTAGAAAAATATTTGAAGTGAAAACGATATGGAAATCATTGAATGAACTATATTTATATAAATATATAAATATAAATATAATTAAAACGAAACGTGGCCGTGCAGTTCATATTTTGAAACCGTGATTTCAAACGACTAGTGCGGAAGATCCGACCATTGGATTTTCCCGAAACCTCAACCGTTGGGTTCGCCTTGGAAATATCTTTCCAACGGCACCAACTTTGTGAAGATCCGACGGTTGGATTGTCTGGAATGTTTAATTCAAGATTAGTGAAAAACAGCGCCAGAAACGATTATATTTATATATATATATATATATATATAAATATAATTAAATTAAATCGAATAACGACGCTGCAGTTCGTAAATTGAAATCGTAACTTCAAATGGTTAGTGTGGAAGATCCGACCGTCGGATTTTCCCAAAACTGGAACCGTTGGATTCGTTTTGAAAAGACCTTCCTAATGATGTAAAATTTGTGAAGATCCAACGGTTAGATTTTCCTATATGTGTAAAACAAAATTAGTGGAAAGCAGCGCCAGTGCATCGAAACGACCTGAAACGTCGTTTAATTAATTATGGCCGTTTTAAATTAAATAAAAATGGCGATGTATCGTTATAAAGTGTTATAGACGATACAGAGTGAAAATGAACCAATTTTGTTGTGTTTGCTTGATATGTGATGGTTGAATGTATTTGACATGAAAATTATAACTAAATAACTGAAATGTGAATGTTGAATAGTCCAACCATGTGAATAATTGATTTGAAAATCTAAATATACGTGGGTTATTTGAAAAGGCCGAGTTTATCTCATTTCAAATAATCGATCGACGTTGAGAAGTCGAAGAGTCGAAGACGACTGAAGACCGACGATCTCCATATTGGATGGATGGACGCTACTGATACTCGTGATTGGAGTAGCTACCATGAAGGAATTGAAGTAGTAGCCGTCCAAACATATTGTTGATTGTACGGATATGCGAGGAATTGGTGCCTCCGGTTTCGTTCAGACCCAGAACGGACTTGTAAATGGACTGTGTGTCTGACATTGGATTTTGTTCTGTGTTGATTGATCTCTGTTAAATATATATCTGTTTGGCGGCGGAGAATTTATTCTCTTGCTTAACGCCCTTCTCTGAGACGTACGAGCTCAGAGGTTATGTATTGACAGAAACCAATCGCATGGAGTGGATTGCCTGTGTGGCACGCCTAAGTGGCATATGATCAAGGCTTCTGTTGCAAAGCAAAGTCTTGTGGTTGATGATCAAAGCATGGTCTGTGTGACGTAGCTTTGTGTATAACGTGAATTCGCGAGCCTCACACCCCGGTATGAGTCAAAAACGGGAGAAGGACCCAAGGAGTGCATGACGTTTCTTTCTAGCTATGGTGGTGTCAGTGACCTCCCAGCCCTGACATTTATATCTACTTTTCACCTGTGTGGTTGTTGGAATACGAGGCGCCTCGATTATAGGTCTGTAAGGACCGGGAAACGTGTGTTCAGGAATTGCCAATCCTCAAAAGTAAGAGAGGACCGGCCTTGGAGGATCCAGGGGATTGCTGTGTGCGGTCCCGAGGCATTTGCTAGAGTGTCTCGAACGGAGAGGAGCTTGCCCCTTGCCTCGACTCATGAAGGAATCCAATTTCCAATACGAAATCTGCGGATGTGATTGTATTACTAGTACGGCGACATAGTAGATGGTAGCTATGCCGCCTAGGATTGATATTTATGATTGAATTTGCTTTTGAAACATATATACACTAGTAATAATATCAAACACCTTTGTTTTATTCGTATGAAGCATCTTTGGCCATTATAAGGTAAAAACTCTATCCTCCGGCTTGCGTTGCATTGTGTGATGGGACCTGAGTCTTATAATGGCTTCATTTTATAAAAAGCATTGCGTTGATTTAATCATTTGTTTTATTTCATGCACTAGCACTCATTGGAGTAAACCCGTTCCGCGAAAGTGGCGTGGTCCTTTGATTTGCCTTATTATTGTTGTTAATAAGTTGAATAGATTTCTCATACCAGTCCCATGACTGACTCGTAGTTTGTTTCACCTTGCAAACTCGGGTGCCCTTATTTTCACATGGGCAGCCTAGTTACAGGTTTCTGACGCACCTTTTGGCTCATGGCGAGGCTTGACTACACCGTGCTGACTTGGATTTTCTCCGCCATTATTGTATCTATATTATGATTCCGCCACTGGCGATGTAGACTGATATTCCTTTTGTGTACTCTTTATGTATGATTCCGCCTCAGGCGATGGTGACTGATTATGTATCATTATGCACTAAGTTGTATCCTGTACTGTGCTTCTCTGATGTGATGTTATCTATATGATTCCGCTGTCATATGTGTGTAAATTATTCTATTTTCTGTTTATGCTATTATCTGTGATCTGCTAATGATGATTAATGTGTTATATTCCAATGATTATCCTTAACACCGTGTCACGGGGTTTTGGGATCGTCACAGCTGGTATCAGAGCTTTGGTTAACCTTAGTTCTGGAGTCTAACACATTAAACACTTCGTCAAGATAGAATCAGTAGTATTCTAAGGCGAGTCGCTCATTAGAGATAGGACTAGTAAAGTCCTAGAATGAGCTGAGCAGAATAGCAAAAACAATTGATCAGTCCATCGTTATCTTTCCGTAGGAATTTCTGCTTAACTATGCAATAGACTATCATTTCTGTTAGCTGACTTTTTTTCGTTGCTTATACAGAATTTGACAAATGGCTACCAGAGCAGCCGCCGCTAGAGGAGGCCGTGCCGGCCGAGGCCGAGGAAGGGGAGAAATCCCAGCTCAGGAAGGACCTTTGATACAACCTCCGGCAGCTCAATACTTCGAGCTCGACCGTGTAGCTAAGAGATATAAGAACTTAGGAGGCAAGACCTTCTCGGGAACTGGCACCGTAATAGAGGCCCTTGCATGGCTCAAAACATGCGAGAAAATTCTTGAAGGCCTAAGGCTAGGAGACGAAGACAAAGCTATTATGGGCGCCTGGCTTATGCAGGAACAAGCCGAGTTATGGTGGGAATCTCTTACCGCCGGGAATAGAGAAGCTGGAAGAACATGGGATGGATTCAAAGAACTCTTCAAGGAGAAATATGTCCCAGAACAAGCTCTAGAAAGAATGCACGATGACTTCGCCAATCTCCAGCAAGGGGATCTTTCCGTGCAAGATTATCTGAACAAATTCACAATGTTGTCGCCCTATGCTCCAGAACTCGTTGCTACCGCGAAATCTAAAAATAAGAGGTTTATCTTTGGACTAAGACGACAATATCATGATAGAGCCATGGCCCATGTCAAGCTGGATTTCAACGAGCTAGTGGAGATGACATGCAACTATGAAGATCTTGATCAAAGGCATCTGGATCAGGATCACGCTAGAAGCCAAGCAGGAAACAAGCGCAAGCCTGCTGTAAATCAAGGCGAGTCAAGCCAAGCAGCATCTTCAAAGCCTCAGACTGGCAAGCCGCCAAGAGGAAATTGCTTTAATTGTGGTAAGCCGGGGCACTACTCAAACGTCTGCACAGCTCCAAAGAGACAGAAAACAAACTCTCAAGGCTCGAGCCAAGGCTCTCAGAACCCTCGCTCGTGCTTCAACTGTCGCAAGACCGACCATCTGGTCAAAGACTGTCCTTTGCTAAAGAAAGCTACTGTAGCTCATGTCTATGACGGGTCTAGCCCGCCAGCTGCTTCCGATGGAGCAGGTAAACCCGATGTTTTGGGAGGTACCCTTACAATTAAAAATATTCCTGTTTCTGTATTATTTGACACAGGTGCATCGCGTAGTTTTATTGCTAGAAACACAGTACACAAACTAAAGTTAAAACAGCGAAAGCTCAAAGAATCGGTTGAAGTTCATAACCCGTTAGGGGGTCCTGTTACTCTCGGTTCATATTGTAGAGTGCCGATCTCTTATTCTTCCTACAAATTTTCTTTTGATTTAATCGTTATGGATTTTCCCGAATTCGATATTATTCTCGGGCTGGATTGGTTAACGAAATATGAAGCTGAAGTGAATTGTGCGGAAAGAATCGTTAAAATTCGAACGAAGCTTGGATATATTACGGTTCCCTGTCATGGTTCGAATCCGAATAGAGAAGAATTTTGGTCAGCATTAGAACTTATCCCCACTTCCATAGAAAAGATTCCGATTGTTAGCAACTATGCGGATGTGTTTGAAGAAGTTGAAAACTTACCTCCGCAAAGAGAAATAGAATTCCGAATCGATCTAATTCCTAATGCCAGACCCGTGGTACATCCAATTCGTAGAATGACTCCGAAAGAAAAAGAAGAATTAGGCGATCAAACTCGTCAACTGTTGTGGAAGGGTCTAATCAGACCTAGTTTTTCTAATTGGGGTGCAGCTGTTGTGTTTGTCCCGAAGTCAGACGGTACTCTTAGATTATGTGTTGATTACCGAGACCTCAACAAACAGACGCTCAAAAATAAATATCCATTACCCCGCATTGATGATTTGCTAGACCAATTGAATGGGGCGAAAGTATTTTCCCGAATGGACCTAGCTACAGGTTTTCATCAATTGAGAATAGCAGAAGAGTGTGTTCCTTTGACCGCTTTCAGAGGTCCAGACATATTTTATGAATGGTTAGTAATGCCGTTTGGCCTATGTAACGCTCCAGCATACTTTGTCGATCTAATGAATAGAGTGTTCAGGGGAGTTCTGAATAAATTTGTCCTCGTATTCATCGATGATATTTTAATCTACTCCAAATCAAAACCCGAGCATGAAAAACACTTAGAACAAGTATTGGAGATTCTAAGGAAGAACGTCTTCAAAGCCAAATTCTCTAAATGTGTCTTCTGGCAAGAAGAAGTTAAATTTCTTGGCCATGTCGTGTCAGGGAAAGGAATTTCTGTTGACCCAAGCAAAATAATAGCGATTCAAGACTGGAAACAACCCACTACTCCCACAGAAGTTAGAAGTTTTATGGGATTGGCTAGTTATTATCGAAAGTTCGTTAAGGATTTTTCGAAGATATCCGGTCCGTTAACGAAGCTCACAAAGAAACATGAGAAGTTTAAGTGGACTTCCGACTGTGAAGAAGCTTTCCAGGAATTGAAATCGAAGCTGACCACCGCTCCAGTGTTAACTATTATTGATGGCAATCAGGATTTAACGGTTTGGACAGATGCTTCTATTAAAGGTCTTGGTGCAGTATTAATGCAGAGAGGCCAAGTAGTCGCATATGCAAGCCGCCAATTGAAACCGCATGAGAAGAATTATGTGACTCATGATCTTGAGTTGCTAGCCATCGTATTTGCCTTGAAAACCTGGAGACATTATTTATTGGGCGAGAAATTTATACTGTACACAGATCACCAATCATTGAAGTATTTATATACCCAGAAAGATCTGAATCTGAGTCAGCAGCGTTGGCTAGAATTTCTTGCAGCATATGATCTTGATATCCTGTATACGCCGGGAAAAGCTAACGTAGTAGCGGATGCACTTAGTAGAAAAACCGCAATTGTTGCCCATCTTATAATTACACCTGGATTGATTGATAGGATTTCAGCCCTTCAGAAAGAAGATGAATTCATTCAGAGAATCAGTAAGAGAGTCCAGGAAGGTGAAACCATGAGTTTCCGTATTGACAATAAGGGGGTTCTCAGGTTAAATAACGGAATTTGCATCCCAAATATTCCAGGCCTTCGAAGAGAAGTGCTAGATGAATGCCATAAATCCAAATTTTGCATCCATCCTGGGGTGAGTAAAATGTACAATGATATCAAACGCACTTTCTGGTGGAAGGCGATGAAAAGAGATATTTCTTTGTATGTTAGCAGATGCCCTACTTGTCAATTGGTCAAGAGTGACCAACAGAAGCTAGCTGGACTGTTGCAACCGTTGGAAGTCCCAAGTTGGAAATGGGAACAGATTTCCATGGATTTCATAGATGGTTTGCCGCGAACCAAGAAAGGTAATGACAGCATTTGGGTAATCGTAGATCGCTTCACGAAGACTGCCCATTTTATACCTGTCAGGTCCAATAGAACTGCCCAAAGTCTAGCACAGATATATTTCAAAGAAATTGTTAAGCTGCATGGAATTCCCATCAGCATAGTCAGTGATAGAGATCCCCTATTTACTAGCAAATTCTGGGAGGCTTTCCAGACTGAATTGGGGACAAAACTGAATATGAGCACCGCTTATCACCCCCAAACAGATGGCCAAACTGAGCGGGTGAATAGAATTCTGGAAGATTTATTGCGGGCTTGTATAATCGATTTTGGTGGGTCATGGGAAGATCATTTGCATTTGGCAGAATTCTCATATAACAATAGCTATCAAGCAAGTTTGAGAATGTCACCATTTGAAGCATTATATGGCAGACCCTGCAGATCTCCTGCATGTTGGGTAGAACCTGGCAACAGACTTGTACTAGGACCCGATATGATTAGGGAAGTATCTGATAAAGTGGACTTCATCAAGAAGCGATTGAAAACCGCCCAAAGCCGACAGAAAAGTTATGCAGACTCTAGAAGGAGAGATTTGACATTTGCTGTTGGTGATCATGTTTATTTAAAGGTTTCTCCGATGAGAGGGGTAATCAGATTTGGTAAGACTGGGAAGTTGGCACCGAGATTTATTGGTCCCTTTCCTATACTTGAGCGAATTGGAACTCTTGCTTATAGGGTTCAATTGCCAGATTGGTTGCCTGGAGTGCACAATGTATTTCACGTATCTCAACTTAGGAGACATGTGCATGATCCGGATCTTGTTGTAGAAGAAGCAGCGCAACAGGATGTGGAGATAACTCCAGAATTAGCACTCAGAAGAGAGCCATTAAAAATTGTTGGCAAAGAAACCAGGGAACTCAGAAGCAAAAAGGTTCATTTAGTTAAAGTGTAGTGGAGCAGTGATCCTAGAGACTGTACTTGGGAAACTGAGGAAAGCATTAAGCAAGCTTATCCCAAATGCAGAGTGGATATCTCTGACTAACTCCGGTGCAAGGTACCTTTACCATACTTTGCATTAACATTTTATTTCCTACTTTATTGTTGTTTCCTTTTCGAGGACGAAAAGTTTTAAGTAGGAGAGATTGTAATAACCCGGAAAATACGAGCCAATTTAAAATTTTTAAATTGATTATTTCAAAGCAATTTGAACCATTGAAATAGAATATTTCAATAAAATAGTAAGTTAAGAATAGTAAGTCAGTTTGAAAATTTGAATTCGAACTTGGACCGACTATGCAGGGTGGAAAATATAACGGATTTTAGTGAGACCAAAATTATTTAAATCTGTTAGTCAATACCTTTCTAACGGATCTGAAAAATCGAAGTTTCATAACGGGAATCAAAAGTTATGGCCGAATGAATTTTCAGAAGAGTCGGTATATAGAATATATAGGCCTGGAAAAATTGATATTTTGCATACGGCCTCGGAATTCGACGAAACCACTTTTGTTGGGTCCGGGATGTCAAACTATTACTAGGTTTCAAATTTCATAATTTTTCGAATCAATATGTGAGCGTGGCAAAAGAAAACGCGCTTGACCAGTTTCTGTTGAATTTAATCGACTGGAAATTGGCCATTTTTCAAACGGTCTCAGGATTCGACGAAACTAGTTTTATTAGGACCGTATCGTCAATACGAAACTAGAAAATATTTTTTTGGAATTTTTCTAGTTAGTATGTGACCCCGGTAATTTGAAATGTACGTTTGAAATTCAACATAAGGATTTAAATGTAAATTCAACGGAAACTGATTGTAACGATCAAATCAGCTTACGATACATATCTCATTGTGTTCGGAATGGGGGTAAAACGCTATGGACGACAGGCGGTAGGCCTCGTTTCGAGGTCGTATGTAAAAGTCAACCTTTTTGAAAAATTAAATAATAAAAAGAGAAAAAATATATTACTTTAATTCCCTCCCTTTTCTTCTTCTTGGCCCCCCGATTCATTAATCAGAAACGAAAAAAAAACCTAAACCTAGTTCGCTTCCGCCCCTCAAGACATCACCGCCGACGAACCCCTCGCCCCCCCCCCCCCCCCCCGTAGAATCAAATCTAGCAGCCGCCCTCACCTCGAAGCCACCGCCCTTACCTCGAAGCCCCCACCACCGAACAACACCACCCTGCCGCCGACGCCTTCTTCTTCCCTCCCCTTCGCAGGCTACGGTGAGCATTTAGGTTATTTTATTTTTATTTTTATTTTGCAAAAACTGATTTAAAAAGAATATAAAAACTGAATTTTTAAAGATTTAAAAACTGAATTTTTAAAGATTTAAAAACTGAATTTTTAAAGATTTAAAAACTGATTTTTAAAGAATTTAAAAACTGATTTTTAAAAAAATATAAAAACTGATTTAAAAAGAATATAAAAACTGATTTTTAAAGAATTTAAAAACTGATTTTTAAAGATATAAAAACTGATTTTTTTTAAGGAAATAAAAACTGATTTTTTTTAAGGAAATAAAAACTGATTTTATTTTAAACTTTGAAATAGAAAAAGGTTTAATCTTTTAAAAGAAAAAGATTTGAACTTGCAAAAATAAAGATCATATTTTTAAAAAGAGAAAAAGATGGAATTTTTATTAGGTAAAAGGAGTAAGATATGATTTTTGTATTTTTAAAGTAATAAAAATATAATTTTTACATCATAGGAATAATAAAAATATAATCTTTATATATTTAATAGCGAAGTCAAAATGCAATCTTTATATATTGAATAACATAGTAAAAATTCGATTTTTACCTATGTAGAGAATACGGGCAACGAAAGCGACAAGAAGGCGAAATAGGCGAAGATTTCTATAAAGGAAGAGTCGTGTTATTGGATAGCTATTGGTGAGAATTTCTCACTCTTCAATTTCTTTTTATATATATATATGTGTGTGGAAATAAAAGTGAATTGCTATATATAAATATTTATATATATATATATATATATATATATATATATACGCCCCCTCGTCCACAAACCATGGACGATATATATATTGGTTGAAATTGTTGTGAGAATTGATTGACGGCGAATTGTTGTTTGGGATTGTTTGTGGTTGATATTGAATTGATTGTGGTTGAAAAATACCCGTTTGTGATTGGAAAATATTTGGTTGAAACCACATAGGATTAGTTTGTGGAAATGAAATAAATATATACATGCCGCCTACGTGCGAATTAGATGCATGATCCCCATTGTCAAAAACCGCGAGGTTTTAAGGTAGAGCGAGGAGCCGTACTAGGGACGGTGCCGGTTTTAACTACCCTGCCGTTATGTTGCCGAAATTTTGAATAATCTTTGTGTGTTAGAATTATTTTCATATGTTGAAATTATTTTACATGCATTGAAATTAAAGTCATATATTGAAACTATGTCCATGTATGGAAATTGTTCATGTGTTGAAAAGTGTTGTATGAGAATTAAATTCATTTGTGAATGAATGAAGTGCTTAAACAATAAAAAATCACATTTTTATATATATATGAAGTATGAAAAATATTCGCCTTATATATATAAATAGTTTCAACAATCAAAATTTCATCTTTCTAATAAGAACAACATAAATAAATTGTCCATGTGTGGAAATACTCATTGTTGAGAAATGTGTGTAGTGGAAAAGTTCATGTGTTGAATAAAAAGATTGAGCGATAAAAATTACATTTTTATTGAAACTATGAAATGTTGAAACCATACATTGGTTGAATAAATATTTTAAATGATAAAAATATCATTTTTATCATATGTGTGATATGCGGACGTTGAAATAAATATTTGTGATAGAAATATTATTTTTAACATGCATAAGAACTAAATAAAATAGTCATGTGTTGAAATCTATTTTAGTTCGCCAAAATTATCATCCTTGAAATGTGAAGTGTTAAAAATAGCCACTTGTTCAAAATAAACATATATGAGTTGAAATATTTATTAATTAGCTAATGAAATGATTTGCACCTATTTATGTAACATTAGAATGAATGGTGTTTTTAAACCAAACAGAAATCAAATATGAAGTTGAATAGAAAATGATAAATGATAAGAACTGTATATATATGTACATGCATATTCATTGGACAGGTTATAGCAAAGAGGCTAGAGAAGAGGAATAAAATTTTGTGCCCGACAAATAGGTACACATTTACTGTTTTGTTTGGGTGATGATTTTATGAGCCTGTTGGCTAGCCGCTTGGCTTTTTCGTTTTCTTTTTGAGATTGGAAGGACCGGGAACGCTATTTGCGATTTCCCGATGCTCCCGGTGCAGGGGAGGTTATGGCGAAATTTTCCAAAATTTTAGGGTGTTAGAAAAATATTTGAAGTGAAAACGATATGGAAATCATTGAATGAACTATATTTATATAAATATATAAATATAAATATAATTAAAACGAAACGTGGCCGTGCAGTTCATATTTTGAAACCGTGATTTCAAACGACTAGTGCGGAAGATCCGACCATTGGATTTTCCCGAAACCTCAACCGTTGGGTTCGCCTTGGAAATATCTTTCCAACGGCACCAACTTTGTGAAGATCCGACGGTTGGATTGTCTGGAATGTTTAATTCAAGATTAGTGAAAAACAGCGCCAGAAACGATTATATTTATATATATATATATATATATAAATATAATTAAATTAAATCGAATAACGACGCTGCAGTTCGTAAATTGAAATCGTAACTTCAAATGGTTAGTGTGGAAGATCCGACCGTCGGATTTTCCCAAAACTGGAACCGTTGGATTCGTTTTGAAAAGACCTTCCTAATGATGTAAAATTTGTGAAGATCCAACGGTTAGATTTTCCTATATGTGTAAAACAAAATTAGTGGAAAGCAGCGCCAGTGCATCGAAACGACCTGAAACGTCGTTTAATTAATTATGGCCGTTTTAAATTAAATAAAAATGGCGATGTATCGTTATAAAGTGTTATAGACGATACAGAGTGAAAATGAACCAATTTTGTTGTGTTTGCTTGATATGTGATGGTTGAATGTATTTGACATGAAAATTATAACTAAATAACTGAAATGTGAATGTTGAATAGTCCAACCATGTGAATAATTGATTTGAAAATCTAAATATACGTGGGTTATTTGAAAAGGCCGAGTTTATCTCATTTCAAATAATCGATCGACGTTGAGAAGTCGAAGAGTCGAAGACGACTGAAGACCGACGATCTCCATATTGGATGGATGGACGCTACTGATACTCGTGATTGGAGTAGCTACCATGAAGGAATTGAAGTAGTAGCCGTCCAAACATATTGTTGATTGTACGGATATGCGAGGAATTGGTGCCTCCGGTTTCGTTCAGACCCAGAACGGACTTGTAAATGGACTGTGTGTCTGACATTGGATTTTGTTCTGTGTTGATTGATCTCTGTTAAATATATATCTGTTTGGCGGCGGAGAATTTATTCTCTTGCTTAACGCCCTTCTCTGAGACGTACGAGCTCAGAGGTTATGTATTGACAGAAACCAATCGCATGGAGTGGATTGCCTGTGTGGCACGCCTAAGTGGCATATGATCAAGGCTTCTGTTGCAAAGCAAAGTCTTGTGGTTAATGATCAAAGCATGGTCTGTGTGACGTAGCTTTGTGTATAACGTGAATTCGCGAGCCTCACACCCCGGTATGAGTCAAAAACGGGAGAAGGACCCAAGGAGTGCATGACGTTTCTTTCTAGCTATGGTGGTGTCAGTGACCTCCCAGCCCTGACATTTATATCTACTTTTCACCTGTGTGGTTGTTGGAATACGAGGCGCCTCGATTATAGGTCTGTAAGGACCGGGAAACGTGTGTTCAGGAATTGCCAATCCTCAAAAGTAAGAGAGGACCGGCCTTGGAGGATCCAGGGGATTGCTGTGTGCGGTCCCGAGGCATTTGCTAGAGTGTCTCGAACGGAGAGGAGCTTGCCCCTTGCCTCGACTCATGAAGGAATCCAATTTCCAATACGAAATCTGCGGATGTGATTGTATTACTAGTACGGCGACATAGTAGATGGTAGCTATGCCGCCTAGGATTGATATTTATGATTGAATTTGCTTTTGAAACATATATACACTAGTAATAATATCAAACACCTTTGTTTTATTCGTATGAAGCATCTTTGGCCATTATAAGGTAAAAACTCTATCCTCCGGCTTGCGTTGCATTGTGTGATGGGACCTGAGTCTTATAATGGCTTCATTTTATAAAAAGCATTGCGTTGATTTAATCATTTGTTTTATTTCATGCACTAGCACTCATTGGAGTAAACCCGTTCCGCGAAAGTGGCGTGGTCCTTTGATTTGCCTTATTATTGTTGTTAATAAGTTGAATAGATTTCTCATACCAGTCCCATGACTGACTCGTAGTTTGTTTCACCTTGCAAACTCGGGTGTCCTTATTTTCACATGGGCAGCCTAGTTACAGGTTTCTGACGCACCTTTTGGCTCATGGCGAGGCTTGACTACACCGTGCTGACTTGGATTTTCTCCGCCATTATTGTATCTATATTATGATTCCGCCACTGGCGATGTAGACTGATATTCCTTTTGTGTACTCTTTATGTATGATTCCGCCTCAGGCGATGGTGACTGATTATGTATCATTATGCACTAAGTTGTATCCTGTACTGTGCTTCTCTGATGTGATGTTATCTATATGATTCCGCTGTCATATATGTGTAAATTATTCTATTTTCTGTTTATGCTATTATCTGTGATCTGCTAATGATGATTAATGTGTTATATTCCAATGATTATCCTTAACACCGTGTCACGGGGTTTTGGGATCGTCACAGAAGGTGTGGCACAAGAAAGGGCAGCAACAATAGAAGAAAGGGGAGAAGTTGATAAAGGCAAGGATAAGAGAAAATGTCACAATTGTGGAAAGGAGGGCCACCTGATCAAAGATTGTAAGAGAAGGAAGGCCAATTGCTTTAATTGCAGAGAGGTCGGACACTTCTCTAAAGAGTGCCCGAAGAAACAGGGATCGCAGGGACAAGGTCAAACAGCAGGGACTTCTGGAGGGTAGGTGCATGCTCTCGGTATCAATGCTCCTGAAAGAGGTAGAAAATTTTCCGTATAAAGTTTAGTTTTTTTTTCAAACCATCTAGTTAGAACACCTTTTGATTCTGGTGCTTCACACTCCTTTATATCTAGTTCTGTTATTGAATCTCTGCACTTAATTACTAGTATGGTTGTAGATCATGTAGTTATTTTGAACCCCATTGGTGGTTCGGCTCATTTATCGATAATTTGTCGGAGTTTGAAAATATCTGTGTTTGGTGTCGAATTTGAATGTGACGCGTATGTGTTTGGGTTTATGGGCTATGGGTTGATTCCAGGAATGGATTGGCTTACGACGTATGGGGCCATTCTGGATTGTGAGAGGAGGGTTGTTAGACTCCCAACTTGTCATAGGAAGACCCTCGAAGTTTCTTATGACCCTCAAGGGTCTGTTATGCTTCGATTCCTAGAGTTTCTAGATGCATCTATAGATGATTTGCAATCTATTCCAATGGTTTGAGATTATTCACATGTTTTTGATGAGGTACGGAGTTTAACTCCAAGGCACGAAATTGACTTCCGCATATATCTAGTGGATAATACAAAGTCAGTTTCATTATCAGCACGCCACATAGCTCCAAGGGAAAGGGGAGAGCTGAGTAAGAAAGTAGGGGAGCTACTTGGAAAAGGGTTTATCAGACGAAGCATATCTAAGTGCGGTGCTCTACTAGTATTCGCAACTAAAGCGAATAGTTCGCTTCGTTTGTGTGTTGACTATAGAGAGTTAAATAAGCTCACCAAGAAGAACAAGCACCTACTTCCGAGGATTGATGATTTATTTGATCATCTTGTTGGTACCTCGGTAATTTCTCAGTTGCATTTGGCTGTGGGGTTCCATCAGTTGAGGGTGGCTGAGGATAGTATAGATAAGACTGCTTTCAGAAATCCAGACGGTTTCTTTGAATGGCTAATTATGCCTCTTGGGTTGACAAATGCACCCACATATTTTGTTGATTTGACGAGTAGGGTGTTTCGGCAGTTTCGAAACAAATTCGTTGTAGTCTTCATTGATGATATTTTGATCTTCTCCAAGAGTGAAGAAGAGCATTCCCAACATTTGGGAGAAGTTTTGAAAACTCTCTGTGGCCATCAGCTAAAAGCAAAGTCTCCAAATGCCATTTCTAGAGAAAGGAGGTGAGATTCTTGGGGTATGTAGTCTCCAAAGAAGGGATAGTTATGGATCCCGCGAAGGTAGTTTTAGTACAAGATTGGCAGATTCCTAAAAATGCAACCGAGGTGAGAAGCTTTCTTGGGTTGGCAGGTTATTATAGGAAGTTCATTAAGGACTTCGCAAAGATATCAGCCCCTCTCACCAGGCTGACAAAGAAGAATTTGACATTTTAGTGGGACATAGACTGTGACGTTGCTTTCCAATGACTAAAAAGGGCTCTGACAACAGCCCCAGTCTTGACCTTGGTCGACGGGAGTAAAGTGTTTACTGTTTACACTGATGCGTCCGGTACAGGGCT
Source organism: Allium sativum (assembly GCA_030737875.1). Taxonomy (NCBI): domain Eukaryota; kingdom Viridiplantae; phylum Streptophyta; class Magnoliopsida; order Asparagales; family Amaryllidaceae; genus Allium; species Allium sativum. The sequence continues at coordinate 14,913,490 of CM060920.1, forward strand.
TGGCACGGTTCTAATATAAGAAGGGAAAGTAATATATTATGGGGGTAGACAGTTGAGAGTCATGAGAAGAACTACCCCACCTATGATTTAGAGCTAGCTGCCATAGTATTCGCGTTAAAGTCGTGGTGTCATTAGTTACTTGGAGAAAAGTTCAAGTTATGCACCGATCATAAATCTCTCAAGTATCTATTCTCATAGAAGGATCTAACCTTAAGGCAGCTACGGTGGATGGAGTTCTTAGCTTCATATGATTTTGAGATTGCTTATACCCCCCGCAAGGGTAATGTGGTGGCAGACGCACTAAGTAGGCAGAGAGTGGCCCTAAGTCCTCTGTTTGTGGAAAGAAAGAACTTGGAGTTCATATCAGCTTTTGATTTTAGACCCTCTGTCGAGGTTTTGCCTGATTTATTTGCATCCTTGGAGATACGACAGACTCTTGTGGATCAGATAGGAGCTTCGCAACATGGTGACCCATAGATTCTAGACATCGTGGATAATCTCATAAGAGGGGAGACTTCTAGTCACCTCAGTAGGTATGCCTAGATGAAAAGGGGTGGTTGCGATGAGATGGAAGGCTTTGTGTTCCTCAAACTGGAAGCTTGATAAAGGCAGTCCTAGAAGAATCCCACCACTCCAAGATGACCATTCATCCAGGCGGTGACAAGATGTACAAGGATATAAAGAGGGTTTTCTTTTGGGCTGGTATGAAGAAGGATGTGGCCGAATTTGTTTCTCAATGTTTAGTTTGCCAACAAGTCAAAGCTGAGCAAAAGAAGCCCGGTGGATTACTTCATCCATTGGAGGTTCCGCAGTGGAAATGGGAGAGCGTCTCTATGGATTTCATAAATGGTTTGCCTAGATCAAAGAAAGGTAATACCAGTATTTGGGTGATAATGAATAGACTCACTGAGAGCGCTCACTTTATTCCAGCTTAGAGTAAGAGGATGACATCATGGTTAGCAGCAATTTATATCCGAGAGATATTTCGTCTTCGCGGAGTACCTTCCAACATCGTAAGCGATCGTGACCCTACCTTTACTAACGAATTTTGGAGGAGCTTGCAAGAAGCATTAGGTACACAATTATGTTTCAGCACTGCTTATCATCCTCAGACCGATGGGCAGACGGAGAGTATGAATAGGATTCTAGAAGATCTTTTAAGTCTGTGTATCCTAGACTTTGGAGGGACTTGGGAAGAGCATTTTCCTTTAGTAGAGTTTGCCTATAATAACAACTATCAGGTTAGCATCGTTATGGCACCCTTCAAAGCATTGTACGGACGACCCTGTAGATCGCCAACTTGTTGGTGGGAATCTACAGAAAGATTATTACTTGGACCAGATATGGTTAAAAACACATCCAAAAAGATTGGCCTTATTCGACGGTGGATGAAGATAGCTCAAGATAGGCAGAAATCCTGTGCAGACAAGAGAAGGACTGGAATCTAATTCGAAGTGGGAGACTTAGCTTTTTATCAAAGTATTACCTCTGAGGAATGTGGTTCACTTCGGATCAGTAGGGAAGTTGGCACCTAGGTTTGTGGAACCGTTACCCATAACTGAGTGGATTGGCCAAATGGCCTACAGAGTAAAGCTCCCCAAAAATCTATCCAGTGTTCATGACGTTTTCCATGTCTCTCATCTACGGAAGTTCCTGCACTACACCGCGTAAGTTGTTGAGACGGGCATGTTGGAAGAAGTCGAAGTGGAACGGGAGGCGACAATCAGACGAGTCCCTACCCATGTTCTTGGGTCAGAGGTTAAGAAGTTGCACTGTAACACCCCACCTCCGCCAATGCCACTCTTGCAAGGACATTAGCTTTGGAGGGGCGTTAAACAAGGTAAACATGCATGCAGATATCACAAGATAGAATATATAAGTAAAACAGAGTAGTAAAGCAGCGGATAAAACTAGCATTTCAAAACCATAGTTAAGTTACAACAAAGTACTTGATCATTATTTTCCAACAAACAAAGTCTAGCATAGACTTAAAAACTGAAATACATAAAGTACTATCCCCAAAATGAAGTGATAAACCATAACTAGCTCAATGTCCGAGACCGTACATGAGCAAATCCAGTAAGCAAGCTGTAAAGATCCAAGCTAAGCTCCAATGTTCCCACCCTGAGGACCTGAGGGGGGGGAACGGAAGAAAAGAGGCGAAAGAAAACGGGTCAGTCAAAAAGACTGGTAAGCCCTACTACTATCTGTCTATGAACTAGTAAAGTTAACTGGCATGAGAAGCTGAGATGAACATAAGGATAACAACATACTGGCATGGTGATTAACTAACAAGATAGATAAAGGTGTCATCGCATAATCAAGGTTAAGTTTTGCACCATGGGTGTACTAGCATTCTAACATGTCAAGTAAAAACAAGAATTGATCCCTTGGCCCAAGCTTGGCCCAATATAATGAGGTGACCTAAATCAAGGTCCAACTACTCGGTCTAGTCGATCGGCTCCCTATAAGCCTAACTCGTCAAGTGTCGGTGTCATGCGGCTTAATCATGTAATGTAGTTGACTGTGCAGGGTCCACCCAAGGGTGTATCTGGCCCTACGGTGTAACCCTCTGACACCATACCATGATGCACAGTCCAAACCTACCGTTGCCCGTGTTCAACTCCGGACTTGATGTGCACGACCATGGTCCGCCTGAACAACCGGGGCATCATTCAGCCGTCTCTTTTGGTCTCTTACAATCAGCCCAGTAATCGTGCCCCACCCTAGCCTAGTCCTAGGGTCTTATGATACATCTAGAAGGTTACTGCTGAAAAGGACCACGTAACTAGGGTTTCTTAACGGGTTAAATGTGGTTAACCCGATCCAAACGTGGATTAAATCGGTTAAGAGTACCCAAGGCTCCTGACTTAACCTCGATTAACCCATCAAGCCCAAATTGGTTAAGTATTAAGTGGACCATGACTTAACCTTAATCAGGAGGCATTAATTAACTTAATGCGCTTTAACCTCTCACATTAGACTTTGTTGTGGTTACTAGTTAAGCCGGGCGGGTCCGGGTAGCTTTACACCACAACTAGGTCTAACCTCGGGTTCGAGCACAACATGACCAACTTCTCACATTGGGTCCTATTGTTTGTAGCCACTAGTTAAGCCGGGCGGGTCCGGGTAGATTTATGCTACAAACTCAACCCAACCTCGAGTTGGCCACACTCATATTTTCTAAGTGTCATGTCCATTATGTTTCCAAAACATAATTACAAGTTAACATATCACGTCATGTTACAAAAATCATGTTCATGTCATTATGTTACCCAACCCCAACGTAATCCCATCGTTTACATAATCGCAACAACGCATAAAGGATAAAATAGGGAACTTGGCATAACCTTGACATATAGGTGTTGAAGCCACAAGTTTAACATGGTGGCATATGAAATGTACATATGTTCATATACTTGCATATTGCATTATTAGGCTTCAAAAGCATGCATAAAACCAAACTTAGCATATGAGTGATACATGGTGATAAATAACATGTAGAAGTTGCTAGAAGTTCGCATTTTGCCTCACATGCAAGTTATCATAAGGGATATGATAACTTTCATGTTGCCAAAATGCAACCTTTAATATAAAGCTTGGAGCTTTATGCTCAAAACCTCAAGTTTAACTTGCATAACATGATAACATGATCAACCCAACCTTGCATAACAGAGCAACATGTGTCATACATAATGATTAAACCAACTTGCATAATGATCATCCAAACTTGCATATAATGATCAACCAAACTTGCATATAATGATCAACCAAACTTGCATATAATGACCAACCAAACTTGCATATAATGATCAACCAAACTTGCATATAATGATCAACCAAACTTGCATATAATGATCAACCAAACTTGCATATAATGATCAACCAAACTTGCATATAATGACCAACCAAACTTGCATATAATGACCAACCAAACTTGCATATAATGATCAACCCCAAACTTGCATCATTCATTTAACTTTAGAGTTCAAAGAAAGAAAGTAGAAAAGGGCTTACAATGCTATGAAGACACAAATAAATATTTATTATAAAGATTGAGACGAAGCCCTTATGCAAGCACCAAAAACCCAAATATGCAAGCTCCAAATGAAAACCCTTGAGCCAATTCAATAAAAACCCTTGCTTTGAAATAGAAATGTTGCAACTTGACTTGAATGCAAGCTAAGAACACTCATACAAGTTTGAAAACACTTGTATGAACTCAAAATCTCTCATAGAAATTTTAGCATGAGAGTGGAGGCCATGAGAGGAACAAATTTGACATAGTTTAGTTGTAGGATTGAATAATGGTGATTTAGGCTAGGTTTGGGGTCTTTTTATAGAGGATTAGGATAGTATTAGCCATAGGATTAACCCTAGATTCAATCCAAGCCATCAAAGCATGTCTTGGGGAAGAAGTCAAGTGTAGGGACCATCTAGGGCCTTTAGATTAAAGCTGAACCATGAGAACCATTCAAATGCAAAATCTGCATTTGAGCGAATCGGCCCACGGGTTGACAGCCAAGCACCCTGGATTAACCCCTAGTCGACCCAGCGGGCTTGGGTCGACCTCAAAAATCGGCCGGTTCGGTTATTCCCCTCTCCCAATTCGCTGTTTTGAACATTTTTGCATATTTATTTATTTAATTTTCAATTATATATATATATATATCAATATATATATATTTCTCTGCGCAACCCATTTCACTTAATTAAGTATACTTTAATTTGTGAATTTTTCGTGAAACTTCGCGAGGCCATATCTTGGTCATACGGACTCCAATTTTCGAAAACTCGGACTCTATTTCGCGTATTTTTCCGAGACGAACGCAATGGCACAGCCCGTTTCCCTTGATTCAGATTTTACAGTTTAATTCTGCCTCCATTTATGTTATAACATGTTATTCAAAAATACGGGTTGTTACATGCACAGTAAGGAAATCAAGTTGCGAAAGGTTCAATGGGTAGATAACCCAAAAGATGCGACTTGGGAGACCGAAGACAAGATTCGTGCTTCGTACCCTTTTCTTTTCGAGGGTACATTCTTAACTCCTTTCTTAAGTTTTATCAGTACTTGTTTCTGTCAATAGAATATATCTTATCCATCGTATTTTCGACCTTTAGGTAGGAATCCTATGGATGTAAACATGTGTTTGAAACATGTTTTGTTTGATGGATGCAAGTGGATGCAAGTGTTTGCTAGTGGTTGCATGTGGACGCACATACACACACATTAGGCACTAAGATTGGCTCAATCACTTTCATATTACATATGGATGTGTGTGCATTTTCTTTACTTTTATGGATGAAAACAGATGAACTGGCATATGGATGTCGCATTTGGATGAATGGGTGTGCACACATATATAACTTATATGATACAATAGGTTTATTTGCATACATATTAGATTCATGGCACTAACATACATTGCATTAAGGAGGTCAACTGAATCAGTAGACCGCCTGATCTTCGCATTAGTGTTGGGACATACACACATGCCTTTGCATATATTCATATAAGCACTAGAAATCTTTACGGACAATAGATGCCAGTTATTGGTGGATGAGTAGATGGATGATGGATGGTAGGATATGCATTCTTCTCAACTTAGAGATTTCGGGGACGAAATCCTTTGAGTAGGGGAGAATGTAACACCCCGATTTTTTTAACAACGTTAAAGAGAATAAATTAAATAATAATTAATTTAATGTTCATAATTAGAGGAAACAAACAGCATCATTGCATCCGTCTCGAAATTTTGGTCAAGATAGACATTTGTTTTGCGTAAAACGGATATCGTATGAAGAAGTTATGTGGGCTTTAAGTTTGTATATGCAAAGAAATATTTTATATATACACATGAGTCAGAAGTGAGTCAGAGATGAGTCATAATCCTATCCAGAGGAATCAAATTCAAAAAATTCCTCTGAGCGGCAAAATTCCCGCTCTAGGGGGTCGACCCCCCTAGAGGGGTATCGAACCCCTTAAAGGGGTGTCAACCAAGGGGTCGACCCACCCACAGGGGCGTCGACACCCCTAGGGCTGAGGTGGCACTCGGTTTTAGGGGGTCTGGCAGCTATATATACGTGTCCTATGCCTCATATTTTCTTCATTGGAAGTTATGGAGGCAGTATGCTGCTGGAGTGCGAACTGAACCGTTTTCTACAACAACATATTCCACAAATCCAATTCAGAAATTCTAGATCTGTTCTTCCTTAATTCTCTAAACCTAACGCTGTGAGTTTCTAGATTACTTTTAGGTTTAGATAAATAAAAGTATACTTTGAAAGACTATGAATTGGATATGTTGTAAAGTATGACTCCGTGCTAATGTGAAATTCTATACTATGCCATGACAGATCTATTTTCCTAGATATAATAAATTGTTGTGATTCGATTATGATGCTTACGTGGATCTTTACTTGTAACCATGTTATGGTGGATGTACATCTATTAATTTGGAAAATTGTGATATTACTTGGATCTAGATCTTTATGCTAATCACCTTTCACCTGTCATATTGTGATACATTGAGATATGTTGTAAACTTGACATGTGAATCCACCTTTAGATCTAAACATATTATTATGTCACCCTATCTATGCAAGATCTAAGTAATTGGACACCTAATGTTTAATCTAGATCTCATTATGCTTGCTTGAACATCATAGTGATTGCCAAAAGTTACTGGTTTGATGTCCACTTTATTATGATGTTAATCACATACTTTGTTATTATGCCAGTTTATGTTCATGTATATGCCAAAACATGTTGAAACTACCACCCTTGGCATATTCCCTTTTTATTATTATAGCTAGGCTATTTTATAGCCTAGATGCTGCCAAAATACGTACGAATACGATAAAGAGGAAGCAAGGAAAAATGGATTATAATTGGCATGAATTATGTAATGTTTATATGAAACGGGACATGTAATTCAAATGGGGAAAACAGAGAAATAGTTACCTATATGACATAGGTAGATTTGGATTAATTTGGAATGTTTAGTAATTTACAATTAGGAATTGTAAATTGTATTTATGACACGAGGTCAGGTTACGTTAGTGGTGGAAGTCTGCCTGGACCCGACCAGCATATCCAGCAGCCCCTAATGTTGAACCTAATGTGGGAGGTCTAAGTACGCAAATACAAATTGAGCTAAGATACGAGGTTGGGCCCAATTGTGGAATAAGACTGCTCAGACCCGACCGACATATCCAGCGTCCACACGTTGTAGGCCTAATGTGGGAGGTCTAGCCCATTATAACCATAATTGGACATGGTAATGAAATGGAGTACTTAACCTAATTTAATATTACTATGGACTTAAGTTAGGGTTAAGTAAAATTGGATGGGTGGTGGTGGGTTAAGTAAATTAGAGGGTGTCGGTAATATGTATATATAGGCCTATGAACTAAGCCCAATAAGGTTATGTAATTAAAGACACCTAGTGGTATGCATAACATGTAGATAATGCAATAGGGTATGTAATTAAAGACACCTAGTGGTATACATAACCGATAGATAATGTAATGAAGTTTTGTAATTAAAGACACCCTTTAGGGCAAGCATAACTAGTATAGGGCTATGTAATTAAACACACCTAAGGGTATACATAGTTAGTGGATAACCTAGTGGGGGATACAAGACAATGGGGAGAGCTTGTATTATATTGTGTGGGACCCATTTCAATCAGTAATCCGGAGTTGGTATCAAGTAAAGAACTCTGTACTAGGTGGAGAAGGGGCACGCTTACTGATTGAGTATAAGAGATCTAAACGAGATGGATGGTGTGTGCGGCGCAAACCGACCGGGGACATGTGAGTGCATGGGCCGGGCGGAGGGGGCTAAGACAACCGTGACACCAGTAGATATGGTTGTGCATACCATGGGTTGCCACTTTAGGAAGTGATACCTCCTACCGTGGGGCCAACACAGGATATTTACAGGGTAGGGAGCCGATCGATTAGGGTAGTGGTTAGGGTATACTTGGGCGTATGACCAAAGCCTACTGACTTATAGTGGAAGGGATCATCTCATTTCAGTTATACTAGTAATAGGGCAGAGTAATCACTAGTGAGGCACATACGCCTTAACTTGCTTACCTTGTCACACCTGCCATTTATGTAGTGGTCTCCCTTATCCACTTTATATGCCTATCATGTTGCTTTTATTTATCTACTAGCTAAAAGTAACTAGACTCGCCGGACTTTATGTCTGACCCTATTGTTTCTCCTTTTTCTTCCGTTTCCCCCCAGGTTCTCAGGGAGGAAACACTCAAATTTAATCAGGAATTAAATATCATCTTACTAGGAGCTACTTCTGAAGTATCACTCAAGTTCTTGTCTCTACTATGGCTTAACTCTTTTTATTGGGGGAATGATGCTTTTTATTTACTTATGTACTCTAATGGTGCAAGACAGAAGTTATTTTATTGTAATAGTTTTTGTGACTTATGAAATTGTGGACCACGGTATTATGACTTATGCCCAAAATAAAAGTTTAAATTTTCCGCTGCTGCCTTATTTATATCTGTCTTGTAATTATTCTATGTCTGTTTACCTATAGCGCTTCACGAAACTTAATGCATTCCCTTAGTGAGTGACATTAATGGACGTGGGGTGTCACACCCATCGTCTCCTTCCTTACGCGAACGAACCCAAGGCAAGTATTCCATGATCACACCTCTCCCCAAGCCATTTGCGTGCTCTATTCGCCAGAAAAACACTCGAGAACTGATTCCGTTCATTTCTATCTTGCCACCACCACACTACATCAAGCAATGATACCATTGTCGATCAAAAGGTCTCTCTACCGCTGGCATTTTTTCTCCAAATACCATTACCTAAATTGCCACCACCATCGAAAAAATGCAAAAATCCGAAACCAAAACAACCCACGTCGAACCCAAATTATGGTGAACTCCAGCCACCGCTGTCAGCCCAACCGCACACTACACTTATCTCATCATGACGAGAAACTTTTCAGTTAAAGGAAAAGGATAATTCAGCCCCTAAGATCAATAACAATCGTTAGATGGAGCATTCTTTTTATGGTGGCTCTGACTTAATAACTAGGGATTAAATTAATTGTCTCGATCCATATTTTTAACCGTTAAGTTGGAACATTTAGAACTGGTTTCAAATGTTAATTTGGAAATATAGAAGGATTTTTATTTACTAATTAAACGAATTTTGAACTTATAATCTATATTTAATTAAAGACGAGCTCGTAACGTCTAGTAGTTATAATATTACGTTTTGAACGTCAATTAAATATACATAATCCATTTTAACCCAAAACTCTTTGAAACAAGAATCATCCAAATCTAATGGATTATAGTTTTCTAATGGAAGAGAAAAATCAAGATTTAATATGGTATATTTTGAGTAATGTCCAAATCAAAGTTTCAAATAAGTGGTATGGAATCACTTATAAACCATAACGATCTATTAAATAAAATAAATCGGTTTTTAATATAATTGAGTACCGTTTTAACCTGGAAATTTGATCAAAATGGTTTCTAAATAGTTATAGATGATATTACAAAGTAATGGAAGTTAATAGAGTTTTAAAATATTTAGTTTAATATTGATTTGGCGAAAATGTGCATTTTATATTATTTTAATCCAGTTAAAAATAGTCAATTCTGAAATAATCACGGATTTCAACAAAAATCAGTTTCATTGGATAAATAATTTCAAATTATTGTATGAAAACGAATTTCGTGGCATTTCGATATCATATGTGACTTCGGTAGCCATAAATGCATAGCTAGTTTGTGTAGAAATTAATTAAATCAATTTAATTTGATTTAAAGGAATTTGTGTATAACTTGAGCTAATGATAGAATTAAGATGTGAGACCTATTCCGTTGAATTCATATTGACGTTTAGAGTCAGGATATGTATGGTTCATTATTTTTGAAGACCAAGTATTTTGGTGTCCAAAATAGTGTCGTTTTAGGCATAAAATATCATTCTGGGACAACAATCTCGGAATACAATGAAACTTGTGCCATTGGATCTGTATTACTAAATTATTATAGGATTTTGATTTTCATATTGATTAGACTTACTGTTTGATCATGCGAAGGGTAAACGCCTAGATTTTTATTTAATCGTTTTACCGATTTAATATGATACTTAAGAATAACCAATTTTCAAATGATCTCAGATTTTAACGAAACTAATTTTATTAAATCCATAATGATTAATTATTATATAATTTCAAGATTTGAGTCAATTGGATTTATTTTGTGATCGTACGCAATTTAAACACATATCTATGCATGTTGTGAAATTATAAAGGAACTTTCAGAAATGATCTCGGATTTCAATGAAACCAGTTTCATCGTGTCTAGAATATTCAATTATGTTATGGTTTCAATTTTCATTGCAATCGGAGGTCGTATGAGAAAGTTTTTGCATGAAACTTAGGGTGTAAGTTTCGTAAATAATAAAATAATATTATATATACCCTATAAATACCTAACCCAATTTTTTCTATGTCAATACATCCATCGCGTGGTCAACGATTTTAAGCCGCCTCTATCCTTCGTTCAATAGCTGCGAATTCACCATGATTTCCATCAAATTTCTCTCGATCCTCACTTCAGTTAGAAATAGTCTCAACAAGAAAGTTACGAAGCTCGGTAAGTACTTTAATTTGACTGGTCACGATCGGCTTCTGATGATCGTGGTGGCGAAATTTGGAGCTGGAAGGCTGTGGCTTTCATGCTTTATTTCTTGCAAAGGGTGATGTCGAGCTTGAAGGCATTTGGGTTAGTGATGGAGGGCGTTGAGGTGCACCCGGTAGCATTGCCTGATCAAACTCCGATGGCTCAAATCTCAGTGTCGCGGAGTGACATGCTTGCGTGTGTGGGTTCGTGAAATAGCGGCATACGAAGGAAATAATGAAGAACTGTATCATCTGTTTATTTTGAAGTAATTAACCTAAGAAATCGCTAATTAGATAGTTAATTAATTTTAAATTAAAAACCGTGAACATATATTATTAATAACTTGTGCATACCTTAACAAAATTGAACCAAACAAGAAGCAATGAGCCTGTATCAACGAGATCTACATTCTGTAACTAATTGGGACGGAGTAGGAAACAACTGGAGTTTTTAAATGAATTAAACGCATATTTAATTTAATTAAATCAAATCGGAATTATATGAGTATATCTCACTCAGTTTATCCCATTTATATCTTATATAAGTAAGGTTTAATATTTGTGTGCTATAGTTGTTTATTGTTGGATGGCTACTAAATATATTTATATATATTGACTGAACTGATTGAATTAAACATTTGTTTAATTAAACAGAAATAAATCATTATTTTTAACGATTATTACCAATCAAGGTAACTTACCTTGTTGCTTATGTTATAATATTATAAATGAGTTAAATTAAAAGATGGATGCTTAAATAGTTATTATTGGTTGATTATTATCAGTTGAACCTATTATTTCCGCTTATTGAAGTGGACAACGATAAATATTATTGCCGTATTGAATGGATAAGTTTATTTGAGGTAACCTATTTGGATGCAAGGAATACGACTGGATTCCTCATTAATATTGGTATTGTTTATCATATATGTTGAATATATTTGATTGGATGTGAAATTGGATGAAATAAGTTTATTTCACATATTGGTATTTTAGCAGTAGCTTGGCTCTTTAATACCGACGATAAAATATCAAAGTGTTGAATCGATTTTAATTAAATCTGAAATGTTTTCAGATTTATACCCTCCGAAATGTTGGTTGTCGTCAGACGAATCGACATGGTTTAAGTTATAAAATTTATTTTATAACTGAAGTAAGATTTTCAAGTTTATTTTTATAAGCTATATAAAAATAGAAGTTCTATAAATAAATGGTTATAATTGGTTTTATAAAATATTATAAAATAATTTATATAGCAATTTTTTGTGTTTTGATAAATTTTATAAGCAATTAAATTGGAAATTAACCAAAGTGTTAATTATTTGGAAGAGTTGTTTCCAAGAAAACAATTAAGCGGGATCATATCAAATTAATTATATTATTAATTAATTAAAGGTAGAAATTAGTTAGAATCAGTTAACAAGTTAACTGATGTTTTCAAGTTGACTAAGTCAACTGTTTAACCTGAAATTAGTTACTAGATTTTTTAATTAATCTAATAGAAATAGTTCTGACAAATGATTGTTTAAATTTAATAAGATTTCTTTTAATTAGCGGTACTTAAGGAAAAATCATCGAGTCATTTATTATAAAGTTAATTATTATTTTAATAACCTTTTAAAAGCACAAGATTATTTTATTTTCAATTGATAACATAGTTAACTACTTTTATTATTGTTAATGATGAAGTCAAATATTATTTAATTAATGATAATTTAGTGATTACCCTTTTAATTGAAATTCAGTTAAGAAGTAATCACGTTTGTGGTAAGGCTTAGTTGAACCTGGTAAAAGAGTTTTGTTAATGAATATTAATAACATCCTAGTTTATAAACCAGGTTCATAAAAGAAGTTTAAATTAAGTTAGATAGTTTTAAACGTGCATTTACTTAATATTTGGATTAAGGGAAAAGATTAAATCTAAAGGGTAGTTATTGAAGTTATTTCTTTTTAATGAAGTTAAATATTATATTGATAATATTTTAAAAAAAGAATTTAACTACCTTATTTTGGTTAATAATAAAGTAAACTACCTTATTTTGGTAAAGCCGACTGGTTTTTATAGTATTCTATAACACTTCTTACTATAGCAAATAATAAAAAGAAAGTACATGTGTTGGACAGACTGTCTTTCAACTAGTAGTTTTTAAGGTGGTCCGTCCACCAAGTAGCTAGCTACATCTACATAGGGAGAATAGCCTAGCAAATACAGTACACAAAGAGTTACATCATAAATAACATTAAGCAACTATACTTGGACACACATAACATATAACATACATGTTGAAAAAAATGCATTTAATGCTGCAGCATCCAACAAGAACATCAATCATAGTCAAGTAAGCTCCCTACCCCCATCACTGAAACACCCCAAACTCGCCCGTAAGGGAAAGCCTAGATTGAGTGGAGAACATGACAAATCATAACACAAACAGAAGAACATTTCATTGCTATTACAATAATTACATCGGGGTACAAGATACCAGAGTATGAATAAATAATATACATTAGAAAAATATCAGAGATTTAAATTACAAAGCAGCGGAAAAATAATACATAACACAACTGAAAGAGATACACAGATACAAAGCTTTCTGAATATAACTCCGCTTTAAATCCAGGATCTTGGAAAAGAAATATCTGCAAAAACCAAAACTACAAGCTGCCCGTGTGGAAAATAGGAGCACCCAGAGGTTAGGTTAAAACAATAAATTCCAGGTCAGTCATGGGACTGGTAATACTTTATATCTAACACCATGGTGTTATCGATAAATTTAATTACCATTTCACATTCAAATCTAATTAAAGATTTAACAATCGCTTGGAGTAAAACTGGTGGTACTCCATTCTCGATCATTTCCCAAATTTGATAATTTAAATTATCAAATTCACATTTTAATCTAATTAAAGATTCATTAAAACTCCACTTAGTTTTAATCTTCTAATAATGATTATTTATGATTATCTAACTCTAGGAAATCAAACATGCCACATCTACAATCTACACCGTACCATTGATTCGTGCGATATATAACCTCTAAGCTCGCACGTCTCAGAGAAAGGTGTTAAGCAAGAGAATAAATTCTCCGTCACCAAACAGAAATATATTTAGCAGAGATCAATCATACAGTTCGAAATACAATGTTAGACATGTAATCCTATCTTTAACTGGGTTAATGAAACGACCCAAACTCGTCCTTACGGGAAAGCCCAGATTGAGTTGAGAACACGACAAATCAGAAGACAAACAGAAGAACATTTCATCGCTATTACAATAATTACATCAGAGTACAAATATATAACATAGTATGAATAAATATTATACATCATAAAAATATCAGAGATTTAAATTACATTAGCAACGGAAAAATAATACAAAAAACAACTGAAATAAATACACGGATACAGAGATTTCCGAATATATATCCAACTGTAAATCCAGGATCCTGTGAATATAATATTTACATATAATATCTACAAAAACCCAACTATTAGTCGCCCATGTGGAAAATTGGGGCTCCCAGAGTTTAGGTTAAAACAATAAACTCCAGGTCAGTCATGTGACTGGTGTGAGAACTAAAACAGTTATATACTTGATTTTAAAGTTAGGTAAATCAAGGGACCACACCGTATAACAGAAATGGGTTTACCCTCAAGAATACCACTGCATGAAACAAATAGCGCAATGCTAATTAAAGAAAATGAGGCTATTATAAGACTCAGGTCCCACCACACAATGCAACACAAGTCGGAGGATAGAGTTCTACCGTATAATAGCCAAATAATGCTTGGTACGTGAAATTTTATCTTTTATTACTACTGTAAGTGAAGAAATCAACTTCAAATATAAATGTAACAATCATAGGGGCATGGGTACCATCTATCATGTCCCCATACTAGGCTCTACAATCAAAAGCGAAATGTTTAGAAATTGGATTTCCGTCATGAGTCGAGGTCAGGGATGGCTCCTCACCGATTCGAGACACTCTAGCAAATGTCTCAGGATCACACCTATGGGAAACCCTTGGATGCTTCAGGGCTGGTCCTTTCTTACTTTTGAGGATTAGTTATTCCTAAACACACGTTTTTCGGTCCTATCAGACCTATATCCATTGGCTCCGTAGTAACCGATATATCCGAGTCGCCTTGCAATCCATCATCCACATAGGTAAACATATATAAATGTCTGGGCTCCATACCATGACACCACCCATAGCTAGAAAGAAACATCGTACACTCCCCGCAGTTCGATCCCGTTTTTGACACATACCGAGGTATGAGGCTCGCGAATTAACGCTATACACAAAGCTATGCAATATTAAAGCTATGCTTTGATCATCAACCACAAGAAAATGATTTTCAACAGAAGCCTTAATCATTTGTATCTCAGCATGCCACACAGGAAATTCACACCATACAACTGATGTCTATTGATATATAACCTCTGAGCTAATACGTCTCAGAGAAGGGCGTTACGCAAGAGAATAAATTCTCCGCCGCTAAACAGATATATATTTAATAGAGATCAATCAACACAGAATAAAATCCAATGTCAGACACACATCCATTTATAAGTTCGTTCTGGGTCTGAACGAAACCAGAGGCACCTTATTCCTCGTCCCATATGTCCAATACAGGAGAGAGGTCCTCGCATATCCGGTCGATCTCTAAGAACGTTTGGATGATCACCACTTATTGCCTTGTCTTGGGTGTACAGCCCAACCAGGACATCAGTAATCATCCAAATGATGTGAAGACCTCCGGTCTTCAACCACCGTCTTCATCATCGACTTCTCGTCGAATTTGTTATCCAGAATGGGTATAAACCCGGCCTTTCCGAATAACTCGCGTATATAATAAACAAGTGCTACACAAACACAACATATGCCTCATTCCAATTCAGAATATTCTTTTATTCAAATATTCACATCATTAGGGAAAGGTTCCCATTAATTTTATCAAAGATAAATTCTTTAAATTTATCCTTTAGTCTTCCTTTGGATATCAATTCAAACCAAATTAAGGTTTATCCAAACAAGTCGTGTAACGTCCCGTATTTTTACGGTATAATAATTAATTAATTTAATTAATTAATTAGTGATTTAGATATTCAAATCGTTGTTTAATTAAATAATATTGAATATTTAATTAATATTATTAATAGAATAATATATTTAATTCTAAAATAATCAGAATATAGCTGAAATGACAATGTTGCGTGAATTGGATTTTTTATAATATTTAATTCAGTTTAGAATTGAATTATATTAACGAATATATTATTTAAACGAAGTTTGAATGTATAATTATATTATAATTATAATCGAGCCTGAAATGGCATGGCAGTTCGTAAATTGGCGATTCAAACTTCAACGGAATATAGAGAATCCGTTTTACGCCGGATTTCTACGAAACAAGAAACGTTCGTAACTGGTGGAGCATATTTTTCTAATGGAAGAGAAAAATCGAGATTTCATTGTGTATATTTTGATTTATGTCCAAATAAAATTTTAGAAAAGTCGCTATGGAATTCCTTTATAATTTATAACGATTTATTTATATTATAAAGGAATTTTAATATAAATTGAATATCGATTAAACTGAGATTTTTAAAAATCGATGTATAAATAAAAATATGTATATTTTGGAGCTGTATGATATCATATATAAAGATATACGATAATATTAATTTATTAATATTTAATTTGATTATTTTTTTGTATATTAATATTTAAACATCCTATTTACAACATTAAAAATAGCCATTTTTGCAAACGACCTCCGAATTCGATGAAACCAATTTTGTTGGATCCGTAATATCAAATTATTGTTAGACTTCAATTTTCGTGATTTTTGGAGTCATGTGCGATTTTAACGTGAAAAACAGTCGATATTTTGATAAATAAAAATATGTTGTGTGAGCAAACGAAGTCGGAATTTGACAAAACAAGTTTCGTTGGGCCCGTAATGTCAAACTCTAGCTGCATGTCAATTTCCATGATTTTTGAATATTTTTTGTGATCGTGCAAATTTTTAGAAGACGAATAAATGAGATATTAGCTAAAATAAAATATAAAAAATTAATAAAAATAATAATTTAACCTACCTATATATACACACACTAAACATCCTAACCCTAAAATGTTTTTCTCTCTGATCAAAAGAACCCGCCACCATCTGTTGTATATAACTGTGTTGTATACACAATTATATGATTTCTGTTTGATGATAACAACCGAATATATTTTCATTATAAATGTGTTTGTTACTGTACTGTTCTATATATACATCACAGACATGAATATAATATTTATATTTAGATAGAATACGACTGTACAGACATTCATATATTCATACAGTATTGTATTTAAATATAAATATTATATTTAAAACACTCAAACAGTACAACTATTTATAACTCCACTATTTAAACACTTCACTTTAAATTGTACTTGTATATAAACTGAATACAATAAACAATTTTGTTTGAACACAAGTTTAAACACAATAAAATAATATTTTATTTCAAACAAATTTGTTTATTACAAATATCAGTACAATATTCTTTTTCATTCATAGCTCCTACAACACTCATTCAATTATACTTTTTTAGTTATACATTCACAGACTCAAATACAGACACTTTCACTGTTACACACGTTGTTCTTGTTTCTGCCTTATGTCTTCTTGTCTTCTGTCTTCACAGCTTTCAGTCCAGTCTCATCCTCTTACCTGTCACATGAAACAGAAACACAGTACACTGCAATAGAAATAAAACTGAATACATGTGTATATAAATTTTATTTTTTAAAATTTAATTTGCCTCAGTTTTTTGGTGTGTTTCTCATCATTTTTCATGACTTGATCAGATTCATCTGTGTCTAGCTAGTTTGTATATAGTACAAGGACGGGAAATCTTGTCTGTTGGCTGCATGTACACACGTGTATAAATATACATGCGTGCACTGCCACGCCAATCAGTGTATACAACTATGGAGCAGTCACATGGACCAAGCTTGACACAGCGCAAATGTAAAGTACAAAGCAGAATGGTCGAGGCAACAAAGTGACAAAAGTAATGTACAAAAATTCAAATCAGCTTGGAAAAGCCAACAAATAACTGGATGGAGCATAAGCATGTCAACAAGTCAAGACAAAACCAAAAGTGGAGTGGTTCAAAGTGGTCGAGCTAGCAAAAACAACATAAGTGAAGCAAGCAGCTGAATGGCCGAGCCATACAAACATGGTGCAAATGATTCATGTCAGAAATGACTACTCAGCCCAAGTTTCAAAATGAACATATCAAGTAAACAATGGTGAACATGAAGACATTCAGCAAACCAGCAGTTCAATGCACAAATTCAGTTCAGCATGGTGAACAAATACTAATTGCAAGCAGCATGCATGGTCAATGGAGGATGTACATCATTTCAACAAGTTTTGGAAATGACAAACATACACAGCAAACACAAGAAAATGGGTACAACATGTCAAGTTCATGGCAGTTCAATGGTCGAGCTAAAAGCATTTTAATATGGATATGCAATTCAGTATGGTGGATAGCATTCAAATATGCACACAGCAAGATGCAAATGAGATTACGTGGGTCACACAACATGTTCAAGTGTGATGCACATATAAAAAAGGCACAATACAGCACAGGATTGAACTCACAAGCATAACCGGGTGGACGTGTATATGTGAATGGTGCATACAGCAAGAAAAGGTTGCTACATGAATGGTGCATGCTCATCTACACAGCAGCAAAGAAAGCAAGTGATCACAACGGTCGAGCATGAAGACAGTGAGACTCAAAGACATACTTAAGTAAATGCAACATGATGCAGGATGGTACATAGTGCACAGGCCACACAAATTCCAAGTTAGTCGACATGGAGCAGTCCAGCAAAGTGGTGAAGCTCAAACAAATGTCATGGTTCAGCATTGTGTTCAGTAGTGCAAAACAAAACTGCAGTATACACAAGTGTGTTGAACCAAGGTGCAGTACTACATTGGTAAAGCTTCAAGAACATGGAAGCTTGAGAATGTACTCATAACATAGTGGTCAGCATCATAGCAAAGCAATGGTCACAAAACAGTGTCAAGGTAGTTTCAAGTGTGCAAACTCAATGAAATGCAAACTGATTAGTTCAGCTCAAAGTACACAAGTCCATGGTAGAGACAAGTGCCAAAAGAAATGGCATGAATGGTTCATGTCTACACAGATGTGAACATATACAAGTGCAAGTGTACATTCAAGTTAACAACATGCAATTATTCAACACAGCAGGGAACTTTCATGTAGCTTGTGTACATATGCAGTGGAGCTAAAATATTGTTTGGCAAGTGATTAGCAGAAAATCAGCAAACACATTTTATGGAAAAAGATATTTTGATTTTCTTCAGTAATCACAGAGCAGATTTTATACAAGAATGAACACAGTTTTTGGAAAACTTTTATAGCATGTTAATCAATGTTTTTTTTAGAAATGTGTTCATGGGATGATCACAGTGGACCAAAGAAAACAAATCAGAGAATCATATTTGGCAAAATTTCATTTCCAGCTATTCGGCAATCAATTAAGAATTTAATTCTGGAAATGAAGCATCATGATTAAAGGGAAATTCAAATTATGTACTTTCCAGAAATGATTCAAGAATCACACAAGTTTTTTTTCAAAAGGGAAATAGTATTTCCAGATTCACAACAGAATAAATCACGCAAGTGATTTTATTTAAGGGACCACAAATTTCTTCCAGTTTTGGCAAGTGATTTTCCACAACATCTATTTGCCATCAAGTTTTCTTTTACAGAGGAAATTAAAACCGAGATTTTAATCAAAGGAAACCGCACAAATCAGGGAGCAAATCAGTCAAGCTATTTAAGTTCGAAATCAGAGAGTCTTCAGGGTTTTTTACCCTATAACTGCACCAATTACATCATAGGCAGAGTGTATCGAAAATCAACAACAACTCGAGAGTAAAAATCAAAAAAATTATTTCTAGAGAAACTTACAAGATTTTCGATCGAGCAAGTTCCCAAATCATAGAGAAGAAAGCCGCAAGTGTTTAATCCATCAGAGATTCAATTTTTTCATCAAGTATCAATTCAGATTTGGGGAAGAATCGAGAAACACTAGATTGAGACCGCCACCATTTTCAATACTCAGAAGACAAGAGATCGGGTGAACTCAAATAAAATGGGCCGACACTTTTAACCATTGGCTAGGCCATGTTTTAATACAAAGGGGGTTGTTTTGAATCATTTATTTAATCTAGGGTTTCTCCTTTTTATTTCTTTGTGTTTTGTTGTAATTTTTTTGTAAACCAATCTAAACAGTTTACTAGTCTATCAAACTAGGGGTTACGTGTTACTGGTTTGTAATACGGGAAAATATGATCAAGGGGATATCGGTTAGTCTAGGGTTTTGAGCGTAGGGTTAGGAAAGGAGCAGGCGCTGCGAGTGTGCATGGTCTTGTATGCGGCATCTGTTTATAACACCTAGTAGAAACCTTAGGAATGCAGCAGTAGGTAGGGTTTTGCCGAAGCTGGGTATATCTGTGTGTGATTTATTTTCTGCACTTTTATTTCTGTTGCATTCTGTGATCTGTTTATTTTGTCAGATTTTCAATTTAGTTAAAAACTGTGATAAACCCTATTCACCCCCCTCTAGGGTTATTCTAGATCCAACACCATCCTCTGTTCATTTTCACAGCAAAACATCCTCTTTAAAAATCAAAATCAAATTCAATTCTCCACTAAAAATTCCAAACTACATATGTTTGTAATCAGTGTTCGATACCCTTCGATTCTATATAAGTGTTGTTGGATTCGGTGGAGTTTTGTGTCGTTTGAAAATTGTACTGTGCGGTCCATATTTTCTAGGGTTGGATTTACCGGCAATTACAAAGATCGATACGCGAATTGGATATTGTTTTTGAGTTCCTGGTGGTATGCAGCAGCTTGTAGGATTTTTTTTGGGTGTTTTGGCGGCGAAGAGTGTCAATAGACTCACTGTGTCGCACGGCGAGGGGCTGACGATGGGTTTCATATGGTGGAGCCGAGTTTGCAACGAGGGTGTCCAGGAGATGGAGATTTGGATGAGATGAATAAAGGTGTAGTCGAATTTTGATTCGGTGAAGTAATGGAGGAGTTTGGATCGAAGGAAGGTGCAAAAATGGTGGAGTTGACTCTTGGAGCTCACGGTATGAATTGGGGAAGAAGAGGAAACAGGTTGGATCGGGTATGGGCTGAAGTTAAAAGGGTAAAGGCCCATTATAATTTAAAATCCATGTTTTGTTTTATATAAAATATACACTAACTTCTAAATATCATAACTTCGTCATACAAAAATGAAATTCAGCGAAACTGGTCACGTTGGGATCGTATGGATGTAGGCTTCACGATGGAACTGGTTTGGAGTGATATGGAGCTCGTCTCAATTTATGGCAAAATAAAATGCCTGAACTAGACCGACGATCGAATATCGTTATTTAACGGTAACCAGCCAATGTGAGTAAAACTCACTAACTCTGTTTAAATTTTATTTTTATAAATATTATCTAGTGTTGAAAGTATATGATTGATTTATGCGTGATGATTGTTTGGTTGAATTGTTGATTGTTGGTTGAAATTTACAAATAACGATATGCACACATATCATTAACAAACCTTGATTCTGTTTATCAGATAGTACATATTGAACAGAAATTGCTGTGAATTATATTGTGTAACATCTGTGGATGCAGGGAAATACGTCGGAGGGATCCAACTGGATTCCTCAACATTTATGTTGTGTCTCATATATTGTTATATGTGATGTAATGTATAGACTGTTGTTGATTACATATGTTTAAATGATATTGATCATTGTTTTATGGCTTTTTAAACAACATGAGTAATACTGGAATGTAAAAAAAGGATTTTTAAAGTAGATTGAAAATAAATACATATTTTATAAAGAAGAACAGTTATAAAATGAACATATTTTATAAAGAAGAACATTTATAAAATGAACATATTTTATAAAGGAGAACATTTATAAAATGAACAGATTTTATAAAAGGGAATTGACAAGATATTAAAGAACAACGAGAAGATGAATTCAAAGTAGATTGTAAACAGAAATTTGTTTAATAGATAAATGGAGACGATTAATTTATAAATAATATTTTATAAATAAAATAAAATATTTATCTTTTGGTAAATGGAATAAATAAGTCTGAACTTATATAGAGAAGCAGAAATCGGTTTTAACACCGATATTTTAAATAGAATGTGAACTCAGCATTTATAAAAGGAAATATAAATGAGATATAAGTGGTAGAAATAAAAAGGAGATTTCGTATGAATAGTTCTATAGAGAGGAGTATAAATAGGATTTGGAAACGATATGTTATTTTAAAATACGAAATCAAACTTAATAGAGTATATAAAGGAAATATTATTCACATTTAATGTAAATAATGAAATTAAGTAAAGATTTTGCAAATAAAAACATTTGTAAAGGAAATTGGACTTTTGAAATGTGAATTTAAACAGAAATGAAAATTCGAATGGCTAGAGATAAATAATTTGTGTAACAATGAAAAACAAGTGTTGTGATTTATAAACAATGTTTGTAAATGAATTAAAATACAATTATCAATGGATAATTTTGAATTGTAAATTCTGTAGTGAATATTAAATGAAGAAAGAAAATCGAATATAAGCTATTCGAAAATAAGTTAATTGAATATAAGTTATTCGAAGTGAGTTAATCGAATGTAAGTCATTCGAAAGAGAGTCAATCGAATATAAGTCTTTCAAAAGAGAAATAATCGAATGTAAGTCATTTGAAAGAGAGTTAATCAGATATAAGTTATTCGAAAGTGCATTAATTGAATATAAGTTATCTGAAGTGAATTAATCGAATATTAGTTATTCGAAGTGAGTTAATCGAATATAGGTTATTCGAAGAAGAGTTAATCAAATAGAGATTACTCGAAAGAGAGTTATACGTCGAATTCAATTATATTGAATTCGGGAAAGTACTATTTACATTCCGGTTTTTAAATCAGGACTTATTTATTAAATAAATAGATTATTATTTAATTAAATAAAAGAAATAAAAGTTATAGTTTTAAAGTTAGATATTCCGGATGTACGAATTACAACGTTATCGTTATAATAATTGTTTTTATAAAAGAAATGGAATTATAAACTGAAATCTGGGAATTTGCGTAAGCAATACGTGTTAAGATTTGAGTTGTGAACTTTATCTGTTGCAAGGTTAAGAACGTGTTCAGTTAAGGTCTGAGAGGTAATTATAACCTAACTTGATTGACTTCATAATTAACTAAGGAATAGTTGAATTTCGATGGCGAAGGTTAATTAAAAATACTGTTAAGTAATAAACGATAAATGGATACATTAGTTTGAAATCCATATAAATGAGTTTTGGAAAAGTTTTCCAAATATAATCAGAGAAGTTTCTAAGCATAGCAAATGAAATGTTTGTTGATAAGAAACACTGGAATGACAGTGACATGTGAATAAGAGACGGAAATGTTTTCCAATGATTAATAACGTATATTTTCTAGATTTAGAAAATAAGCAATTATGAATATATGGAACAGGAAATGGGAAATGAATAAATTAATGATAAATTAATTAAAGAGATAAATGATGAATGATAATTGATCGACAGAATTTCCATCTGGAAATAATATCATTATTTATACAAATGTTTTTCTTTGATAGTGAAATCACCGACTATCGAAGTTTTTGACCATTTTACGTTGTCAATATGGAGTGACCGGGATCAGATTCATTTTCTAAAATCCACTCCGTATAGGCATTAGCGTTGCGTATCAAATATGATGAAGATAATTGAAGACGGAGTTTATCAAGGGTTGTTCTGAAGAACCTAGGTAGAAATTTCCTAAGATGGATTTACAGAATAATGCCTTCGTTTTGTCTAGACCCAGGACAATGTGTATGGACGAATGTCTGACAGAGTATATCTAATGGATCACGTATGTTGATCGCTTCAAACGTATCCACATTTGGTGGCGGAGGAATTCATTTCTCTTAGCTTTATTCCCGTGGTATTTTTGGAGAAATCAATTTGTGATTTGGCGGGTATGACGATGTGGCATTCAGAGTAAATGAATGTATGATATGTCAAAAGATACCTTATGACCTCAAACCTCATCAACCAGGAAATGAAAAAAATCGGGCAGGCGGCATGGCTATGTGGGTCGCCCCCATTAGGGTGTATTGTCACCATCTAGAGAATATTCATATTTGTTACTTCTTTTCGCTTCTGTATCTCCCAGGAACGGTTATGTTGCTAGCAACCGTAGGTGACAATATGTTCGATACACTCAAGAGAAATGAGTGGTCGTTCATGTAGGGGCCGGGTTGCAAGACGTTCTTATTGAACCCAGTGTATTCCTCTCTAGAGATACACTATCAGCAGGTGGTTCCATACCTTGTCATAGTTAGAATCGAATCTCCAATAAGCGCCTGCGGTTTTAATTGTATACTATGTATATGTGGTGCGTGAGATGCAACCATTCTGCTAAATTGTTAATTATTTGTGATTAGACATTATTATAATATCCGAAAAGTATTGATTTTGAAAATGTTTTAGGTTATCGTACGGTAAAAACCATCCGTGTTTATGTGTGGATCGGTCTTACAATTATCATTTCTTTTGAAAAATGATTTTTAAAAGTTAAACCAAGTGGTTGTAGTTTACTCACGCCAGTCCCATGACTGACCCAGAGTTTATTTTGTTTTGTTTTATCCTAAACTCTTGGGTGTCCAAATTTGTACGGCAGTCAAGTAGTTCAGGTATTTCCAGATATTCTTGGAAGAGCTGGAGCAGGAGGCTTCAGGATTTTATAGCTATTGTTTATTTCCGCTGTGATGTAAGTGTTTTACTCTAATATACAAATACAGATTTGTGTTTCAATGTTACTTGGTATACTATATTTTATTCGTTCCGCTGTGAGATTCGTGTTACTCTGATGTTGTTTTGTTCTTCTTCTTCTTATATTCTAATAGTTCTACCTTATCTATTCTCACCCTCTAACTTCTTTCTATTAACTATTCGATATTTCCGATGTCTGAATAGTCGACATTGGTATTTTTTTCGATTTTCGGAGTCGCTAATCCCCCAGGTCATTATAGTGGTATCAGATCCAAAGGTTAAGTAATTACCTCGGCTCTGTGGCGTGACTCAATAGAGATAGGGTTAGCAATACCCTAGATTGAGTTGAGTGTATATATACATGAGTGAATGTATTTGTAGATTTTATAAAAATTGTTTTATATTGTGGTGATTTATTGGTTGAGTTATTTATGAATTCTGATCGATCAGTTTGATCCACTGTGTCGGTAGGATTTTCTAAACACTCGAATACGACAAACCGACACAGTATGTTTTGAAAAGTGGGTAAATGAGATAATTTTACCCAAAATTGTATTTTGATATAAAGAATGATTAAGGTTGTAAATATTATAGAATATTGGATGTTTTGGTTATCATTATAATCGAATGGGATTATAAAAATAAAATGGTTATGTAAATAGCCAATCAGGATTCATATAAGTGTAATATGTGAAATCAGATGAAGTAAATCTAAATTTAAATCAGAATTGGAATTAAAACTCTGGAAATTTGAAAAAAATGTTTATAAATGTATTGAATTAAATATATGGAAATTTTAAAATCCTGGGAGATTTTAAATTGTTTTACAAGCATTGTAAATGATATTTAGAATTGATTTCAAAATGAAATTGTTTAAATATGAGTTTGAAAAGTGATATAGTACTGAACTCACTACAATCGCTGTGAAATAATTCTGATGATGTTGGTCACATCATCAGTGTTCATTTTCGAGTTCTAAATGATGGATTACTACCAAAGATTTTGTTTTTGGATTGTTTTATGGAAAGCAAGTTGTTTAGAATCCTGAAAAGGGATATCTGGTTTTAGAAAATCTAAACAGTTTGAAATTCCCTGGGGAAGATTGTTTGAATTAAAGTAAATTAAACTAGAATTTGTAAAAGAAAATAGAAATAGAAGTTGAATTGAAACCAGTTAAGGGGAAAATGAATTGAGATAGTAAGTATCGAATTAGGTTGGATTAGAGATAATCCGAAATGGAATTTGACTAGTAAGTTAGGATTTGAAATTAAAAATGGAATCGGAGTTAAGAACAGAATTTGGCTTGGGTATAACTGAATGATTGGGATGAAATTGGTATATGCAAAATTGGTAACACATGGAAAAGATATATTGATATGCCCAAAAAAAAGGTACCAGTTTATATTATATATGGATTTGAGATTTTTATGAGCCGAATTGGCAAGCTGCTTGGCTGTTTGATTTCCTTTTGGGCTGGAGAAGGCCTAGAGAGGCGAGTTGGAGTTTGAGCTATTGACCAGTACAAAGGAGGTGCTGGCGAAATTTTTCGAAAAGTTAAGGTGTTAGAAAAATTTTAGGATTTTTGGAAATTTTCGTTAGTAGGAATGAATAGATATTTAATTGAAATTAAATTGTTTCGGTTGAAACTGAAGTTAAGAAGTGAACAAATAAGTTCTAACCAATTAATAGGGTTAGTTTTTCACCTTAGCAATTTCGAGGACGATATTTAAAGGGGGGAAGAATGTAACATCCCGTATTTTTACGGTATAATAATTAATCAATTTAATTAAATAGTGATTTAGAGATTCGAATCATTGTTTAATTAAATAATATTGAATATTTAATTGATATAATTAACAGAATAATATATTTAATTCTAAAATAATCATAATATAGATGAAATTGCAATATTGCGTGAATTGGATTATTTATAATATTTAATTCAGTTTAGAATAGAATTATATTAACTAATATATTATTTAAACGAAGTTTGAATGTATAATTATATTATAATTATAATCGAGCCCGAAATGGCGAGGCAGTTCATAAATTGGCGATTTGAACTTCAATTGAATATACAGAATCCGTTTTAAGCCGGATTTCTATGAAACAAGAAACGTTCGGAGCTGGTGGAGTATATTTTTCTAATAGAAGAGAAAAATCGAGATTATGTCATGTATATTTTGAGTTATGTCCAAATTAAATTTTAGAAAAGTCGCTATGGAATTCCTTTATAATTTATAGCAATTTATTTATATTATAAAGGAATTTTAATATAAATTGAATATCGATTAAACTGAGATTTTTAAATATCGATGTATAAATAAAAATACATATATTTTGGAACTGTATGCTATTATATATGAAGATACGATAATATTAATTTATTAGTATTTAATTTGATTATTTTTTATACATTAATATTTAAACGGTCTATTTAGAGCATTAAGAATAGCAATTTTTGCAAATGACCTCCGAATTCGACGAACCCAATTTTGTTAGATCCGTAACGTTAAATTATTATTAGATTTCAATTTTCGTGATTTTTGGAGTCAGTATGTGGCAGTGCGCGATTTTAACGTGAAAAAATGTCGATATTTTGACGATTAAAAATACGCTATGTGAGCAAACGGACTCGAAATTCAACGAAACAAGTTTCGTTGGGTCCGTAATGTCAAACTCTAGCTGCATGTCAATTTCCATGATTTTTGGATGTTTTATGTGATCGTGCGGATTTTTAGAAGACGAAAAATGAGATATTGGCTAAAATAAAATATAAAATATTAATAAAAATAATAATTTAACCTACCTATATATACATACCAAACATCCTAACCCTAAAATATTTTTATCTCTGGTCAAAAGAACCTGCCGCCATCCTCTTTTCATTTTCACAGTAAAACATCCTCTTTAAAAATCAAGTTCAATTCTCCACTAAAAATTCCAAACTACATATGTTTGTGATCTGTGTTCGATACTCTTCGATTCTATATAAGTGTTGTTGGATTCGGTGGAGTTGTGTGTCGATCGAAAATTGTACAGTGCGGTCCATGTTTTCTAGGGTTGGATTTACCGGCAATTACAAGGATCGATACATGAATTGGATATTGTTTTTGAGTTCCTGGTGGTGTGCAGCAGTTGTAAGATTTATTAGGGTGTTTTGGCGCTGAAGAGTGTCGATCGACTCACTGTGTCACACGGCGAGGGGCTGACGACGGGTTTCATATGGTGGAGCCGAGTTTGCAACGAGGGTGTCCAGGAGATGAAGATTTGGATGAGATGAATAAAGATGTAGTCGGATTTTGATTCGGTGAAGTAATGGAGGAGTTTGGATCGAAGGAATGTGCGGAAATGGTGGAGTTGTCTCCTAGAGCTCACGACATGAATTGGGTAAGAAGAGGAAATGGGTTGGATGTGGTAAGGGCTAAAGTTAAAAGGGTAAAGGCCCATTATAATTTAAAATCCATGTTTTGTTTTATATAAAATATACACTAACTACTAAATATCCTAACTTCGTCATATGAAAACTAAATTCAGCGAAACTAGTCACGTTGGGATCGTATGGACGTAGGCTTCACAATGGAACTGGCTTGGAGGGATATGGAGCTCGTCTCAATTTATGGCAAAATAAAATGCCTGAACCAATCCGAGTTTGAATATCGTTGTTTAACGGTAACCAACCAATGTGAGTAGAACTCACTAACTCTGTTTAAATTTTATTTTTATAAATATAATCTAGTGTTGAAAGTATATGATTGATTTATGTGAGATGATTGTTTGGTTGAATTGTTGATTGTTGGTTGAAATTTACAGATAACAGTATACACACATATCATTAGCAAACCTTGTTTCTGTTTATCAGAATAGTACATATTGAACAGAAATTGCAGTGAATTATATTGTGTAACATCTGTGGATGCAGGGAAACAGGTCGGAGGGATCCAACTGGATTCCTCAACATTTATTTTATTGTGTTTCATATATTGTTATATATGATGTGATATATAGACTGTTGTTGATTACATATGTATGAATGATATTGATCATTGTTATATGGCTTGTTTAAGTAATAATGGAATGTAAAAAGAGGATTTTTAAAGTAGAATGAAAATAAATACATATTTTATAAAGAAGAATAGTTATAAAATGAACATATCTTATAAAGAAGAACATTTATAAAATGAACATATTTTATAAAGGAGAACATTTGTAAAATGAACAGATTTTATAAAAGGGAATTGACAAGATATTAAAGAACAACGAGAAGATGAATTCAAAGTAGATTGTAAACAGAAATCTGTTTGATAGATAATTGGAGACGATTAATATATAAGTAATATTTTGTAAATTAAATAAAATATTATCTTTTGATAAATGGAATATATAA
The DNA here is from genome assembly GCA_030737875.1 of Allium sativum. NCBI lineage: Eukaryota > Viridiplantae > Streptophyta > Magnoliopsida > Asparagales > Amaryllidaceae > Allium > Allium sativum. The sequence continues at coordinate 14,942,477 of CM060920.1, forward strand.
GTCTGAACTTATATAGAGAAGTAGAAATCGGTTTTAACAACGTTATTTAAAAAAAATGAACTCAGCATTTATAAAAGGAAATATAAATGAGATGTAAGTGTTATAAATAAAAAGGATATTTCATACGAATAATTCTATAAAGAGGAGTATAAATAGGATTTGGAAACGAGATATTATTTTGAAATACGAAATGAAATGTAATGGAGTACATAAAAGAAATATTATTCACATTCGATGTAAATAATGAAATCAAGTAAGGATTTTGCAAATAAAAACATTTGTAAAGGAAATTGGACTTTTGAAATGTGAATTTAAACAGAAATGAAAATTCGAATCGCTAGAGATCAATAATTTGTGTAACAATGAAAACCAAGTGTTGTGATTTATAAACAATGTTTATAAATGAATTAAAATACAATTATCAATGGATAATTTGAATTGTAAATTTAGCAATGACTATTAAATGAAGAGAATCGAATATAAGCTATTCGAAAATAATTTAATTGAATATAAGTTATTCGAAATGAGTTAATCGAATGTATGTCATTCGAAAAAGAGTCAATCGGATACAAGTCATTCAAAAGAGAAATAATCGAATGTAAGTTATTCGAAAGAGAGTTAATCGGATATAAGTTATTCGAAAGTGAATTAATCGAATATAAGTTATTCGAAGTGAATTAATTGAATATTAGTAATTCGAAGTGAGTTAACCGAATATAGGTTATTCGAAGAAGAGTTAATTGGATAGAGATTACTCGAAAAAGAGCTATACGTCGAATTAAATTATATCGAATTCGGGAAAGTACTATTTACTTTCTGGTTTTTAAATCAAGATCTATTTATTAAATAAATAGATTATTATTTAATCAAATAATAGAAATAAAAGTTATAGTTTTAAAGTTAGGTATACCGGAAGTACGAATTATAACGTTATCGTTAAAATAATTGTTTTTATAAAAGAAATGGAATTGTAAACTGAAATCCAAGAATTTGCGCAAGCAATAAGTGTTAAGATTTGAGTTGTGAACTTTATCTGTTGCAAGGTTAATAACGTGTTCAGTTACGGTCTGAGAGGTAAATATACCCCAACTTGATTGACTTCGTAATTAACTAAGGAATAGTTGAAGTTCGGTGGCGAAGGTTGATTAGAAATACTGTTAAGTAATAAACGATAAATGGATTGAGCGATCGTAATGATGTTTTATACAACATTAGTTTGAAATCCATATAAATGAGTTTTAGAAATGTTTTCCAAATATAATCAGAGAAGTTTCTAAGCATAGCAAATGAAATGTTTGTTGATAAGAAATATAGGAATGACAGTGACATGTGAATAAGAGATGGAAATGTTTTCCAATGATTAATAACATATATTTTCTAGATTTAGACAATAAGCAATTATGAATATATGGAACAGGAAATGGGAAATGAATAAATTAATGATAAATTAATTAAAGAGATAAACGATGAATGATAATTGATCGATAGAATTTCCATCTAGAAATAATACCGTTGTTTGTACACATGTTTTTCTTTGATAGTTAAATCACCGACTATCGAAGTTTTTGACCATTTAACGTTGTTAATACAGAGAGACCGGGATCAGATTCATTTTCTGAAAACCACTCCATATAGGCATTAGCGTTGTGAACCAAATATGATGAAGATAATTGAAGATGGATTTTATCAAGGGTTGTTCTGAAGAACCTAGGTAGAAATTTCCTAAGATGGATTTATAGAATAGTGCCTTCGTTTTGTCCAAACCTAGGACAATGTGTATGGACGAATGTATGACAGAGTTTATCTAATGGATCACGTAAGTTGATTGCTTCAAACGTATACACGTTTGGTAGTGAAGGAATTCATTTCTCTTATCTTTATTCCCATGGTAATTTTAGGGAATTCAATTTGTGATTTGGCGGGTATGATGATGTGGCATTCAAAGTAAATGAATGTATGATCTGTCAAAAGATACCTTATGACCTCAAACCTCATCAACCGAGAAATGACAAAAATCGGGCTAGCAGCATGGCTATGTGGGTCACCACCATTAGGGTGTATTGTCACCAACTAGAGAATATTCATATTTGTTACTTCTTTTCGCTTCTGTATCTCCCGGGAACGGTTATGTTGCTAGCAACCGTAGGTGACAATATATTCGATACACTCAAGAGAAATTAGTGGTCGGTCATGTATGGGCCAGGTTGCAAGACGTTCTTGTTGAATCCAGTGTATTCCTCTCTAGAGATACACTATTGGTAGGTGGTTTCATACCTTGTCATAGTCGGAATCCAATCTCCAATAAGCGCCTGCGGTTTTGATTGCATACTATATATATGTGGTGCGTGAGATGCAAGCATTCTGCTAAATTGTTAATTATTTGTGATTAGACATTATTATAATATCAGAAAAGTATTGATTTTGAAAATGTTTTGGGTTATCGTAAGGTAAAAACCATCCGTGTTTATGTGTGGATCGGTCTTACAATTATCATTTCTTTTCAAAAATGATTTTTAAAAGTTAAACCAAGTGGTTGTAGTTTACTCACACCAGTCCCATGACTGACCCAGAGTTTATTTTGTTTTGTTTTATCCTAAACTCTTGGGTGTCCAAATTTGTATGGGCAGTCAAGTAGTTCAGGTATTTCTAGATATTCTTGGAGGAACTGGAGCAAGGCTTCAGGATTTTATAGCTATTGTTTATTTCCGCTATGATGTAAGTGTTTTACTCTAATATACAAATACAGATTTGTGTTTCAATGTTACTTTGTGTACTATATTTTATTCGTTCCGCTATGAGATTCATGTTACTCTGATGTTGTTGTGTTCTTCTTCTTCTTCTATTCTAATAGTTCTACCTTATCTATACTCACCCTCTAGCTTCTTTCTATTAACTATCTGGTATTTCCGATGTCTGAATAGTCGACATTGGTATTTGTGTCGATTTTCGGAGTTGCGAATCCCCCGGGTCGTTACAAGTCAGGATTAGCACACCTTACCGAAGTAATGATTTGTTATATTTCCCAATCCCAACCTATTCATCCCATGGAGCAAAACTGGTAATACTCCATATCTAACACCATGGTGTTATCAGTAAAATTGATTACCATTTCCTGTTCAAATCTAATTAAAGATTTAATTGTCGCTTGGAGCAAAACTGGTGATACTCCACTCTCGATCATTTCCCAAATTTGATAATTTAAATTATCACATTCACATTTCAGTCTAATTAAAGATTCATTAAAACTCCACTTAGTTTTAATCTTCCTAAAAATCAATATTAATGATTATTTAACTTTGGGAAATCAAACATGCCGCATCGGCAATCTACACTGTACCATTGATTTCTTCCTATATATAACCTTTAAGCACGTACGTTTTAGAGAAGGATGTTAAGCAAGAGAATAAAGTCTCCGCCACCAAATAGATACATATTTAGCAAAGATCAACCATGCAGTTCAGAACACAATGTTAGACATGTGATCCTGTCTTTAACTGGGTTAAAGAACTAATGTCATTCAAATCACAGTTCACGATAAACCCAAATTCCGATTCCATTAATTATGGAATCTTCACGGAAAACATATCAATATATAATCGATGTCAATTTCTGTATTCAACTAAATATATAAATGGAATAACGACAAAGCCTTTTAAATTCCATATATGTTAACAGCCTTCCTCAACAGAAGCTCACTTCGATTATTATCAAATTGAATTCCATTCCATTCCAATTTATTTTATTAAATTGGAAAACTTTTGTAGCAACCCAAATTTCCGGTACCTTTTGAGCTGATCAAAACACACCAATCCAAGCCAAAAGGTATTGAAAACTCATATGCCAATAGAAAGAATTTATAGGATGAGATAAGAAAGAAAGAAATATTAGAATAGAAGAATAAGAAGAAGAACAACACACAGAATCAGAGTCTCACATCGCAGCGGAAACAAAATATAATATATAAATAAATCTTTATTGAGAGCTTTGAAAATATACATACAATCATCAGAGTTCATCAATACACCTGGACATTTATAACAACCTATCCTCATATACATCACACAACGGAAAATACTAGATAAAATCATACGTCTGAACTCTTCCACCACATCTCTAGATGTAACACCCCGCATTTTTAAGTATAATTAAAAATGAAATAAAATATATGAAAATATGCTTATGATAGGTAAATAATGGTGATGCATAAGAAGAATTAATTAATACATGAAAGAGAAGAAAAATTAGTTCGATAACGGTGTGTGTAACGGAAAAGATAGTAAAATGAGGATAATTAATTTAAGAATCAGGAATTAGGTAAAATGGATATCACCATTGCGTTCCTCTCGAAATTTTACATGAAATAGAGTCCGAGTTTTCGAAAATCGGAGTCCGGATGAAGAAGTTATGGCCTGTAGAAGATTCAGAAGGTTTCGGTCAGCACAGAACTGGGCAGGTCGACCTGGGTCCAGGTCGACCAGGGGGTCGACCTGGGTCCAGGTCGACCAGGGGGTCGACCTGGGAGTCGACCTCCTCCATGGGGGTCGACTATAGTATCGACCTCCCTCCCCCCTACAGGTCGACCTGGTCGGCCTGTTTCGGTCCAGAACACGTTTTTGAAGCCCAGGGACGATTTTTGATGGTCCGGATTGGTTTTAGGGTTAATCTGATGGCTGAAATGAATTGCTACACCTATAAAAACAACCTAAGACCTAGCCTTCTCTACACACAATTCTATTCTGCTTCCTCTCTACCTCTGTTCTAAATAAAAATAAAAATGGCGTCGCTACTCTGCTGGAATCAAAACTAGAAGCTAATCGACATCAACCTAAGCAACCCAATTCAAACTAGAGATTAAAGCTTCTGCAACGATTCTACAACAAATTAAAGTTCTTTCTTTAATCCAACCAAGGCAAGTACAGTTATTTTCCGATATAAATGTTAATTCTAATTGTGACATGAATTATAAATCTGAATCTGAGGTTATATCTATTCTGTTCTGTTTAGATCTTATTTGGTATCTCTTTCCTCTTTCTGCTTTATAGCCAGGCTACCACGAGCCTGAGCCAATCTCATAAGAGATTAACATATGCTAAAATGTTTGGGACAATAAAATGAATGATGCATAATTTGGGCATGACCAATAGGTGACTGATTTGAGGAAAGAACATGGACTGTAGCTAGAACATAAATTTGAGACATATGACTGGACATGTTATATTTATAACATAAATGGTAATTGAACATATGACTTGAGATAAAGAGAATATGGCTTAGGTATAAAGATTTACATGAGAGTAGGGTATCTATTAATGTAAATAAACAACTAAGTAATGGATCTTTGGAATATATGACATGCATAGTAGTCGATAACTATATTTGGTATAATTTATATATGGATCTTCTGTACTATGCAAGTTTAATAAAAATTGAAACATATGATATATGGTAAATTATGACCATAATCTATGCTATGTAAATGTAATGCAAACATGGGGTATATGATCATATTGTGAATCAAGACTATTATTTATGCATGTGAACTTAGGAAAGATTTATAATTAGGCAAGATATGTTTGTGAAACTTTAAGAAATGATTAAATCTGTTATATTTGCCTAATTTGTTAGTTTTGTGACATTGCCTAATCTGCTAGTTCTGTTATATTGCTTAATCTGCTAGTTCTGCTCTACTGCCTAGTCTGCTAGATTTGTTCATCTGCCAAATCTGTTATCTGCTAAGTCTGTTGAAAATGCTAAATCTACAAGTTTGCTTAATATGCTAAATCCGTCAAGTCGACTAATCTGAAAAAAATCAGTTATCTGCTATATCTGTTGAGTTGATAAAATTAGTCCGCTATTGACATAATCTGAATTGGCTATAGTTATGAATAATTGACCTGTATATTAGGCGTGGGCATAAATGGTAAATCATTAATTAATTGGCCCCAAAGATGAAAATGGCTAACTCGAGGTTAGAATGAGTTTGCGGCGTAATTCTGCTCGGAACCGCCCGGCATATTCCAGTGGCCGCAAACAATAGGTTCTAATGTGAGAAGTTAGTCATAACGTGCTTGAAACCCGAGGTTAGACCCAGTTTGCGACAGAAACCTACCCGGAACCAACCGGCCTAACCAGTAGCCGCAAACTGTCAGTCTAATGTGAGAGGTTTGGGCATTAATATTTAATTAATGAAAATCTGAGATAATTATGATGTCTAAAACGTGTTGGGTAAGGTTAAACCAATTGGACCAAGGAATCTGATAAACCCGTTTCGTGAATCCGTAGGCCTAATACAAAGTTAGATAATTTGTAACCAGTTAATCTGAAAGACTGTTAATATGTAACCAGTTAATCTGTAAGCCTGTTAATCTGAACATCTGATCCGTTGGTCTGAAAACCTATTAACTTGATTATCTGATCTGTGAACTAGTTAATCTAAATTTTGTATGTCTGAAACTTGTAGACAAGTTAAGCTGAAATCTGTTAGTCTCGGGACACAAGGTTAGGAGGGGAATTACTTGTGTCATCTGTTGTTTGGGACCCATATTAGTCAGTAACCCTTTCTGGTATCAAAACTTTGACCCAACAGTAAGTAGGGTCCGGGCACGCTTATTGAACTAATTATAAGCGGTTCATTCTGATAATGGCGAGGGGTGTTGTCGGTGCGTTCCAACCGGGTCATGTGCGTGCATGGATCCCGGTCTGCCTCTGAGGATGTAAGACGCCGTGACATCTGTAAATAGGTCTGTGCCAATTGGTTGTCACTTTAGGGAGTGATACACCCTATTGTGGGGCCGACACAGGATATTTATGTATTAGGGAGCCGATCGCTTGGGGTAGGGTTTTAGGGTGCACTTAGTTCTGTCTGTTTCTGTTGGTACCGTCCGTTTCTGTTGGGTGGTAACACCTGTCTGTTTCTGCGTGGTACCGTCTGTTCGGGTGGTAAAGGCCCATTACTAGTGTACACCTAATTCTACATTCTGTTTCCGTAGGGATTAATCTGTTTCTGCTTCTGTCTGTTTCTGATCGGGTAGTAAAGGCCCATTATTAGCATTCTGTTTCTGTTAAATTATTCTGTACCCGTTTCTGTTTCAGTTTAGTCATTAGGGTGACACCTAATTCTGTTATACTAGTATTAGTGCAGAGAAGTGTAAAACAATAGCTTATATCATTCTGTTCTTCTGTAATATCCGTTACATCTGTTACTGTTATCTCTCATCCAGTTTTGTTTTCATGTCATGTTATTATTATCTGTTCATAACTGAAAATCACTGGACTTGCCAGACTTTATGTCTGACCTTGCTTGTTTCGCCCTTTTTTCTTCCGTTTCCCCCCCAGGATATCCAAGGAGGGAATACTTTAGCTTGACCTGGATTCTTTCTGCTTGAAGTGCTTAAAGTATGGCTTGGCTCTGTATAGCTTTCTTTCTGTTGTGGGGATTATGATTTTAAAGTTTTGTACTCTGATGTCTTTTGAACAAGGCTGATATATATGTACTTGAGTTTTTGATAAAGTTGTAACCAAACTGATTTCTGTCCGCTGCAATAAAGTTATAAAAAATTTCAAGTACTATTTTTATATCTGTCTTGTAATATTCTGTTCTGTTTACTAAAATGCTCCATCAAAGTTAAGGCATTCCCTTTGTGAGTGACCTTAACGGACGTGGGGTGTTACACTTGGTATCAGAGCTGAAGGTTACCAGATTTGAAAAAAAAAGTTTTGAAAACTATTTTCAAAAAGGATTTAAAAAGGAAGTATTTTCAAAAGTAAAGCTTATTTTTGAAAAACATAATCCCCAAAAGCCATATATCTATCTTTTGATCCTCTGTTTGAATTTTTGTTTCCTTCTTTCTCCGGGGCTCCCGGCTTTTTGGGAGGTAACCTCATCGCGGCATGGTTCTGTAGGCTTGATAAGACTACGACACTAGTCAAAGGGCAAATAAACGCCCGACTTCCATCTGTAGCCGCAGTAGTCTCGCCCACGGCTAATTTTCTTTCGAGCTTTGTCGGATTTTCCGGGCGATGGAGGCAGCTTTTGAGGGACTTGTCCACGTGTTACACACAGATAGTACAGATGAGAATGAGGGAGATTGGCTAAGGAGCACAACCCAAGGATGAGAAACTCATGGACATGGACTTGGTTCACAAAGGAGGCAAAAAGGAAACACAAAAGAAGGAAGAAAAGCCTGAAGATAAAGGAGGAGAAAAGTGCTTTACTTATGGAAGCTTGACTCAAGAGGAAGGACAGAGGACATGACCTACTTCGGGAAGGCAGGTGAATGCTCTCATAGTTGGTGGATAGGATAGAAGTAGGAAAATTTCCGTAGAGAGTTTAGTTTCCTTATCTGATTATTGAGTTGGAACTCTTTCCGATTATGGCATTCTGATTTTGTAGTCGAGTCTCTGCACTTTAATACTAGTCTTGTTTCTGATCTGGTTATAGTCTCAAACCCCATAGGGGTTACGACTCATCTGCTGGTGATAGGTTGGGGTTTGAGGATATCTGTGTTAGACGTCAAGTATGACGCATACATTCTGAGTTTTTGTGGGATATGATTTTATCATGCTTAGCTTCCTAAGAATCATTAGGGGACTTGATCTGTACTGGTAGTCTGCAAATATCTGAATAATTCTGATTCCCAGTTCTGACATTGTCTAAAGAGGGTAATCCTCTGGGTGTCAATCTGATGTTGGTTTCGGTATTCGGGGCTGATACTTAGGACCCATGTCTAATAGGAACCAAGTTTTTGTTTTATCTGTACTCGCTTCCATCATTCGACTGTATCCTATCGGTCGAATCTTCGAACTTTAGGTAGAAACTAATGGGTGTAAACATGTGTTTGAGACATGTTATGTTTGATGGTTGCAAGTGGTTGCTCGTGGATGCATATACACACACTAGGCACTAGATCGGCTCGAAAACACTCTCATACTGCATATGGATGTGTGAGCATTTTTAATTTTTGTGGATGCAAAATGATTGACTCAGCACATGGATGTTGCATATGACTGAATGGTTGTGCACTCATATAGAAATGATATGTATCGAGTAGGAAAATTGCATACATGTTGGACTCATGGCACTGGCATAATTCGCATTAAGGAGGTCAACTGAATCAGTGGACCTCCTGATCTTTGCATTAGACAAGGAACATATACACATACTTCTTGCATATGTTCATACAGCATTAGAAATCTCTTAAGGACAATGAATGCCTATGATTGGTGATCGAGTAGATGTAGGACACATTCTTCTTAACTTGAAGATTTCGGGGACGAAATCCTTTAAGGAGGGGAGAATGTAACACCCCGCATTTTTAAGTATAATTAAAAATGAAATAAAATATATGAAAATATGCTTATGATAGGTAAATAATGGTGATGCATAAGAAGAATTAATTAATACATGAAAGAGAAGAAAAATTAGTTCGATAACGGTGTATGTAACGGAAAAGATAGTAAAATGAGGATAATTAATTTAAGAACCAGGAATTAGGTAAAATGGACATCACCATTGCGTTCCTCTCGAAATTTTACATGAAATAGAGTCCGAGTTTTTGAAAATCGGAGTCCGGATGAATAAGTTATGGCCTGTAGAAGATTCAGAAGGTTTCGGTCAGCACAGAACTGGGCAGGTCGACCCGGGGGTCGACCTCCCCCATGGGGGTCGACTATAGTATCGACCTCCCCCCCTACAGGTCGACCTGGTCGGCCTGTTTCGGTTCAGAACACGTTTTTGAAGCCCAGGGACGATTTTTGATGGTCCGGATTGGTTTTAGGGTTAATCTGATGGCTGAAATGAATTGCTACACCTATAAAAACAACCTAAGACCTAGCCTTCTCTACACACAATTCTATTCTGCTTCCTCTCTGCCTCTGTTCTAAATAAAAATAAAAATGGCGTTGCTAATCTGCTGGAATCAAAACTAGAAGCTAATCGACATCAACCTAAGCAACCCAATTCAAACTAGAGATTAAAGCTTCTGCAACGATTCTATAACAAATTAAAGTTCTTTCTTTAATCCAACCAAGGAAAGTACAATTATTTTCCGATATAAACGTTAATTCTGATTGTGACATGAATTATAAATCTGAATCTGAGGTTATATCTGTTCTGTTCTGTTCTGTTTAGATCTTATTTTGTATCTCTTTCCTCTTTCTGCTTTATAGCCAGGCTACCACGAGCCTGAGCCAATCTCATAAGAGATTAACATATGCTAAAATGTTTGGGACAATAAAATGAATGATGCATAATTTGGGCATGACCAATAGGTGACTGATTTGAGGAAAGAACATGGACTGTAGCTAGAACATAAATTTGAGACATATGACTGGACATGTTATATTTATAACATAAATGGTAATTGAACATATGACTTGAGATAAAGAGAATATGGCTTAGGTATAAAGATTTACATGAGAGTAGGGTATCTATTAATGTAAATAAACAACTAAGTAAGGGATCTTTGGAATATATGACATGCATAGTAGTCGATAACTATATTTGGTATAATTTATATACGGATCTTCTGTACTATGCAAGTTTAATAAAAATTGAAACATATGATATATGGTAAATTATGACCATAATCTATGCTATGTAAATGTAATGCAAACATGGGGTATATGATCATATTGTGAATCAAGACTATTATTTATGCATGTGAACTTAGGCAAGATTTATAATTAGGCAAGATATGTTTGTGAAACTTTAAGAAATGATTAAATCTGTTATATTTGCCTAATTTGTTAGTTTTGTTACATTGCCTAATCTGCTAGTTTTGTTATATTGCTTAATCTGCTAGTTCTGCTCTACTGCCTAGTCTGCTAGATTTGTTCATCTGCCAAATCTGTCATCTGCTAAGTCTGTTGAAAATGCTAAATCTACTAGTTTGCTTAATCTGCTAAATCCGTCAAGTCACCTAATCTGAAAAAAATCTGTTATCTGCTATATCTGTTGAGTTGATAAAATTAGTCCACTATTGACATAATCTGAATTGGCTATAGTTATGAATAATTGACCTGTATATTAGGCGTGGGCATAAATGGTAAATCATTAATTAATTGGCCGCAAAGATGAAAATGGCTAACTCGAGGTTAGAATGAGTTTGCGGCGTAATTCTGCCCGGAACCGCCCGGCATATTCCAGTGGCCGCAAACAATAGGTTCTAATGTGAGAAGTTAGTCATAACGTGCTTGAAACCCGAGGTTAGACTCAGTTTGTGATAGAAACCTGCCCGGAACCAAACGGCCTAACCAGTAGCTGCAAACTGTCAGTCTAATGTGAGAGGTTTGGACATTAATATTTAATTAATGAAAATCTGAGATAATTATGATGTCTAAAACGTGTTGGGTAAGGTTAAACCAATTGGACCAATGAATCTGATAAACCCGTTTCGTGAATCCGTAGGCCCAATACAAAGTTAGATAATTTGTAACCAGTTAATCTGTAAGACTGTTAATCTGTAACCAGTTAATCTGTAAGCCTGTTAATCCGAACATCTGATCCGTTGGTCTGAAAACCTGTTAACTTGATTATCTGATCTGTGAACTAGTTAATCTAAATTTTGTATGTCTGAAAATTGTAGACAAGTTAAGCTGAAATCTGTTAGTCTCGGGACACAAGGTTAGGAGGGGAATTACTTGTGTCATCTGTTGTTTGGGACCCATATTAGTCAGTAACCCTTTCTGGTATCAAAACTTTGACCCAACAGTAAGTAGGATCCGGGCACGCTTACTGAACTAATTATAAGCGGTTCATTCTGATAATGGCGAGGGGTGTTGATGGTGCGTTCCAACCGGGTCATGTGCTTGCATGGATCCCGGTCTGCCTCTGAGGATGTAAGACGCCGTGACATCTGTAAATAGGTCTGTGCCAATTGGTTGTCACTTTAGGGAGTGATACACCCTACTGTGGGGCCGACACAGGATATTTATGTATTAGGGAGCCGATCGCTTGGGGTAGGGTTTTAGGGTACACTTAGTTCTGTCTGTTTCTGTTGGTATCGTCTGTTTCTGTTGGGTGGTAACACCTGTCTGTTTCTGCGTGGTACCGTCTGTTCGGGTGGTAAAGGCCCATTACTAGTGTACACCTAATTCTACATTCTGTTTCCGTAGGGATTTATCTGTTTCTGCTTCTGTATGTTTCTGATCGGGTAGTAAAGGCCCATTATTAGCATTCTGTTTCTGTTAAATTATTCTGTACCCGTTTCTGTTTCAGTTTAGACATTAGGGTGACACCTAATTCTGTTATACTAGTATTAGTGCAGAGAAGTGTAAAACAATAGCTTATATCATTCTGTTCTTCTGTAATATCCGTTACATCTGTTACTGTTATCTCTCATCCAGTTTTGTTTTCATGTCATGTTATTATTATCTGTTCATAACTGAAAATCATTGGACTTGCCAGACTTTATGTCTGACCTTGCTTGTTTCGCCCCTTTTTCTTCCATTTCCCCCCAGGTTATCCAAGGAGGGAATACTTTAGCTTGACCCGGATTCCTTCTGCTTGAAGTGCTTAAAGTATGGCTTGGCTCTGTATAGCTTCCGTTCTGTGGGGATTATGATTTTAAAGTTTTGTACTCTGATGGCTTTTGAACAAGGCTGATATATATGTACTTGAGTTTTTGATAAAGTTGTAACCAAACTGATTTCTGTCCGCTGCAATAAAGTTATAAAGTGTTTCAAGTACTATTTTTATATCTGTCTTGTAATATTATGTTCTGTTTACTAAAATGCTCCATCAAAGTTAAGGCATTCCCTTTGTGAGTGACCTTAACGGAGGTGGGGTGTTACACTAGACTTCGCAGCATCTGAGAAGCTTGGACCTGTATAACCCGGGCTAACCCGAGCATTACAAATACCGGTCAGTCTGGTGAACCAGAGTGAGAATAACTCGCACAGTTTAAGGGGAATCATCCAAGTTGATTTTTAAGTTCAAACCTTTTGAAAGAAAAGGATAATAGTAAGACCAGCCCACACATAAACACGGACGGTTTTTACCTTACTATAACCCAAAACAGTTTTGACATCATGTCTTACTCTGATATTATAATAGTGTCTAAATACAAGTAAATAACAATCTAGTGGAACGCTTGCATCTCACGCTCCACATATATAGTATACAATCAAAACCGTGGGCACTTATTGGAGATCGGATTCCAGCTATGACAAGGTATAGGACCACCTGCCGATAGTGTATCTCTAGAGGGGAATACACTGGGTTCAACAAGAACATCTTGCAACCTGGCCCACACATGACCGACCACTCATTTCGCTAGAGTGTATCGAGTGTATATCCCCAACGGTTGGGATTAGCAACCGTTTCCCAAAAAGGGACAACATCAATAGATTAAAGAAGTAAAAGGAATTTCTCTAGATAGGTGATTATACACCCTAATGGGAGCGACCCACATAGCCATGCTGCCTACCCGATTTTTGTCATTTCCCAGTTGATGTGGCTTGAGGCTGCGTTTACTTATCAGCACATCACTTTGAATGCCACATCGTCAAATACGTCAAATCACTAATTGATGTCCTCAAAAATACACTGGGCACATTTGAAGAAATCAATGTACGTGACCATCTGGAAATACTCTGTCAGACACTGGTCCATACAAGTCATCCAGGAACAGGATGAACCGAAGGCACCCTCCTATCACATCCTAGGAATCACCCTATAGATTGGTAGCGAGTAGTCCTTGCAGATCCATGGATTTCAACCACGACAGAATCACAGTTTATAAACCTCTAGTAGCTAGCCAGGAATTCAACAGCAATCCTTCCGCTTATGAAGATCCACGGTCTTCAATGCTCCATCTCGACCATCTTCTCATATCTTTAACGTTCACGTATTTGTTGGACGGAATGTTTTTTTTTAATATGGATTCGATCTCAGTCTTTCCGAACCAACAATCGATTTGGCCAGATTTTGATCGTCGGTTATTTAACTATCAAAACAAACCACCATCATCCATAGAAAAATCAAATGGGTTCATTGGTTCAGAATACAGCATCACTTGGCCTTTTCAGTTAAACAGTTTTTAATCACACTTCTAAATCTTTCAACATTTAGGATATTGCATTCCCAATTCTTATTTATTCAACTTATAATTCTTTGAATTATAGTTTATAATATCCTCCTGGAAAATATTATTTTAATCTCCTCAACCAACTTCGTTTCTAAACTAATATCATCCTTGGATAATCATGAAGTCGTTCAAGTTGGGGAATTTTATTTACCTCTCAGACCTTGAGTCGACACCATTCTTATCTTCAGAATAAATAAAAGTTTATAAACGAAATCCCAATTCCAGTAACTTCCCCTACAGTTATTATTTACTATGAATTCCCATTTTAACCACTTTGTTTTAATTAACCCCATTTCATTTCTAAAACATTTTATTTCTAGATCTTACCATTATGTTTCACTTTTACAATCAAACTCAATTCACTTAAGCCCCGTTTGATTCCAACTCATATCCAATCTGGTTTGAACTTTTCTTTTATAAAATTCCTTTCCTGAGACCATCCAAAATCTAACTCATATCGGTAAAACTTATTAAAACCCTTCTTAATTATAACGAGGCCTTAATCAACTCCATTTCCTTTAAAACCATTTTCATCTTGATATGTTTACTTTCAACCCTTTTTAAAGGTTAACCCTGTTTCTTTTATAGCGATCCGGACTTGATCAAACAAAAACAACTTATTCCATTCGAAAATTCTATTATAGGTTCAAAAACTTATCTATCGAGCCACTTATAAATTCATATTATATTACACTTCATTTAAAAATCTTGTTTACAGGTCAAATTATTTTTAATTATCTAACGTCCTTTACATCAGATATTTTACTTCATCAAAAACTATTACTAAAACAATTAATCTCTCTTAAAAGGACATTACTTAAATTAACAATCCAATAATAGTTTTTAATAATCAAATCTTGGTTATCTCAAATAAGGTTACTCTGTTAACCATTCCACTTAGTTATTTCCTTAAAATTAATAAATAAAATTAATCTAAATAATTACATTTAATTTAATTAACAATCTAATTAGATAAAATAATCTCATTTAGTTGTTTGTTGAAAAACAATTAATTCAACCTTTAACCATTCTGTTAACCGTTGCTCATTTGCTTACAAAACTCTATAATCTACGATTCTCGTTTTATAAACTTGTTTAATAATTACAAGGTAAAAATAATTATTTATTTCTTTAATAGCTTCATTTAAAAATAATCTATATAAAATAGATTTCAAATCTTGTCTTTAGTTATAAGAAATTTTTTATAACTCTTTCTATTGATTTATTTTACCGTAAATCAATCTCTATAAACGGTACATTTACAGGCCATCTGCCAATAATTACCCAACCATATCACCCATTGGTTAATATCAAACAAGTGTTGAATTTAGTTTCAACAATCAACGATCAATCAAACTGATTAACAGTTCATATAAGTAAACAACATATTTGAGGAATCCGGTTGGATTTCTCCAACCTGTCCGTCCCTGCATCACAACGGGTTACCTCAATTTCAACACGATAAACAGTTCAACTAATAATAGTCAACAAGCAATTTGTAACGGCCATTCAAACATCAAATGATTTGTTTAATACGTTTATCATTATAAACGTAACCAACAAGGTAAGTTACCTCGTTTGGAATTTAATCGTTAACAATAACGATTTAATTCGATTAAATTAAACAAACGCTTAATTTAATTCATTAATATTAAAATATTCAGCACACATGTAAACAGTCATCTAGTTATCAACCATTAGCAAATATTTCACACAAAATAAAAACCCAGCTTATATAAAATATAAACGGGGTAAACTGAGTGAGTTGCACTCACCTTGTTCTCTACCTGTTTGCTGAAACGGTTCGTTTAATTAAATTAAACTGGTGTTTAATTTAATTAAATGCCCCAATAGCTGCCAACTCTGATCGGACAAGTTTCCTTGTTTTGCGATCGTCGATATGGTTCCATCGTCACTGGTTTCATCCAATGTCGTTACCGTATAACACATTTAAAATCTTAATATGGTGTTCACTATTTAATACGATATTGTTAATACTTCAATTATCTATATTAAATTTTAATTACGATTCTTAAGACCCTCTTAGCCGTTTTATAAATTGGACCGTTCATGTTTTATGTTGACTGACATATCATCCGTACATACTAGTGTTTGTTTATTTCACGTTATACATGCTAGTTATTAGATGAAAGGAAACTTTTGAAAAATGTCTCTATTGGTTTCGAAAGTATAATACACATTGATCAAGGCATCATACCATAGTTTTTTTTTTTAAAATGGCTAATGTAAAAATAATAGGAATTATTAGGTAAATATATTTATAAAACTGTATGGTCACGTTAAACACTTATATATTAAAACTACTCTACTTTCAAAATGAAACACGGTTGGGCGTATTAGGCATTAACACTTAATTGGTTTCACTCACACACACACACACACACACATATATATATATATATATTGTTCATATTTATTTTATATATATGTACCTGCTACTCTCTTTCTTTTCCTCACTTTCAACAGTAACGCCTCCCTTCTTTTGCACTTCAGCCCTCACGTCCGTCCCTTCTTCTATTTTCGCACCTTACCCTTCACCGATGCTATTGCACCCTTTCATCCTGCACCGGCTACGATCCTCAATGCAACTCAACTGTTCTCCCATACTTCTTACATTAATTCTTCCCATTTCATGCTTTAGAACTTGCTGCTCCTTTACTTCCCTTCTCTGCACCATGCTGTTTTGCTCAAGCTATTCCCACTCACCCTTCTGCCGATAACACGCACCAAACAAGAAGCTACAGTACAGCTTTCTCTCCCCACTTCTACTATCAACGCACTCCCTTTTTTCACTTGCATGAATTTCCTTCCATTTGCGGTTACTACTTCCTTCGAACCCAGTTCCCCTCTCACACCTCAACGCTGCCCTGCCACCGAGACTCCGACGGCCGCCTCCATCCGACCACGCGCTTGAACCATGTACTGGTATACCCACGCACAGCTAAACGTTTCACCCCTCCGCTTCTCTCAAGTGCTTTCGCTGCTCCTCCCCTGGCATGCGGTGCCTGAAATATTCTCATAGGTTCTGAGAGGGAGCGAGAAGGCCAATGTATAAAAATAGAAGAGGGGACTTAAATTGATCTGTGGGAGGGTGTTTGCGGCTTCGTATTGAAGTGAAAATTAGAGAACATATGAGTATATATATATATATGGGAAGAAGGTGTGGGGAGCACGGTATTGAAATTCATAATTTATTTGGTTACTTGATTGTCACGGCGAGAGAAAGTGTGGCAGCCAAGGCAAGTTAAAATATATAAATACGTATGTGCAAATGTCACTTTATTTGGGTCCATCACTTTGTTTTCGTTCCATGTAAATGATTTGCTTGAATGAGTGCGTTATGTAGCTTAGTTTGCCTGCATGACTATGTATTGTAACCCAATTAATTTGAACAACTGGATTTACAGTTCTGTAGAATACGTTGTGTAGCTTATTTACCAAAATAAAAATTATAGCAAAATTCTAAAAATTAAATTATCACTATGTCTCAAAGGGCTAGTCCAAATTCAAGATCAATATTTAAATATATTGAATAAACTGTTATGGCTTATACACGACTTCACAGCGAATTTCTGAAAATTTTGATTTTCACATATCTTACAATCCATAAGATGAAATCTCAAATTTTCACTTCCACTAGAAAAATATAATCAAATATGTAACACCCCACCTCCGTTAAGGGCACTCACAAAGGGAATGCCTTAACTTTGGTGGAGCATTTTAGTAAACAGAACAGAAACTTACAAGATAGATAAAACAGTACTTGAAAATTTTTAACTTTATTACAGCGGAAAACAGAAATTTATATGGTTACATCCTTTCAATTTCAGAATTCAAGTACAATATATCAGTCTTGTACAAAAGCCTTCAAAATGCATAGTTTAAAATCATAATCCCCATGGAACGGAAGCTATACAGAGCCAAGCCATACTTTAAGCACTTCAAGCAAAGAGAAATCCGGATCAAGCTAAAGTATTTCCCTCCTTGGATAACCTGTGGGGGGGGGGGGAAACGGAAGAAAGGAGGCGAAAACAACAAGGGTCAGACAAAAAGTCTGGCAAGTCCAGTGACTTTCAGCATATGAACAGATAATAATAATATGATATGAACATAAAACTGGATGTGAGATAACTATAACAGGTGTAGCAGAAATAACAGAAAAACAGAATGATATAAACTATTGTTTTACACTTCTCTGCACTAATACTAGTATAACAGAATTAGGTGTCACCCTAATGTCTAAATTGAAGCAGGAACGGGTACAGAATACTTTAACAGAAACAGAATGCTAATAATGGGCCTTTACTACCCGATCAGAAACAGACAGAAGAAGAAACAGATTTATCCCTATGGAAACAGAATGTGGAATTAGGTGTACACTAGTAATGGGCCTTTACCACCCGAACAGATGGTACCACACAGAAACAGACAGGTGTTACCACCCAACAGAAACAGACGGTACCAACAGAAACAGACAGAACTAAGCGTACCCTAAAACCCTACCCCAAGCGATCGGCTCCCTAATACATAAATATCCTGTGTCGGCCCCACAGTAGGGTGTATCATTCCCTAAAGTGACAACCAATTGGCACAGACCTATTTACAGATGTCACGGCGCTTACATCCTCAGAGGCAGACAGGGATCCATGCACGCACGTGACCCGGTTGGAACGCACCATCAACACCCCTCGCCATTATCAGAATGAACCACTTATAATTAGTTCAGTAAGCGTGCCCGGACCCTACCTACTGTTGGGTCAAAGTTTTGATACCAGAAAGGGTTACTGACTAATATGGGTCCCAAACAACAGATGACACAAGTAATTTCCCCTCCTAACCTTGTGTCCCCAGACTAACAGATTTCAGATTAACTTGTTTACAAGTTCAGACATACAGAATTTGGGTTTACTAATTCACAAATTAAGTTAACAAGTTTTCAGACTAACAGGTCAGATGTACAGATTTTTCAGATTTGTCTAACTTTGTATTGGGCCTACAGATTCATGGACGGGTTTTACTACATTTATTAATCCCTTTGGTTTAACCCTATTTTTCCCCAATACGTTTTAGACGTCATTCTTATCTTAGATTTGCATTAATTAATTATTAATGCACAGACCTCTCACATTAGGTCGGTAGCTTGTGGCCGCTGGATATGCCGGGCGGTTCCGGGCAGACTTCTGCCACAAGCCAGACCTAACCTCGTGTCTTACGCATGTTATGACTAACTTCTCACATTAGAACCTATTGTTTGCGGCCACTGGATGTGCCGGGCGGTTCCGGGCAGATTTACGCCGCAAACTCATTCTAACCTCGAGTTAGCCATGTTTATCTTTGCGGCCAATTAATTAATAATTTACCGTTTATGCGCGTGCCCAATATATATATGCCAATTCAGATTATATCAATCACAGGATGATTATATCAACATAGCAGATACCGGATTTTATATGACATAACGGATTTAACAGATTTAGCAACTTAGCAGATTTTGGCATATAACAGGTTAGGCATTTCAACCGACAAATTTAACAGATTAGGCATTTCAATCTAATTAGCAGTCTAGGCAATATAACAAAACTAGCAGTTTAGGTAACTTGGCAAATTAGCAGATTTAGCAAATTTAATATTTCTAAAGGTTCTATTTACATGCCTTGCCTAAACATAAATTAGGCCTAAGTTCATATGCCTAAATAATGTCATGATTCACAATATGATCATATACTTCCATGTTTGCATACATTTACATAGCGCAGAATATGGACATAATTTACCCTATAACATATGTTCCAATTTTTGTTAAACTAGCATTTTACAGCAGATTCACATATAAATTATACCAAATATAACCATTAATTCCAATGCATGCCATATATCCAAAAATCCCTATTTAGGTGTAATCTCAATAATAGATATCCTAATTAATGCAAATCTTTTACACCTAAGCTTCCATATCTTCTTCTTTTTAAGTCATGAATCATTATGCAAACTATACCCAAAAATCTAAATCTTTAAATCATATCTTCTAAAAATCAGATCTTGACTTTTATATGCATTTTGTCCAAAGTCTCAAATCATATGTAATCTTACAATGGTTCCTCTTTTCTTCTATCATAGAATATGCATAGATCCAAATCTATGTTTACAACATATGCTCATTAATTACAGTTCTAAATTACAACATAGCTATGCATACAACATGCATAAATTATATGTTCATAGTCAAATTTATGCATATGTCCAATATATTTTATGCCTCAGACCTAAAGTCATACATTCAATTTGGTTTTGTCAAATTTCTCATCATTCATCCCAAAACTTGCGTTCATACGTTCATCTCTTATGAGATTAGGCACAGGCTCGTGGTAGCCTGGCTATAGAAACAGAAAAGAAGAAAGGAATATAGAACAGTCACAGAAAACAGATCTAACAGAAGAGAATACAACCTCAAACTCAGATTTAAATGCATATCAAAATTATAATTAACGTTTATAGCGGAGAATAACTGTACTTGCCTTGATTGGATTAAAGAAAGAACTTTTAACTTGTTGTAGAATCTTTTGCAGAACTTTAACCTCTAGTTTGAATTGAGTTGCTTAGGCTGATGTTGATTATCTTCTAGTTTTAATTCCAGCAGAGCAGAGACGCCATTTTTATTTTTTTATTAGAAGAAGAGAGCAATGGAGGCTAGAGAATTGTGCAAGAAACCTAGGTAGAGTCTAGGGTCCTTTTTATAGAGGTTAGGAACTGATTAGGACCATTGATGTTGCTTGGATTGATCGTAGCCATTCATCCTAAGGAGAGACCAATTAGAACTTGCCACCTAGCCCTAATGACAAAGCAGACCACAGAAAATCGACCAACATAGAATAGGCCAGCCAGGTTGGACTGGGCTCGACCTGGCTCTGGACCAGGTCGACACCCCTGTCGACAGCCCTGTCGACATGCCTGTCGACCTGATTAGACCAGGTCGACAGCCCAGTCGACCTGGGTGCGTCAGGCGGGCCATTCCCCGCCCTGGCCCATCGGGCCCCACTTCGGAATTTTTAATTGTTTTATTCTGTTTGAATTTTAAACTTAATTTAAAAACTTCCGAAGGCCATATCTTCTTCATACGGACTCCGTTTTTCGCAAACTCGGACTCTATTTCGCGTATTTTTCTGAGACGAACGCAATGGCGTATCCCGTTTCCCTTAGTTCCTTGATTTCAAATTAATTATACTTTAATTTATGACTTTCACGGTTATAGAATATACGGGGTGTTACATTCTCCCCCACTTAAAAGGATTTCGTCCCCGAAATCTTCAAGTTAAGAGGAATGTGTCCTACCATCCAATCATCCATCTACTCAATCATCAACCACAGGCATCCATTGTCCTTATAGACTTCTAATGCTTTCATGTTTAAATGCACAGTGTGTGTTCATGTCCGTATCTAATGCAAAATCAGGCGGCCCATTGATTCAGTCGACCTCCTTAATGCAAATCATGTTAGTGCCATGAGTCCAATATGTATGCAAATTTTCCTACTTGAGACATATCATTTCTATATGAGTGCACAACTGCTCATTCATATGCAACATCTATATGCTGATTCGACCATTTTGCATCCATAAAAGTTTAAAAATGCTCACACATCCATATGCAGTATGAGAGTGCTTTCGAGCCGATCTAGTGCCTAGTGTGTGTATATGCATCCACGAGCAACCACTAGCAACCACTTGCATCCACTTGCAACCATCAAACATAACATGTCTCAAACACATGTTTACACCCATTAGTTTCTACCTAAAGTTCAAATATTCGATCGATAGGATACAGTCGAATGATGGAAGCGAGTACAGATAGAACGAAAATTTGGTTCCCATTAGACATGGGTCCTAAGTATCGGCCCCAAAGACCGGAACCAACATCAAATTGATACCCCACGAAAACTCAGAATGTATGCGCCATACTTGACGCCTAACACAGATATCCCTCAAACCCCAGTCCCAAACAGATGATCCATAACCCTTATGGGTCTGAGTCTACAGCGGAATTCAGAAATAATACTAGTGTTAAAGTGCAGAGTATCGATTACAAAATCAAAATACCAGAATCAGAAAAAGTCTTGACTTCATAATCAGATAAATAAATTAAACCTACTATAGAAAATTTCCTATTTCTATCCTAGCCACTAGCCTCAAGAGTGTTCGCCTGCCCTCCTTGTCCTCGTCTCTTCGGGCAGTCTCTAGTGAAGTGTCCCATCTCCCCACAGTTGAAGCAAGCGCCCTTCCTTTTTCTGCAATCCTTGTTCAGATGAGTTGAGCTCCCACAAGTAAAGCACTTTTTCCCCTTCTTATCTTCAGACTTCTCATCCTTCTTTTGTGTTTCCTTTTTGGGCCCCGCTTTCTTATTCTGTGGTTCTTCCTTCTTTGTCTCTTTCGGGCCCTTGTCTTCCTCGTACAGTAGTGCCATATCCACCAATTTCTCGTAAGTTGCTCCCATGGGTACATGGGTCATGGCTAGGCTGTGCAGTGGCTCATTCAATCCTTTAACAAAGCGGAGAGCCTTTTTATGCTGAGTGTTGACTAAATCCAATCCGAATCTTGCTAGTTGGTTGAACTGGTTGACGTATTCCTTGACGGTCATACTTCCTTGCTTAAGAGACAAGAACTTTTCTAATTGTAAACTTCGTTCAGCTTGCGAGAGGAATTTTGTCTCAAACCATGTTCTGAAATCCATCCATGTCTCCACCGGCCTCTCGGCGTTAGTGACTTCCCACCGGTAGGAAGCTTCGTCTTTGAGCAGCCATACTGCCAACTGTTCCTTTTGCCTATCGTCCACCTCGAAGATAACGAACAGATCCTCAGTTTCTTTGAGCCAATTCCTTGCCTCTACGAATGATTCAGTTCCTTTGAAATCCTTCCCACCCATGGCCCTAAAATCTCTACAGATTTTTGAGAAAGCAATAGCACGAGGAGGGGGTGGAGGAGGGGGATCATTTGCTGGACCTGCAGCGGCGGTCCTAGCCTCAAGATATTGACGAAACCAACCGGGTACATGAACACCCTCTGGTATCTCAGATGCTTTAGACATGCTGGAACGAAAAAGGAAAGGTTCAATACAAAAAAGGACTGAAAGAAAGATATATGGCTCTTGGGGATCATGTTTTTTCAAAATAAGCTTTATTTTTGAAAATACTTCCTTTCCAAAACCTTTTTGAAAATAGTTTTCAAAAACTTCACCCAATCTGGTAACCTTCAGCTCTGATACCAAGTGTAACACCCCACCTCCGTTAAGGTCACTCACAAAGGGAATGCCTTAACTTTGGTGGAGCATTTTAGTAAACAGAACAGAAACTTACAAGACAGATAAAACAGTACTTGAAAAATTTTAACTTTATTACAGCGGAAAACAGAAATTTATATGGTTACATCCTTTCAATTTCAGAATTCAAGTACAATATATCAGTCTTGTACAAAAGCCTTCAAAATGCATAGTTTAAAATCATAATCCCCATGGAACGGAAGCTATACAGAGCCAAGCCATACTTTAAGCACTTCAAGCAAAGAGAAATCCGGATCAAGCTAAAGTATTTCCCTCCTTGGATAACCTGGGGGGGAACGGAAGAAAGGAGGCGAAAACAACAAGGGTCAGACAAAAAGTCTGGCAAGTCCAGTGACTTTCAGCATATGAACAGATAATAATAATATGATATGAACATAAAACTGGATGTGAGATAACTATAACAGGTGTAGCAGAAATAACAGAAAAACAGAATGATATAAACTATTGTTTTACACTTCTCTGCACTAATACTAGTATAACAGAATTAGGTGTCACCCTAATGTCTAAATTGAAGCAGGAACGGGTACAGAATACTTTAACAGATACAGAATGCTAATAATGGGCCTTTACTACCCGATCAGAAACAGACAGAAGAAGAAACAGATTTATCCCTATGGAAACAGAATGTGGAATTAGGTGTACACTAGTAATGGGCCTTTACCACCCGAACAGACGGTACCACACAGAAACAGACAGGTGTTACCACCCAACAGAAACAGACGGTACCAACAGAAACAGACAGAACTAAGCGTACCCTAAAACCCTACCCCAAGCGATCGGCTCCCTAATACATAAATATCCTGTGTCGGCCCCACAGTAGGGTGTATCATTCCCTAAAGTGACAACCAATTGGCACAGACCTATTTACAGATGTCACGGCGTCTTACATCCTCAGAGGCAAACCGGGATCCATGCACGCACGTGACCCGGTTGGAACGCACCATCAACACCCCTCGCCATTATCAGAATGAACCACTTATAATTAGTTCAGTAAGCGTGCCCGGACCCTACCTACTGTTGGGTCAAAGTTTTGATACCAGAAAGGGTTACTGACTAATATGGGTCCCAAACAACAGATGACACAAGTAATTTCCCCTCCTAACCTTGTGTCCCCAGACTAACAGATTTCAGATTAACTTGTTTACAAGTTCAGACATACAGAATTCGGGTTTACTAATTCACAAATTAAGTTAACAAGTTTTCAGACTAACAGGTCAGATGTACAGATTTTTCAGATTTGTCTAACTTTGTATTGGGCCTACAGATTCATAGACGGGTTTTACTACATTTATTAATCCCTTTGGTTTAACCCTATTTTTCCCCAATACGTTTTAGACGTCATTCTTATCTTAGATTTGCATTAATTAATTATTAATGCACAGACCTCTCACATTAGGTCGGTAGCTTGTGGCCGCTGGATATGCCGGGCGGTTCCGGGCAGACTTCTGCCACAAGCCAGACCTAACCTCGTGTCTTACGCATGTTATGACTAACTTCTCACATTAGAACCTATTGTTTGCGGCCACTGGATGTGCCGGGCGGTTCCGGGCAGATTTACGCCGCAAACTCATTCTAACCTCGAGTTAGCCATGTTTATCTTTGCGACCAATTAATTAATAATTTACCGTTTATGCACGTGCCCAATATATATATGCCAATTCTGATTATATCAATCACAGGATGATTATATCAACATAGCAGATAACGGATTTTATATGACATAACGGATTTAACAGATTTAACAACTTAGCAGATTTTGGCATATAACAGGTTAGGCATTTCAACCGACAAATTTAACAGATTAGGCATTTCAATCTAATTAGCAGTCTAGGCAATATAACAAAACTAGCAGTTTAGGTAACTTGGCAAATTAGCAGATTTGCAAATTTAATATTTCTAAAGGTTCTATTTACATGCCTTGCCTAAACATAAATTAGGCCTAAGTTCATATGCCTAAATAATGTCATGATTCACAATATGATCATATACTTCCATGTTTGCATACATTTACATAGCGCAGAATATGGACATAATTTACCCTATAACATATGTTCCAATTTTTGTTAAACTAGCATTTTACAGCAGATTCACATATAAATTAAACCAAATATAACCATTAATTCCAATGCATGCCATATATCCAAAAATCCCTATTTAGGTGTAATCTCAATAATAGATATCCTAATTAATGTAAATCTTTTACACCTAAGCTTCCATATCTTCTTCTTTTTAAGTCATGAATCATTATGCAAACTATACCCAAAAATCTAAATCTTTAAATCATATCTTCTAAAAATCAGATCTTGACTTTTATATGCATTTTGTCCAAAGTCTCAAATCATATGTAATCTTACAATGGTTCCTCTTTTCTTCTATCATAGAATATGCATAGATCCAAATCTATGTTTACAACATATGCTCATTAATTACAGTTCTAAATTACAACATAGCTATGCATACAACATGCATAAATTATATGTTCATAGTCAAATTTATGCATATGTCCAATATATTTTATGCCTCAGACCTAAAGTCATACATTCAATTTGGTTTTGTCAAATTTCTCATCATTCATCCCAAAACTTGCGTTCATACGTTCATATCTTATGAGATTAGGCACAGGCTCGTGGTAGCCTGGCTATAGAAACAGAAAAGAAGAAAGGAATATAGAACAGTCACAGAAAACAGATCTAACAGAAGAGAATACAACCTCAAACTCAGATTTAAATGCATATCAAAATTATAATTAACGTTTATAG
This sequence comes from Allium sativum, assembly GCA_030737875.1. Taxonomy (NCBI): domain Eukaryota; kingdom Viridiplantae; phylum Streptophyta; class Magnoliopsida; order Asparagales; family Amaryllidaceae; genus Allium; species Allium sativum. The sequence goes on from CM060920.1 coordinate 14,968,673, forward strand.
CGGAGAATAACTGTACTTGCCTTGATTGGATTAAAGAAAGAACTTTTAACTTGTTGTAGAATCTTTTGCAGAACTTTAACCTCTAGTTTGAATTGAGTTGCTTAGGCTGATGTTGATTATCTTCTAGTTTTAATTCCAGCAGAGCAGAGACGCCATTTTTATTTTTTTATTAGAAGAAGAGAGCAATGGAGGCTAGAGAATTGTGCAAGAAACCTAGGTAGAATCTAGGGTCCTTTTTATAGAGGTTAGGAACTGATTAGGACCATTGATGTTGCTTGGATTGATCGTAGCCATTCATCCTAAGGAGAGACCAATTAGAACTTGCCACCTAGCCCTAATGACAAAGCAGACCACAGAAAATCGACCAACATAGAATAGGCCAGCCAGGTTGGACTGGGCTCGACCTGGCTCTGGACCAGGTCGACACCCCTGTCGACAGCCCTGTCGACAGGCCTGTCGACCTGATTAGACCAGGTCGACAGCCCAGTCGACCTGGGTGCGTCAGGCGGGCCATTCCCCGCCCTGGCCCATCGGGCCCCACTTCGGAATTTTTAATTGTTTTATTCTGTTTGAATTTTAAACTTAATTTAAAAACTTCCGAAGGCCATATCTTCTTCATACGGACTCCGTTTTTCGCAAACTCGGACTCTATTTCGCGTATTTTTCCGAGGCGAACGCAATGGCGTATCCCGTTTCCCTTAGTTCCTTAATTTCAAATTAATTATACTTTAATTTATGACTTTCACGGTTATAGAATATACGGGGTGTTACAAAATAGATCCTAACGTTTCTTGTTTCATCGAATTCTGACTTATGTTGGATTCAGTATATTCAATTGAAGTTTAATTCATAAATTACGAACTACCGCGACTATTTCGAGCTCGTTTTAATTATATTATAAATATATATTTTCGAACTCCCTTTAAAAAAATAAAATCGATATAAAACCACTATATCGCCAAATCAATATTTAAATTGATTTAAATATTCAAAATCATCGTTCAAAAATCTGGGACGTTACAACTTTACTTTGGAAATTTTCCATTATATTTTAATAAAAAAGATTTATAAATTCATTTCATTGTTAATCGGGTTAACGAGCAAGTGTTATTTAAAACAACATTCACGATAAACCCAAAAATCCAATTCTCAATTCAATTCCAATTAAATCTTAATTAATTGGAAAAATTCCCTAAATCTTAAATTAAAGATTTATTCTTTTCTCAATTTGGTTTAAGAGCAGTGTTACTGTAGACACCATTCACGACAAACCCAAAATCCCATTTGATATTAAATACAAGACTCTGAATAGAAATTATATCGGCTTATATTCAATATCAAATTATGAAACCGACAAATATCGTATTGGAAATAACGATATAAATATATCTTCCAAATTTCCAGAACAATATCCGTATAATCGCGGAATCCCATATCGAAATATTCTGAAGATTATTTCCATTCCAAATTCATTTCAATTTGTTCATTGGAAATTTTTGGTTATATTAAAACCATTCACAAATCCAATTTATTTTATTTAAAAATTATTGGATTTCAAATCCAGTTAATAACTAGTTTATTTTGATAAAAATATATTGTTTGTTTTTACAAACGTGGAATTTTTCATCCAAATTCTTCCCAAATCATTTATTATAATTTTACACAAATTATTAATTTTTTTAATAATTTTATCAAGGCCTTTTCATTTGATTTCCATAAACGGTCATCGAACTGCACTTACAACGACCTTTTCCAAATTTGATTTGGACATAATTCCAAATCCAACCATTAGATTTCAAATCTCTTATATTCGTTTGAAAGCTCTTTTCAATACGAACCCAATGGTTCCGGTTTTAGGAGAATCCGATGGTCGGATCTTCTGTAATATCAATTCGATGTCAATGGTCGAAATTCTCGAATGGTCACGAAGCGGCGTGTTCTATTCAGGCCATTAAATATATATTATACATATTTCATCAGTTTCCATTTAAAACGTATTTTATAAACTGTTTTAAATTCATTTTAAAAACGATTCTAACTTCATTTTTAATTTTAAATCAAAATTGAATATTCTATATCCTTATAATATATAAATGATAATATTTTCAAAATATCCGATTTTGAAATCATTTCCTTTTCGATATTCATTATAAAAATGAATAAAATCGATATAAATATCTTTTGCGCCAAAATGACGCATATGTAATCAACACGGCTTCGTATATTTCAATATTTTCGTGTCCATCCAAAGTTGGACATTAAAATTAGATTTCAATCCTTTATTGAATATTATTTTAAATTATTCCTTATTTTAAAATATTCGTTATTTTAAAATATTTGTTCTTTTCGAATTCGAATCAGACACAATCAATTTTCATATAGTATTATTTATATAGATTTCATACATCATATGTATACAAAAACAATGATAAACAATCAACCATCATCCAGTGTGCACTACCCAACTACATAAGCATTTAATATAAATAATTAACGCTTACAATAGTCTGTCAACCAATCGATTGACATACAACTAAATAATTGGGATGGGATTAGTGTATGTCAAATATCATCCCAATACCTGTGTGAAGTTTCAATCAACACACATAGATTTTCTTATGCAGTTGGGCGATGTGTAAAATATATCGTTCCAATCAATATCAGCTGTTGATACCAAAAACTGGTTCAACACCCCAAAGAGAAGAGATTTATAGAGAATAAATGAAGATTATTAATAATAAACAATGCACAGAAATTGAAAGAGATCACACATAGAGTTTTTATAGTGGTTCGGCGAAGATGGTGCCTACGTCCACTTTATATATTATTTCTCTTTTTTCTTTTGATTTGCTATAATGATTACAATGATTCAATGCCTTTTCTGAACTAGGATATCAATATTTATAGATGATACAGTAATGGGCCGTTACTAATACGTGTTATCAGATCCATGAAAGTAGTTGCGGCTGGTGGATTTGGTCTTTGCCAAAGAATTAGTATTCCGCCCTAAATGCTCAGTTGAAATATCCTAAGCGGTTTGAATGAAGAGAATCTGGGATGAGCTATTCTTTAGGTTGGTTTCTTGGGCCTTAAATGAATGCATAATAAATGGTTAGATCCAGCCCTTCCACGCTTCCTCCAATCCGTATTTCATTGTGTGTAGCGAGCCCATGGAACATGCTCCTTTAGCTCACCCGCTTCGAGTGCTAGAATCCTGGAATTTATCATATTGTCATGCCTTGATGGGCGGTCTGAAAGGCTCATCAACACTTTGCCCCCCAAAGTATAGTTCATTCAATAAGAAGTATACTTTGTTTCAAATCTTGAGTTGAATTTCGCATATCACTTTATTTCACTGGCTGCTCTGATTCCTACCCAACGGGCATCACAAGTTGCATCGAGTTTCGTCCTTTGGTTCAGAGTCATCAATGAGCTCAAATAACAATATCGTCTTATTAGCTTTATGTCACATCGGCTGGCCTTTAACTCTTCCGCTTCTCACACGTCAACTCTACCCATTCAGATTAACCGGACTCGAGAAGTCATCCCTTCGCTTTATTATTAAAGTAACAATCCTTTTTACCTTTCTTCTTTTACTTTATACCATAACGGCGGCCAAACAATTGTTCCAAGACAGAAACAATCATCGTCTTCCTCCAAGCTTCGTAATTTTCAGGTATGTATTTTTCCTTAAATTGGATGCTCATTCTTACCCGAGGTCCACTATATCTTCGATTATCTTTTTAGGGTTTCATTCGATCTGGTTAGCAGCGGGTTTTTTTTTAAACCGTCGGAGTCAGCGACGGTACGGTTCTCCGAAGTGAGATCATCGTTTATTGATTCTGGTTTTACGATTTTGATATAGAGATCTTCTCTTCCCTCGTTTCCTTTATTTACGAGTTGGGATGTCCTCAAACCCTTGTGCATACGAACTGTTCGAGGGGAAATAAGAAATATATCTGACTTTTACCCAATTCAAATTTTGTTTCTAATCGCCCATTTTTACTGGAGTGATACCCATGCAGGATGCTAATTTCTTATATTCACTTGTGGCATTCTTTTTCCTCTTCTTTTTGCAGGCTCTTTGTGTGCCTATGGTTAAGACACGAGACAATCGTAAGCAAGAATTGGATGGACAAGCGTCCTGTTTAATTAGGGTGGGCAGTTCTTCGGAGTCCCCGAGTCACTCAGAATCTTCTTAGAACAAAGATCCTAAAAGTCAGTCGACGGACCTATCACCTGTCCTTCCAATAGCGGTTGACCTGTCTGGGACGATACCAACCCCAATATCACTAGATATGATTCCTGACTCGGAGATTTTGGGGGATCCTGTGGAGGCAAAAGAAACTAGGATGACTCTCAAGCGGCTACAAACCTTAACAGCTAAGCATAACATCCCTTTCGACGATGTCCTCGTCCCGATTGATACTGCTAGACCCCACATTCCCCCAGATGATTATATGGCAATTTCTGTTCCAATGTGCAACGTAGGAGCCATTCCACCTTTCCCTCTTCCAATTGTCGATTTTTTGTGCCGGATGAATTTGGCCCCGATGCAATTAAGCCCGATAGCTTACGGCCTTCTACTGTCAACCTGCTACCTGTACCTGAAATATTTGAAGTATCCTCCGACCTTCAACGACATAGCCTTTCTCTTTAATTTTAGGCATAATGAGACACAATCTCCCTCTACTCTTTATCTTGAAGCCATCCGGGGGTGGAAGACCATTGAAGAGGTTCCGACCAAAGCGGGCGATGCAAAGCGAGACTGGTTTTGGATTAAACGGCAACCAGGTTGCGCCCAATATTGGCTGCGATGTGGTAAGTTTCACCTCTCTTTCTTTACATACTTCTTATGTATCAGAATTCCTCTTTCTGATTATCTTCCAGTTATGCATTCTTTTCAGAGGGAGAGCCTACGAGACCTGATGAGGAAGTCTATAGAGAGCATTACAAGCGACTGATCGGTCTGACTAAGGAGACGCGGACATTTTGGAACTGCCTAACCGAGGCAAATCTGCACCGATATGGCCTTCTCGATCATAACAGGACAAGGGGTTCGGTAAAAGATGGGCCAAATCCGGTCGTGCCCACTCAAGATGAGATGCCCCCAGCCGAAAGGAAATCAGGGAGTGAACAGGTGGTTCACTTGGCTGGAGGATCCTCTACCCAGCCTTTGCCAAAAAAGATAGAGAAAACGGGTCTCAAGAAACCTATTTTCAAGAAACGGGTTGGAAAGGTCAGGTTTGTGGAAGTCGACAAGGATGGGGCCAAACCCCAACAGAAAAAGAAAGTTGTCGCTCAGAAAGCCCCAAAGGTTGTGCAAGGGCAATCAAACGAAGAAATGCCTGCTGAGACCCATCTACAAAATTCGGGGGTAGCAGAAGGTTTTCCTTCGACTCACGAACCACAGAAGGGGCGCGACACTTCTCCTCTCCCAGGCTTAGAAAATCTTCAGATGCCCGATATCATTCTCTCGCCACAGAGCTTGGACCCAACTCGATTCTTTGCCAACCAGTCTGAAGTAATGTCTTTCTCAAACAGGCACGATAACATTGACGGTAGGACTTTATAGTGATTTTCGAGGTTTGTTGCATATTATCCCTAAATGGTTTGGGAATCATTCATTTTCTTTTACCTTCCTCGTAGGGGTTGACGAAGAGTATTATGGGAATTTATTTGCCTCTCTCCCAACTGATCCTGGGTTGGACGATTTATCTCTCCCACATACCGAAAGAGAAGGCCCCAATCGAACCAGTGATAGTGGGAATAAGGAGACAGAGGATGTGAGGGACGACAGGGAGAAAGAGATAGGAGCTGACATGAGGAAGGATAGGACGGACGAGCCACCTGAGGATCAGGATAGGCGGAAAGAGAAACATCTGAAAAAGCATGGTCGGACGCTAGGGGATCACGAAGCATCGAGCAACGTACCCAAGAGAAGGAAGATGGATAAACCTTCTACATTCGAAGGACAGAGAGCTGAGCATCCTCAGGTAGTAGCACACCAGTCCAGTCATGTGCACGGACCCTCTTCCAGCGACCGTTTCCAAGGACTGGAACGAGATTTCCATAACTTCGTATTCTCATATATCGAGTCTGCCCCCAAAATACAGCCGTTGACCCACAGTTTCCGTCGGCGCATGCGCCATAACTTTGAATATGTCTTTACTCAATATGACGATATGCAAGAGTATGCCGGACAAGTGAGTGGGGCGCTGAAAGGGAGACTCGCTGAGATTGCTGGATTGAAAAGAGATGCCGACAATAAGAACAGAGCTATTGGACTTCTAGAAGAAAAAACCAAAAATCTGGAATTACAGGTGACGACAGACAGAGAGGAGCATGAGAAGGAGATTGCAGAGTTGAACAATGAGGTTCAGCAGAGAGATCGAGAGTGTGAAACGATGAAGGAGGAGGTTGAGTCTTTGAGAAGGGACAAGGTCCGACTCGACCTTGAAGTTCAAAATCTGAAGGCGACCCTTGATTCGGCCGAACTAGCTAAAGACCAAGCTGAGCAAAATGCTGCTGCGGCCATCGAGTCTGCCAGCAATCTGAAGCAGCAGCATGATATCGAGATCGAAGCTGTGAAAGCCGAGCATGTCCAGGAAAAAGGTGAGATAAAGAGGGGGCATGCTCGTCAGATTCTTATGTTTTGTGTCGATTTTCTTCGTCGTAGAGACCTGTCTTGGATGCCTGGGTATCCTAAGTTCTTGACCGATGTGTGGAAAGTGCTTCTGTGGGACGAGAAGAAGAAGGCTCAGGGTCGCCCGGTGGATGAAGCGTTATTAATGGCTAACATTCTGAATGACAAAGAACAAGCCATTGTGAGGGAAGCTCAAGGCCGGGAAAACAAATGGTTGAGGCATGACGTCTCAAGGCGAAGGGAAAGTCGATCCTTGGGGCTAAGGCGAGCGGTAGTCGGCCCTGTGTTTCTACTCCCCCCGTAGCTGCAGGAGGGGGCTCGACTTCTTCCATCCCAACCGATACTGTCCGAGTTACGGGGGAGCGGGCGGTCAGCCCGAATGCTGAGAGTAAGTTTTTATTTTTGTCGAACCTATCGTCTTTTGACTGTATTTCATGTACTTCCTTTTTCGGTAGGGGATTCTTCCAATACAAACAAGATGGATGAAGAGTCTGCTTAAGGAGACAGATGTTGCTAAGGAAGCAGGGCAGGCTGCAAAGGCGGTTAGGGTCGAGCCAATGCCTCCAAAGGACCCGGACATTCAGATTGTCAAAGAGTCGATAAGAGAAGACCGACCATCCCTAGCTGACATGAAGAGCCAGAGGGAAAAAGAGTTGTCTGCGATGATGCCAGAGCCTATTAAGGAGCTGCTGAGCACTCAGCTTTCCCAGCTTATTCCTTCGGCCCTGCTTTCTTCAGCTCCTGGTCCTGCTGCCCTCATTCTTCCACAGGGTTCTTCTTCAACTCCCAGGCCCTTTGGTAGTACCCTCGTAGGGGCGAGGCGTAGGTTGACCACGGAGGAGGCTTAGGAGATGATTAAGCAGAAAGAGCTAGCTGGGATGTTGGAGCAAGGGTTGATACGGCCTCCTTTTTAGGATCCACTTGTTTTCTTTTGGTTAATCGGCGATGTTTCGCCTGGGATGATGTTTAATTGGTACCTGTCAAGTAACAACATTTTGTAATGATGTCAGAACATTTCGAAGAATCTAATTATGATGTAAACATGTGTAATTGTTAGCGTCGTGTAAACCTTAGACTCGGCCCCCCTTTTTTGTCAGGAAGGAGTCGTGCTTCGCCCTTGTAGGGGATGTTAATCTCTACCCTTGCCCCCAGTGTCAGGGTAGATGTTCAAAAGGCGATCCTTCCTTTCGAACCCAAGCAGAGCCACTCTCGATCGCGGCTCATATGCATTTGAGTAGGAGTGCCCATAGTCTTTTAAAGTTATCCTTTAGTCAGTAAAGGGTAAAGTTCTATTGTTTGAGAGGTCTTTTGTCATGGTGTACCATTCACGCTCGGGTGTCGTTTATGCTCTTCCTCAAGTCAATGAGGTCGAGAGTCGAGGTCCGATGGTCGATCAGTATGCCTGGATAGGCGTTAGTCTTATCCTTGATTTATCCAAGGTAAAGGTTGTAAGGTCAGTCGTTCAATCACAATCACTGGCTCTTATAATTACAACAATTTAGAGCAGGAACGGAGATGCTTATTAATACGCTAATGCGACAGATGATGGTCACTTATTACAATGACAGAAACAAATAAATCAATAATCAAAATGCAGAAAGAAGGTAAAAACATCGAAATACAAATTCTAAGAAAGATAATGCCATAAATGCTCCGCGTTCCATGCTCTTTGAAACAGCTCGCCATCCACAGTCACTAATCTGAAACTTCCATTATGGAGCTTTCTCTGAATGACGTAAGGTCCTTCCCATTTTGAGCCCATATGCACAGGAACTGGAAAGATTCATTTCAAGACCAGATCGCCTACTTCGAAGGTTTTTGGTCGGACCTTCTTGTTATAATACCGAGCGACCCTTTGCCTGTGAGCCTGAGCACGAAGATTTGCTTCTTCTCTTTTTTCGTCGACCATGTCCAAAGACGTCAAGAGAAGTACCTTGTTCGTCAGGGGATCAAAGTAGGTTGTCCGGTGAGTCGGGACTTCAAGCTCGATCGGAAGGACTGCTTCGGATCCGTATGACAAAGCAAAGGGGGTATGGCCCGTAGCGGTCTTATGGGTAGTACGATATGCCCATAGTGCCAAGGGTAATTCGTCGACCCATTTTCCTTTAGCGCGTTCTAGTCGTTTCTTCAAAATGGTCTTAATGATCTTATTGACCGCTTCGACTTGACCATTGGATTGGGGGTGTGCGACTGCAGTGTACTTCTTTTCAATATGAGATTTTTCACAAAAATCTCGAAATTCTAAACTGTCGAACTGAGTTCCGTTATCTGTGACAATAGTTCGAGGCACTGCGTATCGGCATATGATATTCCTGACGATGAAGTTGATAACTTTTTTCGTTGTGATTGTAGTCATCTGTTCAGCTTCCGCCCATTTTGTGAAGTAGTCTACCGCCACAATGGCATACCTTGCACCCCCTTTCGAAATAGGCAATGTTCCTATGATGTCAATTCCCCACACAGCAAACGGCCAAGGACTAGTCATCTGGGTAATATTCGTCGGGGGTGTCCGTGGGATTTGCGTGAATCTCTGGCACTTATCACATTTTTTGGCATAGTTGGAAGCATCCCTATTGATGGTTGGCCATAAATACCCATAGCGCAGTATTTTTTGGGCAAGGGCTTTCCCCCCTCCCCCCCTGTATGTGCTCCGCAATCTCCCTCATGTACTTCCTGCAATATCCTTTTAATGTCGCTGTTAGCTATACACCGGAACATAGGAACAGAAAATCCTCTTCTATAGAGTTGGCCTTGCTGAATAAGGTACCTAGAAGCTCGTCGTACCAAGGCTCATTTTTCGTTTTTCTTTTCGGGTAATTGCTCGTGGAGAAGGAAATTTTTAATGGGAGTCATCCATGATTCTTCTTCGGGTTCGACGTCTGTTTGATCGATATCCATTTGGTCGATGCTTGGCATCCTTAAGATTTCTACGGGAACTAACTCTGTTTCGCTCGGATGGTCCGAACTAGCCATTTTAGCTAGCCTATCCGCTTTCTAGTTTTCTATTCGAGGGACATGGGAGATGTTGTATCGGTCGAAGCTCCGTAGCAGCTTCTCGACTTCTTTGAGGTAAGAGGTCAGCCGCTCTCCTCAGGTTACAAATTCTTTTCTGACTTGGCAGACTACAAGCTATGAGTCACAATAGATGTCGAGCGATGTTATCTTCAGGTCTTTCGCTAGTTTGAGTCCAGCAATCAGGGCTTCGTATTTAGAGTCGTTATTGGTTGCTAAAAATTCTAATCTCAGAGCATAATAGATCGAGCGCCCCTCAGGGGACAAAAGTACAATGCCGGCTCCTGAACATTGTCTATTTCGGGCCCCATCCGTGTAGAGCTTCCAATTGACTGGCTTCTGCTCGATCTTCATGGGCTTAGGGTCCTCGTCTTGACATTCTTCCTCCGTGGTTGTGAACTCTGCTATGAAATCGGCCAAAGCTTGTCCTCGGATCAATTTCCGAGGAATAAATGTTAAGTCAAACTAGCTTAATTCAATATTCCATTTTAGCAGTCTCCCACTCGCTTCTGGCCTTTGTAAGATTTGTCGAAGAGGCTGATCAGTGAATATCTTAATTGGATGGGCCTGGAAGTAGTGTCGAAGCTTCCTCGACGTGATTAACAAACTATAGGCCAATTTTTCAATTTTAGGATAATTGCGTTCAGCCCCGGTTAACTTCTTACTCACATAGTAGACTGGTCGTTGTACTCGATCTTCTTCTCGGACAAGAACTGAGCTAAGTGCATGTGCTAATACTGCTAAGTAGACGAACAAGTCCTCATGATCGACAGGTTTAGAGAGAATATGAGGCTTTTCAAGACGGTCGAGTAGATTGCGAAAAGCTTCGACACAGTCAGGTGTCCAAGCAAAGTTTCGCTTTCCTCTTTTTATCAATTCAAAGAACGGCAGGCATTTATCAGTGGCTTTCGAGATGAACTGTCCCATAGCTGCTACCTTTCCCGCTAAACTCTGAACATCCTTTATCCGGTGAGGTTCCTGGATCCCTTTAAGGGCTGCAATCTGATCGGGATTGATCTCGATTCCACGGGAACTCACGATGAAACCGAGGAATTTGCCCGATGCTACTCCAAAAGAACACTTCAGCGGATTTAGCTTCATTCCATATTTTCGGAGGATGTTAAACATCCTCGACAGGTCATCCACATGCTCAAATGATTGTTTTGATTTTACCAACATGTCATCTACATATACTTCCATTGTTTTCCCAATTTGATCATGAAACATTCGATTGACTAACCTTTGATAGGTAGCTCCTGCGTTCTTTAGGCCAAAAGGCATCACCACATAACAGTATAGTCCGAGATCGGTAATGAAGCTGGTGTGTTCTTGGTCAAGGACATGCATGGCAATTTGATTTTATCCGGAATATGCATCCATGAATGAGAGTAGCTCATGCCCGGCGGTCGAGTCGACCAGCTGATCGATCCTAGGTAATGGGAAGCTGTCTTTGGGGCACACCTTGTTTAGGTCAGAGAAATCGATACAAGTTCTCCATTTCCCATTAGCCTTCTTCACAATTACTGGGTTAGCTATCCAGTCGGGATCGGTTGAATCCCGGATGAACCCATTGGCCTGTAACTTCCCGATTTCCTCTTTCAAAGCACTCGACCTTTCGGGGCCTAGCATTCGCCTTTTTTGCTTTACTGGAGTATATTTTGGGTTGATGCTGAGGGAATGGGTTATAATAGATGGAGATATCCCACACATGTCAGAATGGGTCCAGGCGAACACGTCCAAATTTGCCTGAAGGAATTCACTTAACTCCCTCATCTGGAGAGGATCAAGGTGAGATCCAATCCTTAGGACCTTGGTGGGATCATTATCATCGATGGGTATTTCTATGGTGGCCTCATTTGGGGTCGCCTTTCTGCACCCCGACTCATCGTCATCTCGTGGGTCGATGTCTTCGACCTCACAGGCTGACGGTCCTGGTCGGGGTGTTTTCTGTAATTGCTATGCTTCCTTACTCTCCTCCGAGGAGGAAGATTTCTCAGACTCCTTGTTACCGCCGTTCCGTAGCTCCTTCCATTCTGCCATATAGCACGCTCGACCTGTTACCTGGTCTCCTCGCATAGTTCCGATTCCGCTATCCGTGGAACTTCAAAAGTAAACACCAAGGGGCGATACATGCTCGAAACACAGCCAGGGCAGGCCGCCCCAGGAAAGCGTTATAATGCGAGTTGATATTCATTACAACAAATTGCAGAATCCTGATTGTTCGTCGATCCCCATCTCCTAATTCCACTGATAGCTTGACCTGGCTAATGGGTTCGGTGGTCGACCCATTGAAACCACGTATCTGACCCTCATACAGCTCCAAGTCCTTTGCATCTAATTTCATTTGATCATAGGTCCGCTTAAATAGGATGTTTACTGAACTTCCGTTGTCAATCAAAACCTTTCGGACGGTAGTTGGGCCAATAACAACTGTTATTACCAATGGATCGACCGTAGGAATTTCTATACCAGATGATTCTCGCTCGTGGAAGATGATATCCTCGCCCATCGTTCTTCTTTGTTTGATAGGACTCGCGGCTTCATGGGGATCTACTTCTGGAACATCAAGATGTTTTGCGGGGTTGACGTATCGTTCCATGGCTCTGATGCTATGACCTGCCGGATGCGGTCCTCCCACGATGGCATTAATAACAATCCTCTTTCCTTTCTTGAGGGGTAGTACAAGCCGTGGCTTGGTTTTGCTTAGGCATCGAAGTTCCGTGCCCCCTGTCCCTTGGAGCTGTTTTGTATTCGTCAAGTTTTCCTTCTTGAATCAGCTTTTCCACGATGTCCCTAAAATGTCGACACTCATTGGTTGTATGCCCATAAATGTCATGGAATAAATAGTACTTCCCTGTTGCATGTTCCTTCTATGTAGGCTCCCGTGGGGGCGGCTTTTATATTGCATCGTATTACAGGTATCGAGGTATATGTTCTCTAATGTGTCGTTTAACACCGTATATGTTTCAAATACTTGGAAGTGGGGGCGCTTCCGGGAATTCCCTTGCTTCGAACTACCGCTGTTCGATCCTTCGCCATTTCGGTTGCCACGATTTTCTACATTCACTTCGATTTTCCTCGAGTTATCCCCAGATTGTTTAGCCGTGACGTTGTTTCGAGTTGACGGATTGAAGGCATCCCTCTGACCGTCTTCTTCCAGCTGCGCATCTTCTTGCCTTACTCGGGCGTTGGCTTTTTCATAGAAAGCTTCAATCGTGGTCGGTGGTTTTCCAATCAAATATTTCCCGAACTCGGTTCGTTTGTCGATGCCATCGACCATGGCCATCAAAACGGTCTCGTGGTTGGGGTTGCTAACTTCGGTTGCCGCCCGATTTAACCGATTAAGATAATTTCTTAGGGATTCGCCTCTCCCCTGCTTAACTGCTGACAGGGCTATGACATGTTTTGATTTGGTGGCGTGAAGGCGGAACTGAGTTAGGAACTTTTCACTCAGGTCTTTAAAGCTAGATACAGATTTCGCGGGTAAACGGACAAACCACATAAGAGCTATACTACTTAGAAAGATTGGAAAAGCCTTGCATTTGATTGTGTCAGGTGCAACCGCTAATTCCATGTGCCAAGAATATCTCATTAGATGCTGCTGTGGGTCTGAAGTCCCATCGTACTGGTCCATCTGGGGCATATTAAATCTCCTGGGAAATTCCGCTTGCAAAATGTCGTCAGTGAACGGTGTATGGCTTCGGTCGATTCCCCAATCCTCATTTCTATGCCCGCGACTATCATTCATAATTTGTCGTACCATTGCGGCTAGGTTTGGTGGAACCACTGTATCTGGGTCGACTTCTTCTACCAATGGACTTCTTCTACCCCTTCTATCAGGAAATACCGTCTGGGCATTTCTTCTCCTTTGGTTTTCTTGGTCCCTCACAAGATTCCGGGGAGGGCGTATAGAAGGCCGATTTCTTCGAACAACATTTCAGTTTACTGGAGGGGAAGGCTCCCGGTTGTGTGGGGCTATAGGGTCGACTACTTCTAACTCGACCTGTTCAGCACGCCCTTGAGCACGTTCATCGGGCGGATTCTGATGTTCTTCCGTCCGCGGTAGTCGGGTAATTTCAATTCTCTAACGGACGTCGGGGTCGACGTGGATCCCTGTCTTTTTCCGATGAAGACGAGCTTCCTGATACTCGATCCAGCGGTGGAGAAGGGAGTCGATTGCCCCGGAGCTCCTAAGCTTGATTTCTGAATTCTTCCCATTGCCTTGCCATGCGAGTCATGTCTTCATGCATAGCGGCATTCTCCTGAGAGTGGACCCTTAGGGCATCAGTAGTTTCCCTAAGTCGATCTATTATAGCCATGAATTCGTCTCGAGTTGCAAAGGCAGAGGATGGAGCTAAATCCCCTCCAGCGGGTAATATAGGCTGATCCGAAGTAGTTTCGGGGGCGGTCGACCCACCAGCTGCTCCCGTAGAAGACCCCACCTGCAGATTTTTCCCTGTATTGCGCGCCGTTTTCCCTGCCATTGCTAAATCAATGCAATAATAAAAAATGGGATTTTTGTCTTGGACTTGGTGATCCAAAAGTAGAGCAAAAAATCCGAAATGATCTGAGAAAGTCAGGTTCTCAGTGAAAGCACCAAAATGTTGATACCAAAAACTGGTTCAACACCCCAAAGAGAAGAGATTTATAGAGAATAAATGAAGATTAATAATAATAAACAATGCACAGAAATTGAAAGAGATCACACACAGAGTTTTTATAGTGGTTCGGCGAAGATGGTGCCTACGTCCACTTTATATATTATTTCTCTTTTTTCTTTTGATTTGCTATAATGATTACAATGATTCAATGCCTTTTCTGAACTAGGATATCAATATTTATAGATGATACAGTAATGGGCCGTTACTAATACGTGTTATCAGATCCATGAAAGTAGTTGCGGCTGGTGGATTTGGTCTTTGCCAAAGAATTAGTATTCCGCCCTAAATGCTCGGTTGTAATATCCTAAGCGGTTTGAATGAAGAGAATCTAGGATGAGCTATTCTTTAGGTTAGTTTCTTGGGCCTTAAATGAATGCATAATAAATGGTTAGATCCGGCCCTTCCACGCTTCCTCCTATTCGTATTTCATTGTGTGTAGCGAGCCCACGGAATAGGCTCCTTTAGCTCACCCGCTTCGAGTGTTAGAATCCTGGAATTTATCATATTGTCATGCCTTGATGGGCGGTCCGAAAGGCCCATCAACATCATCCAAATGAGTTACATAAACAAATCGTCCGATTTGTAAATGAATATTTATTTTCATTCATATACACGTTATAAATTATATTTTTAACGATAAAATATTTATTTCAACACATGAATGTTTTATATTATTCAAATATAAGTTAAAAATAATATTTTTAACAAACCATATATTTTTAACATATTTTAGAAAATTTTGGGAGCGTAACGGCACGATACTACAGCCGAAATAAGGTCTAGCCTTATCTCTCGCCTAATACCGGCTCGCGCCATACACATACCAATTCCAATCAATTCCATTAACATCCCAAACCAAATTCAAACAAATGAATCAATCAAGACAAACAACCAAACATCCATGGTTTCAATCAGAGGTGTCGGGTGCTACTAAGCACCATCTGCATCCTAGTATATATTTAACTGTAAACAAAATTAGAGTGAGAAGTTCTCACCTTTGGGTTCCACTCCACCATTCTTTATTGAACGGCTTGGATTTGTCTCCTGTGCGTTGCATTCTTCACCGTGATTCCAACGTAATCTGTTTCACGCAGTTTATATTAAAAATCACATTTTTAATAATGCTGTATATAATTAAAAATCACATTTTTTTCTTGTAATCTTCATATAAAAATTACATTTTTATACCGCTACTTCGTATATAAAAATAACATTTTTATAATGCTATTACATATATAAAAATCGAATTTTTATTATGCTATTATATATTTAAAAATCATATTTTTAAACCACTATTATATTACAAAAATCATATTTTTATAATGCTACTTCGTATATAAAAAGTATATTTTTATATCGCTACTTCATATATAAAAATCACATTTTTATGCCGCTACTTCATATACAAAAATCACATATTTATGCCACTACTTCATATATAAAAATCACATATTTATAATGCTATTACATATATAAAAATTGAATTTTTATTATGCTATTATATATATAAATCGAATTTTTATAATGCTATTTATATGAAAATCGAATTTTTATAATGCTATTTATATATAAAAATCGAATTTTTATGCTATTTATATTTATAAAATTGAAATTAAAATCAATGTTATAAAAACTCACTGTTTTCGGCCGTTGTGGTTGGAGGAGAGGTTGGTGTGGGACCTGCTAGTGGTGGCAGTGGAGTAGGAGGAGGCGACGGGTTTGTGGTGGCGTGGTGGGTAAGGGTGCGTGGTTTGGTCGACTTGGGGGGGGGGGTTAACTGGAGAAGAGGGGGCTGGAGGGAGGAGGTGCTGCGGCGAGGTTGGGGGTGTGCCAGCGGTGGCGGCATTGGGCAGCTCCGGCAATGGGGTTGGTGAGGGGTTCAATGGGGAGGGTCAACGCGGGTTTTTTATATTCAATCTGACTCAATAGGGAGAAAAGGGGGAGGGAATATATGATTATATAATTATATTATATTATTTCCCAAAAAAGTTACTTTTTAATTCAAACTCCTAATCGAACCCAACGACTGTCGTCCCTAGCCAAATATCCCCATTTCGAACATAACGTGATATGTCCCGTGAGCCAATTCGACAATTTCGACCAGTTTTCGTTAAAATTGAAATTTAAATTAATATAACGTTCAAAATTGATTTCAACGTACATTTTAATTTAACGGAGCCACATACTAACTCCAAAAATTCTTGAAAAATAAATCTAGCTATGTTTTGACGATACGGTCCTAATAAAACTAATTTCGTCGAATTTGGAGACCGTTCGAAAACGGTAATTTTTCAGGTGATTAAATTCAAACTGGAATTACCAAACACGTTTTCATTTGCCACGCTCACATATTAATTCCAAAAATTATGAGAATTGGAATCTAACAATAATTTGACATTCCGGACCTAACAAAAGTGGTCTCATTGAAAATGGAGGTCGTTTGCAAAATGGCTATTTTTAAGGGCTATATATTATAATATATATATATATATTCCATAGCGATTATTCTGAATTTTAAACAGGGCATAAATTTTTATTCCCATTATGAAATCTAGATTTTTCATTGGTTAGAAAGATAAAATTAAACTGATTTAAATATTTCTGGTTTTACCGAAATCCGATTTATTTTAAATCCTGTACATTCATTTGAAATTTGAAATCGAATTTTCAAACTGCCGCGCTGTTTCAGGCCCCTTATATAATTAAAATAAATTTATTCGTTCTAACTTTAATTAAAATAAATTTTTAGTCATTATTATTTAAAATAATTCATTTTAAATATTCAAAATTCATCAAAATAGCTAAAATAAAAATTTTAAATTGATTCTGAAATTCTAGGTTGTTACAATCTCCCCCACTTAAAATTTTTTCATCCTCGAAAAGGAACGGAGCTGAAAGTTGTTTAACCAACCAACTAAACTTTCATTCTGGCATTCATTCTTCAACTTTTCTGTTTCTAAGAATTTTCAAATTTTTCAAAAATTTGGCTAACATCCTAAATTTTCAAAAAAAATCACCATAACCTCCTTTGTACGGGGAGACCTTTAAGACCGCAACTTGCCTCACAGGCCCTCATCATCCAAAAAGAAAAAGAAAAAGCCAACCGGCTCATAAAATCATCAAAACCCAATAAATTAGTAAACATGTACCTATTTGTCGGGCATATAATTTTATTCCTCTTCTTAGCTTTCTTGCTATGAGACATATACGCAATTGCAATAAATTTTCAATTCAGTACAATATTTGCTCGATTTGGCTAAATTTGCCTTACATTGTCTTATTGGTTTAATTAATTATTAGTTAACTAATAATCAACAACACAATCATCAATCAATTAGTTGATTAAATTTTCAAATGCATAATTTTTATATATATATTCAAAATCATGTTTTGCGTGTTAAACCACAACAATAGCCCTATCAAAATTTTGGTTCTCACACCAGTCAATTGGAAATATATAGAGATCACACTTTCGAAACTCGAACACAGAATCTGATGATGCGATCGCTATCATCAGAATCATCTCTGGACAACTAGAATATGATTCCATATCTATCCAGTATATTTAAGACTTTGTATATACGTAGATCATACGTATATGCAAAAATCTTATATACTTGATTGTCCAAATTAATTTAAAATAAAATATTCAAATACTTATAATATGGTTTAAATTTTCAAAACAAAATTTGTTTTTAGTAAATAATACTCTTCTAACTCATTCAAGGATACTACTGATCCTATCTCTAACGAGTTATTCTTACTGGATATTACTAATCCAATCTCTGATGAATTCTTTCGTTCCATTCTAATGTGTCTTGTTCTCAAGCTCTGTAAACCAAAGCTCTGATACCAACTGAAACGACTCAAACTCGCGCTTACGGGAAAGCCCGAGTTTAGTTGAGAACACGACAAATCAGAAGACAAACAGAAGAACATTTCACTTCTATTAAATCAATTACATCAGAGTATAAGAATATTACAGAGTATGAATAAATGTTATACATCAGAAAATATTAGAGATTTAAATTACATTAGCAGCGGAAAAATAATACAAAACACAACTAAAAGAAATACATGGATACAGTGCTTTCCGAATATATATCCAGCTGTAAATCCAGGATCGTGTGAATATAATATCTGCAAAAACCCAACTACTAGCTGCCCGTGTGGAAAATAGGGGCACCAAGAGTTTAGGTAAAAATGATAAACTCCAGGTCAGTCATGTGACTGGTGTGAGAACTAAACAGTTATTAACTTGATTTTAAAGTTAGGTAAATCAAAGAATCACACCGTATAACACAGAACGGGTTTACCCCCAAAAATACCAGTGCAAGAAACAAATAGCGCAATGCTAATCAAAGAAAATGAAGCTATTATAAGACTCAGGTCCCATCACACAATGCAACGCAAGCCAGAGAATAGAGTTTTACCTTATAATAGCCAAATAATGCTTGGTATGTGAAATTTTATCTTTTGTTACTACTATAAGTGAAGAAATCAACTTCAAATATAAATGTAACAATCATAGGCGGCATGGGTACCATCTATCATGTCGCCATACTAGGCTCTACAATCAAAAGAGAAATGTCACATATTGGAAATTGGATTTCCGTCATGAGTCGAGGCCAGGTATGGCTCCTCACCGATTCGAGACACTCTACCAAATGTTTTAGTATCACACCTTAGGGCAACTCTTAGATGCTTCAAGGCCGGTCCTCTCTTATTTTTAAGGATTAGTTATTCCTGAACACACGTTTCCCGGTCCTATCGGATCTATATCCATCGGCTCCGTAGTAACCGATATATCCGAGGCGCCTGGCAATCCATCATCCACGTCGATAAAAATATTTAAATGTCTGGGCTCCATACCATGACACCACCCATAGCTAGAAAGAAACGTCGTGCACTCCATGCAGTCCGATCGCATTTTTGACTCATATCAAGGTGTGAGGCTCGCGAATTAACGCTATACACAAAGCTATGCTATATTAAAGCCGTGCTTTGATCATCAACCACATGACTCAGCTTTTCAACAGAAGCCTCGACCATTTGCATCTCAACATGCCACACAGGCAATAAACGCCATGCGGCTGATGTCTATCGATATATAACCTCTGAGCTCGTACGTCTCACAGAAGGGCGTTAAGCAAGAGAATAAATTCTCCGTCGCCAAATAGATATATATTTAATAGAGATCAATCAACACAGAATAAAATCAAATGTCAGACACATATCCATTTACAAGTTCATTCTGGGTTTGAACGAAACTGGAGGCACCTTATTCCTCGTCCCATATGTCTAATACAGGAGAGAGGTCCTCGCATACCCAGTCGATCTCCAAGTACGTCTGGATGATCACCACTTATTACCTTGTCTTGGATGTACAGCCCAATCAAGACATCAGTAGTCATCAAAACGATGTGAGACCTCCGGTCTTCAACCACCATCTTTATCGTCGACTTATAGTCGAATCAGTTATTCAAAATGGGTATAAACCCAGCCTTTCCGAATAACTTGCGTATATAATAAACAAGTGCTACACAAACACAATATATGCCTCATTCCAATTCAAAATATTCTTTTATTCAAATATTCACATCATTAGGGAAAGGTTCCCATTAATTTTATCAAAGATAATGTCTTTAAATTTATTCGTTAATTTTCCTTTGGATATCAATTCCAACCAAATTAAGGTTTATCCAAACTAGTCGGGATTAGCGCACCTTACCGAAGTAATCATTTGTTATATTTCCCAATCCCAACCTATTCATCCCATGGATCAAAACTAGTAATACTCCATATCTAACACCACGGTGTTATTGGTAAAATTGATTACCATTTCCCATTCAAATCTAATTAAAGATTTAACTATCGCTTGGAGCAAAACTGGCGATACTCCACTCTCAATCATTTCCCAAATTTGTTAATTTAAATTATCACATTCACATTTCAATCTAATTAAAGATTCATTAAAACTCCACTTAGTTTTAATCTTCCCAAAAATCAATATCAATGATTATTTAACTTTGGGAAATCAAACATGCCGCATCAACAATCTACACCGTACCATTGATTTCTGCCTATATATTATAACACCCCGTATTTTCTATGAACATAAAAGTAACAAAAAAAATTATAATTAATTTTTAAGAGAAGTATTAAGGGAAACGGTTTATGCCATTGCATTTGTCTTGGAATTTTGCTTGAGATAGAGTCTAAGTTTGCATAAATCGGGCTTCATATGAAGAAGTTATGGCACTTAGAAGTTTCAGGAATTTAAAATAAAAACCAGCCTGAATTCAAATTCAAAGTTTCAAAATTCAAATCACACATTTGGGATGGGCGGGAAAATTCCCGCCCTGGACCCAGGTCGACCAGGGGGTCGACCTGGGTAGAACAGGTCGACCATGGGGTCGACCTCCCCCTTTTCCAGATCCGTGGACATATTCGTTTTTCTGTATTTAAACGCCCGTTCTGACCAGATTTGTTGCTCCTAAGCTATTTAAACACTGCCAAACCTCACCTTCTCTCCACACAATTTCATTACGCCTATACTCTGCCCTAATTCATATTAATATAAATCAATGGCGTCGTTACTTTGCTGAAACCTAAGCTAGGACAAGTGCTCTTTCTTCTTCCAATATGAATAGGATTAAAAGAGAACAACTACAACCCTTTTTCTTTTAGAATCCAACCAAGGTGAGTACAGTTATTTTCAGATATGAAATTTAATTATGATCTTGACATGGTTGTAAATCTGAATTGGAGATTATGCATATTCCTGTTTATCAGATCTGTTTTTCTATGTAGATCTATCTCATTCCTATTTATCAGATCTGTTTTTCTGTGTAGATCTATCATATTATTGTAACTATTTTGTATCTTTTCCTTCCTCCTTTTCTATAGCCAGGCTACCACGAGCCTGAGCCAAATCTCATAAGAGATTAACGAACGAACGCTAAAATTAGGAAAAATAATGAATGATGCATAATTGGACATGACTGATTTGTGACTGATTTAAGAAAAGGGCATATGTTGTAATTTAAGATCTAGATCTAAGCATACTATATATGATGGTTTATGACATGGAAGAGGGAGAATTATTGTATGACAACATATGTCTTGTAATTTGGGAACATGATGCATGTTATAATTCAAGATCTGATTTTGAGGACATAATACATGTTATAATATAAGATCTAGAGTTGGGGGCATATTTGATATGACGACCTATAACTTGGAAGAAAAAGGATATATGATTTAGGCATAAAAGATCTATATTAAAATAGGATAACTATTAATTGTGAATACACCTAAATGGGGATTTTGGATATTTGACATAAGCTGGAATCAAAGACTATAATTTGGCATAATTCATATTATATATCATGATTTGGGGTTTTTGGAGGATATTCTGTACTATATAAATTTAACTAGAAATTTGGGACATATGTTATATTGTGAATTATGATCATAATTTGAGCATGTAAAATTAGACTTAATTTTATGATTAAGCGAGGTATGTCAATGGAATTTTAAGGGATGATTAAATCTGTTAAATTGCCTAATCTGCTAAATCTGTTGAAACTGAGTACAGTAATTTGTGTATGAAAATCTGTAGACTCTATCTAAAATTGAGCAAAACATGCTAATATAACTTTGGATAATCTGCTGTAACTTGTAAAAAAGTTAATTTGTTGAATTGGCATAATTAGTCTGATATTAGCATATTCTGTGAATGAGTACTTTAACTAAAATAAGAATGCTGAGACATGAGGTTAGACTCTATTTGCGGCAGAAGCCTACCCGGACCCAACCGGCTTAACCAGCAACCGCAAACTGTCAGTCTAATGTGAGAGGTCGCAGGCATAAAGATGCTTAGACACGAGGATGGGTCTGGCTTGTGGCAGAAGTCTGTCCGGAACCGCCCGACACATCCAGCGGCCACAAGCTACCGACCTAATGTGAGAGGTCTGTGCATTAATATTTAATTAATGAAAATCAAAGATAAATATGATGCCTAAAACTTATTGAGTAGATAAGGTTAAATCAACTAGACTGATGAATCTAATAAGCCCGTTTGAAAATCCATAGGCCCAATACAAGGTTAGGTGAAACAATCTGTAAGTCTATTAATCTGTATATCTAATCCGTTAGTCTGAAAACTTGTTAATCTGAGTATCTTATCTGTTAGTCTGAAAACTTGTTAACTTGTATGTCTAATCTGAGAACTAGTTAATCTGAACTTTGTACTTCTGAAATCTGTAAGCAAGTTAATCTGAAATATGTTAATCTGGGGACACAAGGTTAGGAGGGGTAATCACTTGTTTAATCTATTGTCTGGGACCCATATTAGTTAGTAACCCTTTCTGGTATCAATACTATGACCCAACACTAGGTAGGGGTCCAGGGCACGCTTACTGAACTAATTGTAAGAGGTTCACTCTGATAATGGTGAGGGGTGTTGATGGTGCATTCCAACCGAGTCATGTGCGTGCATGGATCCGGTCTGCTCTGTGGATGTAAGACACCGTGACATACGAAAATAGGTCTGTGTCTATAGGTTGCCACTTTAGGGAGTGATACACCCTTCTGTGGGGCCGACACGGGGTATTTATGTATTAGAGAGCCGATCGCTAGGGGTAGAATTTAGGGTACACTGAGTTCTGTCTATTTCCGTTGGGGTACCGTCTGTTTCTGCTGGGGTGGTAACACCTGTCTGTTTCTGTGTGGTGCCATCTGTTGGGGGTGGTAAAGGCCCATTACTAGTGTACGCCTAATTATAACATTCTGTTTCCGTGGGGAATAATCTGTTTCCATCTCCGATTCCGTTTATGCTTCTGTTTCTATACCGTCTGTCTCTGTTTGGGTGGTAAAGGCCCATTACTAGCATTCTATTTTTGAAACCGTCTGTCTCTGTTCGGGTGGTAAAGGCCCATTACTAGCATCGTTTTTTTGAAGAGATCGTTCTGTTTTCTGTTTAGAGATTAGGACAACACCTAATTCTGTTATACTAGTATTAGTGCAGAGAAGTGAAAAACCAAGTAAGAAGCTTAGTTTAGCCTATATCATTATGTCTCTTCTGTTAACCTGCTACTCCTGTTATGGTTATCTCTCATCCAGTTTTATTTACCTGTCATGATACTGTTATCTGTTTATATACTGAAAGTCACTGGACTCACCAGAGTTATGTCTGACCTAGTTTGTTTCGCCTCTTTTCTTCCTCCCCCCTAGGTTCTCAGGGTGGAAACATAGGAGCTTGATTCAGGTTCCAACTACTTGAAGTGCTAGAAGTACTTGAAATATTGCTTGGCTTTGATTCTACCTATTTATGGCATTCTCTGTTGGGGATTATGACTTTAAAATTATGCATTCTGAAGGATTTTGTATAAGACTGATATTTGTGTACTTGGGTTTTGGTATTGTGATGTAACCAAACTTACTTCTGTTTCTGCTATAATAAAGTTATAAATTTTCAAGTACTACTTTACATATCTGTATTGTAAATTTTTGCTCTATTTACTTATAAAGTTCCATCGAAGTTAAGGCATTCCCTTTGTGAGTGACCATAACGAAATTGTGGTGTTACACTTGGTATCAGAGCTGAAGGTTACCAGATTTGATAAAAAGTTTTTGAAAACTATTTTCAAAAAGGATTTTAAAAGGAAGTATTTTCAAAAGTAAAGTTTATTTTAAAAAAAAAATCCCCAAAAGCCATATACCTGTCTTTTGAATTCTCTGTTTTGAATCTCTTCATTTTCTTTTCAGCATTTCTGGGTTACCCGAGATACCCGAGGGCATAACGATACCAACTTGGTTCAGAAGGTATCTGCAGGCTAGAGCCACCGCCGCAGGCCCAGCAAATGTTCCTCCTCTTCCTCCTCCCGCTCCTCGCGTTGATACTTTTTCGAAGATATGTAAGGACTTTCGGGCAATGGGCGGAAGTCTTTTCATGGATAAGAGACCTTTGTTGAAGCTCGGAATTGTCTTAAGGAGGTGGAAGATTTGTTTGGTATCTTCGAGATAGGAGATGGAAGGAAGGTACAATTAGTTGCTTGGTTAATGAAGGACGAAGCCTCGTTTTGGTGGGGGGTCACGAATGGAGAGCGTCCGGTAGAGACATGGATGGATTTCAGGCATAGGTTCGAGATGAAATTCCTCTCATGAGCGAAAGAGAATCTATACATGGAGAGGTTCTTAGCATTGAAGCAAGGGAATTCATCAGTGAAGGAGTACATCAACAAGTTCAATCAGTTGGTGAGATTTGGCTTAGACTTGGTGAACACACCTGAGAAGAAGGCCCTGAGATTTGTTAAAGGTTTGAATGAGCTGCTACATGGGTTGGCTATGACCCACATTCCTACAGGGGCTACGTTTGAGAAATTAGTTGACATGGCGTTAATGCATGAAGCGGAAACCAAAAGTGAGAAGAAAGAAGAAAAGCTCGAAGGACCAGAAAACAAGAAAGAGTGGCCCAAAAAGGAAACACAAAAGAAGAATGAAAAGTCTGAAGATAAGAAGGAGAAAAAGTACTTTACTTATGTAAGCTTGACTCATCTGAATAAGGATTGTAGAAAGAGGAAGGGCGCTTGCTTCAACTGTGGAGAAATGAGACACTTCACTAGGGACTGCCCAAAGAAACGTGGGTAAGGGCAAAGGGCAGAACCTACCTCTGGAGGGCAGGCGAATGGTCACATGACTGGTAGATAGGGTAGAGATAGGAAAATTTCTATAGACGGTTTAATTTTCCTTATCTGATTATTGATATAAAACTCTTTTTGATTCTGGCATTTTGATTCCGTAATTGAGACTCTGCACTTTAATACTAGTCTTGTTTCTAATCCTGCTATGGTCTCAAACCCCATAAGGGTTACGACTCATCTGTTTGTGATAAGTTGGGGGTTTGAAGGTATCTCTGTTAAGCGTTAAGTTGACTGTGATACATACATTCTGGTTTTTGTGGTGGGGTTTTATCATGCTTAGTTTCCTAAGAATCATTTGATAAACTGATCTGTACCAGTAGTCTGTAAGTATCTGAAAATTTCTAAAAAGGATTGGGGATTTTACTCGAAGCATGAAGTATATTTCCAGTTTGAACATTGTTTAATGGGAGTAATTCTCTGAGTGACAATCTGATGTTGATTTCGGTCTTCGGGGTTGATACCTAGGGATTTATTCTCTTATCCGATGTCTAACAGGAACAGAACTTTTGTACTTGCTTCTATCACTCGGCTGTATCCTATCAATCGATTATTCGACCTTTAGGTAAAAAACTAATGGGTGTAAACATGTGTTTGAGACATGCTATGTTTGATGGTTGCAAGTGGATGCAAGTGGTTGCTAGTGGTTGCTTGTGAATGCATATACACACACTAGGCACTAGATCGGCTCAAAAACACTCTCATACTGCATATGGATGTGTGTGCATTTTTCAATTTTTGTGGATGCAAAATGATTGACTCATCACATGGATGTTGCATTTGGATGAATGGTTATGCACTCATATAGAAATGATGTTTATCAAATAGGATTTCTTGCATGCACAATTGGACTCATGGTACTAACATAATTCGCATCGAGGAGGTCAACTGAATCAGTAGACCGCCTGATCTTTGCATTAGATAAGAGACATACACACACACTTTTGCATATGTTTATACAACATTAGAAGTTTTCTAAGGACAATGGATGCTAGTGGATGATGGTTGAGCAGATAGTGATTGGATGGTAGGACACATTCTTCTTAACTTGAAGATTTCGGAGACGAAATCCTTTAAGGAGGGGAGAATGTAACACCCTATATTTTCTGTGAACATAAAAGTAACAAAACAAAGTATAATTAATTTTTAAGAGAAGAATTAAGGGAAACAGGCTACGCCGTTGCGTTCATCACGGAATTCTGCTTGAGATAGAGTCCAAGTTTGCGTAAATCGGGCTTCGTATGAAGAAGTTATAGCACTTAGAAGTTTCAGGAATTTAAAATAAAAACTAGCCTGAATTCAAATTCAAAGTTTCAAAAATCAAATCACACATCTGGGCAGGGCGGGAAAATTCCCGCCCAGGACCCAGGTCTACCAGGAGGTCGACCTTGGTAAAACAGGTCGACCATGGGGTCGACCTCCCCCCTTTTCCAGATTCGTGGAAGATTCGTTTTTCTGTATTTAGACGCCCGTTCTGACCAGATTCGTTGCTCCTAAGCTATTTAAACACCCCCAAACCTCACCTTCTCTCCACACAATTTCATTACACCTATACTCTGTCCTAATTCATATTAATATAAATCAATGGCGTTGTTACTCTGCTGAAACCTAAGCTAGAACAAGTGCTCCTTCTTCTTCCAATCTGAATAGGATTAAAAGAGAACAACTACAACCCTTTTTCTTTTAGAATCCAACCAAGGTGAGTACAGTTATTTTCAGATATGAAATTTAATCATGATCTTGATATGGTTATAAATCTGAATTGGAGATTATGCATATTCCTGTTTATTAGATCTGTTTTTCTGTGTAGATCTATCTTATTCCTGTTTATTAGAACTGTTTTTTTGTGTAGATCTATTTTATTATTGTAACTATTGTGTATCTCTTCCTTCCTTCTGTTCTATAGCCAGACTACCACGAGCCTGAGCCAAATCTCATAAGAGATTGACGCACGAATGGTAAAATTGGGAAAAATAATGAATGATGCATAATTGGACATGATTGATTTGTGACTGATTTAAGAAAAGGGCATATGTTGTAATTTAAGATCTAGATCTAAGCATACTATATATGACGGTTTATGATTTGGAAGAGGGAGAATTACTGTATGACAACATATGACTTGTAATTTGGGAACATAATGCATGTTATAATTCAAGATCTGATTTTGAGGACATAATACATGTTGTAATTTAAGATCTAGATTTGGGGGCATATTTTATATGACGGTCTATGACTTGGAAGAGAAAGGATATATGATTTAGGCGTAAAAGATCTATATTAAAATAGGATAACTATTAATTGTGAATACGCCTAAATGGGGATTTTGGATATTTGACATACGCTGAAATCAAAGGATATAATTTGGCATAATTCATATTGTATATCATGATTTGGGGTTTTTGGAGGATATTCTGTACTATGTAAATTTAACTAGAAATTTGGGGCATATGTTATATTGTGAATTATGACCATAATTTGAGCAAGTAAAATTAGGCTTAATTTTATGATTAAGTGAGGTATGTCAATGAAATTTTAAGGGATGATTAAATCTGTTAAATTGCCTAATGTGCTAAATCTATTGAAACTGAATACGGTAATTTGGGTATGAAAATTTGTAGGCTCGATCTAAAATTGAGCAAAACATGTTGATAGAACTTTGGATAATCTGCTGTAACATGTAAACAAGTTAATTTGTTGAATTGGCATAATTAGTCTAATATTGGCATAATCTGTGAATGAATACTTTAGCTAAAATAAGAATGCTGAGACACGACGTTAGACTCTGTTTGCGGTAGAAGCCTGCCCGGACCCAACCGGCTTAACCAGCAACCGCAAACTGTCAGTCTAATGTGTGAGGTCGTAGTCATAAAGATGCTTAGACATGAGGTTAGGTCTGGCTTGTGGCAGAAGTCTGCCCGGAACCGCCCGGCACATCCAGCAGCCACAAGCTACCGACCTAATGTAAGAGGTCTGTGCATTAATATTTAATTAATGCAAATCAAAGATAAATATGATGCCTAAAACGTATTGGGTAGATAAGGTTAAATCAACTGGACTGATGAATCTAATAAACCCGTTTGAAAATCCATAGGCCCAATACAAGGTTAGGTGAAACAATCTGTAAGTCTGTTAATCTGTATATCTGATCCGTTAGTCTGAAAACTTGTTAATCTGTATATCTGATCTGTTAGTCTAAAAATTTGTTAACTTGTATGTCTGATCTGAGAACTAGTTAATCTGAACTTCGTACTTCTGAAATCTATAAGCAAGTTAATCTAAAATATGTCAGTCTAGGGACACAAGGTTAGGAGGCGTAATTACTTGTGTCATTTGTTGTTTGGGACCCATATTAGTCAGTAGCCCTTTCTGGTATCAAAACTATGACCAACACTAGGTAGGGGTCCAGGGCACGCTTACTGAACTAATTATAAGAGGTTCACTCTGATAATGGCGAGGGGTTTTGATGGCGCATTCCAACCAGGTCATGTGCGTGCATGGATCTGGTCTGCTATGTGGATGTAAGACACCATGACATCTGCAAATAGGTCTGTGTCTATAGGTTGCCACTTTAGGGAGTGATACACCCTTCTGTGGGGGCTGGCACAGGGTATTTATGTATTAGGGAGCCGATCGCTTGGGGTAGAATTTAGGGCACACTTAGTTCTGTCTGTTTTTGTTGGGTTACCGTCTGTTCCTGCTGGGGTGGTAACACCTGTCTGTTTCTGTGTGGTACCGTCTGTTGGGGTGGTAAAGGCCCATTATTAGTGTACACCTAATTCTAACATTCTATTTCCATAGGGAATATTATGTTTCCGTCTTTGATTTCGTTTCTGCTTCTGTTTCTATACCGTTTGTCTCTGTTCGGGTGGTAAAGGCCCATTACTAGCATTCTGCTTCTGAAACCGTCTGTCTCTATTTGGGTGGTAAAGGCCCATTATTAGCATCTTGTTTCTGAAGAGATCGTTCTTTTTTCTGTTTAGACATTAGGACAACACCTGATTCTGTTATACTAGTATTAGTGCAGAGAAGTGAAAAACCAAGTAAGAAGCTTTGTTTAGCCTATTTCATTCTGTCTCTTCTGTTAACCTACTACTCTTGTTATGGTTATCTCTCATCCAGTTTTATTTACCTATCATGATACTATTATCTGTTTATATGCTGAAAGTCACTGGACTCACTAGACTTATGTCTGACCTAGTTTGTTTCGCCTCTTTTCTTCCTCCCCCCCCCTCCCCAGGTTCTCAAGGTGGAAACATAGGAGTTCAGGTTCCAACTGCTTGAAGTGCTAGAAGTGCTTGAAATATTGCTTGGCTTTGATTCTACCTATTTATGGCATTCTCTGTTGGGGATTATGACTTTAAAATTATGCATTCTGAATGATTTTTTATAAGACTGATATTTGTGTACTTGGGTTTTTGCATTGTGATGTAACCAAACTTATTTTTGTTTCTACTGTAATAAAGTTATAAAATTTTCAAGTACTACTTAACATATCTATCTTGTAAAATTTTGTTTTGTTTACTTATAATGTTCCGCCAAAGTTAAGGCATTCCCTTTGGAAGTGACCTTAACGGAAGTGGGGTGTTACACTTGGTATCAGAGCTAAAGGTTACCAGACTTGATAAAAAGTTTTTGAAAACTATTTTCAAAAAGGGTTTAAAAAGGAAGTATTTTCAAAAGTAAATTTTATTTTGAAAAACTAATCCCCAAAGCCATATATCTGTCTTTCGAATTCTCCATTTTGAATCTCTTCATTTTCTTTTCAGCATGTCTGGGTTACCCGAGATACCCGAGGGCATACCGATACCAACTTGGTTCAGAAGGTATCTGGAAGCTAGGGCCACCGCCGCAGGCCCAGCAGACGTTCCTCCTCCTCCCCCTCCCCGCATTGATACTTTTTCGAAGATATGCAAGGACTTTCGGGCAATGGGCGGGAAACCATTTCACGGATCAGAGACGTTTGTTGAAGCTCGAAATTGGCTTAAGGAAGTGGAAGATTTGTTTGGTGACTTGGAGATAGGAGATGGAGGGAAGGTCCAATTAGCTGCTTGGTTAATGAAGGACGAAGCCTCGTTTTGGTGGGAGGTCACGAATGGAAAGCGTCTGGTAGAGACATGGATGGATTTCAGGCATAGGTTCGAGATGAAATTCCTCTCACGAGAGAAAGAGAATCTATATGTGGAGAGTTTCTTAGCATTGAAGCAAGGGAATTCATCAGTGAAGGAGTACGTCAATAAGTTCAATCAGTTGCGAGATTCAGCTTAGACTTAGTGAACACACCTGAGAAGAAGGCCCTGAGATTCGTTAAAGGTTTGAATGAGCTACTACATGGGTTGGCTATGACCCACACTCCTATGGGGCTACCTTCGAGAAATTGGTTGACATGGCGTTAATGCATGAAGAGGAAGCCAAAATTGAGAAGAAAGAAGAAAAGCTCGAAGGACCACAAACCAAGATAGAGTGGCCCAAAAAGGAAACATAAAAGAAGAATGAAAAGTCTGAAGATAAGAAGGAGAAAAAGTGTTTTACTTGTGGAAGCTTGACTCATCTGAATAAGGATTGTAGAAAGAGGAAGGGCACTTGCTTCAACTGTGGAGAAATGGGACACTTCACAAGGGATTGCCCGAAGAAACGTGGGCATGGGCAGAGGGCGGAACCTACCTCAGGAGGGCAGGCGAATGCTCACATGACTGGTAGATAGGGTAGAGATAGGAAAATTTCTGTAGACGGTTTAATTTTCCTTATCTGATTATTGAGATAAAACTCTTTTTGATTCTGGCATTTTGATTCCGTAATTGAGACTCTGCACTTTAATACTAGTCTTGTTTCTGATCCCGCTATGGTCTCAAACCCCATAAGGGTTACGACTCATCTGTTTGTGATAAGTTGGGGGTTTGAAGGTATTTTTGTTAAGCGTTAAGTTGATCGTATTGCATACATTCGGGTTTTTGTGGTGGGATTTTATCATGCGTAGTTTCCTATGAATCATTTGATAATCTAATTTGTACCAGTAGTCTGTAAGTATCTGAATATTTCTAAAAAGGATAGGGGTTATTACTCGAAGTGTGAAGTAGATTTCCAGTTTTGACATTGTTTAATAGGAGAAATTCTCTGAGTGACAATCTGATGTTGATTTCGGTCTTCGGGGTTGATACTTAGGGATTTATTCTCTTAACCGATGTCTAACAGGAACAGAACTTTTGTACTTGCTTCTATCACTCAGCTGTATCCTATCGAACGATTCTTCGACCTTTAGGTAGAAAACTAATGGGTGTAAACATGTGTTTGAGACATGTTATGTTTGATGGTTTCAAGTGGATGTAAGTGGTTGCTCGTGGATGCATATACACACACTAGGCACTAGATCGGCTCAAAAACACTCTCATACTGCATATGGATGTATGTGCATTTTTCAATTTTTGTGGATGCAAAATGATTGACTCATCACACGGATGTTGCATTTGGATGAACGGTTATGCACTCATATAGAAATGATGTGTATCAAATAGGATTTCTTGCACACATAATTGGACTCATGGCACTAACATAATTCGCATCGAGGAGGTCAACTGAATCAGTAGACCGCCTGATCTTTGCATTAGATAAGAGACATACACACACACTTTTGCATATGTTCATATAACATTAGAAGTTTTCTAAGGAAAATGGATGTGTGTGGATGATGGTTGAGCAGATGAGTGATTGGATAGGACACATTCTTCTTAACTTGAAGATTTCGGGGACGAAATCCTTTAAGGAGGGGAGAATGTAACACCTTGTATTATCTGTGAACATAAAAGTAACAAAACAAAGTATAATTAATTTTTAAGAGAAGAATTAAGGGAAATGGGTTATGCCATTGCGTTCGTCTCGGAATTCTGCTTGAAATAGAGTCCAAGTTTGCGTAAATCGGACTTCGTATGAAGAAGTTATGGCACTTAGAAGTTTCAGGAATTTAAAATAAAAACAAGCCCGAATTCATATTCAAAGTTTCAAAATTCAAATCACACATCTGGGTTTGGCGGGAAAATTCCCGCCCAGGACCCAGGTCGACCACGGGGTCGACCTGGGTAGAACACGTCGACCACGGGGTCGACCTGGGGGTCGACCTGGGTAGAATAGGTCGACCATGGGGTCGACCGGGGGGTCGACCTCCCCTCTTTTCCAGATCCATGGACAGATTCGTTTTTCTGTATTTAGACGCTCGTTCTGACCATATCGTTGCTCCTAAGCTATTTAAACACCCCCAACCTCACCTTCTCTCCACACAATTTCATTACGCCTATACTCTGTCCTAATTCATATTAATATAAATCAATGGCGTTATTACTCTGCTGAAACCTAAGCTAGAACAAGTGCTCCTTCTTCTTCTTCCAATCTGAATAGGATTAAAAGAGAACAACTACAACCATTTTTCTTTTAGAACCCAACCAAGGCGAGTACAGTTATTTTCTGATATGAAATTTAATTATGATCCTGACATGGTTATAAATATGAATTGGAGATTATGCATATTCCTGTTTATCAGATCTGTTTTTTTGTGTAGATCTATCTTATTCATGTTTATCAGATCTGTTTTTCTATGTAGATCTATCTTATTATTGTAACTATTATGTATCTCTTCCTTCCTTCTGTTCTATATCCAGGCTACCACGAGCCTGAGCCAAATCACATAAGAGATTGACGCACGAACGCTAAAATTGGGAAAAATAATAAATGATGCATAATTGGACATGACTTATTTAAGAAAAGGGCATATATTGTAATTTAAGATCTAGATCTAAGCAAACTATATATGACGGAAGAGGGAGAATTATTGTATGACAACATATGACTTGTAATTTGGGAACATAATGCATGTTATAATTCAAGATCTGATTTTGAGGACATAATACATGTTGTAATTTAAGATCTAGATTTGGGGGCATATTTTATATGACGATCTAAGACTTGGAAGAAAAAGGATATATGATTTAGGCGTAAAAGGTCAATATTAAAATAGGATAACTATTAATTGTGAATATTCCTAAATGGGGATTTTGGATATTTGACATACGCTGAAATCAAAGGCTATAATTTGGCATAATTCATATTGTATATCATGATTTGGGTTTTTGGAGGATATTCTGTACTATGTAAATTTAACTTGAAATTTGGGGCATATGTTATATTGTGAATTACGACCAGAATCCGAGCATGTAAAATTAGGCTTAATTTTATGATTAAGCGAGGTATGTCAATGGGATTTTAAGGGATGATTAAATCTGTTAAATTGCCTAATCTGCTAAATCTGTTGAAACTGAATACGGTAATTTGGGTATGAAAATCTGTAGGCTCGATCTAAAATTGAGCAAAACATGTTAACAGAACTTTGGATAATCTACTGTAACTTGTAAAGAAGTTAATTTGTTGAATTGGCATAATTAGTCTGATATTGGCATAATCTGTGAATGAATACTTTAGCTAAAATAAGAATGCTGAGACAAGAGGTTAGACTCTGTTTGCGGTAGAAGCCTGCCCGGACCCAACCGGCTTAACCAGCAACCGCAAACTGTCAGTTTAATGTGAGAGGTCATAGGCATAAAGATGCTTAGACACGAGGATAGTTCTGGCTTATGGCAGAAGTCTGTCCGGAACCGCCCGGCACACCCAACGGCCACAAGCTACCGACCTAATGTAAGAGGATTGTGCATTAATATTTAATTAATGCAAATCTAAGATAAATAGGATGCCTAAAATGTATTGGGTAGATAAGGTTAAATCAACTGGACTGACGAATCTAATAAACCCGTTTGAAAATTTGTAGGCCCAATACAAGGTTAGGTGAAACAACCTGTAAGTCTGCTAACATGTATATCTGATCCGTTAGTCTGAAAACTTGTTAGTCTGTATATCTGATCTGTTAATCTGAAAACTTGTTAACTTGGATGTCTGATCTGAGAACTAGTTAATCTGAACTTTGTACTTCAGAAATCTGTAAGCAAGTTAATCTGAAATCTGTTAGTCGGGGGACACAAGGTTTGAAGGGTAATTACTTGTGTCATCTGTTGTTTGGGACCCATATTAGTCAGTAACCCTTTCTGGTATCAAAACTATGACCCAACACTAGGTAAGGGTCCAGGGCACGCTTACTGGTTTAATTGTAAGAGGTTCACATTGATAATGGCGAGGGGTGTTGATGGCGCATTCCAACCGGGTCATGTGCGTGCATGGATCTGGTCTGCTCTGAGGATGTAAGACCCTGTGACATCTGTAAATAGGTTGTGTCTATAGCTTGCCACTTTAGGGAGTGATACACCCTTCTGTGGGGCCAGCAAAGGGTATTTATGTATTAGGGAGCCGATTGCTTGGGGTAGAATTTAGGGTACACTTAATTCTGTCTTTTTCTGTTGGGGTACCGTCTGTTTCTGCTGGGGTGGTAACATCTGTCTGTTTTTGTGTGGTACCGTCTGTTGGGGTTGTAAAGGCCCATTACTAGTGTACACCTAATTCTAACATTCTGTTTCCATAGGGAATATTCTGTTTCCGTCTCTGCTTCTGTTTCTATACCGTCTGTCTCTGTTCGGGTGGTAAAGGCCCATTACTAGCATTCTGTTTTTGAAACTGTCTATCTCTGTTCGGGTGGTAAAGGCCCATTACTAGCATCGTGTTTCTGAAGAGATCGTTCTATTTTCTGTTTAGACATTAGGACAACACCTAATTCTGTTATACTAGTACTAGTGCAGAGAAGTGAAAAACCAAGTAAGAAGCTTAGTTTAGCCTATATCATTATGTCTCTTTAAGCTGCTACTCCTGTTATGGTTATCTCTCATCCAGTTTTATTTACCTGTCATGATACTGTTATCCGTTTATATGCTGAAAGTCACTGGACTCACTAGACTTATGTCTGACCTAGTTTGTTTCGCCTCTTTTCTTCTGTCCCCCCTAGGTTCTCAGGGTGGAAACAAAGGAGCTTGATTCAGGTTCCAACTGCTTGAAGTGCTAGAAGTGCCTGAAATATTGCTTGGCTTTGATTCTACCTATTTATGGCATTCTCTATTGGGGATTGTGACTTTAAAATTATGCATTCTAAAGGATTTTGTATAAGACTGATATTTGTGTACTTGGGTTTTGGTATTGTGATGTAACCAAACTTATTTCTGTTTCTGTTGTAATAAAGTTATAAATTTTACAAGTACTACTTTAAATATATGTCTTGTAAATTTCTGTTCTGTTTACTTATAACGTTCCACCAAAGTTAAGGCATTCCCTTTGTGAGTGACCTTAACTGAAGTGGGGTGTTACATATATAACCTCTAAGCTCATACGTCCTAGAAAAGAGTGTTAAGCAAGAGAATAAATTCTCTACCACCAAACAGATATATATTTAGCAAAGATCTACCACATAGATTGAAATACAACATTAGACATGTAATCCATTCTTTAACTGGGTTAAAGAACTAATGTCATTTAAAACATAGTTCACGATAAACCCAAAATCCCATTCCATTAATTATGGAATCTTCACGGAAAACTAATCAATATATGATCGATGTCAGTTTCTATATCCAACTAATAATATAAATGGAATAACGACAACGCCTTTTAAATTCCATATATATTAACAATCTTCCTCCACAGAAGCTCACTTCAATTATTATCAAATCGAATTCCATTCCATTCCAATTTATTTTATTAAATTGGAAAACTTTACTTTGGAAAATTTCCATTAAATATTAATAAAAAGATTTATAAATTCCAAATCACATTTCACTGTTAGTCGGGTTAAAGAACAAGTGTTATTTAAAACACTGTTCATAATAAACCCAAAAATCCAATTCTCAATTCAATTCCAATTAAATCTTAATTAATTGGTAAACTTCCCTAAATCTTAAATTAAAGATTTACCAGTGTTATTGAAGACACCAGTCACGACAAACCCAAAATCCCATTTGATACTAAATACAAGACTCTGAATAGAAATTATATCGGCTTATATTCAACATCATATTTTGAAACCCACAAATATCGTATTGGAAATAACGATATAAATATATCTTTCAAATTTCCATAACAATATCTGTATAATCACGGAATCCCATATCGAAATATTCCGAAGTTTATTTCCATTCCAATTCATTCCAGTTTGTTCATTGGAAATTTTTGGTTATATTAAAACAATTCACAAATCCAATTTATTTTATTTAAAAATTATTGGATTTCAAATCTTGTTAATAACTAGTTCATTTTGATAAAAATATATTTTTATCATTACAAACGTGAAATTTTTCATCCAAATTCTTTCCAAATCATTTATTATGATTTTACACAAATTATTAATATTTTTAATAATTTTATCAAGGCTCTTTCAGTCGATTTCCACAAACGGTCATCGAACTGCACTTACAGCGAACTTTTCCAAATTTGATTTGGACATAATTCCAAATCCAACTGTTATATTTCAAATATCTTATATATCTTGGAAAGCTCATTTCAATACGAACCCAACGGTTCCGGTTTTTGTAGAATCCGACGGTCGGATCTCCCGTAATATCAATTCGATGTCAATGGTCGTAATTCGCAAACGGTCGCGTCGCGGAGCGTTCTATTCAGGCCATTAAATATATATAATATATATAATATATATTTCATTGATTTCCATTTAAAACGTATTTTACAAATCATTTTAAATTCGTTTTGATTTGAAAATATTATCATTTATATATTATAAGGATATAGAATATTCAAATTTGATTTGAATACTGAAATGTAGTTGAAATCGTTTTGAAAAGAATTTATAAAATACGTTTTAAATGGAAATCGGCGAAATATATATAATGTGTATATTATATATATTAAATGGCCTGAATAGAGCACGCCACACCACAACCGTTCGTGAATCTCGACCATTGACTTCGAATTGATATTGCGGGGGATCCGACCGTCGGATTCTCCTAAAACCAGATCTGTTGGGTTCATATCGAAAAGATATTTCCAAAGAATATAAGATATTTGAAAATTAATGGTTGGATTTGGAATTATATGCAATACAAATTTGGAAAAGGTCGCTGTAAGTGCAGTTCGATGACCGTTTATGGAAATCGACTGAAAGGGCCTTAATAAAATTATTAAAAATATAAATAATTTGTGTAAAATCATAATAAATGATTTGGAAAGAATTAGGATGAAAAATTCCATATTTGAAAAGATAAAAAAATTATTTTTATCAAAATGAACTGGTTATTAACTAATATAATAATCCAATATTTAAAAAAAGAAATAAATTGGATTCGAAATGGTTTTCAAATAACCAAAATTTTCCAATGAATAAATTGGAATGGAAATAATCTTTAGAATATTTCGATATTGGATTCCATAGTCATACGGATATTGTTATGGGAATTTAGAGGATACAGATATCGTTATTCCCAGTACGATATCCGTTAGTTTCAAATTTTGATATTGAATATAAGCCAGTATAATATCTATTCAGAGTCTTATATTTAATATTAAACTGGATTTTGGGTTTATCGTTAATGGTGTTTTAAATAACACTTGTTCTTTAACCCAATTAACAACGAAATGTGATTCGGAATTTATAAATCTTTTAATAAATATTTAAGTGAAAATTTTCAAAGTAAAGTTTTCCAATTTAAAATATTAAATTGGAATTGAATGGAATTCGATTTGGTAATAATCGAAGTGAGCATCTATGGAGGAAGACGGTTAATATATATGGAATTTAAAAGGCTTCTTCGTTATTCTATTTATATTATTAGTCGGATACAAAAATTGATATCAATTATATATTGATCTGTTTACCGTGATGATACCATAATTAATGGAATGTGATTTTGGGTTTATCGTGAACTATGTTTTAAATGACATTAGCTCTTTAACCCAGTTAAAGATAGGATTTCATGTCCAACATTGTATTTCGAACTGTATTGTTGATCTCTGCTAAATATATATCTGTTTGGTGGTGAAGAATTTATTCTCTTGCTTAACACCCTTCTTTAAGACGTACGAGCTTAGAGGTTATATATCGGCAGAAACTAGTGGTACGGTGTAGATTGTCGATGCGGCATGTTTGATATTCCCAAAGTTAAATAATCATTAATAATGATTGTTAGAAGATTAAAAATAAGTGGAGTTTTAATGAATCTTTAATTAGATTGAAACATGAATGTGATCATTTAAATTATTAAATTTGTTAAATGATCGAGAATGGAGTATCACCAGTTTTGCTCCAAGCGATAGTTAAATCTTTAATTAGATTTGAACGTGAAATGGTAATTAGTTTTTACTGATAACACCGTGGTTTTAGATATGGAGTGCTACCAGTTTTGCTTCATGGGATGAATAGGTTGTGATTGGAAAATATAACAAATGATTACTTCGGTAAGGTGCGCTAATCCCGACTAGTTTGGATAAACCTTAGTTTGGTTTGAATTGATATCTAAAGGAAGATTAAAGAATAAATTTAAAGAATTTATCTTTGATAAAATTTATGGGAACCTTTCCAAAAGAATATGAATATTTGAATAAAAGAATATTCATAATTAGAATGAGGCGTATGATGTGTTATTATAGCACTATATTATAAGATATGTGAATTATTCAGAAAAGCCGGGTTTAACCCATTCTGAATAATTGATACGACGATAAGTCGATGATGAAGACGGTGGTTGAAGACCAGAGTTCTTCACATCGTTTGGATGATTACTGATGTCTTGATTGAGCTGTACACCCAAGACAAGGTAATAAGTGGTGATCGTCCAGACGTACTTGGAGATCGACCGGATATGCGAGGACCTCTCTCCTGTATTGGACATATGGGACGAGGAATAAGGTGCCTCCGGTTTCGTTCAGACCCAGAACGGACTAGTAAATGGATGTGTCTGACATTGGATTTTATTCTTTGTTGATTGATCTCTATTAAACATATATCTGTTTGGTAGCGAAGAATTTATTCTCTTGCTTAACACCCTTCTCTAAGACGTATGTGCTTAGAGGATATATATCGATAGACATCAGCTGCATGGCATGAATTGTCAATGTGGCATGCTGAGATGCAAATGATCAAAGCTTTTGTTGAAAAGCCGATTCTTGTGATTGATGATCAAAGCATGGCTTTAAATATCACAACTTTGTGTACAGCGTTAATTCGTGAGCCTCACACCCCGGTATGAACCAGAAACGGAAGAGGACTGCAGGAGAACATGTGTTTCTTTCTAACTAGGAGTGGTGTCATGTTATAGAGCCCAGACATTTTACTCATGTGGATGTTGCATATTATTTGATGGATAGCGAGGCACGTCGGATATATCGGTCACTACAGGGGTGATGGATGATATGATCGGCAAACTGACCATTACGCCCCATAGGGCGGGGAAACGTATTGTTCAAAAATAACCAATCCACAAATGTAAGAGTGGACCGGCCCTGATGATCCAAGGTGCAGTTGCGGCTGTATCCTGGGACATGGTAGGCTAGATTGTCTCGAATTCGGTAAGGACGATCCCTTGCCTTGGTTCATGATGGAAATCCAACTTCCAATACGACATCGTGTGGTTTTTTATTGTAGAACTAGTATAGTGACATGATATATGGTACCCATGTCGTTTATGATTGATACGCTTATATTTGAAGTTGTTTTATACACTATGAACTTATAATAGTATCAAACGATTTGTTTTAAACTTACCAAGCATATTTGGCTATTATATGGGAAAACTCTATCCTTCGGCTTGCGTTGCATTGTGTAATGGACCCGAGTCTTATAATAGCTTCATTTTTTGAAAGCATTGCGCTATTTATAAACTGTTTTATGCACTGGTATTCTTAGGAGAAAAAATGTTCCGTGTTATACGGCGTGGTCCCTTGATTTACTTTATTTCTAAAGTAAAGTTTTAAATAACTATTTTAGTTCTCACACCAGTCCTATGATTGACCTGGAGTTTATTGTTTTAACCTAAACTTTGGGTGCCCCTATTTTCCACACGAGCAGCTAGTAGTTTCGATTTTGCAGATATTATTTTCACAGGACCTGGATTTACAGCTGAAGCTATATTCGGAAAGCTCTATATCCGTGTATTTCTTTCAGCTGTGTTATGTATTATTTTCCCGCTGCTATGTATTTTAATCTCTGATATTTTTCGTATGTATATTATTTATTCATAATCTGTTATATTCTTGTACTCTGTTGTAATTATTGTAATAAGCAATGAAATATTTTATCATTTGCGTTCGAATTTGTCATGTTCTCAACTCAATCCGGGCTTTCCCATAAGGGCGAGTTTGGGTCGTTTCACTTTGGTATCAGAGCTGTGTTTTACAAAGCTCAAGAACAAGGCACGTTAGAACCAAACGAAAGAATTCATCAAAGATTGGATTAGTAATATCTAATGAGAATGACTCGTTAGAGATGGGATCAGTAGTATCCTAGAATGAGTTTCAAGGAGTGTTATTTTTAAAATTAAAACGAAAACAAATTTTGTTTTGAAAATTTAAACCTTACTATACGTATTTGAATATTTTATTTTTAATTGATTTGGACTATCAAGTATATAGAGATTTTAATATACGTTTAATCCACGTGTATACGAAGCCTCGAATATATCCATGTGTATACGAAGCCTCAAATATATTGGATAGATATAGAATCACACTCTAGTCGCCGGGAGATGATTCTGATGATGATCATGACATCATCAGTATTTATGTTTGAGTTTCGAAAGTAGGATTTCTATATATATCCAACTAATTGGTGTGAGAACCAAAACAAGATATGGTTTATTGTTGTGATTTGGCATCAAAAATATGATTTTGAGTATATATATATAAGATATATGTTTGAAAAGCTAACCAACTAATTGATTGCCGGTTGTGTTGTATGATAATTAGTTTGACTAATTAAAATATTGGAACAATAAAACCAATAAGAGAATGAAAGCTGAATTAAGCCAAATAGAATCAAATATTGAATTGAATTGAAAATATATTGGAATTGGATATATGTACATGTACATATAATGAACAGGTCATAGCATGGAAGCTAAGAAGAGGAATAAAATTGTATGCCCGACAAATAGGTATATATTTACTATATTTCTTGGGTTTAATGATTTTATGAGCCGATTGGCTAGCAGCTTGGCTTTTTCCTTTTCTTTTGGATTGATGAGGGCCCTGTGAAGCAAGTTGCGATTTTAAAGGTCTCCCCATACAAAGGAGGTTATAGCGAAATTTTTCGAAAATTTAGGGTGTTAGTCAAATTTTTGAAAAATTAGAAAATTCTTAGAAACTGAAAAGTTGAAGAATGAAATCCAGAATGAAAGTTGAGTTGGTTAGTTAAACAATTTTCAGCTCCATTCCTTTTTGAGGACGAAAAGATTTTAAGTGGGAGAGATTGTAACAACCTGAATTTTTTAGAACCAATTTAAATTTTTTATTTTGGCTACTTTAATGGATTTTGAATATTCAAAATGATTTATTTTAAAGAATAAGGATTAAAATTTTATTTTAATCGGAGTTAGAACGAATAAATTTATTTTAATTGTAAAACGAGCCTGAAATGGCGTGGTAGTTTGAAAATTCGATTTCAAATTTCAAATGAATGTACAGAATTCAAAATACATCGGGTTTTAGTAAAACCAGAAATATTTGAATGTGTTTAATTATATCTTTCTAACAAATGTGAAAAATTGAGATTTCATAATATAAATTGAAAGTTATGTCTAGTTTAAAATTTAAAATAGTCATTATGGAATTTAATATATTTTTAAATTAAATATAGCCCTTAAAAATAGTCATTTTGCAAACGTCCTCCGTTTTCAATGACACCACTTTTGTTAGATCCAGAATCTCAAATTATTGTTAAATTCCAATTTTCATAATTTTTGGAATTGATATGTGAGCGTGGCAAAAGAAAACGCATTTAGTCAGTTTAGTTTGAATTTAATCGACTAGAAAATGACCGTTTTACATACGGTCTCCAAATTCGACGAATTTAGTTTTGTTAGGACCGTATCGTTAAAATATAGCTAGATTTATTTTTCCCGTGATTTTTTGGAGTCAGTATGTTGCCCTGGTAAATTAAAATGTGCGTTCAAATTCAATATATATTAATTTATATTTTACTTTTGATGAAAATTGATTGAAACAGTAGATTTGGATTATGAAACATATCCCATTGTGTTCATAATGGGGGTATTTAGCTAAGGGTGACAGTCGTTGGGTTTGATTTGGAGTTAGCAGTGATAAACAAATAATATTGGAATTAAGTATTAAAATAATATAAAATTATAAAATAAAAGGGAATTTTCTACCCTAACCCTAGCATATACGCAGTAGCCGCCATCATCCATTCGACGGCTTATTTCATTCGAAACAAAATCAATAAATCCCTCCCTCCATGCTGTGAATTAGAACATCAATTTCAAATGAAAATTAAAGAGGAATTTTGGGCTTCATGATTATACGGGTGAGATCATCATTCGTTTGGTGAAGAGCGAGATTTTCGAGCTGGAACTCCTCGAATTCGTCGCGATTTCTAGGGGGCCAAAGGGGTTTGAACATGGTGCGGTTCTGGCCAAAGGTGGAGGTCGCATAGGCGGTGCTCGGGAGGGGGTCAGATCGGAGTTCAGTTGCGTGGCTTGGCAGCACGGTGAAACCCTACGTTTTGGGCGGTGGGTTTTTCTGAACAACATGTTATATAGTGCAGAAGGAG
Organism: Allium sativum; assembly: GCA_030737875.1. Lineage (NCBI taxonomy): Eukaryota > Viridiplantae > Streptophyta > Magnoliopsida > Asparagales > Amaryllidaceae > Allium > Allium sativum. The sequence goes on from CM060920.1 coordinate 15,011,405, forward strand.
AGGGTTAAGAGGAAATTATATTATTATTATTAATTAATTAATTATCTCGAATGTAATTAAATGTATTTAACGCGATATCTTTTCCATACGAGGTCCAAATCGCGCGAAACTGGATCCGTTACGATCGTGGGGACGAGAGCTTCACAACAAGACTAATCGGGACCAATTTGGAGCACGCTAGAATTTCAGGCAAATTCAAATCCAAACTATTCAGAAATTCAAAAAAAACTGGTGGAGTGGGTCCCAATGTGAGAACTCTTTCTCACTAAAATTATTTTACAGTTAAATATATACTAGGATGCAGACGGAGCTTAGAAGCGCCCTACACTATTTATTGTACAAACCATGGTTGTTTGTTTGGACAGTATTGTGTTGTGATGTGATGTGAAATGTATATAAAATATTCATGTGTTGAATAAAATGTTTGAACAATAAAAATATCATTTTTGTTGAATGTATGAACTATACAAAATATTCATTTGTTGAATAAAATATTTTATCGTTAAAAGTATAATTTTTACTGTATATATGAATGGCATAAAATTCTTCTGAAATGAAAATAAATATTCATTTAGAAGCCGGACAATTTATTTATGCACACCTATTTAACTGATGATGATCGGGACGATAATATTTTACACATTGCCCAACTGCACAAATAATAATTAGTATTTGTTGTTTGAAAACTCCACATAGGTATTGGGATGATATTTGACATACACTGATCCCAATAATTAGTGGTATGTCAATCGATGGGATGACATACTGTATAAGCGTTATTTTTTTTAATGCTTATACAGTTGTAAAATGCACTCTGGATGTTGTATGAATTTATGATGATTGTTTATCATTAACGTTTTATACATGCAATGTATGAAATCCATATAACTGAAATTATATGGTAATTGATTGAGTCCGATTCCAATTCAGAATGAACAAATATTTTTAAATAATATTCAGTGTATAATCAAAATCAGATATTTTAAAAATATTATCATTTTAATATTGTAATGATAAGTAATATTCAAATTTGATTTGAAAATTTAAATGAAGTTGAAATCATTTTAAAATGAATTTAAAATGAATTTTTTAAGGGATTTCAAATTTGGTTTGAAAATTGAAATGAAGTTGAAATCGTTTTAAAATGAATTTAAAACGAATCTATTAAGGAATATTCAAATTTGATTTGAAAATTGAAATGAAGTTGAAATCATTTTGAAAGGAATTTATAAATGAATTTATAAAATACGTTTTAAATGGAAATTGAAGAAATATATAATGTATATATATTATATTAAATGGCCTGAATAGAACGCGCTGCGCCGCGACCATTTGCGAATTTCGACCATTGACTTCGAATTGATATTACGGGAGAACCGACCATCGGATTCTCCTAAAACTAGAACCGTTGGGTTCGTATCGAAAATAGGTTTCCAATGAATATAAGAGATTTTGAAATCAAATGGTTGGATTTGGAATTATATCCAAATAAAATTTGGAAAAGGTCATTGTAAGTGCAGTTCGATGACCGTTTATGGAAATAAACTGAAAGGGCCTTAATAAAATTATTAAAAATATTAATAATTTGTGTAAAATCATAATAAATGATTTGGAAAGAATTGGAATGAAAAATATCATATTTGAAAAGATAAAAATATATTTTTATCAAAATGAACTAGTTATTAACTAGTATAATAGCCCAATATTAAAAAAAAAGAAATAAATTGGATTTGAAATGGTTTTAAAATAACTAGAATTTTCCAATGAATAAATTGGAATGGATTGGAATGGAAATAATCTTCGGAATATTTCGATATTGGATTCCATGTTTATATGGATATTGTTATGGGAATTTGGAAGATACATATATCGTTATTCACAATACGATATCCGTTAGTTTCAGAATTTGATATTGAATATAAGCCGATATAATTTCTATTCAGAGTCTTGTATTTAATATTAAATTGGATTTTGGGTTTATTGTCAAAGGTGTTTTAAATAACACTTGTTCTTTAACCCAATTAACAGTGAAATGTGATTTGGAATTTATAAATCTTTTTATAAAGATTTAATGGAAATTTTCCAAATTAAAGTTTTCTAATTTAATATATTAAATTGGAATTGAACGGAATTCGATTTGGTAATAATCGAAGTGAGCTTCTATGGTGGAAGGCTGTTAATATATATGGAATTTAGAAGGCTTTGTCGTTATTCCATTTATATTATTAGTCGGATACGGAAATTGATATCGATTATATATTGATCTATTTTCCATGAAGATTCCGTAATTAATGGAATGTGATTTTGAGTTTATCGTGAACTGTGTTTTAAATGACATTAGTTGTTTAACCGAGTTAAAGATAGTATTTCATGTCTAACATTGTATTTGAACTGTAATGTTGATCCCAGCTAAATATATATCCGTTTGGTGGTAGAGAATTTATTCTCTTGCTTAACACCCTTCTCTAAGATGTACGAGCTTAGAGGTTATATATCGGCAGAAATCAGTGGTACGGTATAGATTGTCGATGTGGCATGTTTGATATTCCCATTGTTAAACAATCATTAATAATGATTGTTGGAAGATTAAAATTAAGTGGAGTTTAAATGAATCTTTAATTAGATTGAAACTTGAATGTGATAATTTAAATTATCAAATTTGTGAAATGATCGAGAATGAAGTATCACCAGTTTTGCTCCAAGCGATAGTTAAATCTTTAATTTGATTTGAACGTGATATGGTAATTAATTTTTACAGATAACACTGTAGTGTTAGATATGGAGTGCTACCAGTTTTTCTCTATGGGATGAATATGATGGGATTAGGAAATATAACAAATGATCACTTCGGTATGGTGTGCTAATCCCGACTAGTTTGGATAAACCTTAATTTGGTTTGAATTGATATCCAAAGGAAGATTAAAGAATTTTCTTTGATAAAATTTATGGAAACCTTTCCCAAAGGATATGAATATTTGAATAAAAGAATATTCAGAATTGGAATGAGGTGCATGATGTGTTTTTATAGCAATTGATTATAAGTTACGTGAATTATTTGGAAAGGTCGGGTTTATCCCATTCTGAGTAATTGAAATGACGATAAGTCGACGATGAAGACGGTGGTTGAAGATCGGAGTTCTTCACAATGTTTGGATGATTACTGATGTCTTGATTGGGCTGTACACCCAAGGTAGGTTAACAAGTGGTGATCGTCTAGATGTACTTGGAGATCGACCGGATATGCGAGGACCTCACTCATGTATTGGACATATGGGATGAGGAATAAGGTGCCTCCGGTTTTGTTCAGACCCAGAACGGACTAGTAAATGGATAAGTGTCTGACATTGGATTTTATTTTGTGTTGATTGATCTCTAATAAATATATATCTGTTTGGTGGCGGAGAATTTATTCTCTTGCTCAACACCCTTCTCTGAGACATACAAGTTTAGAGGTTATATATCGATAGACATAAGTTGCATGGCACGAATTGTGAGTGTGGCATGCTGAGATGCAAATGATCAAGGATTTTGTTGAAAAGCAGAGTCTTGTGGTTGACGATCAAACCAGGCCTTTAAATAACATAGCTTTTGTGTATAGTGTTATTCGCGAGCCTCACACCCCGATATGAACCAGAAATGGGAGAGGACTGCAGGGAGAACATGTGTTTCTTTCTAGCTTGGTGTAGTGTCAGGGAATGGAGCCACAACATTTTACTCATGTGGATGTTGCATATTATTTGATGGATAGCGAGGCGCCTTGGATATATATTGGTCACTGCAGGGCAGATGGATGATATGGTCGACATAATGGCCACTACGCCCCATAAGGTGGGGAAACCTATTGTTCAGGAGTAACCTGTCCACAAACGTAAGAGTGGACCGGCCCTAAAGATCCAAGGTGCAGTTGCGGCTGTAGCCTGAGACATAATGGGCTAGATTGTCTCGAATACTGTAAGGACGATCTCTTGCCTTGGTTCATGATGGAAATCCAACTTCCAATACGACACTGTGCTGTTTTTGATTGTAGAACTAGTATGGCGACATGATATATGGTACCCATGTCGTCTATGATTAATACATTTATATTTGAAGTAGTTTTATACACTATGCACTTATAAAGGGGTGAGCGCGGTTCGGTTCGGTGCGGTTTGAAGCTCAAACCTCTTCTGCACTGCATTAAACGGTTGATCAAAGATGCAAACCATTATACTACCCGTTCAAACGGTTCGGTTTCGGTTCGGTTTTGATGTAATACGGTCCGGTTTTGTTCCGTGTTAAATATGAAACAAGAAAATTACTTCCATCAAAAAACAATTTTACGGTTATATGACATTGTGTAACCTGAAGGTTAAAACATATAGTGTTATCTTTAATTAATATAACTACAACATACTTTGAAAATAGAATATATATTATTAAATTAAAAGTAAGATAGGAATTTGTTAATTTTTTTATCATAACATTGTTGGTGTAGCTATGCGGTTCGGTTCGGTTTAATATGGTTTGGTAAAAGTTTAACCGCAACCGAACCGTATCATTGCGAGTCAATTCGGTTTGGGTTGTTTACGTTAAAAAGAGAATCCGGTGCGATTTTCCACACCGTTTTTGTGGTTCGGTCTGGGCGGTTTCTGCATTGTGGTGTGGTTTATGCCCACCCTTACTTATAATAGTATCAAACGATTTGTTTTAAACGTACCAAGCATGTTTGGCTATTATATGGGAAAACTCTATCCTCCGGCTTGCGTTTGCATTGTGTGATGGGACCTGGGTCTTATAATAACTTCATTTTTCAAAAAGCATTGCATTATTTATAAAATGTTTTATGCACTGGTATTCTTGGGAGAAAACCTGTTTCATATTATATAGTGTGGTCCCTTGATTTATTTTGTTTCTAAAGTAAAGTTTTTAAATAAGTGTTTTAGTTCTCACATCAGTCCCATGATTGGCCTGGAGTTTACTGTTTTAACCTAAACTATGTGTGCCCATATTTTTCACATGGGCAACTAGTAGTTTTGGTTTTATAGATATTATTTACACAGGATTGTAATAACCCGGAAAATGCGAGCCAGTTTGAAATTTTTATTTTTTGGCAATTTTAGCTGAATTTGAATATTTAAAATAGATTATTTTAAATAAAATCGACGAGAAATTTATTTTTAATATAATTCGACGTATATATTATACGCGTCGTCGTTAGAATATAAATAATTATATATAATTATAAATAGAATTGAAAATGGCGCGGTAGTTCGATAATTCGATTTCAAACTTCAATTGAATGTACCGGGTGCAAAACAATCCGGATTTTTGAGAAACCAAAAACATTAGGATCTATTCGTGAATATCTTTCCAACGAATCCGAAAAATCAAAAGTTCGTAGCGGGAATCAAAAGATATGTCCAGTTGAAAATTCTGAATAGTCGCTATGGAATTCAGGCCCTTAAAAATGGACATTTTGCAAACGACCTCGGATTTCGATGAAACCAGTTTTGTTGGGTCCGGGATGTAAAGTTATTGCTAGGTTTCAAATTTCATAATTTTTCGAATCAATATGTGAGCGTGGCAAAGGAAAACGCGTTTGACCAGTTTCAGTTGATTTTAATCGACTGGAAATTGGCCTTTTTTCTAACGGTCTCAGAATTCGACGAAACTAGTTTTGTTAGGACCGTATCGTCAATATGAAGCTAGAAAATATTTTTCGGGAAATTTTCGAGCTAGTATGTGGCCCCGGTAATTTGAAATGTACGTTTAAAATTCAATATAGTGATTTAAATGTAAACTCAACGGAAACTGATTGTAACGATCGAATCAGCTTACGATACATATCCCATTGTGTTCGGAATGGGGGTAATTAGCTATGGACGACAGGCGGTGGGCCTCGTTTTGAAGTCGAAAATAAAAGTCAACTTTTAGAAATTAAATAATATAAAATAAATTAATTAAATAATATTAAAACCTTTATACATCCCTTTACCTTACCCCCCCCCCCCCCCCCCCGTTCATTTTCTTTCCCCAAAATAAAAAATAAAAACCCGCCGCTCCTCCTTTTCTCTATCCAGTCCGCCTCCACCATCATCAGACCGCCGTCGCCCAGCCTCCCTTCGCCACCGATGGCCGTCGAAATTCCCCCCCTCTCCTCTACTTCTCTCTTCCGCTTCTGCTTCACCTCCTCCTCTCTCCACGATCCACGAAACCCCCAAAACCGCGACCCCCTGAAGCCCGTACCCCCAAAACCACGCCCAGCTTCCCAGCGCCCCGCTTACGACCTCCGACGCGACATCCTTTCCCCCACCTCTCCGTTCAACGTGGACCAGTAAGTTTTATTTTATTTTACCTTTTTATTTTTATTCCTTTCTAATTCCTATATATAGAATAGAATTTTTATATATAACTTATTAAAAGGGCTTTGACTTTTATTATATATGAATATCCATGAAGAAGACGAGATTTTTGAAATGAAGAAGATTAGATTTTTAATATGAAAAAGAGTAGATTTTGAAAATATAAAGTTATAATTTTCATTGAATCAAAGGAATGATTTTTAGAATAGTAATGAAATTATTTTAGAAGTTAAAAGATCAGATTTTTCTATATGTGAATGAAGGAAAAATACGATTTTTAGAAATGTAAAGATACGATTTTTAGAAACGTAAAGATACGATTTTTATGCTAAACAAAATATGATTTTGTTCATAGAAAGGTATGATTTTTGAAAGGGTGAAATCTTTATTTTTGAAAAGGCGAAATTTTTACTTAATGTAAAGAATAAAAATATAATCTTTTATATTGTAGAATTATAAAAATATAATCTTTTATATTGTAAAAGAATAAAAATATAATCTTTTATATTGTAGAAGAATAAAAATATAATCTTTTATATTGTAGAAGTATAAAAATATAATCTTTTATATTGTAAAAGAATAAAAATATAATCTTTTATATTGTAGAAGAATAAAAATATAATCTTTTATATTGTAGAAGTATAAAAATATAATCTTTTATATTGTAGAAGTATAAAAATATAATCTTTTATATTGTAGAAGTATAAAAATATAATCTTTTATATTGTAGGAGTATAAAAATATAATCTTTTATATTGTAAAAGTATAAAAATATAATTTTTATATAGGTAAGATAGTAAAAATATCATCTTTATATATGTAACGAAATAAAAATCTGATTTTTATTATATATCTATATTGAAGTAAAAATGTGATTTTTATATATGTAGTGGCTACGGGCAACGAAATTGACAAAAGGCGAGAACGGCGAAGACTTCTACATAAGAAGAGTCGTGCCGTTTGGTTTAGCTAGTCGGTGAGAACTTCTCACCTTTCAATTTAAATTTTCTAGTTATATATATATAATAGGATGCAGACGGTGCTTAGTAGCACCCGACACAATCGTCCACAGACCATGGACTTGTTTGTTTGGTTGCATAGATTAGTTATATGATTTGATTTGAATTAGGTTGTTTGGTGATTTGATTGATGTGTGAATGGCGTGGGCCTTCACTAGACCGGGGATAAGGCTAGGCCTCGTCCCGTTTCTAGTATCGTGCCGTTATGCCGCCGAAATTTTCTAAAATAAGTTAGAAAAATAAAAATAGCATTTTATTTAAACAATGAACTAAATAGAAATTCATATGTTGAAATAAAATGTTTTGTCGTTAAAAATAAAATTTTTAACGTGAAGTGAATAAAATAAAATATTCATTTACAAACCGGACGGTTTGTTTATGTACACCTATTTGAAGGACATTGATTGGGACGATAAATTTTACACATCGCCCAACTGCACAAATAAAATCTGTGTTTGATTGCTTGAAACCCCACACGGGTGTTGGGATGAAATTTGAAGTTCACTCATCCTGATTGATTAAATATGTCGATCGATGGATTGACATGCTGTTATAAGCATTAGATATCTATATTTGATGCTTATACAGTGTAGTGCACTTTGGTTGATGGTTGATTATTTTTCAATGCTATTATATACATGTGTTGTATGAAAATCCATATAATTAACTTTATATGGTGATTGATTGGGCCTCATTCCAATTTAGAAAATAAAGAATAATATAAAATAAAGGTTCATGTGTTGACAGTACTCATCCATTGAGATTGGTCATGTGTTGAACGAAATATTTTGATAATAACAACTATTTTGAAAAAGAAATATTTGAAATAGAATATTTGAAAATAGAAATTTATGAAGCCGTGTTGATTAGATTGACGCCATTTTGACGTAAACGATATTTATATCGATTTTAAACGATTTCGAAATGAATTGAATTGAAAACGATTTCGAAATGAATTGAATTGAAAACGATTTCAAAATGAATTGAATTGAAAACGATTTCGAAATGAATTGAATTGAAAACGATTTCGAAATGAATTGAATTGAAAACGATTTCGAAATGAATTGAATTGAATATGAATTCAAATTGAATTGAAATTTGAATTGAATAGAAATGAATTTTAAAACGAATTTATAAAGAAGAATTCAATTTTGAATTGAATTGAAATGGAAGTTGAAATTGCTTTTGAAACGAATTTAAAACTGTTTATATAATTCGTTTTAAATAGAAATCGACGAAATATATTATATATATTATATATATAATATAATGGCCTGAATAGAACGCGCCGCGCCGCGGCAGTTCGTAAATTCCGACCATTTATTTCAAACGGACATTACGGGAGATCCGACCGTCGGATTCTCCTAAAACCGGAACCGTTGGGTTCGTATCGAAAAGAGCTTTCTAACGAATATTAGAAATTAGAAATCTAACGGTTGGATTTGGAATTATGTCCAAATCAAATTTGAAAAAGGTCGCTGTAAGTGCAGTTCGATGGCCGTTGATGGAAATCGACTGTACGGGCCTTGATAAAATTATTAAAAATAGTAATAATTTGTGTAAAATCATAAGAAATGATTTGTGAAGATTTGGGATGAAAAACTTCATGTTTGAAAAGATAAAAATAGATTTTTATCGAAATGAACTAGTTTTGAACTAGAAATATAATTCTATTTATTTTTAAATAAATTGAATTTGAAAAAGGGTTTTAAAAATAACCAGAATTTCCAATGATTGCATTGGAGTGGATTTGAATCGAAATTGTCTTCGGAATATTTCGATGTTGGAATTCGTGATTATACGGATGTTGTTATGGAAATTTGAAAGATATATTGATATCGTTATTTCCAATACGACATTTGTTAATCGTAGAATTTGATATTGAATATAAGCCGATATATTTTCTATTCAGAGCCTTGTATTGAATATCGAATGTGATTTGGGTTTGTCGTGAATGGTGTCTTCACTAACACTGTTCTTGAACCCAGTTGAGAAAAGATTAAATCTTTTTAGTTAGATTTAATGAAGTGTACTAATTAAACGATATTTAATTGGAATTGAATTGGTATTGATTTTTGGGTTTATCGTGAACAGTGTTTTAAATAACACTTGTTCTTTAACCCGATAATTAATGGAATGTGATTTTGGGTTTATCGTGAACCGTGTTTTAAATGACACTGATTCTTTAACCCAGTTAAAGATTAAAACTAAGTGGAGTTTTAATGAATCTTTAATTAGATTGAAATGATCAAAAATGGAGTATCACCAGTTTTGCTCCAGGCGATGGTTAAGTCTTTAATTAGATTTTAACGTAAAAAGGGTAATTGAATTTACCGATAACACTGTGGTGTTAGATATGAAGTATTACCAGTTTTACTTCATGGGATGAATAGGTTGGGATTGGGAAATAAAATAAATGATTACTTCGGTGTGGTTCGCTAATCCCGACTAGTTTGAATTGATATTCAAAGGAGATTAAAGAATAAATTTAAAGAATTTATCTTGGATAAAATTAATGGGAACTTTTCCCAAAGTATAGGAATATTTGAATAAAGGAATATTCTGAATTGGAATGAGGCGTATGTTGTGTTTGTGTAACACTTTTATAATATATACGCGAGTTATTCAGAAAGACCGGGTTTATCCCATTCTGAATAACTGATTCGACGTGGTGTCGAAGATGAAGACGGTGGTCGAAGACCAGAAGTCTTCACGTCGTTTGGGTGATTACTGATAATCTTGATTGGGCTGTACACCCAAGAAGATGGAAACACTTGGTGATCGTCCAGACGTACTTGGAGATCGATGGATATGCGGGGTACTAGGTGCCTCCGGTTTCGTTCAGACCCAGAACGGACTTGTAAATGGACTGTGTGTCTGACATTGGATTTTAGTCCGTGTGATTGATCTCTATTAAATATATATCTGTTTGGCGGCGGAGAATTTATTCTCTTGCTTAACGCCCTTCTCTGAGACGTACGAGCTCAGGGGTTATATATTGATGGATATCAAACGCATGGAGTGAATTGCCTGTGTGGCATGCCTAAGTGGCAATTGATCGAGGCTTCTGTTGAAAAGCAAAGTCTTTTGGTGATGATCAAAGCACAGCCTGTGTGGCACAGCTTTGTGTAACGTGAATTCGCGAGCCTCGCACCCCGGTTGTGAACCAAAAACGGGAGAGGACCTCAGGGAGGGCATGCGTTTCTTTCTAGCTAGGGTGGTGTCAGTGACCTACCAGCCCTGACATTTATATACTTTTCACCTGTGTGGTTGTTGCTGTTGCGAGGCGCCTCGGTTTGATCGGACGATCCGGGTCCGATGGAGTCATTCGTTGGCTCGTTTACGCCCCAAAGGGCGGAGAAACGTATTGTTCAGGCACTATAATCCACATCGGTGGACCGGCCCTGACGATCTAAGGGGCAGTTGCGGCTGCTCCGGAGACATGGGCTAGATTGTCTCGAATCGGTTGAGGACTATCTTTTGCCTCGGTTCATAGACGGAAATCCAATTTCCAAATACGTGACATTTGCGGTTTTAATTGTAGAACTAGTATGGCGACATGATATATGGTACCCATGCCGCCTATGATTGATACTTATGATTTGAAGTTGTTTTATACACTATGCACTTATAATAGTATCAAATGATTTGTTTTAAACGTATCAAGCATTCTTTGGCTGTTATAAGGGAAAACCCTATCCCCCGGCTTGCGTTGCATTGTGTGATAGGACCAGGGTCTTATAACAGTTTCATTTTTCTTTATGTAGCATTGCGCTGTTTGTTTTATGCACTGGTATTCTTGGGAGGAAACCCGTTCCGTGTTATACGGCGTGGTCCCTTGATTTACCTAACTTTAAAAATAAAGATTAACACCTGTTTTAGTTCTCACACCAGTCCCATGACTGACCTGGAGTTTATTGTTTTAACCTAAACTCTGGGTGCCCCTATTTTGACACGGGCAGCTAGTAGTTTTGGTTTTGCAGATTTATATTCACAGGATCCTGGTTTACAGCTGGAATGATATCCGGAAAGCTTTGTATCCGTATATCTACTTCTAGTTGTGTATTGTATTTTTTTCCGCTGCTATGTATTTAAATGTAATTTAAATCTCTGATATTTCTGCGTAATATTCATTTATACTCTGTATATTCTTGTAATCTGATGCATGGTTGTAATATACAATGAAATGTTCTTCTATATGCGTTCTGTTGTGGCCTGTTCTCAAACGATTGGGCGTTTCGAACGGCCTGGATCGGTTTAGCGCCTGGTTCGGACCGAGCGAAATTCCTTCTCGTCCCATTTGGTATCAGAGCTTTGGTTTACAAAGCTTAGAGAACAAGACACATTAGAACCATACGAAAGAATTCATCAGATATTGGATTAGTAATATCCAACGGGAATGACTCGTTAGAGATGGGATCAATAGCATCCTAGAACGAGTGTGAAGGGTATATTTTTCAAATGAAAACAATTTTGTTTTGCAAATTTAAATCAACTATTCGTATTTGATTATTTGTTTATATTGATTTTGGACAATTCAGTATATAAAGAATTTGCATATACGCCTTGCAAACGTATATTCGAAGTTTTAATATACTGGATAGATATAGGACCGCCCTCTAGGAGCCCGGAGATGTTCTGATGGTGGTTCGAAACATCATCAACATTTATTTTCGAGTGACGAAGGTGTGATACCTATATATTTCCATTAGACTGGTGTGAGAACCAAAACCTATATATATAGCTAGGACACATTGTTGTGAATTGGCATCAAAAACATGATTTTTGTATATATATCAAATTATGAATTTGAGACTGTAATTCACTAATTGATTGATGTTTGTGTTGTTTGTTTATTTGTTTGAAAATTTTGAACCTTTATGCCTAACTAAATCAAATATTGAATTGTATTGAAAATTGGTCGCATTTGCTTGCATATACATATACTTACATTGAACAGGTCATAGCAAGGAGGCTAGAGCCAGAGAATAAAATTTGTTTGCCCGACTAATAGGTACATGTTTATTACATAATTTACTGAATTGTTTGGGTGATGATGATTTTATGAGCCTATTGGCTAGCCGCTTGGCTTTTTCTTTTTGAGATCTGAAGACCGGGGAAGCTATTTGAAATTCCCCGATGCTCCCGGTGCAGGGGAGGTTATGGCGAAATTTTTCGAAAATTTAAGGTGTTAGCCAAATTTTTGAAATTTTGAAAATTCTCAGAAACTAAAGAGTTGGAGAATGGAAGTCGGATCGAACGTAGAGTTGATTAATCAAACCACTTTCGACTTTGTTCCTTTTCGGGGACGAAAAGTTTTAAGTGGGGGAGATTGTAATAACCCGGAAAATGCGAGCCAGTTTGATTTTTTTTTTTTGGCAATTTTAGCTGAATTTGAATATTTAAAATAGATTATTTTAAATAAAATCGACGAGAAATTTATTTTTAATATAATTCGACGTATATATTATACGCGTCGTCGTTAGAATATAAATAATTATATATAATTATAAATAGAATTGAAAATGGCGCGGTAGTTCGATAATTCGATTTCAAACTTCAATTGAATGTACCGGGTGCAAAACAATCCGGATTTTTGAGAAACCAAAAACATTAGGATCTATTCGTGAATATCTTTCCAACGAATCCGAAAAATCAAAAGTTCGTAGCGGGAATCAAAAGATATGTCCAGTTGAAAATTCTGAATAGTCGCTATGGAATTCAGGCCCTTAAAAATGGACATTTTGCAAACGACCTCGGATTTCGATGAAACCAGTTTTGTTGGGTCCGGGATGTAAAGTTATTGCTAGGTTTCAAATTTCATAATTTTTCGAATCAATATGTGAGCGTGGCAAAGGAAAACGCGTTTGACTAGTTTTAGTTGATTTTAATCGACTGGAAACTGGCCTTTTTTCTAACGGTCTCAGAATTCGACGAAACTAGTTTTGTTAGGACCGTATCGTCAATATGAAGCTAGAAAATATTTTTCGGGAAATTTTCGAGCTAGTATGTGGCCCCGGTAATTTGAAATGTACGTTTAAAATTCAATATAGTGATTTAAATGTAAACTCAACGGAAACTGATTGTAACGATCGAATCAGCTTACGATACATATCCCATTGTGTTCGGAATGGGGGTAATTAGCTATGGACGACAGGCGGTGGGCCTCGTTTTGAAGTCGAAAATAAAAGTCAACTTTTAGAAATTAAATAATATAAAATAAATTAATTAAATAATATTAAAACCTTTATACATCCCTTTACCTTACCCCCCCCCCCCCCCCCGTTCATTTTCTTTCCCCAAAATTAAAAATAAAAACCCGCCGCTCCTCCTTTTCTCTATCCAGTCCGCCTCCACCATCATCAGACCGCCGTCGCCCAGCCTCCCTTCGCCACCGATGGCCGTCGAAATTCCCCCCCTCTCCTCTACTTCTTTCTTCCGCTTCTGCTTCACCTCCTCCTCTCTCCACGATCCACGAAACCCCCAAAACCGCGACCCCCTGAAGCCCGTACCCCCAAAACCACGCCCAGCTTCCCAGCGCCCCCCTTACGACCTCCGACGCGACATCCTTTCCCCCACCTCTCCGTTCAACGTGGACCAGTAAGTTTTATTTTATTTTACCTTTTTATTTTTATTCCTTTCTAATTCCTATATATAGAATAGAATTTTTATATATAACTTATTAAAAGGGCTTTGACTTTTATTATATATGAATATCCATGAAGAAGACGAGATTTTTGAAATGAAGAAGATTAGATTTTTAATATGAAAAAGAGTAGATTTTGAAAATATAAAGTTATAATTTTCATTGAATCAAAGGAATGATTTTTAGAATAGTAATGAAATTATTTTAGAAGTTAAAAGATCAGATTTTTCTATATGTGAATGAAGGAAAAATACGATTTTTAGAAATGTAAAGATACGATTTTTAGAAATGTAAAGATACGATTTTTAGAAACGTAAAGATTCAATTTTTATGCTAAACAAAATATGATTTTGTTCATAGAAAGGTATGATTTTTGAAAGGGTGAAATCTTTATTTTTGAAAAGGCGAAATTTTTACTTAATGTAAAGAATAAAAATAAAATCTTTTATATTGTAGAAGTATAAAAATATAATCTTTTATATTGTAAAAGAATAAAAATATAATCTTTTATATTGTAGAAGAATAAAAATATAATCTTTTATATTGTAGAAGTATAAAAATATAATCTTTTATATTGTAAAAGAATAAAAATATAATCTTTTATATTGTAGAAGAATAAAAATATAATCTTTTATATTGTAGAAGTATAAAAATATAATCTTTTATATTGTAGAAGTATAAAAATATAATCTTTTATATTGTAGAAGTATAAAAATATAATCTTTTATATTGTAGGAGTATAAAAATATAATCTTTTATATTGTAAAAGTATAAAAATATAATTTTTATATAGGTAAGATAGTAAAAATATCATCTTTATATATGTAACGAAATAAAAATCTGATTTTTATTATATATCTATATTGAAGTAAAAATGTGATTTTTATATATGTAGTGGCTACGGGCAACGAAATTGACAAAAGGCGAGAACGGCGAAGACTTCTACATAAGAAGAGTCGTGCCGTTTGGTTTAGCTAGTCGGTGAGAACTTCTCACCTTTCAATTTAAATTTTCTAGTTATATATATATAATAGGATGCAGACGGTGCTTAGTAGCACCCGACACAATCGTCCACAGACCATGGACTTGTTTGTTTGGTTGCATAGATTAGTTATATGATTTGATTTGAATTAGGTTGTTTGGTGATTTGATTGATGTGTGAATGGCGTGGGCCTTCACTAGACCGGGGATAAGGCTAGGCCTCGTCCCGTTTCTAGTATCGTGCCGTTATGCCGCCGAAATTTTCAAAAATAAGTTAGAAAAATAAAAATAGCATTTTATTTAAAGAATGAATTGAATAGAAATTCATATGTTGAAATAAAATGTTTTGTCGTTAAAAATAAATTTTTTAACGTGAAGTGAATAAAATAAAATATTCATTTACAAACCGGACGGTTTGTTTATGTACACCTATTTGAAGGACATTGATTGGGACGATAAATTTTACACATTGCCCAACTGCACAAATAAAATATGTGTTTGATTGCTTGAAACCCCACACGGGTGTTGGGATGAAATTTGAAGTTCACTCATCCTGATTGATTAAATATGTCGATCGATGGATTGACATGCTGTTATAAGCGTTAGATATCTATATTTAATGCTTATACAGTGTAGTGCACTTTGGTTGATGGTTGATTATTTTTCAATGCTATTATATACATGTGTTGTATGAAAATCCATATAATTAACTTTATATGGTGATTGATTGGGCCTCATTCCAATTTAGAAAATAAAGAATAATATAAAATAAAGGTTCATGTGTTGACAGTACTCATCCATTGAGATTGGTCATGTGTTGAACGAAATATTTTGATAATAACAACTATTTTGAAAAAGAAATATTTGAAATAGAATATTTGAAAATAGAAATTTATGAAGCCGTGTTGATTAGATTGATGCCATTTTGACGTAAACGATATTTATATCGATTTTAAACGATTTCGAAATGAATTGAATTGAAAACGATTTCGAAATGAATTGAATTGAAAACGATTTCGAAATGAATTGAATTGAAAACGATTTCGAAATGAATTGAATTGAAAACGATTTCGAAATGAATTGAATTGAAAACGATTTCGAAATGAATTGAATTGAATATGAATTCAAATTGAATTGAAATTTGAATTGAATAGAAATGAATTTTAAAACGAATTTATAAAGAAGAATTCAATTTTGAATTGAATTGAAATGGAAGTTGAAATTGCTTTTGAAACGAATTTAAAACTGTTTATATAATTCGTTTTAAATAGAAATCGACGAAATATATTATATATATAATATAATGGCCTGAATAGAACGCGCCGCGCCGCGGTAGTTCGTAAATTCCGACCATTTATTTCAAACGGACATTACGGGAGATCCGACCGTCGGATTCTCCTAAAACCGGAACCGTTGGGTTCGTATCGAAAAGAGCTTTCTAACGAATATTAGAAATTAGAAATCTAACGGTTGGATTTGGAATTATGTCCAAATCAAATTTGAAAAAGGTCGCTGTAAGTGCAGTTCGATGGCCGTTGATGGAAATCGACTGTACGGGCCTTGATAAAATTATTAAAAATAGTAATAATTTGTGTAAAATCATAAGAAATGATTTGTGAAGATTTGGGATGAAAAACTTCATGTTTGAAAAGATAAAAATAGATTTTTATCGAAATGAACTAGTTTTGAACTAGAAATATAATTCTATTTATTTTTAAATAAATTGAATTTGAAAAAGGGTTTTAAAAATAACCAGAATTTCCAATGATTGCATTGGAGTGGATTTGAATCGAAATTGTCTTCGGAATATTTCGATGTTGGAATTCGTGATTATACGGATGTTGTTATGGAAATTTGAAAGATATATTGATATCGTTATTTCCAATACGACATTTGTTAATCGTAGAATTTGATATTGAATATAAGCCGATATATTTTCTATTCAGAGCCTTGTATTGAATATCGAATGTGATTTGGGTTTGTCGTGAATGGTGTCTTCACTAACACTATTCTTGAACCCAGTTGAGAAAAGATTAAATCTTTTTAGTTAGATTTAATGAAGTGTACTAATTAAACGATATTTAATTGGAATTGAATTGGTATTGATTTTTGGGTTTATCGTGAACAGTGTTTTAAATAACACTTGTTCTTTAACCCGATAATTAATGGAATGTGATTTTGGGTTTATCGTGAACCGTGTTTTAAATGACACTGATTCTTTAACCCAGTTAAAGATTAAAACTAAGTGGAGTTTTAATGAATCTTTAATTAGATTGAAATGATCAAAAATGGAGTATCACCAGTTTTGCTCCAGGCGATGGTTAAGTCTTTAATTAGATTTGAACGTAAAAAGGGTAATTGAATTTACCGATAACACTGTGGTGTTAGATATGAAGTATTACCAGTTTTACTTCATGGGATGAATAGGTTGGGATTGGGAAATAAAATAAATGATTACTTCGGTGTGGTTCGCTAATCCCGACTAGTTTGAATTGATATTCAAAGGAGATTAAAGAATAAATTTAAAGAATTTATCTTGGATAAAATTAATGGGAACTTTTCCCAAAGTATAGGAATATTTGAATAAAGGAATATTCTGAATTGGAATGAGGCGTATGTTGTGTTTGTGTAACACTTTTATAATATATACGCGAGTTATTCAGAAAGACCGGGTTTATCCCATTCTGAATAACTGATTCGACGTGGTGTCGAAGATGAAGACGGTGGTCGAAGACCAGAAGTCTTCACGTCGTTTGGGTGATTACTGATAATCTTGATTGGGCTGTACACCCAAGAAGATGGAAACAGTTGGTGATCGTCCAGACGTACTTGGAGATCGATGGATATGCGGGGTACTAGGTGCCTCCGGTTTCGTTCAGACCCAGAACAGACTTGTAAATGGACTGTGTGTCTGACATTGGATTTTAGTCCGTGTGATTGATCTCTATTAAATATATATATGTTTGGCGGCGGAGAATTTATTCTCTTGCTTAACGCCCTTCTCTGAGACGTACGAGCTCAGGGGTTATATATTGATGGATATCAAACGCATGGAGTGAATTGCCTGTGTGGCATGCCTAAGTGGCAATTGATCGAGGCTTCTGTTGAAAAGCAAAGTCTTGTGGTGATGATCAAAGCACAGCCTGTGTGGCACAGCTTTGTGTAACGTGAATTCGCGAGCCTCGCACCCCGGTTGTGAACCAAAAACGGGAGAGGACCTCAGGGAGGTCATGCGTTTCTTTCTAGCTAGGGTGGTGTCAGTGACCTACCAGCCCTGACATTTATATACTTTTCACCTGTGTGGTTGTTGCTGTTGCGAGGCGCCTCGGTTTGATCGGACGATCCGGGTCCGATGGATTCATTCGTTGGCTCGTTTACGCCCCAAAGGGCGGAGAAACGTATTGTTCAGGCACTATAATCTACATCGGTGGACCGGCCCTGACGATCTAAGGGGCAGTTGCGGCTGCTCCGGAGACATGGGCTAGATTGTCTCGAATCGGTTGAGGACTATCTTTTGCCTCGGTTCATAGACGGAAATCCAATTTCCAAATACGTGACATTTGCGGTTTTAATTGTAGAACTAGTATGGCGACATGATATATGGTACCCATGCCGCCTATGATTGATACTTATGATTTGAAGTTGTTTTATACACTATGCACTTATAATAGTATCAAATGATTTGTTTTAAACGTATCAAGCATTCTTTGGCTGTTATAAGGGAAAACCCTATCCCCCGGCTTGCGTTGCATTGTGTGATAGGACCTGGGTCTTATAACAGTTTCATTTTTCTTTATGTAGCATTGCGCTGTTTGTTTTATGCACTGGTATTCTTGGGAGGAAACCCGTTCCGTGTTATACGGCGTGGTCCCTTGATTTACCTAACTTTAAAAATAAAGATTAACACCTGTTTTAGTTCTCACACCAGTCCCATGACTGACCTGGAGTTTATTGTTTTAACCTAAACTCTGGGTGCCCCTATTTTGACACGGGCAGCTAGTAGTTTTGGTTTTGCAAATTTATATTCACAGGATCC
This sequence comes from Allium sativum, assembly GCA_030737875.1. Lineage (NCBI taxonomy): Eukaryota > Viridiplantae > Streptophyta > Magnoliopsida > Asparagales > Amaryllidaceae > Allium > Allium sativum. The sequence goes on from CM060920.1 coordinate 15,030,428, forward strand.
TGGTTTACAGCTGGAATGATATCCGGAAAGCTTTGTATCCGTATATCTACTTCTAGTTGTGTATTGTATTTTTTTCCGCTGCTATGTATTTAAATGTAATTTAAATCTCTGATATTTCTGTGTAATATTCATTTATACTCTGTATATTCTTGTAATCTGATGCATGGTTGTAATATACAATGAAATGTTCTTCTATATGCGTTCTGTTGTGGCCTGTTCTCAAACGATAGGGCGTTTCGAACGGCCTGGATCGGTTTAGCGCCTGGTTCGGACCGAGCGAAATTCCTTCTCGTCACAAGGATCCTGGATTTATTGCGGAAGCTATATTCGGAAAGCTCTGTATCCGTGTATTTCTTTCAGTTGTGTTATGTATTATTTTTCCGCTGCCATGTATTTTAATCTCTAATTTTTTCTGATGTATATTATTTATTCATACTCTGTTATATTCTTGTACTCTGACGTAATTGTTGTAATAAGCAATGAAATGTTCTATCGTTTGCGTTCGAATTTGTCGTGTTCTCAACTCAATCCGGACTTTCCCCTAAGGGCGAGTTTGGGTCGTTTCGGTATCCAACTAGTAATATAAATGGAAAAACGACAAAGCCTTTTAAATTCCATATATATTAACAGTCTTCCTCCACAGAAGCTCACTTCGATTATTACCAAATCGAATTCCATTCAATTCCAATTTAATATATTAAATTGGAAAACTTTACTTTGGAAAATTCCCATTAAATCTTAATAAAATATTTATATATTCCAAATCACATTTCATTGTTAATCGGGTTAAAGAACGAATGTCATTAAAAACACAGTTCACAATAAACCAATTCACCTTCCATTTTACTCCAGTTAATAAATATAACTGGAAACTCCAATAATCTTAATTAAAAGATTTATTATTTTCACACGAGGTTTAATAACAGTGTTATTGAAGACACCACTCATGACAAACCCAAAATCCAATTCTTTTATTCAATTCCAATTTAATATTAATTAATTGGAAAACTTCACTAAATCTTAATTAAGAGATTTATTCTTTTCTCAACTGGGTTTAAGAACAGTGTTATTTAAGACACCATTCACGACAAACCAAAAATCCAACTTAATGTTAAATACAAGGCTCTGAACAGAAATTATATCGGCTTATATTCAATATCAAATTCAAAAACTATCGGATATCGTATTAGGGATAATGATATTTGTATCTTCCAAATTCCCATAACAATATCCATATAACCACGGAATCCAATATCGAAATATTCCGAAAATTATTTCCAATCCATTCCATTTATTTGTTGGAAAATTCTATTTATTTTTAAAACCATTTCCCTATCCAATTTATTTATTTAAAACCATTTCCCTATCCAATTTATTTATTTAAAACCATTGGACTATTTTTCTAGTTAATAACTAGTTCATTTTGATAAAAATATATTATTGTCTTTTCAAACGTGGAATTTTTCCTCCAAATTCTTTCCAAATCATTTATTATGATTTTACATAAATTATTAATATTTTTAATAATTTTATTAAAGCCCTTTCGGTCGATTTCCATAAACGGTCATCGAACTGCACTTACAACTACCTTTTCCTAATTTGATTTGGACATAATTCCAAATCCAACCATTAGATTTCAAATTTCTTATATTCATTGGAAAGCTCTTTCCGATATGAACCTAAAGGTTCAGGTTTTAGGAGAATCCGACGGTTGGATCTCCCGCAATATCAATTCGAAGTCAATAGTCGAAATTCGCGAATAGTCGCGGCGCGGCGCGTTCTATTCAGCCCATCAAATATTATACATATATATATACATATATATTATATATTTCGTTGATTTCCATTTAAAACGTATTTTATAAATCGCTTATAAATTCGTTTTAAAACGATTCTAACTTCATTTTCAAATTTAAATCAAAATTGAGTATTCCATATCTTTATAGTATTTAAATGATAATATTTTCAAAATATCTGATTTGAAATCATTTCCTTTTTGATATTCATTATAAAAATGAATAAAATCGATATAAATATCGTTCATGTTAAAATCGCGCAAATCTAACCAATACGACCTCACACATTTCAATATTTTCGTGTTTATCCCAAATTGGACATCAAAATCATATTTTAATCCTTTTTTGAATATTCTTTTAAAATATTCCTTATTTTTAAATATTCATTATTCGTTAGTTTAAAATATTCATTACTTTAAAATATTCATTCCTTCTGAATTGGAATCAGACCCAATCAATTACCTTATAACGTTAGTTATATGGATTTCATACAACACATGTATATAACAACAATGATAAACAACCAACCATCATCCATAGTGCATTACACAACTGCATAAGCATTAATTATAAATAATTAACGCTTACAACAGTCTGTCAACCAATCATTGACATACAACTAAACAATTGGGGTTAGTGTACGTTAAATATCATCCCAATACCCGTCTGCGGTTTCAGCCAACAAATATTGAATATTATTTGTGCAGTTGGGTGATGTGTAAAATTTATCGTCCCAATTCATGTCAGGTAAATGGGTGTACAAAAACAAATCGTTCGATTTGTAAATGAATATTTATTTTCGTTTCAGGATAATTTTATGTTGTTCATATATATGTTAAAAATTATATTTTTAATGATAAAATATTTATTTCAACACTTGACTATATGTAATAGTTCATACATTTAATACAAATGATATTTTTATTGTTCAAATATTTTATTCAATACATGAATATTTTATATAGTTCCTTTATACAATAAAAACTATATTTTTGTTGTTCAAATATTTTATTCAACACATGAATATTTTATATATTTTGTTCATTCAATAAAAATGATATTTTTATCGTTCAAACATTTTATTCAACACAAAACAATCAACAATCGCAATACAGTCCATTCAAATCCAAACAAACAACCATGGTTTGTACAATAAATAGTGTCGGGGGCTACTAAGCCCCATCTGCATCCTAGTATATATTTAACTGTAAAACAATTCGAGTGAGAAGGTGTTCTGACATTCGTTTCCACTCCTTCATTCCTTTATTTCTGAATTTCTGTACCGATTGGGTTTGAATTTGCCTGAAATTCTGATTTTCTCCAAATTTGTTCTAGTTGATTTAATTGTGAAGTCCTCGTCGACGCGGTTTCAACGGATCTGAAATCATCTGATTTGGACCTCATATAAAGAAGATATGGGATTACAAACATTTAATTACATTTCGAAATAATTAATTAAATTTTCTTTTACAACCTTTCTCTCCCTCGTCTGTTACCCGAAACCCAATTTCATGATGAACCTCCCTCCCTTCCCTGGTCACACAACCCCTTGACCGTCATTACCTCGATCAAGACCCACCACCGTGTGCGCCTCCACTAGCTTCACCACCTCTCTCCATCTCGGCCCGCTTGGACAACCCCTAACCCTCGAAATCACACCCAAACGCGGTGCATTCACATCCCAAATTCGAGCAAACTAACTCACGAATCACGATCAAAGTCCTATCAGTTTGAAGAGCTCAGGCAGTAGAAGAATTTTCGTTTTGGATTTGTGAATTAATACGAAACCGATTTGGAGTTTTTGGGTTTTGAAATTGGGAGCTCCTTGTCCATTTATTCCTGAAGTGGCGGCGGGTTCTAAAATAGGGTTAGGGTTTATGATGAGTGGGCTTATATATAATATAATATTTATTTAATTCTAATTTTCATTTCAAAGTAAGATTTTCGTTTGAACTCCAAATCAAACACAACGACTATCGCCCTAGCTAAATACCCCCATTCCGGACATAATGGAATATGTTTCATAAGCCAGTTCGACTATTTCGATCAGTTTTTGTCAAAATTAAAACATAAATCAATATATATTAAATTTAAACGTACATTTTAATTTACTGGAGCCATATACTGACTCCAAAAATTATAGCAAAATAAATCTATCAATGTTTTGACGATTTGGTCATAATAAAACTAATTTCATCAAATTTGGAGACCATTCGAAAAATGGCCTTTTTCAAGTCGATTAAATTCAAACTGAAATTACCAATCACGTTTAAATTTACCACGTTTACATATTAGTTCCAAAAATTATTGAAATTGTGATCTAGCAATAATTTGACATTTCGGATTCAACAAAAGTGGTTTCATCGAAAACGGAGGTCGTTTGCAAAATGGCTATTTTTAAGGGCTATATATTATATAAAATATATATAAATTCCTTAGCGACTATTTTAAATTTTAAAATGGACATAACTTTCGATTTATATTACGAAATTTCATTTTTTTCTCATTCATTAGAAAGATATTATTAAGCAGATTCTAATGTTTCTGATTTTACTGAAATCCGGTTTATGTTGAACTCTGTACATTTATTTGAAATTTAAAATCGACTTTTCAAACTACCATGCCATTTCAGGCTCGTTTAATAATTAAAATAAATTTATATGTTCTAACTTCGATTTAAATAAATTTTTAGTCCTTATTATTTAAAATAAATCATTTTAAATATCCAAAATCCATTAAAACAGCTAAAATAAAAAATTTAAATTGGTTCCAAAATTCCGGGTTGTTACAATCTACCCCACTTAAAATCTTGTCGTCCTCGAAAAGGAACGGAGCTGAAAGTTGTTTAATCAACAAACTCAGCTTTCATTCTGGTGTTCATTCTTCAACTTTTTAGTTTCTAAGAGTTTTCAAATTTTTCAAAAATTTGGCTAACACCCTAAATTTTCGAAAAATTTCGCCATAACCTACTTTTTACGGGGAGAACTTTAAAACCGCAACTTGCCTCACAGGCCCTCATCAATCCAAAAGATAAAGAAAAAGCAAAGAGGCTAGCCAATCGGCTCATAAAATCATCAAACCCAACAAATTAGTAAACATGTACTTATTTTTCGGGCATATAATTTTATTCCTCTTCTTAGCTTCCATGCTATGACATGTTCAATGTATATACTTGTATATGCATGCAATTTCAATCAAATTTCGATTTACTTCAATATTTGATTCGATTTAGCTAAATTTACCATTGAATCTCTTATTTGTTTTATTATTCCCATATTTTTTTAATCAATCAAACTAATAATCATAAAACACAACCAGCAATCAATTAGTTGGTTAAATTTTCAATCATATATCTTTAATATACATATACTCAAAAATCCAATTTTTAGTACCAAATCACAACAATAAATCCTATCTAAATTTTGGTTCTCACACCAGTCAAATGGAATCATATAGATATCCCACTTTCGAAACTCGAGCATAAATACTGATGATGCGGCCGCATCACCAGAATTATCCCCGGGCGATTAGAGTGTGATTCTATATCTATCCGGTATATTTGAGACTTCAAATATACGTTCATGACGCGTATATGCAAAATCTTCATATACTCGATTGTCCAAATTTAATATAAAATAAATATTCAAATACGTATAATTAGATTTAATTTTTCATAACTAAATTTGTTTTTAATAAATAATACTCTTCTAACTCATTATAGGACACTACTTATCCTATCTCTAACAAGTCATTCTTATTGGATATTACTAATCCATTCTCTGATGAATTCTTTTGTTTGGTTCTAATGTGTCTTGTTCTCGAGCTCTGTAAACCAAAGCTCTGATACCAAAATGAAACAGCCCAAACTCGCCTGTAAGTGAAAGCCCAGATTGAGTTGAGAATAGGACAAATCAGAACACAAACAGAAGAATATTTCATTGCTATTACAATAATTACATCAGAGTACAAGATACCAAAGTATGAATAAATAATATACATCAGAAAAATATTAGAGATTTAAATTACAAAGCAGCAGAAAACTAATACATAACACAACTGAAAGATATACACGGATATAAAGCTTTCCGAATATAGCTCCAGCTGTGGATCTAGGATCCTGAAAAAGAAAAATCTACAAAAACCAAACTACTAGCTGCCTGTGTGGAAAAAAGGGGCACGCAGAGGTCAGGTTAAAACAATAAACTCTAGGTCAGTCATGGGACCGGTAATACTTCATATCTAACACCACGGTGTTATCGGTAAATTTAATTACCATTCCACGTTCAAATCTAATAAAACATTTAACTATCGCTTGGAGTAAAACTAGTGGTACTCCATTCTCGATCATTTCCCAAATTTGATAATTTAGATTATCAAAATCACATTTTAAACTAATTAAAGATTCATTAAAAATCCACTTAGTTTTAATCTTCTAACAATCATAATTAATGACTATTTAACTTTGGGAAATTAAACATGTCGCATCGACAATCTACACCATACCAATGATTCCTGCGATATATAACCTCCAAGCTCGTACATCTCAGAGAAGGGTGTTAAGCAAGAGAATAAATTCTCCGCCACCAAATAGATATATATATTTAGCAAAGATCAATCATACATTTTGAAATACAATGTTAGACATGTAATCCTGTCTTTAACTGGGTTAAAGAACTAATGTCATTTAAAACACAGTTTATGATAAACCCAAAATCATATTCCATCGATAATGGAATCTTCACGGAAAACAAATCAATATATAATCGATATCAATTTTCGTATCCGAGTAATAATATAAATGGAATAACGACAAAGCCTTTTAAATTCCATATATATTAACATTCTTCCTCCACCGAAGCTCACTTCGATTATTACCAAATCGAATTCCATTCAAATCCAATTTAATATATTAAATTGGAAAACTTTATTTTGGAAAATTCCCATTAAATCTTAATAAAAGATTTATACATTCCAAATCACATTTCACTGTTAATCGGGTTAAATAACGAATGTCATTAAAAACACAGTTCACAATAAACCCTATTCACATTCCATTTTATTCCAGTTACTAAATATAACTGGGAACTCTAATCATCTTAATTAAAAGATTTATTCTTTTCACATGCAGTTTAAGAACAGTGTCATTGAAGACACCATTCACGAAAAACCCAAAATCCAATTTAATGTTAATTAATTGGAAAACTTCACTAAATCTTAATTAAGAGATTTACTCTTTTCTCAACTGGGTTTAAGAACAGTGTTATTTAAGACACCGTTCATGACAAACCCAAAATCCAATTTAATATTAGATACAAGGCTCTGAATAGAAATTATATCGGCTTATATTCAATATCAAATTCTAAAACTAACGGATATCGTATTGGGAATAACGATATCTGTATCTTCCTAATTCCCATAACAATATCCGTATAACCACGGAATCCAATATCGAAATATTCCAAAGATTATTTCTATTTTAATCCATTCTAGTTTATTTATTGGAAAATTCTGGTTATTTTTAAAACCATTTCTCTATCTAATTTATTTATTTAAACCATTGGATTATTTTTCTAGTTAATAACTAGTTCATTTGGATAAAAATATATTTTTATCTTTTCAAACGTGGAATTTTTTTCTCCAAATTCTTTCCAAATCATTTATTATGATTTTACACAAATTATTAATATTTTTAATAATTTTATTAAGGTCCTTTCAGTCGATTTCCGTAAACGGTCATCGAACTGCACTTACAACGACCTTTTCCCAATTTGATTTGGACATAATTCCAAATCCAACCATTAGATTTCAAATCTCTTATATTTTTTGGAAAGCTCTTTTCGATATGAACCCAATGGTTCTGGTTTTAGGAGAATCCGATGGTTGGATCCCCCGTAATATCAACTTGAATTCAGTGGCCGAAATTCGCGAACGGTCGCGGCACGACGCTTTCTATTCAGGCCATTAAATATGTATAATACATATATTATACATATTTCATAGATTTCCATTTAAAACGTATTTTATAAATCGGTTATAAATTCATTTTAAAACGATTCTAACTTCATTTTCAATTTTAAATTAAAATTGAGTATTCCATATCTTTATAGTATTTAAATGATAATATTTTCAAAATATCTAATTTTGAAATCATTTCCTTTTCGATATTCATTATAAAAATGAATAAAATCGATATAAATATCGTTCGTGTTAAAGTGGCGCAAATCTAACCAACATGGCTTCACACATTTCAATATTTCGTGTTCATCCCAAGTCGTACATCAAAAATCATATTTTATTCCTTTATTGAATATTATTTTAAAATATTCATTGTATGTTATTTTAAAATATTCATTGATTTAAAATATTCGTTCCTTATGAATTGGAATCAGACCCAATCAATTACCATATAATGTTAGTTATAAGGATTTCATACAACACATGTATATAACAACAATGATAAACTACCAACCATCATCCAGAGTGCGTTACACAACTGCATAAGCGTTAATTATAAATAATTAAAGCTTACAATAGTCTGTCAACCAATCGATTGACATACAGCTAAACAATTGGGTTTAGTGTACGTCAAATATCATCCCAATACACATGTGGGATTTCAACCGACAAATACTGAATACTATTTGTATAGTTGGGCGATGTGTAAAATTTATCGCGACAATCCATGTCAGGTTAATGGGTGTGAACATAAACAAATCGTCCTATTTGTAAATGAATATTTATTTTCATTTTAGAAAATTTTTATGTCGTTCATATATACGTTAAAAATTATAATTTTAACAATAAAATATTTATTTCAACAATTGACTATTTTCTATAGTTCATACATTTAATCCAAATGATATTTTTATTGTTCAAATATTTTATTCAATACATGAATATTTTATATAGTTCCTTTATACAATAAAAATGATATTTTTATTGTTCAAATATTTTTTCAACATATGAATATTTTATACATTTTATTCATTCAATAAAAATGATATTTTTATTGTTCAAAAATTTTATTCAATACAGTCCATTCAATCTAAACAAACAACCTGGTTTGCACAATAAATAGTGTCGGGGGCTACTAAGCCCCGTCTGCATCCTAGTATATATTTAACTGTAAACAATTTGAGTGAGAAGGTGTTCACAAATTCGTTTCCACTCCTTCATTCTTTTATTTCAGAATTTCTGTGCTAATTAAATTTGATTTTCATGAAATTCTGATTTGCTACAAATTTGTTCCAGTTGATTTCATTGTGAAGTGCTCGTCGACGCAGTTTAAAAGGATCTGAAATCGTCCGATTTGGACCTTGTATGAAGGAGATATGGGATTACAAACATTTAATTACATTTTGAATTAATTAATTAAAAATAATTAATTAAATTTTCTTTTACAACCTTTCTCTCCCTCGTCTGTTACCCAAAACCCAATTTCACGATGAACCTCCCCCCTCCCGTCCCTTCCCCATCGCACCACCCCACGACCTCCATTGCCTCGATCAAGACCCACCACCGTGCGCGCCTCCACTAGCTCCACCACCTCCCTCCGTCTCGGCTCGTTCGAACACACGCCAACCCTCGAAATCTCACCTAAAAGCGGAGCATTCACAGCCAAAGTTTGAGCAAACTAACTCATGAATCACGATCAAAGTCCTATCAGTTTGAAGGGCTCGGTTAGTAGAAGAATTTTCGTTTTGGATTTGTGAATTAATACGAAACAGATTTGGAGTTTTTGGGTTTTGAAATTTGGAGCTGGTTGGTCGTTTATTCCTGAAGTTGCAGCGAGTTCTAAAATAGGGTTAGGGTTTATGAAAAGTGGGCTTATATATAATATAATATAATATAATATAATATAATATTTATTTAATTCAAATTTTCATTTTGAAGTGAGATTTTCGTTCGAACTCTAAATCAAACCCAACGACTATCGCCCCTAGCTAAATACCCCCATTCCCGACATAATGGAATATGTTTCATAAGCTAATTCGACTGTTTCGATTAGTTTTTGTCAAAATTAAAACTTAAGTCAATATATACTGAATTTAAACGTACATTTTAATTTTCCGGAGCCACATACTACTCCAAAAATTACAGAAAAATTATTCTAGCTATGTTTTGACGATATGGTCCTAACAAAACTAATTTCGTTGAATTTGGAGACCATTTGAAAAATGGCCTTTTTCCAGTCAATTAAATTCAAACTGAAATTGCCAAACATGTTTAAATTTACCATGCTCACATATTAGTTCCAAAATTTATGGAAATTGAAATCTAGCAATAATTTGACATTCCGGATCCAACAAAGTGGTTTCATCGAAAACGGATGTCGTTTGCAAAATGACTATTTTAAGGGCTATATAGTATATAAAATATATATAAATTCCATAGCGACTATTTTAAATTTTAAACTGGGCATAACATTCAATTTATATTATGAAATCTCAATTTTTCACATTCATTAGAAAGATATTCTTAAGTAGATTCTATTTTTTCTAGTTTTACTGAAATCCAGTTTATTTTAAATTCTGTACATTCAATTGAAATTTAAAATCGAATTTTCAAACTACCGCGCCATTTCAGGCTCATTTTATAATTAAAATAAATTTATACGTTCTAACTTCAATTTAAATAAATTTTTAATCGTTATTGTTTAAAATAAATCATTTTAAATATCCAAAATCCATTATAATAGCTAAAATAAAAAATTTAAATTGGTTCCAAAATTCCGGGTTGTTACAATCACCCCCACTTAAAATCTTTTCATCCTCGAAAAGGAACAGAGCTGAAAGTTGTTTAACCAACCAACTCAACTTTCATTCTGGTGTTCATTCTTCAACTTTTCAGTTTCTAAGAATTTTAAAATTCTTCAAAAATTTGGCTAACACCCTAAATTTTTGCCATAACCTCCTTTGTACGGGGAGACCGTTAAAACAGCAACTTGCCTCGCAAGGCGCTCATCAATCCAAAAGTAAAAGAAAAAGCCAAGCGGCTAGCCAATCGGCTCATCAAATCATCAAACCCAAGAAATTAGTAAACATGTGCCTATTTATCGGGCATACAATTTTATTCCTCTTCTTAGCTTCCATGCTATGACATGTTCAATGTATATACTTGTATATGCATGCAATTTCAATCCAATTTCGATTCAGTTCAATATTTGATTCGATTTAGCTAAATTTAACATTGAATCTCTTATTTGTTTTATTATTCCCACATTTTTTTAATCAATCAAACTAATAATTATATAACACAACCAGCAATCAATTAGTTGGTTAAATTTTCAATCATATATCTTTAATATATATATACACTCAAAAATCCAATTTTTAGTACCAAATCACAACAATAAATCCTATCTAAATTTTGGTTCTCACACCAGTCAAATGGAATCATATAGATATCCCACTTTCGAAACTCGAGCATAAATACTGATGATGCGACCCATCACCAGAATTACCCTGGGTGACTAGATTGTGATTCTATATCTATCCAGTATATTTGAGGCTTTGAATGTACGTTCATGACGTATATGTGCAAAATCTTCAAATACTCGATTGTCCAAATTTAATATAAAATAAATATTCAAAAACTTATGATTAGATTTAAATTTTCAAAACTAAATTTGTTTTTAATAAATAATACTCTTCTAACTCATTCTAGTACACTAATGATCCTATTTCTAACGAGTCATACTTATTGGATATTACTAATCCAATCTCTAATGAATTCTTTTGTTTGGTTCTAGTGTGTCTTGTTCTCGAGCTCTGTAAACTAAAGCTCTGATACCAAAATGAAACAACCCAAACTCGCCTATAAAGGAAAGCCCGGATTAAGTTGAGAACGGGACAAATCAGAATGCAAACAGAAGAACATTCCATTGCTATTACAACAATTACATCATAGTACAAGATACCGGAGTATAAATAAATAATGTACATCAGAAAAATATCAGAGATTTAAATTACAAAGCAGCGGAAAAATAATACATAACACAACTGAAAGAGATACACGGATTTAAAGCTTTCCGAATATAGCTCTAGCTGCAAATCTAGGATCCCGGAAAAGAAATATCTGCAAAAACCAAAACAACTAGCTGTCCGTGTGGAAAATAGGAGCATGCAGAGTTTAGGTTAAAACAATAATCTCCAGGTCAGTCATCGGACTGGTAATACTTCATATCTAACACCACGGTGTTATCGGTAAATATAATTACCATTTCACATTCAAATCTAATTAAAGATTTAACTATCGGCTGGAGTAAAACTGGAGGTACTCCATTCTCGATCATTTCCCAAATTTGATAATTTAAATTATTACATTTACATTTTAACCTAATTAAAGATTCATTAAAACTCCACTCAGTTTTAATCTTCTAACAATCATTATTAATGATTATTTAACTTTGGGAAATCAAGCATGCCGCATCGACAATCTACACCGTACCAATGATTCCAGTGACATAAAACCTCTAAGATCGTACGTCTCAGAGAAGGGTGTTAAGTAAGATAATAAATTCTCCGCCACCAAACAGAAATATATTTAGCAGAGATCAATCATACAGTTTGAAATACAATGTTAGACATGTAATCCTGTCTTTAACTGGGTTAAAGAACTAATGTAATTTAAAACACAATTCACTATGAACCTAAAATCATATTCCATTAATAATGTAATCTTCACGGAAAACAAATCAATAAATAATCGATATCAATTTCCATATCGACTAATAATATAAATGGAATAACGACAAAGACTTTTAAATTCCATATATATTAATAGTCTTCCTCCACCGAAGCTCATTTCGACTATTACCAAATCGAATTTCATTCAATTCCAATTTAATATATTAAATTGGAAAACTTTACTTTGGAAAATTCCCATCAAATATTAACAAAAGATTTATATATTCCAGATCACATTTCACTATTAATCAGGTTAAAGAACGAATGTCATTAAAAACACAGTTCACAATAAACCCAATTCACATTCCATTTTATTCCAGTTACTAAATATAACCGTGAACTCTAATAATATTAATTAAAAGAATTATTCTTTTCACATGGTGTTTAAGAACATTGTTATTGAAGACATCATTCACGACAAACCCAAAATCCAATTCTTTTATTCAATTCCAATTTAATGTTGATTAGTTGGTAAACTTCACTAAATCTTAATTAAGAGATTTATTCTTTTCTCAACTAGTTTTAAGAGAAAAGTGTTATTTAAGACATCGTTCACAATAAACCCAAAATCCAATTTAATATTAAATACAAGGCTCTAAATAGAAATTTTATCGGCTTATATTCAATATCAAATTCTAAAACTAACGGATATCGTACTGGGAATAACGATATCTGTATCTTTCAAATTCCCATAACAATATCTGTATAACCACAGAATCCAATATCGAAACATTCCATAGATTATATCTATTCCAACCCATTCCAATTTATTTATTGGAAAATTCTGGGTTTTTTTAAACCGTTTCCCTATCCAGTTTATTTATTTAAAACCATTGGATTATTTTTCTAGTTAATAACTAGTTTATTTTGATAAAAATATATTCTTATCTTTTCAAACATGGAATTTTTCATCCAATTCTTTCCAAATCATTTATTATGATTTTACACAAATTATTAATATTTTCAATAATTTTATTAAGGCACTTTCATTCGATTTCCATAAACGGTCATCGAACAACACTTACAGCGACCTTTTCCAAATTTTATTTGGACATAATTCCAAATCCAACCGTTAGATTTCAAATCTCTTAAATCCATTGGAAAGCTCTTTTCAATACGAACCCAATGGTTCTGGTTTTAGGGGAATCCGATGGCCGGATCTCCCGTAATATCAATTTGAAGTCAATGGTCGAAATTCGCGAATGGTCGCGGCGCTGTGCGTTCTATTCATGCCATTAAATATGTATAATATATATATATATATATATATTTCGTCGATTTGCATTTAAAACGTAAATTCGTTTTAAAACGATTCTAACTTTATTTCTATTTTAAATCAAAATTGAATATTCCATATCATTATAGTATTTAAATGATAATATTTTCAAAATATCTGATTTTGAAATCATTTCCTTTTTTATATTCATTATAAAAATGAATAAAATTGATATAAATATCGTTTATGTTAAAATGGTGCAAATCTAACCAACACGGCTTCACACATTTCAATACTTTCGTGTCTTTCCCAAATCGGACAGCAAAATCATATTTTAATCCTTTATTGAATATTATTTTAAAATATTCATTATTCCTTATTTTAAAATATTCATTAATTTAAAATATTCGTTCCTTTTGAATTCGAATCAGACCCACTCAATTAAAATATAATGTTAATTATATGGATTTCATACAACACATGTATATAACAACAATGGTAAACAACCAACCATCATCCAAAGTGCATTAGACAACTGCATGAGCATTAATTATAAATAATTAACACTTACAACAGTCTGTCATCCAATTAATTGACATACAATTAAACAATTGGGATTAGTGTATGAGACGACCCGAACTTCCCCGTGAAGGAAAGCACGGATAGAATTGAGGACAAGACAAAATAGAACGTAGACGGAAGAACATTTCATTGTTATTACAACAATTCCATCAGATACAAGAATATACAGAGTATAAATGAATAAATTACATTCGACAAATATCAGAGATTACAATAAATTACATAGCAGCGGAAAAATATACAAAACACAACTGAAAGTAATACACGGATACAGAGCTTTCCGAGCATCGTTCCAGCTGTAAATCAGGACCCTGTGAATATAAATCTGCAAAACCAAAACTACTAGCTGCTCGTGTGGAAAATAAGGGCACCCAGAGTTTAGGTTAAAACAATAAACTCCAGGTCAGTCATGTGACTGGTGTGAGAACTAAAACAGTTATTTAAAACTTTACTTTAAAAGAGACTAATTCAAGGGACCACGCCGTATAACACGGAACGGGTTTCCTCCCAAGAATACTAGTGCATATAACAAAACAACGCAATGCTTTTTGGAAAAATGAAGCTATTATAAGACCCAGGTCCCATCACACAATGCAACGCAAGCCGGAGGATAGGGTTTTCCCTTATAATAGCCAAACATGCTTGGTACGTTTAAAACAAATCATTTGATACTATAATAAGTGTATAGTGTCAAAACAATTTCAATCATAAATATAAATCATAGACGGCATGGGTACCATATATCATGTCGCCATACTAGTTCTACAATTAAAACCGCAATATCACGTATTGGAATTTGGATTTCCGTCATGAGCCGAGGCAAGGGGCAAGCTCCTCTCCGCGTTCGAGACACTCTAGCAAATGTCCCAGGACCCCACTATGATCCTTGGATCTTCAGGGCCGGTCCTCTCTTACTTTTGAGGATTAGTTATTCCTGAACACACGTTTCCCGGTCCTTACAGACCTATATCCGAGGCGCCTCATATCCAACAACCACACAGGTGAAAAGTATATAAATGTCAGGGCTGGTAGGTCACTGACACCACCCTAGCTAGAAAGAAACGTCGTGCTCTCCCTGCAGTCACTATCCCGTTTTTGACTCATACCGAGGTGTGAGGCTCGCGAATTCACGTTATACACAAAGCTACACCACACAGGCCGTGCTTTGATCATCAACCACAAGACTTTGCTTTTCAACAGAAGCCCTGATCAATTGCCACTTACGCATGCCACACTGGCAATTCAGTCCATGCGACTGATGTCAATCGATATACAACCTCTGAGCTCGTACGTCTCAGAGAAGGGCGTTAAGCAAGAGAATAAATTCTCCGCCGCCAAACAGATGTATATTTAATAGAGATCAATCAACACAGAATAAAATCCAATGTCAGACACACAATCCATTTACAAGTTCGTTCTGGGTCTGAACGAAACCGGAGGCACTTTCCTCGCATATCCATCCATCTCCAAGTACGTCTGGACGATCACCAACTGATTCCCTCATCCTGGGTGTACAGCCCAATCAAGATCATCAGTAATCACCCAAACGATGTGAAGACTTCCGGTCTTCAACCACCGTCTTCATCTTCGACATCTCGTCGAATCGGTTATTCAGAATGGGTATAACCCGGCCTTTCTGAATAACCCACGTATATAATAAACAAATGTTACACAAACACAACAAACGCCTCATTCCAATTCAGAATATTCTTTTATTCACAAAATCACATTCTTAGGGAAATGTTCCCATTAATTTTATCCAAGATAAATTCTTCTAAATTTATTCTTTAATCCTCCTTTGGATATCATTTCAAACTAGTCGGGATTAGCGAACCACACCGAAGTAATTATTTATTTTATTTCCCAATCCCAACCTATATATCTCATGGAGAAAACTGGTAATACTCCACATCTAACACCACTGTGTTATCGGTAAAATTAATTACCATTTCACGTTCAAATCTAATTAAAGATTTAACTATCGCTTTGGAGCAAAACTGGTGGTACTCCACTCTCGATCACTTTTCAAATTTGATAATTAAAATTATCAATTCACATTTTTAATCTAATTAAAGATTCATTAAAACTCCACTTAGTTTTAATCTTCTCAAAAATCAATATTCTGTCTTTAACTGGGTTAAAGAACCAATGTCTTCTAAAACACGATTCACGATAAACCCAAATCACATTTGATATTAAATACAAGGCTCTGAATAGAAAATATATCGGCTTATATTCAATATCAAATTCTGAAACCAACAAATATCGTATTGGAAATAACGATATAAAATATATCTTTCAAATTCCCATAACAATATCCGTATAGTCACGAAATCCAATATCGAAATATTCCGAAGATAATTTCGATTCAACTCCAGTCCAATCCACGTATTGGGAATATCGATTATTTTTAAAATCACTTCCAAATTCAATTTATTTATTTAAAAATAAATTGATTTTAATTCTAGTTCAAAACTAGTTCATTTCGATAAAAATCTATTTTTATCCTTTCAAATATGGAGTTTTCCAGCTCAATTCTTTCCAATTCACATATTACGATTTTACACAAATTATAGATATTTTTGATAATTTTATCAAGGCCCGTACAGTCGATTTCCATCAACGGCTATTGAACTGCACTTACAGCGACCTTTTTCGAATTTGATTTGGACATAATTCCAAATCCAACCGTTAGATTTCAAATTTCTAATATTCATTGGAAAGCTCTTTTCGATACGAACCCAACGGTTCCGGTTTTAGGAGAATCCGACGGTCGGATCTCCCGCAATGTCCGTTTGAAATAAATGGTCGAAATTCACGAACTGCCGCGGCGCGTTCTATTCAGGCCATTATATTATATATATAATATATATAATATATATTTCGTCGATTTCCTTTTTAAAACGAATTTTATAAATCGTTTTAAATTCGTTTTCAAAACCCTTTCAACACTACATTCAATTTCAAATCGATTTGATTTCAATTCAATTCGAGTTCATTTCAATTCTATTCAAATTCTAACTCGTTTCAATTCAATTCAAATTCGTTTCAATTCAATTCAATTCGAATTTACTTTCTATTTGATCTAATTCGAATTCGTTTCAAATTGATTTCAATTCACTTTCAGTTCGTTTTAAATTTCAATTTCATTCTAATTCAATTTGAATTCATTTCTATTTTACTCGAATTCAAATTCACTTTCTATTCAATTCGAATCGAATTCATTTTCTATTCGATTCGAATTCATTTTAAATTGATTCAATAGAATTTCAATTTCAATTTTTAATCTAATTCAATTTGAATTCATTTCAAAATATTTAATTTTGGAATCACTTTTCAATATTCATTATAAAACGAATAAAATCGATATAAATATCGTTCGCGCCAAAATAACGCATCTCTAATCAACACGGATTTATATGTCAATAATTCGTTATTCTATTCAACAAATGAATATTTGTTCTATTCAACACATGAATCTATATTTCTTTCAACACACGACTAATCTCAACACATGAGTACTGTCAACACCTCACTATTTTTGTTATGTAAAATATTTTATAAAACTAAGGTATCTATCGTTTGATTTTTACTTAGACTTCTACTAGGGAGTAGTTCTAATTTTAAATATGATAAAGATGTAAATTTCATTGTATAAAATATTTCACTCAACACATGAACATCGTCTACACATGACTATTTTTATATTCAACACATGAATTTTCTTTTATAATATTCCTTATTTTCCCGATTGGAATGAGGCCCAATCAATCACCATATAAAGTTAATTATACGGATTCCATACAACACATGTATATAATAGCATTGAAAAATAATCAATCATCAACCAAAGTGCACTACACTGTATAAGCATCAAATATAGATATCTTACGCTTATAACAGCCTGTCAATCAATCGATCGACATATTTAATCAATCGGGATGAGTGAACTTCAAATTTCATCCCAACACCCGTGTGGGGTTTCAAACAATCAAACACAGATTTTATTTGTGCAGTTGGGCGACGTGTAAAATTTATCGACCCAATCGATATCAGTCAAATCAGTGTATACAAAAAAATCGGCCGATTTGTTTATAAATATTCATTTATTCACTTTCACGTTAAAAATTATATTTTTAACGATAAACATTTTATTTTAACCCTTGAATTTCTATTCAGTTCATTTATTCAATAAAATGATATTTTTATTTTTCTAACATATTTTAGAAAATTTCGGCGGCATAACGGCGCGAAACTAGAAACGGGACGAGGCCTAGCCTTATCCCCGGTCTAGTGAAGGCCCACGCCATTCACACATCAATCAAATCCATTCAATTTCACCAAACAATTCAATTCAAACCAATTAGTCTAACCAACTACACAACCAAACAATTTAACAAACAAGTCATCCATGGTCTGTGGATGACGGGTGTCGGGTGCTACTAAGCACCGTCTGCATCCTAGTATATATATATAACTAGAAAAAGAAATTGAAAGGTGAGAAGTTCTCACCGAAAGCTATCCAATACCACGACTCTTCAATTATAGAAATCTTCTTCGTTATCCCATCTTCGTCATCTTCGTTGCCCGTAGTCACTATATACACAAAAATCACATTTTTATATTTTGATGTCTTTAAAATAAAAATCACATTTTTATTTGTTCGTTTTCAATTTAAAATCATATTTTTATAATCACTTCATATATTTAAAAATCGAATTTTTACTATGCTATTCAATATATAAAAATCATATTTTTACTATCACGCTCTATGGATAAAAATTCTATTTCTACATTGCTACTATATAGATAAAAATTCCATTTCAAAAATATAGATTTCGCCCTTATAAAAATATAGATTTCGCCCTTATAAAAATATAGATTTCGCCTTTATAAAAATAAAGTTTTCGCCTTTATAAAAATAAAGTTTTCGCCTTTATAAAAATAAAGTTTTCGCCTTTATAAAAATAAAGTTTTCGCCTTTATAAAAATAAAGTTTTCGCCTTTATAAAAATAAAGTTTTCTCCTTTATAAAAATAAAGTTTTCGCCTTTATAAAAATAAAGACTTCATCCTTTCAAAAATATAGATTTCATCATTATAAAAATTACCACTTTATCTCAACGTATATAAAATAAAAATCAGATTTTTATTTCGCTACATATACAAAGATGATATTTTTATATTCTCTATCCTATAAAGATTATATTTTTAATACTTTAAAAATATAAAAATCATATTTTTAATATTTCTATATAGTAAAGACTATATTTTTAATACTTTAAAAATATAAAGATCATATTTTTAATTCTTTAAAAATATAAAAATCATATGAAAATCAAATTCTTCTTTGCTATTTTATATATTAAAATTCAATTTTTTTTCTACTATGTTTCTTTATAAACATTGCTAATTTATTTAATAAAAACTGAAATTTACGATGTATTTTATCAAACAAAAACTGAATTTTTCCAATGCTTGTGATCAAACAAAAACTGAATAATTATAAGGAAAAAAAGAAATCATTTTTCCCTTAATTACATTCAGATAAATAATAAAAAAAAACAAAACAAAAAGGAAAAGAAAAGAAAATAAACTGAACTTACAGCGTTCATCAAGGGGGCGGGTATTTCCGATCGTCGGGGGCTTTTACCGCCGCTCTGAGGTCAGAGGGGATCAGCGGATCATCGGTGGTGGGACTGCAAGGGTGGCGGTCTAGGGTTTGGAAAAAGAAATAGGGGCGCTGTTCCTTGAATTGGGTGTTCGAGCTGTAGCTCGCGCGAGCGGAGAGGGAGGTCGCCGGAGTAGGCGATGGCGGAGGTGAGGAGCGTCAGGTGCGGTGGCGGTCGAACTCGAGGGGGGGTGGCGACGAGGCTTGGGCCAAGGGGTAGCGTGGTGAGGTTTTGGAGCGATCGATTCAGAAGAGGGGGAGGAAGAACGAGAGAGGCGGAGGAGGTGCGCTTCGCCGTTGGAGGTAGGGGGTGGCGACGCGGGCGGGGATGGGCCAGGCGGTGGATTTCCTAGATCCGATTGGGTTTTTTTTTAATTTTATTTTTCTTCCTATTAAACGTGAAAGGGAGAGAGTGTAGGGGATAAAGGTGATTATTATATTTAATTATTTATTTAATTTTTAAATCCAAAAAGCAACTTTTCCATCCGAACCCCGATTCGACCCCAACGACTGTCGTCCCTAGCGTATTACCCCCATTCCGGACACAATGGGATATGCCACACAAGCAAATTCGCCCGTTTCGATAGGCTTTTCTCAAAATCAATCTATAAATCAGTATATATTTAATTTTAACTCACATTTCAAATTACCGGGGCCACATACATTCTCTAAAAATTCCAGAAAAATTATTTCTAGCTTCGTATTGACGATACGGTCCTAACAAAACTAGTTTCATCGAATTCTGAGACCGTTGGAAAAATGGCCAATTTCCAGTCGATTAAAATCAACTGAAATGGTCAAACACGTTTTCCTTTGCCACGCTCACATATTGATTTGAAAAATTATGAAATTTGGAATCTAGCAATAATTCGACATCACGGACCCAACAAAACTGGTTTCGTCGAAATCCGAGGTCATTTGCAAAATGTCCATTTTTAAGGGCCTGAATTCCATAGCGACTATTCAGAATTTTCAACTGGACATACTTTTTGATTCTCGCTACGAAATCTTGATTTTTCGGATTCGTTAGAAAGATATTCACAATTAGATCCTAATGTTTTTGGTTTCACTAAAATCCGGATTGTTTTGCACCCGGTATGTTCAATTGAAGTTTGAAATCGAATTATCGAACTACCGCGCCATTTTCAATTCTATTTATAATTATATATAAATATTTATATTCTAACGACGACGTATATAAATATATACGTCGAATTCTATTCAAAATAAATTTCTCGTCGATATTATTTAAAATAATCTATTTTAAATGTTCAAACTTCGCTAAAATTGCCAAAATAAAAATTTCAAACTGGCCCAGAATTTCGGGTTATTACAGTGTACGTCAAATATCATCCCAATATCCGTGTGTGGTTTCAATCAACAAATATTGAATATTATTTGTACAGTTGGGAGATGTGTAAATTTTATAGTCCCAATCTATGTCAGGTAAATGGGTGTACACAAAAAAATCATCCGATTTGTAAATGAATATTTATTTTCATTTCAGGAGAACTTTATGCCATTCATATATATGTTAAAAATTATATTTTTAACGATAAAATATTTATTTCAACACATGACTATTTTCTATAGTTCATACATTTAATACAAATGATATTTTTATTGTTCAAATATTTTATTAAATACATGAATATTTTATATAGTTCCTTTATGCAACAAAAATGATATTTTTATTGTTCAAATATTTATTCAAAACATGAATATTGGATATATTTTATTCATTCGATAAAAATGATATTTTTACTGTTCAAACATTTTATTCAACACAATACAATCAACAACCACAATATAGTCCATTCAATCCAAACAAACAACCATGGTTTGTACAATAAATAGTGTTGGGGGCTACTAAGCCACGTCTGCATCCTAGTATATATTTAACTGTAAAAAAATTCGAGTGAGAAGGTGTTCTCACATTCATTTCCACTCCTTCATTCCTTTATTTCTGAATTTCTGTACCAATTGGATTTGAATTTTCCTAAAATTTTGATTTGCTCCAAATTTGTTCCAGTTGATTTCATTATGAAGTGCTCATCGATGCGATTTCAACTGATCTGAAATCCTCCGATTTGGACCTTGTATGAAGGAGATGTGGGATTACAAACATTTAATTACATTTTGAAATAATTAATTAAAAATGATTAATTAATTTTTCTTTTACAACCTTTCTCTCCCTCATCTGTTACTCGAAACCCAATTCCACAATGAACCACCCCCTCCCCCTATCGTACCACCCCACAACCGCCATTGCCTCGATCAAGACCTACCACGTGTGCGCCTCCACTAGCTCCACTACCTCCCTCCATCTCGGCCCATTCGAACACCCCCCTAACCCTCGAAATCTCAGCCAAACGTTGCGCATTCACAGCCCAAATTTGAGCAAACTAACTCACGAATCACGATCAAAGTCCTACTAGTTTGAAGAGCTCAGTTAGTAGAAGAATTTTCGTTTTGGATTTGTGAATTAATACGAAACCGATTTAGAGTTTTTGGTTTTTAAAATCGGGAGCTCCTTGGCCGTTTATTCCTGAAGTGGCGGCGGGTTCTAAAATAGGGTTAGGGTATATGATGAGTGGGCTTATATATAATATAATATAATATTTAATTAATTCTAATTTTCATTTCAAAGTGAGATTTTCGTTCGAATCCAAACCCAACGACTATCGACCCCAGCTAAATACCCCCACTATGGACACAATGAAATATGTTTCGTAAGCCAATTCGACTTCTTTGATCAGTTTTTGTCAAAATTAAAATTTTAAATTAATATATATTGAATTTAAACGTACATTATAATTTACCGGAGCCACATATTAACTCCAAAAATTACAGAAAAATAAATTTAGCTATGTTTGGATGATACGGTCCTAACAAAACTAATTTCATCGAATATGGAGACTGTTTGAAAAATGGACTTTTTCTAGTTGATTAAATTCAAACTGGAATTACCAAACACGTTTAAATATACCACGCTCACATATTAGTTCCAAAAATTACGGAAATTGAAATCTATTAATAATTTGACATTCTGAATCCAACAAAAGTGGTTTCATCAAAAACAGAGGTCGTTTGCAAAATGGTTATTTTAAAGGGCTATATATTATACATAAATTCCATAGCGATTATTTTAAATTTTAAATTGGACATAACTTTCAATTTATATTATGAAATCTCAAAATTTCACATTCATTAGAAAGATATTGTTAAGAAGATTCTAACGTTTCTGGTTTTACAGAAATATGGTTTATTTTGAATTCTGTACATTCAATTGAAATTTAAAATCGAATTTTCAAACTACTGCGCCATTTCGGGCTCGTTTTATAATTAAAATAAATTTATATGTTCTAACTTCGATTTAAGAAAATTTTTAGTCATTATTATTTAAAATAAATCTTTTTAAATATCCAAAATCCATTAAAATAGATAAAATAAAAATTTTAAATTGGTTCCAAAATTCTGGGTTGTTGCAATAACACTTTTATTACTTCTTGTAATATACCTAGGGCATGTGGCCGAGACAGGAGAGTGTAAGGTATGAGAGATAAGGCCGGAGCTATCGGACCATGGTAGTAGATCTTTATGTCCAGGTGGAGGGGCAATGTGCGAATAGGGCTTGTTCGGTCTGCCTATTTTAATGAAGCCCAATCGAGAAGTCTCAACTGGACAAACCACGAAATCATTAGATTTATATGGTGTAATCAAGCCAATTTTTTGCTTATTCGTTTAGGTTTGTTAACAAACCCAGGTTTAATTATAGTCAAAGGTAACTTGCTTTTGTCAACTATTTCAGGTAAAGCACCTGCATGAGAACAATCAGAATGTCGAAATCTAACATCTTCATTAATACTCTCTTTGGCTTCTTGTAACAACCTGGGATTTCTAAACCAATTTAAAAATTTTATTTTAGCTATTTTAATGGGTTTTGAATATTTAAAATTATTTATTTTAAATAATAACGACTAAAAATTTATTTATATCAAAGTTAGAACGTATAAATTTAAAATTTAATTAAAACGGGCCTAAAATGGCGCGGTAGTTTGAAAATTCGATTTTATATTTCAGTTGAATGTATAGGATTCAAAATAATTCGGATTTTAATGAAACAAGAAACATTAGAACCTGTTTAACTATATCTTTCTAACGAATGTAAGAAATTGAGATTTCACTTTATAAATTATTAGTTATGCCCAGATTAAAATTTAGAATAGTCACCATAGAATTTATGTATATTTTAATAATATATAAAGCCCTTAAAATAGCCATTTTGCAAACGACCTCCTTTTTTATGAAAGCACTTTTGTTGGATCCGGAATGTCAAATTATAGCCAGGTTTCAAATTTCATAATTTTTGGAATTAATATGTGAGCGTAGTAAATTTAAACGCGTTTTCAATTTTAGTTTAAATTTAATGGACCAATTAAAAGGCCTTTTTTCATAAAGTCTCCTAATTCAGTGAAATTAATTTTGTTAGGACCGTATCATCAAAAACATAGTCAGAATTCAATATTCCTAATTTTTGGAGTCAATATGTGGCCCCGGTAAATTAAAATGTACATTGAAATTTAATATTGAATATTATATCAATTTATATTTTAATTTT